>OX422210.1:156621968-157976551 GCA_949130495.1 Sambucus nigra | reverse complement strand
GATAATATGTAACAATATTTGGGTGTTTGAAGGATTTTATTCTAAATTAAAGTCTCTAATTGTTTCCAGAAATATAAACATATTGTGAAGACTTCATTGGTTTTTACGGCTTAAATCATCAGCAACTACATTACCTTTGCCTGAATGGTAGAGTAAATTAAATTTATAATCTTCTAAGAATTTTATCCATTGTCGTTAGCGAAGATTAAGATCCTTTTAGGTGAATATATACTTGAGGCATTTACGATCAGAGAAAACTTGAAATTCTTCTTCAGATAGGTAGCATCTCCAATTTTTTCTAGGCAAAAAAACAACGGATGCAATTCCAAGTCGCGTACTGGGTAATTATGTTCATGAGTCTTTAGTTGTTGAGACCCATATTCTATTACTTTCCCTGTTGCATTAGGACACAACCGAGTCCTTATAGAGAGGCATCCGTGTAAACAACGTAACTTATAATACTTGGGACAAGGGCAGTGGTTAAGTTCTCTTTCAGAATGCGGAAAGCTTATTCACAATCTGGGTTCCATGTGAAACGAACATCCTTTCTGGTTAATTTGAGTAAAGGTAAGGCCATTCGAGAAAATCCTTCTATAAAATGTTGATAATATCTGGCAAGTCCTAAAAGACTTCGTAGTTCGATAATGGTGGTAGGTTGAGGCCATTCACTTACTGCGGTGGTTTTTGTCGGATCTACTTGTATTCTTATTGTTGTAACTACGTGTCCCAAAAATTTCACTTCTTTCATGATGAAATTGCACTTCCTGTGCTTTGTGTATAGTTGATGCTTTCGAAGTGTCTCTAGTATAATACGTAGATGATTCTCGTGCTTGACTTGGGTCTTAGAATAAATTAGAATGTCATCGATAAATATGATCACAAACTGATCTAGGAAAGGTCAAAATATTCTGTGCATAAGGTCCATGAAAGAATCACGGGCATTGGTTAAACCAAAAGACATAACTAGAAATTCGAAATGACCATAACGGGTTTGAAAACTATATTTGGTATATCCTCCTCACTCACACGTAAGTGGTGATATCCCGATCGTAAATCAATCTTGGAAAATATTTTCGTTCCTCTCAGTTAATCAATTAAATCACCTATTCGTGGCAAGGGGTATTTATTCTTTATAGTCACCTGATTTAATTTTCGGTAGTCGAGGCACAAACGAAATGATCCGTCTTTCTTTTGCACAAATAACACTGGGGATCCCTAAGGAGATGTAATAGGTTGTATAAATTCTTTACTAAGTAAGTTATCCAATTGCAGTCGAAGTTCTCGTAATTCCAGAGGAGCCATACGATAAGGAGGTATTAAGATAATGGAAGTGTTTGGTAATAGATTGACGAAAAACTCAATTTCTCGGGGTAGAGGTAGTCCAGGTAAATCTTCAGGAAACACGTCTTGATATTGATTCAAAATATGAGAGAGAGACGAATTGCATTTGCCACTTATTTGAAAAAGTAGAGATTGATGAGGGCTTCTTCCTTGAATGTTACTATTTTTGTGTGGCAATTGATATGATTTTGGGATAAGACATTCATTCCTATAACTATGTCATATTCGGTTAGGTCAAGGATAAGTAAATCCAGAATTAATGTCCTTGGTCCAAAATGTAAAACATGTGATGTACATATTTTATTTGTAGTAGATATCTTTCCCGTTGGTAAAAGCGTGTCCTAATATTTTATAAGATAATTGTAATCTAGTTAGGCATTTTTTACTAATGAAGGAGTGCGTGGATCCAGTGTCAAATAATACATGTACAGAAATATCAGAAAAGGGAAGATTACCTTCAATCACCTTGTGAGAAGTTGGATTTTTCGCTAGGAGATGTGCAAAGTTCGGATTGGGATTCTTAATAGAGGATTACTACTTAACATACTGGGAGATGAATTGTGCAGGACGGAGAAAAGTATTGGTAGGATGCTTGAAAGGACGTTTAATGAATCTAGGAGAAGTAAATGAAGAAGGAACTTGGAGTTTCAAAAATTAGGGTCTTATGTGTCCCACTTGATTACATTCATGACAATGCATGAGAGGTTTACTGGTGTTATGTTGAATTTGACTAAAGGTTTTGCCATCTGGGTGCCTATTTGAAGTGTGATTCATTTGATTCGGTTAGTTTCTTATTACATCAGGACTACAGGGAGGGTAAGGAATACGGACTGGAGTATTAATTGTGGGATTTTTCTCTATGAATGAGGATGTCTCAACCATATGGTTGAATTCTCAAATCTGCATAGGGGTAATAAAGGATTTTATGGTTTGGCGAAGACCTCGTTCGAAATGCTTGCATTTTTTTGTTTTAGTGTCCACATATTCTTGAGCATAGCGAAATAGTTCGGTAAACTTGGCTTCATATTAGGCCACAGTCATTGGTTGTTGTTGTAGACTCAGATAATCTACGGTCATCTGACCTCTCATTGTTTCTGAAAAATACTTATTATAGAAGATTTCTACAAATTTTGCCCATGTTAGTTTAGTTACATTTCTAGATCGTGAAATGGATTGGCACCAAAAGTCGGCTTCTTATTTAGGGGTGGACAAAAAAAAGACCGACCCGATTGGACCGATTGGACCGGACCGGACCGGGCCCACTAATATAGGCTTTTTTTAAAATCGGTCCTAATTCGGTCTTAAATTAAGAAACCCGAAATATTCGGGTCGGTCTAAAATATGCGTTGTAAATTCGGTCTTGAGACCGGACCGGACCGTTTAATTTAATATTATATAATATATATTAATTTTATATAAATATTTCATATATTAAATAAGTAAACCCTAAACCTAAAGACACAACATCACTTACACTTTCTTTCAAAAAACACAGCCGCACGACACCTTCGGTCTCTCTCTCTTCTCTTCCTCTCTCTCTCTCAACTCTCCAGTCTATCACGCGACACCTTCTCTTCCTCGATCTTGCACCGCTGCCGACAACACCTTCTTTTCCGCGATAACGATCTTGCGTCGCTGCCGATAACACCTTCTCTTCCTCGCACGATCTTGCGCCGCTGCCTTCACCATGAACACACGATCTGGTGCTATGAACACCAGATCCAGTAGCCCAAAACAAGTGGAGGAGATGGCCGGCACAGTTTTATTCTGGTTTGATTTTGATTTTGGTAATATTATAGTTGAGTGAACCTAATCGAACTAACCTCTGGTTATATTCTGATTTGATTTTTATTTTAGTTATATTCTGATTTGATTTTAATTTTTGTTCTATGGCTAACCTTCAGTTATATGTTGTTCCTGTTTGTTTATGGTTTGTATTTGTTTATGGTTTGACTAAATCAAACCCTAAAATTTTGGTTACATACAGTTTTTGTCACAGATCCATATCCATCTACTATTAACCCGTTTTTTTTCTTTTCACATACAGAAGTTATGGTTTGTTTTTCTTTTTACATACAGAAGTTATGGTTTGTTTATGATCAGAAATTAATGATGGGATATGAGAGCATACTGGGTATTACAGTACCCACCCAAAACATGAAGTACTGGCAAAACATCACTATTTTAATGGCAAAACAGCACCTAAAAGGTGCAAAACATCACCTAAAAAGTTCAAAAACAGCCTTTAATTACTACAAACAGCAAATAAATTAACAGTTTTTTATTTAAAAAAAAAGTAAATAAATGTAAAAAGTGGACCGATTATTAACCGAACCGGACCGAAAATAGCCTAGACCGATTAAATAGGCTAAACCAATTAAATCGGTCCATATTCGGTCTTCTCAAATATAGGACCGAATAATTCGGTCCGGCACCTAAAATGACAAAAAACCGGACCGGACCGGACCGCGCCCACCCCTATTCTTATTTGAAAAGATAGGAGGATATTTTAACCTTAGTTGGGGAATAATTTCGATTCCATCCTGTACTTTGAGGGTTTAGCAAATCCATCTTTCGGTTTCCACTACAATAGGCTTTCCAAAAAATACGAGGGGCCTTTGTCGTAAAAATTCTTTGAGATCATTCATTCTTCGTGTTTCATCCGAGATAGGAGGTAAAGGTATGTGATGTTGTTGTTGAGTAAAGGTAATCATTTTTCGAAGGCAACATAAGATTTCTTCTGAAGTGTTTGGAGTTGACATTAGAGGGATAAACTGTTCTTCTTGGGTTACACTAGTAGTTGCACGGGTAGTAACCATCCTATATCAATAATAATGCAATAAATGAATCATATATAAGGATGTAGAAAAACTCACCTTACTTTAATACATTTAGGTTCTTTGTTACATAGTGAAAAAGAAAAAAAACATTGGCAAATGTACATAGGGGTTAGTCCTATTTTACACATACAAAATATTTTTTTTCTAGGTCATTTGGTGATGGTGGGATTCTTAACGTGCACACAAACTTTTATTTATATACATCATCCCTTGGTGATTAACTTAATCCATATGGGCAGAAATTGGCTCATAATTGGGGTCATCATCGTCGAAGGGATCGGAGTCATCGGATGAGTCGGGAGATGCGATTGTGTTAGTAAGGGTTAACATTGTGGTAGCAGAGGAGAGTGATCCATAATCGATGGGGGAATCAGGAGGAGTTATAGTGACTTCATTAAGTGGAACCATGTCCCATGCGAGGTGAATTTCTTGCAGAAGAACTTCTGGGTCTTCCGAGAATCTCTTGGCATGTCGAGATGCTTGTGATTCTCCCATCAAGGGACCGATAAGTAGACTATGTTTGATCTCTGTGGTTGAAATTTCCCAATCTCTATCAATACTTTTGATATGTTGGCATAATTTGGCATAACCCACGTCTCTGATATCTCTTTCGAAATGCTCGTGAGTAGACTCGCGAATATCAAGATATATGTCATCCCAAATATTGATGACTGCAAAACGGTATAATAATAAAATAAGAATATATTGAAAGTATAAATGTTGAGTGAAGGTGGAGACGAAGATTTCCCTTATTGTCCCTCATAGGCGTATAACCTGGTTAAAGCTCTGATACCATGCTATCGCATCCTTGAACGTGGATGGGTATAGTAAATAATATTAACACAAGCTAAGATTATAATTAATACAATGGAGATAAAAACAAAGGCTTCTATTTAAGAGATGACTGACATCTTATTACATATTAGAGTCTGGTAAAAAAAAAAGAAATACATTTTTTTTATTTTTGGCGTATATAAACATAAAACATTGAGGAACACGCATAATTTATAGGAGATGATAGGTTGCGGTATAGATATTCTAATGAGGCTTTCCATCTTTGTCTGTTACTGCCTACACGTATGTAACCACAAATGTTGACGGGGGTAAAAGTGAATAGAAGTTCAAAAGGGCGGGCGATAATTGATCGTCTTCACGCTTATTATCCATCTGGAAGGAAAACAATTAAGCAAACATGCCAAGTAGATCATCTTTATTTCTATACAAGATGTTAATGATAATAAGATTATGAAGTATTAGAATTAATTTGATTTTCTTCCTGTTAAAACAAGATCAAATATCATAAGGTGTTCAGGGGTATACTAACGCTTTTGATATGTCAATAAACAATATGGTGCAGATAAAATATCAGGTTAAGATAACTTGCTTCAGCAATAACTCGATAACCCATAACTTATTGGTTATTAGGTTTTAATAGCACAAACATACCATGATAATATCGTTCAATACATAAAATTTTCTGAACAGGTAACTCCAAATAATTGGGAAATAACCAGATAACTTGGCACACTTAGCTAGACCGACACTCATACGTAGAGTAAATATAATAACAAGGCACTCAACATCTAAGTCCTTCAGGCCAATTAGGTTTATCGGGGGTTTATCGGGTTTAATTCCCATATTATAAGGTATCCTACTGAAGATTTTATTTGTAAGAATAACTAAATTGCAGGGTTCAAAGCAATTAACAGCATCTTGTCAAGTGGTTTAGGGTTCAGGGCTTAGGAATAATGAAATCGATAGATATCGAAAGAATAAATAATACGTGTAACTTTTGAACTACTCGAAAGAGTTTAGTATAAAATCTAGAGTTCAAGAATATCACAAGGTGATATGATAATATTGAAATATAATATCACAAGGTGATATAATCAGTACGTTGAAAGACAAAAGTTCAAATGATTAATATTGAAATATAAATCACCTTTGGGTATTTTCATTTTCGATTGACGTCTGACTATTTTGCGGGTAGACTGGGTAGTCTGAAAGCATAACAAATGTAAGTATGTGATATATATCTTAAAATAAAATGAATGAAATTGTAGTAAAATATAATTTAAGTAACCATTTCAGTGCATGATATTTTAAAAAGGTTTAACGTATAATTTTCAAAACTTTATAAATAATTATTTAAATTTTATTTATTAAGAATTAGGTGTGGTGATAAAAGAATATTTAGGTCTAATTATACTTATGTACATGTGGAAAAAGTTTGGTCTTGATTTGAAATACTTGCAAAATTAGCAAGGGTTTAAGTGAAAATTTAAATAACTTGAATTCAAACTTTTAAAACTGATTTTCGTGGAAAATGCTTTCATGTAATCCAAATAGGGTGTTATTATATATCAATTTGTTCAGAATAAAAGAATAAAAATATTGGAAAAAAATAAGAAAATTCTAAATGGGGACGCGCTCTCACGCGCGGGGTCAAAGTTTGGATGCGCCTGGTTTGACCACCACTCTCGCGCGTGAGCTGCACTCACCTTCAACCTTCAAAATTTAACTTTGGGGTTTTTAAATATTTGACCTTGATTTCCAAACATTTTAGGATTCATTTTAACCTAGTTTCTAAATGAAAGTTGTTCAGAATTCAAATACGAATCCAGCCATTAACAATTTCAAGGATTGTGGTGGTGTAAATCAAGCTAGTGGGTTTTCTGAAAAACTAGTAAAAATTTAACCTTTTGAATCTATTTAAAATTTATGATTTTGGTTTCGACATTATAATGGTGGTTTTCTTCATTGAAAATGGAATATATTAAACGGGGTTTGAAGAATTTTAGTAGAGTGAATACTTAGAATTTCTTCTCTGAAGTTTTCTGGGCCGAAAACTTCATAGTTGACTTTGGTGTATTATTTGTTTTCCAATTAAGCACATATACAAGATCCTAATAACTTAAGCTTCATTTTCCCCAGTTTGAAACTGTTTCAAAGTCAGGGAATGAAAATTCACAATTGGATCTCAGAGCTCTAATGGATTTTTCTGAGTTTAAGCTCTCATACAATATATACTCGTTAGATATCTCATGTAAACACATTCATACAATATAAGAACATGCAGAAACATAATTACAATAGAAAATTAAACAATCACACATAAAATCATAAAAATGCCAAAACTCTCAAACTTTACATTAGGATTTCTCTCAACTGGTCTGAGTTGGACTGGAGGGGGGATAAGGTATTTACAGGGTTGGTCTAGGGTAGTGGATTGGTGGAATTTTTGGTGAGGTTTGGGATGAAGTTACACAAGTTACGAGTTTAATTTCTTAGAAGCTTAAATGGGCATCACTTGTAAAGCACATGGTATAAGCCATGCTGTTCATCCAGCAAGTGCCATGTCACTAGGGTGAAAAGTGTAAATAAGTTTTAGTTTTAGGTTAGGTCCTTGAAGAGTTTTCATGTTTAGTTTAAGGACTATAAGGTATTTAAATAAAGTTTTTGGGCTTTTATGTAATTATTCAAACTTAAGAAGTTAAATTGGGTAATTTTTGAAAAGTACAGATCCTTAGGTAAAATTTTAGTGAAAAATTAAAATGTAATAGGCATAGGAATAGGTCAAATAAGATGATTTTAAGTATAAGGGTATTTTGGTAATTTAAGAAAATATAGGATTGTTCTTTGGAGTTTATTGAAATACCTTGGGGTATTGAGTAATTAAGAGTGGTTTGTTAGAACTTGACACTAGTCATATGCCTAGAGCACCCACTATCAAAATACTATTGGGAAGTATTTTGAACCTTGAGAGCAGTATAATTAATAAAGGATTTGACATGTTGCTTAGGCACCCAAGTCGAGGTAACCTTTCATTTGGCCTTCTCGTTGTTAGTTCCAGTCGCATTGTTAGAAGTGTTCTCAAAAGGCAGAGACTTCCTTTGAAATTATTTCATTAATCTTTGTGAAGTCCCGACTAGGTTCTCAACTTGCTCTAAAGACTAGAAAAGTCTCTATAGCGATGCACGAGAGTATCTGCACATTCAGTTCTTCCTAACTTGTAGTAAAATTAGCTAAGGTGACCTCTCCTTTTGAAATGGGTGCAAATATAGACATGTTTGGGTCTACGTTGGTTAGCTTTTTTAGGTTAAACTCTCTTTAGTGGGTTAGGTCGAGGCCCATATGGATCCACCACAAACTTAGAAATTAGTTTCTAGTGCGGCATGGGAAGTGGATGTACCGTCGTAACCTATTCCTTGAATCTCCCTAAAACTTAAATCAGGACCGAGGAAAATATTTTCTACCTTCTTAAATGTACCCTCTATAGTTACCTTAACCACCCAGGCACGTTAGATGTCTTTCTCAATTTGGGATACAACGGCTTTAAGTTTTTCACGAGTCTTTAATGAAGCCTTAAGATCTCTCGCAAGACTAGACACTTTGTTGGTTAATTCACCGTTTTTACTCTCCACTAAAATGAATCTCTCTCCTAAAGAAACTCTCACCAAGGACCCCCTCTCTCTTGACTCTCTCAACCCCTTCTATAAAGCTAATACCCTAAGAGCTAAATTTTTATTTTTTATTTTTTGTTTTAAAAGACTCGGCGTAAAGCTCGGCATAAGCGCGTTGGAGGCCACTTTCTCCTTCACTCAAAACTTCATCTCCCTCACTCTCTTTGGAATGATTAGACTCACAATTGAGGTCATCATTTTTGAAAACGTCCTAATCGACGTGAGACATACTAGAAGTACTAACATGACTAGCCATGAACGCGGTGAAGTTACGTCCATTCAGTGATTCATCCTCAAAATTCACCAACTTGACATCATTATCATTAAGGGTGGAATTGAAGGCAGATTTTCCCTTGTCCTATTTCTTTAACCTCATAAGTCACTCGTGATCTTTGTGACACTTACCCTCACACTCATAACAATTCTCCTCATCTTTCTTAGGTCACTCTCCTCTCACTTTTCAAAACTTTTCTTGCTCGACTATAACGTTTTATGTTTCTCAAAACTTTTGTTTTCATTGGAAGTATTTTCCTTTCTTAGCTTGAGAATTTTTTTATTTTTTTTGCAAAAGGGCAAGATCATCTAGATCAAACTTATACTTGGAGTCAGAAGAAACCTCCTCTTTCTTTTTAGATTAAGTCCCATTTTCCTTTGGCTTAACAGTTTTGGGAAACATATTAATTTCATAATCTTGAAGGTCTCCTATGAGTTCTTCTAACCTAAATGTATATAAAATTCCCAATGAATTGAGGACAGTGACCTTAGGAATAAAGCGAGATGGAAGGGATCTAAAAATATTTTTCTCAATGAGCGTCTTAAGAATTTTCTCACCAAATTATAACTAACGTTAACGATATCAGACAATCATGCATAAAATTCATCAAATGTCTCACTCTCTAACATCGTAATGGACACAAACTATGTGGTGTGATTTTGTAGCTTAGAAGTTACACAGCGTTGGTATCCTCGTGAGTGAGTTAGAGGATATCCCAAGCTTCCTTAAATGTGGTGTATGTTATGATGCGGCGAAACTCGTCTAGAGTGACGGCTCTAGAAATTACACTTTAATCGTGTGACTTAAAATTACTCTATTTTAGTTCATCATTCGTCCAAGTGGTGATGGGTATATGACTTATAACTTTTCTATTAGTCACAGTGGGTGGTGTCCACCTTTTTTTAAAACAAGCCATCACGCTCGCCAATTACTTTCAAAATTGTGTTTATTCGAGCTTTCCAATAAGCATAATTACACCCATCGAAAATAGGTAGCCTATTATACAAATTATCCATATGAACCCAATTTAAATATTACATAATAAATTATTATGACCTGCTCTGATACTAATTTTAAAACACAAGGTCGTATGGATCGTCCGTATATTAGGTTAAGCATACAAAGATAAAATTTTTAAACAAATTTAATCTTGTTAAGAATTAGGTGTGCATGAAAGATAATTTATTATACAAAATATATCTAAAAACGAGAAAGCCACCAAATTTTAAATTTGCTTTTAAAATGAATTTCCTTTAATGCGGAATAGGATGGTTCGAATTCTAAACAACACAACCTGCAAATTTTAATTTTTTTCAACTAAAATTAAACAAAACTCAAAGTGATATTAAACTATTTAAAAAATAAATTTTCACTTAAACCAAATTAATTCAACCCAAGTCCTAAAAATTTGCCTAACAAGATTAATTCATTTTTCTATTTAGGCCAAACCAAATTTTATCAAATTACAATTAGTCGAATAGAATTAAATTAATCTAAACGTCACCCAAACTATTTTTAGCACCAAATTACACTAGTGTGAGATTTAAATCAATTTTATCGTGAATTATCCTAAGCATGCGTTCTCAGTGATTATTGCAAGATAAAAAGAAATTCGTTAGACTACGCCGCGATGTACGAGGAAAATTCAAATGGAAAAAACCTCGGACGGTCTTAAGTCCACTAAGTATGGTTTTATAATTACAAGACAGATGATTTACTTCCTCGACTTGACTCCGTCCAAGCCTTGATGTGTCTTCTAGTAAATACCTCTGCCTAGTCGACAACCTCGGACTCCACTGGAATCTTGAAATATACCAATGAGTCTTTTGGTCACCGTCACCCTCGAACGAAGCCTTTCTTCAAGTGGGAACACCGCAACATGCAAACCGAACTCCTTTAGGGGTGGAGAAGAACCCAAACTCTCTTTTTTGACAGTGTAGAGAAAACCAGGTGCCAAATAAACTCTCCAAGCAACAAATATATATAAGGGTACTTGGAAGTAAACTAAAATATATGAGTGTGTAGAGTTTTGGAAGAATTTTAATCCATGAATACAAAACTAAAAAAAACATGAACTTCTGGGGCAGATCTTTTTTCTCTCAAAATGTAGGTGATAGTATGTCAGAAGTTGGAGAAAATAATGTTTCCTGCACATATTATGTGAGGAAAAAATAGTGGGAAAAGAAGTGGGTGAGTTGGAAGTTTTTTAAAAAACTGCCCAGGCCGTTCGAATGAGCTCGTTCGAACAACTTTACTAATGATAAGTCAGGGATTAAAAAACAAAGTCATTGGCAAAACTCGTTCAAAATCTTGTTCGAACGACAATCTCATTCGAACGACACTTCGAACGAAAATTCAAAAAATGTCATTTTTCATTTTTAAGCCTAAAAACTTTAATACAAAGTTCTAAAATATTTTCTGAAAATAAAAAGTCATTTTAGACTAAAATAACACCCATAAAAATATTCCAAGTCTCCTACATATATAAAAGTGCATTCATACCTTTTGGAGAGTTTGGAATCCAAATGTTGTTGATGTAGAAACGTGGCACTAAACTCGGCCGTGATGAAGTTTTAAATTCTGGGCTGCTACGTCTTCAACACAAACTCGTCATAGTCTTGGATGGATACAACTTGACACTCTATCCTATGGCTCAAAACGTTTTGTCCGAAATTAAGACAATACTATAAATTGACTCGATTGGAAATTTGTCCTTACCTATCTCCCCCTTTGCCTATTCCGGGACAAAATCAAACCAAAAATCCTAAAGGGTCGTCAAGCTTGTCTAGACACAACATCCCACCCAAAAAATAAAAAATAAAGACGCTATTGACATGACCCAAGGATGATTTGTCGCTTTAAATAAATGCTGCTAAAAGAATAAATCCTACACACTTAAGCAAACCATTAAACACATAGGGAATATAAAAATATTAATTGCAATTTAAATAAATACTACCCCTAAATTAATTTTTCCCCTTTATCTAACATTGACCTACTTAAAAAGTGACGTCTCCCCCTCAGTTAGATCTCCAAAACTAATGGTTTAGATACCATTTCTCCTCTTTTTTGTTCAGGAATAGACAAAGGTTAAAGAATTAAAAAATTAATTATTTCTCCCCCAATTAAAGAAAATACCATTTCTCCCTCTTAAAACTACAAAAGGGATATAAACTATGGGAAAACAAGTAAAACACGATGGTGCATAAAGTGATAAGAACATTAAAGCATATGGGCAACAATAAAAGTTAACTAATCCATACAAATATTAATGTATACCAACTATGCTGCGATAAAAAAAAGATAGCACTTAAAATATAATGTGCTAAGTATGGGATATCAAACCAAAAAATTCGCAACAATAGAGATACCAATTATGAATTAAAAGTATAAATGGACTAGCTAGCATGGCAAAGACTCAAAATAAACAAAATATCACACACACACACACACACACACAAAAGATACAAAATATGCACAAGCACACATATATAGATATAAACACACAAATGACACAACTCAAAATAACATAAGTTTTCCACACTCTTATGGTATAAATGTGTCATATGGAAACATAAATGAAGGGGCATGTGAAATACCGTTACTAAAGCCGTTTAATATAAAATTAAACTATTTAAGTAACTCCGAACTGTATTTTGAAGAAACTCTTTTCTTTAAAACCAAATCTAATTAATCACAAGATGTGTTTAACAAAAATATGTACGAGATCTGTTCAAGATTTGTTAACAGGTTTAATAAATCAGTTTAAAAACTTTAAACTCAGCACAACCAAGAATTAGATGAGAAGATGTAGAAAGATTAAGAACAAGGGATTTTTTATGTGGTAAAACCTCACTCCAACTGAGGAAACATCCACGACTCCCTCTATGGAGTAACCAAAAATTCCACTAAAATAAATTATAACAGTTACAAACTATATAACAAACACGCACACAACTCAGACCTATACAAGTTTAGGAATGTACCCACTGGTGTCCTTATAACTTCTCTACAGTTCTGATTGTTGATGTTGTTCTCCCATCTTGCTAAGTATCAATCTGTTCAAGTTCTTTACATCGACTCTTGTTCTTGAGATCTTATTACCAACACTTTTAGTGTGGTGGGGTGATAGTGTTTGTGGAGGCGCTTTCTAACACATGCATTCACACACACACACACACACTTATTTTATACAAACAGTCCTATCAAATTACATATAAGATCTATATGCAGTGATTTTCTATTTATCTCTTCGTTATAAAACTTAGCCTTATTTGACCTTTAATATATCCCAGAATCCACGGATATCTTGCTCGAAAGACGTATCAAGATTTTAATCAATCTCAAGTTTTGAAAATATTTTTGAGATTGAAAATCACCAAGTGCGATTCCAACTAGGTTGAAGGTATTGTTTTACAAGAACTATAAACATAAAATGTTATTGTTGATTTCGAAGTTAAAAACATTTACAAAAAATAATCAACAATAAATTTCTTAAGACGAGAAATGAAATATGCAGATCTAAGTGAAATGTAACATAAAATGCTCAGATCTAATATTTCTATGAAGCAAAAACTTAGATCTAAGTGAAATGCTTAAGTTGGACACAAGATCTAAGAACGAAGAGGTTACAGCATTAACCAACTAATCAAACCAACTCTCAAACTCTCAAACACTCAATATTGTGTTTGGTATATATAGGTTTTGAAAAGAGGTTAGGATTTGAAGAAAATGTTGGACGATTTAGGGTTAGGGTTTCTAACTCTTTTTATCTCTTCTCTGGTTTCTCTCTTTTCTCTCTTTTTTTCTCTCTTCTCTCTCTAATCTCTCTCTCTCTCTGGAAAGGACGCAATGGCAGATGGCTGAGAGAAGGGCTCCTTATATAGGGGCTGAGAAGATTCGAGACTTTGGTTCAAAATCAATGGCTTAGATTGAGTCAATGTTTATTGACTTAGATCCAAGGGTTAAAAGTACGCGGTGGTTATAACTCTCCTGATTGGCTCAAATGAGGTTCATATGGATTATGTAAGAGCGCATATAGATCATTGATTAAAACGATCCAATGGCTATTAACATTCGCTAGTTTACTATCTTTGAGAAAACACAAATTCAACCAATAAGGATGCAACAGATGTTG
Organism: Sambucus nigra; assembly: GCA_949130495.1. Lineage (NCBI taxonomy): Eukaryota > Viridiplantae > Streptophyta > Magnoliopsida > Dipsacales > Adoxaceae > Sambucus > Sambucus nigra. Next base: position 157,962,496 of record OX422210.1, on the reverse strand, counting down.
GGCAAAAAGAGGTTAACAAACGCACGTCCAAAAATAATTACAAATGCACCCTGAAGTCTCTGCCGCTTTCGGATTCTACCCAAGGGAACTTTCAGTCAATATAACCAACAATCCATAATTGCAGAATGAACCCAAAACTTTTTAAAACCAAATTTTAATTAATAAAAACCTTATATTAAAAGTTTATAAAATTCCCAAAAATTATTAAAAAACAATTTTAGGGATTTAAACACACTCAACATATATAGACACAATTATATGCAATATAAAATATATGAATGCAATTCTAATGTGTGTGAGTGTTGGTAAAAGTATCTAGATCAATCAAGCAAGAGGAATAAAATAGCAAACCAAATTCTGAGTTTCTTTGGTTTCTAGGATAGACACAATTTTATCACAATTTTCAAACTAGATGAACACTTATACAATACAGATTCAAGTGAGTCAAAAGTATAAGGTGCTTCAATCTCCCCCTTTGGAAATATGAGACAAAATCTCCTTTGAGTCATCTAGGACTCGTAGGGCAACAAAAAATAAGGAAAACCTATTCCTTTAAAAACTTTATCTACCCATTGCAAAAGTACATAACTCAACTATTTACAATTGAATACCCTATTACAACTGTTGAGAATAACTCTACATAATTCTGCAATGAATCACTAAGATCTAGCTGTTTAGAATATGTAAAAAGATTCATTAGACTCAAATTTCTCCCCCATTTTGTCTCAAATACACAAAGGGAAAAAATGTATAGAGACCAAAGAGATTAATCAGCACACACCATACCTATGGATTTACGCAAAGAAATAAATCGATTGTAATCTAAAGGTTTGGTAAACATATCTGCGAGTTGCAAATCAGTAGGAAGATAATTAATTTCTAATTCCTTAGTTTCAACCAATTCGCGTATAAAGCGATGTCTTATTTTTATGTGTTTTGTTCGTGAGTGTTGAACATGATTTTTAGAGATATTGATCGCGCTTTGATTATCACAATAGAGATGCAATTGGTTTTCTTGAATACCATAAACACTTAGCATTTATTTAAGCCAAAGTAATTGAGTACAATAGATTCCTGCGGCTATGTATTCAAATTTAGCTGTTGGGAGCGATGTGCAGTTTTGTTTCTTACTACTCCATCCTACCAAATTATTACCTATATAATAACATGCTCCTGATGTACTTTTACTATCATCAGTACACCCAGCCCAGTCAGCATCAGTGTATCCAATTATAGTGTTAGGTGTATCACTAGTGCAACAAAGTTTTAGGTTAAGAGTGCCTTTTACATATTTAATAATTCTTTTAACAGAATATAGATGGATCTCTTTAGGGTTATTTTGATAACGAGCACAAACACACACAGTATACATTATATGAGGACGCGAGGCTGTAAGGTATAGCAAGGTTCCTATCATACTATGATATAGAGTTGGATCTATAGATTTTTCAGTTTCATCTTTAGATAGTTTTACCGTAATACTCATGGGAGTTTTAGCATCTTTAGCACTCTCAAGGCCGAATTTTTTAACTATCTCTAAAGCGTATTTAGATTGCGATACAAATAATCCTTCTGAATTTTGTTTGACTTGAAGACCTAAGAAAAACTACAACTCCCCCATAAGAGACATTTGAAACTCTTTATGCATAATTTCAGAAAAGGATTTTAGTTTTAAGGAAGAAGTTGATCCAAAGATGATATCATCAACATATATTTGAGCTATAATAATTTGTTCGTCAAAATGTTTGATAAATAGGGTTTGATCATTTACACCTCTTTTAAAACCTTTATCTAAGAGGAAGCTGGAAAGACGCTCATACCAGGCTCTAGGCGCTTGTTTAGGGCCATACAGAGCCTTTTTAAGACGAAATACATGATTTGGATATTGAGGGTCAATGAACCCTTTTGGTTGTTCTACATAGGTCTCCTCAGTCAATATTCCGTTAAGGAATGCATATTTGACATCCATTTGGTAAAGTGTAAAATGCAAGTGGCAAGCTATGGCGAAGAGAAGACGAACAGATTCTAAACGAGTAACAGGAGAAAAAGTTTCGTTAAAATCTATTCCTTCAATTTGATAATATCCTTGAGAAACTAATCTAGCTTTGTTTCTAATAATTATCCCACTTTCATCAGATTTATTTTTAAAAATCCAACGAGTGCCAATAACCTTTTTGTATCCGTTTGATGCACCATTTATTGTGTTACAACCCTAACTCATCTTTCTACAACTCTCTAGTTTTTACCTCAAGTCAATTGTATTGTTATAAGTGTCAAAACTAGTCTCTAACAGGAACATTTCTACCCAAAACAACAAAATTTTGTGTTTGTAAATAATTCGACCTTTCATGATTTATGAAAGTAGGATTATAATAAACATAATCACTTAACATTAGATATACTAGTAACAAATTATTCATATAACATAAGATAAGCATGATTTAAATATAATTTATCATAATTATATTCGGGTTGTGACAACTTCCCCCCCTTTGAAAATTTTGTCCCTGAAATTTAATATAAAAGTCACTTACCAAACAAATGGGGATACTTTTCTTCATGCTATCCTCCATTTCTTCATGCTATCCTCCATTTCCCAAGTTTCTTCTTTAACTCCATGGCTCATCCACATATCTTTAACTAAGGGAATAACTTTACTTCTCAATACTTGCTCCTTACGATCAATAATTTCCATTGGTTCCTCGATGTACAACAAGTCTTCCTTCAGTTCAATTGGTTGAGTTTTCAACTGATAAGATGGATCCGCCAAATAATTACGAAGCATCGATACGTGAAACACATCATGTAAACGAGACAACTCTGAAGGCAATGCTAATCTATATGCCAGGGCCCCAATTCTTTCCAGCACTTCATATGGTCCAATGTATCTTGGACTTAGTTTCCCCTTTTCCCCAAATCTCATAACGCCTTTCCATGGTGAAATACGTAGGAATACAAAATCTCCCTTTTGAAATTCCAATTGATGCTTCCTTTTATCTGCATAAATTTTCTGCCTGCTTTGCGCTATCTTTATCCGTTCCCGAATCATTTTAACCTTTTCAGTTGTCATATCTATCAATTCCGGACCCAAAATTTTCCTTTCACCCACTTCATCCCAACACAAAGGCGTTCTACATCTCCTCCCATAGAAAGCTTCATAAGGAGCCATACCAATAGTCGACTGATAACTATTATTATATGAAAATTCCATCAATGGCAAATGATCATCCCAACTACCTTTGAAGTCAAATACACAAGCGCGTAATATGTCTTCTACTATTTGAATCGTCCTTTATGATTGCCCATCAGTGTGTGGATGAAACGCAGTGCTGAACTTCAAAATTGTGCCCATGGTATTCCGGAGATGAGGCCAAAACTTAAAAGTGAATGTTGGATCTTTATCTGATACAATTGACACTGGTGCCCCATGTAAATGGATAATCTCATCAACGTACATACGTGCATATTTGTCCACAGTGTAGGTGGTCTTAACTGGAAGAAAATGGGTCGACTTTGTCAATCGATCTACAATAACCCAAATAGAATCATGCCCCTTTGGTGATCGTGGTAATCCCATAACAAAATCCATCGTTATATGCTCCCACTTCCATTTCGGAATAGGCAATGACTGTAATAATCCCGCCGACTTCTGATGCTCCGCCTTTAGTTGCTGGAATACTAAACATTTAGCTACGAACTCTGTAATCTCACGTTTCATATTGTTCCACTAGTAATACTCTTTCAAATCTCTATACATTTTGGTACCTCCCGGATGCATAGAGTAAATAGAACTATGTGCCTCTTCTAATATATCCTTCTTTAAGGGTGGATCATTCGCTGCATAAATCCTATTTTTATAACACAATGATTCATCATTCTTAATTTCAAAGTCAATCTCTTTACCATCCAGGACATCTTGTTTCTTCTTCTCAAGGAATGGATCAATGATCTACAAAATTGGTACGCGTTCGACCAATAAAGGTCTCATTGTGACATGTGCTAATAATCCCCGCTTTTTGAAAACTTCAATTCAATCCCCATCGATGCCAAGTTATGAATATTTCCAACACGGGCACACCGTATGCAACCAAGCATCCCTGATTATTTTTGACTCAAAGCATCTGCTACTACATTGGCCTTCCCAGGATGATGATGAATGGTACAGTCATAGTCTTTAATCAGCTCTATCCACCGCCCTTGTCTCAAATTCAGTTCTTTTTGTGTAAAAATGTATTTCAAACTTTGATGATCCGTAAATATCTCATAAGTTTCTCCATACAAGTAATGTCTCCATAACTTTAAAGCAAAGACAACAGCTGCTAGCTCCAAATCGTGTGTAGGGTAGTTTCGTTCATACGTCTTTAATTGTCTGGAAGCATATGCTATTACCTTTCCACTCTGCATAAGAACACATCCTAACCCTTGAAATGAAGCATCTGTATAGATCACAAAAGACTCATTCCCACATGGAATAGTAAGAATAGGGGCTGAAACCAACCGCTTCTTTAATTCTTTAAAACTCCTTTCGCATTCTTCATCCCACACAAACTTCACTTCTTTATGGTTCAACTTTGTCAATGGTAATGCTATTGCTGAAAATCCCTTAATGAATCTGCGATAGTAACTTGCCAATCCTAGGAAACTCCTATTTTCTGTCACATTCTTAGGATTATCCCATTCAACAATTACTTCCACCTTCTTTGGATCAACATATATCCCATTTCCCGAGACAACGTGCCCTAAAAACACAATTTCATTCAACTAAAATTCACACTTGCTAAATTTAGCAAAAAAATTCTTCTCTCTCAAAATATGCAATAGAAGTCTCAAATGTTTCTCATGTTCCTCCATGCTATGCGAGTAAATTAACACATCGTCGATGAATACAATCACAAATGAATCAATGAAAGGGTGGAACACCCAGTTCATCAAATCCATAAAAACTGCTGGAGCATTAGTTAATCCAAATGGCATTACCAAAAACTCATAGTGCCCATATCGAGTCCGAAAAGTTGTTTTGGAAATATCACTATCCTTTACTTTCAATTGGTGGTAACCCGATCTCAAATCAATCTTCGAAAATAATGTGCCCCCTGTAATTGGTCAAACAAGTCATCGATACGAGGTAGAGGGTACTTATTTCTAATGGTCACCTTATTCAACTGTCGATAATCAATACATAATCACATTGTCCCGTCTTTCTTTTTCACAAATAACACTGGTGCTCCCCATGGTGAAACACTAGGCCGAATGAAACCTCTGCTTATCAGATCTTATAATTGCACTTTTAATTCTTTCAACTCCGTTGGTGCCATTCTATATGGAGCAAGATAAATTGGACCAGTACCTGAAATTAATTCAATGGAAAACTCGACTTCCCTATCGGGTGGCAATCCTGGTAATTCCTCTGGGAAGACATCGGAAAATTCTCTAACCATTGGTATATCTTGAATTTTAACTGTCTATTTACTAGTATCAACAACATAAGCTAAATACCCTGTACAACCTTTACTCAATAACTTTCTGCTCTTAATTGCTGAGATAAGACAATTAGGGATAACATTCCTTTCTCCTGTAAACTAGAACTCAGGTTCACCAGGCAGATGAAACGTAACTTCTTTTCAAAAACAATCAATGGAAGCATGATATGACGATAACCAATCCATACCCAATATAATAAAAAATCCTGAATGGCCAACGGTATCAAGTCAACATAGAAATCTCGCTCACCCATTTGTAAGACACAATCTTTATAAACATGCTCAACCAGAATTATACTTTCCATTGGGGTAGAAATATATAAGGCACAATTGAGAAATAAACGTGTTCTACCCAAATATGAAACAATATGTAATGCCACAAATGAATGCGTAGATCCAGGATCAATGAGTGCATATAAATCTTTGTTTGCAATATAAAGTCTACCTGTAACCACTTCCGGTATAACATGGGCATCTTGCAGTGTCATTGCAAACACTCTTCCTCCTGCCCTCGATCCAGCTGCTTGTTCTGTACCTTTTCTCCTCATGGAACTTCCTGGAGAGGATCCTTTATGAAGCTCCACACTACTGACTGAAACCGCTTTTGATAGCATATGACAACTATTTCTCAGATAGCCCTTCTGATGACAGTTAAAACATTCTATATTCAACAGCTTTGGGAAATTTCTCTTTACATGACCCGATGTCCCACAAAAGAAATAAACATTCGAATCTTCTTGCGCTGAAAATATTGAACCTCTTCCACCACTAGATTCACCCCTTTGCGAACTACCTCCCATACCTCTACCATGCTCAAATTTCTGCCCTCCAAGTCTCGAATATTCTGTACCACTACCTTTTTGATAACTTGGATCGAATCTTCTTCTCTTTACACCTCGTTCTCGATTCCCTCTCGCTTCATTCACATCCTTTTCTAACAGTAAGGCTTTGTTCACCAAGGCTGAATAATTAACAGTCTCTAAAGCCGACAACCTTGATTTAATAACTAACTCTAGTCCATCGAGAAATCGGCTGCACATATCTTCCTCATTCCGTATAAACCTCGAAGAAAACCGAGATAAAGCTGTAAGTTTATCTTCGTATTCTCTAACTGTCATACTCCCCTGATACAACATGAAATATTCTTTCTCCTTTTGTTTTCGATACATCAGAGGAAAATACTTATCATACAATGCTTTAACAAAAGCATCCCATGAGATCACATTCCCACCTCTTGGAGTAATCAACAAATGTTTTGTGGCATCCCACTAGTACTTAGCTTCTCCTTTCGGCATATACGTCACCAATGTCACTCGTTGATTTTCAGGCATTCTCATTACCCCAAAAATAAGTTCAAACTCTTTAACCCATACTTCTGCCTCTGCTGGATCAACTGCTCCTTCAAATGAGGGTGGATTAATTTTAATAAATTTCTCATGTGAAGTACTCCTTTATTCTCGGTGTATCACCTCCTTAGCCCAAGACAATGTATGTGCCTCTAGTTGCCTGGTCTGTTGTTCTTCCACATGATCCATAAATCTAGCTTATTGCTCTGCCATTAGAGTCATAGCACGTGCCATTTTTTGCATGTTTGTCAATTGTTCTGGCTCGGGTTCTACATTTCCATAAACAAGTTGCTCAACCTCCGCTTCTGCTGCCATATTTGAAGCCTCATCTTCTATTCTCACATTCACATTCCCTCCTTCCATTCTTTAATATTTGAAATGGATAAAAGATATAACAACATGCATATATACATATCTTTCCTAACATAATCGTTAGTATCAAATAAAATATATTTCTAACATTCACTGCCAAATCTAGACTCTTCTCACTCCAGAACCTCTAACACCTAGGCTCTGATACCAAAAGCTGACACACCCCAACCCAGTTACTTATAATTAAGTTTGCAAGTCAAAGTGAGTCAAACCATGATTAATATAACCAAACCATAAACATGAGTTTTAATTTCAGAGTCATCATTGTAAATCCATATAACTGAAAACCTTTTTACAACATCAGAGTAGTCATACTTATACAAAGTTGCTTGAAGGATAATTTAGATTAATTACATCATTTACATTTAAAAAAAATCTTTGTTTCTCCCATTCCTGGCTAACCCAACCCGACTTCCTAGATTTGGCAGTGACATCACGTTACCTGAAAAATGTGAACATACGAACCATGAGCAAAATAGCCCAGTGAATGCATCACTACTATACTACTGCATGAATTTAAATGCAATAAATCATGTCCATATAATTATGTATTAACTTATCTGGCTCATTCATAATGAATGACCAACTTTTCCGAATCATGATTCACATATCCTGTCTAAATAGAAAATTCTCCCCCATTCCTGGTCGAGGAGTAACCCCTTGTTATTAATAGACAAATCTCCCCCATTTTGGGTCGAGGAGTAACATCCCATTTCGGTAAACCGAAATGAACAATTTTATATTCATAACATTATGATCATATTTGTAACAGTATACAAATACATCATTCTAGTGAGTACACTCATCTTGGGTTGTCAACTACGTATTCACGTTTCCTTCGGGAGGAGCGGAACTGGGTTGATTAGACCTTACACCTGACAATCCAACTAAATTAGTACTGAATCTCAATCATAAGTATTATCCTAACATAATTATGTAACTTTCCATGACTATACAACAACAATATAATTCCACTTCAGTCACATTCCATGAAACATGAGTAAAGACAAAATAATGGTACGCATGTTGATAAAGTTATGAACATTCAACCGTAGGAAATACCTCATAAGGGATTTATAATTCAACCCAAGTAAATATGAAAGCATACTTCTCAATGTATATACATATGAAACATGTACTCAAAATACTCTTTCATCGGGTATTCAGTATGGCCTCAAATTGTTGTCTTCTATACTAAACCATCCTATATTCCCAAATTGTATTAATTCAGGTGTCCAACCTTATCAATATTAAAACATATATGAATATACTTTCCAGTACAAGTGATGGTGTAATTTTTCAAGCTTCCTAGAGCAAATTATGACCATTTCTTTACAATACAAGAAATCTTCCCTACAAGCTCCTCTATTGTTCCTTCAACTTCCAAGAATTTTCATAATTTTTCTCCAACTTAAATTTCTATCATTTTCAACCCATTTTTAGTACACATACTGAATAGTACAGAATTAAAGTTTCATAATTGTTTGACTTCATTTGCTATCTCAAAATCTTGACTAAACTCATGGCATACCGAAATGAAGTATACAAACAGAAACTATATACCAACTTAAAATCATCATTACGGCCTAACCACAAGGAGATAAATTCTAATTTTCGGATATGATATGAATATATGAGTATAATTTCATATTCAATTAAAATTTCTCAATTCCAGTAAGAACACAAAGAGATATTCAAGTTTGATTACAAGGGGTTTCAATACAAAGCAATTTGACCTATAAACACCACTTATCTCACATATGAACCAATACATATTATCACAAAGGATAATGGAATTTCAGTTAATAATTCATGATTTATATACTTTTAAATAAGTATAATAAAAGATTGAAACAATATTAACCCATAATTTTACCTTGGAAACACCTTAAGAATATTCTTTGAATTCTTTTCCTAGTTTTCCTTGTAATCTTTCTTCCTTAACTTCTACTTTCTCTTTCCTTAAGCTTAAATCTCTCAAAACTGAACCTAGGGTTATATTTGCTGAATAAATAAGTTAAAGGGAGAACTTTAAGTCGGCAAAGGCATGCCTCCTTTCCATCCAATCAAATTATGCCATTTGGTTTACTAAAAGACAATTTACCATTTAAAGGGAATGGACAGATTTTCCCCTTGTTCGTAAATTCGGTATAACTCTTTACTCGGGAATCCGTTTTATGCACCATTTGTTGTGTTACAACAATAACTCACCTTTCGACAACTATCTAGTTTTTACCTCAAGTCAATTGTATTGTTACAAGGGTAAAAACTAGTCTCTAACAAGAACATTTCTACCCAAAACAACAAAATTTTGTGTTTGTAAATAATTCTACCTTTCATAATTTATGAAAGTAGGATTATAATAAACATAATCACTTAACATTAGATATACTAATAACACATTAATCATATCACATAAGATAAGTATGATTTAAGCATAATTTATCATAATTATATTCGGGTTGTCACAATTTCTCTCAGGTGATGCAGTCTGGGATAAGGAGTTAATTCATGGATCTCAAATAGGAAGGTTGTACGGTGGCGAGTTATGAGGAGAAGTCCACTACCCTTTATTGCTTTGTAAAGGAGGAAGTGAACACAGAGCAAAGGAAAATGGATAGGTTAATAGCAGGATCATCCTGGCATATCAGGAAGACACTTTTGTGGAACCCGACATTCACTACGTACAATCAGATGGTGAATGCTGCCCTTCTACACTGCTAGGATCATCAAACCTTTCGAATGAACAAAAGTGAAAATAGATAGGGAGCTAAGACGTTAAACCCGTAGGGTAAGGCGAGTGAAGGTAGCAGTCGGGGGGCTAGCAATTTAGGGGTCCTCCATCTACAAATCAATATAATAAATTTTGAGGTTTTGATAATCGAAATAGGTAGGACCAGTAGGACCATGAACATTAGGGTCAAGGATAGAAACATAGGGGCCATCAGAGCCAGGTCTAGCAGAATCGAGGCAATAGGGACGGCAGGCATAGAGACACCTGTTTAACGGGAAATTTTACTCTTCTGGTGAGAGGGGACATACGTCGAGGCGGTGTCCTCGAGGTAATCAGACACCTCGGGAGAAAGGTGGTCAGAGAGGATATACAATGATAAAAGACAACGCCAATAGTTCCCATCTTTAGGAGTTACATTACCAGTTATACCAGCACCAGCTGCCCCACCTTAGGGGAAACCGCCACAACTGCAATATGAATGGGTGTACCACATTGTGTCGGCAGAGGGACCAATGCCAACTCAAGCTATTGAAGGTATGTTCCCTATCTTTGGGCATGTGGGTTGTATATTATTTGACCTGGGTGCATCTCATTCATTCGTTAGTACTGGTTTTTTAGGTGAGACTAGGATGATAAACTTTGCTTCTCATATTATACTACACATAGATTCATCCATGGGTAGAGGGGTCAACCCATACATTCTGTATGTTGGGGTATAGGGGTTGAGATTGGGAGACTCATATCTGTGGCAGACTTACTAGTACTAAATATGCACGAGTGAGATGTTGTATTAGGGATGGATTGTTTAGCTATATGTAGAGCCAGTGTTGAATGTTACAGTAGGTCCATCGTCTTCACCATTTCGGGGAAGGAGATGTACATGGTTACAATGCCTCACCCCGGGGGTGGGTCGAGCACGCACATATACTATATTGAGGAGGAGACTTTTTCGGAGGTAATAGTGTCGCTAACTTCCATCCCAAAAATTAGAGAGTTTTCTGACGTATTGGGGAGATCCTAGGGTTATCACCTAGTAGGGAGATAGACTTCGCGATTGATTTAATTATGGGCATGAGACCTATTGCATGTACATCGCATCGGATGTCTTCTCTATATATGAGGGAGCTTCGGGACCAGATTGAGTATTTATTACAATAGGGGTTCATTAGGAGGAGTATTTCATCATGGGGTGCTCCAGTTTTGTCCGTCAAGAAGAAGGACGGATCCATGCGACTTTATATCGACTGCAGGGAGTTGAACAAATTCACCATGTTGAATAAATATCCGTTGCCCCGCATTGATGATTTATTTGACGAACTGAAAGGTGTTGCGTATTTTTTTTAAGATCGATTTGAGATCTTATTATCATCGGTTGAGGGTCCAAGAGCAGGATATCTCGAAGACGACATTTCTTACAAGATACGGGTTATATAAGTTTTTGGTTATGCCCTTTGGGTTATCCAACACACTGGAAGTATTTTTGGACTTGATGAATTGGGTATTCATGGATTTTTTTGGATCAGTTCGTCATAATGTTTATAGATGATATACTGATTTACTCTTGCACCGCAAATTAGCACATACAAAATTTACGGGTAGTCTAAGATCACGAAATATGTTTTTTCTTATGAGAGGTGGAATTCCTGGGCCACATTGTGTTTAGGAGGGGGATATCAATAGATCCGGGGGAAGGTTTTTTGTAGTGATGGAGTGGGTATATCCAACTGCACCCACCAAGGTGAAAAGATTTTTGGGACTAGTCGGGTACTACTATCAGTTCATTCAGGGTTTCATAAAGATATACGAGCACCTAATGAACTTAAAGAGGATGCATGTGCCATTTTATGGGATGATGCGTGCCAGCAAGCATTTGATGATATGAAGACTCGGTTGACTACAACACCAGTTCTGGCATACCTTGGGTAGGGATAGACTATAAGGTCTTCACAGACGTGTCCATGAGGGGACTTGGAGAGGTATTGATGCAGGAGGAGAGGCCAATATCATATGCTTCACGAAAGCTAAAGCTTCGCGAAGGAAATTACCCTACCCATGACATGGAGTTAGCAAACATGGTTTTTACATTGCGAGTGTGGATGAATTATCTCTTGAGGGAAAAGTTCAAGCTATTCATAAACCGTAAGAGCCTATAGTCACGTAGTGGGAGTTGAACATGAGGCAAAGGAGATGTTTAGAGTTTATGAAAGATTACATTTTCGATATTCAGTATCACCCTCGGAAGACTAATGTCGTGGAGAAGCCTACTTGGGAAGGAGAAGAACAAGAACCAAGGTTCACCACCACCAACCACCACCAGAGTTTGACCGGAGAAGGGAAAACAAACTGAGATATACTACACCAAAGGATCAGACCTACAGTAAAGGCAAGTGTTTGATAATGGCAATTTAAGTTTGTATATTGTCCATGTTATAATAGTATGAAAAGAGAAGATTATTCATGTTTGGAAGAAATAATGGAGTATTAAATGGATTTCTGGAAATTGAAATGATATAGGAATTAAACTCATGTTTTAGGTTGATAATAATCCACGAAATAGTCATGAACCTGTTGAAGAAATTATGAAAACCATTGATGTGTTCTTGAAGATGATATGTTAATAAATTTCTGGAAATAAGGAGATAAACATGCTTTTTAATCTAATCCCTTGATGATTCTAGGATGTTTAGAGTATTGGAAATCGTTCATATATGTTGATATATCATGTAGTAAAGATTATAAGTCATTTGGGATGTTTAGATGAAGGTTTAAATGATCAAAAGTTGCTAAACCCGTAGTTGCAGAAAATGCAGAAAACCAGGCTGTGACCTGAGGGATCGATGATCGATCGACCTCCCCAGAATATGTAAAGTTGTTTCTTTTTAAATGTTGATTATTATCCCAAACCTTTTGTGGATCTTTGGTGATTATTATTTGGATATTATGGGACTTAGAAAATATCAGTAAACCCTTGATAAGATTTGAATTAATTTGATTTGGATTCAAGTGATTAAAATGTAGAAACTTATATCGAATGGAATTTCGGTTGCTAGATTCATTTGTTAAATTCTAAATGGATATGTATGAGGATTAAAGATAGGACCAGTAGGGGTGATTGAATATAACACCTGGGTATCCTTAAGTTTAAAAGATGGTTTAATCCTAAGTGAAAGAATATGTGTTTATAAGAGATTTGAAACTATCGGTTTTAACCTTAATTAAAAGGAGAACTAAACTCGTAGTAATTCGGGAGAAATGATGTTATGGACCAGTAGGATATTAGTGAATTCTTACTGAATATATGTTGAGGAAAAACCTATTTAAATATTGTGTATTGAGTGAGGGTAGCCTTAGGGTTACAATTTAAACATCAAGGACTGAGTTTAAGCTCAATAGTGATTTCGCAAAGACGGAGTGTAATACAAGAGCGTAGTGGTGTGTCTCCTGGATAGAGATGGGAGTTTAGAACACATTTGGTTGAAAGAAGGTATGAGGTTATCCCGATCGCATAGTTGAAGTTGTCGGACCTCCTCGATCGACAAAGTTAAGTAGTAGTGTATTGGAGGGGTTCCTTGTTTGGATTTCTCTTTGCAAGACGCTCCGCGCATGAACCTTAACGACGTCGGGAGTGGAGAGATGTTATAGGATGCGAGGATAATTAAATTATGAAGTAAAGATATGATATTTTAATATGTGGAATTTAAAAGGGATATAATGCTACGTATGGGCAATATCTTAGAGTAGTGATAATTACCTTATTGATATTATGTTATAGGTATGATAATACCTATTTGATTGATTGATGATTTATGTGTATGACATACCTATCGTACTTGCTATCGGTGGGAGGTTTGCACGTGAGGGCAGTCATATCCTAACGAATTCATGGGATCTTTGATTTGTCGCTCGAGAACATAGGTCTATGAAAGACTTATGGGGGAGTTGATAAGTCCGCTGACTGTGGGTACGTAGGTATGTGCGTGACCCATGGATACGAGAACTATGTTCGCCTCCAATTTGTTTTTTGTTGTTTGTGGTTCGTGGAATATTACCGAACCTTTAGTCCCCTATTCGGCGACCTGCGATGATGGGACATGATAGCAGAGTAATGCATTGCACCGCAGCTTTGACTCGGGGTGACGTATTATATATGAATATATATATAATGGATTAAATGATTGAATGGATATATTGTGGTTAAATCTATCTACAGTGATAATTGTAGATAACGATGAATAGAATGAATGTTTATGCTTATAGAATTGAAAAGCTTAACTCATGTTAATGAGAAACGATTCATATTTATGAGTAATGATTCATGTTAATGAGAAACTAATCATATAAAGGAGAAATGTAAATGAATAATAATGTGACGTATGGTATGGGACATATGGGGATTATGATATGGGAATGTAATTATAATACGGAGACTAGAAAAGATGAACCATTAACTAGGAGGTTAATAGGAAATGTTAAGTGTGCACTCTAGTTGAGAGGTGAGAATTGCAAGTGAGAGTTGGATCTAACATGTACATAATAAATGCTTTATTGGACTTGTTAAATACTTGCTGTTTTAAAAATAATCTACACATTCGGGCTCTGACCCGTTTCCTTGCATATTTTCTCTTCTATTGTATCTTTATATCAGGTGTCCAGCAACAGGGACGCCAAACATAGTTGATTGTGACGAGGTATGGATCTATGGAGTTTTTCTTAGACGCCTATCTTCATTTGATTCACAGTATTCTTAGTTAGTGCATGTCGCCCAAAGGATTTTCAGTTATCTTTTCTATCGAGGTCAAATACTATTGTATTCTGGTCTTTTTAATACAGTTGTTATTGATGGGATTATTGTAAAGGATTTATATTATTTGGGAATGTTTATTCCAATTGCATTTAAATTCTTTTGTGTTATTTATTGTGTTACCAGTTTTGTAGAATAAAATGTGTAGTGTTATTCTTAAACTAAAAATGGTTTTGTTGAAAATGTAAATTTGGAAAGTTTTTAACACCAGCTTAATTGAGTATTGGGTGAGTTATAAATGTTTTCGACAGTGATGCTAAGAATGAGCCAACTGTATATTCTGTTTTAATTTGGTATGGGACTGGCCACCCGGTATTTAATTAGGCAAGGTGTTACACACTGTTCATGCTTTAAGATACATCCTCGAATAAATAAGATGTACTAAGCTTTACGGTTCACGCTTATGAGTATGTTGGGAATTATTCATAATATGTGATTGTTGGATTCTAATATTGCCTTGAATATTACTTTATATTCATTTTTTATTTCAAATCTTGGCTTATGAATAAATATTTTATTTGATTTGATGCTGAGAATGATATAGATTGTATAACAAGCCCAATTTTCGGCGTATTGTGCCTAGACAACCTTTACGTGAGAAAAGGGGGGTCGTTATAGAATATCACTCGGATAGATAAGTTGGATCTATGCTTTCTTATTGGACATTTAATTATATTTGGAATATAGGGAGTTGCCCAGATCAAGTTAATATTATGACATATATTAGTGAATGAAGATAACAATATTTCAAGTAGATGCTAAATGAGATTTAATATAGGTTGGATTTTGAATTAGGTAGAAATATAAGGATTTAAGAATATGATATACGGTTACTATTGGATTTCGTAACTCACCATGTATAGGTTGACACTTTATTATTTATGCACATTGATTTGAGGAAGTTTTGGATATTATGTGAAGGTTTGGTTATATGGTAATATTAGAAGAACAACATATGATATTATTTGAAACTTTAGATGGAATATTAATAAGGGATTATATACGAACTGTGTAAATGAAGGAATACGTTGTTATATAATGATAAATGTGTAAGGAAATCTTTGCATATGTAGAGTTATTGGTAAATTCATGATGAGTGAGAAATATAGTCAATAATGTCCGAGAGGTTGAGTTGATAAGTGATAAAGCGGGTAATAGATCAATGAAATTCTAAATTGTTGACAAGGATGGCTCTCGTGATATTTATACAAGGTGGTATTGATTATTAAATAAAGAGAGTATATGTATACCAATTACGATATAGAGCAAGTAGTCGTATAAGTTGTCATAAAAATTTTAGATTCCTATATTTCGTATTAATGAAATAGCATGAAATGGTAATGATTATGAAACCCGATAAAGTTTGACAAAATGAAAAAGTGTGATTTTACATTATTTTCAAATGATGATTTTAAGCAACTAATTATACCAGTGTTGTATAATAAAATAGTGATTTAAAGAACCATGATGGGTATATGAAAATCTCGATATACATTTTTTTATAAGTTGATAATAACCCAAGGAAGGATTGTGATGTTAGGCGCATATGAGCCCTAAATTATATTTCATATTAATGAAATGGATATGTAAGTCAGATTTGGTTATGGTATTTAGCCATGCACGAGCATATGGTGATAATTATAACATATGTAATGAAAAGTATAGTTATATTGCTACAATGATTGGATTTTGTATGAATTTTGATGACGAAATTCTTTTTGTTATGGGGGATGATTCTAATATCCCGTATTTGTAATAAAGAATGGATAACTAAATCGTGTGTGTGTGTGTGTGTATATATTATGAGAAAAGAATAAGATGAATGGTAAAATTATTTATAATGAATTATTATTTCAAGATATTAAAATAAATACTACTGTTGATGTAAAAAACTAGACTAGGCCAACAGCCGTGACCCCATACGCGCGACCCTTAAAACGAAGGGAAGCCGGAGTTGGGTTCTTCAGATCTGGTCACGGCCTAGAGCCGTGACCCACCATGCGTGACCCTTTACCATGCTGGATTGAGGTATGGTCACGGCCCATAGCCGTGACCCATACCAAGAAATGGTCACATCCTAGAGCCATGACCCTGAATATGTGATGCGCGACCCTTTTTCATCAACCCTAGTGCTTGAATGCGATATGGTCACGACCCATAACCGTGACCCATACCAAGAAATGGTCACGGCCCTAAGTCATGACCCTCAATGTGTGTACTATCTTCTTCGTCATGCCATGGGTCACGAACTTGGGCCGTGACCCCTTCACGACTAAGCTTGGAGGGAATTTTGGTGCGAGTTTGGTGCCAAGATGGTCACGACCTGGTCACGGCCCAAGTCTGCGACCACCGTGGTCACGGACTTGGTCCGTGACCACTTCTAGATCATCGATAATTTAGTGTGATAATAAATATGGTCACGCCAAATATTGAGTGGGTCATGGCCGAAGTCCGTGACCAGCCGGTCGCGGACTTGGGCCGTGACCCACTGGGCGTGACCATTCGCAGGATTTGGTGTAGTGTCACAGATAATATTTGTAAGTAAAAGAAAGAGACAAACAGGTTTTTAAAGTGGTTCGACTTATGGAGAAAAGCCTACGTCCACTGTGCTTATTATTTCCTTGTGTTTTCCTTTCAATCATTTGCCCCTGACGATGGGATTACATTGTATTTATATCCCAGAAGGGAGACAAACAGATGGAATGTTAAAGGATGGAATGCCTTTATAAATTAGGCATTTACATCAGTACATAGTGTCCATAATGTTTTTGGTTATTGGAGTTTTGATGATACTATTGGTCGTCCTCCCTACTGTTTGTCGGGTTTCCTGGTGTTGGTCAGCTTCCTGTACGGTCCTTGGTCGGTGGTTATGCCTTGCTAACTAGGATTATTACCATAGTGGATGACGCATGTCCCTTTCTGATTGGTCCACGTAAGTGGGTAATTTTTTACATCAAGAGAAGCCCCCAATGTTTCATGCTTGAAAGCATGGAGCATTTAGTTCTGGTAGTCATTTGGGCTATAATTTTGATGCTTGGTCGATTGCCGACTTCCCACACTTGTAAAATTATTAGCTTTGCTGTTAGCGTGTACAACTAATGGCATTTTTTTTAATATCTAGAATTATAATGAATCGTTTTGAGGCAAATACTTCTTTTTCTGCTTAGCCGCCAAAATTTCAATCGTCGTTTCACTTTAATCATTACGTTCTTCGATTTTCAAGGCAATCTATAAAAGGAGGTAAAATCATGGTCATCTCTTACCTAAAACCCTCTAAGTTTTTGCAACAATTTCTTGATCTTTGGTGCAGTCATTCTTCATGTCTTCTAGTTTTTGCTAAATCCTTATGTCTTTGTAAGAATTCTTTCTCTTTCTTCTTTTCTTCATATCGAATCATGGTTTACATTGTTGTCTCTCTAGATGATTTTACAAAGGAATGGAATATACCAAACTGAGTAGACTTAGAGTTCCCCAATCCCTCTGTAGACATTTTTTCTTTGTCTGAAGGTCACAAGATCCCTTCCTTATTCGTTGCTGAATGTGGCTTTACTATTCCACCAAATTATTTTTGTCTGGAATTTTGTTAATACTTTGACACTGTACCTACTAGAATATCCCCCAATTCATGGAGGGTTATCAATGGCGTTCATAGGCTCAATCAACTCCATGGGACCCACATAGGCATTCTTGAAATCATGTTTTGTTATAAGTTGGTCACCAGTGATAGTACTTACTATTTAAAAACTAGGGCTGTAAATAGAGCTTTAGTTGTTAATCTTCCTGACTCCAATAGGGATTACTTCTACCATGGAGTGATTGCCAAAAATTGGCAATATGTACCCCTAACAGGGGGTGAAGTGTACAATGGGCCAAAGTGCACTCAGGAAGGTCATGGTATAGGTTGTTTTAATTATTATGTGACTTTATTAACAATTTTTTTGCTGAATTGTTAATTAATCATTGGTTGTTTATTTGCTTGCAGTTGATAGGAAGAGGAAGTGTCCCAATGATGGTGACATTAAGCTTGATGAGATCAAGTTACTCTGGGGCCTTCATCAAAAAATTGGTGAAGAACATACTAGGTCAGCATCACACTTGCTGAAATACATGATTCTATCACCTCCTTTGTCACCTGACCTTCTACTATTGCTCCTACCATTGTGCTTGACTTGGACCAAGACCAAGTGTCCACTTCATCTGGCAGTGGTGAACTTGTTGTTAGCCCTTCTTCTTCTCGTGAGTCAGACATTCCTCTTTCTGCAGCCATGGGCAAAAGAAAGTTTCCTAACCTTCTTGGAGATGTTGCTGCTACTGGCACCCACAAGCATGTGGATGGTGGGACCAAAAAGAAGGATGATGTTAGAAAGAAGCCCCTGGGAGATGACTTAAAAAGATTGAGGAGAGGCCCTGCAACTAGGAAGGTTGAAGGAACTATTGATGCTAACCACTAGGTCTTGTTCGGTGTTACTCCATCTATTGTTAGATCCTCTGTAGCCATAGGTATTGTCTTGGCTAGGAAACTGATTAAGTTTTGTACTCTTCCAGACCACAGGGGTGCTGTTTCTTCTCTTCCCCGACTTAAAATTTCTGAAAGGGATGCTCAAATCCATGCTATGGTGAGAATTTTTCCTTTGTAATTTTTCTTCTTTCATACTTTGTACTTTGTCCTAGACTTTTTATATTGATTTTCTCCATTCTTCTTTGCAGTTCCTGATTGATTTCAACCAGATGTTGGAGAAGGACGATGGTCTTTGTTCTTCTTCAACTGATGTTGAGGAGGCTTTTTGTAGTCTCAAGAAGTCCTAGCTTGACTCCCAACAAGAATTGAAAATTGAAAAGAAGACGTAGGAGAATAAAATAAAAACTGCTGAAGAAGCTCGATAGAAGGCTGAGGATGAGGCTGCTAAAGCTCAGAAGTAGGTGGCTGAGCTCACAAAGATCCTAAATACTGAGAAGGCCAAAAGGAAGAAGTCAAAAGAAAATTCCATTAATAAAGGATGGGATAAGGCTATCATTGCTGCCTCTGCTCAGATTGAGTATGCAAAGAAAAAATATTTCACGGATGGTTGGTCGGTTGCGCTGAAGGAAGTCGGCACAACAGAAGACTCCAAACTTTTTCAAAGGCATGAACCTGACTCTCCCCCCAACATAGAAGATGAAGTCGAAGCTGATGTTGGTTCTGGGGAGTCATGTCTAGTGGTTGAGTCTTCTACTGACCAGCCTAAAAATATTGTTGAGTCAGTTCTTCCATCTACCGAGCAAATCACTCCGTCCATCCCTTCTATTGACCAAGTTGAAATTAGAACTCATAAAGAGAAGGTGTAGATTTTCTTGGCAATTGTCCTTTTTATTTTGGCTTTCTTTTATTTCTTTTCTTCTGTACTTGTAACTTTCTCTTATATCAATAAAATAATTTTTCTTTATACTGTTTGTTGTTTCTTTGGCTATTATATCTTCTCCTTTTGTTGATCAACTGTTACTTCATTTTTTTAGTTCATGGACAAACATTACACCAAGAATAGGAATCTGGAACTGTTTTAAACCGTGCTAGAATCAGGGGTGCCAGATTTCCTGGCACCGTTTAAAACTGTTTCAGATTTCCCAATCTGGCACGCTTTTGGAACGCTTTTAAACTGCGCCAAATTTTAATCTGGCACGCTTTTAAACCGTTCTAAATATTGAATTTGACACACTTTTGGCACAGTTTAAAACCGTGCCAGACTTTTCATTTTCTGGCACACTTTTGGCACGGTTATAAAGCGTGCCAAATTGTTCAATAAGCGTACTCAAATTTTATAATTTGTTACGGTTTTGGCACGGTTTTCAACCATGCCAGATTTTTCAATTAATAAAAAAAAATATTTGACAACAAATCTGAAAAATCAGCAAATTCCAAATATGGTAGTAAAAATATTTATTATTCGCAAAAGAACATCAAGAAAACTCACAAGTTATGAATATCGCACGTTGTTGATAAACTAATGTACATATAAACTTCAAAATATTACAAGAGTTAATAGTTCCCAGATAAAAAAAAAATTGGGCAGAGTTTTCTTTATTTTTTTAGCATTCCAAAACCTGCTAATATAAAACCTGACAATATAAAGTCCGCACGGACATAAAATATAACAATAAAATTACAAAACTCGCACAGACATAAAAATTGACAATAAAACTACTAAAACCTGCACGGCCATACAAGTAAACAATAAAACTACTAAAGCCGGCACGACCATAACACAAAAAATAGAATACTGAACATTAACGACACTAAATAAATAATCCCCCTATCGTAAACCATTGACTTCTTCGTATGTTCCACGTGGATAAAAGCTAGCAATTGAATGTTATCCTGAAAAAAAAATAGGACACAAAAAAGATATGCTATTAGTAACCAAGTAATTT
Organism: Sambucus nigra; assembly: GCA_949130495.1. Classification (NCBI taxonomy): domain Eukaryota; kingdom Viridiplantae; phylum Streptophyta; class Magnoliopsida; order Dipsacales; family Adoxaceae; genus Sambucus; species Sambucus nigra. The sequence continues at coordinate 157,941,358 of OX422210.1, read as the reverse complement.
TAAAAAAATCATATTCAAGTTGAAAAATTGCATATATGAGTTACAATTATTATTATATTCTCAAACTGGAAGTCTCATGACTACGTGGTCAGTTCATACGAGTTAAATTAGTCTCATACGAGGTGATAATGCGTCTTACGGGGTCGTTCTGGGACTGGTTTGGATTTTCACCGTTTCGCGGCTTATTTTTAAGTTTAATCTAGGTATTTTTAAATTATCGTCATATTTTCAAACCGGGAGACCCGTGACTATGCAGTTAATTTGTATGAGTTAAATTGGCCTCGTGCAAGCTGTTCATGCATCTTACGGGGCCGTTTGGGGGATGGTTTGGGTTTTCAACTTCTAATGGCTTGTTTTTAAGCCTAATCTAAATATTTTCAAATTATCGTCATATTCTCAAACCGGGAGACTCGTGACTACGCGATCAGTTCCTACGAGATACATTGGTCCCGTGCAAGGTGTTAGTGCCTTTTACGGGGCCGTTTGGGGGTTGATTAGGGCTTTCACCCTTTAACAGTTTGTTTTTAAGCCTAAGCTAGGTACTTTTAAATTATCGTCATATTCTCAAACTGGGAGAACTGTGACTACGCAGTCAGTTCCCACGAGTTACATTGGTCCTGTGCGAGGTGTTAGTGCCTCTTACGGGGCTGTTTAGGTACTGGTTTGGGTTTTCACCCTTTAAAGACTTATTTTTAAGCCTAATCTAGATACTTTCAAATTTTTGTCATATTCTCAAATCGGGAGACCCGTGACTACATGGTCAGTTCCTACAAGTTACATTGGTACCGTATGAGGTGTTTGTGCCTCTTACGAGGCCATTTGGGGACTGGTTTGGGTTTTCACCCTTTAATGGCATATTTTTAATCCTAAGCTAAATATTTTCAAATTATCATCATATTCTCAAACCGAGAAACTCGTGATTATGCGGTCGGTTCCTACGAGTTACATTAGTCCTGTGCGAGGTGTTAGTGCCTGCTGGTTTGAGTTTTCACCCTTTAACGGATTATTTTTAAGCCTAATATAGATATTTTTAAATTATTGTTATATTCACAAATCGGGACACCCGTGACTATGCAGTCAGTTCCTACGAGTTACGTTGGTCCCGTGCGAGGTGTTAGTGCCTCTTACGGGGCCATTTGGGGATTGGTTTGGGTTTTTACCCTTTAATGACTTGTTTTTAAACCTAATCTAGATATTTTCAAATTATCATATTATTCTCAAATCGGGAGACCCGTGACTATGCGATTATTTTGTACGAGTTACATTGGCCCCGTGCGAGGTGTTCATGCATCTTATGGGGCCGTTTGGGGGTTGGTTTGGGTTTTCACCTTTTAATGGATTTTTTTTAAGCCTAATAAAGATATTTTAAAATTATTGTCATATTCACAAATCGGGACACCCGTGACTATGCGGTCAGTTCCTACGAGTTACGTTGGTCCCGTGCGAGGTGTTAGTGCCTCTTATGGGGCCATTTGGGGATTGGTTTTGGTTTTTACCCTTTAACGACTTGTTTTTAAACCTAATCTAGATATTTTCAAATTATCATCTTATTCTCAAATCGGGAGACCCGTGACTATGCGATTATTTTGTACGAGTTACATTGGCCCCGTGCGAGGTGTTCACGCATCTTATGGGGCCGTTTGGGGGCTGGTTTGGGTTTTCACCTTTTAATGACTTATTTTTAAGCCTAATCTAGATATTTTCAAATTATCATCTTATTCTCAAATCGAGAGACCCGTGACTATGCAATCAGTTACTACGAGTTACATTGGTCTCGTACGAGGTGTTAGTGCCTCTTACGGGGCTTTTGGGGGGTTGGTTAGGGTTTTCACCATTTAGCGGCTTATTTTTAAGCCTAAGCTAGATACTTTCAAATTATTGTCATATTCTCAAACCGAGAGACCCGTGACTACGCAGTCAGTTACTACAAGTTACATGAGTCCCGTATGAGGTGCTCGTGCCTCTTACGGGGCCGTTTGGGGGCTGGTTTGGGTTTTTACCCTTTAACTGCATTTTTTTAATCCAAAGCTAAATATTTTCAAATTATCGTCATATTTTCAACCCAGGAGACCTGTGACTACATGGTCAATGAGTTATGTTGATCCTAGGTGATCATGCCTCTTACGGTGCCGTTTGGGGGTTGGTTTGAGTTTTCACCCTTTAACAGCTTGTTTTTAAGGGTAATCTAGATACTTTCAAATTAACATCATATTCTCAAACTGGGAGACCCGTGACTACGCGGTCAGTTCCTACGAGTTACATTGGTCCCGTACAAGGTGTTAGTGCATCTTACGGGGCCGTTTGGGGGCTGGTTTAGATTTTCATCCTTTAAGGGCATATTTTTAAGCCTAAGTTAAATACTTTCAAATTGTCTTCATATTCTTAAATCGGGAGACCCATGACTACGCGGTCAGTTCCTATGAGTTACATTGACCCGTGGGAGGTGTTAGTGCCTCTTACGAGGACGTTTGGGAGATGGTTTGGGTTTTCAAACTTTAACGACTTATTTTTAAGCCTGATCTAGATATTTTCAAATTATCATCATATTCTCAAATCGGGAGACCCGTGACTACGCTACCAGTTCTTACGAGTTAGATTGGTCCCGTGCGAGGTGTTAGTGCCTCTTATGGGGCCGTTTGGTAATTGGTTTGGGTTTTCACTCTTTAATGGATTATTTTTAAGCCTAAGCTAGATACTTTCTAATTATCACTGGGAGAATTGTGACTACGCAGTCAGTTCCTATGAGTTACATTGGTCCCGTGCGAGGTGTTAGTGCCTCTTACGGGACTGTTTGCGGACTGGTTTTTAGTTTTCACCCTTTAACGGCTTGATTTTAAGACTAATCTAGATACTTTCAAATTATCATCATATTCTCAAATCGGGAGACCCGTGACTACGCGGTCAGTTTCTACAAGTTACATGGTCCCGTGCGAGGTGTTTGTGCCTCTTACGGGGCCGTTTGGGGGCTGGTTTGAGTTTTCACCCTTTCACAGCATGTTTTTAAGCCTAATATAGATATTTTCAAATTATCATCATATTCTCAAACCGGGACACCCGTGACTACGCGGTTAGTTCCTACGAGTTACATTGGTCCCGTGCGAGGTGTTAGTGCCTCTTATAGGACCGTTTGGGGATTGGTTGGGGTTTTCACCCTTTAACGGCTTGTTTTTAAGCCTAATCTAGATTTTTTCAAATTATCATCATATTCTCAAACCAGGAGGCCTGTGACTACGCAATTATTTTGTACGAGTTACATTGGCCCCGTGCGAGTTGTTCATGCATATTACGGGATCGTTTGGGGGCTAATTTAGGTTTTCACCTTTTAACAGCTTACTTTTAAGCCTAATCTAGATATTTTCAAATTATCATCATATTCTCAAACAGGGAGACCCGTGACTACGCGATTAGTTCCTACGAGTTACATTGGTCTCGTGCGAGGTGTTAGTGCCTTTTACGGGGCCGTTTGGGGGTTGGTTAGGGTTTTCACCCTTTAACGGCTTATTTTTAAGCCTAAGCTAGATACTTTCAAATTATCATCATATTCTCAAACCGAGAGACCCGTGACTATGCGATCAGTTCGTACAAGTTACATGGGTCCCGTATGAGGTGTTCGTGCCTCTTACGGGGCTGTTTGGGGTTGGTTTGGGTTTTCACCCTTTAACGACATGTTTTTAAGCCAAAGATAAATATTTTAAAATTATCCTCATATTCTCAACCCAGGAGACCCGTGACTACGTGGTCAGTTTCTACGAGTCACAAGTTCCTTAATCCAACCCATCCCCCACTCCACACCCATATATATACATAAATTATTTAAAAAAAACTTTGGGGAAGCAGTGATAGGGCAAAGGTGGCTCAACGAATATATATGATCATTATATTAAACATGGTTAACAGTTGGTGAACCAGATTCCAGAATAACTACTGAGGGTAGAGAATAGGTGATCATAAGAAATAAACTTCACCATTCGTGAAAACATAATCAATTTTGGGCTTAAAAACAATGAAACTTCAATAATAATCAAATTAAAATAGTCATACCAGTTATGCTAGAATATATATGTCTGGGAAGGAAAGACTTGAATCGTTCACAATTATCACTCAAGGCTTTCATTTCGAAAACAAACCAAATAGATCCTGCAGAGGAGAGAGTACTTGTTCAATTAATTTAAAAGTATGATTTCTTACTCAATATTTCTTTTATCCTTTTAAAAAGAGTAGATCATAGACAAGAATGACAAATGGTAGCGTGTATGTTAATAGTCATCTCTCTTATTAAAGTATTTAATAATTATCGTGGGCCCCATAAACAGTAATGGCTAAACCATTCAGGTGAGAAGGTCACCAAGACCCTACCCAGCTTATAAGAAGATAGAGAATTTGATAGCTTATAAGAAGATCTACTAGGACATAAATAATGAACAAACGCTAAGTTTGATATGCATTCTAATAACAACCCAAGCACTTTAGTTTGATACGCAGTCTAATATCTCAGTGCTACACTGGATCCTGTCCTTAACGCTTGAAAAACTAGGATGCATGCAAGCTAATTCAGCTTTAGTGAGTGGTCCCTCATGCTTTATATATCTTTGGATGTGTTCTAGTATATAATTCGACTGTATGAAGTGAGGGACCACATGCTAAAGTCAAAACTATAGTGGACCACACCCTACTTCTTCTAAATTTGAGGGACTGAAAACTTTGAACATTAATAAAAAAGCAACTTTGAAACACATATACTAAAATAGAAGTTACATACCATCAAGAACCCAGACCATGTAAAGTGGGGTGATACCAATAGCATCACGCGTTGCAATGAAACTATTGTCACGGGTGTCAAGAAGAACAAAGGAAAACATTCCATCCAATATGTCAACAAAATCCTCTCCATATTCTTCATACTGCCAAAAACAAATAGTCAATCAAGAAATTCAGGCGGAGGGAGAGTCACAAAGTTAAATTAATATAGGAAAAAAATGAAAAGGGAAAGAATTATACTACCATTATAAAAAGAATGTTGAAAACATTTATGCAATGATGTCCATCAAAATTCATATTTTAATACATCATGCCATCAAAAACCTTATTTCCTAATGGAAGGTAGATAAAAGAAATGAATTTCTATAACCATAAGTTCTAGGAAGATATGAGAGTGTCATGTTGAAATGAAGTTCTACGAACGCACTCACATTCTAATTGGTTAAGGTGTATTGTTGCGGCTACAAATTCTCCTTAATCAATAGTCCCACTATTGTCCAAATAAACCTACAAATAAATAGATAGCGCAATTACCTCAAGAGACGATAACATTTATAAAGATACCATCACTACAAAAAAACACAATTGTCAAAGTTGCCCTAACATTTTTGTGATTACAGAACACTGAAGAAAGAGTGAAAATTGGCTTTTATGATGATACTTTCTATTCTATAAAATGCTTTCAGAAACTAAATAAAAAAATCTTTCCCCAATTGGTGAAAGTTTACCAACTATATCACTGTATCAATTTACTTGAATTAAAATATAAAGTCAAGCGGAGCCTATTCAATTTGTTTCAAATTAATAATCTGACATCACCAGATTTGAGATCAACTCGAATTTCATATCACCAATGAGTTCAATCTCACATAGTATGAGTAGCCACTTTCTATAAAGGTGTACGGGGTAGGGTTTGCATGAGGGACAATTTCACACTTCTTGGGGTTGATTTAGATGGGGAGGACTACTAACTGGTTTGAAGATCAACTTAAGATCCCCCAACGAGCAGTTAGGGGGTAGGTTAATTCATCATTCCTCCACTGCAGGAGGTGGCGGTGGCTCAAATTGCTTAATTTAAACAACTAACAATTAAACAAAAAATGAAATCTCATATTATAAACACCTAATAATCAAACAAAAAACTAAAATTGCATATTCTAAAAACAAGAAAATCTACCTGCGAAAGTTTGCCTAAGGAAGAAGGTGACCAAAGTTGCCTGAGGAAGAAGCTGACCGATGTTGGGATAGAATTTGATCGGGGGTAGAGTAGGTTCTGGTCGGGAGGAAGATCTCGAGTAGGATCGGGGTATTGCAACTGAGTGTGTGTGTGTGTGTGAGAGAGAGAGAGAGAGAGAGAGAGAGAAAGAGAGAGAATCACTTTTTTTTAGTTGAAATTAATGAGTAAGGTTTTTGATTTAGGGTTTTGTTGTTTTAATAAACTGTGATCAAATCTGGCACTGTTTTAAATCGTGTCAAATTTTGGCACTGTTTTAAATCGTGTCAGATTCGAAATAAACTGTGCTAAATTTGGCACAGTTTAAAAACGTGCCAGATTCTCCTTATCAAGGCATGCCAGATTAGCATTTTTTGTGTAGTGAAGATGGAACAGATTTCTTCTAATTATTCTCTATTTAAGCGCTAAAATAGTTAGTTCAAAGTTTGCCACATGACTTTAACTGATGAAGAATTGTTAGACTTTTTCGGTGCAGATGTTACTGATCAAGAAAAGGATGCATATATCTACCTCTAGTTTCTTCTTGATCGGGTTGTAGCCAATAACGTGGCTTATTTTGAAATGATTGAAGAACTTTAAGAGGAGCATAATGAGGTAAAGACTTTGCTTCATGCTGACTATGAGACCAAATATAAGTCTTTGAGTGGATCTCGGGGATTTGAGGAGAAATTAAAGAAGCACCTTTATATCATTAGGAAGAAAGAATTCCTACTTAAGTGTGAAGTTGATGAGGCTAGAGCCATTGCTAAGCTACTGAAGGGAAAAAAATAACATTTTGAGGGTTAAATTAAATTCTTTGAAGGTTCCTTATACAACTGCTGCTATTGATGAAGGAGTTTTATTTTTGGAAACTAAAAATACTAGGTTAATGGAGGAACTATAAGCCTTGAAGAAATCCAAAACTGCTTCTACTTCCCGACCAAGATCTAGATCTAGACGACCTACAAATGATGAGGCCAAAACTCAATAAACCCTTGCCAACCAGGCTGCATAGATAAAGGCCAAGAACTTAGCCATTGCTAAGATGTCTTAAATGATCCAAACTCAGGACGTGAAACTTTCCACTCAATCTTCTCAATTATAAATTAAGGATGGAGTGCTGAAGAAACTACAACACCAGGTTGAAAAATTAACTTTCCAGTTTCATAAGCCACCCAGAGAAGTTTGAATGGAAGGGTAGAATAAATCTCTTGGATGATTTAACAATAATTTTAGTCACGCTCAGCTCAAAGGCTATAAATGGGTCTGGACCGATTGCCTAACAGTTATGAAGGTTGACCAGGATAGCAAGTTATGGTACTGGGTTGATCCTGGGTTCTTGGATTGTGAAAAATATCCCTTCAAGCTTAACGTTAGCTGAATCCCTATAAAAACCATTCCTCACTGCTTGATCTCCAAATATTTAGGGGATTATGGTCTAAATGATGAGCTAGAAATAATTTGACCCCCTTATTTATTGAATACTCTGAGCAGTAGTAACAGGAGAATGCTTCATGGTTTTAACTTTATCAACTCTCCATATACATGGGATGATCCTGGAGCAGGCATGGAACCAGTTTTGAGCTCCTCTAAAGCTGAAAGAAAGCGTCCAGTAGAATCATCTTGAGAAGAATTTGTTACTATATTTCATTTGTACTCAACATTTGCATGTAATCATCGTTAATATAAATGAAATGCAATTTATTAACATCTTGTTAATTTCTGGATGCCTGAATGACTTTGTTATTTCATTAGTTCTACTAATACACTTAGACATTTGCCTAAATTTAGTATTAGTTAGCAGTGAGATTATCATAGGTTCTACTCATATACTTAGATTTCTAAGTTTAATTCCAGTTACCATTGATGTGGCCATAGGTTTCATAAGTTCACCTAGATTAAAATCTAAGTTTAGCACTAGTCACTCGTGGTATTGCCATAGGTTCTACTAATGCACCTAAATTTTTAAGTTTAGCATTACTTACCAGTGGTGACCAAGGGTATGTGGAATATGTGTCTACATTCCTATTTAGGAATCTTCACAACGTTCTTCCTCTATTTTGTTCCGTTTGGATAAAACTTTTTAATTTTTATACAAAGTTTTATCCCTGATTTTTCTTGACCAAGTAATGAGGACTTAAAATCCTGTTTTGACTTGAGTTTGAGTTGAGTCGATCAAGTATGGAATTTATATTGTCTTGTCGATCAAGTATTGCCTTTGCTAACCAAGTATTTATGGGGGTATTCATATCACCAATATTCCTAAAAAAATGAAAAAATGGAATAAAAACCAACTTTTTATTGATACTCAAGCAAATTGATTACAAAGGATATTATTTGCTACATCACTGGTAGTACTTCCAAAGATGCTCGGCATTCCAGGGATTTTTGAATTCTTCCCCCTCCAAAGTTTCAATTCGATAAGTTCATAGTCGAACAATTAATGAGACACGATAAGGCCCATGCCAATTGGCTTCCAGCTTATTGGACTTCCTAATCACCTTTTTAAGTACATAATTCCCCTCTTTTATGTTGGTCGGCTTCACCCTCTTGTTATAAAAGCGTATTATTTATTATTGATAGGCAATATTTCTCAAGGCTGCATCTTCGTGCACCTCTTCCAGTATCTCCAAGCCTAGACTTCGCATCAAATCACTAATATGTGAATCAAAGTTCAACACTCTATGATTTAGGAAATCTATTTCAGCTGGTATGACTGCTTCCATCCCAAATACCAACATGTATGGTGTTTCTCCAGTAGAAGCTCTTGGAGTTGTTCGGTATGCCCACAAAACTAAGTGTAATTCATTTATCCAATTACCTTTAGCATCATCAAGTCTTTTCTTTAACCCATCGAGTAAATTTTTGTTCATTACCTCAGTGTGCCCATTACTTTAAGGATGACTTGGAGCAGAGTGCAACTTATGAATCTTGGATTGGGAATAGTATGCTGCGAACTCCTCATTATTGAACTGGGTACCATGGTTAGTAATGAAGGCATATGGCAAGCCATATCTACAAATGATGTTTTTCGAGATGAACTGGTACACCTTCTCACAGGCCATATCCACTAATGGTTCTTCTTCAACCCATTTTGTGAAATAATCAACAACTACGACCAAGTACTTAAATCTTCCTCAGGTGGTCGGTAATGGCCCGACCAAGTCTATCCCCCCAATAAAAAATGGCCAAGGTGAAGTAATGGGGGTCAAAGCTTCATGTGGAGTTTTGTGAATATTAGAGAACTTTTGGCACTTGTTACACTTCTTTGCAAAGGTTGTAAAATATGCCCTCATGGTTGACAAGTAATAGCCTTGAGTATTCATTCGCTATAGTAGTAATGATCTTCCTACCACATGATCTCCACAAGATCCTTCATGAACTTCTTTTATTAGAACTTTAATCTCTATTGGGTGAACACAACGTTGCAGAGTAGCAGTTAACCCTATCCTATATAGAACTCCTTTGTCTAACACGTACCTTGTTGCTTTGTACTTAAGCTTTTTAGCCTTAATTAAGTTTGCTGACAGTATTCCCTCTTCAATATAAGCTCTGAAGGTATCCATCCGGGATGGTCCCATGTTTACTGTAATGAAACTACTCATTAAGTCTTCATCAATACCTTGATTAGTCAAAATTTCTATGGGAATGGTTCTCCTGATCTCAATTCTAGTCACTGATGCTAGCCAAGCAAGTGCATCAGCTCGATTATCCTACAATCTTAGAATTTTATTCATCCAAATGGCAGACAATTTGGATATAACCTCCATAGCTTTGGCAAGGTACGTTGTCATCAATTCACCTTTGGCTCGATACAAACTTAAGATCTGATTAACCACTAATTGCCATAACTTTCTCGGCGTTTAGTGTTTGAGCTAAACCTAATCCCATAATTAATGTTTCATACTCTACTTCATTATTTGAGGCCTAAAATTGGAATCACAATGCATACTCAATATATATCCTATCAGGAGTGTTGAGTATAATACCTTATCCACTTCCTGATGCACATGATGATCCATTTACATACAAGTTCTATATTGGGATATGATTATCAAACCCTTGGTCTGATAATATCCCATGATGGAATACTTTATTCTTCGCATCCTCGTATCTTTTCGTTATCTCATGCGTCTTGGTTGATTATTTCGATAGGTCGGTAGCAACTTCTTTTGAGCTCTTCCCCGTCGGGGTCTGCTTGGGATGATCGTAGGTGATGACATCAATTGAGATTTCCCTTGTTGAGGTTTATACTACCCATATTCTTTGTTGCTCAGGAACCTCCAGATAGATGAATTTAGCAATGAAGTCTTCCACACCTTGGCCCTTTAATGAGAACCTTAGCTCATATATAATATCATATTCCCCCAGTTCTAATGCCCAATACATCAATCTACAAAATGCTCAAATTTATAAAGAGCTTGTCGAAGAGGCATGTCAGTGTATACCACAATGGTATACGCTTGGAAGTAAGGTTTCATCCATATGGATGCTCAATCAATGCCAAAGCTAATTTCTCCAATAGTGGATAGCTAATTTATGCTCGTCAAAAGTCTTTGTTGGTGTAGTAGACTAGATTCTGAACTCCATTATGTTCTCGTATCAAAGAAGAACTTACATCTGACTTAGAGATGGCTAAGTATAAATATAATTTTTCTCCTAAAACTGGTCGGGAGAGAAACAAGGGTGATCCCAGATCATTTCAAACTCCAAAAGGTGTTCTAGCATTCATCGTTCCATTCAAAAGTCTTCCTATACTATTTAAAGAATGGTAAACACATATCTATAGCTCGGGACACAAATCTGTTCGATGCTGCTACTCGCCTAATGAGACTTTGCACCTTCTTTTTGCAAGTCGAAGATTGTATTTCAATCAACGCCATGATTTTATCAGGGTTAGCCTCAGTTCCCCTCTGATTCACTATGTACCTGAGAAACATGCATTCTTGGACACCGAATATGCACTTTTATTTGGTGCTTCTTCAATTGATCAAAGGTTTGGTTGAGGCCGACAATGTGATCATATGGTCTTTTTCTCTTCGTTAGCATGTCATCTACGCATACCTTCATGTTTTTTCTATATGTTCCTCAAAGAATTTATTCACCAACCTCTAGTATATAGCACTTGCGTTTTTCAAACCAAATGGCATAACATTATACCAATAAGTTCCTTGGGGAGTAATAAAAGAAGTGTTTTCCTTATCTTCAGGCTTCATCTTAATCTGGTTATAACCAGAATATGCATCCATAAAACTCAATAATTCATGCCCTGACGTAGCATCAACAAGTTGATCAATCCTGGGCAAAGGAATGTGGTCCTTTGGGCAGGCTTTATTCAAATCTGTGAAGTCCACACACATTCTCCATTTATTGTTTCTTCTTTTTTACCATAACAACATTGACCAATCAATCTGGATATTTCACATATTCAATGAATGAAGCTTTTTAAAGCTTCTAAACCTCCTCCTGGATAAACTGGTTCTTCTCGAGGCTATATACTCTACACCTTCACTTCACTGGCTTGGTGTCCTTATTGACATTGAACTCATGGCAGAGGAAATGGGGATCAATCCCAGGTATGTCCTTATGACTCCAAGCGAACACGTGCTTTCTCTGTCTCAGGAACATCACTAGATCCTATTTAAGAAGAGGGTCTAGCGTTGATCCCACATATGTAATTCTCTCTGGTTTTTTATCATCTAAGATGATATTCTCCATTGCTTTTGCAATTTGGCCTTTTCCCAACTCTATCTCCTCTCTTAGATCTAAAGTTTTTACCTCAGTTTTGCTATTGGGCTTAGTAATATCCACTTGGTAACTGATCGTTTTTTTCTTTATTTCTGTTAGATCCTCTTGCTTGGCATAGGAGTAATAGCATTATTGGGCTACTTTTTGGTCACCCTTCACCACACCTACTCCAAAGTTGGTCGGGAACTTTAAACATTGATGGAATGTTGAAGGAACTGCTTTAAAATTATTCAATCCTACTCTCTCCATGATGAAATTATAGGCAGACTGTACGTTCTTATCCATCACAATAAATTGAAATTTTTTGGTCCGACTTGCTGGCCAGGTGCCGAGCAACATATCTATCTTGATTGTGCCAAAGGATAAGATTTTTCACCAGAAACCAATCAAAGGTCTATAGTATGGATCTAGTTAACTGAGCTTTAAATCTAGCGTTTGAAAATAGGAATAAAACATGATATCTGCTGAGCTACCGTTGTCAATTAACACCCTGGAAATGATTGTGTCCTGGTACCTGAATTTGACCACTAGAGGGTCGTCATGGGGGTAGATAACTCGTGACAAGTCATTTTGGAAAATCCAATTACTAACTTTTCTTTATTAACCTTCCTTAGTTTATCTTCTTCGGCTAGATTGATCCTCTGGATGTAAGAACAAGATAAAGCCTCATTGAGGTAAGCTTTTATCCTAGTAGTGTGATCTCTAGCTGCAACATCTCCACCTGTAATCATCTAACAATCAAAGGTACCAAAACTAAGTGGAAACACCTCACGCTCTGGTTGCTTGGTTTTTTTAGGGAAGTCGGCATCATCTTCATGATTTCTTTTCTTCTTTTCCCTAGGCTTAAATGGAGAATTTGATTTAGGTCAAGCTCCTCTGCCGTCCTGCTGATCAACAAACTTGTCCAGTGTTCCTCGTCGGATGAGGGTTTCTATCTCATTTTGTAGAGTAATACAATGATCTGTAGTATGCCTATAGTCCTTATGAATTTCACAGTATTTAGATATTTCCCTCTTCCCAACAGGTGCTCTTAGCTTCTCGGGCCAATGTACCTCCTAGCTGTACTTAGTTTCGTCTAAAACATGGTTAATGCCCATCGTTAATGAAGTGTAATTGTTATATTTCTTCAGCCTTCCATCAATCTTATTTTGCCTTGAATCCTTTTACTCCTTGTGTTCCTTCTTCTCCTTCTTTTCTATTTTGCCCTCAGATTTTGTGCCCGAGCCTTATTTCGCTGCAATGAATTCCTCAGCATTCATTTTCTTATCCTTTTTAGCCATTAATTCAGTCATAATCTTGGGAGGATCTTTATCAAGTGTGAATTAAAGCTTCTCGGGAACTAATCCACTCATGAGGGTTGTAATGGCTATTTTTTTTCATAATCAATGACCTCCAACTTTTATTATTGAAGCGAGTAATGTAGTCCCTTGTATTTTCTCCTACCCGCTGCCTCACACTTAGCAAGTGAGATAATCTTTTTACAAGCTTGGCTCTGAAGCAGAAGTTGTCAATAAATAACTCGGCAAGATGGTTAAAACTAAAAATTTGTCCTCGTGGAAGGCTGTTGTACCAAATCTGAGCAGGTACTGTGATTGTACCAGAGAATGCCCTACATCTCTTATCGTCAGGGACATCATAAATATCAGTTGTTTCTTGATATTTCTCTATATGAATAACATGATCTGTTTTCCCATCATACTTGGGAGTAACCATATGAGCTTTGAACTTTTAAGGAGTAGAAAAATCCATAATAGTTTGGACAAAAGGATACCTTTTCATAAAGCTTCATTGCAAAGGGTTATTTTCCTTTACCATCTTCCATGCATTATTGCCAAAATCAGATTTATGAGTGGTGGATCGGCTATTATGACCAACTTTTTATAATGAGCTCTCCTCCTGTGAGGTATGCTCGGTACGAATAGATCATCGGGCATCTGACTTAGATTGGGCTGAGCCTTCATGTTGATCGGCTAGTCATCGAGTATTCCTCGACAATGCCCTAGGATCATTTTTATTCCCTATGGGTCATAGAAAATCAGAGGGAGATGCTCTACTTAATCTTTCTAAATCACTTAATCTTTCAGGAGTTAAAGATTATTCATCATTGAAGTCCTAAGAGATGAACTTTCTCCAGGATGGTAGGATGTATCCCTGGTAGTCCTGGATTGGCTCTGTCTGCTAGTTCTTGGAGGCGGTGGTGGCATATTCCTATTCCTATAAATAGACAAGGTGGGAGATCTAGCTTGTAGTGTTTGGACAATTTCCTAGTAGTATCTTACATAGCTTCCTGCCCTCTGGCAAGACTAGCTCCAGTCAGATCATTATTTTTTAGAGGAATAAATGGAATAAGCGGATTGCCATCGTTTCTGGCACTGGATTCAGGAATATCAGTCATTTTTGGATCAATGAATAAGAATAAAAACATTTAAAAATACGTTCCCACAGATGACGCCAATCTGTTGATGTAAAAAACTTGACTAGGTCTAATTATTTAATCACAAAAAATATTTGTTAGTAAAAAAAAGAGACAAAAAGGTTTTTAAAGTGGTTCGGCTTATGGAGAAAATTGCCTTGCAATCGCTTGCCCTTGATGAAGGGATTACAATGTATTTATAACCCAGTAGGGAGATAATGAGATGGAATGTTAAAGGATGGAATGCCTTTATAAATTAGGCATTTACATCAGTACATACTGTCCATAATGTTTCTGGCTATTGGCATTTTGATGATACTGTTTGTCAGCCTCCCTACTGTTGGTCGGGCTTCCTGTACGCTGGTTGGCATTCCATGCCTTGGTCGGTGGTTATGTCTTACTGACTAGGATTATAACCATAGTGGATGACACATGTCTATTTCTGATTACTCTACGTAAGTGGATAATTTTTGTTATCAATAACTACAATTTTATTTAGGGGCATATACCAAATAGTCCCTCTAACATTTTTAATACACATTTAGTCCAAGCCTTCAAAAATCCATATACCATGCTGCTGACGCGGACCTTTACAAGTAAGAGAATAAGGGACTTTTTGGTACAAAATAAAAGGCTGGGACTAAATGCGTATTAAAAAATGTTTGAGGGACTTTTTGGTATTTGATCCTTGTATTTACACAAATTTATGATATTTTATGTTAATATTGAATAATATGGAGAATATTTTATGTCAAGATATTTTATGTTTGTTAATAATGTGATTCAACGAGTCCAGATGAGGGTATGCAAAAATTTTAATATTTTAGATGAAGTTATATGATTTTTTGGACATTTTATATCATTAAAGGGACAAGGAAGGGATTTGTTTAATTAAAGTTTAACTAAAGGGTAAAAGGGTAATTAAACATACAATGAGCGCCAAAATAGTGCAAAGTCAAGTGTCACATCATAAACAATCACGAAATATCTAAGCACAACATGCAATCACAATCACATCACAAGAATATACGTGGTTCGACAAATTGCTTACGTCCGCGGAGAGGTCTACTGTTTCTATTAAGTATCTCTTAAGAAGGTCTTTGTTACATGCCCCGAGCCAGGGGGTATAATATATTTTGTTCATTGAAGGTGGTTGTAACCAACACGATAGACTTTGAATCCCTTGAATATGTCTATGAGATTCTCGGGGATAGACTCGATCTATATCAAGTTTAATTCGTAATCAAGGCTCATAATTTGGGTCGGACAATTGATTAGCCTTTATAGGCTTGTTCGGCTACTCTTATGGCCTAATAAAAAACATACACCCACAATAGCCCCTAAAATTTTGGGGCGACAGATTGGGCCCATAAATTTTAAAAATGTACCGCCTCCCTTGTGATGGCATTACTGAGTTCATACGATTAGGAGTGGTGTGAATCATCATTTTACGGGATATATTAGCAATAAATCTTCTTCGATTAGTGTGCTCTATCTTTGAGAAGTTTAAACTCAAGTGTTGGACGAACTTTATCGTTACTTCAACTTCTTTGCTTCTCTTGCGTCCCGAGCTATCTCTTTCCCTTCGTCTTCCAAGACGTCTCTTACTCTTCATCTTCTCAAATTCAAAGTTTTTCAACATTTCCATCTTGATTCTCACTTCGTAAGTCTCCAGTTCCCTCCTTTTTCTTAATTTCTTTTCATTCCACTGTAACTGGGGTTTTTCCATGGAGAAAATAGACAACAAATTTCTGACTGAATTTAGAAAATGCTACAATATCCCCGATTGGGTAGATATTGAGTGTGCCCCTATTCCTCACAACGTTCGTGATATTGAGGATGGACAATGGATACAAGTCCTCTTGTTATCTCCAAGGGGTTTGACATTACCCCCAAATAGTTTAATTTTACACTTTTTTCAATACTTTAACATAGTTCCTCTCCAATGCTCTCCAAATATTTGGAAGATCGTTAATGGAGTCCATAGAATAAATCAGCTCTATGGCACCAATTTAGGGTTACCTGAAATCTGCTACTGTTATAAATTTTCTCGCACAAGTGGGGGTCTCTTATATCTGATGGAAAGGAGTCCAAATAGGGTATTGGTACTAAATTTACCTTATTCCCACAAGGATTACTGGTCTGAAGGGTTCATTGCTAGCAATTGGCAATTTCCTCCCCAAATAGAGGGCATAAGGTACATGGAACCTCGGACCCCTACCTATGGGTAGGAGTACATAGGTTGTTACCAAACCTTTTTATTTATTGATTACTTGCTTACTTTAACGTGTTTTTCTTCTAATGTTCTCTTTTCTTTCCCTTTTTCAGCGAGGTTTAAAAACCAAGAACCTACTCTCCGAGAGATTTGGGCTGCTGAGCTGGTAAAATCTTAGGAGATAAGGGACCCCATAGCTGAGGGAGAACATACTAGTTCAGCTGATTTATTTTTGGAATACAAGAAAATTACTACTAGTATTGGTCTTGATATCCCAGAAGAAGAAGGTGCTCTCAAACCCATCGAGCTAGACGTCTAGGAGGAGAGAAGCTCAGAGACTGGAGTTATTGACGGTGGAAGAGGTGGTAGTGGCAAGGTAGGATCCATTGAAGAGAGATCAAGCGAAGAAGGATCCAGTAGGAAAGACTCTAGCGAGGTAGAATCTAATACCGAAGAGTTCAGTGAGGAAGATATGGATCCTCCCCAAAAAACATGATTCGAGATGATGATGATGATGATGATGATCTCCTATTATCCGATAGGCTGAAGTTTCAGAAGTAAAAGACTGGGGCTTTTACTGGTGGTTCCAAGATAGTAGCCCACAAGAAGGAGGTAGAGAAGAAGAGGAAAGAAGAAGAAGAAGAAGAAGAAGAAGAAGAAGAAAAAGAAGAAGAAGAAGAAGAAGAAGAAGAGAGAGAGAGAGAGAGAAGAATAAAAGAGGAGAGAAGAGGGGAAGAAGAAAGAGGTTGAGAATAAGAGAGGAAGAGAGAAGAGATGACAAAGAAGACACATGTCTCTCTAATGCCTATGGCTGTTCTAGCTGAGGGAGCCTCTGTGGCTGTGGCCCCTCACCTTGACCTATTGACGCTTGAGAAAATAGTGCTCATGGCAGACCTTGAGCACTCATCGAGCATGGGCCCTTACCAGTTAGCCCTGAAATCAGATCAAGGTCTTGCTTTGGTAAGGCTGTTTCTCTTTTCTTTATTTTTTTAACTTGCAATTTCCTCTTACTATGTTTTATAACTTTTGTCTTTCTTTGCAGTTTGTGTCTGATTACACTGTCCTGCTGTGTAGTCGAGCTGAATTGTCGTGAAGGAATTTTGAGCTCGAAGAGGGTATGAAGTCTTCTCAGGAGGCCCAAAAGTATTTTGACAAAGCTCTAATAAAAGCCAAAGCTTTGTTTTCCCATGAGAAGGTTGATATGGCTAAAGAGGTGAAATAGTTGCGCGAGGCTTATGATTTGGTGGTTAAAGGCAAGACGGTTGCCGCAGAGGAGAATAAGGTACTGACAAATGCAAATATGGAGCTGGCAGAAAAGGTGGAGAATTTGGAGGTAAAAGCATCCATCGTTCAGGAAAGTAACTATAACGAGGGCTAGGAGGTAGCATACGAAGATGCTGACAGCTTGATCAATTATATCTGCCAATCGAACTTCAAGAAAGGCTAGGATCACGCCTTGGTTTCCACTGGAGTTGCTGCTGACTCCCCACTCTTCGCCGAGCACCACCTATGACCTAAACCCATTATTAATGAGGATACCCCTGTTTCTCGAGCTGTCATGGAATCTTCTGCTCCTACTACTTATGCTCCCTCTAAGAACTAAAAAGTGAATCTTATCCTAGAAGAGGGAGGTGTGTCTGGTGTTGCCACAAGCGAGGTTGCCGGAACTCCTACTGCTGAGAAGGGATAAGAGATAACTTCCACCGTGCAGGTTGAGGCTACTAATTAAACTTTTAAGCCTTCTTTTTGACCTTTGTATTTATATTTTTCTCTTCTTACTATCTGATGTACTTTGTACTGGCCGATGCCACTTTATGATGAATGAAAGAAATCTCACTTTCATATTCAATGATTTATGTGTTATTCTTTGTTCGTTGCTTGTAGTTTGTTGATCTTGATGACTATATTCCTTCTAGTTCGCGTCTAGGCAAAATCCTTGGTCCGAACATAAGCACCCAAGATCATCGAGCTTTCGTCCTGATTTATAAGTCCCTTACGACAAAAAACAAGGATTACAAGGATCAATCCCAGGTGATTGCTAGGCTAAAGGACATACTTATGGAGATGGAGGAGGTTGGCGGTTCTATTTCGAAAGAAATGGATGCATTGAAAATGAAGCTTATGGATGTATCCGATATTAACCAGGTGGGAGAGGTGCTACAGAGGGAGAATGACACCCTAAGTAGGGAGGTCACAAGCCTTAAGGAGAATTCTCCGAGTAGCCCTCCCCAATTTATCTAAGGTTTCTAATCATCATCCATACCACGAGCTAGGTCTGATGATGTCAGCACCCAAAGAGAGATTTCTGAGCTGAAGGGGGACGTTCGGTGAGCATACGCAATCGCCATTGAACTTCAAAGAGACATCACAAATCTGCGACACTTATTTCAAAATGGTCCTGGGCAGTATGGACTGATGGCTATGATCAAGGCAGGATAGATGCCCCCACAAATATGAAAGAGGTCGAGGAGCTGGCCTTTATTAGAGGGTGGCTAAGTGCCCTCAGGGAGTTGATGGTTCCCCAAAACTCTCCCCGATGGTACAGGCATGAGATCACTCCCCCCAACTTGGATCCTAATCCTTTTTGAAGGGACGACCGCCAGATCCTTATAGATGCTATACCAAGGCAGCTGCTGGAGCTAAGCCTGGAGGGGTCTGTGGAGAGTTTTTCCCCTCATCCTAATGATGGTTGAAGAGCTCGAGTAGCAGACTATCTTTCTCGTCGACCTGAACCTTGATAGGTCTTAGTAGTTGATTTTTTTACGGTTGTATATATGACCATGTAATTCTTTAGTAAAAAATATGATTGGATATTTATGTTTTGGGCATAGGCCGACTAAACATACGTTGTTTGTTTTCCATTTATTGGTTAGTAAACTCTTAATTATATTGGTCACTTTAGTTGACTAAATGTTATTTAGAGTGTAATGTAAATTCAGCATTCCCCCAGTCCAGTATGCCTTAGCCATTCTGTCCACTTTATCTTTTAGGTCGTGTCGTCATACTACCGTAGGCCTAAGTAAAGCGATGGTGAGAATGCACATGATTAATGTACAATCCACTAGAGCAGGATTTTAGATCCAAGCTATGTTGGCGACCAACCTGAGTTGGCCATGTTACCTAAGGATCCACTGTAGGTCTTTGTTTGCTGCCGGAGCAACCTAAGATGCCAACTGTGCTTTTGGACAAAGGCCTGAGGAGAGTTACTTATTGACCGTGCTAATTATGATTTGGGTAACTCAAGTTAGGATAGACCTAACACTATGTTTCAATCATAAGGGGCTAGTTCACAAGATCCTCTGACTTATTGTAGTTAAGGAATTCTATTAAACTTATAAAAGGAGTGAAGTCTGTAACTTGGAAAATGTGCATATCAAAATAAAATTGAGGTAACTAATACATGTAGAATGCCAAGGCCAATCAAGTTTATTAACCAAAATTGTAAACGAAGATCAACATCAATTTGTAAATAAAAATTTGCCTAAACTAATAATGCATAGATAAAGAAAGTTTAGAAGTAGAACTTCTTCAGATTGTACTCATTCCAAGCCCTTGGTATCTTCCTGCCCTCTAGCGTTTCCAAGTGATAGGTTTCTTGCAGGTCATCTCTCACTACCTTGAAGGGTCCTTCCCAGTTTGGTCCCATCTTGCCACCTGATGGTTTCATAGCACTGCCGAGTACTTTCCTTAGGACATAGTCCCCTACCTAGAATTTCCTCAGATTGACTTTTTAATTATACTATTTGGCTAGTTTTTGCTGGTAGGATGCCAACTTAACGAGAGCCAATTCTCGCCATTTATCAGCTAAGTCAAGTTCAGTGAATAATGCTTCATCATTGTAGCCTTGGTCGACTAGTGTAGACCTCATGGTAGGGAGTTCTGCTTTTAGCGGAATGACTGCTTCCATTCCATATGTGAGTGCAAAGGGCATTTCCCCAGTTTCTCGCCTTGGGGTCGTGAAATAGGCCCTAAAGATGTGGGGCAGCTCATTCGCCCAAGCTCTTTTAGCCCACTCCAAGTGTTTCTTCATTCCGTCGATCACTATCTTGTTAGAGGCCTCAGCTTGAACATTGCTCTGGGGATATGCTACAGAGCTAAAATAATGCCTTATCCCGTGATCGTTACAAAAACTATAGAAGAAACCACTCTCGAATTGGGTCCCATTGGCAGTAATGATGGTTCTGCATATATCGAAGCGAGTAATGATGTTCTTTCATATGAATCTCATCATGTTTATGTCCCGAATATTCGCTAGTGGTTCTACCTTTATCCACTTGGTGAAGTAGTTTGTGGTGACCAACAGATACTTTCGATTCCATGCTACGGTAGGTATTCGTCCTACGATGTCCAAACCCCACTGGGCAAAGGGCCACGACTGGTCAACGACCTGAGGTCGTAGGTGGGCTGGTGGACCATAAGTGAGTGTTTTTGGAATTTTTCGCACTTTCGGACATAGACTCCAGCATCTTTTTACATATATGGCCACCAATATCCTTCCTTCATTGCTCGAAAGGCAAGTGACCTCCCTCCTGCATGACTTCCATAAATGCCCTCATAAAGTTCGTGTAAAACCTACTCGACATCTTGTGGATGAATGCACTGGAGGTAAATACTAGTAGTGTATCACTTCGTAAGTAGCCTATGATGAATGCTTTGAATCTTATCTGATGTGCCAATATCTTATCAGTTAGTAGTGTATCACTCCATAAGTAGTCTATGATGGGATCCATCCAATTTGGGGCTCTTTTTATGTGAAGGATTCTGCTCAGATGCTTTCTCGAATTCAGTAACTTGATCAATACTGGGCTATGCGAGGAACTCTATTTGGATCGTTCTTTTCAAGTCAGAGTCTATTGTAGAACTCAGAGCTGCTAGGGCATATGCATTACAATTCTGCTCCCTAGGGAACTGCTGAACGTCAACCCAATCGAAGTTATCCATGAGGCTCTTTACAACGACGAGGTAAGCTTCCATCCTTTTATATTTTGCATTGAAATCAGTATTTATCTGTTTGGGTACTAGCTGCGAATCGCCAAAGACTTAAATGTGCCTTGCCCCATCACTTGTGCTTTGCGCAGGCCAACTATCAGCGCCTTGTACTATGTTTCGTTATTGAAGGCTTCAAATCCAAGTCTGATACCCAACTCGAGTATCGTATTTTCTAAGGTTACCAGTACGATGCCTACCCCTACCCTTTAAATTAGAGGCTCCATCAATGTATAGGGTAAAAATGTTGGATCCCTGTATGGTTTTTGTTGGTCGACTAGTTCCTAGCTGATCAATAGGCTATTCTCCTATGAATTCAGCAATAAAATCGGCTAAAATATGCCCCTTGATGGTTGTTCTTGGTTGAAAGTGGATGTCGAACTTTTCGAGCTCGACTGACCACTTTGATAGTCGGTATGAGAGCTCAGCTTTCCTCATAACATCTTTGAGAGGGTGTGAAGTGACCACGAAGATGGAATGATACTCGAAGTAGTGTTTCAGCTTCCTCGAGGCTATCACCAACACATAGGCTAAAAAAACTATTTACAAGATTAATAACAGAATGTTATAAGTTGGATAAACTCTGAATAAACTTTTTGGACAAAACCCTTTTCGATTATCAACACAAGATGTGTTTAAACTTATTTTCTGAATATGTAGTCTGGATTTGGTAGTTGATTACCTTTGGTTTTAGAAATTAAAAAACCATCTACTAAGTCTAAGATGCAGTACCAATCACAACAAAAATTAAGAACATTCAAAGAAATGAACACAAAAATTTAACTTGGTAAAACCGTTAATCAAGGGAAACATCCAGAGTGCCCTCTATGGCACAATCCTAAAAACCACTAAAATAAAGATTCAAGTTACAACACTTAAGCAAGCACACAAAGATCCTAAATCTAATTTCAGAGATATCCCTACATGAGCTACTCCACTCCAAAGGTTTTCTGACTAGAAGTAATCCTCTCTTGTTACTTCTTTGCCTTTTCTTGATTTCATTTTCCTTAATTTTTTATTCCAGCAACTCTTTAAATACCAGGTTTCTCAAACAGAACCACTGTGACTACGTGTTCGTGTGAGAATGTGTTTGTGATGTGCACTAAATGCAGATTTATGCAACTCATCCTCTCAAGTTATTTATACAGATAAAGTCCTATAAATCATAAGCATCTATATGACATGCAAATTCTGATTCAAATAATTTCGACAAATAAACTTCTTATCAAGATCAGATCTGAAATACAATCTTTCTTTTAAAACTAGCCAAGGTCCTATGTGTCTCTATTTATTTTTATACAACTTTATTTCACAAAATGTCAAATATAATCCAAGAAACACAAACGTCTTAGGGATCTGATTTAACTTTGAAAGAAATGAAGTTTGTTTTTCAAAATCTTTTGAAATAGAATGGATCTACGAAATAAATATCCACACTACACCAAAAAGACAAAAATGTCACTTTTGAGCCGGCCACCCTTGTCACGGTCAATGACCGTGATAAAAAACACGCGTTTTTTATCACGATCATTGAACGTGACAAGCCTGTGATAAAGATTTATCACGGTCAATTACCATGACAAGACCGTTACAAGTACAGTTATCACGATCTTATCACGATCATTGACCGTGAAAACCTTATAAACTTATCACAGTCAATGACCGTGACAGGTTTGTGATAACTTTGTCAGTAAAAAAACCCTCCCTCTTATTTTTTCCCAATGTTTTCTATTCCCACCATTTCTCTCTCTCTGTCTAAGCGACTACGCTCTCTCTCTACCAGGTATTTTTTCTTCTCTCTTTCTCTTTCATTTGTATGTATATGTGTTCGTGTGTGTGAGTATATGTGTATGTGTGCATGGACACGGGTGTGTGTGTGTGAGTGCGTGTGTGTGGTGGGCGGGAGGGGCAAGGGATGGTGGGGCAGGGGTGGTGGTGGTGGGGAGGGGGGTACATGTGTGTGTGTGTGAGGGGGTACATGTGTGTGTGTGTGGGGGGGGGGGGGGGTACATGGGCATGTGTGTGAGTGCATGTGCATTTGTGTATGTGTGTGTGTATCTATAGAGGGGCAGGGGGTAGGGTAGGGGGTGGGATAGGGGGTATGGGGTGTGTATGCATGTGTGCATATGTGTGTGTTGAAATTAATTGGTGTTTAGTTTAATAATTAATATTAATTGAACATTATAAATATTGTTTCTTTATTTTTATTTAGGTTTGAAATTTTTATTGTTGAATTAATTGAGTAGATGAATTAGATGGAGTGCGGGATACACATTTGTTGATTTGTTGTTGTTGTTGGATTATATTGGATGAAGGTGGTTGGATATGGAAGTTGGTTGTTAAATTTTTTAAAAATACTTAATTTAATTCACACAAATAAATCCATAAATAATTATATTGTCTTAATTTGTTGAGTTGGTTAATTTTGGAAGTGGCACGACCACTGGATTATTGTCAAAATCGGAGGGGGGCGGGGAGGGGGAGTTTTCGATTTTTTTCTAAAATTACTATCTATCACGACCCATTCAAGAGTGGCACGACCACGGACTTATCATAATTAAATGAAACATACCTACAATTACTATCTAGCCTTCTACTTCTTATGCGTGCACATTCAATAGCCCTTAGACCCGTTCGAGAGTCATTACCCCTGTAATGAGATCTTTTGAATTGTCCCGTTTGGACAATTTGGGACCGCATAATTTCTGTATAATAGTATTCTTAGTGGCTTAAAGTTATTACTTTTGGAGGAAGTTCTGCATTCTTATCCTAATGTTCTCTAAGTACATACTAGATTGGCAAGTGTGAGTGTTATTTCAATTGATCAATTGAAATAACACTCACAATTGCCAATCTAAGTCGTGTACTTGGGGAACTATAGGGATATGCTGCCGGATTTTTCTCAAATCGTAAGAATGTGCATGAGCTGTTAAGTATATTACAAAAATATGCGGTCTTGAATTGAAAGTTCCTTTTGTCACCGGACAACCTTCATAACAACCTCCAACAAGTAGGATAGATGTATAAGGGAACGATGTAGATAATAATATGTAGAGGATTTAGTTGATGATGCGTACGGAGTTCATAAAGTGGAGGAGAATGAGGTCCCTGATGATGTACAAGGTTCAGGTGCTCATGAAGATATCACGATAAACCTTGATGATGACTACCAAAGTTTAAAATTTAAGGAGATCCAACCATTATACTCTAGCTCTGAGAAAGATCAAACAACTTTACATGCCATGGTTGGTTTTCACAGTTTGAAGACGCAATAGGATTTGTCTAGAAATAGCGTAATAGGAATTCTTAATTGGGTGAAGGGCTTACTAACCAAGGTGTATACGCATCCAAATAGCTATCACGTTATGAAGAACAATTTTAAAGGTTTGGAATGAAGTATAAATTGATTCATGCTTGTGTGTATAACTGCATACTATACCGAAACGAGTATGGAAATCTCGATCGTTGTCTGGTATGCGATGAACCTAGACATGTCCAATCTACTGGCAAGGAAGGCACAAGCTCAAAAATGCCTCAAAAAGTGTTAAAATATTTTCCCGTTGGGCCTAGATTAAAGCAATGTTTCACAGTACCATGGATAGCGGAGGTAAAGACTTTCCATGTTAGGGAAGAAGTAGGGTATAATCTCACGCGTCATCCTATTGATTCTACAGCTTGGAGGAGGATAAGTTATGAGTATCCCGATTTTTCTTGAGAACAGCGTACCATTCATTTGGCTATATCAACATATGGTTTCAATCCATTTGGAAATCTAATCACCAATCAGAGTGTATGGCCAGTGATCTTATCCCCACTCAACCTCCCTCCTTCACAGTGTATGAGACCTGAATTTTAGTTGTTGTCTTTGTTGATACCTGGGCCAAAAGCACTAGGTGATGACATCGACGTCTATCTGGATCCTTTGGTAGAAGAATTAAATGAGTTGTGGGAAGAGGGTGTGCAAGAATTTGACTCTTTTAGAAAAGAAGAGTTTATGCTGAAAGCTATGTTGATATGGGCAATTCATGATTTTCCAGCTTATGGGACATTATCCGATTGTTTAGTACATGGTTATTTGGGGTGTCCTATTTGTGGAGAGGAGACTGAATCTCTTCGTCTCCCCGCTAGCTCAAAAAATGTATACCATTTCCATAGGAGGTTGTTACCCCCGTCTTATAGTTTCATATTTGAGAAAGGTTCCAATTATTTATCGGGCGGGGTTGAACATAGGCTACCGCCGAGAAAACTTTCAGGTTCAGAAATTGAAAGTAAATCTTCTGATTGTGGCCCTAATATGCTAGGTAAGAATCTTAAACTTAAGAATGTCAGGCATAAAAAGACCCCAATTGGGAATGAAACTGAGATAACAAAAAGGCATGGTCTAGGAGGTCAATTTTATTTGACTTTCCTTATTCGAAGAATAACCCCATGCACCATGTATTGGATGTGATGCATGCAGAGAAGAATATCGTTGAACATATTATGGGCACATGCCTTGGGGGGAGTCATTCGAAGGATGGAGAAAGTGCACGAAAAGACCTTAAATCATTGAAACTTAAGCCACAACTATGGTTGAAAGAAGATAGTAGAGGAAGGATAATAATTCCCCCTGGTGCGTTTAATTTGACGAGTGGCAAAAGGAAGGTTATTTTAGACACAATATATAATTTGAAGGTTCCATATAATTTTTCATCGAACTTGCAAAGGATTGTGAATTATGATACCCATGATTTACATAAGTGTAAGTCCCACGATTGGCATGTGATCATGCAATTGGTTCCTCTATTGTTTAAGAATTGTTTCTCTAAGTACAAGGATTTACGGAGGGCTATGAAAATTAGTATATGCTTCTCACTTTTGTGTGAGAAGATAGTCAATCGACACTACACCAAATCTGCCCATTTGTCAAGGTCATTGACCTTGACAAATTCACCTTGTCAAGGTCAATGACCGTGACATTTCGAGGCGAGACAACTTTTTTTGTCACGGTCGTGTCACGGTCATTGACCTTGACACAAAACTCGCGTTTTGTGTCACGGTCGTGTCAAGGTCAATGACCGTGACACGTTTGTCACGGTTTATAACCGTGACAAAGCCGTGAAAAATTCTTAAAAAATTTGTCACGGTCATTGACCGTGACAATTCTGGGCAGAATTTAAAAAAAATCTGCTGGGCAGTATGGCCACCGCCACTTCCCAGCAGTATATTTGTACCTGTTATAACAACGTTGTACCTGTTCCAAACATCATATATCCAACACAAACTAAAGATAATGCAAATATATATTCATGACAGTATAATCCAAATTTTCAAAGTAAAAATAATATACATGACGATATAATCCAAATATAATTAAAATGGACAAACTTAAAAATAATGTTACTACATGTCTTGGGTAAATGTGAGGAGGTGAGTAGGCCACACGACATACGAATTGACGCACCCACTAATATATGTCGTGCCGCATTGTTCACGCAACCACAGTAGGGAGTTCTCCTTCCCGGGTATGACATGCGTGACGAGCACCCTGGACTCCATCCCTTGAAGCACACGTCCATGGACTATTCCACCCTCGATGATATCCGGGTCCCTCAACCCCCGCCCTATCCGCTGGCCATCAAATATGTCCAATATGAACACGCTCGGCCAACCAATCGTCGATAATGGTCTGTTGGAGGGCGTCAAATAGGGAAGTGGATCGTCGAAGTACGAACGTGTCGGTGATGAAGCAGCGAGGTCCACATCCTCGTCATCCTGCGCCTCGTCCTCCCGTACCTCCTCGTCCTCCCGCACCTCCTCCTCCACCGCCTTCTCCTTCCCTTTCCCTTTACCTTTCTCTTTACGGTCTCCACCCAACGTACGCTTCATGAATGCGTACATATCTTGGATCGTCGCCTCCAAACGGGACAGCTTCGCGTCGTGTGAATCCACCGTTCGAGCCAACCCGGTGTCGCTCGTCTCCAATCCGATGATCCTAGATTTGGCCACCCGCGAGCTCACTCCCCTTGTCCTCCCCTTGCGATCAGAGCCAAGCACTTGGCTGAGTGCGTCTGTGGACAAAGATGCCTTGTCGGCATCAGACTGCGACTCATGCACTTCCTTAAGCTTTGCCTGAAACGACAAAAAGCACATGATTAGTAAAATAAGTAAACTAAAAAATTATAACGTAATTAACAATAATTAAACTGTCGGATTACTTACAATCGTGGCCGCGACGCTTGGGGACACCTCCTTGTCCTTCCCCTTCTTCGTCCGAAGAGCCACATAAGTATCGAGCCTATGTGGCTTACCCCCTGGCCCACTCCCTACCCCCTGAAATAAAATAAAGTAAAGTAAAATTAGTATCGGCCCCGCAAAGTAAAATAATATCCAATAATATATTTCTGTAGTTATAGATAAATTAAATATTACCTTCATCCTATGCTCCACCTCAGCGTAAGAGGTCCGGCCGGAGTAGTGCACGTCCGTCTTTTTAGCCCGATTTTCCCTCCCCGATTGGCGAGATGCCAATTGTCGATCCTCGATCTCATTGTCAATGAACTTTTGCCATTGTGCCAATGAGATCGGCTCCTTGGGCGGGACGGATCCGCGCCTCGTGTTTTTCCAAAGTACCGTGTCCGCATATTTTTTTTCCACGTCTTGTGTTGCTCCCTCAACTGCTCCAAGACGGAATCGCGTAGCTTTGGATCCAAGTTGAATTGTTCCTGTCCAACAAATACAATGTTAGTTGCGAATAAATATAAATATAAATATAAATATAAATATAAATATAAATATAAATATAAATATAAATATAAATATAAATATAAATATAAATATAAATTGAAATTGAAATTGAAATTGAAATTGAAATTGAAATATTCATATAAATATTACCTGTAGTGCCGCCCAAACAGCTAACTTGAGCTCATACGGCACCTCCTTCCAACTCATAAACCCCGGGCCGATGACCGTCTTTAGCAGCTCGAGGGATCTCGCTAAAAGCTCCGACTTGTTTTCGACGGTAATCCCAAATTTTCCATATTTGGGGAGCCTAGGGGCGGAGGAGCCCTTGTCACCTCCGCTACCACCGAACCCAGACGACGACATCATCATAAACAGCATCATCATCTTCGCCCTAACATCTGAAGGAGACATTTTTGCTGTAAAAAAATGTTATTAGTACAGATAAAAAAAATGTTATTAGTACAGATAAAAAAATGTTTCGTCTATATTATAACGTATGTGTAAGTTCCGTCAATACCACCCCCGCCACACGCACACACACACACACACACACACACACCACCCCTACCCACCCCACCCCACCCCCACCCCCGCCACACGCACACACACGCACACACACACACACACACTTGTATTTAAAAATAGTATACAAAACTAGGTGAGATTTTAGAATTACACGTCGAAATAATACATGTTGTATAATAATAATACAAGTGCATGCTTTGCAATCAAAGGTATCTATCTTTAGGGGTTTGTAAATTTAGGATTTATTGTAATATGTATTTTGAAAATAGGACAACAAACATTTTATTTATGATTTTAGTCCCTATTTTTGAATAAAACCGCTGGCGCGGACCCATATTCATAAAACGTTAACCAATCATAACATGCCACGTGTCCCTTTAATTTGAAAATAGGGACTAAAAATGGAAACAAAATGTTTGTTGTCCTATATCCATAATCAATATTATTTTAAGTCCTAAAATTACATAATCTATTATCTTTATAAGGATAAAATTATCTTAAAATGATTGGTAGGGAATGTCTATGAGGTGGATGATAATTTATTTGATATTTTATTTTATTTCTTTTGGTTAGGTTATTAAGACTTTATTTGAATTGATATCTTAGTAATTATTATTTAATATTTATTTTGAGCAATTATCTTATAGTAGGATTATTATCCTAGAAACAATTCTATCAATTCAAATAAATAGATATCAATTCAAATACATGTCTTGGATATCAATTCCCACTAGGGGTGGCAATTCGTGTGCGTCGTGTCGTGTTCGGGTCGTGTCATGTCGGGTTCGTGTTAAGTATTAGTCAACCCGACCCATTTAACTAATCGTGTCAGATGAGCAAATACTAACCCGACCTATTTATTATCGTGTCGTGTTCGGGTTGACCCGCATAACCCATTAAGTAAAATATAAAATAATTTTTTTCTTCTCTCTTAACCAATCATAGCACTCATAGGCCTACAATAACTTAATTTAATTAATTTCAAATTCTTGCAACACATAAATAATTTATCATCCGATTCTCCATGAATTTTATAGAATACCTATCAAGATATATAAATTATGTAATATACTCTCATTTTCGAGTTATACGTGTTTGACACTAACCCAACCCGTTTATTATTCGTGTTGACGGGTCGTGTCATATTCGGGTTCGTGTCAAGAAATCGTCAACCCTAACCCGCTAACTTCGTGTCGAGTTCGTGTCGGGTTATCGTGTCGTGTCAAAAATTGCCACCCCTAATTCCCACCCCACCCCACCCCTCCACCACCCCCTCCCCCACCACACACCACCACACACACACACACCCCACCCCACCCCACCCCTCCACCACCCCCTCCCCCACCACACACCACCACACACACACACACACACCCCACCCCACCCCTGCCCCCTCCACCACCACACACTCCCCCACCACACACCACCACACACACACACACACACACCCCACCCCACCCCCTCCCCCACCACACACCACCATACACACACACACACCCCACCCCTAACCACCCCCTGCCCCACCCCTCCACCACCCCCTCCCCCACCACACACCACCACACACACACACACACACCCCACCCCCTCCCCCACCACACACCACCACACACACACACACACCCCACCCCACCCTCCACCACCCCCTCCCCCACCCTGCCCCACCCCGCCCCACCCCGCCCCAACCTGCCCCACCCCCTCCCCTACCCTGCCCCACCCCGCCCCACCCCCCACCCCCTGCCCCCCTCCACGCACACACATACACACATATATATATACACATACACACAAATATATATATAAATGAAAGAGAGAGAGAGAGAGAGAAAATGGACCTGAAAGTAGAGAGAGAGAGAGAGAGAGCAGCGTCGAGAGAGAGAGAGAGAGAGAGAGAGAGAAATGGAGGGAACGGCGCGAGAGGGAAAAAAGAAGGGGTTAAGGGTTTTTGCTGCGAAGATTGTCACGGTCGTGTCAAGGTCTTTGACCGTGACAAGAATTTAAATAATTGTCACGGTCATTGACCGTGACAATTACTTGTCACGGTCGTGTCAAGGTCAATGACCGTGACATAAAACGCGTGTTTTTTTGTCACGGTCAATGACCTTGACAAGGCTGGCCGGCTGAAAGGTGACAATTTGCCCATTTTGGTGTAGTGCGAGAACACATAGTGGCTGAAAGATTGGCGGTGACCAAAGCAATTTGTGTGTTGGATAAGTACTTTCTCCCAGCATTCTTTGACATAAGTGTTCACTTGTTGGTACACTTATGCGAGGAGGCACTTCTTTGCGACCAGTTAGATATCGGTGGATGTATTCGTTTGAAAGATTGATGAAAGTTTTTAAAGATTACATCAAGAATACGGGATACATTGCAGGTTCAATTGCAGAGGAATACATCACCATGGAGTCATCAATTTATACTTGGGAATATATGCCTAACACAACCAGCGCTGATGACATTAATGAGTTCGTCGATGAGGGTGGTCATGTGATGGGAAAATGAGTGAAATTAACGAGTTTGTAATATGAACAAGTAGCTCATTATCTATTTGACACACATAAAGATGTCGAAGAATGGAAAAGGTAAGTTTAAATTATTTTAAGTTTTACATTATTTTAGATTATTTTATACATGATTAATTTTATAATACGTTTGTGTCATTAATTGTATGCAGAAAATATGAAGCTCTCGAGAACAATAAAAGGCGAAAAATAATGGCACAATCAGATAGAGATTTTAGGTTGTGGTTGCCACACGAGGTAATTATAATGAAAACGGTTGTTATATAATGTTATATTACAAAAAAACTTTACAACTAAGCTAATTAATTTATTTATATTCTCAGCTCTTAAAGACGGGTGATGCGACATCAAGGCTTTCTCGTCTAGCCACTGGACCCTTGTTCATGGCACAAGAGTACAAAAATTATCGATTCAACGATTACGTATTCGGCGCAAGGGTATACGAGTAAAATACAAATGTACCGAACTCAGGAATTTCAGACAAGGCTCTTACTTTCTTTCGAGTGAGCGCAAAAGATAAAAACCTCATTGAAGCTGAAATGACTTACTATGCTTTAATTTGAAATATATTTGAATTGGACTATGTAAGATTCAAAAAGGTCGTATTTTACTATGATTGGGTAAGAGTTGAGGATAAAAATGCTTGTAAAGTTGATCCTGTCACCAATTTGATCATGGTTGACTTGTCCAAGTTGGTGAGCAACGAACATGTGAGCGATGAGCCGTTTGTTTGTGCATTTCAAAAGGTCAACCAAGTGTTTTACTCGGAGTATATCAACAAGGATCCGTGGTCAATCGTCCTACGTGCGCCAAAACGTCTAAACAGTAGCGTGGATGACTTGGCTGCTCTACCGAATATTAATCAATTTTTTATGATAACCCGAATTTGAAATAATTTTATTTGTAATATGTATTCAAATTTAGCGCATGTACTAGTGTTTTATTATTATCGGACATCGGTTTAATGCTTTTAATTTATTTGTACTTGATCATTTTTCACTCTTTTTATATTTCTCTCTTTCCTTTGTATACGTGTGTGAGTTAAACAGTAAAAAGTATTCCAAACATTGACTAAATGCTTTTTATTCATTTGTACTTGATTACATTAGCGCATGTACTATTTAGACTTAATGTTTGCATGTCTTCTTCTAATTCATTTTGAATTTGTACTAATAACAACATTTTTTTTAATAGAAAATGTCTCCTTCAGGGATTAAGGTAAGGATGATGATGATGAAAATGATGACGTCTTCTGGGCCCGACGGTAGCGGAGGCGACGAGGGTTCCTCAGCCCCTACGCTCCCAAATGTGGTAAATTGGGAATGGCCCTCGAGAACAAGACGGGGATATTAGCTACATCCCTCGAGCCGCTAAAGATGATTATCGGCCCGGGGTACACTAGTGGGAAGGAGGTGCCAAATGAGATCAAGTTATCTATTTGGGCGGAACTGCAGGTAATGTATTTATATTTATATTTATATTTCAATTTATATTAATATTTCTATTTATTCACAACTAACATCATATTTATTTGACAGGAACAATTCAGCCTGGCTCCAGAACTTCATGATTCTATCTTGGAGCAGTTGAGGGAGCAACACAAGACATGGAAGAAAAATTTGCGAGGCAGGTACTTTGGGAAGACCCGAGACTCCATTATCAGAATGCGTGAGTCTGTCCCGCTGAAGGAGCCGATCTCATTGGCCCAATGGTAAAAGTTCATTGACAATGAGATTGAGGAGCGATAATTGGCAGCTCGCCAATCGGGGAGGGTGACAAATCGGGCAAAAAAGACGGACGTGCACTACTCCGGTAGGACGTCTTACGCCGAGGTGGAGCATAGGATGATGGTTAGTTTTTATTTTTCTATAATTACAGAAATATGTTATTCTAGACCTGCATTATTTTACTTTGCGAGCTCGATACTAATTTTGTATAATTTTATTTTAGGGGACGGGGAGTGGCCCTGGGGTAGGCCACATAGGGTCGATGCTTATGTGGCAATTCGGACGAAGAAGGGGAAGGATAAGGAGGTGTCCCCGAGCGTCGTGGCCACGATTGTAAGTAATCCGGCAGTTTACTTTTTATTAATTACGTTATAATTTTTTTATTTACTTATTTAATTTATCGTGTGCTTTTTGTCGTTTCAGGCAAAGCTTAAGGAAGTGCATGAATCGCAGTCCGATACCGACAAGGCATCTTTGTCCACGGACGCACTCAGTCAAGTGCTTGGCATTGATCGCAAGGGGAGGACAAGCGGGTGGCCAAATCTAGGATCATTGGATTGGAGATGAGCAACACCGGGTTGGCTCGTCAAGTGGACACGCATGACACGAAGCTATCAAGGTTGGAGGCGACGGTCCAAGATATGTTCTCATTCGTGAAGCGTTCGTTGGGTGGAAAGGGCAAGGGGAAGGGTAAGGGGAAGGAGAAGGAGGTGGAGGAAGACGAGGATGTGGACATCGTAGCTTCATCGCCGACACGTGAGGACTCACCGATTGATGATCCAGTCCCCTTCTTGGCATCCGTCGAGCGACCTATGTCAATAATTGATTGGCCGAGCGTGTTTATACTCGAAGTATTTGATGGCACGGGAATAGGGAGGGGATTGAGGGACCCAAATACTATCCAGGGTATGTTGGTTCATAGATGTGCGCTTCAAGACAGCGAGACCAAGGTGCTCATCATGCATGTGATAACCGGGAAGGAGAATGCCCCATTGTGGTTGCGAGAGCAATGCGGCGTGATGCATATTTAGGTGTGTCTCAATGTGTTTGTCGTGTGGCCTTATTTACTCGTCAAACCTACCACATGACATTATTTGTATCTCTTTTATCTGAACACTTGGATTATATTTGTATTATTTTAATTTGTTACATTTTGGTTTGCATATGGAATTATATATGCAATGATTTGGTGCATTCTTTCTATTTTATTTGGATATATGTTGTCTAAATAGGTACAATTTTTCTATAACATGTATAAATATACTGTTGGGCAGTGGCAGTGGCCAAACTTCCCTGTAGATTTGTTTTATATTTTGTCGATCGTCACAAGTCCCTGACAAAGAAAACTTGTCATTGGCTTGTCATGATCAATGAGTGTGATAATTTTTTAAAGATTGCCGCAGGTTTTTGTCACGATCTTTGACTGTGATAAAGCTTGTCAAGGTCAAAGACCGTAACACGACCGTGACAAGCCTTATGAACTTGTCATGGTTATTGACCGTGACAAGTTTGTGACAAAAAAAGTTATCACCCTAAGAATTATCACGGTCATTGACCTTGACAAGTCCAACTTGTCAAGGTCAATGACCATGACAATCCGACAGATTTAGTGTAGTGCCAAAAGGGAACAATGATATTCTCTTTAGAAAAACTCAAGTTTTTACAGAGAAACCTAAGAATTTCGTAGAGATGAGTTTTGAGAGTAACAATGGCTTGAAGAGGTCTTCAAACTTCGAGAAAAAACAATGCCTAATTCACAGAAACCTAAATAGATCTAATTCTCAAGGTTTAGTTTTTCTGATGTACGAAAATTGAAGGTTTTGGTGTTTGGATTTATGGAGAACTCTCAGATCTTGAGCTTTCAAAGATTAGGGTTTCTTCTCTCTCTCTTCTCCCTTCTCTCTCCACTCTCTTATTTTCTCTCTATTTAGATGAATGCTAAAAGTCTCTAAGGTCTGAGACTTCAAAGGTTTATATATTGGGTTCGGAAGGATCTCGAACGTCTGACGCAATCGAACGGCTTGGATTGATCTTAACCTGTTGACTCTAAATCTAATGGTGTAACTCAGAGGTGAAAATAACGTTCAATGATTGGTTCAAACTAGTTTCAGAAGGATTAATTGGGATCGCATGGAGACCGTTGATAAAGATCAATTAAGGGCTGAGATAGCGTCTCACGTATGTGTCTTAGAGAAAACACAAATCTAACCGTGTAGGTGCCAACACATGTACGGTTGATAAGAGAGATAAAATGCGTGTAAAGTAATGCAATTTGAACCCCTAGAATTCTCTGCCGCTTTGAGATTCTACCTAACACAAGTTTTTAAAGATAAAAAACACTTTGCATAATTTAACTTTTGACCCCAATACTTTTAAAAACCAAATTTTAATAATTTTAAAAATTATCTAAAATGATTCAAAAAAGTTATAATGGAATTAAATTGATTTGTAAACATTATTAAAGTGATTAAAATAATATATTCACATGTGAAATCAATGATATGCTATGTAAGTGTCCTAAAGTGGTTAGGTAAGATTAACTTCCCTTTAGGTTGATCTTGATGATTTCTTGAACTGGATTTCTTCATTCTTGCTTGAACCTTTGAGAGATAGAGCAGCTCATAAAAATTAACCTACTTTGTCTCGATATCCAAACTAGTTAGAACTCCTATATAATATAGACTAAAGTAAATCAATTATATAATGTGTTTTCAATCTCCCCCTTTGGATATTAAAGAGAAAATTCCCTTGAGTATTCTGAACTCGTGGGTGAAAAATGAAAAATCCTAGTTGTCCTATACAAAAGATGTAACTACCCATTCCCATCCTAGAACCGAAAATAAGATGAAAAAAAATACATCACTCAACTACAATACGGATTAATACCCTAATAAATAGGACAAGCTATATAATCGGTTTGAAGAATGCTTGTAAAAGATTAAACACTGAATGGCATATTAGTTGAGTTAGAATAGGAATAGATATAAATCGCAGCAAAGATACTCAAGTTCTTCTCCCCCAATTTTTCTCAAATATAAAATGGGATAAAAAATAGTAGAGAAATCAGGAAAATGTAAAAAGATTTCAATCACAAAAAAAAAAATCATAACCAATGGAAGAATCAAGGTCTCCTACATAAACTAGTGTTATGAGGCGTATTTTGTCGTTTGAGAGACGTCCATGCCCTAAAACCAATTATTAGTGTGAAACTACCAAGGTTTTGATAAATGTGACAGAAATTATGTGAGAACTATCATACCTATCGTTATTCGGAGATACTAAAATCATATGTTATCCAATGGTTTGGTAAAAATATCAGTGAGATGTTTTTCGGTATTAGGATATTCAATAATGAGTTCTTTCTACAAGATCACGAATGAAGTGAAGTCGAATTTGTATATGCTTAGTTCGATAGTGCTGTACCCAATTTTTCAAAATATTTATGGCACTCTGGTTATCACAAAACATAGTTAATTGATTTTCGGTGATACCATAATCTCTAAGCATCTGTCTAATCTATATTAGTTGTGAACAACAACTTCCTGCTGCAATGTACTCGGATTCTGCGCTAGATAGAGAAATACAATTATGTTTCTTACACGACCAACCTACTAGGTTATTTCCTACGTAGTAACATGCGCCAGACGTGCTCTTTCTATCGTCAGAACACCTTGATCAATCAACATTAGTGTATCCTACAATAGAACTAGTTGTGTCCTTGGTGTACCAAATACCAAATTTTAGAGTACCCTTGACATATTTAGTCATCCTTTTCACACACACTAAGTTGGATTCCTTAGGGATACTTTGATATCTAGCATAGACACAGACTGCAAAAGAAATGTCGGGTCTAGAAGAAGTAAGATATAAGAGAGTCCCTATCATATTTCGATATAGAGTAGGATCAACATTTTTTCCATTATCATCCTTACATAGTTTTGTTGAAGTACTCATGGGGGTTCTAGAAGGTTTAGAATTTTCTAATCCTAATTTTTTAACAAGTTATGAGCATATTTGGATTGAGTTATAAATAGGCCATCATTACGTTGTTTTACTTGAAGACCTAAAAAGTATTGAAGTTCTCCCATAAGTGGACACTAAAATTCAGCATGCACTTTTGCTATTAAAACATATTTGTCTTTGTTCCTAAAGAATAAAGTTATATCATTTATGCCTTGGACAAATCCATGAGAGACAAGGAATGTAGACAGTCGCTCATACCAAGCTCTAGGAGCTTATTTCAAACCGAATAAGGCTTTCTTAATTCTAAAGACATAGTCAGGGTGTGATGGAACTACAAACCCTTTGGGTTGTTCTACATATACCTCCTCAGTCAAAATTCCATTTAAAAACGCAGACTTAACATCCATTTGGAATAATTTGAATTGCACGTGACATGATATGGCAAGGAGGAGACGAACTGACTCAAGGTGAGTAACAAGTGCAAAGGTTTCATCGAAGTCAATTCCCTCTATCTAGGAGTAACCTTGTGCTACCAACGTAGCTTTATTTCTAATGACCTCCCTATTTTCATGTATTTTGTTTTTGAAAATCCATCGTGTGCCGATAACCTTAAAATCTTTTGGCCTGGAAATTGGACAAGCTCTTCTTGCATAGCATTAATCCAGAATGAGTCTGAAAGTGCATCATTTACATTTTTAGGTTCCTCAAGGGAAACAAAACATGAAAATTGTGCCACATTTCGGAGTTGGGATCTTGATTACGAACTACAGTTTCAATTGGATGGTCTTTAGAAACCCAAGTGGGTACAGAAGGATTCTCGGGTGGTAGTAAATTAGTGTCTTGTGAAGGTTAAATTATAAAATTTGGTTCAGCCTCAACAGGTGGCACTGATTGACAGACACTACTCCCTACACTTGTATCATCTACAATCACATTAAATGATTCAATAATGGTTTTGGTTAGATAGTTGAAAACACGAAAAGCCCTACTATTTTGGGAATAAACAAGAAATATTCCCTTTTCTTCGTGGGTGTCAAATTTTGAAAGTTGTTCTCTGTCTTTACAAACATAACAAATACTCCCGAAGGTTTTAAAATGTTTTAAGTTTGGCTTTTTATGGAACCAAATTTCATAAGGGGTTTGTTTGGAATTTGTCCTAAGGTATACACGATTAATGATATGACACGTGGTTTGAACGGCTTCTACCCAAAAATATCTAGGAAGACTTATAGCGTGTAGCATAACCCTAGCCATCTCTTGTAAAGTTTTATTCTTACATTCAGCGATGCCATTTTTCTGGGGTGTTTTGGGAGCACTAAACTCGTGTTTATAGCCGTTGGCTACGCAATATTCAGTAACACCAAAGTCTTTGAACTCTCTACTTCTGTCACTCCTAATACGACACACTTGGGTATCCTTCCCGTTCTCTATTTTCAAAAGGATTCTTAAGAATTCACCGAAGGTATCTAATTTTTATTTCATAAATTCAACCCACGTATAGCGCGTATAGTCGTCTACTATAACTAGGATATAACTATTTCCATAGAAACTAATTGTCCTTTAGGGACCCATGAGGTCCATATGGATAAATTCTAAAGGTTTTCTGGTCAAAACGTCCTTAACTTTCTTACGAGGGAATTTACTTATTTTCCCTTACTGACATGGTCCACATATTCGATTGAAAGAATTTTTTATTTTTGGTAAACCTCTAACTATTTCTTAGGAGCTTAATCTTCTAAGATTATTAAAATTCGTATGCCCCAATCTGTTGTGCTAAAGGTCAGAATCCTCTAATATTGCAATTTGGCAAGACTCAGACTTAGGAATTAA
Organism: Sambucus nigra; assembly: GCA_949130495.1. NCBI lineage: Eukaryota > Viridiplantae > Streptophyta > Magnoliopsida > Dipsacales > Adoxaceae > Sambucus > Sambucus nigra. Next base: position 157,902,735 of record OX422210.1, on the reverse strand, counting down.
TGTTTAATAGTTTTCTTGAGTTATGTTTCCTGTCTACAATTTCCTTTTTCATCAATAATTTTGCAATTAGTTTTTGAAAAGGTAACAGTATGATTGGAGTAACATAATTGAGATGTACTCAAGAGATTAGCTTTGAGGCCTTTAACTAGGAGAACATCATTTAGATAAGGAAGCCCATCCTTACTCAATATTCCCTTACCTATGATGTGAGATGAAACACCATCTCCAAACATGACACTACCTCCGAGGAAGTCTGTCTTGTTTTTCAATTTGGTTTCATCCTCGATCATATGTTTAGAACATCCGGAGTCTAAATACCATCCAGTTGAAGTGTGTTGTGCCTTTAAAGCAGAAATGACAATATTACACTTGAGTTGGGGTAATTGATCATCTTTTCGAATCCAAATAGGTCTAGTTTTAATCGTTTTGTGTCCTTTTGATTTAGAAAAAGTTTGTTAGGTCTTTCTAAATGGTTTTTTCTTAGTCTTGGACCCTCCCTCTTTCTTTTTATAGCCAGTGTTATTTGTGGCCTGTCTAGGGAGAACATAAGTATTTCTTCCTTTTCTAGAATTGTTAAAGTTAAGGTAGATTGGTGTATATATCCTTTTTTGATAACATTTTTCAAGAGTGTGGCAAAAAACGTCGCAGTAAGAGCAGTACTGATGGGTGTAGTTCTTGAATTTATTACTAAAGTTTTAAAGATGGGTTTGGCTCTATTTGGTATAGTCGTCTAATTGTCACTGGTCTTGAGTTTTTTTCTTTGGTCTCTAAATGGTGGACAAATATATTTGACCTGGCCATTTGAATTAGACAGTTAATTGTACTGATCATGTTTTGCTTAAGAGACATTAAGACTAGATTCCCCTTTTTGATCAGTTTGACAAGTTTGGCCTTGTTTGATAAAAGTAACATTTTCAGTAGAAACTTCGGTCTTACTGGTGTGAACTATTTCTCCAAAACCTGGGCCAGACTTATCTTTAGAGTCAAATTTTCTTCCAATAATAATTTCCTCATAAGATTTAGCATGGGTTTCAAAGTTCTGACCTTTTATAAACACATGTGAGACCTTTTGCTTAGACTCTTCTAGTTCAATAAGGGTTGCCTTATATTTTTTTTCAAACTCATGATTTTTCTTAGACAAATCTTTTATTTTTAAGGCAAATTCTTCAATCTCAGTCTCATGGGTAATACACTAGGAAGTATAATCTTCAGTATTCTTCCTAATGGTTTGGTTAAGTAAATCGATACACTTTGTTAATGATTTTATCATTTTTTCAAGGCGAGCACTCTTTTTAACCGTTTTCGTGTATAAGTCATGCAAATCAGGCAAATCATAATTAAACTCACTAAGTGTGTCGTGTGAAGTGTCCCCTAAAGAATTACTTGGTTCTTTTGGACTCACGTACACGTTCAATTCTTCGGCAATATTAACGCTTTGACTCACTCTTAGATTACTTCCAACAATAATGGGATCAACATTAATAGCAATATCAACAGGCATCATAGATTCATGAGTAGGTAAGCATGCATCATCATCATTATATATAATCTTGGCAAAGAAATACATGCAATACTCATCATTCTGGGCTGACTCTGTTTCATCTTCATCAGAATCGCTAGAGTCGTCCCACGTTTTACACCCATTTGCCTTATTACTATTGCTGAAATTAGTTGGGCTTTTGCTGGCATAATGTCCCATTTTACCACATCTATGACATTTCATGTCTTTCGGGTCTATCTTAGGACGGTTATTGTCATAGTTCCTTTTATTATCATGTGAGTGTTTGGCATTGTCTCCGTCAAGAGGTCTGCGATTTTGTTTCCTTGATAATTTGACTTGCCTTGTTTAGAGGCTACAACATTTCTGAATTTGAGAATCTTTTTGAAATGCTTTCTCATAAGATCTATTTGATTGTCAAGGTCATCCAAATCACAGTCATCAATACAGTCAGTGTCAAAGTTCAAAGGACTTATTTTAGGAACATGTATTTTAGATGAAAACATAACATTAAAACTAGTAGGTTTCTTGATCTATCTGGTCAGTTGCTTCTTGAAATCTAACTCCAACTCTACAGTTCTCAGTTTACTACTGAGAAATTCAGGAGTCATATTAGGTTCATCCATTTCTTCAATGACATATCTCTTATTGACAAATTTGGAAGGCACTGACCTAAGAATATTTTGAACAATTTCCTTTCTACTATAGGTTATACCATTTGCATGAAGTTTTGTAAAGATATCAGTTAACCTAATGTAGAAATCATCAAAGGATTCATTGTCATCCATTATTAGGTTGTTGTTTTGCTGGACAAGCATTTGAATTTTTCCTGCCTTAACTCTTTCATCACCCTCGTAAGCAATGACAAGAGTGTCCCATGCCTTTTTAGAAGTTGCACATATGGATATTCTTTTAAATTCGTGTTCATGAATGGACAAAAAATGACATTATGACCTTTGTTATTATCTAGGGATGCCTTTTTTTATCTTCCTTAGTAAATTTACTTGTGACACCCCGCCTAATAAAATATCGGGCGATCACTCATGTACCAAATTAAAACTAGAGTCGCATATGGATCGTTCTTAGCATCACTGCCAAAAACTAACTTAATTACTAATAACCTATTAGGCTGGCGTCAAAATTTTATTTAACTAATCTTTTTAAACAACTAAACAATTTAAACATTCACATATTTTATATAAATGAAACTGGAAAGAGATAAAATAACCAAACACTCGGTTTAAATATGATACAACCAAATCGAATATTGCACTTAAAGGCGGTGAAAGAATAAATAAATAAAATTGGGTTTTCGGCCGAGAGTAACTACAATGATTCCTATCTAGATCGCAAGAATAGAAGCATCTAAATCAAACCAGCATGCATCCACAGCTGCTGCAGCAGAGGTCTGACTCGAAAGGATCATCATCCAGGCGTCCCTGTGTCTAGACACCTATATATATATATAATATATAGCAAGAGAGGGAAGATATAAAAACGGGTCAGAGCTTGAGTTGTCAAAATATTTAGCAAGTGCATAAATGCTTTATTTTTCAAAAAAAATATGTCTTATCTCATATTTAAATTGATATCGCACTCCCATGAGATACCCCTTACATCTATTCTAATAGTGCACACCTAGCGCATCCCTCTAAACATCCTAGTCAAGCTATGCTGCCTAACTAATTCATCATCCCCAACTCTAGAAATCCTAAAAAAACCAAGTACTAAGGGCTCAACTTCTCCCTAGTCTCAATGTTATGCCATATTCATGCGTGGGGTGTCTGGCAAAATGAAATCCAAATAAGGAACCCCCCCGATACACTACTACTTGGCAAGGTCGATCGTCGAGATCCATTAGACCCTCACTACGCGAAATATATATATATATATACACTTCTATAAGAAGAACCCAAAATTAGAGCACTAAGGGTTAAACTTCTCCCCAGTCTCAACACTAGGCCATGTTCATGCGTGGGGTGTCTCGCAAAGCGAAATCCAAATAAGGAACCCCTCCGATACACTACTACTTGGCAAGGTCGATCGTCGAGATCCATTATACCCTCAGTACTCAATTTATATATATATACACTCATATAGTTATTTACATTGTCATACCCATCTTCATCTTTCATACTCACTTTTATATACACATATCATATTATACTTTCAGATATAATCTCCCGAAATGAGAATTCATTTCATATTCAATTTATCTCTTTACTCTCATAGAGATATAATATCTTGTTCTCATACACAAGTACTGTACTATACACACAAGTACAATAACCATCCCAACGAGCTATAACTCGAGGATGCGGTCTCTCAATGCTATCTTCTCCCAGGGCATCACTCACATACCATCCTGGGGACCACCGGTAGGACTAAATGTCACCTACTTTGTGGTCAAAACCAAATCACAACGTCTGGGAAGCGGTTATAGTTCCTCCTCGAAAGTGAGACGAAACATACCCACCATGTCTCAACCCTAATAAAAATCATGCAATATAACAATGGACGCTATGACCTGGGGACTATCCACACCCTGCTCCTCAAGCCAGGGGCTCACCCTCATCGCGCAACTTCCCATGATATCATTAGAGGGGGTATTCTTCACATATATACATATACCATCCACACATAGATATATATACATATCCGTATCATATAATATATATACTTTACTCACATAGTATATATATATTACACATTGTTCCTCAAACAAATATAAATGGCCATAATTGCCAATCACACATAACGATGACCAATAATCCCAAAGATTCTCACCATTAATAATATTCGAGTATTCGCACACTCTCGATACTAGACTCAAAAGTATTCCCTCGCTTGTTAAATAACTTGTACCTTATTCCCACTTAAGGATTTATATCATTTCTCCAACTATGCCAATCCACACTAAGTAATTACGCATTTTCCCAAATTTATCCTAATAGTCTCATAGAATGTACTCAACCACAATCGTTATAATTATGTTTTCTACGCGCATAATTATATAGGCCTAAATGCTCACTGAAATTATCCCAAAGATATTCGTCACCAAACACCCTTAATTTAAATAGGTCGTGGATTCCATTTCCAAGAAACCTAAGGACTACATTTAGTCCAATTAATAATTCAGAGGCCCCTACTCTATCTTAGGAACCCCAAACCTCTAATTTCTCAATTTAATTTATTTTCCTCGAAAATATGATTTTAGTGTCACACACTTAAAACACTTTCATAGACCCCATAATTTTTCTCAATTGATAAATATATCTCCCTTAATTAAGACTATTTGTTTCCTCAAATAAATAAGCCAACAACCACAAAAGTGGGAATTTTTCCCATATAAATTAACTAAGTCGAATTGCCCAAACCCCTTGCTCGATCGATCGATCGAGCCTTGGCCTTAGATCGATCGATCAAGCCTCGCAGCTTCTTCTCCGGACCCTGTTTCGGCCATTGACAAACCTCCAACCCACATTTTCTATTCTTCCACCAACACTCAACTAAATATCCACAAAGTAAATAGGTTCTAAACATCCTAAATCCAAAAATCAATAATTAAATTTGATTAATTTCTAAGTTTCTCCAATTTGACATTTTACGGTTTTCAACCGTTAAACTTCCGAGAAAAAATCGTTTGATCCACGAAAAACCCAACCCAAAATATTTAGCATTTGTTATTACCAATTATTATATGAGGTTTATGCTCAAAATTAAATAAAGCAAGTAAACACTTTCCTGGAGGATAAAATCCAACGACCCCTAGTCGAATTCGGCGGAGTTTGGCCCGAAAATCCTTTTTCTCTCTTCTTTCTCCCTTCTTCCTTTCTTCTCTTATTATTTCTCTCTTTTTATTTCTTTTCCCCCACTCTCACATGTCTTATAGGGAAACAAAATAGGGTTTATCCCTTTAAATCCAAAAATGACTCGTTTACTCAATTGCGAATCCCTATTAATCCAGAAATTCCCGAAACTCAATTACGACCCACGGATACTCTATTCTTACTATCTCGGCCATTCCGAGACCAACCGTACACTCGAAATCTCCATCTGAGGTACTTGACTGCAACTCACTAATTTAACCCACACAACTTAATGCGGTATTCCAATTAAAATATTATCCTCTGTCGCTTTACCTAGTTGCAACATATAATTAAAATACTCCAGTTCATTTACTTAATCCCAAAAGTAAATATAACACCCATCGAAAATCATCTAGTCCTTGAAAACTCCAAAATTTACTATTCATGATAATTCTTAAATTCCCAAATTACACTTAATTATTGAATTTAATTTCCCTTAAAAGTTCGGGGTATTACATTACTAAGAAGTTTCTTAATCCTTGTTGATCAGTTTCAGATATAGCCTTAGAAGGATGTTCATACCCTCTTTCAATCATGTCCCAGACATCATCACCAAGGGTTCCTTGAATGAAACCAACCATTCATACTTTCCAGTATGAAAAGTTGTTTCCATCAAAGAGTGGTGGTATGGAGAGGTTACCTAACTTCTCAAATCTTTCTTCCATATTCAGAATTTTTTTAAAGAATTTATGAAAACAATTTCTAAAGTTTCAGGATCACAAAAGATGGTCCTGCTCTGATACCACTTGAAAAAACTATTTACAATATTAATAACAAAATTTATATGTTGAGTAAACTCCGAATAAACTTTTTGGACAAAACTCTGTTCGATTATCAACACAAGATGTGTTTAAACTTGTTTTCTGAATATGTAGTCTAGATATGGTAGTTGATTACCTTTGTTTTTAAAAATTAAAAAACCATCTACTAAGTCTAAGATAAAGTACCAATCACTACATAAATTAAGAACATTCAAAGAAATGAACACAGGAATTTAATGTGGTAAAACCCTTAATCAAGGGAAAAATCCACAGTGCCGTTTACGACACAAACCAAAAAAAGACTAAATTAAAGACTCAAGTTAAGACACTTAAGCATGCACACAAAGATCATAAATCTAAGTTCAGAGGTATACCTATATGAGCTACTCCACTCCCAAGGTTTTTTTACTAGAACTGATCTTCTCTTGTTGCTTCTTTGCCTTTTCCTTGATCTATTTTTCCTTAATTTTTTAATCTAACAACTATTTCAATACCAGGTTTCTCAAACAGAACCACTGTGACTAAATGTTCACGTGAGATATGTTTGTGATGTGCACTAAATATAGATTTATACAACTCACCCTCTTAAGTTATTTATATAGACAAAGTCCCATAAATCCTAAGCATCTATATGACATGCAGATTCGGATTCAAACAATTTCGACAAATAAACTTCTTATCAAGATCAGATCTGAAAAACAACCTTGCTTCTAAAACTATCCAAAGTCCAATGTGTCTTTGTTTATTTTTATACAAATTTATTTCACAAAATATGAAATATGATCCTAGAAACACAAACTTCTTAGGGATCTGATTTAACCTTGAAAGAAAAAAAGTTTGTTTTTCAAAATCTTTTGAAATAGAATGGATGTACAAAATAAACATCTAAAGGGAATAAAAAATTAAATGTGTGCTATTCTCTTTTAGAAAAACTCAAGTTTCAACAGAGAAACCTAAGAATTTCTTAGAGATTAGTTCTGAGAGTAATAATGGATTGAAGAGTCTTCAAACTTTGAAAAAAACAAACACCTAATTCATAGAAACCTAAATAGATCTAATTCTCAAGGTTTATGGTTTCTGATGAACAAAAATTGAAGGTTTTGTTGTTTGGATTTATGGAGAACTCTCAGAGGTTGAGCTTTCGAAGATTATGGTTTTTTCTCTCTGTCTTCTCTCATCTCTCTCTTCTCTCTCTACTCTCTTATTTTCTCTCTATTTGGATGAAGGCCAAAAGTCTCTAAGGTCTGAGAAGTCAAAGGTTTATATAGTGGGTTAGGAAGGATCTCGAACGTCTGAGGCAATCGAACGGCATGGATTGATCTTGATCAGTTGACTCTAAATCTAAAAGTGTAACTCAGTGGTGAAAATAACGTCCACTGATTAGGTTAAACTAGTTTCACAAGGATTGATTAGGATCACATGCAGATCGTTGATAAAGATTAATCAAGGGCTGAGATAACGTCTCGCGTATGTATCTTAAGATAAAGCACAAATCTAACCGTCTAGGTGCCAACATGTGTACGACTGATAAGAGATATAAAGTGCGTGTAAAAGTAATACAAATTTGCACCCCCATAATTCTCTACCACTTTGAAATTCTACCCAACACAAGTTTTTAAAGATAAAAAACACTTTGCATAATTCAACTTTTAACCCCAATACTTTTAAAAACCAAAGTTTAATAATTTTAAAATTATTTAAAATGATTCAAAAAAGTTATAATGGAATTAAATTAATTTATAAACTTTATTAAAGTGATTAAAATAATATATGCACATGTGAACTCAATAATATGCAGTGTTAGTGTCCTCAAGTGGTTAGTTAAGATTAACTTCCCTTTAAGTTGATCTCGATGATTTCTCAGACTAGATTTTTTCATTCTTGCTTAAACCTTTGAGAGATGAAGCAACTCATAAAAACGAACCTACTTTTCTCGATATATAAACTAGTTGGAACTCCTATATAATATAAACTCAAGTAAGTCAATTATATAGTGTGTTCTCATAGGCGAGCTTCTTCAATGGCAAATATCATTGCTCGGGTTCCAAAAGTGTCTTGCTTGCATAGTTGACCGGATGTTGGCTCCCCTCTCTTTCACACACCAAGGCAGAGCTCACGGCATGGTCTGATATATAAAGGTAAAGTTATAAAGGATTGCCTTCTCTAGGAATTAGAGGTAAAGGAGGCCTGCCGAGATAGTCCTTGAGCTCTTATAAGGACCTATAGCAGTCCTCATTCCATGTCAGGACCTTATTTCTTTTCAGTAACTGAAAGAATGGTTGACATCATTTTGAGGCTTTCAAAATGAAGCAGTTAAGCGTGACAAGCATTTCGGTAAGATTTTGTACATCCCTGATTATTTGAGGGGACTATATTTTATTGATGGTGTCAATCTAGTCGGGGTTCACTTTTATTCCTCTCTTGTTGACCAAGTATCCAAAGAATTTTCCTGGCTGGGCACTAAAAGAACACTTACTTGCGTTGAGTTTCATTCGATATTTCCTGAGGATATCGAAAGTCCTTGCTAGGTCAGAGAGTTGATCATCCTTAAGCTTGTTCTTGACGAGCATGTCATCAATGTATACCTCCATAGTCTCCCCTATTCACTCCTTAAACATCTTTGTAACTAGCCGCTGATAAGTCGCTCCTACAATCTTAAGGTAAAAAGGCATAACCTTGTAACAATACAAACCAACAGTGGTTATGAAGGAGGACTTATATTGGTCCTACGTGTGAAGGGGGATTTGGTGGCATCCAGAGTATGCGTCTAAAAAGCTCATCCCCTCATGAGCTACGGTGGCATCGACCAGTTAATCAATCTTTATGAGGGGTAAACTTTATTTGGGACGGGCCCTATTGAGGTCGGTGAAGTCGATACAAGATCTTAAATTTCCATTGATTTTAGGAACTACTTTCGGGTTGGATGACCACTTGGGTAATTGAACATCTTGCACAAAACCTGCATCTAGTAGCTGCTATACCTCTTTCTCTACTACTTTTGCTTTCTTCGGAGCTATTTGGCGAGACTTCTATGCGATTGGCTTGAAGGCTGGGTCAATGTGCAACCGATGACAGGTAACGACCGGATATATCCCAGGCAGCTCTTAGGGTTCCCATGAAAAAAATATCCAAGTTGTTCCGAAGGAGCGTAATTAACTCTTTATTGTCACGATCGGTTAAGGAGGTACCAATCAAGAACTTTCTTTGAGTTGAGCTGCTTTCATCCATAACTTCTTCTAGGACTTCAATGACCCTTTCTGAGGGATGGATCCTAGTCTCCTCCAACCTGGGTTGACCGTATCTTAGTTGCTATTTGGAGGGTGGCAACCCCTCCTAGTAATTTTCCTTATTCTTTACTTCATTAGTTTTCCTTTCCTTCTCGAGGTGAATGGCCACGATGAAGCATTTTCTGGCTGTAGCTTGGTCTCCATGTATCTCGACCACTCCCTAATCTTTTATACACTTCAAATTTTGATGGTATGGCCTTCATTGCATAGAGCCACCTACTAGAAACACGATAATGTTTGAAATGTTTCCTACCCTGACTGGAAGGAAAATATTCCCCAAAGGAACTGTAATCTTTTTGGCGAATCTGACCAACAGAATAGTGGATTCCTTGAGGTTGTCTATGCTCAGATTTAACTTTATTAACAAATCTAGGTAAATCACTTCGGATGAGCTACCCTGGTCAAAGAGCAACCTATCGATGTCCCAATTGGCTATCCTGAGTTTTATGACCAGCGTATCATGATGAGGGGTTCTCACCCCAACTAATTTTTCATCAGTAAACATAATGTGCTTATTATAATCTACATCCTTCGATCGTCGATGCTTACCATCTTGAGTTTTGGAGGGGTCAATCTGAAAGGCCTGCATGACTGCAGTAATCTTCTTAATTTCCATTCGAGAGGTATTTCCTTGAATTTGCTTGAGGTCTGACGCCTTGTGGATTACCACAAACTTGTGGTCGATATTCTCCTCGAGGACGTTATTGGACCTCTATTCTCTATTCACTACTACCTTCTTTTCCACGAGCTCATTAAGATTCCCATCTTGGGCCAGCTCCTCGAGATGAGATTTGAGGTCTTTACAGTGCCTAATTTTGTGGCCGCCCTCCTTATGGAACGCGCACCTTAGTGAGTTATTTCGCTTGAAGGGGCCTCCTCTTATTTTCTTCATCCACTTAATAAATGGTTCATCTTTGATCTTGGCAAGAATCTTGTATGTTGGCTCCTTGAAGACGGTATTGACGGCCTGAAATGCCTTGAGTCATTTTTGTTTCCATTCTTGGAGAAATTTTTGCCCTCATTCTTGTTCCCTTTCTTCTGAGGTTCATTCTTCTCCACTCCTTTTCCTGACTTCATGCGACCATTATCCCCTAGATTAAGATGGGTCACATCCTTGACCTTGGCGTATTTCTCAATATGATCCATTATGTCGTCGATGGATATAGCCTCCTTCTTAGTTAAGGACTGCGATAGGAGGCAGGAGCTTAGTAGACCAGTTTCGAAGGATGCTACGGTGACCTGCTCCGATTAATCCTCGATTTCTTTAGAAACTTACTAATACATTTCGCATATTTTTTTAGATTCTCTTGTGGCTTCTTCTTCATAGTAAGTCATGTATCCATCCTCTTCAGGTGGGAGCTACATTTTATGAAACGAGTTTTAAATAGCTCAACCTAATATTAAAAATTTCTGATGTACCTATGAGGTAGTTTCTCAAACCATTTCTAGGACACATCATGTAAACTCAAAAGGAAGATTTGGCACATAAGCGCATCGTTGTGACTCCATTGCATCATGGCTTGCCGGTATTGCCGGACATGGTCGATGGGGTGGTCAGTCTTCCCATCGTAAATCTTGAACCTGAGAATCGCAAACTTCTTTGGGGCATCGTCTTCCTCCATATCCTTTAAAAAAAGGGACTTCATTTGGGTTTTGAGATTGCCTTGCTAATTCTCGTATAGATCTGGCACCGTGATGAGCTGGGTGCTGGTCCATCTCCCCTCAGACCAAACTCTGTATGTCATTATTATGTTGACCAGGACTCCTATAATGTCGAGCCTATTGCAGCCGTTCTGAACAATTATCATTTGAGCTTCTCCTCTCAGTCCTCTCTAAGCCACGCCTGGGGCTCCTTCCTTCACTGCGAGACTTGTAATACTAAGGGCTAGGGGTTCGATCAGGGCATTGTCTAATATTTTAATGGAGCACTCTTTCCATTCTCTCTAGTCACCTTTTTAGGCGAGCATTTTCACCTTCTTGTCGGTGCGTGGCCTCCTCTTGTTCTTGGAGTCTGGCCTCATATGCATCTAATAATCTAAAAATTTGTGTGGACCTGGGTGGCCCCTGTCTTTCCTCAAGGACTTTCCTATCTTAGCGGAGCCTAGGGTTTGAATGGCAAATTTCAGATCTTACCCTTAGGGGGATAGGCAATTGCTCAATGTCACCTGATTAAGGGACATTGCTATTGTGATGCGACATCACTAGTTCGTGTTGATCAATGCTTTCGTAGGGATAAAAGTTGATTCCCACAGACGATGCCAATTATGGTGACAAAAATCACAGCACAAATGATAAGAGAAAATAATCACCAAATAGCTAAGAACAACATGCAATCACGATCACAACATAAGAATATATGTGGTTCGATAAATTGCCTACGTTCACAGAGAGGTCTACTGTTTGTATTAAGAATCTATCAAGAAGGTCTTTATTACATGCCCCTATGCCCCGGGCCAGGGGTAAAATATATTGTGTTCATTAAAGGTGGTTATAACCAACACGATAGACCCCAAATCACTTGGATATCTCTTTGTGATTCTTTGGGATAGACTCGGTCCTATCTCGAGTTTAATTCGTAATCAAGGCTCATAATTTGGGTCGGACACTTGATTAGCCTTTATGGGCTTGGTTGGATACTCTTATAGGCAAATATATATATATATATATATATATATATATATATATATATATATATATATATATATATATATATATATATATATATATATATATATATTGTAGGCTAATGGAACATAAACGAACAGAAAATAAAAAAGAGAAAATGAAATAAAATGGAAAAGAAAAAAAAAGTAATAAAGAGAGAAGGGTTTGGGCCATTATAGAGGTATCTTAGGCGTCTATAGCGATGCCATAGCCATCTATAATAATTGGGTGGATGAATTAAGGGCGCTGGTGAAAATGTGAAGACACGTTTGAGATTATGTAACCCTGTACATACTTATTTGGCAAATTATGAGAACTATTATTATTAGATACGAACATATTATTATTGAAATTATGGAATGAAAAGACTCGTAATATGCACATACACATGTTAAGTTAAAAATAAAAGATAGTGGCTATGATGTTAATAAATCTTACATATAATTGAAATGTGCTCAGTGTCGTCTAAGTCATATGATTTCGTAAAGATAAAGGTTTGATATTATTATTATTATTATTATTATTATTATTATTATTATTATTATTATTATTATTATTATTATTATTATTATTATTATTATTATTATTATTATTATTATTATTATAGAATATTAGTTTAATGACTAGTTGTCATAATATTAGATGGGAGGCATATATTTTAACGTAGTATGTGATTAATAAACAAATTATCATTTATGATACTAAAATAAGACCACTAAAGGGGCAAGGGTCTTTAGTTCAACATGTCAGTATAATTGTCCTTAAAAAATTGTTATGATATATTAATTAGAGAAAGTAACATCTTCTCACATAAAATGTGATAAGTATATATGTACACACGGGACTCAGATGATATTGAAAATGGTTTGAATAACTCAGGGGATCTTATTACACAATTCGATTAGTGAGTATTGTATCATGGGAAATCATTAAGATATTGAAAGTGCTTATAATGGAAAGGTGATATGATAAGGTCGAGTTAAAAAAATCTTTGTTGGGTCTCATGAATACGGTTAATATTCACATCTATAAATTATTCTAGAATACCTAGATGGAATGATAATGGAAATGAATAGAATATTCAAACGACACGCTTTGTAAAAAGGTTTATTTAATGAATGGGTAAATGTAGGATGATATGTTGGGGGTTCACAGTATAGTTGCGAAAGTTAATATGTCATTACTTTTCAATGTAAAATGGTAATCTGGATAAGATGATAATTCTGTAAGAATGAAATATCTAATAGTGAGACAAATAGAAAAGAGGCAAATGTATAGTTGATTATTGGGTTAGTGGTTATGGGGGCACGAGATCTTTGATAATCTTTAGATCCATACAACTAACTAGGCTAGAAAAAAGAGTATTCGGAGGTTATGTCTTTAGATTTAATTTATGAGACGTCCCAACATGAAATCAAGTCTTGTTAGGGGTTGGAAATAATGGGGGCGATATAATAAGATTATTTATGAGGACAATAATGCCTTATAAAGGCTGATTAATTAATCTTGTGAGAAAATAAAATTGGGATTAAAATATAGTTAATACATGAGTATGATGTTAAACTATGAATACGATAAAGGAAACTCGGTTGAGTAATTTTATTACTTATGGGAATTGTGGGTATTTATCTATGTGATATAATTCTAAAGACAAAAAAAGTGTAGTAACGCATGGATTATTGCAAGAAGAACATGGCTATATATATATATATATGTGTGTGTGTGTGTGTGTGTCTGTGTGTGTGTGTGTGTCAAGATCCCATATGGGAGCTTTATTTACGGGACCTTTATCGGATTTTTTTTAATCCAAAAAACCTTATTTGTTTGTTTTTGTGTATGGGTTTTAAACATTTCAAGGGACCCCTAAAAAAGTTTGCAAAAATTATTTCTTTTTATTATTTTAAAAAGGGGTCAATATTTGATAGTTTTTAAGCAACATAAAACTATCAATTAATGACCCATTTATTTAAAATACCAAAAAAAAAATCATTTTGAGCTTATTTTGTTCAGGGGTCCCCTGAAATGTTTAAAACCCATACAAAAAAAATGTTTTTTTTTGGATTTAAACAAAAATCCCGTAAGAGGTCCCGTAGTGAGACTCCAGTATGAGAGGCTTCCCATATATATATGAAATATGGTAAGGATGCCCTAGGGCAATAAAGCCTAAAACTGTGACACCCCACAAAATTTAAACTAGATTGATCAGGTCAAAAGTAAATAAAACAAGAGTGTAAAGAGTTTGGTATCATTATAAGCATAACTGTAAATAAACTAAAGCATCATGTAAATGGCTGAAACATAAATAGATGAACTACAAACAGATCTGATACCACATCCAACATAAAGTAATAAAATGCTCGCAAACTATCATTGTCTCATGCCCATACTGAATAAAAGAGTCACTGAGTCAAATATAAATCCGACATAAATGAAAAAAGGAGTTTAAAGCATTATCACACAAGCTTGACCCCTACATCCTATACAATCAACATTGATGAAGATATCAAAATTGGATTAGGAGTGAAGCTGCACTTGTGAAATATGTCCTAAAAAATTGTAATAAGAAAAATTAACTACAAGTTTAAGCAGGAATAATCACTATGCCTTCACACCAATAATATAGCCCCATACCCAAAGTTATATTTCATGATGTGGTGTGAAGCAAGCATTCAATGAAAAATAGTTCTGCAATACATGCACAAATAATCCAAACTACGAAGAAATGATATCAACTATAATGTAAGCATTTAAGTATCAGATACCAAGAAGATCTAACACATGCCAATTTGAGTCAAACATTAAACATAAGGCAATCAAGGATTAAATGAAAACGCAAAGATTGAAAATGTAAAGCATACCATATATATATATATATATATATATATATATATAACCACACATATACTAATAAATCACAACTATATATATAGTTAAAAGACCTCAAAAGACACAAACATATAATCTTTACACACTGGCATAATATCAATGTGTCTAAACATGCTGGTACAAATTGAAGGGGCGTGAACTAGAATCAATAGAAAATGACCCAATCAATCAAAATGTCCAAGTAGATATATTTAACCGCAATAATATATCAACATTTGATTTATCCTCACATGTCAAATAAAGAGCTCAAAAGCACAGACAAAGAAACTATACATTTGCTTAGAAGTTTTGATGATTCTCGAATCAATAACTTCAATACAATTAAACTCAACTAGGACTCGTTATTCATACCCACTGATCTTTAACATAAACACCCTAAAAATTTAAAACATTTTTTTCTCTCCTTTTCTTTTGAGGACATCTAATTTTTTTAAAGCATCCATGCAAAAATTTGTACCTGATTTTTTTTTTGTTTTTATTGCCTCTCAATATTTTAGGCTCTTTCTAATGGTGTCTTTTAACGTAAAGGAGATTTCTCTTTTAACGTAAAGGGGCCCTTGCATACTCAAATTTTCAATAAAGAAACAAACTCATGGGCAATGGTTTTTACATGAACAGCTCCCCCGGAGTAAAAAAATTTATGTATATAACAAGATTGTTGGGAGAACACCTCACTTAGCTCATGTGACATATGAAGTTAAATTCCAAAAGAGCTAGTGCAAAGTTTTTGCGAAGGCATATATGAAATGAATCCATTATGAAAATCAATTTCAAACTACTTTATGTAAACATGATTATAAACAATCCAAGCATTGAAAATCATAATCAAATATCGTAGTCACATGGATACATGGAAGCAAAGGGATTCAAACACACTTATATGCCACAAAATTTGTGTAAAGATAAACTACACATAAAAAAAAAATTGAGTTTTTTTAAACATTTTTCAAAATGATACCAACAAAGATAACTCAAAAAACAAATAAAATCTTTTAGTATTTTTCTCATTAAGACCAAAAAAAATAAAAAATAAACAAGATACAAAAGTTAAACACGCCATAACACTAAAAATAACATATAGCATGAAGCACAATACTAGTTTATGACAAATATGCAAGCAGTCACTCATAAGATATATCATGTGATGAATCGTGTGAAAGTATGCAAGAGTCGACAATCCTAACAATAAGTGCCTCCAAATCGGATCTCCTAACCCATATAGGTGTATTGTGACGGACTTGGGCTTGAAAAAATTTGGTGACACTAGTCTTATCCTTCCTCGAACCTTTTTAAGATCATAACAAAAATGCCTAAGGTGACCTTACCTACAGCAGTGAGTGCAAGTGTAGACATGAGGAATGTTACCTTTAGGTTAACCTTTTCTAACTCCCTTAGCTTTGGTTGGCTCTCTCAAAAGTATGGTCTTAGCTTTTGTAATGGAAGTATTAGTATCATTAAAGACCATCCCACACTTGTCATCTTTGATTCAAACGATGCATGATATCTTATCTAGCATTGCTGACCTATACTCCAAATCAAATTTTATATTACTCAGGTATCTCAATTTCTCTTCTAACTCCATAATCCTGGACTCGAGAAAATGCATGAACTCTTAAAACTCAAGAAGATCATTCTTCAAAACCTCTATTAAACCACAAAGGCTATCTCTCCCACCCTCTCAACATACTCGAGATTCTCCTTAAAAGTCCTCTCACGTTCCCTAAGATCCTCAATCAATTTAGTATTATCATCACCTATGGCATGTCCGTTCACTTTATCTTTTAAATGCAAGTTGGATTTTTTTAACTTTAACGACTTGGTGTATTACTCTCGAAAGGCCACTTGAATCTCACTCTCCTCCTCCTCCTCCTCCTCCTCCTCCTCTTCTTCTTCTTCTTCTTCTTCTTCTTCTTCTTCTTCTTCTTCTTCTTCTTCTTCTTCTTCTTCTTCAATGCCCTCTCCTCATTAGCTTGAAAACCTAAATACTGGACCTCATAACCTTCAAACACATGATTATCCTCATCAGGGGAATATATTTAATTTAGGACCAATTGATTGGTCGTGAACGTGATATAGTTGAACCCAGCGGGGGAATAACCCTTCTCTTCCAACTCACTATCACTAATGGTGGTATTGTATACCTTCGATTTCTTGCCTCCTTCCTTAGTGTAGTGGCACATTCACGAGAATAATGCCCTAACCCTTGGCATTCAATGTAGTCTTTCTAGTCATCCACCTTTTTAGGACCATTCGTATTCTTCCTATCATGATCATTAAAGTTCTTAAGTTCATTTTCAAAACTCTTCTTAGTAATAAGCTTAAGAAACTTTTTGAACATCCTATCAAACCTAGTTATCTCTTCAACATCAAGCCTCCTGTCACTATCAGAATCTGACACATCTTATTTTTGGGCTTTCATGGAACTATCCTTCTCTTTCTTCAGAGGAAACATGTTCATCTCATAGGTTTAACGGTCACTTATAAGTTCTTGGACTCTCATAGCATCGACACCACCTAAAGAATCTAGGACCATGACTTTGGCGTTAAATCTTTAGAGCAACAACCTTCGGATTTTTTGCACCACTCTAGATTCGGAGATCGGCTCGCCTAGTTAAATGAGGAATTGAAAATATCCAATAACTTGGCATAAAACTCATCTAGAGACTCATTCTTAAACATCTTCATAGTCTTAAAATTTATAACATGGAAACCCTAATAGTATATATTCCTTAGTGTGTGGATCGTAAAATATCCTAAGCATATTCAATCGAGTTCTAAACATTTCGTTCGATCGAGTTAAGGAAAAATCACATACGCACCTTCCAATAGTGATATTTTATCCAATCAAACAATAGAGGTTAAAAAAAGAAATTACTCTCTCGGTAAAAATCCATTTAAACCCTAAACAAGCACAAAACAGGGATCTCACCCAACAAACGAGTGTAACCTGCTCTGATATTTATTTGAGAGAGATAATGCACCCTAGACTTTGTAGATAAACACGATAAATGTTAGTTTTCACTAATTAATAAACTTTGCACCGAATAAAGCCACAAGTGTTGTGTAAAACATTTTTGCCATTTTTAGTCTTGACCAATGCATGCATCTAGGTGAGTATAAACAAGAATAAAATAATCAAGCCACAACATAGTAATGTACAAGGAAAACCCACAACGGCAGAAATATCGAATGACCCAGCCACCCAAGTCCACTGCGATATAGGTAGTTTACAAGAACAACTTAGACTTGTTCACAAACTCAACGCCTTTAAGCCTTGGTGTGCCTCCTTATTCCTTGTAACCTTCTTCGCATCCACTTTTAGACGCCTTCCAATAGCCACAAAATGCAGGTGCATTCCCACATTTTAGTATACCACTAACCTTTTACTTGTCTTGTAACCAGTTAAGCCATCGCTCAACACAAACACGATTTCTACATATCGAAACGCTCTTAGAATAAAGATAAAAACAATATGGTGTAATGCATAAGAGATCTCAAATACACATATGGATGTAGGTTTCTTAGATATAAAATTGTAAGGACAGAAGTTTCCAATTGAGTCTTAATGTAGTGTTGGCTCAGTTCCAGATAAAAACATTTGAGTCATAGGATAGTATTGCGTGAATATCCTCCAAGCCTATGAAGTTTTGAAGTTTGAGTTGTAGACGTAGCAGCCAGTAGTTCAAAGTGAAAGATATCATTTTCCGAGTTTCAATGCCTCGTTTATACGTCACCAACATCACCGTATTCCATTATCTCTAAAAGGTATGAATTCACTTTATATATATATGCAGGATACTTGGAATATTTTTCTTGGGTGTAATTTTTATATTTAAAATAACTTTTAAAAAATTTTGGGCTTAAAATGAAAATATTCAATTTTGGGATTTCATTCGAAGTTATCGTTCGAATGAGAATTTCGTTCGAACGAGTTTACCAACGAGTTTTCCCAATTTGGCCACTGGATTATCGTTAGATGGTCGTTCGAACGAGACTTCGTTCGAACAAAAATCTCATTCAGACGAGATTTCTGGATGGGAACAATTTTGGTAGTTTTAACCCATTTTCCCACTCTTTTGTCCCACTTATTTTTGGTAGTTTAAAACTTTCTCGAGATAGTCTTTTCCAGGGACTTTGGTACCTTCCTTGAGATCACTTTTGAGAGAATATACACCAACCAAAGTTCCATGT
Organism: Sambucus nigra; assembly: GCA_949130495.1. Classification (NCBI taxonomy): domain Eukaryota; kingdom Viridiplantae; phylum Streptophyta; class Magnoliopsida; order Dipsacales; family Adoxaceae; genus Sambucus; species Sambucus nigra. The sequence continues at coordinate 157,883,579 of OX422210.1, read as the reverse complement.
TTTTATGTGTTGAATTTCAAAGAAATATTTTCAACAAACACATGAGTTTACCCCTATAGTTTGTTTATCCAAGTACCTCATATATATAATATTTTCTTGGAGTTATTTGGCACCATTGGTTCATATGTACCATAAAAAGGAGAATTTTGGGTTTACTTTTACATCCCACAAAGAAGAAGACATTTGGTTTACGCTGCGGTGTTCCCACTCGAAGAAAAGCTTCGCGTGAGGGTGACGGTGACGGTGACGGTGTCCAAGAGTCCCATCGGAGGAGTCTGAGACTATGGAGGAGTCCATAGTTATCTACTATGAAGAGTTGGTTACAAGAAGGAGCGTCAAGGCTTGGACTGAGTCAAGTTGTTGGTGTAAGTCTACTGTCTTGTAATTTATAATTCCGTACTTAGTGGATTCGTTAGGCCAAGACCGTCCGAGGTTTTTCCCATTTTGGGTTTTCCTTGTACACCGGCATGTAGTGTGAATGGTTTATTTTATCTTGCAAAACACGTAGATGCATGCTTAGGTAATTCATGATAAAATTTGATCTAATTATCACACGTAACTATTTTGGTGCTAAATTTAATCAAGTCATATACTTAATTTGATAATATGGTTTGGCCTAATTTGCAAAATTAAATTAATTATTGTTAGGCAAATTTCTAGGACTTTGGTTGAATTAATTTGATTTAAGTGAAAAATCCATTTGTTTTTTAATTTATTCACTTTGTCTTTAGTTTTATTTTAATTTGAAAATAAATTAAAAAATTTCATTTGTGTGTGTTGTGTTGAACCATCTTCGTTCCGCACTTAAAAGGAAATTATATTTAATTTTAAAAGAATATTTAAAATTGGGGGTCCTTGCACTCTCAGATTGGTATCAGAGCCGAGCGTTAATTTATTGCGTTAAGGTCCTTTTAAATATTTCTGATTTAAAATGGAATTTTCCCCATTTTCAAAATGTCCTGTTTTTTATGGTTCCAACTACGCGTATTGGATAGCGTGTATGAAATCGGCACTAAAGTCTATTGACGAGAGGGTTTGGTTCTCAATTGTTAACGGATGGTCTACACCCACATGTTTGGTAGAAAATGAGTGTGTTCCCAAACCCGTAGATAGATGGAGTGAGAATAAATTTAAACTTGCTAACTTAAATTCCCGAGGTTTAAATGCTTTGAATTTCGACGTATCATGACGTGTGAAACTGCTAAGGAAGCTTGGGATATATTACAATTCACTCACTAGGGTACTAGTGTTGTTAAGGCCTCTAAACTCCAAAACCTCAACACTCAATTTTAAACCGTCAAAATGAATGAAAAAGAAACTTTTGATGAATTTTATGATAGACTTCCGATATAATAAATTCATCATTTAATTTGGGAGAGAAAATACCCGACGATCGAGTTGTAAAGAAAATTTTAAGGTCCCTAATTGAGAGATTTATCCCTAAAGTGACCGTTTTGAATTCTTTACCCACCTTACACTCTACCAAACTTCAGGAACTAGTGGGTGATTTGAAAACCTATGATCTAGATATGTTCCCCTCCAAAAATGAATTTTTTTTTATAAGGGCATTGATTTGAAAGACCCAAAGGAGGAAAAACAAGTTGTGGTTGATGAGAGGGATAGTGACTCGGAGGACATGGCTATGTTTGCCAGGAAATTTCAAAAATTTCTTAAATTTAATAAGGATAAGTTTAAAAATGATTTTAAGAAATTTGAAAATTCTAAGCATGACAAAGCCAAAAAATCCCCTAAAGACTAAATGAAGATCTTAATAGGGACAAGTCTAATAGGTGTTATGGTTGTGAGGGTTATGGCCATAGGGCTTTTGAATGCTCCACTAAACTAAGGAGAGAGGGTAAGTAACCTATTTCAAATAATGCCACCCCTAGTGATAGTGATAAGGAAGAGGGATACGATTCCCCCATTGAGCGCAACTTTACCGCGTTTATGGCTTGTCATGAGAGTGATAGTGAGAAATTATCCGACGATGACATCTCAAATTATGACACCTTCGAAGCCTTTATTTTTTAAGCTAAAAAGGATGATGGTAGTGAGAGTGGAGTAGAGAGAGAGTGAAAGTGAAAATGAGGTTGATGTGAGTAAACTTCAATTTGCATTTCAAGAATTATATGCCGAATCTATAATATTAAAAAGGGAAAATTTGAAATTAGAAGCTAGTTTAAAAGAGAGTGCCAAGGTCATTGATGAGAGTGCATTAGTTGATGACCTTAGGACATGAGAGAGCTCTTCAAGAGAAGCTTGAATATGTAGAACGCGAGAGAGATAGCCTTAGAGGTTTAATGGAGTCAATGAAAAAGTAGCTTCTCGAGTTTAAAGAGAGAAATGGTTTGTTAGAGTCTAGAATTTTAGAATGAGAAGAACAATTGAGAGACTCTAGTAAACTCAAATTTTATTTGAAGTGTAGGTCCGAAAAACTAAATAAAATCTTAGGCATGGTCCAAATAAAAAATGACACTTGTGGTTTAGGCTTCGATTCTTGCAACGATTCCTTTATTAAAACCAAAACTAATGTTTTGAGAGAATCACCTAGGAACGATTCTAGAGGTCAATCCTTAGTTATTACTTTTCGACGAGTCTTTACTTGCTCACATTGTGGTCGAAAAGGTCATCTTAGGAAGTTTTTCTTTGATCTTAAATGAGGTCCTAGAAAATCTCAATGTAAGTCAACCAAGGTAGCCAAGATTCCTATATCCCGAGATCGTCATTCATCATTAAGTTGGATTAGGAGATCCGATGTGGTAGCTTTACAAAATAGGATTTTTTTATTCTCATTTGCTTTCACATGCTTCCTCCTTTGCTAAATCTAAGGTTGAATGTGTTAGTTATTTCCATACTTTAGTTTTTGTGCTTCATGCTATATTATCATGCTAATTGTATGCTTGTTTATCATTTTCAAGTCATGAAAGGAGTGCGCTTGTGTTCAAATAAAGAAATTATTTAATTAAACTCAGTTTTTAGTAATTAAGTCCTAAACACGCATCTAGGTGTGATTGAAGGTGATAAAATCATGCAAGAACATTCAAACACACACATGTGAGGAAAAATCTCTCAAAGGGGTAAAACCTTTTATTTTCACTATAATTTTGTAAGAAATGGTTACACGGATTACAGTAAAAATGCAGTGTGACAAAGAAATACCCACAGGCATTGGTTCTGTAGTCGGCGGCTAGAATCTCCCTCGAGAACTCCAGATGAGCAGCAATGAAGAAGGATGACGGATTCTCCACAAAGGTTGAACAAACTCAAGGTTGTGTTATTGGGTTACAAAAGGATTCACAAAGGTTTGGCAATGATATGTGAATCAAAACATGAGTCTTGGGACTAAAAAATATGAAGACTTGATGTATTTGGACTCTCAAAAACGTCTCTCAAAGTCTTGCAAAATAACTCCCCCGAAGTTAGCTTTTATAAGGAAACCAAAAAGAGTTTTAAAATTTTGGAACTCTGCCAGCGTACAGGCACCTCGAACTGGTTCGGGTGTACCGAGAACCGGTTCTCCCCCTAACCGGCTTGGCCTTCAGTTAGCAAAAATTCACTGGAACTTGGGGCTTAAACACTTAGCATTTTTCCAAGGTTTTTTCTCAGAATTTTCTCCATTTTCAAAGGGCCATAACTTCTTCACCGTAGCTCGGATTGAGGTGTCATTTCTTCCAGTATCTTCATTATGGAGAGATATTCAACTTTACAGTTGACCGGTACTCCAAACGGTGGCTGTTAAATTACCAAATTCCCTTAAACTTCCATATCATTCCTTCTTTCACTGTTTTGACTTCTCTTGCGTACCACTTGCATTAAGTCCCTAAAATCATGGAACGTGAAGTCATTGAGACAGATGTGGCACACATGATGGAGATGTTGAATGCTTGATTCCCAAAATTCGGATTGAGGACGTCGTACGAGATCGTTTAGAGACGTGCCAAATGTAGCGGCGTACGACATACACAAATGTAAGATAACGGACATGATAAATATGTCCTTACAAATCTCCCCCCATGTCTATGCGAGTACATACATAAAAATCCTAATTATCAAATAACAAATTGCCTATAAAAATCTACCCTCCCATGAACCCAAAACTGGGAAGATACAAATTAACAAGACTTCATCGATTGTTCTTCAAATCTTCAAAACTTTTCTCATCAGGGTGTGCAATTCAGTGATCATCAATGTAGTACCTACACACAGGAGATAAAGCAAATACCAAGTGACGTATCGAGTTTGAAATGAGATAAACATAGATACCGTCTTAAAACAAATCTCAACATCTCAAAAACTCCCTCATAATATGATAATTCTTCTCCCCCTTTTATTATGTCCCCAAATAGACAGATATGAGAAGCAGACATAAATGCAATTGGAGTGTGTCACAAGGTAAAAAAAACTTATATTTTTGAATTTTTCAAAATTTTTCATACAAAATATATAAACAAATAATCACACCATGAAAGAACACAAAACAACTAAGTCGATGATAGCGTAAATGTATGGGTGTGATCAAATTCGATAGGAAAATCAATGCATACAAACATGACATATGTGCACGATGAATATCGGATACTCCTAACAAATGAACTCAAAATCTTCCTTTGGTGTAAAAATATGGAAATATGAAATATTGACTAAATCAAATCAACATATCAAAGCTCAAAATGATTTCCACACCAATAACGTCCAAAACGATTTGATGCTTTTTCAGGACTTTCAAGGAAGTGCAAACCTATTTAAATTCTCCAACCAAACTCCCTCAGATTTATATTTTAAATACCGGTAATCTAAATTCTCAAAATTTGGAGAATTGATGGTGAAACCACATGGCCCATATTTGGCATGTATTTCTTTTTGTTGCCTTTAAATTTTTTCGGGCTCTTTTAACCTCTTTGGACCCCGGATAATAAAATTCCTCCCTTTTTTAAGTACAATTTAACGGTGGCTTAGTATTCGCAAAGTATAAATGAACCTTTCGCAGCCCTTCCCCGTTTTCAAATAAACACACAGTCTCACCAAATTGTTATAACATGCATTCCAATCTTGTCAAGTTTTATCGCATATTGTACGTTGTATAGACAGAATTGAGATGGAAACACTCAAGAAAATATGTGATAGACAAGTACAAGAATCAAATATAGCCGTGCATGTGTACAATTAAGGATATAGGAGTCAAACATGTATAAAGATATCACTAATCACATCTCAAAGACTCCAAACAATGTAAATCACATGGATGCAACGATGTAGCGTCTCAAATCACTATCAAACAGTCATGGGGATAAATGGAATGAAATTTGTGACTTGGCTATCTTAAATGCTCATCCACAAAAGGTGAAAATAGAATACAAAAATCTTTTTGTGCTTTTTTAAATTTTTTATAAAAAGAAAATCTTTTTGGATTTTAAAAAAAATATAAAGTTAGAAAATGAAACAAACTAATGATACAACTAAGTAATAGGAATCATATGATATGAATATGACAATGCATCCTATCCTATACATGAACCGACCCCTCAGTCAACCGTGAAAATTCCCAAAGACTTCCTAAGACTCTCAAATCTAAGGGCATCTAAAGGCTTCGTGAATATATCGGCTAAATGAAGGTCGGTGGGTACGAAACTCAGGGATACGACTTTCTCCTCAACTAACTGACGTATAAAGTGCTCGCGTATCCTAATGTGCTTTGTGCGTGAATACTGGATTGGATTGCGGGATATGTGTATCGCACTCGTGTTATCACAGGAGATGGTCATGGTGTCCTGTGATATCCTATAATCCTCCACTATTTGCTTCATCCACAAAAGTTGTGTGCAATAACTCCCGGTGGCGATGTACTCAGCCTCCGCAGTGGACAAAGAGATGGAGTTTTGCTTCTTGCTCAACCAGGAGACAAGAGCAGAACCAAAATAGAAACACCCACCAGAAGTGCTCTTACAACCATCTACATCTCCGGCCCAATCGGCATCCGAATAGGCGGACAAATGGTCATTAGTATCAAAGGAATACCAAATACCATATGTGTGGGTACCCGGATTTTCCATCATGGTTCCAGATGAGTAGCCTAATAAAAAGGGACCAAAGTCCGAACCCCTCACACCTTAACTAAATTATGTTATGACTTAGTCTTCTCCTAAAATCTTATATAGAGATATTCCAAGAGAGAAAGATGGATGTGGGGGAGTCCAACACCCCCACTCCCCGAAGATAAACATGTATATAATAGACCCTAAGACTGGGGAAAGAGGCACACACTGAATTCTCTGTAAATCCTCCCCGTATATATAAAAATAATACTGACTGCACCACCGTGGACATAGGCATTCTTACTGAACCACGTACATACTGTGTTATGTGATTGGCATTTTATATTCTTTATTTTCCTTGGTGATTGCGCTTTTCTTATTTATTTGTGTTGAATATAATTGTCACCACAATTAGCGTCATCTGTGGGAAGCGTTAGTCTTCCTTGGGAAAACCCTCACTAATAAAGAATCCAGAATGTCTGGTCACAACAGTAATGCCCCTCAGGCAGGAGATATCCAAGAATAACCTGCTCCTCGCAGGATCAGATCTGAAGTTCGGCGTTCAGATCAGAGGGCTCGCCCATAGAGGCCAGTCTTAGAGGAGAGCCAAGGACCAACAAAGTCCACACAAATCTCCAAACTGATTGATTCCTATGAGGCAAGGCTCCAAGAGAAAAGGGAGTCCGCTTGCAAGCAAGAGGCTAAGAATGCTCGCCTCAAAAGAAAATTAGAAAGGATGGAGAAAGAGCTCTATCGCAGCACTAGGTGACGTCTATACCGTACTCCTAGCCCTCAGGCGAGCAAGTCTCGCAGCCGAGGAAGGAGCCCTAGGCGTCGATCCCAAAAGAGTGAGAAGCACGAGTCAAGCGACGACTCTCCCGAGCACCAGTGATCTGCTCGCCGTTATAGGAGCCCAGCTCGTAGCAATGAGAACATACGAAATTTGGTCCGAAGGGAGATGGACCAACACCCAGCACATCGCGGAGCAAGATCGACTAGGGAGCTAGCTAGACGAGCTCTCAAGACCCAGACGAAATCCCCTTTCTCAAGGGAGATAGAAGAAGAGGAAGCCCCCATGAAATTTGCTATTCTGAGATTCAGGATTTATGACGGAAAAACTAACCCCATTGATCATGTTAGGCAATACAGGAATGCCATGACTCTCTAGAACCACCGAGATGCACTGATGTGCCGAATTTTTTTCTCGAGCATGCATGACGTTGCGCAGAAATGGTTTGAGAGGCTCCCTCACAGGTCTATTAGGAGCTTTGAGTCCCTGGCTGAGCTCTTTACGGCCTGCTTTATTACTAGTAGCTCCCATCTCAAGAGGATGGATGCGTTACTAATAATGAAAAAGACGCCTCAAGAGAGCCTCCGAGACTACGCGAAGAGGTACTTAAAGTAGTTCAATGAGGTCGAGGACTGATCGGAGCAGGTAGCAGTGGCCTCTTTCAAAATTGGGCTACCCAGCTCTTGCCTTCTGCACCAATCCCTGACAAAGAAAGAGGCCACAACCATCGATGACCTGATGGCACGCATCGAGAAGTATGCCAAAGTGCAGGATGTGACCCGCCTTAGCATAGGGGAAAACGGTCGAACTAAGATCACTGCCAAAGGCAATGACAAAGCCGAGAACCAGAAGAAAGGAGGAAAGAATGGGGGCAAGAATGGGGGCAAGAATGGATCCAAGAACGGAGGGAGGAATGATGTTTCAAAAGCATTTTAGGCAGTTAACACTATCTTCAAAGAACCAATTTACAATATTCTGGCAAAGATCAAAGACAAGCCATTTATTAAGTGGCCTAGAAAGATGGGAGGAGATCCCTCAAAGAGAAATAACGCGCTGAGATGCGCTTTTCATAAGGAGGGAGGACATAAGACTGAGTACTACAAAGATCTTAAGTCTCACCTCGAAGAACTGGCCTAGTTTGGGTACCTGAACGAGTTTGTGGAGAAGAAGGTAGAGAAAGTTGCTTCCAATGGAGAAGCAAGACCTGACAACGTACTTGAGGACGATGCTGGCCATGAATTAACAGCGATTCATGGGGCATCTGATATGAAGCAAATTCAAGGAAATTCAGCTCGGATGGAAGTAAAAAAGCTTACAACAGTGACGCAAGCTTTTCAGATTGATCTAGCAAAGACACAATCAGGAAAGCATCGGTGAGTAGATGACATCGACTATAGCAAACATGTCATGTTCATAGATAAAGATCTGGTGGGAGTAAGAACCCCAGATCATGATGCCTTGATCATTACGCTCAGAATAGCCAACTACAACGTCGACAAGTTGCTCGTCGGCTAAGGAAGCTCATCCGAGGTAATATATCTCGACATGTTCAGAAAATTGAAGTTAAGTATCGACGACCTGAAGGAAGCCACTGTCCCTCTAGTTGGCTTCGCTAGGAAAGTGACTATTCCATTGGCAAAGATCGTGCTACCTGCAAGGGCAGGAAGTGCCTCTAAGATGATTGAGTTTTTGGTAGTCGGCATCGACTCGCCATACCAAGCTATCCTCAGCAGAGGATGGTTATATGCAGTAAAGGCAGTCCCCTTGACCTACCATCAGAAACTCAAATATGTGACTGAGCGAGGAGTAATGGAGATTCATGGAGATCAAGCGATGGAAAGAAGGTGCTTCATAGCGGCCATTCGGCCAAAACCAGAAAAGAAGGACGAAAAGCCCAATGAGAAGGTTGAGTAATAAGAAGGTCTGATACCTTCAAAATAGCAGTTAAAGTACGGAAGACCCGGAGTGGAAGATACCAGGCTCCTCCCCTCTGAGAGGGTTGTCAAAAACCTAGAGGAAGTTACAGCTGGTGGTAGCGAGAAAGACAGGATATTCTTGATTGGAGCCTCTCTCACAGATCAAGAAAAGAAGGAATGGATGATTCTATTGCGAGCAACGTAGAAGTTTTTACGTGGGAACCATACGAGCTAGCTGGAATTGATCCCACTGTGGTTTATCATCGGTTGCATATCGGCCCCTCTTTCAAACCTATCACACATAAGGCACGACGAACTGTTCCAGAGAAGGCAAAAGCCGTAGAAAAAGAAGTTAAAAAATTACTGGATGTAGGATCCATACGGGAGGTTCAATTCCTTAAATGGTTATCCAACCCATTAGTAGTTCCAAAGAGTAACGGGAAATGGAGAGTCTGGATTGACTTCACTGACCTTAACAGGGCATTCCCTAAGGATAATTTCCCTCTCCCAAAAATCGACCAATTGGTGGACTCCACAACAGCTCATGAAATAATGAGTTTTCTAGATGCATATTCGGGGTATCATCAGATCCCTTTGTATGCAACAGACCAGGACAAGACAACATTCATCACCACCGTCGAATTATACTGTTACAAAGTCATGCCCTTCGGGCTAAAAAATGCAGGGGCAACCTACCAGCGGCTGGTCACCAAGATGTTCAAAGACCAAATGGGAGACACCATGTAAGTCTACATCAACGATATGCTCGTCAAGAGCAGGAACAAAGAAGACCACATCTCAAACCTATCAAGAACCTTCAAAATCCTCAGGAAAAACTGAATGAAGCTCAACGCGATCAAATTCTTTTTCGGTGTCCAGTCAGGAAAGTTTTTTGGGTACTTGGTTAGTAAGAGATGCATCAAGGCTAATCCGGACCAGATCAACGCAATCAACAGGGTGCATCACCTTCACACAATACGGGACGTACAGAAGCTCATCGGTATGCTCGTTGCCTTGAACCATTTCATCTCGAAGTCCTCTGAGAAGTGCAAACCATTCTTCCAGCTCTTGAAGGGAAACAAGACAGTAGAATGGAGTCAAGATTTCTCGCAAGCATTGGATGAGCTCAAAGCTTACCTTAGCTCACCACCCCTACTCGTCATACCTCAAGAAAGAGATCCCTTGTACTTATATCTCATCATTTCCAGCCACGCCGTCAGTTCTGCACTGGTGTGCAAGAAAGCAGGAATCCAACACCCCATTTATTACTCAAGCAAGACCTTATTAGACGTCGAGCAGCGGACTACCACTAGAGAAGCTCGCCTTTTCACTCATAGTAGCTTCGAGAAAGTTGAAGCACAACTTTGAAGCTCACACTATCGTCATCCTTACATCACACCCCCCTTAAAGCAGTCCTGCGGAAAGCGGATTTATCGAGCAGACTGACTAAATGGTCGGTCGAGCTCGAATTATTTAACATCTAATTTCAACCAAGGAAAGCAATCAAAGGGCAAGTCCTTGCTGATTTCATAGCCGAGTTCACAGGCAAGCAGCCTCTCGACCAACTTCAACCATTAAGCAAAGAGAGAATCACGCAACAGATGGAGTTTGGAGATTATTTATTGATGGATCCTCCAACTCAAAGGGGGCAGGAGTAGGCATTGTGCTAGTTACTCCAGAAGATACTTTCCTCGAACAGGGAATCAAGCTTGGATTTGAAGCCTCCAACAATGAGGCAGAGTATGATTCTTTGATAGCAGGCCTCCAGAAGGCACTGACGCGATAGAGAATTTATCTCAAAAAAGCGTTCTATCTAGGCTCAAGTGCATGCCTGTCGCGTTAGTAATAATCCGACAAGTCGGGATCGTATCCACAGGGATTAAAAATTGGCACTTTTGTAGGAATAGTTATTTAACCGTGAAATGATTCCTCTAAAGAAATGAAAAGATTGTTGATAGTTGTAAATTTCCAATTGGTGATGAAATAGAATGTGCACAAAGAAAATAATAAGAATTGTGAAGGAATTAGATTTGAAAATGAGAGAAAATAGGGTGGAGGACCATCCTTCAAACCTTAACGAATTACCGTATAGAATACTAGAATTGTAAATTGAAATTTTTGACTAAATCGAGTCTTTACAGATCCTAAGCATTACATGTATGAAGGATATAAACCGCATCATATGAAATCAAAGGTAAATACAAAGAGGTGAATGGACACTTACACTTGCATAGCGTTCTTAAACATCCCAAGTACCTAAGGCAAGAGAGATTAAAAGATTGGCTATGTTCGTATAAATTCCATACACGATTCGGTCAATATTTAATTTACTCTCTATTTTCTACATGGGTAATTCGCCTCGGGATGAGTTTATGTACCCCAACCCTTGAGAATTTAGCTAGACATGGTCTTACTAGAAAACAAATTCATACATGGAATTATAGATCTAACAAACATTGTCAATAATTTGCAAAACAATAAAGTAAAGAATTAATAAGAGAATGGAAATTTTATACTTGTATTCAGCAACAGGAAAAACACATGAACTTGAATCCAAAAAACTTCCTCTTTCTCAACCTTACAAACTAGGGTTTTTGAAAACTTCTACCAAAGACAACTAATAATATTTTCTAAATTCTGAATTTCTCTCTCTAATTCGGCTCCCTTGGAATGAGGTAGGGCTTGGTCTTTTATAGCACCAACTAGCACGAATTTGACAGCTAGAATCGTTGGATGCGCAAGATTCTGCAAGATATGCACCTCTTGATCTTCATAATTAATGCCAGGATTTCGCACACCCGGACCGGTCCAGATCCCCTCGGATCGATTCGGATCTCAAGCAACCGGATCGGTTTTTTTTTAATCTATCGGATCGGTCCGGATCACATCGGACCGGTTCTGCAATCATCGGTTCGGTATCCATCCGGGGTCTATTGGAATGGTGGCATTTTAGATCGATCCGATTTATACCGGATCGGTCTGATTTTCTTCAATGTTGACTTTTTCTTTCCATCTTTGATTGGGCATAACTTTTGATCTCGAGCTCCGATTTGAGTGTCGTTTCTTCCGATGCTTTTGTGAAATCAAGATCTTCAACTTTCCTTTAGGCGTCGAATCTGAACTCCGGGTATAAATTTATGCTTTTGCCCTCTGACTTTTCTTCCTTTGTTCTTTTCCTTTCTTCCGATTTCTTTCTCTCTTTTCTTGCACTAAATTCCTGTAAAATCCATCAGAAATACACGAAACTGGGGGTACTTGTTAGAAATAGTCAATGGCAATGATATGGAATAAAAACGATTCAATTACTTTGTTCGAGATATAAAAATCACTAACTTAAGGGGATAAATTCAGAAGAATTTATGCTTGGTCAAATCCCCCTAACTTAGGACTTTGCACGTCCCGGGCAATGTAAATGAAGCTACCCAAAGTTCTATTTTCGAGAATTCCTTTAAAATTCCACTTTCGCAGGCATGCAATTGCATTGAGCATATGCAACAAGCCTTTAAACCCCTAGGTTACCCTAGTAGGACGAGTTTTGTCTCGTGAGGGTTTGCAGTGAATATACCCACAAAATTCTTTATTGGCCCAAATAAATATCAAAATACTTAAAAATTGTACAATTTAAACTTTTCAAAAAATAATCACCATTAATTCATATTCAATTGTCTCAAACCATAGAGTGTGTGTGTGTGTGCAAAGCCAGAAATTAGGCCTCAAATTTCCACCGATTGAACATTACGTTACTTTTTGAAAATTCATTTTGATTCAAATTCTTACGGATGCACTCACAAACGAATCACTCGGATTGTGGCTATTTTCTCTCGGTATGCATGATATAAAGAGTAAATATAATGGACACAAATTCAAGCATACAAAATTGAAAAGAAGGAAATATATGGTGAAAAGATCTCATCATCGGAATATTGTTATTAGGAAACGGGAACATCGCCTCTAGTTCACACCATTTAATCTCTCATATTATCTTTTTGTAGCTTATCTCTCCACGCGGTAATCAATTTCGCAATTTGAACTCGGTTAGGACTTTTTGGGTTAAAAAGTGTAAAGGGTAAAAATGGGAATGTAAGGAATGTTCGGAATTGGAAAATGTCCTGATGACGTCCATTTGTGCTTTTTCGGGCATTTGCTCATTTTTCTCTTCGTTTTTTATTTTCATTTTTTTCTTTATTTTTTTTCTTTTTCTTGCTATTTTTTTGTTGAGCATTTTTTTTCTTCTGTTTTTCTCTTGCCCTTTTTTATTGTACAATTTGGACTTACTTGATGAATTTCTAATTTATCACAATTCCGAGCCAATTGGGTTTTTTTGGGTTATCAAATAAAGGGAAATATTATATTAGGCTCAAAGTGGGTTGCAAAGGGATAATTTTTCACAACTTTATTATGGCTAATAATTTAGGTTAAACAAAATAGGGCCTACTTCATTGTCCAAATTGCTAATCACATTACCATATGCATCTCGAGATTAATTAAGTTTAGAGATATATTTAGCACGAATTTCAATACAACATTTCACCCATTTACCATAACCGATCAAAACAAAGGATTGAGATCATCAACGACTTATTAAAACGCTGAAAAGAACTTTAAGTTAATCATAAACTCGGATTGATTTAAAAACTCATAAAAAATTGAAAGGCTAAAAATCTCACCGGGTTTGATCAATCTCCACACTTATTCGTTAAGTCGTCAATTTTCTTTCAATTTCCATCTTCGGTCAATTTTGGCTTAGTGCATATTGATTGTTAACAATTTGAGACTTTAAATAGAATAAAGATGATATTTTTGAAAATTTTAAATTCCAAATTTTATTTATTTTGAAGAAAAATATTTTTTGTTTTTTTCCAACTTTTTTTGAATTTTTTTTTCATATATATGCGAAGTTTTATAAATACACACTTATCATCCCCCCTAACTTAGGCTTTTGCATTGTCCACAATCAAAAGGATGATAAGTAGTGCGATAAAAAAAAAGCAAGTAGCATAAGGAAACTGGATAGTACAACACAACTGTGTAAGCAATAGAAAAAAAACAAAAAAAAATACATATTACTACAAGAAACACAACATAACCAGAGGAACGGGGCTGCCTATGGGGCGGGTGGGGGGTGGGAAGGTCCGAGTGCAGCAGGGTCATATGGATCATAGTAATAGGCAGGAAGGGGGGCCTCAGGACCCGACTGGAGTCGGTACAAATCAGCCTGCATACGCAGTACCAAACTCATGTCCCGCTCGTATGATGACATAAACCCGTCAAAACGCGTCTCAAGATAAACAACGCGCTCAGTCAAACCCATACCAACCGGAACATAATCCGGATCTTCTGTTTCATCATACTCTGCCTCTTCACCTTCTTCAATCTCAACATATTCATCAGGAACGTTCTCTTCGTCAGCAGCCTCCTCCTCACGTGAGGTATCATTGCCTCCTCGTCGCGCACGGATCAGCTGGATTTTCTTTTCACTTCGAGTGCGGGATTCTTGTCCAAGTGGCTTGGGTAAGGTGATAAGATCTTGCGGTGGAACAATTCTGGCATCCTTAAGAAAGGAGGTAATGAGATGGCCATAAGGAAGAGGGGCCCTACCCTTTTTGTCCAGCGCTGCAAATATGATATCATTGTAAAACGTGCGGGCCAAATTGATAACAGTTGCATGGTCAAACAGATGATACATCATAGTAGCTTGACGTGGGCGCATAGCCGAATCATTTGAGGTTTGCAAAAGATTGGCACAAACGATGTCAAAACTGATGCGTGTTGTAATACCCCGTATTTTCATGGCTTTTAAATTTTAGGATTTATTAAATTTAATTGAGATAAATTAATTTAATTTTAATCCGAAATGTTGTTTTAAATATTTACTAGTAATTATTGGGAATATATTATTTGTTGCATATTACTGGATGAGTATAGTAATATATGATATTTATTTTTTATAATATTGTCACGTGTGAATAAAGTGACAGTTGTGGAAATTTAAGTCGGGACGTGCCTGTGTCGTGTCGGGACTAAATGTGGATTAATAAAAGTGAATATTTTATAGGTTATTCGTATGGTCATTTTGAGTGCGCCAACGCGTCCGGAAGGGTCGAGATAGTCTGAAATGTATAACCGGGGGTTTGATTTGGGTCTCGGGGCGTTTTTAGGCCTAATTAGTACCCGGGAGGGCATTTTAGTCATTTTGTATTTTTGGGTAATTAAACCCACGAAAGTTAAAGGGGTTATATCAGATGTTTAGGTTATCTCCTAGGGTTGGATAACTCAAAACACTAGAACGGCCATTGGAGAGGAGAGGAGAGAGCTCTCAAGGCATTCCAAGGCTCAAAACTCATCCGTTTACACCGCCGCCACCGCCAACGCGTAGATCGCGAGACGGGGAACGCAACCACACCAAATTCAACACCAAACCAGATTTCTGAAAATCCCAGGTAAGTGTTTATCTTGCTTATTTCGTTGATGCATCTTTCATATTGGTTTAGGAATGATTAGGATGAATTGTATGGCAGAAAAACCCAATTTGAGATAGGAAATTGCATGTAGTGATGACTTAAATGATATTTTGGAAACCTTTTGTGATGTAGAGGATTAAACCACGAAATTTTGATGTTGTATAAGAAGGAAACCTTAGAGCTAATCAGAATAAAGGAGGCAAATTCGCGCATCAGACCCCCCGAACCGGTTCGCATGTACCCCGAACCGGTTCGCCTCCCAAACCGGTTCGCCCCTAGGTTCGCGAATGTTTGCTGGTCTGGGGTGTTTTTTCTTCCATTCAACACTTAGAATTTTTTTTCTTATTTTCTTTCCTTTCTTCCTTAGATTTTTCTTCAACTTCAACGGGTCATAACTCATTAACCGTAGCTCGGATTTGGGTGCCGTTTCTTCTAGTGTTCTCGTTGTTCCGAGCTCTTCAACTTTCCAGTTGACTCCTACTTCGGGATCTGGCTACAGAATTACCAAAATTCCCTTGAACTTGCCTTCTTAGCTTTTCTTTCATTGTCTCGCTTTCTCTTTTGCGCTGCTTGCATAATTAACCTGTAAAACCAATAAGAGAAGCACAAAACACGAAATACTTGCCAACGAAGATTAGTAGCATAAATGTGCATCAAATCCATATAGGTTACATCACTCGGGTTCACAAATGCACTGAAATTAGGGGAATAAATATACAATATTTATGTCCAATCACGTAGTACGTTGGAAAAACCCTTCGAATTAAAGTTATAAACGAACCATTATACTTGATATATAATAATGGGAAAATAAGGATAAATGTTGTGAATGTGGGTTATGGGATAAACCTAAATTGATATAATAAAAGTGGTATATTTATATGATTGTGTATCCATATATTATATACTTGTGAAAATCATGCCCACGCTACTTGTTATCCCTGAGGTTGCCGCGCAGGGACGATCTTATCATGTGTTGCCTTATGGGGGATATTGACTCGTACCCTAGGAGATAGATATCCTTGGTACAGGCTATCGATTTGATAGTTCAGACGGTCCTAAGAGACGCGGGTATGTGCCATCCTCTTAGAGACTTGGAATCTATGCTTCGCCTCAATATTGTTTGTGTATGTATTTATACAGTTCGAGAGTGATTCCGAACTTGTATTCCCTTTAGTACGATTGATACGGGGATTGGATTGCAGAGTATGCCCGCACCATAGTTTTTATGTGGGGTGCTGTTATGATATATATATTATACGAGTAGTTAATATATATATGAAATTCTGAAATCTGAAACTGCCTACTGTGATTTGATATGTAGGACATGGTTGATGACTCAAATTATAAATAATTGTTTTTAGAAAGTATAATACGACACTGGAAAACTTTATTGATTAATAAAGTTAAAAGGAGAACCTTGGTTACAAATTGAAATCTTACGTTTTAAATACTTGTGTTGTTCAGTTGTAAATCCTGCGAATAACCTAAGATAAGTTAAATCATTGGGGAAATATAGTGTGATATATGATGAGATAAACCATTGGGAAGGTTAGTGCGCTAGGAGTGCACATTAGAAGAGAGGCGAGAATTTCTCAAGAGAGTGTCGCACTAATATGTTGTTGCATTGGCCTGTATCAATTTAAATACTTGCGAAACGAATTTTTAAATCATATACACTATCGGGCTCTGACCCGTTTCTATTTCCTTTTCTCTCTTGTATATATATGTATGTATTACAGGTGCCCAGCCACAGGGGCGTCTTACTTAGGATCCTTTGGAAGGAACGTGCTGCAACTTAGGTGGGAGTTGCAAGCCTGTTGTTTAGACGACTTCATCCATTTGATTCTACTCGTAGTTCAGTTTTATCCAGCAGGGGTATGTGTCGCCCTCTTTATATTATTTAGTTGGTATTGTCAGAGATTGAAATTTTTACTTTCAGTACCTTTATTTCGGGATTTATTACTGTCAGGATGTTTTCCTTTAGGGTTGTAAATGTTGGGATTTATTATTGATGATTAAATTCGTGTATGTTCAATTCTATTTTTATTTTTAATGTGTGACTCTTTAGATGTTAATGGTTTAAGGTTTTATAACCGGATTTAATAAAATGAGAATAAGGTTTTAAATGGTTTTGACACTTAGCTTAATTATATAGGGTGTTTAAATTGGAAAAGTTATTTTTACGACAGTGATGCTAAGAATGAACCAACTGTTCACCTTGATTTTAATTTAATAAAGGAGTGATCGCCCGGTATTTAATTAGGCGGGGTGTCACAGGTGGTATCAGAGCATCAGGTTCTAGTGTCCTTTGGATCTGTACGGCTTATTATGCTTTCAGCGTTGCTTTGTTTGTTATAGAGCCCTATGTTTAGGATTGTCGATTCATTTGACGAGATTTCGTTCTCCTACTATAATGTGTATACACTAGTGAATTCTAATTTCGTTCGGATGTGTGCGTGTGCCGAGAGATGGTGGATGTCAGAAGAGGACCGTTAAGCGTACATCAGGAGGCAGGGCTCAGTTGAGATTATGAAATATATCCGAGGATGATGACCGTAGTCGAGGTCACCTCCATTATGGCACATGAAGCCACGACTAGAAAGGCGACTAAGGTCCAGCATTTATTTTCAAATGCTGTTATAGTCAAATGAGGTGCGAGGGTAAACTTACCCAATGTATTACAAAAACGTGTAGAGACTGTCAGTGGAAAATTTTAGAAACGCGAAAATTGTATGTGTTTACCAAAGGAGGTAAAGTATCCAAAGGCTTAAATATAGGACGGAGTGTGGCAAACTGAAAGTGAAAATTTAGAGAAATTTTTCTTGGCTTTCGGGATGAAATTATAATGGTTGGAGTCAACCACCAATTTTAGAAGTGGGATTCTATACCTATAGGAGAACCTTAGGTACAGTGTTGACCGTATGTTCCTTCCTCAACTATTCAGGATGAGAAACAAACGTGGTTCTGAACTCGTCGCAGGAGGACATGACAGAAGTCCAATTGTGGATATGAATCCTAATCGTTAGCAAATTTTGTATCGAAAGAGGTAGATACTAGTGGAGGAAACGACTCTAAGTGGAAGACAAACTTGTAATAATAGTTGATAATACTCGAGGAGGAAATTCTTATGGACGACCGATTCAGAGGTTGACAATGTCATATTTTGTCAATATAGATGATAGTGCTTCTTTGTGGGGGAAGTTAAAGGAATCGAAGAATTTAGTCGAGAATAAGACTGAATACAACGGTGGTGGTATAGCACCACAAAAGGATGTGGATACACATCAGGAAAACCATTTAAATACTTCAGATAGTTAAATTCTTACCAAGTGATGGTAAATTCAGTAAGTACTATTATAGATAGTAACATGATCTTTATGGCCTAAAAAGCTAAGGGAACAACCGGGATGGCTAATAGGAATCGAGTCTACTAAATTCCGAGAGAAGGACAATCCTAACCTGGTTAGTAGGACAGGTGATAAGTGGATTATGTGTTGAGGCATTTTGGTGCGGAGTGAAATCGCTCGCGATAATATGTTCCAAAAAGTGAGAAAAAGGGACAAGAATACGGTGCCTAGTAAAGGACGACGATTAAAAATAATTTTGTTTTGGTTTGGGCAGACGTGTTACATCCGAAAACCATTTGTGCAGTCAAGACGATTGACAGGATGGAAGTATAAATTGTATCCTTAGAGGATGCGGCGTGTTTATGTGACACGAGCGAGTCACCATATTTTGTTCATTGATAGATTAGCATGTGAGATGAGTTTAATGCATATCATTATAAATGTTACCATTATGTGAATATTTTTCCTTAGTATAGCGGGATTTTTCTTTGGTGCTATCCGCGGGGGATGAATGAGTATATTAACAGTGTTTTATACTTTATTGACGCTACTCGTTGTAGTGATGCGATACACGAGTATGATATTATCTTTGTTAAAATGTTATAGAAATGGGTAGTATGATAGTGGGCATTTATTGCAAGGCTATCGGAGTAGTTACATTAGTGAAACACGTTTTGTTTTGGCGAGGCTTTACCTGTAAGAAGGTTGGACTCGCACTTATTTTATCTATCCTAGAGACTTCGGAGGAGATAGTGGGCTCGAGATATTCGATACCAATGTATGTATAGACTTTGTCAGTATGATTCAGTATGTACCGGGATTTACTGTTGAGCGAAAAGACTTGACTCGGTATTATGTTTAGCACTCTGGACTTAGTGATAGGAAGAGTGCAGTGTTATATTTATCCTGAAGAGATGTGGGAGTTAAGAGTTATACCCCTAATGTTAGAAAAAGGAAATTTAGAGAATTTTGATCGTATGTATCCGAGGTTTATAGAATGTAATTACCATCAACCAATACGGGACGATAGTGAAATTGGTGAAACGTTCTTTGTTAAGCATAATTACAGGAGAAATTGTAACTTTTCTGTCAAGGGACGGAATAATGGGGTATATACTATGGATGGAGGACCTAACGGATTTTGATAACCGACAATGCTAGGTAGTAGTGTATCGGGGGGGTTCCTTATTTGGATTTCTCTTTGCGAGACATCCCACGCATGAAACTTAGCGTAAGGTTGGAAATAGGGAGACGTTTGGTCACTATTCCATGAGTTCGGTACCCTGGTCGAAATGGGATCAAGTAATTATGTATGTAAGTTGGAAGTTGAATTTTGTTTTAAGGTCATTGGAGCCGGATTTTTGTGGTAGGAAAGCATTGAAAGTTATCCCCACGAGTTGAGGGGTGGAACGATGATAAGGAGAATTTAAGAATTTTGATTCCTAGGGTGATTAAGAGTACCCCAATGTCGTAACCGAGTTCAAAACACGAGGCGAATAAAGAGTTGGAATGATTTTTAGCATGGATTATCTGGAAAGAACTTTATATTATACAAAAGTGATGACCTGTAATTATTTTGATGAATAGAGCGTTAGTGATTTATTTTGGTTGTTGTACCTATTTGGGAAAATTATTGTACTTATTTGAGGAAGGTTGAGAATTATTATTCCTCTTTTATTGTCATGGAATTTGAATGCCCTATTTCTTCTATTCCGTTGAATTTAGTTAGTCCTACAGATGAGTAGCACGCCGTTCGCTCTCCCAAGGCGGTCGAAGTGTTGCAAAAATGTGGGCATCTTGGTTAACTACAGTTAAAATAGTCCGAGTCGAAGGGACGTGGTAATAGACGTGTGAAATATATGTTTGTGGGACTAGTATAACGAAGTGGAAGTGATAGAGTGGATTAAAAGTCACATAAGGGGCGATAATCCATACATAAGTGTGCAATTAGAATAGCACGCCCTAACTTGATTGGAAGGCTGTGGGAAGCCATTCAAGAATTAGTATTCCTTGAATTGAGTAGAATTTAATTGTTATGAAGCACACCCAGAGCGAAGTTGTTATTAGACAAGTTGAGAGCGACTTGCGCATATAAAGAGTAATGATGTTAGTATAGTATAAGAGATCCAGAAGTGCCCTTCGTGGAGAAAAGAGCACGGGTCGGGACTTTCGGCATACTCCAAGAAAGAAAGGGGAGTATTACGTGTCACTTAATGTGAGACATTTCAAGGGAAGAATCGATTTTTAGCGAGAAGTAGTGAGTAGTCTCTACATGCACTACCCATAGTTAAGGTTTGGTTGAAAGAGGAGAATCAACCAAAGAATTTTGTGTTTATCGAAAATTCCTTAAATTGGAAGAGGTTGGTAAAGTCGGTAAAGTTCTTGGATGGGTTGCCATCCTCAAAACAAGATCAAGGGTTTATCCCGAACATGTGAATTAAGTCGCCGAGAAGGAAGTGATTGATATTCCTTTGGGATGGCTTACAATATTAACTAGTATGCCCCAGACTTCCTTTGAAAGGAAGGATCGGGCCAGTGCATGGTCCGACGCAGTATAAATTTCTGAATCAGGATGAGATTGGTGAATCCCACCTTTGATATGGGATTTCAGGAACCAGCGGAGATAAGATTTCATTTCGAGTAGGATGTATCACCCTTAGCCAGGGAATAAGCGCATGGTGATTAAAGATTAGTGGAGCCACGTGAAGGAGATTTTGGAATCTTGGTACGATGATTTCAAGAATGCTCTGTAGAAGCACTCGTACCTGTTTGTCGCGTACGAGGTACTTATTAAGGTTTTGTTATGGAAGAACCTCGACTATTCTCCTTCCGTATGTTTAGAGGAGAGTAGATAATCAGAATTTTTGGATCGGTCGAGAAAATATCCGATAACTATGGTGGAATTCCACGACTGTTTTAAGCAGTCAAGAGTGGTCAAATGTTCATATGATCTTCTCAGAATGGGAATTTTGTGTATGAATAAATCCCAGTAGTTGTCATGTAGTGAGGTGCGGCCTCCTAATGATAGTGAGATAATGGAATTTATAACGTATAGACGTAACCTATTCAAATGTTGTCAGTTGGGAGTACAATGTGAAGTGTCTCCAATGAGAATGTAAAACAATGTTGCTGTGAGGAAAAAGCTATAGTGATTGAGCGTCGTACTATGTAGATAGTTTGCGTACTGACAAGGATATCCAGGATTGTGCTACCTGGTAGGCCTTATTTTCCGAATTTCGGGACGAAATTCCGTTATTAGGGGGGAAGTATGTAATACCCCGTATTTTCATGGCTTTTAAATTTAAGGATTTATTAAATTTAATTGAGATAAATTAATTTAATTTTAATTCGAAAAGTTGTTTTAAATATTTACTAGCGTGACAATAGTTAGTAATTATTGGGAATATATTATTTGTTGCATATTACTGGATGAGTATAGTAATATATGAAATTTATTTTTATAATATTGTCACGTGTGAATAAAGTGACAATTGTGAAAATTTAAGTCGGGACGCGCCTGTGTCGTGTCAGGACTAAATGTGGATTAATAAAAGTGAATATTTTATAGGTTGTTCGTATAGTCGTTTTGAGTGCGCCAACGCATCCGGAAGGGTCGATATAGTCAGAAATGTATACCCGGGGGTTTGATTTGGGTCTCGGGGCGTTTTTAGGCCTAATTAGTACCCCGGGAGGGCATTTTAGTCATTTTGTATTTTTGGGTAATTAAACCCACGAAAATTAAAGGGGTTATATCAGATGTTTAGGTTATCTCCTAGGGTTAGATAACTCAAAACACTACAATGGCCATTGGAGAGGAGAGGAGAGAGCTCTCAAGGCATTCCAAGGCTCAAAACTCATCCGTTTACACCGCCGCCACCGCCAACGCGTAGATCGCGAGACGGGGAACGCAACCACACCAAATTCAACACCAAACCAGATTTCTGAAAATCCCAGGCAAGTGTTTATCTTGCTTATTTCGTTGATGCATCTTTCATATTGGTTTAGGAATGATTAGGATGAATTGTATGGAAGAAAAACACAATTTGAGATAGGAAATTGCATGTAGTGATGACTTAAATGATATTCTGGAAACCTTTTGTGATGTAGAGGATTAAACCACAAAATTTTGATGTTGTATAAGAAGGAAACCTTAGAGCTAATCAGAATAAAGTAGGCAAATTATCATACCCCCCGAACCGGTTCGCATTTACCCCGAACAGGTTCGCCCCCCAAACCGGTTCGCCCCTAGGTTCGCGAATGTTTGCTGGTCTGGGGTGCTTTTTCTTCCATTCAACACTTAAAATTTTTTTTCTTGTTTTCTTTCCTTTCTTCCTTGGATTTTTCTTCAACTTCAACGGGTCATAACTCATCAACCGTAGCTCGGATTTGGGTGCCGTTTCTTCCAGTGTTCTCGTTGTTCCGAGCTCTTCAACTTTCCAGTTGACTCCTCCTTCGGGATCTGGCTGCAGAATTACCAAAATACCCTTGAACTTGCCTTCTTAGCTTTTCTTTCATTGTCTCGCTTTCTCTTTTGCGCTGCTTGCATAATTAACCGGTAAAACCAATAAGAGAAGCACAAAACACGAAATACTTGCCAACGAAGATTAGTAGCATAAATGTGCATCAAATCCATATAGGTTACATCACTCGGGCTCACAAATGCACTGAAATTAGGGGAATAAATATACAATAATTATGTCCAATCACGTAGTACGTTGGAAAAACCCTTCGAATTAAAGTTATAAATGAACCATTATAATTGATATATAATAATGGGAAAATAAGAATAAATGTTGTGAATGTGGGTTATGGGATAAACCTAAATTGATATAATAAAAGTTGTATATTTATATGATTGTGTATGCATATATTATATACTTGTGAAAATCATGCCCATGCTACTTGCTATCCCCGAGGTTGCCGCGCAGGGACGATCTTATCATGTGTTTCCTTATGGGGGATACTGACTCGTACCCTAGGAGATAGATATCCTTGGTACAGGCTATCGATTTGATAGTTCAGACGGTCCTAAGAGACGTGGGTATGTGCCATCCTCTTAGAGACTTGGAATCTATTCTTCGCCTCAATATTATTTGTGTATGTATTTATACAGTTCGAGAGTGATTCCGAACGTGTATTTCCTTTAGTACGATTGATACAGGGATTGGATAGCAGAGTATGCCCACACCATAGTTTTTATGTGGGGTGCTGTTATGATATATATATTATACGAGTAGTTAATATATATATGAAATTCTGAAATCTGGAACTGCCTACTGTGATTTGATATGTAGGACATGGTTGATGACTCAAATTATAAATAATTGTTTTTAGAAAGTATAATATGACACTGGAAAACTTTATTGATTAATAAAGTTAAAAGGAGAACCTTGGTTACAAATTGAAATCTTACATTTTAAATACTTGTGTTGTTCAGTTGTAAATCCTGTGAATAACCTAAGATAAGTTAAATCATTGGGGAAAGATAGTGTGATATATGATGAGATAAACCATTGGGAAGGTTAGTGCGATAGGAGTGCACATTAGAAGAGAGGCATGAATTTCTCAAGAGAGTGTCGCACTAATATGTTGTTGCATTGGCCTGTATCAATTTAAATACTTGCGAAACGAATTTTTAAATCATATACACTATCGGGCTCTAACCCGTTTCTATTTCCTTTTCTCTCTTGTATATATATGTATGTATTACAGGTGCCCAGCCATAGGGGCGTCTTACTTAGGATCCTTTGGAAGGAACGTGCTGCAGCTTAGGTGGAAGTTGCAGGCCTGTTATTTAGACGACTTCATCCATTTGATTCCACTCCTAGTTCAGTTTTATCCAGCAGGGGCATGTGTCGCCCTCTTTATATTATTTAGTTGGTATTGTCAGAGATTGAAATTTTTACTTTCAGTACCTTTATTTCGGGATTTATTACTGTCAGGATGTTTTCCTTTCGGGTTGTAAATGTTGGGATTTATTATTGATGATTAAATTCATGTATGTTCCATTCTATTTTTATTTTTAATGTGTGACTCTTTAGATGTTAATGATTTAAGGATTTATAACAGGATTTAATAAAATGAGAATAAGGTTTTAAATGGTTTTGACACTTAGCTTAATTATTTAGGGTGTTTAAATTGGAAAAGTTATTTTTACGACAGTGATGCTAAGAATGAACCAACTGTTCACCTTGATTTTAATTTAATAAAGGAGTGATCGCCCGGTATTTAATTAGGCCGGGTGTCACACGTGCCTTGTCGGGTAACCGACCAACAGGAAAGGTCTCGGTATCCCAAACCGCTCCCGGCGCGATGCGAGATATGCAAATAGCTTTGGTCAGAACGGGATCAGGACTAGGATAAGTAAATTGGGCTGGAGTGACCACACCTTTAGACTCGAGTTTCTGGGCCATAATTTCAAGCGAGAACGGTGTCGGAGTCGAGTCTACAAAGGCTTGAGATTCGAAATCAGCGGTGTGGACGAGCGTACCATAAAACTGGCGTACTTCATTCTCCCAAACAGCCTCGTATGGTTCATTAAAAAATCTTCACCAGCCTCGTGACATGAACATGCTAGTGACAGAATTAGGCAGCTGATCCCAAAGCACTTGACGCTCGATGTGGATTTTCCTTTTCGGACCGAAGAAACGACGACACCAATTTGCCTCACGGCGGGAACGATATTCGCCATTGCCGTCGGGAAAGACTTCAATGGAATTATTTTTTTGAGGAGCAGCCATAGCTAATTCAGACTTGGACAGAAAGTGAGAGAGGAGAGAGGAGATGGAGGTGTGAAGAAAATGGGGTAGGGGATGTACGTATTTATAGTTGGGATGATGGAAAAAGGGGTAATGGATTAGGGGAAATAGAGGGAACAAAATTTTTGGGGAGAGAAAGGGATTGGGGGAATGAATGAGGTGTGGATTGAAGAGGTTTTTACCTCGGGAAGGGGCGCAACTGCAGATGACCGGATCGATCCGGGTTCAGATTGGACCGATCCGATTGTACCGGATCGGTTCTTTTTATTCAGGTCCAGATCGATCCGGCCTGCTGAATTTCCAGAAATTCTGCTGCTTTACTTTCCTTCTCACTATTAGCCTGATTTCTCCACTCCAATGCTTCCTTCAATGCAATTGAACCTCAAAACTCACACCGACACCTGAAATACCCCCAAGACATTTATTGAATTCCCTTCTCCGGTTATGATACATATCTATGACTTTCTAACATCCTATGATGATTATACACAATATTCACCCCATACACGTCGGGGGTGCAACGACCTCATCTTTGTTTTTCAGTCAATCCCCATAAATGGGGTATGACAACCAGATTGTGTCGGCTTTCATGATGGACGCTTCCAAATACGACTTGAGACGATGCCCGTTAACCTTGAATGTGTTTCCCCCTTTTTGATCCTCCAATTCAACAACTCCATGGGGGAATACTTCCTTTACAATGAATGGTCCTAACCATCGTGACCGCAATTTTCCGGTAAACAAGTGCAACCTCAAGTTGTAGAGAAGTACTTTTTATCCCGAATGAAATTCCTTCCGTCGAATGATTCTGTTGTGAGCTCCTTTCATTCGATCTTTGGAGATTTGATCACTTTCATACGCATCATTGCATATTTCTTCTAACTCGTTCAATTGAAGTTTACGTGTTTCACCGGCTTTTTCCATGTTAAAGTTCACCCTTTTGATAGCCCAATAGGCTTTCTGCTCAATTTCAACCGGAAGATGACAAGGTTTTCCATATATAAAACGAAATGGGGACATCCCAAGAGGATTCTTGTATGCAGTTATATAAGCCCAGAGTGCATCATTTAATCTGAGAGACCAATCTTTCCTATTAGGTTCGACTGTCTTTTCCAATATGATCTTGATTTCTCGATTGGCGAGCTCGGCCTGGCCATTCGATTGAGGGTGATAAGTCGTTCCAACTTTATGGACGACTCCATACTTTCGCATTAGCTTTTCCATCAGCCTATTGCAGAAATGAGTACCATTATCACTGATTATAGCCTTAGGAACTCCGAAACGAGAAAGGATATTCGCTTGAATGAATTTTATCACCACTTTATTGTCATTCGTCCTTGTAGCTATAGCCTCTACCCATTTTGAGATGTTGTCTACTGCGACGAGGATGTGGAGAAAACCAAAAGAAGGGGGAAAGGGCCCCATGAAGTCAATACCCCAGCAATCAAATAATTCTAAGACAAGTATTGGGGTCAATGGCATCATGTCACGGCGAGTAATAGCGCCCATTCTTTGGCATCTATTGCATAATTTGCAAAAAATGTTCACATCCCGGAAGATTGTGGGCCAGTAGAGACCGCTTTGCAGGATTTTCGCAGCAGTTTTATTTTTGGAAAAATGACCTCCACATGCTTCCGTATGACAAAATCGAATTGCCCCTTGAATTTCTTCATCACGTACACAATTCCTGATGATTTGATCAGCACAATACTTAAACAAATATGGATCATCGTAAAAGAACATGTGTGACCATGTGATGAACTTCCTTCTCTCTTGCGGACTCCAATTGGAGGGAACAACTCCAGTGATAAGGTAATTGACTATATTCGTAAACCAGGGGAGAGAAGAAGTAGCGAATAGATTTTCATCCAGAAAATACTCGTCTATGGGAATGGGATCAATAGGTACGTCGAACGAGAGGCGTGCCAAATGGTCAGCAATGACGTTTTCTACTCCTTTCTTATCTTGAATCGAGAGATTAAACTCCTGTAAGAGTAGGATCCACCTTATTAGATACGGTTTGGCATCTTTCTTGGTCAGAAGATATTTGAGGGCTGAGTGGTCAGTGAAGCAAATGATGGGTGACCCAACAATGTAAGATCGGAATTTATCGAGGACAAAAACAACTGCTAGTAACTCTTTCTCCGTGGTAGAGTAGTTAAGCTAGGGACCAGATAATGTCCTACTAGCATAGTAAATAACATGAGCTTTCTTGTCTTTTCTTTGTCCAAGAACAGCCCCAATCGCGTAATCACTTGCATCACACATAAGCTCAAATGGGAGTGACCAATTAGGAGCTTGCATGATAGGAGCAGAAATTAGCATGCTTTTGAGTTTATCAAAAGATTCTTGGCATGCTTTATTCCATTCAAACGGAGTGTCCTTCATGAGAAGATTACTCAAAGGTCTAGCGATGGCGCTAAAGTCTTTGATAAATCACCTATAAAATCCAGCATGGCCTAGGAAGGACCTCGCATCTTTAAGCAATTTTGGCGGGGGTAACTCAGTTATTACTTCAATTTTTGCTCGATCAACCTCAATTCCCCTAGATGAGACTATGTGGCCTAGAAATGGCATTTTTCCCAATTGAGGACTAAGTCTTTTTCCACACAACGGAATAGAACCCTTTCAAGATTAGCTAAACATTCGTCGAAAGATGGACCGAAAATGCTGAAATCATCCATGAACACCTCAAGACCCTCTTCTATCATCTCGCTAAAGAGACTTAGCATGCACCTTTGAAAAGTTGTTGGCGCATTACATAGCCCAAAAGGCATACGTTTGTAGGCAAACGTACCAAACGGACATGTAAAAGTCATCTTTTCTTAATCAAGTACATCCACTTCAATCTGATTATAGCCAGAATACCCATCTAGGAAACAGTAGTAAGGATGACCCGCCACTCGTTCAATCACTTGATCGATGAATGAAAAGGGAAAATGGTATTTTCTGGTTTCGACATTGAGCTTTCGGTAGTCAATGCAAATACGCTACCCGTTGGTGGTGCGTTGAGGAATTAATTCTCCCTTAGCGTTTTTAACCACGGTCATCCCGACTTTTTCGGAACGACCTGAATTGGGTTCACCCATTTACTATCAGAAATGGGATAGATAATCCCAGCATCTAGCAATTTGATGATTTTCGATCGAACTACATCTTTCATGGTTGGGTTTAGTCGCCTTTGCATCTCGCGCAAGGGCTTCACCTCTTCCGTGAGATGGATTTTATGGGTACAAATCAATGGACTTATAACTTTCAAATCAGCTATAGTCCAACCAAACGCACTTCTATGCTTTCGCAACACATTCAACAACATGCCCTCTTGCTCCTTTTTTAAACTGGAAGAAACAACAATAGGGAATGTATCATTATCTCCCATAAAAGCATATTTGACATGAGAGGGTAGTTTCTTTAACTCAAGACTAGGAAATCTATTTTCAGAGGGGATCATGGGTGACGCCCTCGGGGGTAATTCTTCAAATCTAGAAATCCAGTGAATATCTCTTAAATTCTTAAAACTCACTTCTTCTTGTAACTAAGTTTCCAACTCTTCCACCTCACGCTCAAACTCAGTATAAGAACTCTTATTCTCACCACCTTGCACTAAACAAACTTCCAGTGCATCTCCTCCTATGATCTTCTCGATGTGTTCATTAACCACCTTTTCAATAAGATCCACCTCATGAATTTCATCCTCATGACCCATTTGGTTAGAGACATTGAAAATATTGGTCTCGAGAGTCATGTTTCCAAAAGTGAGTTGCATTTGGCCATTCCGTGTATTGATCAAAGAATTAGCAGTAGCTAAAACTGGACAACCCAATATTATTGGAACATTATTTGTCGCATGGGGAGAAGGCTCAGTGTCCCAAATGACAAAATCAACCGGGAAGTAAAACGTGTCCACTTGAACGATTACATCCTCCACAACCCCACGAGGCACTTTCACTGTTCGATCAGCTAACTGTAGAGTGATTCGGGTAGGTTTTAGATCACCTAAATCAAGCTGCTTATAGATAGAGTATGGAAGGATGTTTACACTCGCACCTAAGTCAAGCAATGCTTTTTCCAGTCTACTCTCTCCTATGACACTCGAAATTGTAGGAGCACCAGGATCCTTGAATTTGGGTGGAAGGTCATTAAGAAGGACCGAGCTCACATTTTTGTGCCAAGAAAATGTTCTTCTTCACCTTGAGCCGTCGTTTGACAGTCAAAAGATCTTTGATGACCTTGGCGTATGCTGGAATTTTTTGAATAGCATCCAGAAATGGCAAGTTCAACTTTACTTGCTTCAAAACATCTAACACTTCCATACGTGAAGCCCCTTTTTTGGGTGGTGCTAAGCATTGAGGGAATGGAGCAACAGTGGGTGGATTTACTTCAATTTTAGGTTCAACCTCCTCATCTTTATCTTCCATGTGCAATGGAGTCTCCTCAGATTCTGACGCTTCCTTAGCTTTAGATTCCTTAGGAAGTGTTGGAACTAGATCAATTACGTTACCACTACGGAGAGTAGTGACAACTTGACATTGTTCTGGCAAATCCGATGATGTGGAGCTAACCGTGGTTTGTCCTTGGAGAGGGGGTCTTTGGCCTTGAGATGGAAATTTACCCTTCTCCTGAGTATTCACTGCAGATTGTAACCTAGAGATGCTATTATGAATTTCTCTGAACATTCGATCATATTTAGCATTGCTCCCCTTTTGAGATTGGATGAATTGATTCAGATTATCTTCAAGAGATCCCCTAGGTGGAGCGACATACGGAGCAGGAGGTGGTACCTGCATAGGAGCATGCATCGGAGGGGCCAATTGCTGAAATTGAGGGGGTGGTGGTGGTAAAGTCACATGTGGGTTAGGAGCCATCCCCCCTTATGGTTGTCCATAGTTGAAACTAGGATGATTCCTCCAAGATTGATTATATGCATTCCCTTGCGGTGCATTAAAGTTTCCGCAAAACCCTCCTATCGCCTCAACTTATTCAGTGTACATTGCCTTGTATGCAGGGATGGTAGGACATCCTTTAGTAGAATGACCAGCGGCACAAATGACACACACTTTCTCCTTCCGGTTTGCACGGGTCCAGCTACTTCTTTTAATCGCACTTCAAGCATGTCTCTGAAATTCTTTTCCAATTGGTCAAATTTACGATCTAACAAAATGTCCTTGTCTAAGTGATAAATACCGGACGCAGCAGGGAAGTTGGACACTTGTCGATTTTTATTTTGATTATTGGGGTCAGAAACATCCCATGCTTGTGTAGTCTCCGCTACATATTTCAAATGAGCCTCAGCATCACTCGAGTCTAACTCCCAAAAAGGTCTTTCGCACATGGTCTGAACAAGTTGTTTAGATGCTAAAGTAAGCCCTTGATGGAAAAATGAAATAAGATGATGTTTTTCGAATCCATGATGTGGGCAAGCACTAACTAACTCCTGAAATCTCTCCTAACACTTGTCGAAAGCTTCATTCTCATTTTGTCGAAAAGCTTGTATTTGAGCTTTGACAGAATTGGTTTTGTGTTGTGGAAAAAATTTGGAGAGAAACTTGGTTTGCATATCTCACCAGGATAAAACAGAATTCGGTGGTAGTGACCATAGCCAAGTCTTGGCTTTATCCTTTAAGGAAAAAGGGAAAAGCTTTAACCGGATAACATTTTGTTGGCAAGCTTGGTCACCAAACGTCTCACATGCTTCTTCGAACTCTCTAATATGGAGATATGGTTTTTTCGAATCCATCCCATGAAATGTGGGAAGAATTTGAATCATACCATTTCGGAAGTGGAACTGACCGACATTATATGGAAGTAAAATGCAACCAGGGGTAACAGTTTGCTCTGGAAATAAAAGATCTTTCATGGGAAGATATGGTATCTCTTCCTCTTAGGTACCAACACCAACACTACCATGCACAGACATATTGCTACCAAAAGATTCAGAATTCACACTCGGTGTTTGACTCAAGGAGCGACTTGTGATTGAATTATTAGGCGATGGAGGTGGAACCCAAAAATGAGGAGAATCGATGGTGTGAGAATTTTCAGAATTTTCTTCGGCAATAGGATTTTCGTGAACTTGGGTGGGAGATGAATTCTGCATGTAAGCGCATAAGAGATGAGATGAATATATATATATATATATATATATATATATATATTAGAGAATGGAAATCACCTTAGGATTAAAATCACTTTCCTAAATTATACCAATTGACAATCCCCGGCAACGGCGCCAAAAACTTGATGGGACAGAGAATTTATCTCAAAAAAGCGTTCTATCTAGGCTCAAGTGCAAGCCTGTCGCGTTAGTAATAATCCGACAAGTCAGGATCGTATCCACAGGGATTAAAAATTGGCACTTTTGTAGGAATAGCTATTTAACCTTGAAATGATTCCTCCAAAGAAATGAAAAGATGGTTGATGGTTGTAAATTTCCAATTGATGATGAAATAGAATGTGCACAAAGAAAATACTAAGAATTGTGAAGGAATTAGATTTGAAAATGAGAGAAAATAGGGTGGAGTACAATCCTTCAAACCTTAACGAATTACCGTATAGAATACTAGAATTGTAAATTGAAATTTTTGACTAAATCGAGTCTTTACAGATCCTAAGCATTACATGTATGAAGGATATAACCCGCATCATATGAAATCAAAGGTAAATACAAAGAGGTGAATGGACACTTACACTTGCATAGAGTTCTTAAACATCCCAAGTACCTAAGGCAAGAGAGATTAAAAGATTGGCTATGTTCGTATAATTTCCATACACGATTCAGTCAATATTTAATTTACCCTCTATTTTCTACATGGATAATTCGCCTCGGGATGAGTTTATGTACCCCAACCCTTGAGAATTTAGCTAGACATGGTCTTACCAGAAAAAAAATTCATACATGGAATTATAGATCTAACAAACATTGTTAATAATTTGCAAAACAATAAAGTAAAGAATTAATAAGAGAATGGAAATTTTATACTTGTATTCAGCAACAGGAAAAACACATGAACTTGAATCCAGAAAACTTCCTCTTTCTCAACCTTACAAACTAGGGTTTTTGAAAACTTCTACCAAAGACAACTAATAATATTTTCTAAATTCTGAATTTTTCCCTCTAATTCGGCTCCCTTGGAATGAGGTAGGGCTTGGTCTTTTATAGCACCAACTAGCACGAATTTGACAGCTAGAATCGTTGGCTGCGCAAGATTCTGCAAGATATGCACCTCTTTATCTTCATAATTAATGCCAGGATTTTGCACACCCGGACCGGTCCGGATCCCCTCGGATCGGTTCGGATCTCAAGCAACCGGATCGGTTCTTTTTTTAATCTACCGGATCGGTCCGGATCACATCGGATCGGTTCTGCAATCATCGGTTCGGTATCCATCCGGGGTCTATTGGAATGGTGGCATTTCAGATCGATCCGATTTATACTGGATCGGTCTGATTTTCTTCAATGTTGACTTTTTCTTTCCATCTTTGACTGGGCCTAACTTTTGATCTCGAGCTCCGATTTGAGTGTCGTTTCTTCCGATGCTTTTGTGAAATCAAGATCTTCAACTTTCCTTTAGGCGTCGAATCTGAACTCTGGGTATAAATTTATGCTTTTGCCCTTTGACTTTTCTTCCTTTGTTCATTTCCTTTCTTCCGGTTTCTTTCTCTCTTTTCTTACACTAAATTCCTGTAAAATCCATCAGAAATACACGAAATTCGGGGTACTTGTTAGAAATAGTCAATGGCAATGATATGGAATAAAAACGATTCAATTACTTTGTTCGAGATATAAAAATCACTAACTTAAGGGGATAAATTCAGAAGAATTTATGATTGGTCAGGCACAGAGGTTGGGAGCGAAGAAGTTACAGGTATTCGACGACTCATAATTGGTCTCCAATCAGATAAGTGGGGACTACAACGCCAAAAATGAAAGAATGGTAGCCTACCTCGCCTTGACAAAGAAGCTAATGTCCAGCTTTCAGAAAGTCAGTGTCCAGCAGTTTCCTAGAGGTCAGAACAGACATGCCGACGCCTGGCAGCCCTGAGTTCGACAATCAATTCCAACTTAAAAAGAACGATCCCCGTCGACTTCCTCGCCCATCCGAGCATTAACCAGAGCAACGAGATGCCAAGCGTGGAGAATGTGCTCCAGATTGAGTCAGCACCCAGTTGGATGGACCCCTTAAGGGATTATTTGAAAGATGGCGCACTTCCAAATGATAGGAAGACCGCTCACCAGATAAGAGTCAAAGCTGTTCGCTTTCACTTATCTCCTGAGGGCAAGTTGTATAAGAGATCTTTCTTCGGCCCTTACCTTCAATGTGTTCACCCAAAGGATATCGAGAAAATTCTACACGAGATCCATGAAAGAATCTTTAGGAGCCATATTAGAGGAGGATCACTAGATTTTCGAGCTACGAAGGAAGGCTACTGGTGGCCATATATGCAAAAAGATTCAGCATTATATGCCCATAAATGCAAAAAATGTCAACTACATGCTCCTATGGTTCACCAACCTGGCAGCTACCTAAGATCACTCACCAGCTCCTGGCCTTTCGCCCAATGGGGAATGGACATCGTAGGCCCACTTCCCACCACCGCCCGCAACCGCAAGTATCTGTTGGTCGCAATGGATTACTTCAACAAATGGATCGAGGCAGAGCCATTGGCAAACATCCGAGATGCAGATATGATGAGATTCATATGGAAAAACATAATTACCCATTTTGGAATTCCCAGAACCATCATCACTGACAACGGAACACAGTTCGAGAGTGGCCCTTTCTAGAACTTCTGCAATGAACATAGGATCAGGCACTATTTCAGCTCGATGGCGTACCCCCAGAGCAATGGTTAAGCAGAGGCTTCCAACGAAACAGTGACCGATTGGCTGAAGAAACGACTAGAGCGTGTCAAAGGTGCATGGGTGAGTGGGTTGCCGCATATTTTGTGGGCTTACCGCACTATCCCACGGCGAGCAACTGGGGAAACCCCATTCTTACTAACGTACGAAATGGAAGTAATCATCCCCTTTGAAGTTGGTCTACCAACGATGAGAACCACCCTTGCCGACCAAGGCCAAAATGATTCAGCATTACTCGCTGAACTTGATCTAGCTGACAAATGCAGAGACCTGTCCCTAGTAAGTCTAGCGAGCTATCAACAACAGCTCGCGAAATAATATAACAATAAGGTCAATCCGAGGGCATTCCAGGTTGGGGACTACGTCCTAAGGAAAGTCCTTGGTAGTGCAGTAAAACCTTCAGACGGCAAGCTAGGGCCGAACTGGGAAGGACCATT
Organism: Sambucus nigra; assembly: GCA_949130495.1. Lineage (NCBI taxonomy): Eukaryota > Viridiplantae > Streptophyta > Magnoliopsida > Dipsacales > Adoxaceae > Sambucus > Sambucus nigra. Next base: position 157,848,975 of record OX422210.1, on the reverse strand, counting down.
CAAGATAACAAGAGACGATCTACAAGGAGCCTATCACTTAGAAACGCTGGAGGGCAGAGACATACCCCTAGCATGGAACGTAGCCAACCTAAAGAAATTTTATTTCTAGCTTTTTCTTTTCTTTTTATTGGCTCTCTTATCAAATCTTTGGAATTGGCAACTCATTTTTTATTTATTTACTTGTGAATTAATGAAAGATGTTTGGCAGTTGCATTTTATTAAGTATTGAGAACTTTATAACTTATACAGCCTTTCCAAATAACAGGCACCTTACTCAAAGCATAAAAGCAGGGTATCACCCTCCTCAGGTATTCGTTATGAAACATGAACAACCTCCTAGCATTGCTTCGACAATATATGAATCCCTACAAGGGATCCTTAGGCAATTAGACCAAAAATGAATTGATCACCAGACTATGTTTGGAAAAAAAAACTGCTCGGATAGAACATCTCGTGCTAGGTGTGTCCTCTCCATTGCCACATTTAGGCCTAAGGAAGTGTGATGACATGACCTAAAAGGTAAAGTGAGGCAGCATAAGCATACTGGACTAGGAGGACACTAACTCAACATTACAGCCCTACCAATCTAGTTGGCTATCAAATGCCCAAGATAATTAAGTAAGAGATTAATGATGAACAAATGTTTAGTCGGTGAGATAGCCCAAAACATAGATATTATATCACTTCATCACATTTACAATAAAGATGTACAACCCATGTTTAGTCAGCGAGATCACCCAAAACATCAGTATTACATTACTTCATTACATATATACAGAAAGTTACAGCTGTTAAAATCCTAATGAGGCTGAGGCCTCTGAACAAGATAATCAGCCACTTGTGCTCTTCGGCCATCGTCCGGATGAGGAGCCAGTTCCTTCTTGACCTCACTGATGGTTGGCTCTAACACCTGCCTGGGGATAGCATCGATAGGGATCCATTGGTCGTCCCTCCTGAAAGGGTTAGGCCGTAAGGTTGAAAGAGAGATCTCGTGATGGAACTTAGTACTGAGTTCCTTGGAACTTGCAGCTCCTTGAGGGCACCCAACCATCATTGTAAGAACTCTCCTTTAAAGCAGCTGCATCAGACTCCTTATCCTTCAGCTTCTCCACTAGCACCTTATTCTCCTCCTTCACCGCTAGCTTGCTCGAGCAGACTAGATCATAGGCCTGTTGCAGCTCATTCAGACCCTTGACTGCTGCCTCCCTCGCCCGATTGGCTTCAACAAGGGCAATATCAGAGGACATCAGAGCAGTATCGACAAGCTTCAAGCTCACCTAGAGCTCAATACTCTTCCCCTTCAGAGCAGCATTATGTTTCTCCAACTTAACATTCTTATTCACCAGCTCATCGCGAGAGCGGTAGAGCACGGCGAAGTCAGTCACAAACTGTAAACAAAAAGAAGGAATTAGAAGAGAGTAGCGAAACAAAGATTTACAAGTATTAGAAAGAAGAAACAAATTTACCAAGGATATCCTCTGACTCGCTTACAAGGATAACTGGTCAGTTCCCATTGCCCTTTGGCGATCAGTAGGAAGGACTGCTCTCTCGAGCAGCGCAGGAGCCAGTTGAGGAGAAATGGCAACCGAGGCCCCCTCTGGAAACGTAGACAAGGGCACTAAAGCTTGCCCAGCCTTCCTCCTATTTTCCACTCTTCTCCTTTCCTCCTCTCTCTCCTTCTCATTCTCTGCCCTCTTCCTCTCCTCCACCTTCTTTTTCTCTTTAGTCGACTTCCTCTCCTCTTCTCTCTTTTTCTCTCTCTCTCTCTCAACTGCTCTTCTTCTTTTCTCTTCTTCTCCTGCTCCTGAGCAGCAGACTGAGAACCAGTGGCAATAGCCCCACTGCTAGATTTTTTCTTCTTCAACCGTTGAGCAAGAAGCACATCATCATCATCACGGATTAAGTTCCTTCTAGGGGAGACATTTCCTCGCTAAAACTTCTGGATGGACTTGAAGACTCTTGAGCCTCAGAAACCTCTTCTGAACTAGAAGAACTTTCACTAATGGATCTCGCCTCACCAGAACCACCTTCAACACCTCCTCTAATATCACTTTTAGAACTGCTATCTTCCTCGTCCAACTGGATGGGTTCAACAATAACTTTTTTAGTAATATCTAGGACATGAATGTTATCTACAGGCTGCGCAATGAAACTGGACCATCAGCCAAAGGCTCTCTGATGTTCCAAGCCTTGATCTACTCAGCAGCTCGAACTTCGCTAAGTGCAGGTTCCAAATTCTTTATCCTCGTCGAAAAGAAAAGAGAAGAATATCAGAGATAGCATACATTAACAAGAAGATTGAAAGAGCAGAAGTGAAGATTACCTATGTGCTCTTCCCCATAAAAGGGAACAGTGAATCTATCAGACCTCGCCCCCTCAGTCTGGGGAGAGAGCTGCCAATTCCTAGCAAGAAAGACCTCTTACCAGTAGTCCTTATGGGAATCAGGTAAATTTACTACTAATACCCTGTTAAGACTCCTAGCCTTAAGGTAGAGAAGAACAGAGCTAGTTCGAGAGAAGGAATAATAAAAACAAATTTCAACAAGCCCTAATTTAGTTCCATAAAGTTGATTTATCCTATGAACACCATTGACTATCATCCAGACATTCGGCGAGCACTGTGCCAGAACGATGTTGAAATAACCAAAGAAATGCAGAAATAAATTATTCGGAGGAAAAGTAAGACCTCCTTGGGAAAGAAACAGGACATGAATCCAATGAGCGCCCTCTATCTCTTTAATATTCTTAGGGACAGAGACGCATTCAATCTCTACCCATTCAGGGATGTTGTAAAACTTTCTAAACTCAGGCACTGATCTATTACCTATCTTTGTCATTTGTAAACCCTAAATTGCAAATTCAAAGAAAACTCAACAGAGAAAGCACAGAGAAAGAGCACAGGGAACTTACGAGATGAAAGTTTGACTTGGACGATGCAAGATCACAAGCCCAGATGACGAGGGAGATCAAAAGCGAAGAAAATGAAGACCCGGATAAGAGGGCACAACAGCTAAGACTCTCAAAAGATGAGGAAACACAAAGAATTTTAAAATGACAACTACGAAACGCTGCTCCAAATAACTTTTAAATGCTCCCAATCATCGCGCACGGGACACGAAGTAACTGCCGCCTGAATCAGTTCTCAACTTTGGAAAGATTTACATGAATTACAAAAGAGCCATTGTGATAAATCATTTAAATTTATAGAGACCAAATTGTGGCCCAAAAACTTTAGGGGCAATTGTGGGTACCCGGATTTTCCATCATGGGCCGAGACGAGTAGCCTAATAAAAATGGCCCAAAGTCCAAACCCCTCGCACCTTAACTAAATTCAGTTATGACTTAGTCTTCTCCTAAAATCTCGTATAGAGATATTCTAGGAGAGAAAGATGGACATGGGGGAGTCTAACATCCCCACTCCCCGAAGATAAACATGTATATAATAAATCGTAAGCCTGGGGCAAGATGCACGCACTGTATTCTCTGTAAATGCTCCTCAAAGTATATAGAAATAATACTAACTGCACCACCGTGGACGTAGGCATTCTTGCTGAACCACGTACATACTGTGTTGTGTGATTGGCATTTTATGTTCTTTATTTTCCTTGGTGAGTGTGCTTTTCTTATTTATTTATGTTGAATATAATTGTAACCATAATATGAGAGAATCCCACTCACGTATTTGATAATACATTTTAGAGCGAGTAAGTGTGACTCTTTAGGGGACGCCTGATATCACGCATAGACTCCAACACTAAAGGCTATATCGGGACGACTGGCAGTCAAGTAAAGAAGACTACCTATCATACTCTGATACAAGGTTTGCTCTACATCCTTGCCTGAAGTGTCCTTACTAAGCTTGATAGAAGTACTCATAAGTGTACGTGCATGCTTAGTGGAATCTAAACCAAATTTCTTAACTGGGTCTCTAGCATACTTAGATTGGGAGATGAACATCCCATCCTCTAGATGACGAACCTGGAGACCAAGGAAGAACGTAAGCACACCTGGTGAGCATGTTGGGAGTATGTGGATCTAATGACTATGTCGTCCACATAGACATAGGCAACCAAAATATCATCGGCATCTCTCCTGACAAATAACTTCATATCAACTCCCCCTTGCTTGAAGCCATAGGCTAAGAGATAGGAAGTAATCCTCTCGTACCAAGCACGGGGTGCTTGCTTCAAACCATACAAGGCTTTCCTCAGATAGTAAACGTGCTCCGAGTGCTTAGGGTCTTCAAACCCTTTGGTTGTTCCACGTAAACCTCCTCCTGAAAAATGCTATTTAGAAAGGCACTCTTGACATCCATCTGATATAACTTGAAGCGCAGATGACATGAGATGGCGAGGAGTAAGCGAACGGACTCAAGCCTCGTAATAGGAGCCAATGTTTCCCCAAAGTCTACACCCTCTATCTGTGTGTGGCCTTGAACGACCAACGTAGCCTTATTTCTGAATATGGTAACATTTTCATCCGTTTTATTCTAGAAAATCCAGCTAGTATCTATCACATTAGTCACACTAGGTCGGGGGATAAGTTACCAGACATTGTTCTTTTTAAACTGAAGCAACTCATCCTGCATGGAAGATATCCAGTGTTCATCCTTGAGTGCATCTTTGTGATTCTTGGGCTCGACTTTGGACGTGTAGCAACATTCTCTAGTTGAGCACGAGTCTTAACCCCTAAAGTGGGATCTCCAACAATGGCAGAGGGATCATGACTCTTGCGAACCAAGTAGGTGTGTCCCCTAACACATGAGTAGGGTCCACAGAGTGTGGGTGAGGGACAAGTAAATCACTACCATAAAAGTCCTCATCCTCACACTGAATGTTAGGATCAATAATCGTCAGAGGTTCGTCATCTTACACGGTGATGTTTATTGACTCCATAACCTTATAGCTCTTCAGGTTAAAGACTTGGTACGCTCTACTATTCGATGAATATCCTAGCAATATTCCCTCGCCGCTCCGGGAGTCAAACTTTCCTAATTGCTCTCTATCCGGTAGGATGTAGCATTTACTCCCCAAAACACGGAAATATGCAAGGTTGGGTTTCTTGCCAGTCCATAATTCATAAGGAGTCTTAAGTGTGTGTGGACGCAAGTAAACCCTATTCACCATGTGGCATGCAGTATAAACTTCCTCTGCCCAAAATCTCCTAGCAACTCTACGACCTAGAAGCATTGATCTAGCCTTTTCCTGAATCATCATATTCTTCCTCTCAATAATCCCATTTTGCTGAGGAGTCTTCACAGTAGAAAACTCATGTTTGATCCCAACGCTATCATAGTAAAGATCTACCTTTGCTTCCTTAAATTCTGTGCCGTTTTCACTACGTATCCTATTAATAGTGACTCCGTGTTGGTTTTACAGGACACGACACTTGGTTGTTAAAAACTCTACAGCATCGAATTTCTCTCTCAGAAAACCTACAATCGAATATCTGGAGAAATCATCCACCATCACGAGGATATACCTCTTACCATCCAGACTCTCAGTATGAGTAGGACCCATAAGATCCATGTGAATCAATTCAAGTACATGAGAGGTGGTAATTAAATGCAACTTCCTATGGGGGCTACAAATTTACTTTCCCAACTAACAGTGTCCACAAACCATGGAAGTCGGCTTTTCAAGAGATGGTAAGCCACGTACTAGGTCCTTTTTAGCTAAGTGAGTTAAATCTCTAACGTTCACATGACCTAGACGTTGGTGCCACAGATCTATAGGAGTGATCATGGTGCCGTTGCAGACAAGTAAGGATATGGGCACAATCCCATAACAATTATCCTCGGTCCTCACCCCTCGCACTAAAAGTTTACTAGATTGATTATAGACATAGCATGCGTCCCGGTCAAACTTTACGGCGAAGTCAGCATCGCACAACTGGCTAATGCTGAGAAGGTTTACTTTCAAACCTTTGACGTACAAAACATTCTCTAGCTTAGGAAATCCTAGTAACTCTATTGTACCTCGTCCTATAATTCTAGACTTGCTCCCATCTCCAAAGGTGACTATACCATCCTTATAATCCTCAATGTAGGTAAAAAATGATGCATCACTTGTTATATGTCTGGAGTAACCACTATCAAAATACCACTGTGAGGTATTATGTGCTTTGAGAGCGACATGAACAACAAGGGATTTCTTATCTTTCTTAGGTACCCAAGTAGTGGTAACCTTTTGTTTACCCTTGTTGTTGTTGGTAATAGCCGGGAAGTGAGAAGTATTCACTGATGGCAAAGATATCCGTCGGAATTCCTCCATCAAACTCTATGATGTGGCAGCTAAAAACTCAACACGCTCTCTCAGACTATCAAAATCATCAGTATGATGTGGTGGAGCAGTAATACGCCGTGTTCGACCCAAACTATAGCGAAACTCCCTGAGGTGGCCTTTGCTTTTACAATATGTACAAAAGAATAAAGTCTTAGGCGGACCTTGGTTTGCTTTTCTTGGCCGAACTCTCCTACGTGATTTTTGACGATGGCCATATGGAGTCGTAGTAAACTCAGGAACTGATCCAGGTGCAATTTGGGACGTAAAGGCACCATCATAACCTATTCCTTGCCTATCACCAAAACCTAAAGTGAGGCCGAGGAGCATCTTTCCCATCTTCCCATATCTATCCTCGATTTGAACCTTGAATTCTCGTGCTCACTCAAGATCATGAGTAAGCTGGGTAACAAGGGATTCAATTTTCTTTCGAGTCTCTAGGGAGGAATGGAGCTCACTCGTAAGAATAGCCACTTGTTTAGTCAAATCCCCTTCCTCTTTTTAAAAAACACTCTGTCTCTCTCCAAATAGTTTCTCTCTCTCTCTCTCTAAACAAACTCTCTTTCTCAACACAGGCAGACTCTCTCTCTCTCAAGGTGGTGCAGGTGGAGGAATCTCTCTCTCACGATTTTTCTAAATCTTCCTCTAGAGCTGTGATCCTAAGAACTAACGCTTTGTTGCACTTTTTAGTTTTAAATGACTCATTATTTAACTCGGCGTAGGCGCATTGAAGATTACTCTCGCTCTCACTTGCATCATCCTCCCCCTCACTCACATCACTCTCACTATCGAGGTGTCCCTGTGACGTAGAATCCTCATCGTCGTGAGGAGTACTAGAAGTGCTCACATGACTACCCATGAATGCGGTGAAGTTACATTCATGCGGTGACTCGTCTCTAGAGTCCACCGACTCGACCTCACTGTCGTCACTAAGGGTAGCATTAAGGATAGCTTTGCCCTTTTCTCTGTTCAGCCTAGTAGCACACTCAAAAGCTCTATGACCCTTACCGTCGCACTCATAGCATCTCTCACTCTCTTTCTTAGGAGGATCTCTAAAATCTTTTTTTTTTCTTTTCAAACTTATTTTTCTCAAACTTATTTTTCTCAAGCTTCTTTTTATCTTTGAAATTACCATTTTTCTTGAATTTGAGAATTTTCTTGAAATTTTTAGCAAACAGGGCCAAATCAGCTAAATAAAAGTCACACTTAGAATCTGACGTATCTATCTCTCCTTTTCTAGATGACTCCCTCTTTCTTGTCGACCCCTCACTTTTTATCTCCTGGGCATTAAGTGCAATTCCCATATCTTTAGACTTGACAGATTTAGGAAACATATCAATTTCATACGTTTCCAAGTCTCCTACCAGTTCTTCCAATTTAAGCATATTTAAATTACCCATAGAATTTAACACAGTGACTTTAGGGATAAAACGCTTAGGTAGTGATCGAAGAATGTTTTTAACAACTCTAGCATTAGGAATGTGTTCACCAAGATTAAAGCTAGTGTTAACAATATCAGATAGTCTAGCATAAAATTCATCAAAAAATTCAGTTTCAAGCATGGTGATAGTTTCAAATTGAGTTGTCAAATTTTGCAGTTTAGACTCTTTCACAACATTAGTTCCTTCATGGGTAAGTTGTAAAACATCCCATGCCTCTTTTGACATGGTGCACGTCATTATCCTTTTGAACTCATCAGGTGTGACAGATATAGAAATAGCACTTAAACTCTTAGGATTAAAAGATGACCATTTAAATTCTTCTTCAGTCCAAGTAGTGTCAGCTTTTAAACTAGTCACGTTATTAACAGTGAGAGAGGGAGGTGTCCACCCTCTGTCAACCAAAATCCAGACACGTTCATCAATGGCTTTTAAGGCAGATTTCATGCGGGCTTTCCAGTATGCATAGTTTGTACCGTCAAAAACTGGCATTTTATTATATAACTTCTGCATCATGAACATGCACTTTTTCAAAAATCAATTTTTCAGAAAATTGATATCTTAGAAAAATTTTGCAGAAAATTACGCGGTATAATTGTGTAATTGGCTCTGATACCAATTTTAAAGGAGTGCGCTTGTGTTCAAATAAAGAAATTATTTAATTAAACTCATTTTTTAGTAATTAAGTCCTAAACAAGCATCTAGGTGTGATTGAAGATGATAAAATCATGCAAAAACATTCAAACACACACATGTGAGGAAAAATCCCCCAAAGGGGAAAAACCTTTTATTTTCACTATAATTTTGTAAGAAACGGTTACACGGATTACAGTAAAAATACAGTGTGACACAGAAATACCCGCATGTGTCGGTTCTGTAGTCGGCGGCTGGAATCTCCCTCGGGAACTCCAGATGAGCAACAATAAAGAAGGAAGACGACTTCTCCACAAAGGTTGAACAAAATCGAGGTTATGTTCTTGGGTTACAAAAGGATTCACAAAAGTTTGGCAATGATATGTGAATCAAAACATGAGTGTTGGGACTCAAAAATATGAAGACTTGATGTATTTGGACTCTCAAAAATGTCTCTCAAAGTCTTCCAAAATAACTCCCCTGAAGTTGACTTTTATAAGGAAACCAAAAAGAGTTTTAAAATTCTGGAACTCCGCCAGCGTACAGGTACCTCGAATCGATTCAGGTGTACTGCGAACCGGTTCGCCCCCCGAACCGGTTTGGCCTTCGGTTCTCAAAAATTCGCTGGAACTTGGGGCTTAAACACTTAGCATTTTTCCAAGGTTTTTTCTCAGAATTTTCTCCATTTTCAAAGGACCATAACTTCTTCACCGTAGCTCAGATTGAGGTGTCGTTTCTTCCAGTATCTTCATTACGGTGAGCTATTAAACTTTCCAGTTGAACAATCCTCCAGACGGTGGCTGTAAAATTACCAAAATCCCCTTAAACTTCCATATCTTGCCTACTTTCACTGTTTTCACTTCTCTTGCGTACCACTTGCATTAAGTCCCTAAAATCGTGGAACGTGAAGTCGTTGAGGCAGATGTGGGACACATAATGGATATATTGAATGCTTGATTCTCAGAATTCGGATTGAGGCCGTCGTGTGAGATCGTGTAGAGACATGCCAAATGTAGCGGCGTACGACATACACAAATGTAAGATAACGGACATGAGAAATATGTCCTTACAAGTCATTGCTTTATCACATATCTCATGCTAGAATTATGATTTTTGTTTCTCTTTTGTGTTATAGTTATTTCATTTTAGTTTGCAGTAAATGAAAATTATAAAAATATCTTGTTTGTCTTTTGAGTAAATATTTTTGTTTGGTTGGTTAAAAAATTTCAGAAACTCAAAAAGATTTTTCTTGTGTGTATTTTAGTTTGATACACTTTATGTGGAATATACTTGTGTTCGAATCCTTTCCTTTTCACTTCCATGTGGCTAGAACTTTTGGTTAAAACTATCAATCCTTAAAATGTTCTTTGTCATGCATGCATGGGATAGTTGTATTTTTTGTTGCTCAATGGATTCTATTATTATATGCCTCAATTCATAAATGCACGAGCTCACTTGAAATTTTAACTTCACATGTATATTTGAGCTGTGTGAGGTGTTCTCCCACCGACCTAGTCATCTACATATTTTATGACCTAGGAGGACTTGTGCATGTTAAATCCGTTGCACGTGAGATCTGTGTGATATAAAAAGTTATTATATGAATGTGCACGGGGAAGAGCTCCGAAAGGAAATTTATCCTTTGTGAGTAAGCCACCGTTTATAATGGAACTAAAAGAAATACATGGTCCAAAGGCCTAAAAGAAAATATGGCATTAAATGAAAAATTATTTGCCAAGGCCTATTTTGTTTAGTTTGATATAGTCATTCCATAATTATATTAATATTTTGAGGGAGTTTAGATGGTATATCAACAGTTTTGCACAATGTTCGTTTATCCTAGTTGCACCTTCATTGTCATGACTCTATTGGTTTGTAGAATCAACAAAATTCTAGGCTTATGTGCATTATGTATGTTTGTTCATTGAGTTCAATTTATATTATCACATGAGGCTATATCTAAATGTGATAAATTTTTGCAATCAAATGAGAACTCTGTGAACATATTTTAAATGATTGGGTCAAAATTTAATTGTTACTAGTTCACACCCCTACACTTCCGTGTACCACATGTATTTGGACACATTTTTGCTATACGAGTGTGAAAAGCTTAACGTATTTTGTGTCATGCGTGGTATTTATACCTATGTATATGTGCATTAGTGATATATATATATATATATATATATATATATATATGGTATTTTTTATGTTTTTGAGTCTTTGCCTTGCTTGCTAGTCCATCTATGCTTGTAATTCATAATAGGTGTCTATCTTGTTGCGTATATTGTTTGATATCACATGCTTAGTAGCTTATTTTTCAAATTAGTATCAATTTTGTCACATCATAGTTGGTATCCATTAATATTTGTTTTGGATTAGTTTTGACCATATGCTTTCATGTTCTTATCCTTTATACACAATCATGTTTTACTTGATTTTTCCATATATATCCCTTACGTAGTCTTTAGGGGGAGAAATTGTATTTAGTTAAATCGGGGGAGAAATGAGTAGTTTATTAATTCTATAACCTTTGTCTATTCCTGAACAAAAAGGGAGAGAATTGGTTATTAAACCTTTACTTTAGGTGATTTAATTAACTTAGGGAGAGACGTCTTTCTAAGTAGGTTATTGTTAGATAACAAGGGGGAGAATTAATTTAGGGGGAGTATTTATTTCAATTGCATTTAATTTTTTGATCTTCTCTATACGTTTAATGGTTTGCTTAAATGTGCAGGAATTTTTCTAGCGGCAACTTTATCTCGGCAAAGATATTCATATTTGGATTTTGAGTCAAGATTGTATTTTTTATTTTGGGTGGGAGTTTTGAGTCTAGTAGAGCTTGACGGACCATTAGGATTTTGTTTTGATTTTTGTCCCGGAATAACCAAAAGGGGAGATTTGTAAGGATACAAATTTCCAATTGAGTCTTAATGTAGTGTTGACTCAATTCCGGACAAAAACATTTGAGTCATAGGATAGTATTTAGTGAGTATCCTCCAAGCCTATGACGTTTTGAAGTTTGAGTTGAAGACGTAGTGGCCAGTAGTTCAAAGTGAAAGATATCATTTATCGAGTTTCAGTGCCTCGTTTATACGTCATCAACATCACCGTATTCCATTGTCTCCAAAAGGTATGAATGCACTTTATATATATATGCAGGAGACTTGGAATATTTTTCTTGGGTGTAATTTTTATATTTAAAATAAATTTCAGAAAATTTTGGGCTTAAAATGAAAATATTCAATTTTGGGATTTCGTTCGAAATTGTCGTTCGAACGAGAATTTCGTTCGAACGAGTTTACCAACGAGTTTTTCCATTTTGGCCACTGGATTATCGTTAGATGGTCATTCGAACGAGACTTTGTTCGAACGAAAATCTCGTTCGAACGAAATTTCTGGACGGGAACATTTTTGGCAGTTTTAACCCATTTTCCCACTCTTTTGTCCCACTTCTTTTTGGTAGTTTAAAACTTTCTCGGGACAATATTTTCCAGGGACTTTAGTACCTTCCTTGAGAGAACTTTTGAGAGAATGTACACAAACCAAACTTTCATGTTTTTATCTGTGGAATTTCAAAGAAATATTTTCAACAAACACATGAGTTTACACCCATAGTTTGTTTATCCAAGTACCTCATATATATAATATTTTCATGGAGTTGTTTGGCACCATTGGTTCGTCTCTACCATAAAAAGGAGAAGCTTGGGTTTACTTATACATCCCACAAAGAAGAAGACATTTGGTTTCCGCTGCGGTGTTTTCGCTTGAAGAAAAGCTTCGCGTGAGGGTGACGGTGTCCAAGAGTCCCATCGAAAGAGTCCGAGACTGTGGAGGAGTCCATAGTTATCTACTAGTTAGAGGTGGTTACAAGAAGGAGCGTCAAGGCTTGGACAGAGTCAAGTTGTTGGTGTAAGTCTACTGTCTTGTAATTTGTAATTCCGTACTTAGTAGAATCGTTAGGCCAGGGCCGTCTGAGGTTTTTTTTCTTTTTGGGTTTTCCTCGTACATCGGCGTGTAGTGTGATTGGTTTATTTTATCTTCCAAAACATGTAGATGCATGCATAGGTAATTCAAGATAAAATTTGGTCTAATTATCACACGTAACTATTTTGGTGCTAAAATTAATTAGGTGAAATTTAACTAAATTTAATCAAGTCATATTTAATTTGATAATTTGGTTTGGCCTAATTGGCAAAATTGAATTAATTATTGTTATGCAAATTTCTTGGACTTAGGTTGAATTAATTTGATTTAAATTAAAAATCCATTTGTTTTTTAATTTATTCACTTTGTGTTTAGTTTAATTTTAATGTAAAAATAAAATTAAAAATTTGTCATTTGTGTGTGTTGTGTTGAACCATCTTCATTCCACACTTAAAAGAAAATTATATTCAATATTAAAAGAATATTTAAAATTGGGTGTCCTTGCACTCTCAAAAACTTCATTGTAAACAAGGGTTTGAGAGTCACAAGATAAAATATGGAAAATCATTTTTGCAAAAACCTTCTTTGAAAACTAATGTCAAACCTGAGTATATATAGAAAACCCATTTTTTTAGAAGACTTGTTCGAATGAAAGCATGTGGTTCGTTTGAACAATGTATGAATTCTCGTTCAAACCAAACTGAACCTTGTTCGAATGATAATAGAAAACTCTTTTGAATGGATATCGAATGACCTTAAAACGAAATTTTCTCTATGAACAATGAAACCTCGTTTGAAGCTCATTTGAACGAAATAGGAAAATCGTTCAAATGAACATGGAAAACTCATTTGAATGACTTAACCAAAAATCTGTAAAAAAATAGTTAACAAAAAATGCCTCAAACAATATTGTAAACAACACCCAAACATATCCAAGAATAGAAATAAATACATATTCATACCTTCAATGAGATCCCTCGAAAATTGAAGATGAAAACTCGACACGTGACCCAATCTATCCTCTATGACTCTTTAACTTTTCCACATGGTCTTCAATCACACATCATAGTCTTAAAGGACACATAACTCAAATACTAACAACCTATGACTCAAACAAGTTTTGTCCAAACATGAAATTATGACAATACATACAAATTTACTCAATTTAAAAATTCGTCCTTACAATTCTCCCCAAGTTGCCAAACTCCTTGGGGTTATGTGATAGTACTATGTGTAACCTTTTTTAGTAAGGCATTTTGAAAACACCTTTAGACGTAGCTTCTTGTTGTTGTAATTAGCACCTAAATGCTAAGCAAACTGTCATCGTCTCATAAGGTAGTAATTGTTACCTCACAAACTATCAATGTCTTAAAATATAGGCCCACACCAAATAAAATAATATAAAAGACTATATTGCCTCAATAAAATAAATCTGACATAATAAATAAGAGGAATAGATAAGCGATCCAAATTCTATTCCATCCTTACAAGTTTAATGTGTTCATGAAAGTATTTAGAGGTATAATTCAGAAGTAAAAAACCTAGGTGTACATTTCATCCTGACCGAACGAAACAATCCTTTCGTTCGAACGAGATTGGACCTCCTTAGAATGAAATCATTTTTTCGTTCGAACAAAGCCTTATTTTTGTTCGAATGACTTCACTGCCTTAAAAAATGTGTTTTCCTATAAAATGATTCTTTTGGACTTTTACAAAAACTCTTTTGCCAAAAATTAAATTCTATGCTTACACCAAAAGTTTTCTTTCTTTTGTTTTAAATAAACACTTTTATAATACAAATCATACACCCCTTAATATGATTTGTTGATTTTTGCAAACCCAATTTCCATACGTGATATCAAACCCTTACAGAGGTTTCTCTAAGGCTAACTTTTGTGGAGTTACGACTCTACTGAAGAAGAATGGATTCCGTATCCAAAGGCTGATCGGTGGACATCGAGGGAAAAGCCGCTTCCCGTGGATGGTGCTGGAATGAGCCGTGTCTATTAAAGAATTGAAGACATGTGCATTATACTTAGTGGATCTCTAAGTATTCTGTAAGTCATCAAGTCTGTCAAACTCTATAATAGTGCTGAATCTAGGTTTTTACACGAAAGGGATTTTTTCCCAGATTCGTCTTCTGTGTGTTTGGGTTGATTGTACGATTGGATATTATAGGGATAAATTTCCCATCGAGTCAATTTGTAGTATTGGCTTAATTTCGAACAAAACATTTTGAGTCATAGGATAGAGTGTCAAGTTGTTTCCATCCAAGCCCATGACGAGTTTATGTTGAAGACGTAGCAGCCCAGAATTTAATGCTTCATCATTGTCGAGTTTAGTGACATGTTTCTACGTTAACAAGATTTGGATTCCAAAGTCTCCAAAAGGTATGAATGCACTTCTATATATGTAGGAGACTTGGAATATTTTTATGGGTGTTATTTTAGTCTAAAATTACTTTTATTTTGAAAAAATATTTTAAAACTTTGTATTAAAGTTTTTGGGCTTAAAAATGGAAAATGACATTTTCTGAATTTTCGTTCGAAGTGTCGTTCGAACGAGTTTTGACAACGAATTTGTTATTTAATATTTGACTTATCGTTAAAAGTCGTTCGAACGACCTAAGTAGTTTTTTGACAGTTTTTTGAAAAACTTCCAACTCGCCCACTTCTTTTCCCACTAATTTTTACTGACATAATATGTGCGAGAAACATTATTTTCTCTCCTACTTTTGACATACTATCACCTACATTTTGAGAGAAAAAAAATCAACATCGAAAGTTCATGTTTTTTTTTTAGTTTTGTATTCATGGATTAAAATTCTTCCAAAACTCTACACACCCATATGTTTTAGTTTACTTCCAAGTACCCTTATATATATTTGTTGCTTAGAGAGTTTATTTGACACCTGGTTTTATCTATAATATACCCATATATACCCTCGGCCAGGCCGAGGGTGTCCTCCACCCAGATGAGGGCTCAGGCCCAGGATGAGTCTAACGACCACAATACCATTACAGGAAAGATCGGCCAATATGATCCCTCAGCCAAGATCAGACGACCCTTCAAGGGGACGACCCCTCATCATGGCCCAGAGGACCCTCGGTGGGGGTCGACCCCTCATCGTGGCCTAGACGACCCTCAGCGGGGGTCGACCCCTCATCATCGCCCAGACGACCCTTCAAGGGGCCGACCCCCATCATGGACCAGATGACCCTTCAAGGGGCCGACCCCTCATCATGATCCAGATGAACCTATGAGGGGACGATAGTAGAGGCTCACAACCATTCAGGCCTGATGCCAACACCAACTTTAGCCTCGGCTTAGCATCCTAGGCCGATGGTGACATCATCATAGTGCGTGACTTGGGAGACGCGTGGAACAGTGCGCATGGAATTCATATAGCACGTGGATTAAACCGTTATAACAATATCATCCCCTCACGTGAGGGAATATTATGTCATCAATAATTGCAAGTGGCACATCCAGGTGTCAGCAAGGGATTTTCTAGATCATCATTCACATGCGTTGTGCATGCTTGGGGGGCACACTACAGCCCCAAGCCCTATATATACTGGTCATCTTCAACCTTGTAAAGGGATCAATAATTGTAACCCTAGATAAAACTCTTCTTGTACACACAGTAGAGAGAGAGTGAGCTTATATGCATTATATCCAAGGCCATTAGTGCCCATATTTAGCGGATCACACACTCACAGTGGAAGTAGGCCTAATTGGATGAACCACTATACATCATTATCTTATTCCTCTTATACCCATCCCCTTCTATACACTTACACACATATATAACTCTATTGTTACCATTGTTATTACTGTTTGAGCTCATCATCACTTATCTAGTGGTGGTGAATCTTAGCATCATCAATCTACACCATCAAAGATGAGAGTTTGGGTTCTTCTCCACCCCTAAAGGTGTTTGGCTTGCATGCTGCGGTGTTCCCACTCAAAGAAAGGCATCATGTGAGGGGGACTATGACCAAAAGCCTCATTGGTGGTGTGGGTACCCGAATTTAGCATTACGGGCCCGGACGAGTAGCATAATAAAAATGGCCCAAAATCCGAACCCCTTGCCTTAACTGAATAGGATTACAACTTAGTCTCCTCCCATGCTCTCGTATAAGAGATGTTTTAGGAGAAGATGGTAAATGTGGGGGAGTCTAACACCCCCACTCCCCGAAGACAGACATGTATATAATAAACCCTAAGTCTGGGGCAAAGGATACGTACTGTATTCTCTGTAAACGCTCCCCAAAGTATATAGAAATAATACTGACTGGACCACCATGGACGTAGGCATTCTTGCTGAACCACGTACATATTGTGTTATGTGATTGGCATTTTATCTTCTTTATTTTCCTTGGTGGTTGTGCTTCTCCCATTTATTTATGTTGAATATAATTGTCACCACAATTGGCGCCGTCTGTGGGAACGTTTGTCTTCCCTGATAAAGCCCGCACAAAAAAAAAAGAAGTTCGAAATGTCTGGTCACAACAGTACCTCTCCTCAGGCAGGAGATATCCAAGAACAACCTGCTCCTTGTAGGATCAGATTTGAAGTTAGGCGTTCAGATCAGAGGGCTCGCCCGGAGAGGCCAGCATCAGAGGAAATCCAAGGACCAGTAAGGTCCACGCAAATCTCCAGACTGATTGATGCCTATGAGGCAAGGCTCCAAGAGCAAAGGGAGTCCTCTCACAAGCAGGAGGCTGAGAATGCTCGCCTCAAAAGTAAATTAAAGAGGATGGAGAAAAAAATCCATCGCAGCACTAGGCGACGTCCATACCTCACTCCTAGCCCTCAGGTGAGAAAGTCTCGCAGCCATGGAAGGAGCCCTAAGCGTGGGTCCCAAAAGAGTGAGAGACACGAATCAAGCAACGACTCCCTCGAGCACCAGCGATCGGCTCTCCGTTACGATAACCCAACTCGTAGCAATGAGAACATACAAAATTTGGTCCAAAGAGAGATGGACCAACACCCAGCACATTGCGGCGCAAGATCAACCAGGGAGCTTGCTAGATGAGCTCTCAAGACCTAGATGAAATCCCCTTTCTCGAGGGAAATAGAGGAAGAAGAATCCCCCAAGAAATTCGTTATTCCAAGATTCAAGACTTATGATGGAAAAATAGATCCTATTGATCACTTTAGGCAGTATAAGCAAGCCATAACCCTTTGGAACCACTGAGATGCGCTGATGTGTCGAATTTTTCCCTCGATCCTATATGACCTGGCACATAAATGGTTCAAAAGGCTCCCTCATAGGTTTATTAGGAGCTTTGAGTCCTTGGCCGAGATTTCTACGGTCCACTTCATTACTAGTAGCTCCCATCCCAAAAGGATGGATGCTTTACTAATAATTAAGAAGACATCTCAAGAAACCCTCCGAGACTACGCGAAGAGGTACTGGGAGTTATTCAATGAGGTCGAAGACTGCTCGGAGCAGGAAGCAGTGGCCTCCTTCAAAATTAGGCTACCCAACTCTTCCCTTCTGTACCAGTCCCTGACAAAGAAAGAGGCCACGACCATCGACGACCTGATGGCTCGTATCGAGAAATACGCTAAGGTGGAGGATGTGACCCACCTCAGTATAGGGGAGAACGGTTGAACTAAGCTCACTGCCAAAGGCAATGAGAAAGATAAGAACCAGAAGAAAGGAGGAAAGAATGGGGGCAAGAATGGCTCCAAGAACGGAGGCAAAAATGATGTGGTAAAAGCATTTTAGGCAGTCAACACTGTCTTTAGAGAACCGATTTACAAGATTCTCGCAAAAATCAAAGACGAGCCATTTATTAAGTGGCCCAGAAAGATGAGAGGAGATCCCTTAAAGAGAAACAACGTGCTGAGACGCGCCTTTCATAAAGAAGGAGGACATAGGACTGAGCATTGCAAAGATCTTAAGTCCCACCTCAAAGAGCTGGCCCAGTCCGAGCATCTGAACGAATTCGTGGAAAAGAAGGCAGAGAAAGTCGCTGCCAATGGAGAGGTAAGACCTGACAACGTACTCGAAGATGATGCTGGCCATGAATTCACAATAATTCACGGGGCATCTGATGTGAAGAAGATTCAGGGGAATTCAGCTCGGATGGAGGTAAAGAAGCTTACAGTAATGATCCAAGTTTTTCAGATCGATCCAGCAAAGACCCAATCTAGAAAACGTCGGCGAGCAGATGACATCAACTATAGAAAACATATCGTGTTCACAGATGAAGATCTGGTGGGAGTAAGAACCCCACACCATGACGCCTTGATCATTACGATCAGGATTGCCAACTATGACGTCGACAAGTTGCTCGTCGACCAAGGAAGTTCATCAGAGGTAATGTATCTCGATTTGTTCAGGAAATTAAAGTTGAGCATCGCCGACCGAAGGAGGCCACTATCCCTCTAGTTGGCTTCGCTGGAAAAGTGACAACCCCGCTGGGAAAGATTGTGATGCCGATAAGGGCAGGAAGTATCTCCAAGATGATTGAGTTTTTGGTAGTCAACATTGACTCACCGTACCAAGCAATTAAGGTACGGAAGACCCGGAGTGGAAGAGACCAGGCTCCTTCCTTCTGAGTGAAATGTGGAAAACCTGGAGGAAGTCACAGCTGGTGGTAGCAAAAAGGATAGGGTATTCTTGATTGGAGCTTCTCTCACAGATCAATAAAAAAAAAAGAATTGACGATTTTGTTGAGAAGCAACGTAGACGTTTTCGCATGGGAAGTATACGAGCTGCCTGGAATTAATCCCAGTGTGGTTTGTCATCGGTTGTATGTCGACCCCACTTTCCAACCTATCACCCAGAAGGCACGGCGAACTGCGCTCGAAAAGGAAAAAGCCATAGAAAAAGAGGTTGAGAAATTACTGGATGCAGGGTCCATACGAGAGGTCCAATTCCCCAAATGGTTATCCAACCCAGTAGTAGTTCCAAAGAATAATGGGAAATGGAGAGTCTGCATCGACTTCACTGACCTTAACAGGGCTTGCCCTAAGGACAATTTTCTCCTCCCAAAAATTAACCAATTGGTGGACGCCACAGCGGCTCACGAAAGAATGAGTTTTCTGGATGCATATTCGGAATATCATCAGATTCCTCTGTATGCACCAGACCAGGACAAGACAGCATTCATCACCACCATCGGATTATACTGTTACAAAGTCATGTCAGTCGGGCTCAAAAATGCAGGGGAAACCTACCAGCGGCTGGTCACCAAGATGTTCAAAGACCAAATGGGAGACACCATGGAGGTCAACATCGACGATATGCTCGTCAAAAGCAGAAACAAAAAAGGCCACCTCTCAGACATATCGAGAACCTTCGAGATCCTTAGGAAATATTGAATGAAGCTCAACGCGAGCAAGTGTTCTTTCGATGTCTTGTTAGGAAAATTTCTTGGGTACTTGGTCAGTAAGAGAGGCATCGAGGCTAACCCGGACCAGATCGACACAATCAACAGGGTGCAGTCCCTTCATAAAATACGAGACATATAAAATCTCACCGGCATGCTCACTGCCTTAGACCGTTTCATCTCAAAGTCCTCCGAGAAATGCAAACCGTTCTTCCAGCTCCTGAAGGAAAGTAAGACAGTAGAATGGAATCAATATTGCTAGCGAGCATTAAAATAGCTCAAGGACTACCTTAGCTCACCACCCCTGCTCATCATACCCCAAGAAAGAGATTCCTTGTACTTGTACCTCGCCATCTCCAACCACGCCGTGAGTTCTACGCTGGTGTGCGAGAAAGCAGGAATTCAGCACCCCGTTTATTACGCGAGCAAGACTCTATTAGAGGCTGAGCAGTGGTACCTACCACTAGAAAAGCTTGCATTTGCACTTGTAGTAGCTTCAAGGATGTTGAAGCACTATTTTGAAGCTCACACCATCATTGTTCTTACATCATACCCCCTTAAAGAAATCCTGAGGAAAGAGGACTTGTCTGGCAGACTGACTAAATGGCCAGTTGAGCTCGGACGATTCGACATCCAATTTCAACCAAGGAATGCAATTAAGGGACAAGTACTTGCTGATTTCATAGCTGAATTCACAGGAAAGCCTATTCCAGAACAACTTCAACCGATGAAGTAGAGAGAGAACCACGCAACAGAAGGAGTTTGAAAATTATTTGTTGATGGAGCCTCAAACTCAAGGGGCAGGAGTGGGAATTATGCTTGTTACTCCAGAAGATACAACCCTCGAATAAAGAATCAGGCTTGGATTTGAAACCTCCAACAATGCAGTGGAATATGAAGATTTGATAGCCGACCTCCAAAAGGAACACACTTTAGGAGCGAAGAAATTACAGGTGTTCGATGACTCACAATTAGTCTTCAATCGGATAAATGGAGACTATAACGCAAGAGACGAAAGAATGGCGGCCTATCTCGCCTTGGCCAAAAGGCTAATGTCCAGCTTCAAGGAAGTCAGTGTCCAATAATTTCCCAAAGGACAGAGCAGCCACGCTGATGCCCTGGCAACCCTGAGCTCGGCAATTAATTCCGACTTAAAAAGAATGATCCCCATCGACTTCCTCGCTCACCCGAGCATCAACCAGAGCGATGAGCTACCAGGCGCGGAACCTGTGCTCCACATTGAATCAGCACCCAGTTGGATGGACCCTTTAAAGGAATATTTGAAGGATGGTACGCTTCCAAGTGATAGGAAGATCGCTATCAGATAAAAGTCAAAGCTGCTCATTTTCACTTATCTCCTGAGGGTAAGTTATATAAAAGATTATTCTCTAGCCCTTACCTGCAATGTGTTCACCTGAGGAATGTTGAGCAGATTCTACACGAGCTCTATGAAGGAATCTATGGGAGCCATATAGGATGAAGATCACTAGCTTTTCTAGCTATGAAGGAAGGCTACTGGTGGCCACATATGCAAAAAGATTCAGCAGTATATGCTCGCAAGTGCAAGAAATGTCAACTACACGCCCCTATGGTTCACCAACCTGCCAGCGACCTAAGATCCCTCACCATCCCCTGGTCCTTCGCCCAATGGGGAATGGACATCGTAGGACCACTTCCTACCACCGCCGGCAACCGTAAGTATCTGTTGGTCATAACGAATTAATTCACCAAATGGATCGAGGCGGAGCCACTGGCCAACATCCGAGATGCAGATATGATGAGATTCATATGGAAGACATAATTACCCGTTTTGGAATCCCCATAACCATCATCACTGACAACGGAACACATTTCGAGAGTGGCCCATTCCAGAGCTTCTGCAGTGAGCACGGGATCAGACACTACTTCAGCTCGGTGGCGTATCCTCAGAGCAACGATCAAGCTGAGGCTTCTAACAAAATAGTGATCGATGGGATAAAGAGACTATTAGAGCGATTCAAAGGTGCATGGGTAAACGAGCTGCCTCATATTTTGTGGGCTTACCACACTACCCCACGACGGGAAATGGGGGAAACCCCATTTTTGCTAACATATGGAATGGAGGCGGTCATCCCATTAGAAGCAGGCCTACAAACTATGAGATCCACCCTTGTCGACCAGGGCCAGAATGATGCAGCATTGCTCGCTGAACTCGATCTAGAAGACGAATGCAGAGGACTTTCTTTACTGAAATTAACGAGCTACCAGCAACAGCTCACAAGACACTATAACAAGAGAGTCAATCCAAGGGCATTCCAAGTAGGTGACTTTGTCCTAAGAAAAGTCCTTGGCAGCGCAGTAAAACCGTCAGATGGAAAATTGGGCCCAAACTGGGAGGGAGCCTATCACTTAGAAACCCTGGAGGGCAAGAGATACCCCGAGCATGGAATGCGAAAAATCTTAAGAAATTCTATTTCTAGTTTTTTCTTTGGTTTTCTTTATCAGTTTATGCAAATGGCAACTCATTTACTTGTGATCAATGAAAGTTGTTTGGCAGTTGCATTCTATAGGGTGTTAGGTAATTAATATATGGACTTTATAACTTGCACACCCTTTCCAAGTGACAGGCACACTACTCAGTAACGATAGCATGGAAAACACCCTCCTCAGGTTTTTGTTATAAAGCACGAACAACCTCTTAGCATTGCCCCTGGCAATATATGAAGCCCTATAGGAGATCCTTAGGTAACTCGGCCAAGTCAAATTAGTCGCCAGAAAATGTTTGGTCAATAAAACCTTGATCGGATAGAGTATCCAACACCAGGTGTGTCCTCGCCAATTGTCACACTTAGGCCTAAGGAAGTGTGACGACACGACCTAAAAGCTAAAGTAAGGAAGAATGGTATCTCATAAGCATACTGGACTGGAGGGACACTTACTCGATAATACAAACTTACCAATCTAGTCGGTCGAGAGAGGCCAAAGATTATTAAGCAAAGAACAAATGATGCAAAAATTATGGAACACTTTTTTAGTCGGTGAATTCGCCCAAAATATAAATTTTATATTATTTTCACAACAGAAATGTACAACTCGTGTATAATCGAAGAGATCGCCCAAAGCATCGATACTACATTGTTTCATTACATATGTGTACATAATAATAACTAGTAAAATCTTAATGAGGCCGAGGTCTCTGAACAAGATAATCAGCTACTTGCGCTCTTCGACCGTCATTCGGGTGAGGAGCTAATTCTTCACCGACCTCGTTCGCATCTGACTCCAATAGCTGTCGAGGGATGGCATCGATGGGGATCAACTGATCATCCCTCCTGAAGGGATTAGGCTTAAAGTGGAAGGAGAAACCTCATGACGATACCAGAACATTGAGTTCCTTGGAACTTGTAGCTCCCTTAGGGCACTCAAATATCCCCTAATAAAGGCGATCTCTTCAAATTCTGTCAGGCTCGTAGGAGAATCTACCCAACCTTGGTCGTAACCATCAACCCATACTCACTGGGGTCCTCTCTTAAATAGATGCCTCAGCCGTGTGACATCCCTTTGGAGCCCAGTAGTAATAACGTATGCTCAGTGGACATCTTCACGAAGATCATCCACTTCTCTAGATGGGTTCCTTGAATTTCTACCAGCTCACAGAACGGTCGATGGGATAGAACCTCGTATCACCAAAGGAATGTCGCTCGGTCCTGCGCCAGCTCGCGATGAGGAGGAACACCTCAAAATGCGAGGCGCAGTGATCGGTGCATGCTCCCTGAGGAGAAACACCTCTCTCCTCAAAGACTCATTTTCCTATTGAAGAATTTCCCCAACTTGGTTAATCTCAATAGCATCAAGGATCCTTGCCCTCAGAGTATTCACCTCCTCTTGAACAAGATCTCCAACTTCTTCCATCTCCTGGAGCCTGTCTTTCAGTTTAACAACGAGCTCAGTCTGCTCTATGAAACACTTGTTCCTCAATCGCAAAGATTTACAAATCCTCACAAAGGTATGACGAACTTCAGGACTTACATTAGGACCAAGCATTCTTCCCGATTGAGAAGTGGCTAGTATATAGTCATCTACATCAACCAACTACGGGCCATAAAAGAGCAGTAAAGAAAAAAAAATCAGAGCACTGGGGGAAAAAACCTTCTCATTTCATTAATATGCAAAAGGATCAGAGTACATCGAGGAACAGAGAGGAAGATTACAAACAAAAATACAAAAGGAATCCTAAGGGTAAATTAGCTGGCGACCTCGGGCTGCCCAGAAGAAGTTGGTTGCTTCCCCTTATCAGCAGCAGTAGGAGCACCTCCCTCAGCAGGGACAACCTCTGTCGCCCGAACAGGAAGGGCATCAACAGGAACTGATTGGGAGGCAGAATCAACACCTTTTATGGCTGGGGCAGGGGTTTCATCCATAATTAGCTTTGGGCCTGGATCGTGCTCATCGAATAGGGGAGAGGCAACGTCCACCCTAGTAGCCAAGAAGGCTTTGTTCTAACCTTTTTTGAAGTTTAGAAGGCTGATGTAGCCTATCTAAACCTCAGCATCTTCATATGCGGCAGCCCACTCGGAGTTATCTGAATCTTCCTTAACGGTGGCTGCCTCATAATCCTTCTCCTTTAGCTTCTCGTTCAGCACCTTGTTCTCCTCCATGACTGCCAGCTTTCTCGAGCAGACCAAATCAGAGGCCTATCGCAGCTCGCTTAGTTCTTTGTCAACTGCCTACATTTCTCGATTGGCTTTGACAAGGGCTAGGTCAGAAGACATCTGGGCAGCATCAGCAGCCTTCAAGCTATCATCGAGCTCGGCACTCTTCACTCTCAAAGCAGCATTCTGCTTATCCAGCTCACCATTCTTACTGATCAGCTCGTCGCGAGAGAGATAAAGCACAGCAAAATCAGTCACAAACTGCAAGTAAAAAAAGATATTAGAAGAAGGAAATAAACAGAATTTGACAAATATTAGAAAAGAGAAATGGACTTACCAAGGCTAGCCTCTGACTCTCTTGTAGGGCTAATTGGTCAGTCCCTATCGCCCTTTGGCGATCAGCAGGAAGGACTTCTCTCTCGAGCAGCGCAGGGGCCAATTGAGGAGAAGTGGCAATCGAGGCCCCCTCTGGCAACGTGGTTCTCAGGCACTAAGGCTTACCCAGCCTTTGTCCTCGCCTCTATTTTTCTCCTCTCTTCCTATTTTTCCTTCTCCTTCTCTACCCTCCTCCTCTCCTCGACCTTCTTCCTCTCCTCAGTCTTCTTCTTCTCTTCTTCCCTCTTTCTCTCTCTCTCTCTCTCTCTCTCTCTCTCACCTGCTCTTCTTCTTTTCTCTTCTTCTCCCGCTCCTGAGCAGAAGATCAAGAATCAGTAGCAACAACCCCACTGCTGGACTTCTGCTTCTTCGACCTTTGAGTAAGGAGCACATCATCATCATCACGAATCAAGTTCTTTCTTGGGGGAACCATTTCCTCACTGGAGCTGCTAGATGAACTCGAAGGTTCTTAGGCTTCAGAAACCTCTTCTGAGCTAGAAGAATTGTCACTACTGGAGCTCTCCTCGCCAAAAACACCTTCGTCACCTCCTCTAGTATTACTCTCGGAATTGCTCTCTTCCTTATCCAACTGAATGGGATCGGCAGCAGATTCTTCAGAGGTTTTTAATTCAGGAATACTATCCACAGGCCTCGTAATAAAACTAGACCCAATATTCTTATACTCGAGTAGGAAAGCGACAGACCGGGGATGTTCACCGTCAGCCAAAGTTTCCCTGATATTCCAAGCTTTAATCAACTCGAAAGTTCGAACCTCGCTGAGCGCAGGCTCCAAGTTCTTTGTCTTCGCTGAAAAGAAAATAGGAAAATGTCAAAAAAATTACACATTAACAAAGAAATCAGAAGGACAGAGCAAAGACTACCTATGTACTCTTCCCCATAAAAGGGACAGTGAATCTATCAGACCTAGACCCCTCAGTATGAGGGGAGAACTACCAATTCCTAGCAAGAAAGCCATCTTGCCAGTAGTCCTTGTGGTAATCAGGTAAATTTACTACCAATACCCAATTAGGACTCATGGCCTTGAGTTAAAGAAGACCAAAGCTAGTTCGAGAGAAGGAATAACAAAAGCAGACTTCGGCGAGCCATAATTTAGTGCCATAAAGTTGATTTATTCTATGGACACCATTAATTATCTTCCATACATTGGGTGAACACTGTGCAGGAACAATGTTGAAATAACCAAAGAAATGAAGAAACAAATTGTTTAGAGGAAAAGTAATCCCCCCTTGAGAAAGTAACATGACATGAATCCAATGAGCACCCTCTATCTCTCTAAAATTCTTAGGGAGAGAGGCGCACTCAATCTCTACCCATTCTGGGATATTATAGAACTTCCTGAACTCAGATAATGACCTATTACCTATTTTTGAAAATTATAAACCCTACAAATAGCAAATTCAGAGAAAACTCAGCAAAAGAAGTACAAAGAAAGAGCAAAGAGGACTTACGAGATGAAACGATCACGAGAGAGAGTGAAAGCGAAGAAAATGAAGGCCCAGAGAAGAAGTCACGACAACTAAAACTTGCAGAAGGTGAATAAATGCAGAGAAATTTGAAACGACAATGGTGGAAAGTTGCTCCAAATAGTTTTTAAATGCCCCCAATCATCGCGCACAAGATACGAAGCAACTGCCGCCTAAATCAGTTCTCGACTTTGGGAAGAGTTACACGGTTCACAAAAGTGTCATTATGGAAAATCATTTAAATTTATTGAGCCCAGCTTGTGGCCCAATAACTTTAGGGGCAATTGTGGGTACCCGAATTTAGCATTATGGGCCCGGACGAGTAGCCTAATAAAAACGACCCAAAATCCAGACCCCTTGCCTTAACTGAATAGGATTACGACTTAGTCTCCTCCCATGCTCTCGTATAAGAGATGTTCCAGGAGAAGATGGTAAACGTGGGGGAGTCCAACACCCCCACTCCCCGAAGACAGACATGTATATAATAAACCCTATGTCTGGGGCAAAGGACACGCACTGTATTCTCTGTAAACGCTCCCCGGAGTATATAGAAATAATACTGACTGCACCACCGTGGATTCTTGCTGAACCATGTACATATTCTGTTGTGTTATTGGCTTTTTATCTTCTTTATTTTCCTTGGTGGTTACGCTTCTCTCATTCATTTGTGTTGAATATAATTGTCACCACATGTGGATTCCAAGATTCAGGTGGAGTCCGGGGTTATCGACTAGGCGGAGGTATTTACAAGAAGATACATAAAGGCTTGGATGGAGTCAAGTCGATGAAGTAAGTCGTCTGTCTTGTAATTGTAAAGCCATACTTAGTGGACTTAAGTCTAGGGGACGTCCGAGGTTTTTCCCATTTGGGTTTTCCTCGTACATCGCGGCGTGCTGTGACTAATTTATTTTTATCTTGGAATAAACACTTAGAACGCATGCTTAGGAAAATTCACGATAAAATTGATTTAAATTTCACACTAGTGTAATTTGGTGCTAAAATTATTTTGGGTGACGTTTAGATTAATTTAATTCAATTCGACTAATTGTAATTTGATAAAATTTGGTTTTGCCTAAATAGAAAAATGAATTAATCTTGTTAGGCAAATTTTTAGGACTTTGGTTGAATTAATTTGGTTTATTTGAAAATTTATTTGTTAAATAATTTAATCTCACTTTGAGTTTAGTTTAATTTTATTTGAAAGAAATTAAAATTAGTAGGTTGTGTTGTTTAGAATTCGAACCGTCCTATTCCGCATTAAAGGAAATTCATTTTAAAAGCAAATGTAAAATTTGGGGGCTTTCGTGTTTTCAAGTGGTATCAGAGCTATAACGCTAATTTATTGCGTTAAGATCCCATTATGTTCAATTAATCAACGCCAAAGATTTCTCAAAGTTGGGATTTAATCAAAAATTAAAAGGAAAACAAATTACATTTTCTACAGGAGTCGATCGATCGACAATTTTGATCGATCACTCAATCAGTCGATCAATCAACATTCTTGGGTCGATCGATCGATCGATCGGATATTTTCCCAGATTTATGTATAAGTTTACCTACGGGTTTTACACTTTTTCATCATTAAAACCACTACCAAGAAATGCCAAACTCCTTATAATTCATCCCAAAAAATATAACAAGATATATAACTCATCCCTAACCATAAATTCATCAAGAAGTTTCAATTAAATCATATTATTTTCCATAAAATTCATAAACCTCTTATTTTATCAGCTCTCCAAGAACAATTATAAATCCCAAATTTTCTTCACCAAATGATTCAAAAATTTCGTGGATTTAAATATACATACAAAAAGATATTAATCTTACTTAATTTTCATTTTAAGAATTTTATTAAAATCACCATATTTCACCCTTGGTTCATGCAACTTTTCAGAATTTTACTACTATTCTAACATGGACAGTATACATTCTAAATTTGCAATAGTTAAATCACTTGCCTCTAATTAATGGTCTGAACCGTTGGGGAAGATAACTCTATTAGTATTCCTCCATTTTTCAGCCAACTTTCGGTGGTGATGGTGGTAGAGGGTGACTCTTGGCTTTTGGTCTCCTAGAAATGCCTTTTCCTTTCCCAAAGACGTCTCTCACTATCCCCTAAGTATTTTCTTTTGATTTTTGGTGAATGAAACTTAATCCTACCACCTCTACACGTATATACTATTACCACAAATTCGTGGGTACTATTCACCCATTTTAGAAATTGACCAAAATATCCCTCCGGGGTGTCTGTTTGGTTCCAAATTGCTCCAAGACCCAAAGTAATCCCCCAAGTTGACTTTTTAAACTATTTAAACCCTTTTGAACACTTTGCCACAGTCAAACAACCATTCGAATGATATAAAAATAAATTAGTTTTCATTCCATTTAAATATAGTCCTGACACGACTCACACGCGCGTCCCGACTTAATTACCGTAATTGTCGTATTCATCACTCGCGACAATTTTATAAAATCATTATCATATATATTACTTTTAATCACAAGTAATATTCAACATAAATGATATATTACTTTATTCTCGAGTAATATTTAAATCCGGATTAATTTTTAATTATCCTATAATTAATTCTAATTAATCCCATTTTAAAATTCATTAAAAATACGTGGTGTTACATACTTCTCCGTCCCGAAATTTAAAAAAATTATACCAGATAAGAACAACTCTGGCTACATCTTGTGCATCGTATCCTCGTTCTTATAAGTAAACTATTCCTTACCGCCCATATAGGTCATTATAAAATATCCTTAATAATGAACACCTCACGTATGTTCTTTTTAAACCCCAGGTTACCCTGTCACATGGGCTCTTGCCCAGGCCTTACCGTTTAAATTTCACTACTCAAACTTTATTTTAGATACTCACTACCTAACCTTCTACTATTTTCACTTTAGTATATTAATCGTTCTTTAGATACATACGATCACGTCTCGCAACGATCACACACAAGTAGGTTATTTGCTCAGTATATATTTTACACACATTATATACTATAAGTATCAACTCATATCTGATCTTCACAATAGTACCAGGTCCCCCCACCTTTTACTAATGACAATGAGAACAACAAGGTTTATCGTGCCATGCCTCAACTAGCAACATGCCCAAAAGTGAACTTAGATGAGTTATTGGACACAAACTCCACTAGTGGAAGGGACTGCTCTCGTCCTCCCATCAGATCCAAGGGTACACATATAATTTATTCTCCAACATGTGATTAGTTCACTTGTTCTGCCCATTCGTCTGCGGATGATAGGCCGTACTCAATCACAACTCTGTACTTATGGCCTCGTGAACACTCTTCCAAAATTAAAAGACAAAGATCTTGTGCTAATCGGACATGATATCAAGTGGTACCCCATGTAACCTCATTATCTGGGCTACAAAGATCATCTCATACTATCTCGTAGTATGATCAGTCCTAACTGGAATAACATAAGCTACTTCGATCAACTAATCCACTATCACCCATATAAGATCGTAACCCTTCCACTTGTTCTGCCCATTCGTCTGCGGATGATAGGCCGTACTCAATCATAACTCTGTACTTATGGCCTCGTGAACACTCTTCCAAAATTAAAAGACAAAGATCTTGTGCGAATCGGACATGATATCAAGTGGTACCCCATGTAACCTCACTATCTGGGCTATAAAGATCATCTCATACTATCTCGTAGTATGATCAGTCCTAACTAGAATAACATAAGCTACTTCGATCAACTAATCCACTATCACCCATATAGGATCGTAACCCCTCTAGGAAGTAGTTACCTTCGAGAAAAAATCCTTGGAATGATCTCCCATTCTACTGGTTGATAAACCCCTACTGGTTTCGGATGGTCCACCCTTTATCAACAGACAGGTGACCCATTGTAAAACGAATTTAGCAATATTTCTCTTTATTAAATCCCATCACCACTGTCATTTATAACATGATACATCTTATATGCTCTAAAATGTACCTATAACTGTGATCTATGTGACTTTACCTCACCGCGTGTCACAAGTCTTGCACCCGCTCTAAAAATTCAATTTCTCGTGAAACGTAGGCCGCTGCCAAATCTTACGAAATAAGCTTTGACTTTCTCAGCTAGATGTTGTCGAATTCACATGACAATCATAATCCACTGCCTGATTCAATCACCTAGGGCTCTCATACACCCTATGTCTCACGCATTATTTCACTAATGACATGTACCACTCTTAAATCAATTATCGCGCACTTGGCATGATGATATGATAGGAGTACACTCAACCACCCCACTCGTCATAACTTATTCACTCTTTCAATGGCATCATTGTATTATTCATAATGATACCAAGACTAGGTGACTTCACCGGCCTCAAGTCATAATGGAATTATCAAATCTCAGTTATATTCTTGTTAATGTACAATGACCAAAGTACGAAACCCATGTACTATCGACCAAACTTCTCACCAACTCCCGATGTTTGCTAGTTTCATGCGTAGGATGTCTTGCAAAGCGAAATCCAAACAAGGAACCCCCCGATACACTATTACCTAACATAGTCACTTGTCGAGATTCATAAGGCCCTTAGTCCATAATATGTACCTTCCCAAAATCTTCGTATGTTGACATAAAAATCTACTTATGTCCCTTAGAATTAAGATGAAACATGGCGCTCTCACAATATCAAGCTCACGGTGCTATATATTTAATGAATTATATCTCTTTGTTCGATAAAGAACACAATGTATCCTGAATCATATCACGAATTAAATCCATATATATATATATATATAATCCCAATCCTGTTTCAGGTGGCGCCTCATAAAAGTAATTATTACTCACCCGGAGTATCTAACACGATAGTCTTATCACTCAATCTGCTATCATTCAAACATTCAGTAATTAATCACTACTCATTACCATAATAAGCTCTACTTTACTAACTTAATGTAGTAGTCAATTATAACAACATAATATGCGCTTAGGTCCCACCCGGCTCACTCACATGTGAGATCAAAAAGTCCTGATACTCATGGTAAATACATTTGTAACCAGACTATTAAAACTAACGTACCCACTAAACACGACTCGCATGAGAATTTTAGTTTAAAAATTCATATATATATATGTTGTGACACTCCCATGTCACTTGAATTAATCATTTACTCAAAAGGGTGAAACCAAGACTTCATCGGTCTCGCCTAATCGTAGGATTTCATCCAATAGTTTCCCCTTCCTCGTAGTGGGAAAATTATTCTGTTCTCATCGACCCTGAAATACGGTATGCTACTGTTATCGAGGACTCCAATGATCCTGCCTAAACCCACCACTCTCGGGTTGTAAATTCCCGGGCCTAATTCTCTTGAACCAATTCCTCCGCTGGAACTCTCACTCCTCCAGTTGTTATACCGAACTGGCATGGTTTAGCATTCCCAATCTTATCGCTCTCACTTCTCAACATGGACACATTCAACACTGATAGTCCCACTCTCTACATATAGAGAAATTTCTCAAGCCATTTTCTCGTCAGTGATCCCACCGACCATTTTGGAATGTCCTTCTCTCAGACCTGACAGTCTTATATCCCATTTTCTATTTTTGTTGTTCCTTTGGATCTGCTAGTCCTATGAAACACATGGTCGAACTCGCTGGTCTTGGCTGAATTCATCGCCACTTAGTAAGGATTTAAATAGGTCCCCCTACTGGGTATACCTTTCGATAATGTTTCACTATCACCATTGAATTTAATGTTGCCCTTCAGCTAGGTTTTCCCAACACTTCGGCTCCCCTTCTTTTGAAAGCGGTTAAAAATTTCTTAGCGACATCGATCCTTGTCGTCTTTGGCAGATTTCCCATCCACACTTGAGTATTTAACTCATGAGTCCTTTCACTACAATGAACTCTTCTTATCTTCGATATACCCCTTAGTTGTTGGGTAAGGAGTTCGTTAAGCAAGTTGACCGCACTTTCCCGTTGGGATTTTTTTCTTTCCCAACTGAAATAAGTTTCAAAATTCCATTCATACCCCAATTAAAACATCAAATGGAAGATTTCACGATCGAACCATACCCAAATTTCTCGTTTTAGCTTCATGTATGCTTCTTTATTTAAGATGTCTAACTTTCATCACTTTAGATTTCTCCCCTGAGAAAGAAAGTTCAGTAGAAATTTTCAATTCCTGGGTGTTACTACACTTCACCCTACATAATTGACTTTGGATTTCTTCCTTCACAAAAGTCCTTCCAACTCCCTCACCCTTCATTAAGAGTACTAGGTAAGTTTGGAACGACAAAAACGTCATCTATGATGGTGCTCAAAAAACTACAGCTCCTAAAAGTTTTCTTTATTGTCCTCAGTCCGGGCAACAATTTTGGTGTGTTCTACCTCAAACACCATTTCCTAAACACTCTATATTTTTGGCTGAGTCCTCCTCCGGCTGTTCTTCTAACGACCCCTCCCTAGTCATCGATGCCCGACCAAGCTCGTATAAGAATTATATCAATTATATTTTCTGGCAGGTGCACGTAAGTCATAATACGCAGAGGAATACAACATTCCAATAATAGGGCTTTACATCAAATAACGTTATGCTGAAATGTAAAATGCTATACAGATCCTAAGGACACTAGGAGTTGATGCTCTGATACCACCTGTGACACCCCGCCTAATTAAATATCGAGTGATCAGTCCTTTATTAAATTAAATCAAAATATCCAGTTAGTTCATTCTCAGCATCACTGTCGAAAAATAGTTTCTTTATTAATTCACCTAATAAATAATTAAGCTAGTGTCAAAACTTTTCCATTTTTAATTTAATTAAAACAATTCCATAATATGGAATATTAATTAGCAACATCACAACACCACAAAAGTAAATATAACAAGAATAAATGTGACTGGAATAACTCTCTAGTTAAAATATATCATTACCATCCAATAAAACTGATATCAATAATACTAACATAAGTAATTACAATCTCTAGAATAGAAATGAAATAACTAGAATCCTGGGCGACATGCCCAAAATGAAAGTAAATACTGCTGATGTATAAATCAATAGATTGGAAGCATCTAAACAAAGTCTGCATCCCCAGTAGCAACTACAATCCGCCGAGACATCCATATTCTATACTGGCATCCCTGATACTGCAAACCTTATTTACAAGATACAATAGAGAAGAGAATATGCAAGGAAACGGATTAGAGCCCGATTGTAAAATATTTTTAAAATATCAAGTGCAATTAAGCAATTATTATGTACATGTTAGCTTCTCGGGCTCTCGCTTGAGAATTCTCACCTCTTATCTAGTGTGCATGCCTAACGTACCTTATCATCTCCAAATTAAGGCTTTCAATTATGATTATATCCTATATCGCTTACCCGTATTTCCTACGTAATAAGTATGATAATTAAACATGTTCATTTCTCTTTAATATGAACTAGGCTTTCACAACTTTAAGATTAAGTATTCGCTTACTTAATTCAATCAGATCTCATTATTCATTTTTATCTACAATTTCACACAGTAGAATACATCACAGTATAAATTTTTAATCTACAATACTCACATAGTAGATTATATCACGGTATATATATTCATCACATTATTATATATACTAATACGACACCTCCCAGACAGAACTGCAATGTATGCATACTTTGCTATCATGTCCTGATACATCTCTCGCTGTATAAAGGACTATTGGTTCGGCGTCTCTCACGAACCATAAATAACATAACACACATATTGGAGGCGAGCATATCCTCCAGCCAAATGGGTCACGTACATACCTACGTTTCCATTCAACCATCGAAACTATCATTCACTCTGATAGCACGTGTTGAAGGTCCTATGCTTAGGGTACGAATCTAAAATCCCCTAAATGGGCTCATCAGGATAAGATCGTCCACAACGCGAAACCTCCACCCCGCTAGCAAGTAGTGTCGGTATGTCATGCACATAATAATAATAATAATAATAATAATAATAATAATAATAATAATAATAATAATAATAATAATAATAATAATAATAATAATAATAATAATAATAATAATATAGGTATTCACCCCACCTATATATAATAACAATAGGGCACACGCACAACCCATATAAATATTTCCATACGTAGTATATTTATCTCTAATATCCTACGTATATACAAATTATGACTTTACTTCTCAAATTATATTCACGAGCTTCTCTCATCACTCGAAGGTTAATCATTTATTCCTCATGTAAATATAGTAGGTAACATCTACGCCCTATTGGTCCATGTCATCACAACCCCCGAATTTCTATGAATTAAAATTATCTTTAATTAAGTTTATTTCTCGATAATTCCTAATTCAATCTTAACCCTTATTTAATCTCTTAGGGTTAATCCCTTATAAGCCCAAGGTTATTCTGGTAATTAATAACCCTCTTACTACTGGTACTAACCTTAAGTTACCCTTTATCCGATTTAAACTCCAATTTATATAATTTTCAATCGTAACTCATTCGGTTAACACTCGTAAATTTCCCCATTAACTCCAATACATAATAAGACTTTTCGGGTCTTAAGTATACCCTACTGCCCTTCCCTAAGTCCCATTATGTTCAATTAATCAACACCAAAGATTTCTCAAAGTTGGCAATTAATCAAAACTTAAAAGGTAAACAAATCACATATTCTAAAGGAGTGGATCAATCGACAATTTTGGTCGATCGATGGACATTCTTGGCTCAATCGGTCGATCGATTAGATATTTTCCCAGATTTCTGCATAAGTTTACCTACGGGGTTTACACCTTTTTATCATGAAAACCACTACCAAGACACCCTAAACTCCTCATAATTCATCCCAAAATATTTAACAAGATATATAAATGATCTTTAACCATAAATTCATCAAGAAGTTTCAATTAAATCATATTATTTCCCTTAAAATTCACAAACTTCTTGTTTTATCATCGCTCCAAAAACAATTATAAATCCCAGATTTTCTTCACCAAATGATTCCCAAATTTTGTGACTTAAATATACATACAAAAAGAGATTAATCCTACTTAATTCTCATTTCAATAATTTAACTAAAATCACTATATTTCACCCTTGGATCATGCAACTTTTCAGAATTTTTTTACTATTCTAACATGGGCAGTATACATACTAAATTTGCAATAGATAAATCACTTGCCTCTAATTGATGGTCTGAACCGTTGGGGAAAATAACTCTATTGGTATTCCTCCATTTTCTGGCCAACTTCTAGCGGTGGTGGTGGTAGAGGGTGACTCTTGGCTTTTCGTCCCCTAGAAATGCCTATTCATTTCCCAAAGAAGTCTCTCACTCTTCCCTAAGTCTTTTCTTTTGATTTTTGGTGAATGAACCTTAATCCTATCACCTCTACACATATATACTATTACCACAAATTCGTGGGTACTATTCACCCATTTTGAAAAATGACTAAAATATTCCTTCGGGGTGTCTGTTTAGTTCCAAATTGCTCCAAGACCCAAAGTAATACCCCAGGTAGAATTTTTCGACTATTTAAACCCTTCCAGACACTTTGGAGTAGTCAAAACGACCATTCGAATGACATGAAAATAAGTTACTTTTCATTCCATTCAAATATAGTCTCGACACGACTCGCACACGCGTCCCGACTTAATTACCATAATTGTCGTATTCATCACTCGCGGCAATTTTATAAAAACATAATCATATGTAAAGCCATAATCATATATATTAATTTTAATCACAAGTAATATTCAACATAAATTACATATTAGTTTATTCTCGAGTAATATTTAATTTCGGATTAATTTTCAATTATTCCACAATTAATTTTAATTAATCCCATTTTAAAAGACATTAAAAATACACGGTGTTACAAAAACTTGGTTTAAATCTTTAAAACTTGGGTTGAAAGTTTATTTAAATAGGGATTAGGTTTTGTAAATGAGAGGAGGTAAAAATATGGGAGGGTATTGCTTTTTGAGAAGGTTAAAATATGTTTTAAAAACTCTAAACTCATGTCTTTATATTTTAAAAAAAGAAAAGATTTGTAGTCCTTCGCAAACATTAACAGAAAAAATGTCAGCTACCACTGGAGTGAACCGGTTCGCCCCCGGGCTAAGCCGGTTCAGATCCCCTGCCAAATCGAGATTTATATAAACAATTATAATTTTTATTTTTAAATTCGAATTTTTATTCCGGTTAAAATCTCCTTTTACATAAATCAAGACCAATATTTTTAAGTATAAAAATGTATTAATTACAAAATTTAATTTTTTTCAAAATTTTAATTTATAAAATATTTTACGGTTTAAAATCACGGGGAGTTGCAGTGAATCCCTAATAATGTTTTTTATGGGTCAATCCCCATATGAAGAAAAACTATTAAAGATGAATAACCAAATGATCCTAAATATTTTTGTTTCACATTTGGGAATATTTCGTGCTGAAATTCACGAATACAAAATTTCAAAACTTTCAAAGTAACTTTTCATTCATTGATCTATTTTATATCAACAAAAGCTATCAAAATATACATAATTTATATTTTATAAAAATATATAATTTTAAATATATGTACATGAAAAATAGCAAAAATACAACATTGACCCTAAAGTTTGCGTAGATTTTTAAATTTGGATTCAATATTTTAAAAGTTACAATGTTAACCTTTATGAATTGTTCCAATTAGACCCGTCATTACATTATTATTGGAAAATGTGACGAAGTTGTTGACTTGATGTCTTAACCTCAAACCCCTTTTAGCATTAAAAATCATAAAATAAAATAGGAAAAAAAAAATCAAAACACACACATAAAAGAAAGCCATTATACTTACAATTTCTCTCTCTCTCTCTCTCTCTCTCTCTCTCTCTCTCTCTCTCTCTCTCTCTCTCTCTCTCTCTCCATATATATATTGTGCATGTGTGTGTGTATAGGTAATAATGTGTGTATGTATGGTGTATGTAAATTGATAGTATAGTGCATGTATGAATGTATTTATAGGGTGTGTGTGTGTGTGGATTTATGGTTTTACATTTTTGTGTGTATATATATATATATATATATATATATATATATATATATATATATATATATATATATATATATATATATATATGCATGTGAGTTTATCTAGGTATATGGTTGTAGGCGGTAGTAGATATATTTTATTTATTCTGATTTTTTATTTAGTTTAAATGAATGTATTTAATTCAACTTTAATTCTTACATTTTCAAAATTGTATTTTGTTTTCGGTTTAGGTGGTAATTTTTTAAGTTTATGTTTTAATGGTCATGTCAATATTTAATTAATTAAAAATCTTACGGGTGTACCTAGTCAACACTTTCTAACGGTAATGTAATGGTGGATTTAACTGAAGCAATTTTAAAGTTACAAATAAATTTGCAACTTTTGAAACATTGAATCTAAAATTAAAAATTACCTCAAAATTCATGCTTATGTTGCATTTTTATAAAAAATATACGTCATTTTGGTGTTGGGATAGTCAGTGAAAATGGAGTTAAGGCAAGGGCGGAGACAGGATTCATCGGAGGGATGTGCTAATTTTATGACAATCTCATAGTAAATTAGTTCTACGCCTTGTTCGAGATGAAATAATTCGCTTCGTGATACAACCAACTGTGACACTTCACTTTTCACGTTCTACAAAATTTTATCATTAACGAAATGGGCCTTGAGCGAAGGAAAATATCCGGCCAATTTTTATGGATTTTTAATATATGTACCCATAGTCGAAGTTGGTTGCTAAATCGATGACATTAATAGGAAAAAAAGGGTAAAGACATTAAAGGCGCAAAGAAAATTATATACCTTCATTATTCCATTACTAAAATACATTCAATACAAACATAAACTAAGTAATGCAAATATAAATTTAGAAATAGAGAGATTAATCAAGAGAAAACGGAAAACGACACTTTCGATAACAATCTCGATTTCGTGTTTGTCCAAAACAAGTCCAATGAATAATATAATTAGTGCTAAAATTTTATCCACTTACCATTTTCTTCGATACTTATGTCTAAAGATTAAGTATGTTATTTTGCGGTGGATTAAAGTGTGACAAATTGAGCAATGAGTTGGGCAGGAGAAAATTAGTAAAAGAATTCTTGATTTTTTTTTAGTACACCACCGCCCTTCAGTTAAGGGCATTTCTAAAAATATTTTCTGAAGATAATTAATAATTAAATTAAAAAAAGAAACGTGGTGTTGTGTAACTGTTTGGGGTTCAAAGTTGACAACCACGTTACACAAAAGCCTTTGTTTTTGGCGTAGGAATATTGAAATCAAATAGTGTCTCTCGTCTTCTCTTTCCGCCTGTCCACTAGTTCCATGCTTTTGATAGGTGCCATGACAATGACCCCATCTAATTTATCTTGCGATATTTTGGTTTTATCGCAATAGGACAGTTCAACCAAAGAACCTTAAATATCGTCTCACAGTCTGGATTCAATATGTTTCTATGCTATATTTATAGTGCGTCATTCTATGTTCTTCCAACTGCTTTCGCTAATCACATTATCCGATCTCGTAAACGTGGATACTTTGCATAGAAGTTCGCGAACATGTGTTTTTCAAGCGATACTTATTATGGGAAATATTCTATTAAAGGGTCCTCATAACATGTATTTAAAGAAAACATTAATAATTCAAAAATAATAAAAATAAAGTTTCACATATATTTAATATGACATAATTACTCATGTAATATACTCATACTTATTAATTTGAAGCTCAAAATATATCCCGTAAGAATGTATGTTGTCATTTTCATTTATAAAAAAACAATAAAAATAGTGGACTCCACTACCAATGCTCACAAAGAGAAATAATAAAATTTTCTAAAAGAAATAATGTGAACTTTTTTAAAAATATTTTTATAAAAAATTGTAATTTGTACATTATATATATACATGAATTTTTATAATATATAAAAGTGTTAACTTTATGCATATCTAACATATAAGTAAATGTTAATTGATTAGTAAAAAAAACTATTGGGAGGGAGAAAAACTCCATTTATTCAACAGGTGCTTCTATAACTTTTTTCCATCGAATTTACTTTGAGTTATATTACATTTACCAATAAAATATATAAAAATATGACATCAATGAATAATCATGGAGAACACATTTTTCTTGTTTTATTTCTCTTTTTTACATTATTAATTAGTATGATATCAGTTTACACAATTTAGTTGTAAGCATAACATTTATTATTTTTTAAATTATTGAAAGGAAATTCCTAGGCTTACAACTTTTTTATACATCAACACCAATTAATGAGGGATGGAAGAAAAGATAAAATATTAGAAATGTAGTCTTTGATCATTATTAGAGCCTCGCTAGTTTATACAAAAAAAAAATAGTAGTGGAGCATTATTCTTATAGATAACACTTATCTTCATGTAAATGTAAAAAAAATCAATATAAATAAGGCAAAAATTATTATTAACTTATCTGGCTTGTATCATATGCTTGTTTTTCTTATATAGGTCTTTAATATGTTCAACACCCTATTTTGAAAGGTACATATCACCGGCATAAGTTGTATAATTCATATTTAATAATGGGGTTAATTACACTTAGAACTCCTGAACTTTGACCCCCTTACACTTCAGTATCTAAACTTTCAATTTTCATACTTAATCGCCTGAACTTAGAAAACAACTACAAGTAGCGCCCTAATACTAGCACCATTAAGTTTTTGACAGAAAAAGATATGTGGCAACCCTTTTAACTTTTTTAAAGGGGTATTTTAGGTATTTTGCCCTTTTTTTAAAACCCAAAAATTTTACGCTTTCTCTCTCCTTTCTCTTTCTTCTCTCCCATTTGCACCTCTTTCTCACTTTCTTTCTTTGAACTCTCTTTTTTTCCTCTCCATCTCTCTCTCTCTCTCTCTCTCTCTCTCTCTCTCTCTCTCACACACACACACACACACACACGCACGAATACGCACACACGCACACACGAACACCCACACATATCGACAGATATAGCTTAGATCGGGGGTGGGTTGGGCGGGAGGGTGGAGGGTCAATCAGAGGTTGGATGTTGGCCGGAGGTTGGATGTTGGTCGGATACGGATGATCTCACCATTATTTGCTTTACTGTTTTTTTTTCATTTTAGGAAGGTTGAAATGATTTTCATTAGGAGATTTTTTTTTCTTAGAATTTTTCGTTCTTTCGTCAAAATTACTTCTATGTTTTTTTTATAAAGGTAGGATTTTTTATTGCTGAAAATTATTTTTCTATTATTTATTAGATTTTTATTTAGTAATTTTAAAATCATTAAATATTTTTAAACTATTAAATAAATTAATATATATATATTAAATAGTATTTTGTAATATTCTATTTTTTCAACTATTAGATAATTTTTGGAAATTTGTATTTCTTAAAATTATTTTTATGTTTTTTTAATAAGGTTCAAATTTTTTTGCTAAAAAATAGTTCTTATTTTGTTTTATTAATTATGGATTTTTTTCTTGATTTTTTTTTTCTATTTTTTATTGTTTTTTAAAGTTTTATTCAATATTAGCCAAACTCTTAAAATGTATTTTCAATCCTTTTTTATATTTTTTTTGTTATTTCAAAAGCATTAACTATTTTCAACAATAATCTATATTATTTTTACCATTTCATAATTTTTATTTTTCCCCTGATATATATACATACATTACGATTTTTAATATTTTTAAATATTTTTTCTACTTCAATGTACTTTTCAGTAATCATTAATATTTTTAAATTTATTTTTTGAATTCTAAAGTTTTAATTTTTTTTTGCATAATTTTTGAAATTTTTGTAATACCCCATATATTTTGGAATAAAATATAATTTAATAAGGATTAAATTAATTCGGAAAAATTAGTAAATTTGGGATTGCGAGTAATTAGACTCAGTATCATTAATAAATTTTAGCATTTAACTTTAATGGTTTGGGAATAAATCAAAAGGGATTTATTTATTTACTTATTTATTTTTAAATATTAGGATTGTCATGTCACAATTAAATATATTTTTGGGATAAAAATATTTTGGAACACACTTTGAGAAGCATTACGAGCTCGTTTGGGCATTTTAGATCATTAGGAATGGTTCCGAGGTGTTTATATATATGAGTTGAGTAATTATCGAGCTAATTAGATTATGTATTTGAGCTCATTTGGGGGTCTAAAGTTAGGGCCAAAAGTCCAACTCAGGAATTGGGTAAAATATAAGATTAGGAGGAGGAGAAATGACTCCCCACTACTAATCATAACCTAACCCTAGCAGCCCCACTTCAAGAGAGAGAGGAACAATGGCCTAAGAGGAGGAAGAACATCCAAGGAGGAGGAAAAGAGGCTTCTCTACACAATCTCGCGCAAGGATTCTCTTGCCATACTTATTCAATTTGTATTATTCTTATATAAATGTTAACTCCATGCTTAGATTTAAAGTTGAATCATATTTTGAGACTGCACAATTAGAGATCCTTAAATTAGTGTAAAATTTGATGAATAATTTATGATCAATGTGTAGATCCATAAACCTTTGTATAGAATATGTATACATGTGACTTAAATTGGGAAATTATTTGGGAGACATGTTGTAAAAATCTTTGAACCAATCTGAAAGTTAATGGATTACAATAAGGAGCAATCGTGAAAATCCATGGTGACTAAGGGTGAATCCATGTATTTGAATTCGTTTATGAGAGATAGACCTGGTTGGGATGGTTATATATGAATTTGGGTGGTAAAAGCTTAATTTTGGGTTGTAAAAAGCTTTAGGAAGGTTGTCAATGGAGGAAACAACAGGAGAAGGATGAAGGGTGGAAAACGAAGAAGGTCGTTCGAACAACACTGAATGCCGATCAAACGAGATTAGTATCTCGTTAGAACGAGTTAGTATCTCGTTCAAAAGACCATGAATTTGGACATGGAGATAGATCTTTTCGTTACGAACGCGTTGTCTCTAGTTTCGTATTTTTTTAGTTTTTTTAATTAATTATGATGATATTACTGAAGGGTGTCTGAAACTGAAATCCTGTGTGAGAAATCAAATCTGAATTACATAGGGATGTTCGTGGATGAGTATAGGAATCGAAAAAATATTAAGGAACATTATTTTTACCTTGGAATTGGATGGGGATGAATTCATAGTACAAAATTAGAGTGTTTATGATGAACAACACTCGAAAATATATGAACGGATTCAAATAAAAATTTCGGATGAAATTAGGATATGGGCTGGATTGAGATGTGCTTAGTATCTTGAACAAAATATAAATCTAAGTTAATATTTACGGAATTAAGAGCCGGGGTTGTGACTCGGCTATTTTTAGGCAGAGTACTATGGGAGTTAGGCACTGGGTATCCGATTTAATATATATATATATATATATATATATATATATATATATATATATATATATATATATATATATATATATATATATAAATTTATATATATATGTAATAAATTATCAAATATCAAATTTATTAAAGGGTGTTTGACCTAATAGTGGGATTTTGAGTAATGAATTTTGAAGGGTGAAGATATGAACCGAATGAGTGATTTTGGGGGTTGTAGTTGGGTGATACTACCTAACCATATTAAAGGATTCCTTACATATGAACATATAACCCTTTTTCGCATTAGTTAACTACTTTTATATGTACATATAAACCTTATTGAAAAGGACATCAAGGAAAGAATAATTATTAATAATCCAGAATGATTAAAGTTTGAGTTAAGAGGGCAACATGCTAATATTATTAAATGTATGGGTAAGGGTAGTTAGGGATAACTATACCTACCATCGTGTTAGTAAGGTTAGTTTGAGAATAACTATGCTTAGGTATTTAAAGAGAAATAAATAATGAGGTAAATGCAAGTTTTAGGTCAAAACGGGCAATGTATGAGACTTAATATTTAATCGGGAAGTAGTCGTAAGATAACGGCTTAAAATGAGATATGGAATAATTGACTAAAATGTTATAGTTAAGCCAAGAAGGTAATATTTTATATGAATTGACATTTCCTTAGGATTAAAGTAGTTATAGAGTAACTACTTATACATATTGAATGATAATATATATTTATATGTATTTGTGTGGACATACCAATGTTCGTGGACCGTCTTATCGACTCAAGTGTTCGTGCGTTCGAACCGGGTGCCACACGTCATCACAGGTGGGCTTGACGATATGTAGATCATATAGGTAACTACATGGAGGTGCCACTTACGATAGGTAGGTGTTGGCGCTGAACCTTCATGTGTCACCATTGGGTATGGGACATGTACAGGTGTCCTACGTAGGGATCGCTCCCAACTTGTGTGTGTTTTGTTGTTCTTTTAGGATAAGTGATTACTCCAGACTTATCGATAGAGCACGAACGAGACACCAACGGAAGATGACTTTGTGTGTCGTACACACACACACACACACATTGTGGTGTAACTTATATAGGAATGTGCTCTTTTAGTCTAAAGATGTAGATAATGCTTAATGATAATAAAGTTGGGATAATAAAATGATGTGGATATTTAAGGACAGAGATGAGTCCTAATGAATAATGTGGCTAACAATTATTAATAAGAATAATTGGATAGTGTAAGGACACAAGTCTCCGATTGAGTCTTAATGTAGTGTTGGTTCAATTCCGGACAAAAACATTTGAGTCATAGGATAGTGTTCATGTGTATCCATCCACGCCTATGACGTATTAGTTGAAGACGTAGCGGCCAAGAGTATAAAGCTTCATCATATGCCAAGTTTAGTGTGCCTTGTTTCTACGTCAACAACATTGTTCCATTCTCCTAAGGTATGAATGCAATTTATATATATATAAGAGCTTGGAAATTTATTGGGTGTAATTTATAATTTTTATAAATAATTTTTAACGACTTTGTTTTACTCAGAAAATATTTAATCGAACTTGTCATAAAAAGTTTTGAACTTAGAATGAATATTTTTATTTTCTAATTTTCTCGCACGTCGTTCGAAACACACTGGAATCTCGTT
Organism: Sambucus nigra; assembly: GCA_949130495.1. Taxonomy (NCBI): domain Eukaryota; kingdom Viridiplantae; phylum Streptophyta; class Magnoliopsida; order Dipsacales; family Adoxaceae; genus Sambucus; species Sambucus nigra. The sequence continues at coordinate 157,804,823 of OX422210.1, read as the reverse complement.
CAAATGAGATTCCTATGTCGTTCGAACGAACTGGCTTCTCGTTCGAACGAGATTGCCAGGTCGTTCGAACGAGACTTCTAATGAAATTCCTTTTTCACCTCTGGAACATCGTTAGTTAAGTCGTTTGAGCGAGATTTGGCAGGAACAGGTTTTTTGGCAGTTTTTTATGATTTTCCCACTTTTTTTCCCCACTATTTTTTGCCAGAATCATTAAGTGCGTGAACCAACATTTTGGAACTAACTTTTTCACATACTACAATCTCCAAGAGAGAGTTTGAGAGAAAAAATTCCAAAAATAAAGAGTTCAAGTTTTTAGTGTTTGTTTTTCAAGAAAATTCCAAAAACACTTTTGTTTCACCCAATTGTTTAGTTTATCCAAGTTCCTTAATATATATACTTTGCTTGGAGTTTTTGGCACCGGTTTTATCTCTACCGTTTGAAGAGTGTTTGGGTTTACTTCTACATCCCACAGAAAAGAAGTTTGTTGTTTTTGGCTGCGGCATTCTCATACGGTGAAAGGCACCGTGTGTGGTTGATGGGTTCCTAAAAGTCCGATCGGTGGATTCCAAGACCGCGATGGAGCTCTGTGGTTATTCGCTAGGCAAAGGTGTGTACAAGAAGGAGCGTCAGGGCTTGGACGAAGTCAAGTCGAGTGTTGTAAGTCATACTGTCTTATATTTGTAATACAGTACTTAGTGGATTTGAGGCTAGGGTCGTCCAAGGTTTTTTTTTCCGTTGTGGGTTTTTCCTCCTACATCGCGGCGTAGTGGTTATTTGTTTATTTTATCTTTTGCAAAATTCACATTAGATGCATGCTTAGGTAAAAAGATAAAATTGGTTTAAATCACTACTCATGCTTTAGTTGGTGCTAAAATTAATTTGGCTAATGTTTAATTAATTTAGTTCAAGTCATTTACTTTAATTTGATAAAATTTGGTTTGGCCTAAATTTGCAAAAATGGATTAATTATTTTGTTAGGCAAATTTCTAGGACTTGGGTTAAATTGGTGTAAGTGAAATATGCATATTTTTTTTATTACTTTAATTTCACTTTGAACTTTGTTTAATTTTAATTTGTAAAAGAAATTAAAATTAGTTGTTTACTTGTTTAATTGAACCATCTCGCTTCCGCATCTTAAAAGGAAATTAAATTAATTTTGGTAAAATTTAAAAATTGGGGGTCCTATCGCACTTTCAGATAGTCTAAGAAAGTAGACAAACATCAAAGAGAATGAGTAATGGAGTTTCCAGTTATTAATGAGAATAATAATTTGGTAATCTAAGAGAATGAAACTTATAGTTTAACTGGGTAGACGACAAGAAATATGAATTTAATCATTAAATGATCTGAAGAAATTTACGAGGGTTACATAATATGATAACGTAAGAATATGTACCTAGTTTATGTAAATTGTGAAATTTATATTATCAAATTTAATCGGGGATTCGGGGTGTCAGACATGAGTACCCACTTTTAGTTATTGCATAGCTGAAAGGATTATTCTTTACACGACTGATTAAATAATCGAAGTTACAATTGTCATTTAATTGAGGATATATGAGTATGACTGCTTCTAGATGAGAGGTGAGGTACTCATTACATGTGAGCATTGATGGGGAGACGTGAAGTATAAGTTACTAAGAAATTGCATATTTACTAGTGAAGAATCCTTGCAAACCTCAGGCTCTGACCCAGATTATAAATATTTTCCCTCAAGGTAATCTTAATGATAGGGATAGCAAGGCTGACGATGGATCAGACTTGCAGTTGCATTGGACGTTTCATATTTCGCTCCATTAATTCTAGTATAGGTTGTACTTCATCTTTTTGTCATTTTATTTGATACTGGGATTTGTATGAGCATTTACCCAAGAGTTTATTTACATTAATTGTACATAGCTTTACATTATGGACATTATATGATGATTCAATTTTTATTATTCATGTGTTGAATCAGTTTTATTCAGATGTTTTTATTCATTGTGGAGTTTGATATAAAATAAAGAAATTTTTTATTTCTTCAGAGTTGAGAATGGTATAAATTGTTCATAAGACCCATCTTCGGCATATCGAGCATGTCCAACCTTTACGTGAGAAAATTAGAGTTGTTACATTTGGTATCAGAGCATGGTTCTAGTGTCCTTAGGATCCGTGCTTGAGCTTATTATGATTTGCATTACGTCATTTGATGTAGATCCCTATGATTAGGAATCATTGTATTCTTTTAGATTGGTCACTACCCACTCGGGCAAAGGGTTAGTTTTGGAGAGAGAGCCATAGAGACCTTCTAGTGGGTCACTTGTTAGAATTGCAAAAAGTTGGGCAATCAGGTGACTAGTAATTTAAGGAAAGATATTTAGAAAATTTAAGGATGTGGTAGTGTACACTAATGCATCAACATAGGTTAGTTCGTGTAAACTATGACCTACAGCGAGATGGGCATCGGATTACAGATAAAATTATTCAGGAAGAAGAGACTAGTGGCAGTATCGGTGGTAAATATGGTGTTTTCCTTCTTGGAGTATGTGGGGTATGTTTTGTTTGATATTGGGACATAGTGTTCACTTGGGTTTTGTTAATACATTGGAAAGGATAAACTTTGTATTTGGGAGGATGCTTTACATTAACCCGTCATGGGTGAGGAGGAACATTGTTTTCGTTGGTGCATGGATATATAGAAATGTATACTGGAATGCTTATGTTTATTTTAGGCCTATTTGTTAGCTATGTCGGAGTATTATATTTTTTCATGGAATGAACTCCTCGTTATTTGGAATCTGTTATTTTTATGTGGACTACTATGAGTTGTGGACATGTCTGAAAGACAAGAATGGTTAGAAATGGGTATTCCCCGTAGTCGTGAGGATTGTTGTGAGAAAATTTCTATGGGTGAACCTCGTTTTGAAATAATAAATTTCGATGGGAGCTTAAGTCGTAGAAGGACCTTTAGAAAGTTGAGTATGCTTTGTGAAGCAACATGTGAGTGTGAATTAAAAATTTTAAATAACTCAAGGAGGTAGATACGCGTGAATAAAATCAAATTTATGGAATAAATCGGGCGATGCTCGGGTGGGGGCAAGAGTCTTTTATCAGGTGGAAAATCGTTTGCGAGATAACATGATGGTATAATTTGAGAAAGTATTGGCTTAGAGAGTATAGGCAACAAAGTATAAGTAAGACTATTGATAACTTCGATTATTGAGATTGCGTATAATTGTGTTTAATGTTTTTAACGTGACATTGTCATTTAAGTGGTAATGGTAGACCTAATAGCATGGGTATGCCTTTGGAGACTTAGAAATGACTAAGTGCTTTATAGAGTAAATACGGGCAAGGAATGTCCTACCTAGATTGTGCTAATTGAGATATCGAGTATGGTAAGGTCGGTTGACTCTAAGGGAGTTTGGTATAACTCTTATAACGAGATAAGTAGTTGATTTGAAAAAGTAGCAAATATTGAAATTTATATGATTAGTATAAATGGTTATTTTTATTTTCCTTTGCCTTGGGCCGATGGACCTCGATAACCGATTAAGATGTGCAGTAGTGTATCGGGAGGGTTCCTTGTTTGGATTTCACTTGCACGATGTCTCACGCACGAAATTGGCAAAAGTCGGGAGTTAATGAAAGTCGGATACTAGGATGGTTAAAAATAATATGTACGTATGTGGTGGTATACATGTTGTAGGGATATGCTTGGTATTAATAGTACATATTAGATATATATGTGTCATTCATATTTGTTAATGGTACGTGTGTGCATCTATGTAATTTGAAATATATGGGCACCTCAATGATGTTATGATAGGCATAGTTGAGCCTTTTTATTTATCTCATAGGACATGAGTATGGATTAATCGAGTATAAACATAAGTTAATGGGGAAAAATGACTATATACTACTTTGAATTCCGAGAATAAAATTTCGTTATTGGGGGCGGGGGGCGGGGGGGGGGGGGGGGGGGGGGGGAGGGAGAATGTAATACCTGGTATATTTTGGAATAAAATATAATTTAATAAGGATTATATTAATTCGGTGAAATTAGTTAATCGGGTATTGCGAGTAATTAGACTCAGTATAATTTATAAATTTTAGAATTTGACTTTAATGATTTGGGAATAAATCAAGGAATTTATTTATTCATTTAAAAAAAATATTGGGGTGTGTCATGTCACAATTAAATATATTTTTGAGATAAAAATATTTTGAAACGCACTTTGAGATGCATTACGGGCTCGTTTGGGCATTTTAGACCCTTAAGAATGGTCCTGGGGTATATAATATGAGTTGGGTAGTTATCGGGCTAATCAAATTATGTGGGCTCATTTGGGGGTTCAAAGTTGGGGACAAAAGTCCAACTCGGGAATTGGGTAAAATATAAGATTAGGAGGAAGAGAAATAATTCCCCACTATTAATCATAACCTATCCAAAGCAGCCCCACTTCAAGAGAGAGAGGAACAATGGCCTAAGAGGAGGAAGAACACCCTAGGAGGAGGAAAAGAGGCTTCTCTACACAATCTCGCGCAAGGATTATCTTGCCATACTTATTCAATTTGTATTATTCTTATATAAATGTTAACTCCATGCTTAGATTTAAAGTTGAATCATATTTTGAGACTGCACAATTAGAGATCCTTAAATTAGTGTAAAATTTGATGAATAATTTATGATTAATGTGTAGATCCATAATCCTTTGTATAGAATATTGTAGGAGGGTAGTGAGACTGGGGTCTATGAATAACTGGAAAGGGTGAGGCGTGACCCACTCCAATGGACGCTGCCTGCAAGGCCTTCAAGGTCTCCCGGTGCAACTTCTGAAGAAAACTTCTCCTTCTGGTAACAATGGAACTCAAGCTTCAACTCACTCCCTGCAAGAAGATGAACTTTCACAGCAAAAATAGCAATTTTCTCAAGGGAAGCACCTGAGAGCGATGGCTGTCAGTGGGGAGTGAAGGAACAAGGCACTCAGCACTATGAGAATGAGCAGGGAGAGAATACTTAGGTAGGTCTGGTGATATTTTAGCAGAGTAACAGTGCAATTTCTATTGTCTATCCATCATCCCTATGACCTTGCCCAGGGGTCCTATTTATACTTGGGCACTAAGGCTGGGTTGGCACTTTTGGCGCCAAAACTTAGAGGGTTGGTGAGGGACAAAGTCTGCTGTGTACTATTTGTCCCTACCTGCAGGCAGGCCTGCCTGTCCCCTCTGGCAGATGCCCCCTGGCGCCGACCAAAGTTCAAAAGCAAATATGTCTTTTAATGGAGACAAAATATCTGATTTGCTAAATATCTTTTGAAACGGTAACTTTGATACAAACTTTGTAAACTTGAGGGGGGGTCTCGAGGACCACCTCCTCTAAAATATTTGCAAGCTTGAGGGGGTCTCGAGGACCCCCTTATAAAATCATTTTTCTTGAGAGGGGTTTAGAGGACCCTCTCCTCTAAAATCATTTTATAAACAGTTCTTTTCTTGTGAGCAGCCAACCCTTTGGCTGCTCACTTCACTTGTGACTAAGTGTGAGGTGTGTGAGGACCGGGTGACCCTAGGGTCTCCTACTAGTATTCTCTCAATCCTATAGTGCTAAGTGGTTGAGATTGTTCAACATACCTTGTCCCTCAGTCGCCAAGCCAAAACTCCCAGGAGGTCCCAACGTGCCTGTTCGAGCCCTGCCTTCTCGACTAGGCAACCTGTACAAGAAAGTAAAGTGTTAGTGCTGTTGTTCATTTAGGCACTTCTCGAATAACATTTTTTCAGTGACCCTTGTTGTAGTAGTGCTGACGCTTGAAGCGGCGCTGACCCTTGTAGCGGCGTTGACCCTTGTAACGACGCTGGCACTTGGAGCGGCGGGGACACTTGCAGTGGCGCCGACCGTGGTAGCGGCGCTGACTTGCAGCGGCGCTGGTACCTGAAATGGCGCTGACACTTGCAGCGGTGCGAACACTTGCGGCGGCGTAGACACTTGTAGTGGCGCTGACACTTGCAGCGGCGCAGACACTTGAAGCGGCGCTGGCACTTGAAGTGGCGCCGACCCTTGCGGCGGTGCGGACACTTGTAGCGGCGCTGGTACTTGAAGCTGCGCCGACACTTGTAGTGGCGCGGACACTTGAAGCAGCGCTGACCCTTGCGGCGGCACTGAAACTTGCAACGGCATTGGTACTTGAAGCGGCGCCGACACTTGCAGCGGCACCGACACTTACGGCGGCGCTGACGCTCGCAGCGGCGCTGGAACTTAAAGCGGCGCTGACCCTTGTAGCGGCGTAGACGCTTGCATTGACGCTAACACTTGAAGCGGCGTTGGCCCTTGAAGTGGCGTCGACACTTGCAGCGGCGCGGACACTTGCGAAGGCGCTGATACTCGCGGCGGCGCTGGTATGAGAAACGACGTTGGCACTTAAAGTGACTCCGACCCTTATGGCGGCGCGGACACTTGAAGTGGCACTGATAATTGAAGTGGCGCTGACACTTGAAGTGGCACTGACACTTGAAGCGACGCTGATACTTGAGGTAGCGCTTACGCTTGAAGTGGCGCTGACACTTGAAGCGGCGCTGACGCTTGAAGCGGCGCTGATACTTGAAGCGGTGCTTACGCTTGAAGCGGCGCTGACACTTCAACCGGCGCAGGCACTTGGAGCGGCGCCGACACTTGCAGCGGCGCCGACACTTGCGGCGGCGCTGACCCTTGTGTCGGCGCTGGTACTTGAAGCGGCGCCGACACTTTCAGCGGCGTTGGCACTTGCAGCGGCGCTGGCACTTGCAGCGGCGCTGATACTTGTAGTGGCGCTGACACTTGCAGCGTCGTTGACACTTGCAGCGGCGCTGATACTTACAGTGGCGCTGGGGGTTCCTGCTGAATATGAGTTTCTGTCAGGACCCTGGGGTGGTTCCTTCTCAATTATGCGTTTCTGCCGGGACCCTAGGTAGGTTCCTTCTTAATACAAGTTTCTGCCGGGACTCTGGGGGGTTCCTGCCCAATATGAGTTTCTGCCGGGACCCCGGGGGGGTTCCTGCTCAATATGAGTTTCTATCGGGACCCCGGGGGGGTTCTTGCTCAATATGAGTTTCTGTCGGGACCCTGAGTTTCTTCTCAGTATTTCTAATAAAATAATATTTTTACTTTTTTATAGGTAGACACCCTTCTACAAATATATATACATGTGACTTAAATTGGGAAATTATTTGGGAGACATGTTATAGAAATCGTTCAACCAATCTGAAAGTTAATGGAGTACAATAAGGAGAAATCATGAAAATCCAATTAGATGTTTAATGTTGGGATAATAAAATCAATGGTGACTAAGGGTGAATCCATGTATTTGAATTCGTTTATGAAAGAGAGTTTTGGTTGGGATGGTCATATATGAACATGGGCTATAAAAGCTTAATTCTGGGTAGTAAAAAGTGTGAGGAAGGTTGTCAAAGGAGAAAGGGGTGGAAAACTAAGAAGTCATTCGAACGACACTGGATGTCGTTCAAATGAGACTATTTTCTCGTTCGAACGAAATAATATCTCGTTCAAATGACCATGAATTTGGACACGGAGATAGATCTTTTCGTTACCTCTAGTTTTCTATTTTTTTTTAATTAGTTATGATGTTATAACTGAAGGGTGTCAGAAACCAAAATCGTTTTTGAGACATCACATCTAAATTACTTACGGATGTCCGTGGATAAGTCTAGCGCTCGAAAAAATATTAAGGAACATTATTTTTACCTTGGAATTGAATCGAAATGAATTGGGGGTATGGAATTAGAGTGTTTATGATGAATAACACTCGAAAATATATGACCGGATTCAAATGAAAATTTCAAATGAAATTAGGATATGGGATGGATTGAGATGTGCTTAGTATCTTGAATAAAAATATGAATGTAAGTTAATATTTATGGAATTAAGATTCGGGGTTGTAAATCGGATATTTATGGGAGTTTGGCACGAGGTAGTCAGTTTAATTTATATATATATAATAAATTATCAAATATCGAATTTATTAAAAGATTTGACCTAATAGTGGGATTTTGCATAATGAATTTTGAAGGGTGAAGATAAGGACCGAATGAGTGATTCTGGGCATTGTAGTTGGATGATACTACCTAAACATATTAGAGGATTCCTTATATATGTACATATAACCCTTTTCCTCCTTAGCTGACTCCTTATATATGTACATATAAACCATATTGAAAAGGGCATCAAGGAGAGAATAATTATTAATAATTTCGTATGATTAAAGTTTGAGTCCAGAGGACATTTTGCTAAGATTATTAAATGTATGGGTAAGGGTATTTGCGAATAAATATACCTATAATCGTGTTGGTAAAGTTAGTCTGGGAATAGCTATGCCTATGTATTTAGAGAGAAATAAATAATGAAGTAAATGCAAGTTTTATGTCAAAACGGGCAATTTATGAGACTTAATATTTAGTTGGGAAGTAGCCGTAAGATAACAACTTAAAATGAGATATGGAATAATTGACTAAAATGTTATAGTTAAGCCAAGAAGGCAACATTTTATATTAATTGAGATTTTTCTAGGATTAAAGTAGTTATAGAGTAACTACTTATACATATTGGATGATAGTGTGTATTTATATGTATTTGTGTGGACATACCAATATTCGTGAACCGCCCTATTGGCTCGGGGGTTCGCGCGTTTGGATCGATTACCACACGTCAGCACAGGTGGGCTTGACGATGTGTAGGTCATATTGGTACTACGAGAAGGCGCCACCTACGAGAGTTACATGTTGTCTCTAACCCTTCCTATGTCACTGTTGGGTATGGTCCGTGTACATGTGTCCTGCGTAGGGACCACCCCCAAATTGTGTTTGTTTTGTGATGTCCGCTTAGGATAAGAGATTCCTCCAGACTTGTCGATAGAGCACAAACGAGACACCAATGGTAGATGCCTTTGTGTGTCGCATATATATATATATATATATATATATATATATATATATATATATATATATATACACACACACACACACACACACACACATTGTGGTGTACTTTATATGGGAATGTTCCCTTTTAGTCTAAAGATGTAGACAATGCTTAATGATAATAAAATTGGGCTAATTAAATGATGTGGGTAATTAAGGACGAAGATGAGCCCTAATGAATAATGCGGATGGCGATTATTAATAAGAATAATTGGATAGTCTAAGCAAGTAGATAAACATTAAAGACAATGAGTAATGGAGTAGTCAATTATTAATGAGAATAATAATATGGTAATCTAAGAGAATGAAACTTATAGTCTATCTGGGTAAACGACAGGGAATATGAATTTAATCATTAAATGATCTGAAGAAATGACAAGGGTTACAGAATATGATGACGTAAAGATACGCACCTAGTCCATGTAAATTATGAAATTTATATTATGAAATCTAATCGGGGATTTAGGGTGTCAGACATGAGTACTCACTTTTAGTTATTGCATAGATGAAAGGATTATTATTTACATTTCATATTAAATAATGGAAGTTCAATTATCATTTGATTGAGGATACGAGTAGGACTACTTCTAGATGAGAGGAGAGGTAGTCATTATGTGTGAGCATCGATGGGGAGATGTGAAGTATAAGTTAGCAACAAATTGCATATTTACTGGTGAAGAATCCTTGCACACCTCAGGCTCTTACCCAAATTATAAATGTTTTCCCCCAAGTAATCTTAATGACAGGGATAGCAGGACTGCCGATAGATTAGACCTAAAGTTGCATTGGACGTTGTGGATTTCGCTCCATTGATTCTAGCATATGTTGTACTTCATCTTTTTGCCATTTTATTTTATACTGCGATTTGTACGGGCACTCACCCAAGGGTTTATTTACATCAGTTGTACTTAGCTTGACATTATGGATATTGTATGACAATTTTTATTATTCATGTGTTGAATCAATTTTATTCATATGTTTTTATTCATTGTGGACTTTGATATAAAATAAAAATAAATATATTTCTTCAGTGCTGAGAATGGTATAAATTATTGATAAGCCTCACTTTTGGCGTATCGAGCCTGACCAGCCTTTATGTAAGAAAATGGGGATCATTACAATTTTATGAATTTGGTAAGAAAAAATTCCAATATTTTTTTGTATTTTTAAAATATTTTTTACTATTTTATTAATGTTTATATATTTTTGCTTTTATTTTAAGGTTTTATTTTAAAATAATTTTGTAAGGATGAAAATGCCCTCACTTTCTGGCATGAGCCACGCACTTGCCTATCTTTTTTTTGCCAAAAAGTAGTGGAGTTGGATGGCAAGGGGTTAACTGTCGCCATTTTAAAAGTTTAGGGGATTATCTAAAGAAACTGGAAGTTAAGTGTAACAACACCCATTTTCTCACATTAAGGTTAGCCAGACATGATACACCGAAGATGGATTTTTTTGTCAATTAATACCATTCTCAGTATCAATATATATAAGTATATATTGCTAAATCATAATTGGTTTAAATTAATATCCAAAGTGATAATGAAATCCAACTTGCACCAAGTATAAATGAAAATCCTAGAACATCCATATATGAATGGACATATATATGTAGTGTGCATAATGTAGTGTACATTCCTTTCATATATGCGACACTCAAGTGGTGTCACATTCGTGCTCTATCAGTATGTAAGAGGGGAGTTTAATATGGATAAATACCGGATTTTTATACATGTTTGACTTGAGCAACTTTGATTGATCCTACTTATCCATCATATTCAGAATCAAAGTCAACCTAGCTCGTGGGTTTTTACTATTCACTGGAAAACTCATTGTGGTGGGCTCTCGAAGAGGAGATAGGTGGAAAAACTCTTCTCCAATAACTCATCCCAAAACTCTTCTCTAAACCACTCTTAAAACTCTTAAAAGACAAAATCTCTTATCTTCCAAATAATATCTTCTTAAAATGAATGGGGGTGAGGCTTATTTATAGCGAAAACATACCCAAGTGGGTTGCCACATGTCAAATATATTGTGGAGATATGTGTCAAATAAGCCATGGTGACATAGGTCCTATTTTGGGTGGCATGTGTTCCATAACATATGTCGAACCCTCAATACTAGAATATTGTCTAGTCAATGCATAAACAATACACAAATACGCGTGATATGCTGGACGCTCATAATGATACCTCAGTTTTATAAACACGTGGACTTTTATCCATATTAATCATTTCTAATATCATTTAATAATTAAATGTGAGGCTTATCATTAAGCCCCCTATATTTTCCCCCTCGTACATATAGTTGATATATTGATGCTTGTCTGAAATATATCAAATGTATGTAGGAAACACCTTTAGACGGTTTTGATATGTTCGATCAATCTATAGATCATGGGTAATATTCTCATATCTCATTTTAGCTTGATGATATAATTCTATCTCATATCGCATATCTCAGTCACATGATATACATCAATCTCATATCTTATATGTTAGGCTTTGATCTCATGAGTATTCCAAAGGACCTCATGATCATTCTTTTCATGCGAATGATATACTATGAGTTTATACAATTTACCTAATTTGGTTTCGAGGAGTATTTGGAGGTTGTCCCCATTCTTATTTAATTGAACATGCATCCACAATTTTATTGTGGTTGTTTGTAACTCTACTTTGGTAAAAGTATTATAATGGACACATAATAACTTTTTCATTATTTTCTTTTATCATTCTTGTCCAAGCTTGGTGGAAGTATTATTATGGTCACATAATAACTACTTCATCGTTCTCTTTTATCATTCTCAATCAAGTTTGGTGGAAGTATTATTATGTCCACATAATAATTACTTCATTATCTTTAATTTAGCATTTGGTGCACGCACATGTTATTGACTCGTCTAAATCACGACGAGGCTTCTTAGTGCATAAGCATGTTACTGAATATTACAGTTGCCCCCTATTTTGGGCAAGATTTAGCGCATACACATGCTAGAGACTTATCTTAATCACAACGATATTGTGAAAAATAAACCTGTATGGTGACTTAACTTACCTTTTTTCTACGTTTTATCTCAAATTTATACTTTATAAGTTAACCCATCACAAATCTTGTTAAGGCTTGCTTACAGTTGGTAAGTCAACTTATCACATATCGTTCTAAGGTTTAATTATGCTTTGTAAGTTAACTTAGCAGCTGATTGCTAAGGTTTTCTCAAATTTTACACTTTGTAAGTCAACTTAGCACATATCTTGCTAAGGTTTATTTACACTTTGTAAGTCAACTTAGCAGCTGACTGCTAAGGTTTTCCCAAATTTAACACTTTGTAAGTCAACTTAGCACATATCTTGCTAAGGTTTATTTACACTTTGTAAGTCAACTTAGCAGCTAACTACAAAGGTTTTCTCCAATTTTACACTTTATAAGTCAACTCAACAGTTGTCGCTAAGGTTTTCTCAAATTTTACACTTTGTAGGTCAACTTAGCAGGTGACTGCAAAGGTTTTCTCCAACTTTACACTTTGTAAGTCAACTTTGCAGCTGACTGCTAAGTTTTTTTTTAAATATAGTGACTACTTGGTGACTCGTCCAACTCATTACGAGAGTTTTCTCAAAATATAGGGCCTCCTTGGCCACTAGCTAATTTTGGTAAGGTTTTTGTAATATAATACACCTATGAGGAAGATTTACCACAATATTGGTAAGGTTCTCGTAATATAATGTCATATCTGAAGGAGTGATATGAATTTGTGTTGTCAACTTCTAAGTGACAACTAATTAATCCATCTGAACTCTTTGCAAAAGAAACCGAAGAAACTTTTGTAATGGCCTGCTTGGACATTACTATACTCTGAAGGTTCATTAATCTAACCATGTCGGTGAGTTCGCCGAAGAAGCTTTAAACTACAAGCTACATTATATCATAATATTCATTTCCCCCTTTATTTTATTTTATCTTTGGATAAAATAAAATAAATTATATATATCATTTACAATGCCCACTAGAGAATTAAATGAAAGCAAAATAATCATTACATTTCATGGGGTATATGTCAAGCAATCATATCTTTGAACAATGACTTGACGTTTGCGTGACTCAAAATCGTCTCATTCAGAGGCTTCTGCAAAATAATATAACTTTAGAACACAATAATATAACATCGCAAATGGTTAGTAAAACTCAGGAAATATCCAAGTGCAATTCTCACCATGCCTCATTTATTTTATTTTATCTGATATAATAATTTGATGTCAGGGGATATTTGTGTAATGAAATATAGCCACCATACTAGTAGGTGTATCGTGCACAATTTAATGTCATTTGAACGCATGCTATAATAAATCTAAAGGTGTATATAATCTCAAGGTAAATCTTGAGTTCTAAAACATATTCAAATATTTCATAAATTAGTCATAGTGCATGAATATGGTGTACAAACATAGGATTACAATTACAAGTGCCATAAAATACTCAAAGGAAACTTCATTATGCTTCCTCTGTCTAAAAAAAATCAATATACCAAATTTAATGATTTTAAAGCTTCTCAAATCACCAACGTAACTCATGAATTTTTCATATCAATATGGGTAGCGCCATATGTCAATGTTATATACATATATTCTCCTAGTGAAAAAAATCAAGTATTCACGCGTTATTGTGCGTTTGGGATGTTTGAAACAAAGATAAAATACTATTACAATAACATATATATATCCGATTCATCTCACAAGCGTATTCAATTTATTATGGACAGCGTGCTTTTGATTTGCATAATCTAGGTGTATCGTATATTTTGAGGTTGTCTGTACATTCTCTTTTTCAAAATCGTTAGATAAACATTATGTATATCAATAATCAACAAGCATTTATACCATGCTTCATAATCCATAAAATACATATACATTTAGATATTCAACCTCATATCATCTATATTTTCTCATATAAAAAAAAAAGAAATCTTACTTATTCGACAACTTTTTAAAGTCATGAAAAGGTCTTTTATGAGACAATACCAGTAGCGTTATCAAAAGAATCTTTAAATGAAGGATGCTTCAACAAATTTAAATTTAATTTATCAAAATTTTCTAGAAACTCAACACTATTATACCTCTATTTTTTTTATCAGCATAAAAATAAAATAAACTCATTGTTCAACCATTTACAAAAAATATATTCATAAATATTTATAATAATCTAATTTTAATTTGGTGGCAAGTGTGATTAAGGATAAACTATTTCAACAAGTGCATTTGTTTGAGGAACCAAAAAGACTTTTAATTTTAACATGTGTCAAATGGGATTCCAATATGTAAGCACAAATAGTACTCACCAACATGTAAGATAAAAATGTCAACAAATTATGTTCAATTCATACCAATTTACTTTAACATTGGCATTTATTTTGTGAGCATTATTCAACATCTCTCTCTCTCTCTCTCTCTCTCTCTCTCTCTCTTTAAGAGCACGTCTTGACTAATGGTCGTTGACCATTCTCCTGGTCAAGTTCAATATGAGCGTTTTTAGTGAACCTTAAAATCCAAACCACAAGTTCCTCGAAACACATAAAACGAAGGACCTCAAAAACTTTGGTAATGCTGTCGGTCTGAATTTCGTGTTGAATTGCCTCTCATATTCTAGAAACCACATGAAATTTATGGTGACTCAACATTTTGAATATTTGGCCTATTTTCGTGGTGTACCACTTCGAAATTTGGTGATGGACCACCGGGGCTTTGATCGGAGAGATGAGGCCTCATCGTTTGTTATCGAAACAAAGTTTATAGTTCTATAACCCGTAGAAATTTAAGGTGTAATGGTTCGAGATCCATTAACTCGAGGTTTCTCGGAGCAAGCTCTGTCTATTTCTACCGAAGGTATGCTGGTATAACGTTCATCAGATTACAATTTAAAATATATCTAGTCTTATCACGATGAATCCGTTTTTTTTGGGGCCAGTTTAATTTCTCATATGTAAATGTAAAACCATGGCGTATCCGGTAATAGAAACATGGTTTCAACTGGTTCATTAGTCACTAGCTTCTCAAATGGTATATCGGTTTTAACTGAGGTATGTCAAACAAGTATAAATCTAGTTATGTTTATTTAGCATAAAATACAATCTATTCATTTGTGATTATCAATATAGAGGTCTGTGGGATTCGTATTTTGCCTTCTAATTAGGTCGGATTTCAACTCTTATGGTTTGGTGTGTACTCCATTTACAGGGAAGCGCCGAAGTCACTTCATCTTTTGGTTTAAGGTTGATCGGTTCTCTATTCCTCGTATGTTTATGTTTTTTTGGTATAAGTACAACCCGATGAAGCTTATATATACTTAACTCGGTTTGTAGGCTTCAACTACGGATACCCCATTTGTAAATTCATGGTGATACGATTATATTATCAATAAAGCTTTATCGATTATTTTGAAAGAAAAATTGAGGTCCCGAGATATTAGATTATATGAACTAATACTCTTAAGTATTTTGAAGAAATTGACTCCTTTGTTTAGACCTAGATAGATGGTAAATCTCTCATACAAGGAGGTTATGATGCATCGATTTTAGGTCTTATTTTGGATTCTCAAGAAAATATAGTAACTGAGTTGTATAAGTTGAGAGTGAATCTTTTCTAACTCCAAAACTTATTAGAGCATCCACAACAGTGGATGCTCATGAAAGCCAAATTTACAAAATAAAAAGGAGTTTACCTTTTCTCATGAGTGAGCTTCACAAAGGTGGAGACCACATAATTTGCAAACTAAGTTCCTACAAACTAATATTGTTTGTAGTAAATATAAAACATGGTTATTACGAACTAATATTGGAATTCTTTATGCAATAGAACATCACAAATCACACATAAGTGGGGCAGTCCCTACCACTACAACAAATAGCCTAAAATGTCACCCTTGACCCGATCACCCTTGTCACAGTCAAAGACCGTGACCAAAAAACATGCATTTTTTGTCACGACCATAGACCGTGACAAGAACATGTTAAATTTTTATCACGAACTTGTCACGATCATATACCATGACAGGTTCATGACAATATTAAAAATAAAAAAAGCTTAATTTTTTCTTTTCGCGTTTTCTTCCCTCCTTTATTTCTCTCTATATAAACCTCGTACGATTCTCTCTCTCGCTCTCTTATCTCATTAGCTACTCTCTCTCTCTCTCTCTCTCTCTCTCTCTCTCTCTATTTCCTTTATATGTGTGTGTGCGTCAGTATATGTATCTGAGAAGTGGCAATGGTGGGTTAGTGTGTGTGTGTGGGGGGGGGGGGGTCTGTGTGTGTGTGTATATGGATCTAAGTGTGTGTGTGTGTGTGTGTGAAGGTTAGTGTGTGTGTGTGTGTGGGGGGGGGGGGGGGGGTCAGTGTGTTTCACAAAGATAAAAATCTCGTTGAACCTAAAATGACATATTATGGTGTAATTAAAAATATATTTGAATTGGACTATATAAGCCTTAAAGAGGTTGTGTTTTACTATGATTGGGCAAGAGTTTAGGATAAAAATGCTTGTAAAGTTCATCTTAGCAACAATTTGATCATGGTTGACATGTCCAAGTTGAAGATCAACATACATGTGAGCGATGAGTTGTTTGTTTGTGCTTTTAAAAAAGTCAAGCAAGTGTTTTACTTGAAGTATATCAACAACAAGCCGTGGTCAATCGTTCTGCATGTGCCAAAGCTTCTAAACAGTAGTGTGGATAACTTGGTTGCTCCTACAGAATATCAATCCATTTTTTTATAACTCGAATTAGAAATAATTTTTAGGTCTGTAATAAGTATTCGAATATTTCTAATGACCAGTGTGTATAGTATTCTAGTGCCTTATTATTATTATCGGACGACAGTTTTGTGCTTTTAATTGATATGTAATTGATCAATTTATTGCTTGTAATAACTAGTGGGTTTATTCTTTTAGTGAATATGTTAGAATCAGATTTTTTGGTTTTTTGGTTCGTGAATATATTAATTTGGAATTTAATTCAATTAAGCATTAATTCAAACTCCATGACATGACCCGATATTAAATCAATATTTAGATTTATAATGTCGTTAACTTGTATTCTTCTAGTGCTTTGATATTATCAGATTTGAATCAAAATTGGTTTTTTAGTTAGTGAATATGTTAATTTGGATTATAATTAATTTAAGCATTAATTCAAAGTCCATGACATGACCCGATATTGAAATAATATTTTTTTATTTATAATGTCATTAACTTGTACAATATTCTAATTCATTTGGATTTGATTATTTTCTAATATACATGTTTGTACTAATAACAACAATTTTTGTAGAAAATGTCTTCAACAGAGCATCGTGGTAGCGGAGGCGACGAGGGTTCCTCGGCCACTAGGCCCCCAAAATGGAGAAAATTAGGGTCCTTAGTCAAGAATAAGAGGACATTACTGTCTAGATTCCTAGAGTTACTGAAGGATATCATCGTCCCGGGGTACACTAATTGGAGGAAAGTCCCAAATGAGCTCAAGATTGCCATCTAGGGGTTCCTATAAGCAGTGTATTTATATTTATATTTATAATTTAAATAAAACTAACACTTATTGCTATCTTTTTGGTTTGTATTTGTTTGACAGGATCAATTCAGCCTGCCGCCACATGTTCGTGACTCCTCGTTGGAACAATTGAGAGATTAGTATAAGTCATGGAAGAAAAACATGCTAGCACAATACTTTGGTCAGACCCAGGACTCCATTATGAGAGTGGACAACACCATCCCGACCAAGGAGTCGATCTCAATGATACAGTGGCAGCAGTTTTGTGACAATGAGATCGAGGAGCAACAATTGACATCTCATCAATTCGGGGGGGCAAACAGGGAGAAAAAGGTGGATGTGCACTACTCTGGACGGACATCTTACGCCGAGGTAGAGCACAGGATGGTAACTTTTATTTTTCTTTGATTTTAGTTTTATGTTATTCCACTTTAGCATTACTTTGCCTTACTTACTAATTATGTATTATTTTATTTTAAAAGGCGGGGAGTGGCCTTGAGGGTAGGCCACGAAGACTCGATGCCTGTGTGACAATCCAGACGAAGAAGGGCAAGGATAAGGAGGTGTCCTCGAGCGTGGCAGCCACGATTGTAAGTTATAATTGTTTAATTTTTTTAATTACATTATAAATGTTTTACTAACTTAATTAACTAATCATGAACTTTTTTTCGTTTCAGGCAAAGCTTAAGGAAGTGAATGAAATATAGTCTGATGTAGACAAAGGATCATTGGTTGTGGGCACACTCAGACAAGTGCTCGGGGCAAATCAAAAGGGAAGGACTAGGGGGTGAGCTCCCGAGTGGGGAATTCGAGGATCATCGGGATGGTGATGAGCAATACCAGGTTGGCTCATAAGGTTGACACCCATGATGATAAGCAATCAAGGTTGGAGGCGACGGTCCAATATATGTACGCCTTCATGAAGCGTTAGGGACGTCCACCTCCGATAAGGGAAAGGACAAGGTCAAGGGGAAGGGGAGGGAGGTAGACGAGGACACCACTGCTACCTCACCGATACACAGGGACTCGTCGCCCTTATAAGATCCATTTCCCATCTTGACCCCCATCGAACGACCTATGTCAACAATCGATTGGCCGAGCGTGTTTTTAATAGGCATATTTGGTGGCATGCCGATTGTGAAGTACTGGTTGAGGGACCTGAGCACCCACTCGGGTATGGTGATTCATGGACGTGTCATTCAAGACTTTGAGGCAAAGGTTCTCGTTAAGCATGTTTTGATCGAAAAGGAGAATGCACCTTTGTGATTGGAAGAACAATGAAACGTTCGGCGAATTAATGGGTGTCTCAATTCTTATATTATGTGGGCTTCCTTCCTCCTCCAGTCTACTGTAGACCCTACTCTATGACATTATTTGTATGTATTTTATTTGGATATTGGATATTATTTGGTTATAGATATTCAAATATTGGTTTGGTTTTTGTTATGGATATTTGTATTTATTTCTGTTGGTTATTAAATATTGAATGTTGCTTGATATATATGTTGTTTGGGCAGGTTAAAATTTTCTATAACAGGTACAAATATAATGCTGGGTAGTGGTAGTGGCCATACTGCCCAACAGTCATTTTTACAATTTTGCCCAGATTTATCACGGACTTTGACCGTGACAATTCCATGACAAAAGAAACTTGTCACGGACTTGTCACGATCAAAGTCAATGATAATTTTTTATTTGTCACGGTCTTTAATCATGACAAGTTTTCCTCTTGTCACTGTCAAAGTCCGTGACAACTCCATGACAACTCTAACAAACTTTTCATGGTCTCTGGTCGTGGCAAGTATGTGACAAATGTCTTTGTCACCCCCAAACTTTTCACGGTCTTTGACCGTGACAAGTTTGATTTGTCAAAGTTTTTTACCTTGACAAGTTGGCAGTTTTGGTGTAGTGTACGCAGTACACTAGTTCACGGCCCATACCAGTGGTGAGAAAGGATCCCTTTATATACACCTACCTCTCGTAGGTGGCGCTGCCACATATTACCTATAATAATGACCTACACAGCGTCTCACTCACCTGTTCCGCGTAACCCCAACCGATAAGATCGTCCATGAACATAGGTATGTCCATACAGATAAATATAAGTACATATTATTCTCATACAATATGTATAGGTAATTACTTTATAATTACCTAAGGTATCCCACATGATTACCTATGAATATTCACCCATTAATAATAGACCATTTAGTTTATTATCAATTCCTTCTTTTTTAAAAGATTATATAACCATCTAGTTAAATATGATTTCCCAATTAACAGTTGTGCTAGAAGCATATTTTTAATAAAATCACCGTTGACCTAAAAACCGTCCCGCCAACTCGTATGATTTTCTAAAAATACCCCGGATACATCCCCGGTACCAACTCATCTTGTCCCATGGGCTGAATCAATTTTTCCATTAGCCGAATCGATTCGCCTTCATGGACGAATCGATTCGGATCTAGGTAGCCGCCGAAATCTAGTACGTTTCTTTAATATGGGATTTCCAAATTTCATCCCAAGATTCATTCTAATGGTAAATTCCTTTTCAATAACATATAAATAGGTACCTATGACTTAGTTCTTCATCTTAGAATAGTTAATTTAAAAAATTAACATCAAATTCCCTTCCCCATATCCCAGAATTTACATCAATCGGTTAAGATACTTAACCTAGATTTTCTACCATAAATTCATCTAGATTCAAATTATGTTTTAACATATCATATGGGTCAAAACTCACTAAATTTCCAGATATTAAATATGTATTCAAATCCTCTATATATGAATCAAACTTTCCAATTTAGCTGAAAATCCTAAGGCATGAATTCTATCTTTCAATTTAAGATTATAATCATCCTAGATTTTCGGATTAAATCATCAAATTTTCAATTAGTCTCCTCTACATGCATAAGATTAAATCCTACCATTTAATCACCAATTTCACACTAAAACCCATAAATCACATGGGGTTTACTACGATGAATTAAGAAGCACATTGCACATTAAATTAAGCAAGAAAATTCTTGTCTCGATATGGTGATTGATGATTTCCTTTTGAATCCCTTGTTTCCTCTCCTCTTTGGCCTTTATTCATTTCTCTCTTGAGGTGGGGATGCTAGGGTTATGTATTTGATTAAGTGTGGGGAGTATTAGACTTGTCCTTAATCTTATATTAATCCCAAAATTCCAAGTTAAGCTTAGTTTTCCAATTTTGGACCCCCAAATAGGCCCGAACCCATAATAAAACTACCCCCAAAACCTCCCAACTTATATACCTTTACCCTGGGACCATTTATGAAGGTTTGAAACAACTAAACGAAAACATAAAGCCTCCCGAAATGCATCCAAATTATTTTTATTCCACAAGTATATTTATAATTGAGTCACACATCATATATAAATTATCCACTACACATGCAATTATTTTTTATTGTAATTATTCATATAAAAATTAATCTCATGTGATTATGACATAATAACAAATTACTTATTCGCAATTAATAAATTTCAATTCACCGATTAAATTTAATTTCCACGAATTTTATTTCATGAAAAAATTGTTTTATATATTCTAGAAAAATGAGGGGTATTACATTCTTCCTCCTAACAACGGGATTTCATCCTCGAAATCTAAGAAAAATACGTACCTAGCTAGAAGAGTTACAGATATTTCGTCTGTATGTCGTCCGGCCTCTCCCAAGTCGACTTGTCCTCCCTATCGTGTCCCCACTACACCCGAACCAATGGCATAACCTTGGATCAACGTCGGAACTCCCGACGGTCCAGAATGGCTACATGACTCTTCTCATAAGTAGCATCTAACTAGATCTCTATCTCATCAATGTCGATATGCTGGTAGGCTATATCTTCTCTAAGGAACCTCCGCAATGCAGATATATGGGAAACGTTATGCATTGGCTACAAGTGGTTTCCTTAATTCCAACCGATACGCTACGGGCCCAATCCTCTCAAGGATAGGGAATGGTCCCACATATCAGGGAGCCAGCTTCCCCTTATTCCCAAACCTCATCACTCCCTTCATGGAAGACACTTTAATAAACACATGATCCCTAACATTAAAGTCTAAGTGTCTCTGGTCCGCATCTACATAGCTCTCTTTCCTATCCTGGGCAATCCGTATCCTAGCCCGAATCATCTATACATTCTCTGAGGTGTCGTGAATTAATTCTAGACCAAGTAATTTGTTCTTCCCCATATCCAACCCGCATGAGGGTGAAATGTCTCGCATAAAGCTCCTCAAACAGTGCCATCCTTATTGAGAAATTATAGATGTTGTTCTATGCAAACTCCACCAAAGGAAAATGCTGCTCCCAGATCCCCTTAGAGTCTAATATGTACATTTGCAACCTGTGCTCTAATCTTAAGTTCACCTTCTTCATCTACCTGTTGGTCTTAGGATAATATGAGGTACTCAATCTCAACTCTACCCCTAAATCCTGCTGAAAACTCCTCCAAAAATGGAACACAAATGTCATGTCCCTGTCCAACATAATGTCGAGTGGTACCCCATGAAATTTTATAATCTCTACGAGGAAAAGCCTAGCAAACTGATCTAAGATTTAATCTGTCTGAATCGGTAAGAAGTGAACCACCTTCGTCAAGTTGTTAATGATTATCCATATGGAATCATGATTCCTCTGTGATGTGGGTAGCCCAATGATGAAGTGCATGGAAATTCTCTCCCATTTCCATATCATGATCTTCAAAGGCTGTAACACACCCACATGTCACTGATGGTACACCTTCAATTGCTGACACGTAGCATATTTGGACATAAAATTTGCTATGTTACTCTTTATCCCGATCCACCAATACTGACCTCACATGTCGTGGTATATCTTATATCCTTCGAGATGTACCATAAAGTGTGAATCTTGAGCCTCAAACATAATGGCTCTCCTCAACTCCTCGTTATCTGGGATAACTAGTTTGCCCTGGAATCTCAACCCCCCATCCGACCCAATAAAATAGTGTTCTCCCCACTCGGCTAACAACTGCTTAACTCGTGCCTGGAAAAGTGGGTCTCCTGCCTGTGCCTTCACAACATGAAAAATGATCTTGGGTGTGATGGTGAGAACCACCATAAATACAAGGGTCAATTTTCCATCCCCAATAAGTAATTTCCACTTTGCCTTCCACACTGTCGCTAACTGCAACATCGGCTTGGGGATCAAAGCATTCTCTACAACATTCGTCTTTCGTGGGTGATACTAAATGTCGAACTGGTAGTCCTTCACAAACTCTAACCATCTCATCTGTCTCATGTTCAACTCTCGTTGTGCGAAAAATACTATAGGATCTTATGGTCTATGAATAGATGGATCTTCTCCGCCCACGAGGCAATGCCTCCATACTCGCAGTGCAAAAAACACAAGTTCTAACTCCAAGTTGTGTGTGTGTGTGGGGGGGGGGGGGGGGTAATGTCCCTTGTGAGGCTTTAGCTTCCGTAAAGCATAAGCTATCGGCCTCTCTTCCTGCATTAAGACCCCGCCAAGTCCCTTCAAGGATTCATATGTGAAGACCTTATAATATATCCTTGCCCAAGGTAATTCCAAAATCGATGATGCAGTCAATCTAATATCCAACTCATCAAATGCCTGCTGGCACGCACACCCATACAAACCGCTCTTCTTGAAGAACAAAACTATAAGGACATAAATTTCCAATTGTGTCCCTGTATTGTTTTGACTTAATTTCGTGAATAAAATTGTGTTTGTAATATGCCATAGGGAGATTGTATTTTGTAACGATCCCACTTGGTCTATGACGTATTGAAGAAATTGAAGACGTTACGGCAAAACTTCAAAGAATTAATCATGTCAAATTTTAATTGGTGCAAGTTTATTCGTCTTCAAGTTAATTGCATTCCGAGATCACATAGGTATGAATGCGTATAATTAATGGAGCTCGGAATAATTTTTATAAAAAGATAAGGATTAATTTTTACAAGGAAAATATTTTAAAATGTTTTTAAAAGTGTTTTAAATGTTTTACACTATATTTTATTCCAATAAGCTCGAAAATGAGTTTGACTTAATTGGATCTCGTTTGGAAGAAACGTTTAAAGAAAAAGTCAAACTGACACGTGCGTCATTCAAACGATAGCTCGACTCGTTCGAGGGAGATGGCCATGTCGCGCGAATGACTAGTCAATCTCGTTCAAGCGACAAGTTTTTTGAGGCACCGACTTAAAATCCTATTTAAAGCATGGTTTCGTCAGAATATATAAGAGGTGCAATCTGGAAAACATTTTTCAATCCAGTACGAGTTTTGCACATGTTTTTCTAAGGTTTCAAAGCTTAAACACATCCTAAGAGTTTGTAAAGATCCGAGTTATCATTACTATATGTTTATGTGATCTTGCTACACCAAGAAGGTTTGTTATATACTTGAACATCTGGGTTTTGCGGTGAAGAAAAGAGAAGGACTTCTCATTCGACATCGTAGACATATCAAGGCCATTCGGTGGACACCGAGACATATGTGGACGCGTGTGTTGTGGACAAGTATCATGGAAGAAGGACTTTCTGCGTGGGCACTGTGAGAGGAGTGGTTTAGGATCAGAAGAGCGTCAAGACTTGTGAGGATCGAGTCGTTGAGTGAGTCTTTTATTTATTTGTTATAATTCCACATTAATAGTGATTGTCTGGCTTGGGTCGTCCGAGGTTTTTTCCCGTCTTGGGTTTTTCCTCATACATTGGCATTGTGAGTATTCTCTACTTTACTTTACTTTCTTTAGTCACTAGATGCATGTTTAGGATTAATCAAAATAGAATTGGTTTAAAGTAAAAAATGGTTTTTCACAACTTGGTTTGGTGCTAATTAAAAGTGGAAAATGTTTGGTGAAAATTGGTTTGATTTGAAACACATGCATAAGGGCCACTCTTTCAAAAATTGGTGACTTTGTTCCATATGGTGTCTTTGTTCAACTCCCTGTAGTTGATATAAAGTCACAATTATCCATCCTTCTTCTCGAGGAACAAAACTGGAGCACCCCACGATGAAGTACTCCTCTTAATGAACCCTTGTCCCAATAACTGCTCAATTTGGTTCCAGATCTCCCTAAAATCTACAGGATTCATCCGATACTGTGTACGGGCAATGGGTCTCATGCCCAGAATCAAATCAATCAATCAATCAATTTATCTCTTTACTAGGTGGAAACCCAGGGAACTACCTAAATACATCTGAAAACTCGTTAACTATCGGAATGGAATCTAGAGACACCACGACCTCCAAAAAAGTCTCCTTCTCGATATAGTATAAGTGCATGCTCGACCCACCCCCGGGGTGCGGCATCACAACCGGGTACATCTCCAGCCCCGAAATAACAAAGATAATGGACCCACTGTACCAGTAAACACATCCTATGTATGTAGCTAGCCAATGAGGTGGGGGCGAATGCGCTATAGACTCTAATGTGGAAGTAAACTAATGTTGATTAAACCCAAGTTACCTACGATTTTCCATATCTGATTCAGTAGGCACCGATTTAAACTATTCTTAAATTGTTAACTATTTAATTAACCAAGACTAACTCTTATTAGTCAATTTCAATCCAACTTTTATAATCTTGATTTAAACAGGAACGTTAAAATAAATAATATAAGGATTCAATTTATTAAAATAGTGATGACACATATATATACAATAACTAAAAAAGAATCTCTCTCTCTCTCTCTCTCTCTCTCTCTATATATATATATATATATATATATATATATATAAAACATAAGTGCCCTATATTTTTTAGACTTTTCTTTTTGGAAAGAGAAGACTGTTATCTACTTGATGGTGAGACATTTGTCTGTGCTGACATCGGAGTGTGAGGAATGAGGTTCCCCTTTCTTTACTTCTGAACTAGTGGGAGCCATTTGGTGTAGCTTTGGGAATCAGAGTGTTTTCCTCTGGCCCATATAGGGTGCCGATTTATGGGGAACCCTTAGTGAGTCTATTCGTTGATAATATTTATCATAGGATGCGGGATCTTTTAGAGAGATGGGTGTTTAGTGTTTATTTCTACAGGAAGAACTATATAGGGATAACCAATTTCCCCCTTCATAGGCTTATTTGGTTTTCATAGTATTAGACTTTGTGAGTAGTTTATATATGGATGACCTTATGGAGTCTTTAAAATGCTTTATAGCACTGTTCTATTATTAATGTTTAGCCTTATAGATTGATTCGGTTCTTTAGGATTAAGGGCACAATGACCATATACAAGATTTTCTCATAACATGGATTTTTTTGGTGTTTATTTAGATCGGGCTCTAAGTGATATCTCGAGTTTCCTATGTAACTTTGATTCAAATGTAACGATGAGCGCGTAATTTTGAATGTCTACAATAATAAATGTAGCGGAGAATTAGATCTACGTGATTGTCTCTAAAAACAAATAAAAATGTTAGGGTCTTAAAGTGTTTTCGTTGACTTCAAGTGAAAGGTTGGTGGCTCAAGTGTACTTTTTTTATGTAGGTATGGGAAAGTTTATAGGATTTCACAATCTTCCCTTCCCTGAGGACTGATCGTTCGGCCCTTTTCCTTTTTACCCTAAGAAGGTTCAAGGAAAGAATTTTTTCAATCAGTTGAGATTAAAGGGTTGGGAAAACATGACTCCATCGAGATCAGCAAAGGTATCCACCCCGCTAGAGTTTATTTTGCTGACTAGATAGGGTCCTCCCCAGTTGGGTGCAAATTTACCTTCGGGAGTGGAAGAAGGTTTGGGATTATCTTTTAGGACTAGGTTGCCCTCTTATATGTTTCACTTCTTAAATCATTTATTGAATTCGTGGGAGATACGTTATTGATAGCCCTGGTTGGGATAAACACCTATCAGTATCCTTTTATAGAGAAGAGATAATTCGTCATAATGGGCTTAGACCCAGTCAGTCTTGGCAACTTGACTTTAGAGCATGACCCTTAGCGAGGGAACCTCAAGCCAATGGGTAGGATTTCCTCCATGCCATAAACTAGATAGTTGGGGTGGCCCTGATGGAGTTTTGCTCTGCAATGCCTTTTCCCCATAGGGCGTATAGGAGTTTATTTGACCAATTGTTGTAGGTTTTGATCATCTTGTTAATAAAAATTTTGATATTCTTGCTAGCATCTTCGATCGCTCTGTTGGTTTGAGATTTGTAAGGGGATGACTTATGTCGAGTGATCTTATACTCATGTAATATGTTGGAGACCTCCTTTTCGAAGTGAGATCCATAATCTGATACCAACTCACGAGATACGCTGAAGCAGCAAATGATTTTTTTGTATGAATTTGGTCACTTTATTATAATTTAGAACTGTGTAAGATTCGGCCTCGACTAATTTGGTGAAGTAGTCGATGGAGACTAAGATGAACTCATTCCTAGTGGAGGCCTTAGGATTTACCTTACCTATGATGTCGATCCACCAGGTGGAGAACGACCAGTGCAAGGTTATGCAATATAGCTCTCTAGGAGGTAGATGTTGTTGGGGGCAATAACTAACATTTAAGGCACCTCTTGATGTACTCAATGAAGTACTTTTGCATGGTATTCAGTTGTATGATTTTTCAAAGATTTATTTGGAGAGGATATTCCTAGTCATATCCAGGCCTCATTCGTCAATATGGATTTTGTCCATAATTTTGAGGGTCTCATCCCATGTGACACATCGTAAGTGTATGTAATCGAACCCTCATTCATAGAGTTATTTCCCACATATGATGAATTGGGTTGCCAATCATCGTAGGAAAAGTTGGTAATTGGAGGAGGAATTTGATAGGTAGTGATTGCTATTGAGCACGTTCCATATGTCATAGTACCATATTAACATCCCTACGGTTGTTTATTCAATGGTGTCAACCTCAAACAAATATGAAGGGGTGTATCGGCTAGTTACAGTGAATGTAATCTTTGTGGTGGCCTCCGACGTGTCGATCATGGAGACCGGGGTGGCAAGTGCATTTACGAAGCTACTATTAGATCTCACAAGAAGTTTGAATTACGAAGTTACCTCATGCAAGTTAGCATGGTATGGTTGCAGTTTGTCACCCCGAATCTTCTAGTACCCCATTATTTTACTGATGAATAGGATGGAATTCTCACAGGCTATTAATATAGTGATTCACATTTCTAAGGAGATTTTGAGACTTTTTATTCAAGTCTCATACGCGGCCATATTTTTTATGCATTCATATGTGATTTTGATACAAGTGGGAAGTCATCTAGAGTTTAGGGATATAATTAGGATTCTTATGTTGAATCCTCTTTTGTTGGACACCCTTCGAAGTAGAGTTCCCAAGTTTCTCTATCATTTAAGGAGAAGATATTTTCGTCCGAGATATCTGCCTCATTTTGGTCTTTCTCGTCTGACAGGGGTTGTCCTACGGGGAGGTTAGAGATTTATTGCCCTTTAATGGATTGTTATGTGACATGTGTGATTTCAAATTCGAATTGCATCGATATCCATTTGGCTATTAGGCTAGAGAGAACGGGTTTTTCAAAGAGGTATTTCAGGGGATCCATCATGGAGATGAGTCATATATTAAAGGACATCATGTAGTGCTAAAATTTATGAGTGATCTATATGAGGGATACATAAATTTTTTCCAGGGTGGTGTATTTGAGAACATATGGTAACAACTTTTTGTTGACATAGTAGATGGCACATTCCTTTCGAGTGCTCTCTACATAATGAGCTAACATGCCTTCGACAACCGTTTCAGTTATGGTTATGTAAAGTAGGAATGGTTATCTTATCTAAGGAGGAACTAGCACTGGTAGATGAGTGAGGTACCCTTGTGTTTTCTCAAATGCATCTTGGAATTGAGCATTCCATTCTTTCGACGAGTCCTTCTTTAGAATTTGGAAAATTGTTTCACAAATAGTGGTGAGTTGGTTTATGAACCGACTTATGAATTGTACTTGGCCTAGGAATATTATGCCTTCTTTTTCTATTTTAGGTGGTGGAATTTCCCGTATGTCTTTGACCTTAGTGCGGTCTAACTTAGTTCTATTTTTGCTGATGATGAAGCCAAACACCTTCACTTCAATGGGGTATTGGGATGTGTCCTTATCGATCTTTAGATTCAATAATTAGGTCGTGTATGTAGACTTTCACTTACTTAAGTATGAAGTTATCCAGGATGGTTGTGGCCTTTCTCTAGTATGTTGCACCAATATTTTTTAGACCAAAGGCATGAAGGTATAACAGTATGTACCCTAAGGGGTAATGAACATTTTTTCTCTTGAAGGTCAAAGTACATTTTGATCTTATTATAACATCTGAAACTATCGACGAAGGACTTAAGCGCATTACTGTTTATGATTTCCACGAATAATTCCATATGTGGTAGGGTGAAATCAACTTTGGGATAAGACCGATTAAGATGCCTGTAATCTAATCACATTCAAACTTAAGCTTTGGTTTTTGGTAACCGTACTATTTTGTCTAGCCAAGTAGTATATTCGATCACTCAGATGAACCCAACATTGAGTTGCTTCTCTACTTATTCCTTTACTTTCAGTGACCATTCAGGTTTTAGTTTACACAGCCTTTGGTTCATGGGTTTTGCATTGGGGAGAGTGATTATCTCATGAATGATAATAGTCGGGTCAATGTCGAGCATGTTAGCATCGGACCAAGCGAAAACATCCACGAAAATGGCAAGGGGGTCAGTGAGTTATTTTCGATTATTCTTATCTGGGGAGGATCCTATTTGTAGCTGCCTGGGATTTAAGGGTGTGCCCGCGTTTATGGTTTTTGTGTCATCCTCGCTAGGAGACATACGTTTTTTTTCACTATGGTCAAGTTATTGCAAGTACTTTAAGTATTTTAAGTCCATAGAGTTATCATTATTAGGGGTAATTTCTAATCCATTCTTGGACTCATTATCATCACATGTAACACACACGGGAAAATACTGATAATCACTTTTACTATGCCATCAAAGGGAGGGAGGAAAACATTGATAATATAAAAAAAGTATTCTTTATAGGGGACATATTAGGAAAGGGGATATAGGGGGACTCTTTATCTAACATGATAGACTCAAATGGCCTCAGTGTGACGGGCGTTGGGATCCATCCAGTAGAGGTCCAATTCTTAATATGGAGATTCCTTTGATGTTAGAGATGAGGTGAGTCGCGTTCGGCTGAGACAACTTTTGAGTGCCTTTGGGAGCTTTATGACTCCCGTACTGACTGAGGCTGGAGCAGGCGATGTTTCTTGGGTTAGGCTATTATTTTTTTAAGGATAGATTTGGGGTCCTTAACGGAGTCTGTAGAAGGGTTGGCGCCTTGAGGTGCCTTGGATAGTGCTTTAAACAAGATCTAGTGATTTTCCTCATTTCATTGATAGTCCCACAGGGGTTCATTGGGTGAGTCCTCAGGTTCAATTGAAGGAATTGTTACAAATGGGAGAGCTATAGAGTCCAGCACACGGAGGAAGAGATTGAGTTTGGGGATGTTGATCAACCATCGTTTCTCTATAGCAGAATCTCGGGTAGATGAGGTGGTGTACAAATCATGGAAGAGTTTAGTGGTGTTTAGGTTGGTGGTTCCTAAAAAATCCACTAGAGTAGTCTCGTCAGGAAATAGCACAGTTAAATCCCATTAGGGCTCTGACTGGGGAATTCCTTATTTCGTGTCGTAATATAAGATACATTAAGTTTACCCTGATGGAATCTTATACTTTCCCGTAATCTAAGTACAATCCTTCTTCATAGAGGTTTTCCATTCCTGGCTGCAGGGATCTCTTTATTTCATCCCACCACATCTTGGGGAGCTTGTGATAGGGGAAGTCTTCTCCTTGGAGACGAAAGTGTCCATTCCACCCTTTATAGGGATTTTCGAGGTTTTTAGTTAAGGCTTTATGATCGGAGGCATATTCATTAGCCCTTATGTTTTATACTGTTGAAAGCCTCGAGGGTTCCTTGTTGAGTTCTTCTGAGATTAAATCGAAGCATGTAACCCATTTTTTGAATGATATGGGTGCCTATATTATGAAAAGTCGGCACCTCTTATATCATGTGTGAGAGTGGTATGACTCGAAATCTGATGAGATAGATATTTTGGATGTCATGATGGGGGTTTAGTAGTAGAATAGTGCTAGTATTGGCTACCGTGGCCTAATCGTCGTCTCCCTGAATAGTGATGGCCTCGGTGTCGAACGGGAACCTAACTTTTAGGTGGAGTGATGAGGGTAATTTCCCCATAGGATGTATCCAGTCTCTTTCGAGTAGGAGATTAAAGCTAGCCGGCTCATAAAGTACTTGAAACTCTACATCTCACTTAATATGCCTTATTATGAGAGTTAGGGTGATGGTCCCCATGACCTCTCGGTGGGTGTTATCACATGCCTTAATGGACATGGAAGATGGTGTGAATTATAAGGTGATTTATCCTAGACCGATAGTAGTGCAGAGGTGGCATACTATGATGGTGGAACTGTTATCTACCAGTACTAAGGGTAATATATGTCCACGAGTCTCAGTAGTGATGCAAAAGGAAAATTGATGGTCACGGCCTTGCATGTGAAGGTCTTCATCTGAGAATCTGATGTGCTTTTGCATAGTGATGGAGTCGATGGTGGCTGACATTTATCTCGGAGTGAGATTCGTAAGTACGGAATCCTGAGATAATAGGTGCACGAGAGTTTCAAAATGCTCTCAGGACGTAGCCAACACCTCCCTCATGGTGATGTCAGCTGATGTTCACCGAAGTTGCTCCTGGATTTTGTTATTTTCTCGAGGATGGGGCATGGTGGTAATTGCAGGGGGACTTCCCTCTTTTTCAATAGAGTTTGGTGGAGTGAAGTGTTGACCTAAAGTGGTGAGGAAATTGTGACACCCCGCTTATTAAAATAACGGGTGGTCAACCTTCTACTAAAATAAAATATGAATCCCATTGGCTCATTCTTAGCATCACCGTCGAAACCAATTAATTACTAACCACCTACTATTAAATTAAGTCGCGGGTCAATTTTAATCTTTATTAACGTGACAGAATAACCCTATAATCAAACCATAATTTATTCAAACAATAACAAAAGTCCACATTCACACATTAAGTCTGAAACAGAAATCCATTACATGCAACTTCAAAGAATAAGCCATCGGTATAACATTCATATTATAAATCCCAATATTAAAATAAAATAAAATAAATCTGACTGACATGGGCAACACGCTCGAATATGGAAAAGGATCATGTCTAGAACATGAGAATAAAAATGACTAAACAAAACCCTGAGACATTCCACAACTATCGAAGCTCCGGTACATGGGAAGATGATCACGCTTGGCGTCCCTGTGGCTGGACACCTAAAAGGTTTTGAAATTTTGACACGGGTCAGAGCCCAGATCCATTTGAAAAAAATTTGCAAGTAATTAAAATGCATAAATAAATGTATATCCATTTAATCATAATTAAATTAGTACCGCACTCTCTCATGAGACACTACTCACTTCTCATCTAAAGTGCACACCTAACGTATGCATTTTAATCATCTAGTTATGCTACCCGCCTAACTAGTTCCCAAGTATCCTTACATTCTATACACTATCCCATCCCGCGTAATTTATTTATTTAGCTATCACATTCGTTAATTATTATAATTATTAATCATAATTTATTGAACTATTTCAAATAACTTTCCATTAATTTTCACATTTTAATTCAATATTCCCGTATATCTAAATATTATCCGAATAAAATTTTTTAATTCATATTTGAATTATGAATGAAAAAATGATTTGGGTATGTGTTTTGAGTTTTTCTCAAATATCATCCGAATGCACTTAGAAAGAAGACTCGTACTCTCTAAAACCAATTTTTCTCCATTTAATTTCAACCACCTCAATCCCAATTCATATAAAAACCATTATTATACACTATCCAATCCATGCAGAGTATAATGGGACATTTCTAAGTTGATTCTAACATCTAGTAATCACTTTAATTCAAAAGATTAATCACCAATTCATGGCATTAATAACTAAAGTAAAGAATTGCATCATTTTAATAATCATATTACATAATCATTTCCATATCCCCTTTGTTCTTATCAGTATTAATTCTAAAAATGTTAGAATTCTCAATCCATATTAATTCTTTAAAATCCATAATTTATATCATTTCCCAAATATAAATCATTTCCCAAAATATAAATCATTTTCCAAAATCCCATAGTTTAGATATGTGAAACCATCCCAAAAATATCATTTCCCAACTATGATAAGACCAAAATTGAATACACAAATTAAGTAGCAAGTTAAATACTTGCGTTGAGGTTCGTAGGGTCAGAATTTGGTGAAGATATCGATACTCCTCCAAGAATTTCCTTACCAAATCTTCACTCCAAGAATGTTCTTGTAAATAATCTTCAATTCTTCCCTTTGACTCTTCAAATTCCTTTTCAATTCTCTTCACTTTCTCTCTAATTCTTAGTATAACTCTCCTAGCCTTTGGTTTTCTGAAATGACTCATCCCTAGGCCCTAAACTTTTCATTTTATAATTGATATCCCGTTTCTGGCTATTCACATGCCATTAAGGAGTCCAAAAGTCACCTAAATTGGTCCCGATTAATTTAAAAAGCTTTCGAGACCAGACCACAATCCCGAGTACTCAATTTTGACTGTTTTGGATCAATCGTGAACTCTAAATCTTCACTCGAGTCACTTAAACTTATTTTTCCATCTCAACTTATTTTAATTTAATCACGCGTGTCTCGGTTGAGATAATATTAAATTTTGTCTCATTTACTCACTTATGACATGATATTATTTGACATCCAATTTTATGTACTATATCACACTAGTAAATAGATTATCGCATAAATAATAATTCATTTCACTTTAAATTAATATTTAATTATTTTCTCATTATTTTTTCTTTGTGTCGCTTGCATAATTTCAATGTCTAATTACGTATATATATATATACACACTAGGGTGTACCTGCGCCTATGGCACAGTTGTAAAAATGATCCAAATATTTTCTCGTAGTGATTACATCCAATCATAGTTGAAAAAATGTTCTAGAGATTTCGTAATAGTGATTAGATCCAAAAAAAGAACGACGCTTCAATTGTTAACGAATTGGGATTGCGTTGACCTGCTTCAATCGTTAATAACCATTAAAACCCATTAATTTTAACAAATTTCTCGTCCTGATAACACAATAAAAAATAAAACTGTGGATGAAAATAAAATCTTGAAATTATTAAAATTTAAAAGACTGAAAACAAAATAATTGCACAAATAATGAAATTATTTCGATGTAACATAACATTAACATCAAAATATTTTGTTGTAAATACGCGATAACAGTGATATAGAAGTGACATTGAAATAGTTTGTGGCGAGTCAAATATAAATTGATTATACTCAATTAGTATAGTCCAACTTATATTTTTCTATTTTAAAAAGTATGTTATTGTTTTTGCGCTAATTTTTGTAAAGAAATGTTTTAGCTCTAATCAATTTCAAATCAAATTACTAAAATATTTTCTATGAAGTACATTGAGCCAAGTGCACTCCTGCATGTTTTTTCGAGCTGGAGAGTTCTTGAAAATAGTTGGCAAAATACATCAAAGTACATGGAGACATGTGCTAAAAAAATTACAAAAAACATAAAGTATGTTTATTGTGAAAGTACTAACATGTAAAACCTCATCTAATTAAATACGGGGTAGCTACTCCTTTATTAAATTAATACAGAATATCAAGTTGGTTCAGTCTTAGAATCACTATCGAAAACAATTAGTTTATTACTACCCACCTACTATTTAAAAAAGAGAGATGCCAAATTTTATTAATTTAGTTATCATAAACCAAGTAATTTAGTCAACAACCATTAATCACATAAACAATCTCAAATAAACAATCAACGAAATGGAATAAACCGAGTCTCGAGTAAACACTCTAATAATAATACCAGAGTAAAATAAAGTCCCGATACAAAAGTCTGAATAAATAAACCAACATCTGAAATAAAACTAAAAGTATGAAGATGTTATCTCTAAATGGAAATGGGCGACATGCCCTAACAGATGAGTAACCGTGAGTAGAATCAAGTAAAAAATGTGAAGGCATCTAATACCGAGAACCTGTAACTTCCACAGCAACTACAGCACGTCAATCTAATGGAACTCCTGCGCCTGGCGTCCCTGTGGTTGGGCACCTAAAAGGTTTTACAAGAAAAATATATTTGAAAGAAAATGGGCCAGGGCCCGAGGTGAAAACAGTTTAAAAATATAGCAAGTGTTTAAATTACAATATTAAACAAAACATATAATAAACTTGTTAGTTGCACACTCTCACATGAGTTTCTCGCCTCTCAACTAATGTGCATGCCTAACGTATACCCTTAACCCATCCTAGTTATGCCGCTAACTAACTAGTCTGTACCACTCCGGCGTTCGCATTCTAACATAGGGTATCTACTCGTAACACCCAAACAACCCATATTAACATTCATTAAATTACTCATCTTAAGTGTTAATTAAATTTTCCACATTCTTATCCCATTCAAATATCTTAGTTATTCACATCTACTAAGCAACACAACAGAACTAACACAAGTATATGTATATACACCAATATAATATCTCATATACAAATTAGGCACCCCATAAGGATAGAACCTACGATTCCCTCATACTCTGCTATCGAATCCTGGTACATCACGTACGTGAGGATCACAAGTTCCGAATCACTCAGGAATCGTTTCAATAAAAATCACACATAGTGGAGGCGAACATAGTTCATATACCCATGGGTCACGCACATACCTACGCTCCCATGGCCAGCTGACTTATCAACTCACAAATAAGTCATTCACAGTCCTATGTCCTTAAGGTACCAATCTAGATCCCCCCGAAGGCACACAAAGATGAGATGGTCCTTTTTCAAAAACTAACCTCCCGTGATAGCAAGTATGGTAGGTATGTTATATAGGTATACACTAGCCCTATATCTTAAGTCTCATACGTATTATAGTGTCATCTCGAATATTCCACGTAATATGATTAGCGCTACAACTCTCGTCGTATAAGTCTGAATACCACTACCTGCCTCTTAGGTTAGTAAGTCGCCCACTAGTCTTTAAAGTTATCTCAGAAATCCCAAGTCCCTTTTCTACTGGTCCTAACCTTAAATC
Organism: Sambucus nigra; assembly: GCA_949130495.1. Classification (NCBI taxonomy): domain Eukaryota; kingdom Viridiplantae; phylum Streptophyta; class Magnoliopsida; order Dipsacales; family Adoxaceae; genus Sambucus; species Sambucus nigra. The sequence continues at coordinate 157,769,189 of OX422210.1, read as the reverse complement.
AACATTAGTCCACTTTAAATCCCAATTTATACGAAACTTCTAACCGTACCTCACTCGGTAAACAATCGTAATTATTCCATTCAATCTCATAATATATAACATATTCCGAGAACTATTTACGATCCTACTTACCTTAACTAAGTCCCACAACATCATATTAATCACTCTAAGAACCATTATCAGCTTTGGAATTTTCCTTAAACCTTAAAGGGAAACAATTACCAAAAATCAGAAGTGGTCGATCGATCGATCCATCAATTGATCGACATTCTTGAGTCGATCGATCGATCAAACAGGTATCTGCCAAGAATTTCTTTAACAGTTACGGGTTTTGCCATTTTTACACCCCAAATCCTCCATTACAACTGTGGGTACCCGGATTTGCCATTATGGTCCTAGACGAGTAGCTTAATAAAAACGGCCCAAAGTTCGGGCCCCTCGCACCTCAACTAAATTCAGTTATGACTTAGTCCTCTCCTGAAATCTCGTAGGGAGACATTCCAGGAGAGAAATAAGGACGTGGGGGATTCCAACACCCCCACTCCTTGAAGATAAACATGAATATAACATACCCTAAGCCTAGGGCAAAAAGGAGGAACGGTATATATAGAAGTAATACCGACTGCACCACCGTGGACGTAGGCATTCATGCTGAACCACGTACATACCGCGTTGTGTGATTGACATTTTATATTCTTTAATTCCTCTAGTGATTGCACTTTTCTTATTTATTTGTGTTGAATATAATTGTCACCACAATTGGCGCCGTCTGTGGGAAGCGTTTGTCTTCCTTAAGAAAGACCTCACCAATAAAGAAGGTAGAATACATGGTCACAGTAGCAATACCCCTCAGGCAGGAGATATCTAAGAACAACCTGCTCCTCGCAGGATCAGATTTGAAGTTCGGCATTCGGATCAGAGGGATCGCCCAGAGTGGCCAGCCTCAGAGGAAAGCCAAGGACCAGTAAAGTCCACACAAATCTCCAAATTAATCGATGCCTATGAGGCGAGGCTCCAAGAGCAGATGGAGTCTGCTCGCAAGCAAGAGGCTGAGAATGCTCCCCTCAAAAGGAAATTAGAAAGGATGGATAAAGAGCTCCATCGCAGCCGAGGAAGGAGCCCTAGACGTGGATCCCAGAAGAGTGAGAAACATGAGTCAAGCGATGAGTCGCTCGAGCACCAGCGAGCGACTCGCCGTCACAGGAGCCCAGCTCGCTGCAATGAGAACATACGAAATTTGGTCTGAAGGGAGATGGACTAACACCCAACACATCGTGGTGCAAGATTGACCAGGGATCTTGTTAAACGAGCTCTCAAGACCCAGATGAAATCCCCTTTCTCAAGGGAGATAGAAGAAGAGGAAGTCCCCAAGAAATTTGCTATTCCGAAATTTAAGATCTATGACGAAAAAATTGACCCTATTGATCACGTTAGGCAGTACAGGCAAGCCATGACTCTCTAAAACCACCGGGATGCAGTGATGTGTCAGATTTTCCCCTCGAGTCTGCATGATGTGGCGCAGAAATAGTTCAAGAGGCTCCCTCACAAGTCTATCAGGAGTTTTGAGTCCCTGGTCGAGCTCTACACGACCCGCTTCTATACTAGTAGCTCCCATCCCAAAAGGATGGATGCTTTACTAACAGTGAAAAGACGCCTCAAGAGAGCCTCCGGGACTACATGAAGAGGTACTGGGAGTTGTTCAACGAGGTTAAGGACTGCTCGTAGCAAGTAGGAGTAGCCTCTTTCAAGATTGGTTTGCCCAACTCTTGCCTTCTGCACTAATCCCTGACGAAGAAGGAGGCCATGACCATCGATGAACTGATGGCTCGCATCGATAAGTATGCCAAAGTGGAGGATGTGACCCGCCTCAATACAGGGGAGAATAGTCAAACTAAGCTCACTGCCAGAGGCAATGACAAAGATGAGAACCAAAAGAAAGGAGGTAAGAATGGGGGCAATAATGGCTCCAAGAATAGAGGCAAGAACGATGTTTCGAAAGCATTTTAGGCAGTCAACACTGTCTTCAAAGAACCAATCTATAATATTCTGGCGAAGATTCGAGACGAGCCATTTGTTAAGTGGCCCAAAAGGATGGGAGGAGATCCCTTAAAGAGAAATAACGCGCTGAGATGCGCTTTTTATAAAGAGGGAGGACATAAGACTGAGCACTGCAAAGCTCTTAAGTCCCATCTCGAATGAGTTTGTGGAGAAGAACGAAGAGAAAGTCACTGCCAATGGAGAAGCAAAACCTGACAACGTACTCGAGGACGATGCTGGCCATAAATTCGCAGTAATTCATGGGGCATCTGATATGAAGCAGATTCAAGGAAATTCGGCTCGGATGGAAGTAAAAAAGCTTACAACAGTGATGCAAGCTTTTCAGATCGATCCAGTAAAGACATAATTAGGAAAGCATCGGCGAGCAGATGACGTCGACTATAGCAAACATATCGTGTTCACAGATGAAGATCTAGTGGGAGTGAGAACTCCACATCATGACGCCTTGATCATTACGCTCAGGATAGCCAACTACGACGTCGACAAGTTGCTCGTCGACCAAGGAAGCTCATTCGAGGTAATGTATCTCGACCTCTACAAAAAATTAAAGTTGAAAGTCACCGACCTGAAGAAAGCCACAGTCCCTCTAGTTGGCTTCGCTAGAAAAGTGACTATTCCATTGGGAAAGATCGTGCTGCCAGTAAGGGCAGGAAGTTACAAGATGATTGAGTTTCTAGTAGTCGACATTGACTCGCCATACCAAGCTATCCTCGACATAGGGTGGCTATATGCGATGAAGGCAGTACCCTAGACCTAGCATCAAAAACTCAAATATATGACCAAGCGAGGAGTAATGGAGATCCATGGCGATCAAGCGATGGCAAGAAGGTGCTTGATAGCGGCCATCCACCCAAGACCAGTGAAGAAGTTCAAAAAGCCCAAAGAGAAGGTCGAGGAACAAGAAGGTATGATACCTTCAAAATAGTAGTTAAAGTACGGAAGACCCGGAGTGGAAGAGACTAGGCTCCTCCCCTCTGAACGGGTCGTCGAAAACCTGGAGGAAGTTACAGCTGGTGGTAGCGAGAAAGACAGGATATTCTTGATTAGAGCTTCTCTCACAGATCATGAAAAGAAGGAATTGACGATTCTATTGAGAAGCAACGTAGACGTTTTTACATGGGAACCATACGAGCTGCCTGGAATTTATCCCAGCGTGGTTTGTCATCGGTTGCACGTGCTATCAAACCTATCATGCATAAGGCATGGTGAATTGCCCCCGAGAAGGCCAAAGCCGTAGAAAAAGAAGTTGAAAACTGCTGGATGCAGGATCCATACGGGAGGTTCAATTCCCTAAATGGTTATCCAACCCAGTAGTAGTTTCGAAGACTATTGGGAAATGGAGAGTCTGCATTGACTTCACTGACCTTAATAGGGCATGCCCTAAGGACAGTTTCCCTCTCCCAAAAATCGACCAATTGGTGGATTCCACAGCAGCTCAAGAAAGAACGAGTTTTCTGGACGCATATTCGGGGTATCATCAGATCCCTCTGTATGCACCAGACCAGGACAAGACAACATTCATCACCACCGTCGCATTATACTATTATAAAGTCATGCCCTTTAGCCTAAAAAATGCAGGGGCAACCTACCAATGGCTGGTCACCAAGATGTTCAAAGACCAAATGGGAGACACCATGGAAGTCTACATCGACGATATGCTCATTAAGAGCAACAACAAAGAAGACCACCTCTCAGACCTATCAAGAACCTTCAAAATCCTCAGGAAATACCGAATGAAGCTCAACGCGAGCAAGTGTTCTTTCGGTGTCCAGTCAGGAAAGTTTCTTGGGTACTTGGTCAGTAAGAGAGGTATTGAGGCTAATTCAAATCAGATCGATGCAATCAACAAGGTACATCCCCCTTGCATAATACAAGACGTACAGAAGCTCACCGGCATGCTCGCTGCCTTGAACCGTTTCATCTTGAAGTCCTCTGAGAAGTGCAAACCATTATTTCAGCTCTTGAAGGGAAACAAGACAGTAGAATGGAATCAAGATTGCTCGCAAGCATTGGATGAGTTCAAGGCTTACGTTAGCTCACCACCCCTACTCTTCATACCTAAAAAAAAAGATTCCTTGTACTTATACCTCGCCATTTCCATCCACGCCGTCAGTTCTGCACTGGTGTGCGAGAAAGTAGGAATCCAGCACCCTGTTTATTACGCGAGTAAGACCTTATCAGACGCTGAGCAGCGGTACCTACCACTAGAGAAGATCACATTTGAACTTGTAGTAGCTTCGAGGAAGTTGAAGCACTACTTTGAAGCTCACACTATCGTCGTCCTTACATCACACCCGCTTAAAGCAGTCCTACAGAAAGCGGATTTATCGGGCAGATTGAGTAAATGGTTGGTCAATCTCGAACGATTTGACATCCAATTTTAACCAAGGAATGCAATCAAAGGGCAAGTCCTTACTGATTTCATAGTCGAGTTCACAGGCGAGCAGCCTCTCGACCAACTTCAACCCATAATTCAAAGAGAGAATCGCGCAACAGAGGGAGTTTGGCGATTATTTGTTGATGGAGCCTCCAACTCAAAGGGGGCAGGAGTAGGCATTGTGCTTGTTACTCCAGAAGATACAATCCTCAAACAGGGAATCAAGCTTGGATTTGAAGCCTCCAACAATGAGGCAGAGTATGAGGCTTTGATAGTCGACCTCCATAAGGCATAGACGTTGGGGACAAAGCAGTTACAGGTGTTCGGCGACTCATAATTAATCTCCAATCAGATAAGTGGGGACTATAACGCAAAAGATGAAAGAATGGTAGCCTACCTTGCCTTGGCAAAGGAGCTAATGTCCAGTTTTGAGAAAGTCAATGTCCAATAATTTCCCAGAGGACAGAACAACCACGTCGACGCCTTGGAAGCCCTAAGTTTAGCAATCGATTCCGACTTGAAGAGGACGATCCCCATCGACTTCCTCACCCATCCGAGCATCAACCAGAGTGACGAGCCGTCAAACCTAGAACACATGCTCCAGATTGAGTCAGCGCCCAATTGGATGGACCCTCTGAGGGACTATTTTTAAATATGGTACACTTTGAGAACGTATGTGCTTGCGTTCAAACGAGCAAATTATATATTAAACCCTTTTAACCCAAACAAACCCTAAACATGCAACAATATGTGATTGAATAAGATGATAATCTAAGCAAGAACATTCAAACACATGCAATTGAGGAAAAATCCCCCAAAGGGGCAAAACCATTTATTTTCATTATAATATTGTAGCTATACAATTTCGAATTACAATGAAAATACAAGTGACTAAGAATTACCCTCAGGTATTGGATTCTGTAGTCGGCGGCTGGAAATATCCCTTTCCAGTAGGGCTGGCGGCTGGAACTATCCCTTTCCAGTAGGGCTGCAATGAAGAAGAGAACGGCTTCTCCACAAGGGTTTGAACAGCAAAACTGCGTTCTTGGGTTACCAAAAAGATTCACAAATGATTGGCAACTGTGTGAATCAAAATACCTAGAGTCTAGATGCTCAATAGGTGAAGACTTAGGGCTTTCTGTACTTTGGAAATCATGTGTATAAGTCTTAGAAAACCACTTCCCGTAGTGGGATTAAATAAGAGGACTTGAACCATAAAAATATGACCACAATCTGAACACGATCTGTTTAAGATTATCCCAGGCGGACCGGTCCGGGTCTGAGGCGGATCGGTCCGGTTGAGGCGGATCGGTTCTTTTATTTCAGGCGGATCGGTACGGTTGTGACCGGATCGGTTCTTCTATTCCTGGCTCATCGGTTTGCTTGCGGTCCGGGGTATACTGCATCTGCAGCAATCGGATTGGTTCGGTCTGAGGCGGATCAGTCCGGTTGACCGGATCGGTTCTTTTATTTCAGGAAAATAAAGCCTCATTTTGCTTGAAAATACTTACTTCTTATTTTTATAAAAAACATTTTATAAAAATTTCCCAATACTAAATATGAACTTTAAGGAACATAAAAACAAAATTTTACCAAGTTCATTCTCGCAGAGGCTATGATGTTGAAGACACTTTGATATTCGGATCCGTTGATGTAGATGCGATCTTGAGTTTCTTCAACGGTGTAACGGCGTACGACATACAAAATGATAATGGACAAAAATGTCCTTACAAATCTCCCGCTATGTCTATTCCGGTACATACATAAAAAATATCCAAATTATCAACTAATGACCTATACAAATATACCCTCCCATGAACCCTAAAGATGGAAAGATACAAATGTTTAAATCTACATCGTTTATTCTTCAATCTTCAACAATCATCAAATCTCAAAGTTTTTCTCATCAGGGTGTGCAACATATTGATCTTCATACCTACACACATGAGACAAAGAAAATACCACGTGACATATCGAGTTTGAAATGAGATAAACATGGATACCAATATATGATAAAAACATAAGCTACATCTCAAAAACTCCCCAAAATTCAAACTCTCCCCCATAATATGATAATTCTTTCTCCCCCTTTTTATGATGTCTCCAAATAGACAAATAAGAAGAATGAAGCAAACAAGCAAAATCGGGGTGTCCCGGTATACAAAAAAAATTACACAAACTATTTTTGATTTTTCAAATTTTTCATACAAAGATAGGATACCAATAAGAACAAATATGATACAAAAAAAAAACACCATGGATTTAGACTCGAACAACCAAGTCATGGAAACGGAATGAATGGGTGTAAACACATTCGATAGGTAAATCAACTCAATCAATCATATGTGCACGATGCATACGTGTACTCCTAACGAATGAACATCAAAGGTATCCTTAGGTGTAAAAGTTTGTTGAATTTAGATGACATCGTCTTATGCAAATCAACAAATCAAAGTCAAATGATTTCCACACCAATAACGTCCAAAACTATATAGCGCATTTTCAAGAATTTCAAGGACGTGAAAACCCGTTTTAATTCTCCAACCAAACTCCCTCATATATATATTCTTTTAGAGGTGTATAAACTAAATTCTCAAACTTTGGAGAATTGGTGCAAAAACCTAAATGGCCCCTTTTTGGCATGAATATCTTTTTATCGCCTTTCAATTTTTTCGGGCTCTTTTAACCTCTTTGGACCTCGGATAATAAAATTCCTCCATTTTTTAGTTCCAATTTAACGGTGGCTTAGTATTCGCAAAGGCAAAATGAACCTTTCGCAGCCCTTCCCCGTTATCAAAACAAAGCACACAAACTCACAAAACGGTTTTTAAATGCACAATATCCTTATCAAAATTTTATCGCGCTTGGTTCGTTTTAAGGACAGGATTGAAGTGAAAACACCCAACCAACATGTGATAAGACAAGCACAATAATCAAACAAATCCGTGCATGTGTGAAATAAAGGAAACATGAGTCAAACATGTAGGAAGTAACACTTAATTACATCTTAATGACTCCATACTAAGTAAAGCACATGGATGAAATGATGTAGCATCTCAAATCTCTATCAAACAGTCACATGGATATATGGAATGAAGTTATGACTTGGCTATCTTAAATGCTCATCCATAAAAACAGAATTTTTTTTTTTGAATTTTTCAAAAATTTTATCAAAATAAATTTTGTGCTTTTCTCAAAATTTTTCTTAAAGAAAATCTTTCTGTATTTTTGTTTTAACGAAATAAAAACAGCAAAAAGAATAAATAAAAGCTGTACAACTAAGCAATGGTACATATAAAACAGACTAGCAATAGGAAGCATATGATATGAACATGAAGAAGCATCCTATTCTAGACATACACCAACCCCTCAGTCAACTGTGCAAATCCCCAAAGACTTCCTAAGACTCTCAAATCTAAGGGCATCTAAAGGTTTCATGAAAATGTCGGCTAACTGATGGTCGGTGGGAACGAAACTCAGGGATACGACTTTCTCCTCAACTAGCTGTCGTATAAAGTGATCACGTATCCTGATGTGCTTGGTGCGCGAATGCTGAACTGGATTGCGGGATATGTGTATCGCGCTCGTGTTGTCATAGGAAATGGTCATGGTGTCCTGTGAAATCCCATAATCCTCCAGCATTTGCTTCATCCACAAGAGTTGTGTGAAACAACTCCCGGCGGCTATGTACTCAGCCTCCGTAGTGGACAAAGAGATGGAATTTTGCTTCTTGCTCAGCCAGGAGACAAGAGCAGAACCAAAATAGAAACACCCACCAGAAGTGCTCCTACAACCATCTACATTCCCAACCCAATCGGCATCCGAATAAGCGAACAAACGGTCATCGGTATCAAAGGAATACCAAATTCCGTATGAGAGAGTCCCACTCGCGTATTTAATAATGCGTTTTAAAGCAAGTAAATGTGACTCTTTGGGGGATGCCTGATATCGCGCACAGACTCCAACACTAAAGGCGATGTCGGAACGACTGGCAGTCAAATAGAGAAGACTACCTATCATACTCCGATATAAGGTTTGCTCTACGTCCTTGCCTGAAGTGTCCTTACTAAGCTTGGTAGTGGTACTCATAGGTGTACGTACATGCTTAGCGGAGTCTAAACCAAATTTCTTCACTAGGTCTCTAGCATACTTGGATTGGGAGATGAACATCCCATCCTTTAGCTGACGAACATGGAGACCAAGGAAGAATGTAAGGTCACGAACCATGCTCATCTCAAACTCACTTTTCATCTCCTCCTCAAACTGGTGATCATGCTGGGAGCATGTGGATCCAAAGACTATGTCGTACACATAGACCTGGGCAACCAAAATAGCACCGCCATCTCTCTTGATGAACAACGTCATATCTACTCCCCCTCTCTTGAAGCCCCGAGCTAAGAGATAGGAAGTAAGCCTCTCGTACCAATCACGGGGTGCTTGCTTCAAACCATACAAGGCTTTCCTCAGATAGTAGATGTGTTCTGGGTGCTGAGGGTCTTCAAACCCTTTTGGTTGTTCCACATAAACCTCATCCTGTAGAATGCCATTCAGAAAGGCACTCTTGACATCCATCTGATATACCTTGAAGCGCAGATGACATGCGATGGCGAGCAGAAGACGGACGGACTCAAGCCTCGTAACAGGAGCAAATGTCTCCCCAAAGTCTACACCCTCTATCTGTGTGTAGCCTTGAGCGACCAACCTAGCCTTATTTCTGATTATGGTACCATTTTCATCCATTTTGTTCTTAAAAATCCACCGGGTACCTATCACATTAGTCTCACTAGGTCGAGGGACGAGTTCCCAGATATTATTCTTTTTAAACTGAAGCAACTCATCCTGCATAGCAGATATCCAGTGTTCATCCTTGAGTGATTCTTTATGATTCTTGGGCTCGACTTTGGACGTGTAGCAAAGATGGCTAACAACGTTCGCTGAGCACGAGTCTTGACCCCTAGAGTGGGATCACCAACAATGGCAAAAGGGTCATGACTCTTGCGAACCCAAGAAAGTGTGTCCCCTAGCGCAGGAGTAGGGTCCATAGAGTGTGAGAGAGGAACAGGTAAATCACTGTCAGAACAATTCTCATCCTCACACTGAAGGTTAGGATCAATAACCGTCGGAGGTTCGTCATCTTGCACGGTGACGTTTATTGATTCCATAACCTTAGAGCTCTTCAAGTTAAAAACTCGGTACGCTCTGCTATTCGATGAATATCTTAGAAATATTCCCTCGTCGCTCCGGGAGTCGAACTTTCCTAATTGCTCTTTATCCCGTAGGATGTAGCATTTACTCCCAAAAACACGGAAATATGCCAGGTTGGGCTTCTTGCCAGTCCACAACTCATAAGGAGTCTGAAGTGTGTGTGGACGCAAATAAACCCTATTCACCGTGTGGCATGCAGTAGACACTGGCTCTGCCCAAAATCTCCTAGAAATTTTACGACCTAGAAGCATAGATCTATCCATCTCTTGGATCGTTCTATTCTTTCTCTCAACAATACCATTTTGCTGAGGAGTTCCCACAGCAGAAAACTCATGTTTGATCCCGAGGCTATCACAGTAAAGGTCTACCTTTGCTTCTGTGAATTCAGTGCCATTGTCACTACGCATCCTATTAATAGTGACACCGTGTTGATTTTGCAGGACACGGCACTTGGTTGTTAAAAATCCTACAGCATCGGATTTCTCTCTCACAAAACCTACAATGGAGTACCTGGAGAAATCATCTACCATCACGAGGATGTACCTCTTACCACCTAGACTCTCAGTACGAGTGGGACCCATAAGATCCATGTGAATCAACTCAAGAACACGAGAGGTGGTAATGGAATGCAACTTCCTATGAGGACTACGAATTTGTTTTCCCAACTGATAGGGTCCACAAACAGTCGAAGTTGACTTTCCAAGAGATGGTAAGCTACGTACTAGGTCCTTTTTAGCTAAACGATTTAGATCTCTAACGTTCACGTGACCTAGACATTGATGCCACAGATCCATAGGAGTGATCGTGGCACTGTTGCAGACAAGTGAGGATGTGGGCTCATTACCATAGTAATTATCCTCGGTCCTAACCCCTTGCATCAAAAGTTTACCGGATTGATTATAGACTTTACACGCATCCCGGTCAAACTTTACTGCAAAGTCAGTGTCGCACAGCTGGCTAATGCTGAGAAGGTTTGCTTTCAAACCTTTGATATACAAAACATTTTCTAGCTTAGGAAATCCAGGTAACTCGACAGTACCACGTCCTATAATGCTAGACTTGCTCCCATCTCCAAAGGTGACTCTGCCATCCTGATAGTCCTCAAGAGTCGTAAAAAATGAGGCATCACCTGTCATGTGTCTGGAGCACCCACTATCAAAATACCACTGTGAGGTATTATGTGCTTTGAGAGAAAAATGAACAACGAAGGCCTTTTTATCTTTCTTAGGTACCCAAGCAGGGATGACCTTTTGTTTGACTTTGTTGTTGTTGGTTTTAGCTGGAATGTGAGAAGCATCCACTAACGGTAAAGACATCCGTCGGAATTCTTCCATTAAACTCTGGGTCATGGAAGCTAAGAACTCAACTCGCTCTCTCAGACTAGAACACTCATCCGTATGACGTGGTGGAGCAGTAGTACGTCGTGTTCGACCATTGCTATAGCAAGACTCCCTAAGGTGGCCTTTTCTTTTGCAATAAGTACAAAAGAGCACAGTCAAAGGCGGACCTTGTTTTGCTTTTCTTGGTCGAACTCTTCTTCGAGGTTTTTGACGGTGACCATAAGGAGTTGTAGTAAACTCAGGAACTAGTCCAGGTGAAATTTGGGACGTGGAGGCACCATCATATCCAATTCCTTGCCGATCACCAAAACCTAAAGCGGGGTCGAGGAGCATCTTTCCCATCTTCCCAGATCTGTCCTCGATTTGTACCTTGACTTCCCGTGCTTTCTCAAGATCATGAGTCAGCTGGGCAACAAAGGCTTCAAGTTTCTTCCGAGTCTCCACGGAGGAATGGAGCTGACTCGTAAGACTAGCCACTTGTTTAGTCAAGTCCCCTTTCTCTTTCTCTAAAACACTCTCTCTCTCTCTCTAAACAAAATCTCTTTCTCGACACAGGCAGATTCTCTCCCTCTCAGGGCGGTGACGGTGGAGGATTCTCTTTCTCTTGCCTTCCTTAAATCATCCTCTAAGCCGGTGATCTTAAGAACTAGCGCTTTGTTACGTTTTTTAGTTTTAAAAGACTCAGAATATAACTCAGCGTAGGCGCGTTGAATATCACTCTCGCTCTCACTTGAGTCATCCTCCCCCTCACTTATGTCGATCTCACTGTCGAGGTGTCCCTGTGAAGCATCATCTTCATCGTCGTGAAGAGAACTAGGAGTGCTCACTTTACTGGCCATGAATGCGGTGAAGTTACACTCATGCGGCGACTCATCTCCTGAATCCACCGTCTCGACCTCACTGTCGTCACTAAGGGTAGCATTAAGGACAACTTTCCCTTTCTCTCTATTCAGACGATTGGCACACTCAAAGGCTCTATGACCCCTACCATCGCACTCAAAACATCTCTCACTTTCTTTCTTAGAAGGATTTTTGGAGTCTTTTTCATTTTTCTTTTCAAACTTATTTTTCTCAAATTTCTTTTTATCTTTAAAATTGCCATTTTTCTTAAATTTGAGAATCCTCTTGAAGTTTTTTGCAAAAAGAGCCAAATCATCTAAGTCAAAATCACACTCAGAATCAGACGTGTCAGTCTCTCTCTTTCTAGACGACTCTACCCTCTTTCTAGCCGACCCCTCACTCCTTCTCTCTTGGGCTTTAAGTGCAATTCCCTTATCTTTAGATTTAGCAGTTTTAGGGAACATATCAATTTCATAAGTTTGCAAATCTCCTACAAGTTCTTCCAATTTTAGTGTATTTAAATTACCCATAGAATTTAGCACAGTGACTTTAGGGATAAAACGCTTAGGTAAAGAACGAAGAATCTTTTTAACAACTCTAGCATTAGGAATATGTTCACCAAGATCAAAGCTAGTATTCACAATGTCAGAAAGTCTAGCATAAAATTCATCAAAACATTCAGATTCATGCATGGTGATGGTTTCAAATTGGGTTGTCAAATTTTGCATCTTAGATTCTTTCACGGCATTAGTTCCTTCATGGGCGAGTTGTAAAACATCCCATGCCTCTTTTGACGTGGTGCATGTCATTATGCGTTTGAACTCATCAGGTGTGACAGAACCAGAAATAACACTTAGACCCTTAGAATTAAAAGTTGACCATTAAAATTCTTCATCAGTCCAAGAAGTGTCAGGTTTCAAGTTGGTCACATTATCAACAGTCACGGAGGGAGGAGTCCACCCTCGTTCAACCAAAATCCAGACGCGTTCATCAATGGATTTTAAAGCCGACCTCATTCAGGCTTTCCAATAAGCATAATTTGTTCCGTCAAAAACAGGCATTTTATTATATAACTTCTCCATTTGAACACGCACTTTTTCAAAAATCAATTTTTTTCATAAAATTGATATCTTAGAAAAATTTTGCGGAAAAAAGGAATACGCGATAGATTAGCGTAACCTGCTCTTATACCAATTTGAGAACGTATGTGCTTGCGTTCAAATGAGCAAATTATATATTAAACCCTTTTAACCCAAACAAACCCTAAACAGGCAACAATATGTGATTGAATAAGATGATAATCTAAGCAAGAACATTCAAACACATGCAATTGAGGAAAAATCCCCCAAAGGGGCAAAACCATTTATTTTCATTATAATATTGTAGCTATACAATTTCGGATTACAATGAAAATACAAGTGACTAAGAATTACCCTCAGGTATTGGATTTGGTAGTCGGCGGCTGGAACTATCCCTTTCCAGTAGGGCTGGCGGCTGGAACTATCCCTTTCCAGTAGGGCTGCAATGAAGAAGAGAACGACTTCTTCACAAGGGCTGCAATGGTAGGTTGCCTCATTTTGCTTGAAAATACTTACTTCTTATTTTTATAAAAAACACTTTATAAAAATTTCCCAATACTAAATATGAACTTTAAGGAACATAAAAACAAAATTTTACCAAGTTCATTCTCGTAGAGGCTATGAAGTTGAAGACACTTTGATATTCGGATCCGTTGATGTAGATGCAATCTTGAGTTTCTTCAACGGTGTAACGGCGTACGACATACAAAATGATAATGGACAAAAATGTCCTTACACACTTCCAGACGACAAAAAGTCTACTCATCAGATAAGAGTCAAAGGTGCTCGCTTTCACTTATCTCCTGAGGGAAAACTATACAAAATATCATTCACCGGACCTTACCTTTAATATGTCCACTCGAAGGACGTCGAGAAAGTTTTAAACGAGCTTCACAAAGGAATCTGTGAAAGTCATATTGGAGGAAGGTCACTAGATTTTCGAGCAATGAAAGAAGGCTACTAGTGGCCATATATGCAAAAAGATTCGGTAGTATACGCTCGTAATGCGAAAAATGCCAACTACATGCTCCTATGGTTCACCAACCTACCAGCGACCTAAAATCACTCACCAGCCCATGGCCTTTTGCCCAATGGGGAATGGACATCGTAGGCCCACTTCCTAGTGCTGCCAGTAATCGTAAGTATCTGTTGGTTGCAATGGATTACTTCACCAAATGGATCGAGGCAGAGCCACGGGCAAACATCTGAGATCCAGATATGATGAGATTCATATGGAAAAACATAATTACCCATTTTGGAATCCCCAGAACCATCATCACTAACAACGGAACACAGTTCGAGAGTGGCCCTTTCCAAAACTTCTGCAATGAACAAGGAATCAGGCACTATTCAGCTCGGTGGCTTACTGCCAGAGCAACAGTCAAACCGAGGCTTCCAATAAAATAGTGATCGATGGGCTAAAGAAATGACTAGAGCGAGCCAAAGGTGCATGGATGAGTGAGCTGCCACATATTTTGTGGGATTATCGCACGACCCCACGGCGAGCAACTGGGGAAACCCCATTCTCACTAACGTACGGAATGGAAGAAATCATCTCCTTGGAAGCTGGTCTACCAACGATGAGAACCACCCTTGTCGACCAAGGCCAAAATGATGCAGCATTACTCGCTGAACTTGACCTAGCCGACGAACGCCGAGAACTAGGCCTAGTAAGGTTGGCAAGCTATCAACAACAGCTCGCGAAATAATATAACAAGAAGGTCTACCCGAGGGCATTCCAAGCTGGGGACTACGTCCTAAGGAAAGTCCTTGGCAGCGGAGTAAAACCATCGGACGATAAGCTAGGTCCGAACTGGGAAGGACCATTCAAGACAATAAGAGAAGATCTACAAGGAGCCTATCACTTAGAAATGTTGGAGGGCAGAGAGATACCCCGAGCATGGAACGCAGCCAACCTAAAGAAATTCTATTTCTAGCTTTTTCTTTTTCTTAGCTCTCTTATCAAATCTTTGGAATCGGCAACTCATTTTTTATTTACTTGTGAATTAATGAAAGATGTTTGGCAGTTCCATTCTATTAAGTGTTAGTCCTGTATTGAGAACTTTATAACTTGCACAGTCTTTCCAAATAACAGGCACCTTACTCAAATCATAAAAGTAGGGTATCACCCTCCTCAGGTATTCATTATGAAACACGAACAACCTCGTAGCATTGCCCCGATAATATATGAAGCCCTACAGGGGATCCTTAGGCAATTAGACAAAAAATAAATTGGTCACCAGACTATGTTTGGATAAAAAAACTTGCTCGGATTGAACATCTAGTGCCAGGTGTGTCGTCGCCATTGCCACACTTAGGTCTAAGGAAGTGTGACGACATGACCTAAAAGGTAAAGTGAGGCAGAACGGTATCTTATAAGCATACTGTACTGGGAGGACACTAACTCAACATTGCAACCCTACCAATCTAGTCAGCCATCAAGGGCCCAAGATAATTAAGTGAGAGATAAATGATGAACACATGTTTAGTCAGTGAGATAGCCCAAAACATAGATATTATATTACTTCATCACATTTACAACAAGAATGTACAACCCGTGTTTAGTCGGCAAAATCGCCCAAAATATCAATATTACATTACTTCATTACATATATACAGAGAGTTACAGCTGGTAAAATCCTAATGAGGCTGAGGCCTCTAAATAAGATAGTCAGCGACTTGTGCTCTTCGGCCATCGTCTGGGTGAGGAGCCAGTTCCTGCTCGACCTCATTGGTAGTTGGCTCTAATAGTTGCCTATGGATAGCATCGATAGGGATCCAATGGTCCTCCCTCCTGAAAGGGTTAGGCCGTAAAGTTGAAGGAGTGATCTCGTGATGGTACCAGAGTACTGAGTTCCTTGGAACTTGCAGCTCCCCGAGGGCACTCAACCATCACCTGATAAATGCGAGCTCTTTAAATTCTGTCAGCCTCGTCGAAGCATCTGCCCAACCTTGGTCATTACCATCAGCCCACACTCTCCGAGGTCCTTTCTTAAACAAATTCCTCACTCGCGTGACATCCCTTTGGAGCCCAGCAGCAATCATGTATGCTCGACGGATATCTTCACGGAGCTCGTACATTTCCCTAACTGGACTTTTTACGTTTAGACCAGCTCGTAGAACAGTCGATGAGGTAGAACCTCGAAGAATCGGAGGAGCATCGCTTGGTCCTGTTCCAGCTCGTGATGAAAAGTAACCCCTTAAAACGTGAGGTGTGGTGCTCGGTGCATGCTCCCTGAGGCGCAACACTTCCCTCCTCAATGACTCATTCTTCTGTTGCAGAACTTCTCCGACTTGGTTAATCTCAGTAGCATCGAGGAGTCTTGCTATCAGAGTGTTCACTTACTCTTGAACAGAAGCTCCAACTTCTTCCATTTCCTGATACCTGTCTTTCAGTTTAGCAATGAGCTCCGACTGATTTATGAAACTCTTATTCCTCGATCGCAGTTATTTGCAAATTCTTATGAAGGTCTGGCAAACTTGATCACTCACATCAGGACCAAGCATTCTTCCCAGTTGAGAAGTGGATGGTATATACTCATCTACATCAATCGACTACAGGCCATAAAAGAGCAGTAAAGGATAAAATGAATCAGTACGCTGAGGGAAAAAGTCTTTTCATTTCATTCATACATAAAGGATCAAAGTACATTGAGAATCAGAAAGGAACATTACAGACAAGTCAAAAATACAAAAAAAGTCCTAAGAGCAGTCTAAATAGAAACCTCAGCTTGTTTGGAGGAAGCCGGTTACTTTCCTTATCAGCAATAGTAGGAGCTTCACCCTCAGAGGGAATAACTATCGTTCCCTGAGTAGGAAGAACACCAGCAGGAACAGTCTGGGAGGCAGGGGCTTCATCTATAACAGGCTTTGGGCCTAGATCATGCTCGTCAAATAAGGGAGAGTCAGTATCCACCCCAGCTGTCAAAAGAGCCTTGTTCCAGCCCTTCTTAAAATTTAGTCGGCTGATGTAGCCAATCTGAACATCGGCATCTTCATATGCCGCAGCCCAACCATCATTGTAAGAACTCTCCTTTAGAGAAACTGCCTCAGACTCCTTATCCTTCAGCTTTTACACCAACACCTTATTCTCCTCCACCACTGCTAGCCTGCTCAAGAAGACTAAATCATAGGCCTGCTGTAGCTCGTTTAGACCCTTGACCGCTGACTCCCTCGCCCGATTGGCTTCAACAAGGGAAAGATCAGAGGACATCCGAGTAGTACTAGCAGTCTTCAAGATGGCCTCAAGCTCGATGCTCTTCCCCTTCAGAGAAGCGTTCTGCTTCTCCAAATTAGTATTCTGATTCACTAGCTCATCGCGAGAGCGATAGAGCACGGCAAAGTTAGTCACAAACTGCAAGTAAAAAGGAAGCATTAAAGGAAAGCAGCAAACAGAGTTTTATAAGTGTTAAAGAAAAGAAACAGACTTACTAAGGCTAGCCTTTAGATCGCTTGCAAAGCTAGCTGGTCAGTCCCCATCGCTCTTTGGTGATCAGTAGGCAGAATTGCTCTCTCGAGCAGCGCAGGAGTCAGTTAGGGAGATATGGCAACCGAGGCCCCCTCTGGTAATGTAAACACGGGCTCTAAAGCTTTCCCAGCCTTCATCCTCGCTTCCACTCTTCTCCTCTCCTCCTATCTCTCCTTCTCCTTCTCTGCCCTCTTCCTCTCCTCCACCTTCTTTTTCTCTTCAGTCTTCTTCCTCTCCTCTTCTCTCTTTCTCTCTCTCTCTCTCTCTCTGTCTCTCTCTCTCAACTACTCTTCTTATTTTTTTCTTCTTCTCCTGCTCATGAGTAAAAGATTGAGAACCAGTAGCAATATCCCCACTGCTGGATTTTTACTTCTTCGATCGATGAGCGAGAAGCACATCATCCTCATCATCATCATCACCGATCAGGTTCCTCCTAGGGGGAACCATTTCCTCACTAGAACTGATGGATGTACTTAAAGACTCTTGAGCCTCAGAAACCTCTTCTGAGCTAGAAGAACTTTCACTATTAGAGCTCGCCTCACCAGAACCACCTTCAGCACCTCCTCTAATATCACTTTCAGAATTGCTTTCTTCCTCGTCCAACTGTATGCGGTCAACAACAAAAACTTTAGTAATATCTAGGACAGGAATGCTGTCTACAGGCCACGCAATGAAACTGGACCCGATGTTCTTGTACTCCAAGATAAAAGCAACTGACCGAGGATGTTCACCTTCAGCCAAAGGCTCTCTGATGTTCCAAGCCTTGATCAGCTCAGCAGCTCGAACCTCACTAAGAGCGGGCTCCAAATTCTTTGTCCTTGCTGAAAAGAAGAGAAAAGAATATCATAGAAAGCATACATTAACAAGAAGATCAAAATATCAGAGCGAAGATTACCTATGTACTCTTCCCCATAAAAGAGAACAGTGAATCTATCAGACCTCTCCCCCTCAGTCTAGGGGGAGAGATGCCAATTCCTAGCAAGAAAGCCCTATTTCCAGTAGTCCTTGTGGGAATTAGGTTAATTTACTACCAATACCCTATCAGGACTCTTGGCCTTAAGGTAGAGAAGACTGAAGTTAGTTCGAGAGAAGGAATAACAAAAACAAATTTCAGTAAGCCCTAATTTAGTGCCATAAAGTTGATTTATCCTATGAACACCATTGACTATCTTCCAGACGTTGGGCAAGCACTGTGTAGGGATGATGTTGAAATAACCAAAGAAATGCAGAAATAAATTGTTTGGAGGAAAAGTAAGACCCATTGGGAAAGCAACAGGACATGAATCCAATGAGCGCCCTCTATCTCTCTAACATTCTTAGGGACAGAGACGCATTCAATCTCTACCCATTCAGGAATATTATAAAACTTCCTAAACTCAGGCACTGATTTATTACCTATCTTCGTCATTTGTAAACCCTAAATTACAAATTCGAAGAAAACTCAACAGAGAAAGCACGAAGAGAGAGCAAAGGGGACTTACGAGATAAAAGTTTGGCTTGGACAATGAGAGATCACAAACCCAGAAGATGAGGGAGATTGAAAGCAAAGAAAAATGAAGACCTGGAGAAGAGGGCACAACGACTAAAACTCACAGAAGATGAGGAAATGCTAAGAAGCTAAAAACGACAATATAGAAAAGCCACTCCAAATGGCTCCTTAAACATTCTCAATCATGATGCACAGAACACGAAGCAGGCTGCCACCAAAATCAAAGTAAAGAGCTCCAACATTGGAAAGAGTTACACAATTTACAAAAAAGAAATTATGACAAATCATTTAAATTTATTGAGACCAAATTGTGGCCCAACAACTTTAGGGGCAATTATGGGTACCCGAATTTGCCATCATGGGCCCAGACTTAATAAAAATGGCCCAAAGTTCGTGCCCCTCGCACCTCAACTAAATTCAATTATGACTTAGTCCTCTCCTGAAATCTCGTAGGGAGATATTTCAGGAGAGAAAGAAGGATGTGGGGGAGTCCAACACCCCCACTCCCTCAAGATAAACATGTATATAATAAACCCTAAGCTTGGGGCAAAAGGGAGGCACGGTATTCTCTGTAAAATTCTCCCTAGAGTATATAGAAATAATACTTACTGCACCACCATGGACGTAGGCATTCATGCTGAACCACGTACAAACTGCGTTGTGTGATTGGCATTATATGTTCTTTAATTCCTCTAGTGATTGCGCTTTTCTTATTTATTTGTGTTGAATATAATTGTCACCATAACAACGTCCCAATCTCCCAAGTAAGTTTACTATTCATTAAACCAACATATCTATACAAGTTTTAACGTTCAAGAATCATCAAACTATCATAAAACATCATTTTCTTGGATTAAAAGTCATGAATTTCACTACAACCCTAATTCTTCACTACTTCTTCCATAATCATCATAATCCTCAATTAAATTTCATGCTTCTTAACCCTTAAGTTATAATTTCATTTATCAAACATTTCCATAAGCACCATTACATGCAAACCTACCCAAAACTCAATTATTAAGTCTCCAAATTCATGTTTTTGCCATAATGAATAAATTGACATCAAACCTAAACTATCATGTAAAGTATATGCCATAAATTATTGAAGATAAATCACTTTCCTGAAATAGAGATTCATATCCAATGAAGTAAACGATATGGGGATGATCCTTTCTTTTCGATCTATTCGGTGGTGGTGACGACGGTGCAAAAGCCTCTAAGTGGTGGTTATGGCCATGGAAAACCCTTGGAACTTCTCCTTTCTTCTTCTTTAATGACCGTCTGTGAATCTTGGTTATGGAAAACCTAAGGCTCTAACCTATTGACTGATAAAGCTTTCTAAATTTCGTGGGTCACTATTCACCAAAAACAAAAATGATTAATATACCCCCTTGGGTTGTTGGTTAGGCCTAAAAATGCCCCGGGACCCAAACTAGACCCCCGGCTAGTGTTTTCTGACTATATCAACCCTTCTGGATACGCTGGCGCACTCAAAATTCTCATATGGGTGACATAAAAATAAAAATACTTTTTAATCCATTAAATTGGGTCCTGACACGACTAACACGCGCGTCCCAACTAAATTATCGAAACTGACGTATTTTCATCTCACGATAATTTTATTAAATTCAATAATCACATATTACCATAATCACTGAGTAATATTCAACATTATCATCATATTAAAATACTAATTCTCGTTTCACTAGTTATTTAAATCCGAATTAATTTCCAATTAATTAACCCAAATTAATTTAATTAATCCCACAATTAAAAGCAATTAAAAGAAATTTCATTTAATTAATCTCATAACTAAAAGCCATAAAATTACGGGGTATTACATACTTCCCCCCTAATAACGGAATTTCGTCCCGAAATTTGGAAAAATAGGCATACCTGGAAAAATTAGGTATCCTCCAGTACTCACAACAAAATACAAAGAAAAGTTCAATCACTACAGCCCTCGCTTCACAACAAGTTTGTTGAACACTCTTGACACTTTATCATTTATAGGGTTACACCTCAATAAATGAACCTCACGTTGTGCTCTTACTAAACAACATTCGAATAAGAATAGCCTAGACACCATTGGCCGCATTATCTCAATATTTTTGTGAACTCGCACCTCACTTCGTATCATCTCTCGCGTTTATTTAAACACAAAACTCCCATCCTGGAAGAAACCATAAAACATCTTTCTACTCTTGTCCATTCTTTGAATTTCTGTTCCCGGCGTTTTGACTTTTACACAAGGGAAAACCACTTCAGACGGTTAGTGATTAACCCATTATAGTCATCGGACTCTAACTTCCGACTGATCGGAAATTCCAATACTTCGCTCACCTCTAAGCATCCAGAGGAAGGATAGTAAGGTTTATCCACACAACCTCAATAATCACCTTGCCCACTATAAATAGGTACGGGTGCTTTCTCACAACTTTCCTATTAGGTAATATCCTCTCCCCATTACCATATTATACTTCCCTTACTAAAAATAAAATGATCACAATGAATCCAAAATTTACTATTAGGTAATATACTCTCCCCAGTCAATCACCTTGCGCTTATTACTTGGGCTAAAGATGATACCACTTTCTCAAAACCAAAATTTTCCCACTACGTCTTTATACCCCATATTGAAGGTGGGTTTCGAATATCTCATCATAGTTCGGATTAATACTAGTTAAGACCACATACCGGTGCGGTCACTATGTAATAGTGTAAATCACCCGAGGATATAACAATTTTTTTCCTTCTTGAAAACCCGTTCCACACATTTGAAGGAACTCGTTAATTATTTATAAGTTGGTAACCCCTCAACGAAATTTACTAACTTGACTCTTCCATCACTGGAATCGTTGGCTTGATATAAAATTATATGGGTGATCATCTTACCCCAGCCGATCTACTACTTACTATACCCCTTTCAATACCGACTTACACGTATAATTATTCCCGTTAAATGATACTTAATAACCCTCTTCTTCCCTCGGTGTATACCAAATGTTCTGATTTGTGCACTTTTAACCACGTTGTGCACATCTGGACTCTTTATACCTTATCAACATCCTCATTCTATTTATACGTAAGCCACCCTTAACATTCGATTAGGTGGAACTCCGCTCCAAATTTTCCATACTAGTTAAATATTTGTCTTCTCAAGGTATACCCCCTTTTTAAATGGCTTCCCACTGCCCTTCAACAAATTTTGGATGTGCTACTCCAATCGTACATGATTATAATGATTATCATTCTTCTCTTACGACACTTAATCCATTCTACTAGTACTATTTTGTAATATCAGTCTCACAAGTATAAATCTCAATCATCTCTATGTCTCTTCTTTCGGAGATTATCTCATTAGCAAACCAAGGTGTCTACACCCCTTATAACCCATGCATACGGGTTTAAACATCACATACGCTTCATAACTACTCCAAACTCTTTATTGTCCCTGCATTTGCAACGTGGCTATACTACTTGGGTGTTCTCAATCACCCCCGAATTTGAAATTCTAAATCCTCCTAAATATCATTTTATCCTTCAACCCGCCAATATTAAAATAAAATAATTAGTACTTCCTCACTACACAACTGACTCTATTGGCCTTATATCATAATTTACCCCTTAACTTCCAATTATAACTACATACTTCCCTAAGGATTGAGGTACCCACATCATGGACGAATGGCCAAACATCTCCTTACTACCAACCTTACGCTAAGTTTCATGCGTGGGATGTCTCACAAAGAGAAACCCAAACAAGGAACCCCCTACACGTTACTTCCTAGCATTGTCGGTCATCGAAATCCGTTAGGCCCTCAGTCCATAACATGTACCCCTATATTCCCTTCTCTTGACAACAAAGTTACATCTCCTTCTGCAATTACACTTAAACAAGGAACTCCTTTCGAAATACACTGTCTCTTAACGTTGATGGTAATCACATTCCATAAACATCATGCAAATATAATCGGGGCTCTTAAAAATCCCGTCCCCAAACGTACAACTATGAGTATTAACTTTCACCTCTCTAAAGGGTGATATAACAATACACTATTCTTATTACCACATCCTGAGCGTTAATTTTAATAACCCACTAAATCTTTTCGCTGAACAGTAGACCAAATATACTCTGATTTATATCAATAAAGTCCCTTCACATACCGGGAACAAATATCCGAGAACATTATACTTATCGAAGTCTAAAAAATACATATATACATATATAAAAATATATAAGGGCGAGCCCGACCCTCTGGCAGATGGGGACTCTCTAGAACAAAGCATTCTACCCCAAGGTAGTAACCCCGATGGACTTGCAATAACCGCACACAATCGGTTTAAGCATATTATATAACCATAATTAGGATAATATCATACTCGTATAACACAACACTAAAATGAGAAATTTTTAATAAGGTATATACCACCACCAATACACCCGTTCATCCTCCACGGATAACAATAAAGGTTACTCCACTATACGAGGGAAAATATTTGCAAAAATAATAAAATTGCTGGTATACGCACTAAACTCGACTCTCAAGCGAAAATAGCAATAATAATAAATATTGCAACTCGTTCATGCCACATACAACAGGCATCAGCATCTGAGGTTATAACTCATACTTCTATCTTACCAATTGCTCTGGCTGCTTAAATGGTTCCGGGACTTAACACACCTGTCCGTACCAAACCGAAAACTTCAATAGCTATTGCCCTTGCTAGGCACCATACCCTTATCCCTATACTTACTTCGGGATTTTTTTTAATGCACGGGTTTCACTCCCCATAAAATATCCCTACTCATACTCCACTTATCTCCGGTCACACTGACCATGTTAAGATTGTCCTTCTCTCGGACGTTGGTAGTCTCGACTCTGATGGCTTCCCTTTTTTGTTCCCTTAAATTTGTTTGCCCTGGGGAACATGCTACTGGCTTCAATAACTCTTACTAAATCACCATCGCTCGGTAAAAATTCATCTATCCGAATCCTTTAAATGGGTCCCCTGATGGGTCTCCCCCTTATAGTGTTTCACCAACACCGTTTTCCCCCGATCTTACATTATCTAAATTCTTCGACCCTTGTAGATCCCCACACGAGGAAGCGTTTACCTCCATATTAACAAAACGTGACATTGTTACCATCTCCATTGATCGTCCAAGCAGAATTCTACAGAAGTGAAAACAATTATTCTTGTGAATTAACTCTTCCCTTCAATGTCCTCTTCTCCATTGTACCTACTTTATACGGTGTATGGTTCGTTAATTAATGAAATTTCTTTTCACAAAGTGACCTCTGTCCGACCCTCTTGTGTGAGTTCAAAACAACGTTTGCATCTTATCCTGAACATCTGATTAAGGAACTTATAGTCAAACCATACATATGCGCCTTCTTTTTACAAACCATTCCACTTCTATGTGTGGTGGTTGTCTCTCACCATTATAACTCTGCTCATACGAGCCAATAAAATTTTACCCTGAATTTTCAATCCCAATTATCCATACTCCGACATATACCCAAGCCATTGCATATTTTACCAATGTTGGCTAACACATGCCATATCCGCATTTCTAGTATCTCCACTGCTGGTTCTTCTTCAATGTTTCGTCTGACTCTCTCCTAATCTAACCTGGATGGGTGAGTCTACTTTGACCCCACCTACTATAGTGATACCTGAAGTCATATGTTGTGTCCCAGCCACCTCTATTGTCCTCACTTTTCGTACCATATTAGGGGTGACCTCAACTACGGTAATCTTTCTTAAATATACCTTTTAACGTCAATTAAGATTTCCCTCCTGCTATCCGCCCAACTCGTGCGACGTCTGCATTGTTCGGCACACGAACACACCCGAATGTAAATAAGATTCACTATCATATACATTATAGCATGAGAACGAAATCTCTCCAAAGAAATCAACAATCCTAAACATAGAGCTCTACATCAAAGAAAGCTACGCTAGAAGCATAATAAGTCGTACAGATCCTAAAGGACACTAAAACTTGATGCTCTGATGCCACCTGTAACACCCCGTCTAATTAAATACCGTGTAGCTAATCCTTTATTAAATTAATACAGAATATCAAGTTGGTTCAGTCTTAGCACCACCGTCGAAAATAATTAGTTTATTACTACCCACCTAATATTCAAAAAGAGAGATGCCAAATTTTATTAATTAAGTTAACATAAACAAAGTAATTTAGTCAACAACTATTAATCGCATAAACAATCTCAAATGAATAATCAACGAAATGGAATAAACCAAGTCTGGAGTAAACACTCCAATAATAAGACCAGAGAAAAATAAAGTCCCGAGATAAAAGTCTGAATAAATAAACCAACATCTGAAATAAAACTAAAAGTTTGAAGATGTTATCTCTAAAAGTCTGAAGATGTTATCTCTAAATGTGAAGTCGTCTAATATCGAGAACCTGTAACTTCCACAGCAACTACAGCACATCAATATAATGGAACTCCTATGCTTGGCGTACCTGTGGCTGGGCACCTAAAAGGTTTTACAAGAAAAATAGATTTGAAAGCAAACGGGTCAGGGCCCAAGGTGAAAACAATTTAAAAATATTGAAAGTGTTAAATTACAATATTAAACAAGAAATATAATAAACATTTTAGTTGCACACTCTCAGATGAGTTTCACACCTCTCAACTAATGTGCACGCCTGACTATACCCTTAACCCATCCTAGTTATGACGCTAACTAGCTAGTCTATACCACTCCTGCGTTCGCATTCAAACATAGGGTATCTACTCGTAACACCTAAATAACCCATATTCACATTCATTAAATTACTTATCTCAAGTGTTAATTAAATTTTCCACATTCTTATCCCATTCAAATATCTTACCGTTTCAATAAAAATCACACATAGTGGAGGCGAACATAGTTCACATACCCATGGGTCACGCACATACCTACGCTCCCATGGTCAGCTGACTTATCAACTCACAAATAAGTCATTCACAGTCCTATGTCCTTAAGGTACCAATCTTGATCCCCCTGAAGGCACACAAAGATGAGATGGTCCTTTTTCAAAAACTAACCTCCCCTGATAGCAAGTATGGTAGGTATGTTATAAACACAATAATCCAAATACTAAGTAGTCATACAACTTAGACAATCATCATAATTATATAGTTATACACTAAGCCCTATATCTTATGTCTCATACGTATTATGGTGTCATCTCGAATATCCACGTAATATGATTAGCGCTACAACTCTCATCGTATAAGCTCGAATACCACAACCTGCCTCATAGTTTACAAAGTCACCCACTAGTCTCTAAAGTTATCTCAGAAATCCCAAGTCCCTCTTCTACTGGTCCTAACCTTAAATTAGCATTCGTCCACATTAAATCCCAATTTATATGAAACTTCTAACCGTACCTCACACGGTAAACAATCGTAATTATTCCATTCAATCTCATAATATATAACATATTTCGGGAACTATTTATGATCTTACTGACCTTAACTAAGTCCCACAATATCATATTAATCACTCTAAGAATCATTATTGGCTTTGGGATCTTTCTTAAACCTTAAAGGGAAACAATTACCAAAAATCAGAAGTGGTCGATCGATCGATGGAAAGGGGTCGATCGATCGATCGACATTCTTGAGTCGATCGATCGATCAAATAGGTATCTGCCCATAATTTCTTTAACAGTTACGGGTTTTGCAATTTTTACACCCCAAATACTCCATTACAACGCCCCAATATCCCAAGTAAGTTTACTTATCATTAAACCAACATATCTATACAAGTTTTAACGTTCAAGAATCATCAAACTATCATCGAACATCGTTTTCTTGGATTAAAAGTCATCAATTTAACTACAACCCTAATTCTTCACTAATTCTTCCATAATCATCATAATCCTCAATTAAATTTTGTCATTCTTAACCCTTAAGTTATAATTTCATTTATCAAACATTTCCAGAAGCACCACTACATGCAAACCTACCCAAAAATCAATTATTAAGTCTCCAAATTCATGTTTTTGCCATAATTCATAAATTGACATCAGACCTAAACTATCATGTAAAGTATATGCTATAAATTATTACAAGATAAATCACTTGCCAGAAATAGGGATTCTGATCCAATGAAGTAAACAGTACGGGGATGATCCTTGCTTTCTGATCTATCCGGTGGTGGTGACGGCGGTGCAAAAGACTCTATGTGGTGGTTATGGCCATGGAAAACCCTTAGAACTTCTTCTTTCTTCTTCTTTAACGGCCTTTTGTGAATCTTGGTGATGATAACCCTAAGGCTCTAACCTATTGGCTGATAAAACTTTCTAAATTTCGTGGGTCACTATTCACCAAAAATAAAATGACTAATATACCCCCCTCGGGTTGTTGGTTAGGCCTAAAAATGCCCCGGGACCCAAACTAAACCCCCGACTAGTGTTTTCTGACTATCTCAACCCTTTCGGACACGTTGGTGTAGTCAAAATGCTCATACGGATGATATAAAAATAAAAATACTTTTAAATCCATTAAATTGGGTCCTAACACGACTAACATGCGCGTCCCAACTAAATTATCGAAACTGCCGTATTTTCAACTCACGATAATTTTGTTAAATTCCATAATCACATATTACCATAATCAGCCAGTAATATTCAACATTATCATCATATTAAAATAATAACTCTCGTCTCGCTAGTTATTTAAATCCGAATTAATTTCCAATTAATTAAGCCAAATTAATTTAATTAATCCCACAATTAAAATCAATCAAAAGCAATATCATTTAATTAATCTCATAATTAAAAGCCATAAAATTACGGGGTATTACATAACATATCTTGGACTCAAACTTATCATGAACATTAGACTATTAACGATAAAAACAAAAAATAGTTTATCCCCCAAAGACGTATATATAGTGCTTAATAATAATTTTGTTCTAAATTCTGATATTCATGGTGTTAAGCCCATGCCCTATCACTGACTATTGCATTAGTTACATCTAACATCTTACAGCCTTGAGCCATGTGCACAAATTTTGAATGCCTTAAGCCATGTGCACAAATTAGATCATACCTTCGGCAAATAATTAAACAACACGCACTATCAAATATCTTCAACAACCACTACAAATATTTTAATCAAAAGATTCCCTCATTCAGAACCACATTAAAAATAAAGATGCACAATATGAGCAAACGTTTGAAGGAACTTCTATGTGAACACAATAGAAACATGTGAACAAACCTCCTGAAAATAATAATAATAAAAAAAAGTATCAACTCCTTAAGTAGATGGCCTTTCAACAAACCTTATTTTATTTTATTTATCTCTGAGTAGATGACTTATGATCAAACCAAATAAACAAAATGGAGAGAAAATGGGAGATGCTGAAGCGCGCGTATGCGCTGATTCTAATAAAAGATAATAAAATAAATCAAAAAAATTATAAATTAAAAAAAACTTGAAAAACTTTAAAAATGACATAAAATTATAATATTTGACAGACCAAAAGTTGTTTGTAGGTGTAGTCCATAACTGTGCCGCCGATCTCAAACTCCTCTCCTTACCGCTCTCGTCGTCCTTTGCGCGCTCTCCACTCTTTTCATGTTCCTCCCCTCTCGTCACTCGTTGTCCTTCTACGTTCTCAACCAATGCAATAACCGTAAAATATCCATCAAAATGGGTTTTGCTGAAGTTGTGTACACAGAGGTAGCAATCGAGTTTTAAACGGGTTTTGTTGAACTCTGTATTTCCACCATCTGTCATTTACACAAAGAAGTGTCGAGTGAATAATTAGAGCATAGCTGAAAATTAGAACGATGGTGGAACTAAAACCATGGATCATACATGAAAATTATAGCATACCTGAAATTAGAATGAGATGAGATAAAGGTGATGGAATAATGGAGGATGAAACCCTGATCTATAAACCCGATTTAAAAACAAAGTTATAGATCAACGATTGAAACCCCGATCTATAAATCCGATTTACATGCAATCGAAGCCGAAGACTTGAGCAAATCTGAAGAATCGATCTCAGAGCTGGTTGATTGCCTCAAATTGGATCTCCGATTTAGTAGCATCAGAACCGGGCAATTAAGAATCAGATAACACCTCATTCCAAGTTCTATTAGGTGGGGAAGAGGATTTTAGCAAACAAAAAAGTAAATACTCACATAGTTAGTCCCGATTTTGAGAGAGATAAACCCATGTCAGAGGTTAGAGAGAGAGGAGGAGGAATGGTCATTTGTTGTAGAGGAGTAAGATATGGATTTGGTTTTCTCAATATGTTTCTTTAGTAAGTATCAACAATGGAGATCTGGGAGATCTGTACATTTAAGTTGAGGAGATTGCTGAATCGATCTTGGAGCTTATCTGGGAGTTCGGGTAGGAGCTCGGGTGAGAAGTGAGTTGAAGAAGATGTTGGAGCAGATGTTGGAGCTTCAGTTTACCATATGCATGATAGAGATAAATGGTATTGTTGTGATAGGGGAGTTGGTAAAAGAGCACATTGCGTGAGAGAGAAATGGGTAGAGTGTTGAAAAGCACGTGTTTCGAGTTTTGGAAACACTTTTCAATACTTCTCGAGCCACGCGTTCTAAATAACTATTGTGCTTCAAGGGTGTTCCTCAACTTGCAAATAGAGCCATCAGATTCAATCCCATCAAACTCACTTCATTCAATCTCAGCCGCGAGTTGATAAACACCAAACCCATTAATTTTTAATCTCAACCGTTAGTTAAGGAAGACAAAAAAACCCTCCTCCTATATATATATATATATATATATGTATATGTATCACATACTTCCCCCCTGAAAAGGAATTTCGTTCCCGAGATTCAGGTAAGCCTAGTACTAAAAACTTCAGATCCTTACCTATATGGCATCCGAACGTACTCATAATCAACTCGTGATAACATTTTGGTGCCTATATTTTTCACCCACTAATGCTATCATCCTATCTAAAGGCCTACTCGCTACGGCCCAAGATTAGCAAAAAGTCTATTAAAATCATTTCATACTTTTATACTCTATCATTCGTAAGGTCTCACCTATACAATGATATGCAAGACTATCATGAATCCGCTAATAATGCTCCAATAAAATGAGCCTATACTTCACTGGCTCTATCATCCCAACAATGCCAGCCTTTAACACTTCGCTTTGTGACGACGTAATATGAAAATAACTTTCATTATCTCAATATTTTTCGGGCGGCTCTAAATCATGTTCGACCCGCGAAACTTATTATTTTCACACCCTTAGCCAACCACAGTGCAAATGACAAGGCCTATCGCCACAAGTCATAAAAAGTGTCTTTCTAATAATAGCAGGTACAAACCATTACACGTAACTCTACCAATGGTAATTATGCCTCCCAATTACCCTAAAATATAGAATACGCATCGCTCTCATCCTTCCACATCCTAGTCACTTTTCTCGTTTACTACTCGGTCTATGGGTAATATGTCTTACTAAACACGCACTTCATTTCCATCGCCTCCTAATACTCCCACAAGGAGGTGGAACTATAGGATCTCATCCCGAGTCACAACTATTATTAGGAGACTTTTTGTGTTTGTTCATTTTCTCTCTCAACTGAAATGTTGGGTATGTTACTCGATGATTAACTCACCTAAATTAGCAAATATTATTCCGCCTCGATCAACCAATTCCAAAAATCCAAATGGAATCTTGACCTACTCAAGATATTGGTAACCCAACAATGAACTTCATCAGTCTGCCTATTCAGGAGATGGATACTATGACTATCCAGAGTGGTGGGAATCTATTACCACCATCGACGAGATGGATACTATGACTATCCAGGACTTCTGGGTGCGGTTTGACGGTAAATACTTTCCTTTCGCCGTTCAGACTGAGATGAGGCGATAACTACTCAACATAACCGAAGAAGCGAGGACAGTGGCAGAATATGAGGAGGCATTTACTCGGCTGACTAATTTGGTGCCTACTGAAGAAAAGAGAATTCAGATGTTCACAGATGGCTTGAATTGGAAGATTCTCCAACACTTATTTGGCAATCTTTCATTACATACTTACGTAAATGTTCTTAATGGTGTGATGCTTCACTGCCAGGATAACCGCTTACATGAAAAGGGTGGCAAGCGGGGGATTGACTCAAGCCAGTAGGGCAAGATAGGTGGAGGCAGTTCTAGTGGGACACCGCCAGGCCAGGGTCAGCAGCGCCAGGGTGAACAGGGTTCCCAATCGAGGAATTATGCTAAATGTTTACGATCCAGAGGATTTCATTTTGGGCAACGGGGTAACAGGTCGAACCAGCAAGGCCAAGGGAGAGGTGGTAATGGACAGTAGGGCCGAGAAAAATAGGGATAAAATGGGGGAAAATTAATGGGCAAATGTTTCGTGTGTGGCAAGACTGGCCACAAGAGACAGGATTGTCCTGATAAGGGAAAATTTCTCCAGGAGGGAGTTCGTCAAGGGCCACAGAGACCAGTATTTCCACCAGTTGCTCTCCCATCACCAGCTCAGGTGCCAGCATTACCTACCATTCCAACAGCTCCACCATAGTAAGGACAGTACGGGCGTGTGTATAACGTCCATCAGACAGTGGTTCAGCAGCCCTCGCCCGCGATTGAGGGTATGTTTTATATCTATTGGGTTATGGGGAGAATTATTTATGACATGAGGGACTCAATTCATTTGAAGCCACAGATTTGCACGGGCCACAGGGTTACTAGACTTGGCCGATAGCACTGTTACTTATGTAGACTCACCGATGGGCAGTGGGATGCCTATTTTCCTTATATATTGTAATGTGAATATAGAGATTGGGAGTCTGATTTTACCGGCAGATTTACTTGTATTGGACATGTCTGAGTATGATGTGATTATCGGCATAGATTGGCTTGTTGCATATAGGGCCATGATTAACTATTATAGACGGTGTATTATTTTTGTTATTCCGGGACATAAGATGTTCCTTGTGGCGATGCCTCGTTTTGAGGATGGGTTGTCTGCTCATTTGTATTATAGAGAGGAGTAGACCTCTACGGGAATAGTAATACCCCTTGATTCGTTACCAGTAGTTTATGAGTTTGCGAATGTATTCCAGGAGACACTGAGATTACCTCCTAGTAGGGAAATTGAGTTTGTGATTGATTTAGCATCGAACACTCAGCCTATTGCTCATGCGCCTTATCATATGGCTCCAGCAGAGATGAGGGAGCTCAAGGACCACATAGAGTAGCTTTTGGACCACATAGTGTGGTTTGTAAACAAGCGAGACGGTTCTTTATGGCTGTGCATAGATTATCAGGAGATTAACAAAGTCACGATACGGAATAAGTATTCGTTACCTAGAATCAATGACCTGTTCAGTTGAGAGGAGAAGCCTACTTCTCGAAGATAGACTTAAGGTTTGGTTATCATCAGCTACGTATCAGGGAGCAGGACGTTTCAAAGACTGCCTTCTTGACCAGGTATGGATCGTATGAGTTTCGAGTTATGCCGTTTGGGCTGACTAATGCGCTGATAGTATTCATAGACTTGATGAACAGGGTATTCATAGAGTTTTTAGATTAGTTTGTTATTATTTTCATAGATGAC
Organism: Sambucus nigra; assembly: GCA_949130495.1. Lineage (NCBI taxonomy): Eukaryota > Viridiplantae > Streptophyta > Magnoliopsida > Dipsacales > Adoxaceae > Sambucus > Sambucus nigra. The sequence goes on along the minus strand of OX422210.1, from coordinate 157,736,735 downwards.
ATCCTGATTTATTCTCAGACTGAGGAGGAGCATGCCGAGCATTTGCGATAGGTACTACAGACACTACGTGAGCATCAAATGTATGCGAAATATGAAAAGTGTGGATTTTGGCATAGGGAAGTTCAGTTTGTGTGGAATATTATGTCCTAAATAGGAATATTGGTAGATCCTAGAAAGATATGAGTGATGAGAGAATAGGGATAACCCATGACACTGACAAAGGTGCACAGTTTCTTGGGATGTTTTGGTTATTACAGGCATTTTATCCGGTGTTTCTCAAAGATTGCGGGTCTGATGATAAATCTAACCCATAAGGGCGTACTATTTATTTAGGATGATGCGTTTTAATTGGCATTTGACGAGATGAAAGATAAATTGACTTTAGCACCCGTACTAGCACTACCCAAGCCAGGAGTGAAGTACTTGGTTTACATTGACGCATCAATATAGGGGATTGGTGGAGTATTACAGCAAGAAGAGAAGGCTATAGCTTATGCCTCTAAAAATCTCAAGCCTCATGAGAAGAATTACCCCACCCATGACTTGGATCTTGCATCATTCGTGTTTGCTCTTTGGATATGGTGACATTATTTATTAGGGGAGAAATTTTGCCTATTCACGGATTATAAGTGACTTCATTATTTGTTCACTCATCGGGATTTGAACATGCGTTAGTGCAGGTGGCTTGAGTTCATGAAGGATTATCAGTTCGAGATATAGTACCATCCAGGGAAGGTTAATGTGGTAGCAGACACGTTGAGACGAAGGATGGTAGGTGAGTTGGCCGCGGCGTGGAAGGAGAAATGGAAGAAACTAGGACATCGGGATGCAGTTGCCCGATCAATTATGTTAGTCATGACTGTTACACCTCAGATTGTGACAAGGGTAGTTCAGACTCAGGCAACAGATCCATTTTGTCAGGAGAAAATTCGATAAATTTTAGTCGGGGAAGCAGAGTCTTACTCAGTGAGTTTAGATGGGGGCTTGTGCTTCAATGGTAGATTGATGGTTCCAGAAGGTGTGGATTTACGGCATGCGGTGATGATAGAGTTGCACAGATCTAGATTTATGGTACATCCCGATGGGGATAATATGTACCAATATATGCAACGACAGTATTGGGGAGCGGGATAAAAAGAGACATTGCTGAGTTCGTCTCTAAGTGTACCACTTGTGATTTAGTGGAAGTGGACCATTAGAATCATATTGGATTTATCCATCCATTAGAGATCCCGATGTGATTATAGGATAACATTTCCATGGACTTCATCACAGGGTTACCTACTTCTCAGAGGGGTCACGATTCCATATGGATGATTATGGATCGGTTGACTAAGGTAGCTCACTTTTTGCCAGTTCGGGCTGATTACTCTACGGGACAGTATGCCCATATTTTTATAGTCGAGATAGTGACATTACATGGGGTACCACTTAATATTGTCTCCGATCGGAATAAGAGTTTTATATCCCAATTTTGGGAGAGTTTTCACGAGGCCATAGGTACCGAGGTGCATTTGAGTATTGCCTATCACCCGCAGACAGATGGGCAGATAGAACGTATAAATTAGATGTTAGACAATATGCTACATATGTGTATCCTAAACTTTCGGGAAGGTTGGGAGCAGTACCTTCCACTAGTTAAGTTTGTGTATAATAACTCATATCAGTTCGCCATCGGTATGGCTCCATTTGAGGCACTTTATGGTAGACCGTGTTATTCACTTGGATGTTGGTTAGAAGTGGAAGACAACAAGTTACTTGGGTAATAGGTAATTTAGGACACGTCTTCCAGGATTGAGATCATTCGGAGTCATATTCGGGTAGCCCAAAATAGATAGAAAATCTATACCAATGCGAAGCGATTCTTTCGAGAGTTCAGTGTGGGGAACCAGGTGTTATTGTGGGTATCTCGTATGAAGGGGATCATGAGATTGTTAAAGAGGTGGAAAATAGTGCCCATATACGTAGGACTATTTCCTATAATTGAGAGAGTTGGACCGGTTGCTTATAGATTGGGGTTGCCGGAGAACTTGTATAGGATACATGATGTGTTCCATATTTCTTCGATGAGGCGATATCTCTGAGATGAGTTGTCTCGCACTCATGTTGCATTAGAGGAGATCGATTTTCAGTCGGATAGTTCTTACGAGTAGAGATCGGTGGCGATCTTAAACCATGGCGAAAGACGGTTTAGATTGAAAGTAGTTCCGTTGGTGCGTGTCCAATGGGAACATCATAATCTTGAGGAGTCTACTTGCGAGCGTGAGGATGAGATGCGCGACAAATACTTGGAGTTATTTTTACCCATTATGACTTTATTTTTCGAATTTCGGGATGAAATTCCATTATAAGGGGGGAAGTATGTAATAACCCTTAATTTTAATGACTTTTAATATGATATTAATAAAAATTTAATGGGCTAAATATATGGGGATTAATTGGAATAAATTATGAAAAATTAATTGAGATTAATTCGGATTTCATATTACTAAAGATAAAAGTAATGTGTGAAAATAATAATTATTTTCGGGAGCTACAAATACAGCAATAATAGAAATTAAGTCGAGACGCGCTTATGAGTCATGTCGGGACTAAAAGTAGGATATAAAATGAGATTTATTTTTAAGTCATTCGGATGATTATTTCGAAGGCACCGTTGAGTGCGGAAGGTTCTAAATAGGTAGAAAAGTCTACACGGGGGTTGATTTGGGTCTCGAGTCAATTAGAAGACGAAAGGACATCTCGATGGGCCATTTTGGTCATTTGATTTGGAAGATGAATATTATACACGTTTTTTTGTATTTTAGATAGCCTTGGCGACTTTTTATATAGGTGGTTTTAGACTCTACGTAATGTTCATTTCATCAAATCACTTGTAAGGACTTTTGAGAAAAAGTGAAAACTCATCCAGAGAAAGTGAAAGGGTTTTTGTTGAGAGGAAGAGTCATCTAGTGGAAACCAAGGGCCAATCACCATCTCTACACCATGCACCACCACCGGACAATCGCTGAAAAGTCATCTAAAAAAGGGAAGAGGAGTTTCTAACATTATCTTCCCCAAAGGTTGAGCCCAACACTAAGAGGCAAGTGTAATTCTTGCTCTAACTGGTGCTTATATTATCCATGAAACTTATGTAATTGGGTTTGAAAATTGATTAATAAACCAAATGAAATGGATAAGTATTGCAAATAGATGAGATATACACATATAGAGGATCTATAAATGACGATTTGTAGATTAAATAAAGAACTAAATTCTGGGTTCGTTTTGAATATCAATGGAGAATTGAGAATTGGTGATATTAAGAGGGTTTAATTGATTTTAATTGAATCTTTGAAATCAGAGTTATGTAGGATTAATATTTTGTTTAAGAGATACTTTAATCCATGAAATTGATATCATTTGTAGAAGAAATTTTTACTTTCTTGGAGAAAATGACAAAATATGAATTTCTGGAATTTAAGGGAATTAACATGTTTGAATTCAACCTTTTTGATGATTTTAGGTTGCTTGATTAGTAGAAATCACTTATATATCATGTTATAACATTTGGTTTGAATAATGAGGAGATTAGGAACGAATGATGATGGTTTTTATGTTTTAAAATGTTCGAACTCATTGCTAAACGTATGCAATATCTGGGCAGAAAACTGATCAATCGCTCGATCGACTAAAAAATGTCGATCGATCGACTTCCCCTGGAAAAGTGATTTATTCCCTTTTTAATTTGTAATTAAATCCCATTGGTTCAAAATTTTTGTGATGATTATTAGAATATAATAGGACCTAGAGTAGGGCAGTAGGATATACCTAAGACCCGAAATGTGATATTATGTTGGGATTAAACGGGGGAAATTAACCAGCGTTAATTGAATAAATTACGATGGGGAATTATATTTGAATAATTTTAGTACATTAACAAGGAGTGAGAGACTTTGGTTAATGTTGAAAAATTATATTAAAGTGAGAAAGACATTATGGGAGTGATAAATATGTAATAAAAATACGATGATAATCGTGAATAACAAGTGTGGGTAGTATTCGAGAAATACGACGGGTACTTAGAAGTAATATGATATTGGTCGAGTGCGTACCGAATTTTATATAGGTTGATGTGTATACCTAATACTTGTTTAATTTATGTGTATGACATACCTATCGTACTTGCTATCGACGGGAGGTTTATGCGTAGAGGGAAGTCATATCATGATGAGATTTAAGGGGGATCTTTGACTTGTTGCCTCAGAACATAGTATGTAGGTTGGATTACCATTTGTGAGAAGAATGGTATTGAACGGTCTTTTGGGTGCGTAGGTATGTGTGTAGCTAAAGGCTTAGGACTATGTTCTCTTCCATTACTTATGTTTGATATTTTGGTTCGAGGGATGTTTACCGAACCTATAGTCCCCTAAACAATGACGAGATGTACTGAGACATGATAGCAGAGTACGCATGCACCATAGCTGAGCCTCGGGGTGCAGTTTATTATATATATAATAGAGTGAATGTATATATATACTTGTGATAGTGTTTACTGTATGAATTAAGTAGACATAAAAGATAATAGAATTTGAAATGAATTAAGTATGTTAATACTTAATTATATTGAATTGTAATAAGGATTATCCATATTATAGAGAAACTGGATATATATGTATTACATGTATTGCGAAAGAAATACGTGGGAAAGATATAGGCTATGGATAGTTGGCACTGATATGAACTAGTTAGCGTGGGAATAGTAAGTAGTTTGATTTAAGGTAAGTTAGGTGTGAACTCTTGATGAGAGGTGAGAATCTCAAGAGAGAGTCCGGTAAATCTAGCATTTATTCGCTTGCTATTTTCTCAATTATTTTTACATCAGGTTCTGATCCATTTTCTTACATATTCTCTTCTCTTTTGTATCTCCTATATCAAGTGTCCAGCCGCAGGGATGCCAATCATAGAGGATTGAGATTTTAATGAGCTATAGATGTTATGGAGTCATGGACTTTGTTTAGAAGCTTTCATATTCATTTATTCATACTCTGTAGTTGATCTTTCATTTAAGGCATATCTCCCAAGAGGATTCTAGTTATTTCTTTCCTATGATAGATAGATTAAGTTATTATGTTGGTTTTGGTACATTTAATTTTGGTGGGATTATTGTATTGAGATATTTAAACTGGAGAGTTTTATTCTTGTTGCATTTAATTCAGTTTTGATATTACTCTATTTTTATTCGTTGTGTGAATGGATTTTGTTAAATGGGTTATGTTTTAAAAATGGAAATTTTATTTATATTAAAATCTTGAAAAAAATTAACACCTGCTTAATTGGATATTAGGTGAATTATAAAAAGAAAAATGTTTTTCTACAGTGATTCTAAGATTGAACCAATTGTAAATCCTATTTTAATTAGGTATAGGACTGATCACCCGGTATTTAATTAAGCGGGGTGCTACAGGTGGTATCAGAGCATCAGGTTCTAGAATCCTCTAGGATCTGAACGGTTTATTATGCTTTCAGCTTAGCGTTCTTTTGTATAGATCCCTATCATTAGGGTTGTTGTATCCTTATTTGTGAATATACGATCTTATGTTATTCTTTGGGATTTAAATTGATTACTGATGAAATTTCTCTCATTCTAGATGCCTCCTCGACGTGCACCTTAGCCTACCACAGCTCAGGGTACAATGAATGTTGTAGAAGTTGCTGCTATTGTTGCTCAAGGAGTCAATGCAGATTTAGCTGTTATTCAACAGGCTCCAGCATAGGCACCAGTTGTGCCACCCACACCAGGGCAGGTGTATCCTACTGCTTGGAAACGTGTTAGGGATGCTTTTCAGAAGGCGCATCCACCCAAGTTTTAGGGAGGTTCTGATGTTGTGACGGCTAGCCAATAGAAGAAGGACATCCAGAGGCACTTGAGAATGTTTGAATATACGGAGGTTCAACATCATATACTAGCTACATTTAAGCTAGTTGGGATAGCTCTGAAGTGGTGGGAATCTATTACTACCGCTGAGGAGATGGATACTATGACTATCCAAGACTTCCCGGTGCGGTTTGATCGTAAATACTTTCCCTTCGCCGTTCAAAATGAGATGAGGCCGAAACTACTCAACTTAACCCAAGATGGGAGGACAGTGGCAGAATATGAGGAGGCATATACTCGGCTGACTAATTTGGTGCCGGGAGAGGTGCCTACTGAAAAAAAGATAATTGTTCACAGATGGCTTGAATTGGAAGATTCTCCAGCACTTATTGGGCAATCTTTCATTACATACTTACGCAGATGTTCTCAGTGGTGTGATGCTTCACCACCAGGATAACCGCTTACATGCAAAGGGTGGCAAGCGGGGGATTGAGCCAAGATAGTAGGGCAAGATTGGTGGAGGCAGTTATAGTGGGACATAGCTAGGCTAGAGTCAGCAGTGCTATGGTGAACAGAGTTTCCAGCCGAGGGATTATGCTAAACATTTATGATCCAGAGGATTTTGTTTTGGGTAAGGGGGTAACATATCGGGGCAACAGGGCTAGAAGGGCTAAGGGAGAGGTGGTAACAGCCAGCAGGGCTGGTGACAGCAGGCAGAAATGGGGGAAAGTTTACTGGCAGACTGGACACAAGGGACAAGATTTTACTCATAAGGGAAAATTTCCTCAGGAGGGAGTTTTTTAGGTGCCACAGAGACCAGTATTTCCACCAGTCGCTCTCCCAGAACCAGCTCAGGTGCCAGCATTACCTGCCATTACAGCAACCCTAGTACAGCATGGATAGTACGAGCGTGTGTATAATGTCCATCAGATAGTGGTTCAATGGCCACCGTTCGCGATTAAGGGTATGTTTTCTCTCTATGGGGATATAGGGAGTATTATATCTGACATCGAGGTCTCACATTCATTTGTACCAACTAGATTTGCACGGGCCAGAGGGTTACTGGACTTGGCCGATAGCACTGTTACTTATGTTGACTCACCGATGGGTAGTTGGACGCCTATTTTACTTATATGTAATACTATGAGTATAGATATTGGGAGACTAATCTTATCAGTGGATTTACTTGTATTGGACATATCCGAGTATGATGTGATTATCGGCATGAATTGGCATGTTACATATAGGGCCATGATTGACTGTTATAGCCGGTGTATTATTTTTGCTATTTCGGGACATGAGATGTTCCTTGTGGCGATGCCTCGTTTTGAGGGAGGGTCGTCTACTAATTTATATTATATAAAGGACGACACCTCCATGGGAATAGTAATAACCCTTGATTCGATACTGGTAGTTTGTGAGTTAACGAATGTATTTTAGGAGATATCGAGATTACCTCCCAGCAGGGAGATTGAGTTTGTAACTGATTTAGTGACGAGAACTCGGCCTATTGCTCGTGCGCCTTACCATATGGCTCCAGCAGAGATGAAGGAGCTCAGGGACCAAATAGAGAGGCTTTTGGGGTAGGGGTTTATCCGCAGGAGTACGTTGCATTGGGGTTCCCCGATGTTGTTTTTAAAGAAGTGAGATGGTTCTTTACGGCTGTGCGTGGATTATCGGGAGCTTAACAAAGTCACGGTACTAAATATGTACCAGTTGCCTAGAATCGATGACTTGTTCGATCAACTGAAAGGAGCATCCTACTTCTCGAAGATTGACTTAAGGTCTGGTTATCATCTGTTACATATTAGGGAGAAGGACATTTCAAAAACTACCCTCTTGACCAAGTATGGATAGTATGAGTTTTGAGTTATGCCATTTGGGTTGACTAATGCACCAACAATATTTGTGAACTTGATGAACATTGATGTGCCCAGAGACTACACTTCCCTTAGGGGAGTAATCCATAGCCTCTTGAAAAGAGTCTATGGAATCAGAAGCCTCAGAGGTATACATCGGGTGTGAGACAGATGACTCAGACATGGGATCAGGAACCTTTGCAGGCTCAGGGTATATGACAGCTAATGGTGGAGGAAAGACAAGTCTGAGTGGAAAATCCTCTGCCCTATAAGCCTCTTCCCGGGCTAACTCTATCTGCCTAATCTTTTCAAGGGTCTTCTCGCGCAGAGTTTTGCACTCTTCAAGAAGTTTATACAAAGGTCTGAGCATTCGTCAGACAACACTACACTTGGGGGAGGAAATCTCAAAAGGCAAATAGGTTAACAACTTATTCTACCTAAATCAAAGATCAAAGTTTTGGAATTGAAAGGTTTATAACAAGAACACCAAGAACCCCTAGAGGTTATATCACTGGAGAAGGTGATCGGAGGGCCACCGAAAAGCTTAAAAGCGGGGGGTAGGGGGGGTTGCTAAAACAATCGTGCGAAAGCCTGGAATAACTCTAAAAACACCTAACCCAACCAATATCCTATCCTAATAACAACCAAACAATGGTGGTTTTCCTCGTTAGAAACCAAAAAACCAACCGAAAATGTGGAGATGTGCAAATAAACCCAGAAAATTGAAAGCAAGGAACAAAGATGGTTACCTGAACAATGAAGGATGAAGAAGAAAGGGTTACAAACCCAAAGTGACTAGAGAACCAGAGAAACAGTGGATGTTTACCTATGGAAGGTGTGAGAGAAATTTTGCAGCAAGAGTGCTAAGGCGGGAGAAATGAGAAGAAGAAAGAGAAATGAGGAGAGATAAAGGGTTTTAAACCTTCCCAAATGATATGGATCAACTTCCAAGGCACTCATCATTGCCCTATAAATCCTAAAAGGCATCGTCAGAGCTTTCATATCTTGGGGAATAAATTAGCCACTTCAAAGAGTAACATGTGTACAAAGAACCACTCTAAACCCCGAGACACCAAAAAATTCCCTCAATTAACCTGACTCTTATACCCCTTAATCTCCTACTCACATAGTAGACTAAGGGCTAGGGGTGATTGATATGCCCAAAGTGTACCCTCGTACTTGGAGTCACCAAACTTGACTAACCTCACAGCTGAGTTTCCAGGAAGTGCATAACAGCTATCATAAACATCATCCTCCTTAAGGTCGGTCCCACATGGTACAACCTCAGCTGGACAGCAGCCGAGGTCTGTAGCATCTAATGGGCTCAAGCTATTGCCAACATCGTACTTTGCTTCAGTCATTACTACATCATATCTCATACCTAACCTCGGCCAGTCTCCCAGGCCAAGGTCATGCTTATGACTGGCAAGACAAAGCAACTATCTCCCAACATCATACTCGGCTGGGCCGAGGTTCCCTCAGATGATGTCATAAGCCCGAGCACACGCAAGCACTTGGAAGACTTAGAATACATGAGCAAATCAGTTATAACCAAATCATTCCCCTCACGTGCGGGAATATTTGGTCATCATTCCTTATATGTGGCACTGACAGGTGTCCACCTATTATTTGTGTATTCAATGCACACATGCTCATGGCATGCTTGAGGGGTAAATTACACCCCCCAAGCATTATAAATACATGTCTTTTCCTACCATTAGAGGGGGATTAATAATTATAACCCTAGCAAAGCTTTGTACAAATATACAGTAGATAAAAAAAGTGAGAGATTGTATCACAGGCCATTAGTGCCGTCATTTTAGTGAAATTCATTCACACATTCACAGTGGATGTAGGCCAAATTGGCTGAACCACTTAAATGCAAGTGTTTCTCCTCTTCTCCTAATCCCCATCTTCTAGATATTTAATCTTGTGCTACCATTGTTATTGATAGCTTGAGCTTATCAACACCTCATCTGGTGGTGATATTTATAACATCATCATTTTTGGCGTCGTCTGTGGGAACGAGAGGATTCTTCTCTTCCTCCTTTGCTTCTCGACGACATCAGAGACTCTGGTGGTGCACTAGTCCTCCCCCAATGTGTGGTGTTGTTTCACCATCGAAAGAGATCCTTAAAGGTATCAAGCTCTCTAGTGTTTTCATTTACAAGATCTCTAGTCTTTTTCCATGGCAACAGAGATATCACCTCCACCATCTGGTGTTATAGAGCCCAGTTCCATCCAAGCGCCACCCCGGTCTAAGATGGTTGAGGTGGCGGTAGCCTTAAAGTCCTTAGCCGCTACTCAACAAGTGATGCAGGAGCAGTTTGCTCAACTCAGCCAAAAAATGTGTATGAGACCACCTGGGATCTCGTCGAAGATGATTACTCCGACAGTTGCTCAGGGACAGCATGAGGCCAGAGGACCACCCCAGGCACCACGAAAAGACCTACTTCTTCCTTAACGGCAGAGGTATATTGATGACCCTAGGCATTTACACCTGGGGAGGCAAGGATACCATTGCCCGGAGGATAGGTATGATGATATAGATGTATAGGACGATCCAGCTGACAGTTAGGAGCCATATGAGGTCTCAAATAACACTGTACATCCTATCCAGCAGAGCCGAGGTCAAGTGGAAGGACAAGACTGTGATGCCCATCAAAGAGGTTCAGCTTTTGATCGATTAAGTAGAGGGTCGACCTTCGAAAGACTCGACCCAGTCAATGACATGCGAGAAAGGTTGTCCAAGTCAATAAGCATCGTTGGCTCATGAAGAGAGGATGGCGACTATCGACCTCATCATGGCTGAGATTATGGTCAAGGGGAGGTCAACATCCGATGTTGTGCAGTAGCTGGGGAACCCTGAGCCCACCCTTTGGAAGTGGTCGGGGATAACCTCGGCCAGGATGACATTACTAAGCCCTGGAACGACTGTATTCAAAGGCTGAAAGAGAAAATAGGGGATCTCATAAAAAGCCTAGACCCATTACAGAGGCAGTACTCAGAGGGTTCACCATTTGTGGCAAGGATTGTTAACTTCGCAACCCCTGCCAAATTTAAACCTACAGTTGTGTCTCCCAAATACGATGAAAGTACCAAGACAGTCCATCATATTGAGATGTACCTATCTGTAGCAGACATTTATTCAATCTGTGATGAGATGAGGTGATGAGCTTTCTCAAGCACTCTAACTAGGGTTGCACATATCTGGTTCACTTTTCTTCCTAAAAATTTAATTGATAGTTTTAAAGGTTTGGCCGAGCAGTTCATTCATAACTTCTGTTTTGGGGTAAGGCCTCAGAAGAAGATGACCCATTTGATTTATGTAAAGGAAGGGAAGAATGAAAGCCTCAAAGACTATATCGCGAGGTTCAACAAGGAAAAGTTAGAGGAAGAGGACTATAAAGAGAGTATATCCATGACAGCCCCCATTGTAGGACTTTAGAAGGGAAACCTACTTTGGAAGCTTGCTGAAGACCCTCCTAAGTCTATGGCCAAATTATTGGCAACAACAGGAAAGGCAATGAATGCAGAGCAAGAAATGGCTGTAAAATATAATGATGAGAATGGAAGTAGTATTGGGATGTTCCAGAAGAAAAAGGATGGAAAGAAGAGGGCTGCGGATGATAAGTTTGTAGACTATACTCCTTTAACTGTGAGATGTGAACACATCCTCAACGAGATAAAGAATGATAAGTCTCTGAGATGGACAGAGAATCTAAGGGCTCCTCCATATAAGAGAAATAAGAATTTATGGTGCGAGTTCCATCAAGATTATGGCCATCTAACCCTGAAGGACGAGATTGAAAAATTGCTGAAGTCTGGGAAGCTGAGAAAGTATGTGAATAAAAGAGCTTCAAAGAATGGCTAAGCCAACCCCAGAAAGAAAAGAAATGATAAATGCTAAGAAGATACTCCAGCCATGAAAGATTATGCCTCTGATGATGATGACGATGACCCTGACCTCCCACCAAAGGATGATAATGTCCCAGTAAAGAGAGTCAACATGATCTCTTTTGGTATGAGCACTGTCTGTGGGGGACTAGTAGGAGGTGGTGCAGAGGTAGGTGATCGTAAGGCTCATGTGGCAGAGGTTAAAGCAGTGAACAACGGCGAGGTTGTTAACTTGGCTTCAACAGAGGCTAAACATGAGAAAAGAAAGAAGCTAGACCTGTAAACCCTCATAGTCGGCTTCTCGCGACTTGATTTCAAGGGTATCTTAGCCCCCCATGATGACGCTCTAGTCATCACCACAAGGGTGCATGAATGTGAAGTTCAGAGGATCCTTGTGGTTGGGGGGCAGTTCTGCAAACATTATGTTTTAGCCCTGTTTCAAGATCTTGGGTCTCAACCGAGCAAGGTTTATCCCTTATCATCACCCCTTGATTGGCTTCAGTGGGGAGAAGGTCCGTCCATTGGGAATGTATGAAATGGATGTGAGAATAGGAGATGAATGGACTAAGAGGTTGACCATAAAAATTAATTTATTTATGATGGATGAAAATGTCTTCTCAGCCTACAACCTCATCATAGGACGAGTGGACCTCAAGGAATTTGAGGTTGTGCCTTCAACGGTCCATCGAATGCTAAAATTCCCGACTCCCTGTGGGGTAGGGGAAGTGCAAGGTGAACAAACGTCGAAACGTGAATGCTACTTTAACTTTACAGAAGAGAGAGAGGCTCATAAGAGGGAAACCACCACTTACAACATTGACACCCTTGATCCCAGAGACGAAACAAAGCTCAAAAGGGGAAAAATTGTGGAGGAGGTAGAATCCATCGTCCTTAATGAGGACGAGCCGGAAAAAACCATCCAAGTCGGTAAAGACCTAAAGCCTGAGATCAAGGAGGAGATAGTGAAGCTGTTAAGGAAGAGACAGGGTATCTTTGCTTGGAGCCATGTAAACATGCCAGGTATTGATCCGAGATTATATGTCATAAACTCAATATTATAGAGGATGACAAGCCCATTAACTAGCGAAGAAGGATATACTCAAAAGATAAGTACGAAGTCATTAGAGACGAGGTTCGAAAGATTGAAGAGGTCGAGTTTAATAGAGAAGTTATAGACCCTGAGTGGCTATCTAATGCTGCCATAATGACTAAAGCCAATGGAAAGCGGAGGATGTGTGTAAACTTCACCGATTTAAATAAGTATTGCCCAAAGGACTGTTTTCCCCTGCCTCGCATAGATCAGATCATGGATGCCATAGCAGGACATGAGCTCATGAGCTTCATGGATGAATATTCCAGGTATAATCAGATCTTCATGGACTCGACTGACTCAGAGAAGACAACCTATATTATAGATAAGGGGACCTATTGTTACAAGGTCATGCCCTTCGGACTGAAGAATATAGGGACTACTTACTAACGTCTTGTAAATAGGATATTCGAGGATTAGATAGGCAAAACCATGGAAGTTTATGCTGACGACATGCTAACGAAGAGTCTAAGGATCGACACTCATGTGGACGACCTCAAAAGAACTTTTGATACCATGGACAAGTACAGAATAAAGCTCAACCCGTTCAAATGCGTCTTTGGGGTCGGAGCTGGAAAGTTTTTGGGATTCATCATCAACAAAAGGCCAATAGAGGCTAACCCTGAGAAGATCAAGGATTTTCTGGAAATAAAGACACCCAAAATCATCAAAGACATTCAGAGGCTAACCGGACGAGTAGCTGCAGTTAACAGGATTGTCTCCAGAGCTACAGATAAATGTCTTACATTTTTCAAAGTTCTTAGAAAATCCTTCAAATGGAATAAGGAATGTGACAAAGCTTTTAAAGATCTTAAGTCATACATCGGATCTCCTCTACTCCTATCTCGTCCAATATAGGGTGAGAAGTTATATGTATATTTAGCTGTCTCAGAGTCATCCATCAGTGCTGCAATAGTAAGAGAAGAGGATGGAGTGCAAAGACCAATATACTTCTATAGCAAGGCACTCCAAGGGTCTGAGCAGAAGTACCATCGGATGGAAAAGTTATCCAATGCTTTGATACATGCTTCTAGGAAAATGAAGCCATACTTTCAAGCTCATTCCATGATCATCCTCACTAATTCCCCACTCAGACAGGTACTCCATAAGCCTGAGAAGTCAGGAAGGCTAATGACCTCGGAAATTGAGCTGAGAGAATATGATATTGTTTATCATCCCAGAGTTTCCATCAAAGGATAAGCACTCACAGATTTTATGGCCGAGTTTACCTAGGATGAGGCCGAGATTGAGAACTATCTTGGAACTTCAGATGGGCAAGTGGAGAGAAACGTTGGTCGAGAAGCAGATGAGGCCGAGATAATCATAGCTAAGAAAAAAACAGTTGAGAATAAAGAAGAGAGATACCTCTTTAAACAAGGAACCCTAACAGAGGGAGGCATCTCTTTAAATGAAACCATATGGAACCTCTTCGTTGATGGGTCGTCCTATAAAAATGGGAGTAGAGCAGGGGTGATAATGTTGGCACCAGATGGTACAGATATTGAATATGCATTGAGATTCAGCTTTAAAGCCTCCAATAATGAGTCAGAGTACGAGGCATTGATAGCAGGTCACTCTTTAGTAAGAGCCTTAAGTGTCGACCAACTCCTAGTCCATAATGACTTAAGATTGGTTGTGAACTAGATCCTAGGGGTGTATGAAGCCAAACATGAAAGGATGGCCAGATATCTGAAGAAGGTGAGAATGGTGCTAGAAGGATTCAAAGAGGTAAATTGAAGAGGATACGTCAGATGGACAACAACCGAGTTGATGCACTCGCAAGGTTAGCCTCAACAATAAGAATCGGCATAAAGAGAGCAGTACCAGTCGAGATTCTACTCAAGCCGACCATTAAAGAGGAAGAGGGTGCTAAACCTTGTCTAAATTTGAATATGGGGGCCTCGTGGATGGACCCTCTTATCAGATATATCAGAGAGAGAGAACTGCCAGAATCAAAGTTAGAAAGGAGAAAGCTGAGGTTCAGAGCTGCTAAATTCTCCATTGTGGGAGATATCTTGTACAATAAGGGATTTGTACTCCCTCTTCTCAGATGCGTTCATCCTTCATAGGTTCCATACATATTACAAGATGTGCATGAGGGCTCTTGTTCATGCCACATTGAGGAAGTTCGTTGACTAAAAGGATAATCACTCAGGGGTACTGGTAGTCCACCTTGTCCGAAGATGCAGCTGCGTATGTGAAGAAATGTGATAAGTGCTAGAGGTTCTTAACCATCCCCCATCAGCCTCATCAACCTCTGACTTCTATCAGCTCCCCCAGGCCATTTGAAGTATGGGACATTGATTTGGTAGGACCCTTGCCAACGGCTATAAATAATTAACGGTACTTAATTGTGGAAATTAATTATTTATCCAAATGGGTAGAGGCTGAGCCAATTATCACAATCACTGAGCATAAAACCTTCCAGTTCATCTGGAAGAACATCATATGTAGGTATGTCCCTCCAAACACCCTCATCTCAGATAATGGAACCCAATTCAAAAATGTTTCCTTACAGAAGTACCGTGAAAGAGTAGGGATCAAGCAATTATTCTCTTGCCTTGGCCGACCCCAGGCGAATGGTCAGACTAAGGTCACAAATCGAACAATCCTTGATGGGATAAAAAAAAGTTGGAAGAGGCCAAAGGAAGATGGATAGAAGAGGTATACGTTGTGATTTGGGCTTATAGGACGACAGTGAGGACACCCACAAGGGAAACTCCATTTATGTTAGCCCATGGCTCAAAGGCTGTCATCCCAATAGAGATAGGGCTTCCCACTCGTTAAGTTTGGACATATGACCCTCAGAGGAATGGGGAAGAAATAAGACTTGATCTTGATTTGGTTGAGGAAATAAGAGAGGATGCAAAGATAAGACATGCAACCTATCAGCAGAGAACTGCGAGATTCTACAATCAGAGGGTAAAGTCTAGGCCGATTGCTTTGGGAGACCTAGTCCTGAAAAAGAGGTGGTAGAAAAATAATAAGCTCCATCCCAATTGGTATCGTCCTTATAGGGTAATCGATGAGGTTATACTAGGTACCTATAAGCTAGAGAATCTTGAAGAAGAACCTTTTTCCACCCCTTGGAATGCTGACCACTTGAGAAAATATTACTTATGATGTTGCACTTGTTTTATCTTTTTATAATACATGTATCAACTTATACATAGAATGTGACAACCCGAATATAATTATGATAAATTATATTTAAATCATGCTTATCTTATGTGATATGAATAATGTGTTATTATTATATCTAATGTTAAGTTATTATGTTTATTATAATCCTACTTTCATAAATCATGAAAGGTCGCATTATTTACAAAGACAAAATTTTGTTGTTTTCGGTAGAAATGTCCCTGTTAGAGACTAGTTTTGTCACTTATCACATTACAATTGACTTGAGGTAAAAACTAGATAGTTGTATACATGTGAGTTAGGGTTTTAACACAACAAACGGTGCATCAAACGGATGTGCGAGTAAGAAGTTAGGCCAAAATTATGAACAAGGGGCAAATCTGTCAATTCCCTCTAAGTAGTAAATTGTCTTTTATTAAACCAAATGGTTTAATTTGATTGGTTGGCTTGGGAGGCAGCCTTGGCCGACTTAAACCTCTCCCTCTAACTTATTTCTTCATCAAATTAAGCCCTAGGTTCAGTTTCAAGTGTTGTTAGCTTGAGGAAATAGAAAGTTGATGTTTAGGAAGAAAAAGTGAGGAGAAAAAGTGTAGAAAAATTCGTAGAAATTACGTAAAAGCCCTGAAGGTAATCCTAATTGAAATTCTTATTATTTATCTTATATTAATGATTTATATGATATAAATCATGATAGGTTTACTAAAGTTTCAGCCCTTTATATATATGTATGGTTAGATGCAAGTTTATGTTAAGTTGAATGTAGAAACCCTTAAAATTGCATTGTATTGAAACCCCTTGTATTCAAACTTGCATATCTCTTTGTGTGCTTATTGGAATTGAGAAATTACAATTGGATATAAAATTAGACTCATATATTTACATCATATCATAAAATTATAATTTATCTCCTTGTGGTTAGGCCGTAATGATGATTTCAAGTTGGTACATAGTTGTTGTTTGTATACTTGATTTCGGTATGCCCTAAGTTTAGTCAAGATTTTGAGATAGCAAATGAAGTCAAAAAATTATGAAACTTTAATTATGTACTATTAACTATGTGTAATGGAAATGGTTTGAAAATCATGGAAAGTTATGCTGTAGAAAAATTATGAAAATTCTTGCAAGTTGAAGGAACAATAAAGGAGCTTGTAGGGAAGATTTCTTGTGTTGTAAAGAAATGGTCATAACTTGCTCTAGGAAGCTTGAAATATTACACCGTCACTTGTATTGGAAATTATATTCATATATGTTTTCATATTGATAAGGTTGGACCCCTGTATTTATACAATTTAGGAATATAGGATGGTTAAGTATGTAGTACAATAATTTCAGGCCATACTGGATACCCCTTGGATGAATGTTTGTATTTCATCCTTACAAAGGGTACTTTGAGTACATGTTTCATGTGTATATACCTTGAGAAGTATAATTTCATGTTTACTTGACTTTGGTTATAAATTCCTTATAAGGTATTTCCTACGGTTGAATGTCCGTAACCTTATCAACATGTATATCATTGTTTTGCCTTTACTTATGTTTTATGGAATGTGACTTAATTGGAATTATATTATTGATGTATAGTCATGGAAAGTTACATAATTATGTTAGGATAATATTTATGATTGAGGTTCAGTACTGATTTAGTTGGATTGACAGGTGTAAGGTCTAATTAACCCAGTTTAGCTCCACCAGAAGGAAACGTGAATAAATAGTTGTCAACCAAAGTGAGTGTACTCACTGGAAAGAGGTATTTGTATCGTGTTGTTGATATGATCAGAATATAATGAATATGAGATTGTTCATTTCGGTTTACCGAAATGGGAGGTTACTCCCCGATCCGGAATGGGGGAGATTTGTTTATTAATGACAGGGGGTTACTCCTCGATCAGGAATGGGAGAGAATTGTCTATTTAGACAGGATATGTGAATCATGATTCGGAAAAGTTGGTCATTCATCATGAATGAGCAGGATAAGTTAATACATAATTATATGGACATGATTTATTGCATTTAAATTTATGCAGTATTATAGTTGTGATGCATTCACTGGGCTATTTTGCTCATGGTTCCTATGTTCACATTTTTCAGGTAACGCGATGTCACTGCCAAATCTAGGAAGTCGGGTTGGGTTAGCTAGGAATGGGAGAAACAAATATTTTGTTAAAATGTAAATGATGTAATTAAGTTAAATTTTCCTTCAAGCAAGTTTGTATAAGTGTGACTACTCTGATGTTGTAAAAAGGTTTTCAGATATATGCATTTACAATGATGACTCTAAAATTACAGCTCTTGTTTATAGTTTAGTTAAATTAATCATGGTTTGACTCACTTTGACTTTCAAACTTATTTATAAGTAACTGGGTTGGGGTTCTTTCTTCTTCTTTGTGGTACAGGAAGGTCCTGTAGGTGCTTTCTTCTTCTTTGTGGTATCGATAGGGGCCTTCCCATTCTTTTCTTGGGTATGAAGGGGTGCATTCTTGCCACCACGCTTCTATAGTAGCTTCGTGATACTTAGTGCAGACATGTTCCAGAGTTTGTCTGAAGTGCCTTTCGGTCTCTCTACAAAAAGAAAAAACATCGGAGTTAGCAGCTCAAATATATGAAAGGTACGAGGATAAATTTAGAATAAAAAAGTTTTATCCTAGAGAACTTACGAAGCTCGGCTAATGGTCCACCTCCAAGACTTGTTTTTGATAAATAGTAAGGGGTCATCAAATGCTCGTATTTGATGAGATTTCCTTCTTCGCCCTAACTACGAAAGTCCTCAACATTTTTATAGTTATCTTGGCTCAATCTAGGGTCAGTTTTGGCCGAGAAAGAGACCTTACCCCATCTTAGGTGAGTTCTTAGAACAGATGTTCCACAATCCTCGTTAGGGCCGAATTCCCAAGACCTAGAGGCATAGAAGAACCGAGGCTTCCAATTGTGGTTAGAAGTCTGGGTCACCAACAGTATCTTCTTCTCAGACTTCTTGGCTATGAAGTGGTAGTAGCCAGGATGATTTCTAGCAGATGAGGGTATGTTGCAAGCTAAGAAAAATATAAGTGGAAGGTCAATATGATGAACTGCCTTCCAAAGGATGATAGCCCCAATAAAGACCCTTCAAGCATGAGGGGATAGTTGGGCAGGGACTAAGTGGATGAAAAAAAGGACTTCTCGAATAATGGGGTGGATTGGAAGACAGAAGCCAAATTTTAACATCTTTTCATAAATGCATATCTTTCCCTGGCGACCGTCGAATGCCCTCTCGTCCTTCAAAGGCTTCCTTAAAGTTATGAAAGAGGGAATGGAGTACAGATGAAGGAAGAAGAGAAGGTCGTATTCAGTGACTGAACTCTCATATCCTTCAACTTTAGAAGTGTCAAGTTCACTCCCTTCATCATCTTCGTTATCATTAACAGTCTAAGCCTGAGTCTGAGTCTCACGGGGGGCACCAAGAAAATCCGTTAGAGGAACAACCTCAATTGGACCACGAAAAGGTACAGTTGGCTCTAAGACCTCTACAGATGGAGACCTATCAGAAGTGTTAGCCTCTCAGTGACATAAGGAACGGTCAGAAACCTCTGCTTCCTTAGATACTACACTTCCCTTGGGGGAGTAATCCATAGCCTCTTAAAAAGAGTCTATGGACTCTGCAGCCTCAGAGGTATACATCGGGTCTGAGGCAGCTGACTCAGACATGGGATCAGGAACCTCTGTAGGCTCAGGGTATATGACAACTAATGGTGGATGAAAGATAGATCTGAGTTAAAAAGCCTCGGACCTACGACCCTCTTCCTGGGCTAACTCTATCTGCCTAATCTTTTCAAAGGTCCTCTCGCTCAGAGTTGGGAACTCTTCAATAAGTTTATACAAAAGTCTGAGCATTTGTCAGACGACACTACAATTGGTGGAAGAAAGCTCAAAAGGAAAACAGTTAAACAACTTATGCTACCTAAATCAAAGATCAAAGTTTGGAAATTGAAAGGTTTCAAACAAGAACACCAAGAACCTCTAGAGGTTATGTCACGAAGAAGGTGACCGCAGGGCCACCGAAAAACTTAAAAGTGGGGGTTTTTTTTCTAAAAAAACCTCGTGAAAGCTTGGAATAACACTAAAAACACCTAACCCCACCAATCCTAGCCTAATAACCAACAAACAGTGGTGGTTTTCCTCGCCGAAAACCAAAAAACCAATCGAAAATGTGGAAATGTGCAAAAAAACCTAGAAAATTGAAATCAAGGAACAAATATGGTTACCTGAACAATAAAGGATGAATAAGAAAGTGTTACAAACCCAACGTGACCAGAGAACTAGAGAAACATTGGATGTTTGGCTACAGAAGGTGAGAGAAAAGTTCTGAAGCAAAAGTGCTAAGGCGGGAGAAATGAGAAGAAGAAAGAGGAATAAAGAGAAAGAAAGGGTTTTAAACCTTCCCAAATGATGTGGCTCAACTCCCAATGCACTCATCATTGCCCTAGAAATCCTAAAAAGTGTCGTCAGAGCTGTCATATCTTGGGGAATACATTAGCCACTTCAAAGAGTAACATGTGTCCAAAGAACCACTCTAAACCCTAAGACACCAAGAAACATCCCTTCATTAACCTGACTTCTATACCCCTCGGTCTCCTACTCACATAGGAGACTAAGGGATAGGGGGTGATTGATATGCCCAAAGTGTACCCTCATACTTGGAGTCACCAACCTTGGCTGACCTCACAGTCGAGTTACTAGGAAGAGCACAACAGCTATCAAAAACTTTGTCCCCCTTCCTAAGATTGGCCCCACATTGTACAACCTCGACTAGGAAGTAGTCGAGGTCTGTAACATCTAATGGGCTCAATCTATTGCCAACATCTTACTCTGCTTCAGCCGATACTATATCCTATCTCATACCTAACCTCGGCCAGTCTCCCAGGCCGAGGTCATGCTTATGACTGGCAAGGCAAAGCAACTATCGCCCAACATCGTACTCGGCTGGGCTGAGGTTCCCTCAGATGATGTCATAAGCCCGAGCACACGCATGCACACAGAAGACTTGGAATAATTGAGCAAATCCGTTATAACCAAATCATTCCCCTCACGTGAGGGAATATTTTTTCATCATTCCTTACATGTGGCATAGCCAGGTGTCCACCTATGATTAGTGTATTCAATGCACACATGCTCATGGCATGCTTGAGGGGTAAATTACACCCCCTTAAGAACTATAAATACATGTATTTTCCTACCTTGGAGGGGGATCAACAATTACAACCCTAGCGAAGCTCTATAGAAATATACAGTAGAGAGAGAAAGTGAGAGATTGTATCACAGGCCATTAGTTCCCTCATTCTAGTTAAATTCACTCACACACTCACAATGGACGTAGGCCAAATTAGTTGAACCACTTAAATGCAAGTGTTTCTCCTCTTCTCCTCATCCCCATCTTCTATGTATTTACTCTTGTTCTGTCATTGTTATTTCTAGCTTGAGCTTATCAACACCTCATCTGGTGGTGCTATTTAAAGCATCATCAAATAAGGTATTCAGAGAGGTCTTATACCAGTTTGTCATTATTTTCATAGACGACATCCTGATTTATTCTCAGACTGAGGAGGAGAACACTGAGCATTTGCGATAGGTACTACTGACACTACGTGAGCATCAGTTGCATGCAAAATATGAGAAGTGTGGGTTTTGGCTTCGGGAAGTTTAGTTTTGGGGGAATATTATGTGTGAAATGGGAATATCGGTGGATCCTAGCAAGCTATCAGCGTTGAGCAAATAAGGATAACCCACGACACCGACATAGGTGAACCGTTTCTTGGGATTGGCCGGTTATTACAGACATTTTATTCAGGGTTTCTCAAAGATTATGGGTCCGATAATAAATCTTACCCGTAAGGGCGTACCATTTGTTTGGGACGATGCGTGTCAGTTGGCATTCGATGAGCTGAAAGATAAATTGACTTCAGCATTCGTACTAGCACTGCCCAAGTCATGAGTGGAGTACTTGGTTTACACTGACACATCATTACATGGGCTCGGTGGAGTATTGCAGTAGGAAGAGAAGGTCATATCTTATGCCTCTAGAAAGTTCAAGCCTCATGAGAAGAATTACCCCACCCACGACTTGGATCTTTCAGTAGCCGTGTTTTCTCTTCAAATATGGAGATATTATTTATTAGGGGAGAAATTTTGCCTATTCACGGATCATAAGTCACTAAAGTATTTGTTCACTCAGCAAGAGTTGAACATGCATCATCGCAGGTGGCTTAAGTTCATGAAGGATTATCAGTTCGAGATACAGTACCACTCGGGAAAGGCTAACGTGGTAGCAGACGCATTGACTCGAAGGCCGGTAGGTGAGCTGGTCGCGGTGTAGAAGGCTAAATGTAAGGAACTGGGACATCAGGATGCAGTTGCCTGATCATTTATGTCAGTCATGACTGTTACACCTCAGATTGTAACAAGAGTAGTTCAGACTCAGGAAACAAATCTATTTTATCAGGAGAAAATTAGATAACTTTTAGCCGGGGGATCAGAGTCTTACTCAGTGAGTTTAGATGGGTCTTTGTGCTTCAAAAATAGATTGATTGTTCCAGAAGGTGTGGATTTGTGACATGTGGTGATGACATAGTTGCATGGATCCAGATTTGCAGTACATCCCGGTGGGGATAAGTTGTACAAAGATATGCGACGGTAGTATTGATGGAGTGGGATGAAAATAGATATTGTTGAGTTCGTCTCTAAGTGTGACACTTGTCAGTTAATAAAAGTGGACCGTCAGAAGCTTGTTGCTTTCTCAAGCCATTTGAGATCTCGATGTGTAAATGGGAGAGAATATCCATGGACTTCATCATAGGGTTGCCTACTTCTAAGAGGGGTCACAATTCTATATGGGTGATTGTGGATCGATTGACTATGGTAGCTCACTTTTTACCAATTCGGACTTATTACTCTACGGGACAGTACACCCATCTTTTTATAGACGTGATAGTGAGGTTACATGGGGTAACTCTTAATATTGTGTCTAATCGGGATAATATTTTTGTATCATAATTTTGGGAGAGTTTAAACGAGGCCATGGGTACCGAAGTGCATTTAAGTACTGCCTATCACTCGCAGACAGATGGGCAAATCAGATGTTAGAAGATATGCTACGTATGTGTATCCTAGACTATGGGGCAGGTTGGGAGCAGTACCTTCCACTAGTGCAGTTTGCGTGTAATAACTCCTATCAGTTCACCATCGGTATGGCTCCATTTAAGACACTTTATGGTAGACCTTGTCATTCACCTGCATGTTGGTTAGAACTTGGGGACAACAAGTTACTTAGGACAGAGGTAATTCAGGACACGTCTACCAGGATTGAGATGATTCGGAGTCGTATTCGGGTAGCCCAAGATAGACAAAAAATCTACGCCGATGTGAAGCGATTCTTTTAGGAATTCAGTGTGGGGAACCAGGTGTTATTGCGGGTATCTCGTATGAAGGGGATCATGATATTGGTAAAGAGGTGGAAATTGGTGACCATATACATAGGACCATTTCCTATAATTGAGAGAGTTGGACCGGTTGCTTATAGATTGGGGTTGTCAGAGCACTTGCATAGGATAAATGATGTGTTCCATATTTCTTCGCTATGGTGATATATCTAAGATGAGTTGGCTCACACTCATGTTGCATTAGAGAAGAACGATTTGCAGCCAGATAATTCTTATAGGGAGAGACCGGTGGCGATTTTAGACCATCGCTAGAGACGATTGCGATCGAAAGTAGTTCCGTTGGTGCATGTCCAGTGGGAGAACCATAATCTTGAGGAGTCTACTTGGGAGCGCAAGGATGATGTTCTCGACAAATACCCGAAGTTATTTTTACTAGGTATGATTTTATTTTCAGAATTTCGAGACGAAATTTCGTTATAAGGGGGGAAGTATGTAACACCCCGTAATTTTAATGACTTTTAATATGAGATTAATTCAAAGTTAATGGGATAAATAAATGGGGATTAGTTATGAAAAATTAATTGAGATTAATCCGAATTTAAAATTACTAAAGATAAAATTAATATGTGAAAATAATAATTATTATCGGGAGCTACAAATACGGCAATAATGGAAATTAAGTCGGGACGCGCTTATGAGTCGTATCGGAAATAAAATTGGGAAATAAAATGAGATTTAATTTTAAGTCGTTCGAATGATGATTTTGGGTGCGCCGTTGAGTCCGGAAGGGTCAAAATAGGCAGAAAAGTCTACTCGGGGGTTGATTTGGGTCTCGGGTCAATTGGAAGATGAAAGGACATCCGATGGGGCATTTTAGCCATTTGGCTTGGAAGATGAATAGAATACATGTTTTTTTGTCTTTTAGATAGCCTTGGAGAGTTGTTATATAGGTGGGTTTAGACTCTACATAATGTTCATTTCATCAAATCACTTGTGAGGACTTTTGAGAGAGAGTGAAAAGTCATCAAGAGAAAGTGAAAGGGTTTTTGTGGAGAGGAAGAGTCTAGTGGAAACCAAGATCCAACCAGCATCTCTACACCTTTGGCCACCACCGGAGAATCTCTGAAATGTCACCAAAAAAAGGGAAGAGGAGGTTCTAACATTATCTTCTCCAAAGGTATAGCCTTACACTAAGTGGCAAGTGTAATTCTTGCTCTAATTGGTGCTTATATTATCCATGTTAGATTAGGATTTATAAACATCCATAAAACTTATGTAATTGGGTTTGAAAATTGATTGATAAACAAAATTAAATGGATAGGTATTGCATGCAGATGAGATATACACATGTAGAGGATATATAAATGATGATTTGTAGATTAAATCAAGAACTAAATTTTGGGTTCATTTTGAATATCAATGGAGAACTGAAAATTGGTGATATTGATAGGGTTTAATTGATTTTAATTGGATCTTTGAAATGAGATTTATGTAGTATTAATATTTTTTTGAAGAGGTATTTTAATCCACGAAATTAGAATCATTTGTTGAAGAAATTTTGAGTTTCATAGAGAAAATGACAAAATATGAATCTTTGGAATTTAAGGGAATTAACATGTTTGGATTCAACCTTCTTGATGATTTTAGGTTGTTTGATTAGTAGAGATCACTTATATATCATGTTACAACATTTGGGTTGAATAATGAGGAGATTGGGATTGAATGATGATGGTTTTGATGTTTTAAAATGTTCAAACCCGTAACTAAACATATGTAGAATCTGGGTAGAAAACTGATCAATCGATCGATCGACTCATAAATGTCGATCAATCGACTAATCGATTGATCGCCCAAAAACAATCGATCGATCAACTTCCCCTGTAAAAGTGATTTATTACCTTTTAAATTTGTGATTAAATCCCATTGGTTCGAATTTTTTTTTATGATTATTAGAACATAATAGGACCTAGAGTAGGGAAGTAGGATATACCTACGACCCGAAATGTGATATTATGTATGGGATTAAATGGGGGAAATTATCGAGCGTTAATTGAATAAATTAATGTGGGGAATTATATTAGAATAATTTTGGTACATTAACAAGGAGTGAGGGACTTGGGTTAATGTTGAAAAATTATATTAAATTGAGAAAGACATTATGGGAGTTATAAATACATAATAAAAATATGATGATAATCGTGATTAACAAGCGCGGGTAGTATTCGAGAAATACG
Source organism: Sambucus nigra (assembly GCA_949130495.1). Classification (NCBI taxonomy): domain Eukaryota; kingdom Viridiplantae; phylum Streptophyta; class Magnoliopsida; order Dipsacales; family Adoxaceae; genus Sambucus; species Sambucus nigra. Next base: position 157,711,248 of record OX422210.1, on the reverse strand, counting down.
ACGGGTACTTAGAATATGATGAAATCCTAATATGATATTGGTCGAGTTCATACCGAATTTTATAAAGGTTGATGTGTATACATATTACTTGTTTATTTATGTGTATGACATACCTAGCCTACTTGCTATCGACGGGAGCTTTACGCGTAGAGGGCAGTCATATCTTGAAGAACCTTAAGAGGGATCTTTGACTTGTTGCGTCAGAACATGGGACTTTGTTTGGATTGCCATTAGTGAGAACAATGGCATTGAGCGATCTTTTGGGTTCGTAGGTATGTGCGTAGCCCAAAGACTTAGGACTATGTTCGCTTCCATTATTTGTGTTTGATATTTATGGTTCGGGTGATCTTTACCGAACCAATAGTCCCCTATACAGTGATGAGATGTACTGGGACATGATAGCAGAGTACGCATGCACCGCAGCTGAGCCTCAGGGTGCAGTTTAGTATATATATAATAAAGTGAATGTATATATATACTTGTGATAGTGTTTACTGTTTGAATTAAGTAGACATAAAAGATAATAAAATCTGAAATGAATTAAGTAGGTGAATATTTAATTATATTAAATTGTAAAAAGTATTACCCATATTATATATATATATTACCTGTATTGCGAGAGAAATACATGGGAAAGACATGGGCTACAGTTAGTTGGCACTGATATGAACTAGTTAGCATGAGAATAGTAACTCGTATGATTTAAGGTACGTTAGATGTGCACTCTAGATGAGAGGTGAGAATCTCAAAAGAGAGACTGATAAATCTAACATGCATATAATAATTGATGAATATAGCATTTATTCCCTTGTTGTTTTCAAAACTATTTTTACATCAGGTTCTGACCCGTTTTCTTGCATATTCTCTTCTCTCTTGTACCTCCTATATCAGGGGTCCAACCGCAGGGACGCCAACCATAGAGGATTGAGATTTTGACGAGCTACGGATGCTATGGTGTCATGGACTTTGTTTAGACACTTTCATATTCATTGATTCATACTCTGTAGTTGATCTTTCATTTAGGGCATGTCGCCTAAGAGGATTCTAGTTATTTCTTTCATATCATAGACAGATTAAGTTCTTATTTTGGTTTTGGTACATTTAATTTTGGTGGGATTATTGTATTTAGATATTTAAACTAAAGGATTTTATTCCAGTTGCATTTAATTCAATTTTGATATTACTCTGTTGTTATTCGTTGTGTGAATGGATTATGTTAAATAGGCTATGTTTTAAAAATAGAAATTTTATTTATATTAAAATCTTGAAAAATTTTAAAACCTGCTTAGTTGGATATTAGGTGAATTATAAAAAGAAAAATATTTTTTGATAGTAATGATAAGAATGAACCAACTGTAAATTCTGTTTTAATTGGGTATAGGAATGATCACTCGGTATTTAATTAAGCGGGGTGTTACACCAAGCCACCCTCAACATTTGACTGAGTAAGACTCCACTCGACTCTTCAAAACTGTTGTATCCTCCATTGTCAAGGGATATCTTTTGCCTGTGTCTCCACAGTCTTTTGACCCATCTCAAGTGGGATAGCTATCTTTGTTGTATACATGTATCTGGACTATTTCCTACCTCAATCGGAGTTTTGTCCATCTTACTTTTCCAATTCCGTTTATATTCCCCACAGACTTATGGCTCAACACTTTTCATTACCACATACCCCTTATCCTAGACGATTCTAAGAGTCAAACTATCCAGGGCGCTCACACACCTTATCTCCTGTGCATATCGGCACTAACATTGCAAATGTAATATATTTATCTAAAATTCATCACCGCATGCTCGGTGTGACAATACAATAAGGGTATTCTATATCACCCCAATAATTGCGAATTAATTATCTTCAAGTGTGTCCACCTATACACTAGTGGTGTTAACCTTCCTAGTAATTTTTACACTACACGACCTGGTTCCACTGACCTTATATTTTATAATAGCTTTTAGCGCCAATTGTTTTCTCCACACGTCTGAATAAATTATGGTTTGATTATAGGGTTGTTATGTCACATTAAATAATATGAAAATTGACACACGACTTAATTTAATAATAGGTGGTTAGTAACTAATTGAATTCGACAATGATGCTAAGAATTTGCCAATGAGATTCCTATTTTATTTTAGTAGAGGGCTGGCCACCCGTTATTTTAATAAGTGGGGTGTCATAGAAATAAACATTCTTCTCTGAAATGAGCATAGGTTTTGTCTAAGTTTCTTATTTAGTTCTTTCTAAGAGGAGAATGAGTTTGCTAAGGATGCATATATGGAGGTAGGCGGTGTTGGCTTTGGGGCCATGACTTCGGTCTAATCCAAGATAGGAGTCTATTTTTGGATGTTGGGAGCTTTACTTTGGATCTTCAAGAGGGCTTGGGACATGGAGTAATCTACTCATCGTGCAGCTATGTCAGATTTTAGCATTGGGGTGGGGATTTCTATCACCATGGTCAAGACTTGGTCGTCAATCTGGTTAAGTTCCCTTAGTGAGGATTCTGTGGACATTAAGGATCCCGACGAGATGTCATCGCCCGATGTCATTTCTGTATATTCCTTTTCCTCTTCGAGGCATTCGAGGCAATTTCTTGGTGCTCTCCATTGTAGGAGGGGGGACTTTATTACCCTAGATCTAATTACTTTATGATAATGGAAGTTTTGCAAAAGATGTCCCCATAGTAGTATCGATACTCCAAGTTAAGATTGATTCCACAATTTGGAAAATGATAAATTATGATTATCTTAATTTTTCTTGAGAATAGCACAAAATTCATTTGGCAATACCAACAAAAGGCTTCAATTCATTTGGAAATCAAATAACTAATCAGAATTTATGTCCCGTTATCCTAATGCCACCCAACCTCCCTCATTTAGAGTGTATGAGACCCGACTTTTTTATGTTGTCTTGGTTGATACCTGGGCCATAGGCACCAAGTGAAGACATTGATGTCTATTCGGCTTCTTTGGTAGAATAATTAAATGAGCCGTGAGTAGAATAATTAAATGAGTTGTGGGTCATAGGCACCAAGTGAAGACAATGAAAGCATTTAACTCTTATAAAAAAGAGTTTAAATTGAAATCTATGCTGATTTGGGAAATTCATGATTTCCCTGCTTATGGGACATTATCTGGTTATGTAGTTTATGGTTATTTGAGGAGTCCTATTTATGAAGAGGAGACTGAATTTTAAAATCTCAAGTCTAGTGGAAAAATGATATACCATTTCCATAGGAGGGTTCTATCCCCCCAATCATAGTTTAGAATTAAGAGAGGTTCCAATTTTTTACCACCCGGGGTTGAACATATGATACCCTAAGAAAACTTTTAGTTTCAAAATTTGAGAGTAAATCTTATAATTGTGGACCTAATATTCCAGACAAGAATCTAAAATTGAAGAATTCCAAGCATAAGAAGACCCAAATTGAGAATGAAACTGAGAAAAGAAAGGAGTGGTCTAGGAGGTCAATGTTATTTGACTTTCCATATTACAAGGGTAACCCGATGCGTTATGTAATAGATGCAATGCATGTAGAGAAAACATCATCGAATATCTTATGTGCACATGTCTTGCAGGGAGTCGTTCGAATGATGGAGAAAATGCATGACATGACCATAAAAATTTTAAAACTTAAGCCATAGTTATGGTTGCAAGAAGATAGTAGCGGGAGGAAAATAATTCTCCCTGGTGCGTGTACTTTGATGAGTGAGGAAAGAAAGGTGCTTTTAGACACAATACATAATTTGAAAGTTTCCTTTAATTTTTCATCAAACTTGCAAAGGATTGTTAATTATGCCACATACGATTTATATAAGTGCGAGTCTCACGATTGGCATGTGATCATGCAATTGGTTCCTTTGTTGTTTAAGCTATTTCGCTAAGCATAAGGATTTGTGGAGGGTCATTATGCAAATTAGCCTCTGCTTCACACTTTTATTTGAAAAAGTAGTCAACTGAAATCACATAGTGGCTGCAAAAAGGAACTACAACGAAAGTGATTTATGTGCTGAAGAAGTACTTTCTCCAATCCTTGTTTGACATAAGTATTCAATTGTTAATACACTTATGGGATGAAGCACTTCTTTGCGACTGAGTTAAATATCGATGGATGTAACCATTTGAAATGTTGATGAAAGTTTTTAAACATTATGTCAAGAATATACAACACATTAAAGGATTAATTCCAGAGGAATACATGACCATGGAGTCATGAATATTCGTTCAAGAATATATGCCCAACCCAAGCATTGTAGATAACAATGATGAGTTCGTCGATAAGTGTGGTCATCTAATGTCCACACGAGTGAAATTTACAAGTTTATAGTGTGAACAAGTAGCTCGCTATCTATTTGAAACTCATAGAGATGTCGAAGAATGGAAAAAGTAAGTTTATGTTGTCTTTTTACAATATTTTAACTTTTATACTTGATAATATTCATGATATGTCCGTCACGGTCAATATAGGAAATATGAAGGCAAAGAATGATGGCACAATAAGATAGTGAATTTAGGCTATGGGTGTCACATGAGGTAATTATTATGAGAATGTCTCTTACTAAATGATAAATAGCAAGAAAACTTTAAAACTAATCTAATTAATTTATCTATAATCTCAACTATCAAAGATGGGTGATGTGTAATACCCCATATTTTTATGGCCTTTAATTATGGGATTTATTAAATTAAATTGGGACAAATTAATTTAATATTAATCCGGATGTTAAATTTGATATTTACTAGCGTGCCGAGAGTTAGTAATTATTAGTGAGAATTATGTTGAATATAATTAAAAGAGTAAAGTAATATATGAGATTGAATTTATTAAAATTGTCGCGAGTGAATAATACGACAATTATAGAAATTAAGTTGGGATGCGCATGTGTCGTATCGAGACTAAATTAATCAAATAAAAAGTATATAAATTTTAAGTTGCCCGTATGGTCATTTCGAGTTTGCCAATGTGTTCGTACGATTGGAGATAGTCAGAAAAGTGTACCCGGGGGTTTTATTTGGATCTCGGGACGATTCTAGGCCTAACCGACAACCTAGGAGGGCATTTTGGTAATTACCCATATTAGGTTTTAATTAATGACGAAAATTGAGAGATTATATCTGATTGAAAGTAGACCCCTCGAAGGTTAAAAATATTAGAGTTGCAGAGAGGCTAATGAAGAGAGAAGAGAGAAGTCTTCCAAGGAGGAGAACCATTAACCCTACACCATTCTCATCAATTCCACCACCAATGCGTAGCTCGGGGAACGAGGAGAGAGATCATGCCCATCATCTTCTACAATTCAGACTCTCATTCTTGAGGCAAGTATATAATTTCCTATTCTTTAGTTGATAGCACATCCATGCTAGTGTAGAAGATAATAATTTTATGTTCTCGTGAAAGATAAATGATATTTGGGAGATTTATATTGAAATTCTGAGTAGAAACCATGTTAGGACAATGTTATTGTCATATGTAAATGATTAACTACGAAATTGATGTCCAATAGGGGTTAAATTCTGGAAGAATTATGAAGATATTGATCATGATGATAAAAATAGGGTTCTTAATGAATTAGCTTGAATTCGCCCCTTTAATTGATGACCCTTGATGAATTTGTATATGTTTTACGTTAGAAATCATGTATGTAGGATAATACACCTTGAGGTTTGATTGGTTGAGAGTTTGGGATTAATTAATAGAGGATTTGAGGATTTATGTTAATGAAACCCGTAGGTAAATAATTTCATAAACTAGGCCAAGAACTGCTTGATCGATCGATCGACTGAAGAATGTCGATCGATCGACTGGATTTATCGATCGATCGACTGGATTGATCAATCGATCGACTGGATTGATCGATCAACCTTTTCATCGATCGATCGAATCCTCCTGGAAATTGAAACTTTTCCCACTTTTAATGTTGACCCTATCCCAATGTGTAAGGACCCTTGGGCATAATTTAAATATCATAATGGGACTTGGGAAGGACCAGTAAGGTATAGGCAAGGTCCGGGTAACACGACTTTATATGATATTGAACTGTGGGATTTCTTGGGTATAAATTGGAGTGAAAATCGTGCATACGTTAAATTTGGTCGTGTGAAAATTAAGAAGGACTTAGACCATTAGGGTAGTGAGTGTACATCTATTGATTTTATATTTATCAAGATGATACACTTCGAGAGTCGAGAAGTACATAAGGACTTGCGATAATTTAGAAAATAAAATAATGATTTAATTATATGTGGAACTCGGGAATTATGTGCCACGCATGGTTCGAATATGTTACCAATCATAGGCATACCTAGCTGAATAATGTGAACATATATACACACACACACACACACACACACACACACACACATATATATATATATATATATATATATATATATATAATATTGTATATCTGTGTGTAATCATACATGCACTACTTGTTATCACGGAGGTTTCTGCGTCGAGACAGTCTTATCTCAATTGGACCTTTATGGGGAGTATTGATTGGTGCCCTAGAACATAGCATCCATGGTACAGGCTATCCGAGAATGATAGTCATACGGTCCTAAGAGATGTGAGGGTATGTGATGACCTCTTTGAGACTTGGAACTATGCTTCGCCTCGATTATGTGTGTTTTGTGTTAATACAGTTTGAGAGTAATTCCGAACTAGTATTCCCTTTGTACGGGAGATACGGGGACTTGATAACAGAGTATGCCAACACCATAGATTTTATGCGGCGTGCCGATTAGTATATATTTTATATGAGTGATAAATATATATACATATACCTATGATTCCTCTGTTGTGCTTGTGAGTAGATAAAATGGGATAATTGATATTAAACAAATTAAGTATCTAAAGCTATGTTGTGATGTACATAGCTGACTCAGTAAATTCGTAAGAAAAGTTATCATATATAAATGTTAGTGATGGGATCACATGAATTAGGATTGTTAAGGGAAGATTTGGTTAGAATAGTTAACTAGGTTAGATTTATCTAGATTAATTCTGTAAGGACGCAAATTTCCAATTGAGTCCTTTGTAGTTTTGGCTCAATTTTGGACAAAAACATTTGAGTCATAGGATAGAGTTCATGTGTATCCATCCAAGCCTATGACGTATTTGTTGAAGACGTAGCGGACAGATTTGTATAGCTTCATCAGTGTCGAGTTCCTAGTGCCTCATTTATAAGTCATCAACTTGAAGATTCCAAGGTCTCCAAAGGTATGAATGCATTTAATATATATATATATACAGGAGACTTGGACAATATTTTTATGGGTGTAATTTATGGTCAAAGGACTTTTATTTTCAAAAAATGTTTTTAGAACTTTGGATAAAAAGTTTTTGGGCTTAAAATGTAAAATTGGTCTTTCTGGCATTTTATTCAAAATTTTCGTTCGAACGAGAATTTCGTTCGAATGAGTTTGCCAACGAGTTTTCCCATTTTGGCCATTGGACTATCGTTAGATGGTCGTTCGAACGAAACTTCGTTCGAACGAGATTTCTGAGCGGGAACAATTTTAGCAGTTTTAACCCATTTTACCGCTCTTTTGTCCCACTTCTTTTTGGAAGTTTAAATTATACCCGGGACACATTTTTCAACAAACTTTGGTACCTTCCATGAGAGTACATTTGAGAGAATATACACCAACCAAAGTTCCATGTTTTTATGTGTTGAATTTCAAAGAAATATTTTCAACAAACACATGTGGTTTCCCCCATTGTTTGTTTATCCAAGTACCTCATATATATATAATTTTCTTGGAGTTTTTTGGCACCATTGGTTCATCTCTACCATAAAAAGGAGAAGTTTTGGGCTACTTATACATCCCACAAAGAAGAAGACATTTGGTTTACGCTGTAGTGTTCCCACTCGAAGAAAAGATTCGCGTAAGGGTGACGGTGTCCAAGAGTCCCATCGGAGGAGTTCGAGACTGTGCAGGAGTCCATGGTTATCTACTAGGCAGAGGTGGTTACAAGAAGGAGCGTTAAGACATGGAAGGATTCAAGTTGTTGGTGGAAGTCTACTGTCTTATAATTTGTAATTCCGTACTTAGTGGATTTGGTAGGCCAGGGTCGCCCGAGATTTTTCGCGTTTTGGATTTTCCTCGTATATCGGCGTGTAGTATGATTGGTTTATTTTATCTTGCAAAATACATAGATGCATGATTAGGTAATTCAAGATAAAATTTGGTCTAATTATCACACATATCTATTTTGGTGCTAAAATTAATTAGGTAAAATTTAACTTAATTTAATCAAGTCATTTATTTAATTTGATAATTTGGTTTGGCCTAATTTGCAAAATTGAATTCATTATTGTTAGGCAAATTTCTAGGACTTGGTTTGAATTAATTTGATTTAAGTGAAAAATCCATTTATTGTTTAATTTATTCATTTTGTGTTTACTTTAATTTTAATTTAGAAATAAATTAAAATTTGTCATTTGTGTGCGTTGTGTTGAACCATCTTCATTCCACACTTAAAAGGAAATTATATTTAATTTTACAAAGAATATTTAAAATTTGGGGTCCTTGCACTTTTCAGATTGGGATTAGATCCGGAGCGTTAATTTATTGCGTTAAGGTCCTTTTAAATATTTTTGGTTAAGAATGGGTTTTTCCCCATTTTTTAAATTTCCTACTTTTAATGGTTCTAATTACGCATATTGGAAAGCACATATGCGTTTGGCACTTAGGGCAATAAATGAGAGGATTTGGCTTTCGGTAGTTACTGAGTGGTCCCCACCTACTTGCTTAATAGAGAATGGGCGTGTCCCCAAATCCGTCTAGCGTTGGAGTGAGAATGAACTAAAATCTGCTAACTTTAATTCCCGAGGTTTAAATTCCTTATTTAGCGCGGTCACACCGGATGAATTCCGATGTATCATGACGTGTGAAACCGCTAAGGAAGCTTGGGATATCCTACAACTCACCCACGAGGGAACAAGTGTCGTAAAAGCTTCTAAACTCCAAAACCTCACCACTCAATTTGAAACCATCAAAATGATTGAAAAAGAAACATTTTATGAATTTTATGCTAGACTTTCTGATATAGTAAATTCATCATTTAATTTGGGAGAGAAAATACCCGACGACCGAGTAGTAAAGAAAATTTTAAGGTACCTACTCAAGAGATTTATCCTTAAAGTGACCATTTTAAATTCTTTACCCACCTTGCACTCTACCAAACTTGAGGAATTAGTAGGTGATTTGTAAACCTATGATCTAGATATGTTCCCCTCCACAAATGAAAAGAAAATTGATAAGGGCATTGCATTAAAAATCCGAAAGGAGGAAAAACAAGTTCTGATTGATAAGAGTGATAGTGACTCATAGGACATGGCTATGTTTGCTAGGAAATTTTAAAAATTTATTAAATTTAATAAAGATAAGTTTAAAAATGATTTTAAGAAATTTGAAAATTTTATGCATGACAAAGCTGAAAAGATCCCTAAATTTTTTAATGAAAACCTTAACAGGGATGAGTCTAATAGGTGTTCTAGTTGTGAGGGTTATGGCCATAGGTCCTTTGAATGCCCCACTAAACTAAGGAGAGGGGGTAAGCAACCTATTTCATATAATGCCACCCTTAGTGATAGTGATATGGAAGAGGGACCCGATTCCCCCATTGAGGGCAACTTTTTCGCGTTAATGGATAGTCATGTTAGTGAAAGTGAGATATTATCCGATGATGACAACTTAAAACATGACACTTCCGAGGACTTTGTTTGTGAAGCAATAAAATATGATGGTAGTGAGAGTGGAGTAGAGAGAGAGAGAGTGAAAGTGAAAATGAGGTTGATATGAGTGAACTTCAATTTCCATTTCAAGAATTATATGTTGAATCTATAAAATTAAAAAGGGCAAATTTGAAGTTATAAGCGAGTTTAAGGGAACATGCCAAGGTTGTCGATGAGAGTGAGTTTTTTGATGACCTTAGGACATGAGAGAAAGCTCTTTGAGAGAAGATTGAGTATGTAGAAGGCAAGAAAGATAGCCTTAAGGGCTTAATGGAATCCTTGAAAAATGAGCTTCTCGCGTTTGAAGAGCGCAATGTTTTATTAGAGTCTCACATTTTAGATTTAGAAAATAAATTAAAAGACTCTAGTAAAGTCAAATTTGATTTGGAGTGTCGTTCGGAGAAATTAGATAAAATATTAGGAACGGTCCCAATTAAAAATGACACATGTAGTTTAGGCTTCAATACTTGTAATGAGTCAACTCATACAGCCAAAACCAATATTTTAAGAGAATCACGTAGGAAAACCATTAGAGATCAATCCTTAGGTACCACCTTTCAATGCGTTTTTACTTGTTCTCATTGTGGTCGAAAAGGTGATCTTAGGAAGTTTTTCTTTGATCTTAAACGAGGCCCTAGAAAATCCCAATGTAAGGCAACCGAGGTAGCCAAGATTCCTATATCCCGAGATCATCATTCATCATTAGTTTGGGTTAGGAGATCCAAAATAGGATTTTTTATTCTCATTTGATTTCACACGATGCCTTGCTTGCTAAATCTAAAGGTTGAATGTGTTAGTTGTTATCATACTCTAGCCTTTTATGCTTTATATCATATATCCTTGCTAGTTGTATGCATGTTTACCATCTTTCTAGTCTATGCTCTATGATTAATCACATGATAGAATTATGATTTATGTTTATCTTTTGTATTATATTCGTTTCATTTTAAGTTGAATTATTTGAAAAATACAAAAAGATTTTGTTTATCATTTGTATTTTTATCTTAGGAGTAATTTAGAGTTAATGAAAAATACAAATGATTTTTGTTTGTCTTTTGAGTAAATATTTTTTATGTTTAGTTAAAAAACTTCAAAAACTCAAAAAGTTTTTTTTTTTGGTGTGTATATTTTTAGTTTGACACATTTTATGTGGCATATACTTGATTTTGAATCCCTCCTTTTTCAGTTCCATGTGGCTATAACTTTTGGTTAGGATTGTCAATCCTTAAAATGTTCTTTGCCATGCCTACATGGAGTAGTTGGATTTTGCGTTGCTTAATGGATTCTATTTTCATATGGATCAATTCACACATGCACGAGCTCATTTGAAAGTGAAATGTCACATGTATATTTGAGCTAAGTGAGATGTTCTCCCATCAATTTAGTCATCTACATTTTGCTATGACTATGGAGGATTTGTGCATGTAATACCCGTTTTTCGAATTTAAAAAAAATAAATAGAAAAATATGGTTATTCGGTGTAGTTGTTTATCAATGGAATCGGGTTACGAAAGACAAATTACGTTGCGTGAAAAGCCACCATTGAATTTTAGGCCTTAAAAATATGGCATTAAAAAGAATATTTGCCAAGGCCGAAATAGTTTAGTTAATATGTTCAAAAGAAAAGAAAAATAAAATTATGAGGAGTTTAGTTTGATATATTAATGGGTTTGCATAATGACTTTGAATCCTAGTTAAGCTTTTATTGACATGACTCGATTGGTTTGTAGAATCATCAAAATTCTAAGCTTGAGTGCATTGTGTATGTTTCTTCATTGAGTTCAATTTATATTGTCACATGAGGCTATATCTAAATGTAATAAAGTTTTGCAATCAAATGAGAACTCCATGAACATGTTTTAAGTGATTGGGTCAAAATTTAATTATTACTAGTTCACACCACTACACTTCAATTTACCACATGTATTTGGACACATGTTCGCCATAGAAGCGTGAAAAGCTTAATGTATTTTGTGTCATGCGTGGTGTTTATTCCTATATATAGCTGCATATGCATTAGTGATATTCATTATGTCTATATATATGGTAATTTTTTTTATTCTTTGCCATTTTAGCTAGTCCACCTATGCTTTAATTCATAATTGGTATCTAACTGGTTGCAAAATGTTTGTTTGATATCACATGCTTAGTCTATTATGTTTCAAATTCATATCGTTTTGTTCGCATCATAGTTAGCATCCATTATTCTTGCTTGGATTAGTTATTGTCTATTGTTTCCCATATTATTTCATGTCCTTAACACGTTATGCATCTTCACTATACTTATTTCTCCATATATATATCCCTTGTGTAGTTTTTAGGGAGAGAATTCATATTCAATTCTATTGGGGGAGAAATGAGGATCTTATTAATTCTATCACCTTTGTCTAATTCTGAACAAAAAGGGGGAGAATGATAAGGGGGAAATGGTATCTAATCATATTATAATCATTAGGAGATTTAACTTAGGGGGAGAGCGCTATCTTCTTAGGTTGATCATAGTTGATAAAGGAGAATTAATTTAGGGGGAGTATTTATTTTACATGCATTTAATATTCTTGATATTTTCTATGCGTTTGATAGTTTGCTTAAGTGTGCAAGAATTTTTCTAAGTGGAAACTTTCATTGGCAAAGCGATTTATCCTAAGTGGTCTTTGAGTCAAGCTTCTTATTTTTATTTTTGGGTGGGAAGTTTTTGAGTCTAGTAGAGCTTGACGGCCCTTTAGGATTTTGTTTTGGTTTTTATCCCAGAATAGCCAAAGGGGGAGATTTGTAAGGACACAAATTTTCAATTGAGTCCTTTGTAGTTTTCCCTCAATTCCGAATAAAAATATTTGAGTCATAGGATAGAGTTCATGTGTATCCATCCAAGCCTATAATTTGTTTGTTGAAAACGTAGCGGCCAGATTTGTATAGCTTTATCATTGCTGAATTTCTAGTGCCACGTTTCTACGTCATCAACTTGAAGATTCCAAGGTCTCCAAAGGTATGAATGAATTTAATATATATATATATATATATATATATATATATATATATATAGGAGACTTGGACAATATTTTTATGGGTGTGATTTTTAGTCAAATGATTTTTATTTTCAGAAAATATTTTTAAAACTTTTGATAAAAAGTTTTTGGCCTTAAAATGTAAAATTGGTCTTTCTGGCATTTCGTTCGAAATTGTCGTTCGAACGAGAATTCTGTCGTTCGAACGAGTTTTCCAACGAGTTTTCCCATTTTGTCTACTGGACTATCGTTAGATGGTCGTTCGAACGAGATTTCTGAGCGGAAACAGTTTTGGCAATTTTAACCCATTTTCCCACTCTTTTGTCCCACTTCTTTTTAGCAGTTTAAAATATACTCGGGACACATTTTTCAACCGACTTTGGTACCTTCCTTAAGAGTACATTTGATAGAATATACACCAACCAAAGTTCCATGTTTTTATGTGTTGAATTTCAAAGAAATATTTTCAATAAACTTATGAGTTTTCACCCATAGTTTGTTTATCCAAGTACCTCATATATATAATATTTGCTTGGAGTTGTTTGGCACCATTGGTTCATCTCTACCAAAAAAAGGAGAAGTTTGAGTTTACTTATACATCCCACAAAGAAGAAGACATTTGGTTTACGTTGCAATGTTCCCACTCAAAGAAAAGCTTCGCGTGAGGGTGACGGTGTCCAAGAATCCCATCGGAGGAGTCCGAGACTTTGGAGGAGTCCATGGTTATCTACTAGGTAGAGGTGGTTATAATAAGGAGCATCAAGACTTGGACGGAGTCAAGTTTTTGGTGTTAGTCTACTATCTTGTAATTTGTAATTCCGTACTTAGTGGATTCGTTAGGCCAGGGCCGTCCGAGGTTTTTCCCGTTTTGGATTTTCCACGTACATCGGCGTGTAGTGTGATTGGTTTATTTTATCTTGCAAAACGCGTAGATGCATGCTTAGGTAATTCAAGATAAAATTTTGTCTAATTATCACACATATCTATTTTGGTGCTAAAATTAATTAGGTGAGATTTAACTTAATTTAATCAAGTCGTTTATTTAATTTTATAATTTGGTTTGGCCTAATTTGCAAAATTGAATTAATTATTGTTAGGCAAATTTCTAGGATTTAGGTTGAATTAATTTGATTTAAGTGAAAAATCTATTTATTGCTTAATTTATTCACTTTGAGTTTAGTTTAATTTTAATATAAAAATAAATTAAAATTAGTATTTGTGTGTGTTGTGTTGAACCATCTTCATTCCGCACTTAAAAGGAAATTATATTTAAATTTACAAAGAATATTTAAAACTGGGGGTTCTTGCACTTTTCAGATTCGGTAGTACGTTAGACATGCACACTAGTTGAGAGGTGAGAATTCTCAAGCGAGTGTCAAGGTACTAACATGTATGTAATATCAACTCGTAAGCATTTTATATTCTTACTAAACAATTTTAAATGCTATTTTACACTCGGCCTCTGACCCGTTTCCTGTTATCTTTTTTTTCTCTAGTATATATATATATATTACTGGTGCCCAGCCACAGGGGCGTCAGGCTTAGATCCTTAGACAATTGACTTGCTGCAACTAGTGTGGGAGTTGCAGGTCCTTGCAGTAGACGACATCATCCTTGTCTTCTCAGTCTCCTGTTTAGTCATTGTTAGTTAGGGCATGTGTCGCCTATTTCCAGTTTTTATTTAGATCAGAGATATTTGTACTCTTTATTTAATTCAATATTATGTTTTTGTTGGGATTACTTTTGATTATTACATTGTCCTTCGATTTGGGATATTGTTTTATGATTAATCTAGCATGTTTATTCCACTTGAATGGTTTGGTATTCCATTTTATTATCTGTGTTCATGAAAATATTTTCGTATATTAAATTATAACTATGGGACTAAATCTTTAAAATTAAAGGTTTTGACATTTAGCTTAATTACCTATTAGGTGATAAATAAAGAAATTGATTTTTCGATAGTGATGCTAAGAATGAACCAACCGGACACTTTGATTTAATTCAATAAAGGACTAGTCACCCGATATTTAATTAGGCGGGGTTTCACATGATGGGACATCAAGGCTTGTTCGTCTAGCCACTAGACCCAATTATATGGAAGATGAGTACAAAAAGTATCAATTGAATGGTTATGTAGTCGGTTCAAAGGTGTATAAGGAAAATAAAAATGTATAAAACTCGAGCATTTCATATAAGGCTATTACTTATTTTCGAGTGAGTGCACAACATAAAATCCTCTATGAAGCTGAAATAACTTACTTTGGTGTCATTCGGAATATATTTGAATTAGACTACATAAGCTTCAAATAGGTTGTGATTTTCTATGACTGGGTAAGAGTTGAGGACATCAATGCTTGTAAATATGATTCAGCTACCGACTTGATCATGGTTAACTTGTCCAAGATGAAGAGCAACGAGAATGTGAGCGATGATCCATTTGTTTGTGCTTTTTAAAAGTTCAAGCAATTATTTTACTCAGAATATATCAATAAGAAGCCTTAGTCAATCATCTTATACACACCAAAGTGTCTAACTAGTCTCTTGGATGACTTGGTTGATCGTACCAAATATCAATCTATTTTGGATGATAACCTGAATTTGAAACAATTCTTTGGTTTGTAATAAGGATTCCAATTATTTGAAACAATTTTCAGTTTGATTTATTATATCGATTTGTATTCTTCAAATGTCATTGTTAATTTGTATTCTTGTAATGTCATTGTTTATTTATCACAATTTAATTCTTTGTTGGATATATTATTATTGGATGATAGTTTAATGCTTTATTCATTTGGATTTTATCAGCTTTGGGTGATTTAAATCAATCTTTATTTGTTAGTTAATGAACATATTAATTTGGATCTTAATTAGTTTAAGAATTATTTGAAACAATTCCTAGTATGGTTTATGATATGGATTTGTATTCATCTAATGTCATTGTTAATTTATCATTCAGATTATTGAACAATGTTAAACTAATTCATTATTTATATTTCTAAATCATCTTCTTATATATGTGTTTTCATTAGAAACGTTTTTTGCGGGATATGTCTTCATCAGGGCATGATCAAGGAAGCGGCAGTGAAGAAGTCTCGTATAGCAATAAGCCCATAAAGTGGGGAAATTTAGAGAGCATAGTGGAGAACAAGATGGGGCCTTGGAATTGGACAAAACGAATACTCGCCCAGCTACACTGATTAGAGGAACGTGCCCTTTGAGCTTAAGATGGTCATTTAGGGGGAAATACAGGTATATGCTTGATTTAATAATATTTATATTTTATTTTATAATTTAAACACTACTAAGTCACCTTCTTTTTTGTTGAACGGGAAAAATTCGACTTGCACCTAAAATCACGTGATGCCACGTTGGAACAACTAAGGAAGAAATGGAAAACGTGGAACAAAAAGATGCGTGCACAATATTTTGGCAAGGATCGGGAGTCCATCTTACGACATAAGGACACGGTACCCGAAAGGGAGACAATCTCATTGGTAAACTGACAACAATTTATCAATAAGGAGATATCATATAGGCAGTTGTCCTCTCATGAATCGGGGAGGGAAAATCGGGTCAAGAATGTTGATGTGTGCTACTCTGGGCATATATTTTACGTCGAGGTGGAGTATAGGATGGTAATTTTTTGATGTTATTTCATTATACTTCTATTGTATTCTATTTAGTGGTAATTATATACTAATTCACAAATTTTTCATTATTTTATTTCAGGAGAAGGGAAGTGGACTTTGTAAGGATAGATTTCCAATCGAGTCCATTTTTATAATTGGAATTATTCCGGACAAAACATTTGATTCATAGGTTAGTTCTGTGTTGATGATCCCATAAGCCTATGATATATTTGATGAAGACATATCGACTAAGCTTCAAAGATTGGATACATCGTGCCGTTTTTCTCATGCCAAGTTTGTCTTCACGTTTACTAAGGACCTCGCAGGTATGAATGTATATTGAATATAAGTCCTTGGATATTTTAAGGCTGTTTTTTTTTAACTTAAAACATTTGGAAATATTTTAAAATATTATTTAAAGAAAAATATTTTTGGTTTTAATCGCGTTAGAAGGAAATTGACTTTTTGTTCTAATGACTTCTGCTCTTATTAGAATGAAATTCAGATCTCGTTTAAATTAATGACCATCGAACAAGGGATCTCTGTAAAGGATTTTACATTTCTTTTGAATCTCGATGGAAAGACATTTGAACGAGATAGAATATTTGTTCAAATGAAATGTAATGATGTTAAAACGAAAGTGCTAATATCATTCGAACGACCTCTATTTTTCTCGAAAAAGTTCAACACTTTTGAATTTGTGTTTTTACTATTTAAGGCTTGTTGGACTGAGACTTTTTAAGAAATTTTAGTGAAAAACATTTTTCTATCTGTTTACCAAAATTTCAAAACCCTTGTTTCACCCTTTACATTTAAAGATCCGAGATTCGTATTTCTTATGCTTTGAGAACTTGAGTTTGGGCACTAAAATCTGATTCTCCATGTCTTGAGAGAACTTGTTTCATGTGGTGGACTCTGTGCATAGTATTTACGGTGTAGGCAGTTATTGAGCCTCATTGATAGATATTGAGACGTGCGTGGACTTGTGCATTGTGTAAGCTTGCATGGACGAACTCCTATGTTGCACTATGGAGGAGCGGTGGAAGATAGAAGATCATTAAGGCTTAAGGGGATCGAGTCATTGAGTAAGTCTACTGTCTATGCTTTATAAAATTGTATCATAGTGAACTCGTTGGTTGGGTCGTCCGAGGTTTTTCATTATGTGGTTGCCCTCGAACATCGGCGTCTTGTGGATGATTTGTTTATTTTATCTACTTATTACCAAGATACAAGTTTTAGGTAAAAGGGTAAAATTCTTTAAATCATTTTTTTACGACTAAGGTTTAAAACTGGTGCTTTGTTTAATTGGGTTAATTTAGTTTAAAGTTTCAATCTTTAAAAATTCAAAATTTTTAAAAATTGGACTTTTATTTATTCGGACCATCTTTGCCTAACCACACACAATTAGAGGTTGCGTTCTAAAATTGGTATAAGAGATCACTTAGTTATTTTTCTTTATCACATGTTTTTAGGCATGAATTTTGGAGGATTTTATGGGACAAGTTACGCAAACTGATAAATGCATATGAAATCAGCATTTAAGGCCACTAATGAGCGGGTGTGGTTAGCAGTCATTGAATAGTGGGCTCCACCTGTTACAAGAGATGGAGAGACAATTAATTTAAAACTCGTAGAATTATGTATTGACACCGAGCAAAGGTTAGAGAATTTTAATTCTAGAGGTTTAAGTGATCTATTTTGTTCCGTCACACAAGAGGAGTTTTGTCGTATTATGACTTATGAGACATCTAAAGAGGTTTGGGACATACTCCATCTCACCCATGAAGGAACTAGTGTTGTTAAGGATTCCAAGCTCCAAAACCTCACCACTCCATTTGAAATGATTAAAATGTTGGAAAGTGATACTTTTGATGAGTCTACGCTAGATTGTTCAATATTGTTAACTCATCTTTTAATTTGGGAGAGAAGATGCCCGACAACTAAGTAATCAAGAAAATCTTAATGTCGTTGCTTGATTTAACTTAAAGGTGATCTTTTTGAATTCTTTGGGTACTCTTGGCTCTACAAACTTGAAGAGCTTGTAGGTGACTTAAAAACTTATGATCTTAACATGTTTACCTACAAGAATGTGATGATGAAATAAAAGGGCATTACTTTGAAAGCTTGAAATGAGGAAATAAGGATTTCAGATGATGGGTCTGACATCGATTCCGAAGATGTGGCTATGTTGGCAAAGAAATTCAAGAGATTTCTCAAATTCCAAAGGCAATTGAAAGATGCAAAAATATTTAAGAAAAAACATTCACAACAATGTCGATCACTTCCCTAAGAATCATAGTGATAATTTTAAGAGGGATGAGTCGAAGAGATGTTATGGTTGTGAGGGTTATGGACATAGGGTAGATGACCGGATTACTAAACTAAGGAAGGAAGGCAAGAAACTGATATCATTTGATGGTACCCTTAGTGATAGTGATCCGGAAGAGATAAACGATTCCCCTATTGAGCGCAACTTTACTACGTTCATGTCTAATTATATGATCTTTGATGAGAAATCTTCTTATGAAGATAATTATTTGTATGACGTTTCTAAGGCCATAGCTTGTGGATCCCAAGTGAGTGATGGTCGAGTGATTAGAGATAAGAGTGAGGATGAAGAAAATGAGGAAGAGAGTGAACTCTAAGTGTCCTTCCGAGAATTTTATGCAAAAACTTTGAAGGTAAATAAGGCTAACTTGAATTTAGAAGCTACGTTTAAAGAACATGATGTAGTGAATGATGATAGTGTTTTGATTAAGGATCTTAGGGCACGTGAGAGGACTCTTTGAGAGCAGCTAGAGTACGTTGAGGGTGAGACAGATAGTCTTTGCAGTTTGATAGAGGTTATGAAGAAAGAGCTTCTTGAGTTTAATGAGTCTAGACGTTTAATCGAGTCAAGGATGGTTAACATTGAAGAGATATTGAGATATTCTAGTCATGCCAAATTTGATTAGGAATTTAGGTTGAAAATGTTGGATAAAATGTTAGGCACCTTCTAATTCAAAGATGACAAGTGTGGAATTGGCTTCAATGATCATAATGTTTCTGCTAACAAAGTTAAGACCATACGTTTAAGAGAGTCTACTTAGAATGTTAGGAAAGGTCAACCCTTAGGTAACACCCCTCTCCGTATTTACACTTACACTCATTACAGCTGGAAAGGTTACCTTAGGCATTTTTGTTATAGTCTTAAGAACGGTCCTAGAAAGTCTAAAAATAGATTCACCTTGGTTCTCAAAGACCATAAGCATCATGTTACACTACTTGGGTTAGGAAATTATATATGGAGGCTTTACATATTTGACTTGTTGATTCTCGTTTGATTTCACATGATATTTCCCTTACTATATCTAATGGTTGATTGTGTAAGCATATTTGTCATACTCTAGTGTTATGACATGCGTATCTTTTGATTTTTAATTCTTCATTTTTTGAGTCACACTGAAAAATACAAAAATATTTTATTTATCTTTTGAGTTAGAGTTTGTTTTCAAAAATTGAAAAGTAGGTATTTTTTTTTTAAATTTAGAAAAACTCAAAAATATTTTTGGTTTTTGTGTATTTTAGTTTTACACATTTTGTGTGTTTGAATACAATTCATATCATTCTTTCCATATGGCTAGGATATTTGTTTATGATTGTAGATACTTAGATTGTTCTTAATCATGCTTGCATGAAGCTGTTTCGAACATGATTTGCTTTATGAATTCGACTTTGTATGTGCCTTTGCACACACATGCACGAGCTTTTTAAACGTTAACTTCACATATATATCCGAGATTTTTGAGATGTTCTCCCATCAATCTTCTCATCTACATATTTTGTGACTATGGGACATTTGTATATGTAAGAATCGTCGTTCGTGAGAATGTTTGAATTGTATTGAAAAATATGAAGACAAACAAGAAAGGGCTACGAAATGAGCAAATCTACTTTGCGGGAAAGCAACCATTGTCAAGATCGTAATGAAAATATTAAAAGGCAATAAAAACAGAAAAATTTCCAAAGGATGACCTTATTTGATTTATTTGATCTTCTAAAGGCAATAGCTTTAGAAGAATTGAAAAAATAAAATATGATATATATCTTTTGAGGAAGTATTAGTTAAAAATCAACGGGTTTGCACAATGAATCCTAGCTATGCTTATTTTGGCACGACACTATTAATTTATATAACCATCAATATTCTAGACATGTGTGCATTGTGCTTGTTTGTTCATTAAGTTAACTTTATTTTATCACTTGAAGCTAAATCTTAGTTTGATAAAGTTTTGCGGTCAATTAGAACTTCTTGAACACATTTGAGTGTTTAGGTCATAATTCATTTGTATCTAGTTTATGCCCATTCATTCCATCCCACTTGTTTAAACACATAGATACTATGATAATGTCTAAAGCTTATGTGGTTTGTATCGAGTTTTTGTGGTTCTTTATACCTATATATATGTGTGTCTAATGTTCATTGGTATATTTTTCATATGTTATATGTGGTATCGTGTTTTTAAGTCTTTGCGGTTTGCATTTAGTCCATGTTTTCCATATGCTTTATAATTTGGATTTTATTTGGCATGTTATACGATCATATTGATATCTCTCGTTGTGTGCATTCAAATTCATTTTCTCAAAATTAGTGATTTCAATGTTGGTATCACATTTCGTTGCGTATTTATATTGGAATTTTTTTGCATCGATTGTGAGATTATTTGATCATAGTTTGGACTCCTTATGCTTGAGTTGCCATATTGTGTGTTTGCTACACTTTACAATATTGCATGTTTGTATTTCCTTCTCCCTAGGATTAAAATTGGTATCCTTTGATCACATATTTTTGGGGAGATTTGATTTTTAAGGAGAGTAATTGTTTTATTTTATCTTGCTATGTTTATTCCTGAATAAATAAGGGGAGAAATGGTATCCTTCCTTTGCAAGATTAGGGTATCTTTATCTTAGGGTGAAACGTCTTACCTAAGTTGGGATTATTTTAGGCATTATTAGATGTTTATTCATTTGCGACTTTATACTTAATACATTCTCTTTGCATTTGAAGGTGTGTTTAAGTGTGCATGTCTATAGGTTTATAACATGCGAAAAAAATTTCAAGCAAAGCAAAGCTACTCACTTGGTGTGTATGTCGACCATATGTACTCTTTTCCCTTTCTGAGGCTGGGGGAATAAGTCTTTTAAGAGATCTTAACGATACATAGGATTTTTTCTTTGGTTTTGTCCTAAAATAGCTAAAGGGGGAAATTTATATGGACAAATTTCCAACCGAGTCAATTTGTATGTAATTGAAATTATTCAGACAAAATATTTAACTCATTGATTAAAATTTGTGTTGATGATCCCATAAGCCTATGATGTGTTTAATGAAGGCGTAACGGCCAAGCTTCAAAGATTGGATACATCGCGTCTTCTTTATCGTGCCAAGTTTATCTTCACTTTTATCGAGTATTTCGTAGGTATGAATGCATAATGAATATGAGTTATGGATGAATATTAAATATAAGTCCTTAGATATTTTATGGGTGTTTGTTTTTGTACTTAAAATGTTTGGAACTCTATTTAAATTAATTTTTTAAGAAAAATATTTTTTCTTATTTCAATCTCGTCAGAATAAAATTTCCTTTTCGTTAGAACGACTTTTATCCTCAGTAGAAAGAAATTAAGATCTCATTAGAATCACTATCTAACGACCATTGAACGAGGGATTCAATCAAGGATTTTACACTTTGTTTGAATCTCATTAGAAGGACGTTTGAACGAGAAAGCAGCTTCGTTCGAATGAAATCCAATGTCGTGAGAACAAAATTGCCAGTCTCATTCGAACAACCTTTGCTTTCATTCGAACGAGTTTGTAACCTCAAAATTTGCGTTTTTACTATTTAAGGCGTGTTAGACTCATCTTTTTAAAGAACTTTTGGCAAAAAACGTTTTCCAATATGTTTACCAAAGTTCCAAGACCCTTGTTTCACCCTTTACCTTTAAAAATCCAAGATTCGTATTTCCTTTTCTTTGAGATCTTGAGTTTAGGAATCGAAGTTTTATTCTCTACATCTTGAGAGATATTATTTCATGCGATGGACTCCATGCATGATGTTTACGGTGTAGACGGTTGCTGAGCCTCATCGGTGGATACCAAGATGTGCGTAGACTCGTGCATTATGGTAGCTTGTGTGGGTGACTCTTGTGTTCCAATGTAGAGGAGTGATGGAATATAGAATAGCGTCAAGGCTTGTGGGGATCGAGCCGTTGAGTAAGTCTACTGTTTATGCTCTGTAAAACCATATCATAGTGAACTGTTTAGCTAGGCCATCTGAGGTTTTTAACTTTATGGTTTTCCTCGTACATCGACGTCTTATGGATGATTTATTTATTTTATTTGCTTATCACCTAGTTGTGTGTTTTAGGTTAAAAAGATAAAATTTTGTAAATTTATTTTCCACAACTAAGTTTTAAAATTGGTGCTAAGTTTAATTGGGTTAATTTCGTTTATGGTTTCAATCTATAAAAATAAAAAAATTGGACTTTTGTTTATTCGGACCATCTTTGCCTAAGCAGACACAGTTAGGGGTTGCGTTCTCAGTCCTGGGGATAAGACACATAGGCTCAATTCCTAGGTCGTGATTCTAATAAAGAAATAAAAGGATAAGGAGGTCAATCCATCCATGGCAACCACTATTGTAAGTTATAATTATATTTATATTATTAATTCATTATTTATAATCACATATTTTTTTGTTATTTCATCTAATTGTGTACTTTTTTTGCTTTCGCAAAAGCTTTAAAAAGTCCATAAGCAGAGTGATGCTGACATGGCATCTCTGAGTAAGGATGCACTTAGCCAAGTGCTTGGGTGGGATCATACAAGCCGTAGTCGGGGTGTTAGCTCTTGGGTGGGAAAGTCGAAGCTCATCTAGATGATGTCAAGAAATGGTGAATTGTCATGCAAGGTCAATGAGTTGAAGAATAATTCGGACCAAAAGTTTGAAAACATCGAAAAACATTGAATAAAATGGTTTCAATGTCTAACCAGGGAAGGGTGAGGAAAAAGCAGTGGATGAGGGGACTACTACTCCATCTTTCTCACCCTCATCGATAGACCCCTCATCTCCGTATGACTTATTCACCTCCCCCTGGTCCCAACTATCCAAACTCCATTTACAATTGGTTAGGAGATGGTCTACGTACTAGACTTATGGGGGAGGCGATAGAATTATTAAGGGGTGAGGAACCCCAGTATAAACCTAGTTACTGGGGTGTATAACAGTGCGCTATAGCCTCACAAAGCTATGGTTCGCGTCATTGACATTGTGGTGGGGAAAGAAAATGAAGTCCTGTTATTGAATGAACAATTTGACGTGCAGTATATTGAGTATTGTATTTGTTCTTATATCGTATGGCCTACCTTTCTCCTCTAACTTGAGAATAAATGTACGTTTACTTTTTACATAATAATTAGTATTTAACATTAAAATTTCAGCTAATATATTGTGTTTCTTATTCATATTTGGTTAGCAATTGATTATTATTAATATTGGCATTGATTGTTGTTAGTTATTGTTAAAATATATCGTTGATTGATGCTATAGGTTAAATAATATATTGCTGGGTAGTGGCAGTGGCCATACTGCCCGACATTTTTTTTATTCTGCTTGCCCAGTTTTGTTCACAAACTTTGACCGTAATAAGTCCTTAACAAGGACTAATTCTCAAGGACTTGTCACGGTCAAATTCCGTAACTAGTTTTCCTTTGTCACGGACTTATCACGATCAAAGTCTGAGAAAAAGAAAAACTTTTCCCGAACTTTGACAGTTACAAGTTCATGACAAATGAAACTTATCGTGAATTTCGACCGTGATAAGTCCTTGACAAATAACAGTTGTAACCTACATTCTTGTCATAATCTTTGGAAATGACAAGTTCAACTTGTCAAGGTCTATGATCGTGACAACTAACCTATTTGGTGTAGTATGAAATTTTACCTTGAAGTATCGATACTACTATGGAGGCATCTTTTGTGATGTCGCCATCGTCGTAAAAGTAATCGATCCATGGGAACCAAATCCCCCTTCCAATAATGGAGAGCACTCAGAAATTGCCTCTAATCCCCCCCCCCCAAACGAAGAAGAATACCCAGAAACGGCACCGCACGATGACATCTGGCTGGGATCCTCAATGTTAATGAAATCCTCACAAAGGGAACCTAACAAGAAAGACGACCAAATTCTGGCCATGGTGGAAGAAATTCCCACCACAATGCTAAACTCAAACATACTTGTATGATGGATATATAACTCCATGTCTCGAGCCCTCTCAAAAATCTAGAATGAAGCTTCCAAGAGACAGAAACAAATTTTAATTTGGTATTGGACCAAAGTCATGGCACCAAAGCCAACATCGCCTACCTCCGGACATGAATCCTTAGAAAAACTCATGCTCCACTTAGAAAGAACTATATAAGAAACTCGAACAAAACCTATGCACACTCCGAAAAAGGAGGTCAATTTCCTCACTAGGTTAGACTGGCACTGATATACCCAAGTATGGCCTCATCCCAAGTTAGGACCAACTGGGCTAAGGCCGAACTTTTGCAAACCATCATATTGGACATATTGTGACTCGATCGGAATCCCATCATAAGGGGAATCGTCCTCGGTCATAACTCAGACACATGACATCAATAGTGACCTCACTTCCCTTCCATACTCCCTCGGCCTCATCCATGACATGGAGGCTAAGGATCCTATGCAGACTCAGTTCATCACACCAATGATCATTCCATCAGAGGATTAACTTGATGACTTGACCTTAGATTGGACCAGTAAGGCTGACAGTTGACACCTTGCAGAGCACGTGGGATGGAACATGCGTGACAGAGTGGGCCAGGGTTTTGGCTCACTATCCCACGTGGATAAACCGTTATAATAGGATCTTCCCCTCATGTGAAGGGGTATTTCATCATAATGACATACATGTGTCAGGGAGAGGTGGATGATTCTCATTGGTTGCCTCATCTTTCAAATTCCTATTGCATACTTAAGGGTAAATTATACACCCCAAGAACTATATATATATACTCATCTTTTTCCCCAGTGGAAAGGATCCAAAAATTGTAAACCCTAGACAAACCCTGTCTCACTTGAAGTAGAGAGAGAAAGTTTAAATGTAGTATAACTGAGGCCGTTAGAACCTCTTTTACATAGTGAAAACCTCACATCCCTGCACAGTGGAGTAGGTTGAAAAGCTGAACCACTTATATATTGGTGTTCTATTATATATATCTCCATTTTGTGTTGTGTTTGAGCTAGAGATGACTATTAAAATTTAAATGATGATTTCTTAGCATCGTCAGACACTCCACTCCACCAAACCCAACTAATAAATAAGGAAGTTCCCATGTAGTAACCACCATACCCCCTCCGCGGGAAAATAATAAAATCCAGGAACAACTTCGATGAACATTAACTAACACCACCTTCTGGGAGTTGTTAGATACATCCCAAGACCATCGGGTTGCTCTCGTGCACCTATTATCTCAGGCTTCAGTATCTGCAGATCTCACTTAAATAAAAATATCATCCACCATCGACTCCATCATTATGTAATAGCACATCATCATCTCAAATGAAGACCTTCCCATGAAAGTCTGTAACCACCAGTGTGCCTTACACATCAATACTGAGACCCACGAATAAATAGTACCTTAGTACTGAAAGACAATAGCTCCACCATCATCGTATGCCCCCTCCGCATTATTAACGATTTGGAATACACTACCTTAGAATTCACACACTCTATCATAGCCATCAAGGCATATAATAACACCCATCAAGAGGTCCAGGGGGCATCATCCTTACTCTCATAACAAAGCATATTAAGTGCGATGCAGAGTTTCAAGTAATCGATGTACCTACCATCTTCAACCTCCTACTCGGAATTGCCTGGATACATTCCATGGGGGCATTACCCTCATCATTCCACATGAAAGTTATGTTTCAGTTCAACTCCGAGGCCATCATCATATAGGGAGATGATAGTTGGGAAACTGTGGCTAATATTATAACTAACCCGCTTCTAAACACCCATAGCATCAGCCACGATATCTACCTCATTGAATTCCAAGTCATACCACTCGCACACATGATATAAGAGGAGTCATTCATTCATAATGTAGCCGCCCAGGTCATCCAAAAGATGGGATATATGCTTGGGTTCAGTCTCGAAAGAAATCAATGAAACCTCGAGGCTGCCACCGCTATAAAACACAAGGAAAATTCCGATAGTGGGTATACCTCCAATCGTAAAGCCCTAACCAAAAGCTTCGAAGAAAGCCATTAAGGGTGGAGTAGACACTTACGTCTCCATGGAGAAGACTTTCCCCATCATGGGATCCCTAATCCATGGTGGGGAAAAATAAAGATATCCCTGCAGCTAAGAATGAAGATATTCTACGAGGAAGGATTATATGTAGATTACGAGAAACTCCACACAGTCAACGAGGGTAAATTTAATGTATCATGGGTTACGAAAAATATAAGAAAGTACCTCATCCAGATTCCTCGCATTATTTCCTGATGAGAATACTCTAGTAGTTGTGTTAGGAGCGACTGATCTAACCCTCGCTGAACAATTCCATGATTGGTGGACCTCTTTAGCCACTCGAGATGCCATTAGAGAGAAATGGCATTTGATTAACACTCAACAAACACTCGTGGGACTATCAATGGAATGAGGAAAATCACAGTCCTTATTAAAAGCCCTCTTTGAGTCACCTCCCCACACCACCCCTGTTATAGACTTAGTTAAGGACCCTGAAGCCAACCTCAAAGGAAAAAGGGCCCATCTCAAGAAATTCGGCCTGCCCCAGTCTGCTGTCAGTAGGGGAGTTATAAAGCTCCCAAAGGTCACTCCAAAAGTGTCTGAGAAAAACCCATCTCACCTCATCTCCAACATTAATGTAACTACCATATTGAAGAACTGGACCTCTACTTGGATGCATCCTAATGCCCATCATACCGAGGCCCTTTGAGTCTGTCCTGTTAGATAAAGAGTCCCTACATATCCCCTCTCCTGATGTATCCTTCTATAAAGCATACTTTTTTGTTATTATCAATATTGTCCTCCCTCCCTTTAATGGCATAATAAATAGTGATTTTCAATATTTTCCTTTATGTGTTTACATGTTATAATAATGAATCCAATAGTGGATTAAAGATTACCCCTAATAATTATAACTCTACGTACTTAAAATACTTAAAACACTTACAAAAACTTAACCATTTTAAAAAATGAATGTCTCCCAGTGAGGACTCAATAACCATAAACTTGGTCATTCCCCCCAAACCCCAAACAGTTATAAATATGGTCCTCCCTAGATAAGAATGAACGAAAAGAACTCATTACTTCCTTACCAGTTTTACGAATATTTTTTCTTGGTCCTACGCTGACATATATGACATCGACACGACTATTTCCATTCATGAGATAACCATTCTCCCTGATACAAAAACCATAAAGAAAAGGATCTATAAACTAATACCCGAATGGTACTTGATGGTAAAGGAAGAAGTAAAGAAATATATCAGTGACGGGTTCACCCGACCGATCGAATATCTTAATTTGGCTAGAAAACATCATACCAGTACCCAAAACCAACAATGAAAGTTGAAGGTGCATATATTATAGGGATCTTAATCGAGCTTGTCCCGAAGATGATTTCCCCTTAAACACATTGAATTATTGGTAGACATCACAATTAGTAACGCACTCAGGTCTTTCATTAACAGATTCGCAGGCTATAACCAAATCAAAATTCACCTTAACCATCAAGAGAAAACAAGGTTCATTAACCCTCGGGCATGTACTATTATACGATAATACACTTTGATCACAAAAATGATGGTGCAACTTACAAGAGGGCATCCAAAACCATCCTGCATGACCTCTTAAATAAGTAAATGGAAGTCAAAATGGACGACATGATCATTAGATCTAAATAATTATAAGGTCATGTCCCGCAACTATGGAAATTCTTCCAAAGATTACACATCTTTAAAATGAGGCTAAATTCGCAAAAATGTGTCTTCGAAGTTACTAAAGGGAAGGTGCTTGGATTCATCATTAGTAAAAAATCGAATGAAGGTAAACCCCACTAAGTTCAAAGACATACCAAAAATGCCACTACCCAGATCAAAAAAGGAAGTCAGAGGATTCATAGGCCAAGTATATTTCATAAGTCGGTTCATCAACTAACACACCACCATTTGTGAAACCATTTTCCAAATACTCAAGAAGGACTCACCCAATGATAACAGTGCTCAATTCCAAGATGCATTCGATAAAATACAAGAGATCCTCACTCATCTACAGGTTCTAGTTCCTCCGTAAATATCATAACCACTCCTACTCTACATGAACATAATCGACACGATTGCCGAAGCCATGTTGGCTCAATACATATAGAGTACTCGAAAGGAATGTTCCATCTACTATATTGGTAAAAATCTGGTATCATATGAGCTCAAATACATCGCCATGGGAAAGGTTTGTGTATCCCTCATATGGATCACTCATAAACTTTGGTACTACATGATGTCCTTCAGCATATGGCATATCTCCATGATGGATCCCTAAAATACCTCTTTAAGAAACCCTTTCTTCCTAGTCGAATAGCCAAATGGATACTTATGCTATTCGAATTTTTAAATCACATATGTCACGTAAAAATACACTAAATGACAAGCCATCTTCGGCCTCCTCATAGTACAACCCCTGTCTGATGAGAAAGACCAAAATGAGGAAAAATACCCTGATGAGAATCTCTTTGCTCTAAATGATTGTGAAACTTGGGAACTCTACTTTGACGGGGTATCCAATAAAAGAGGATTTGGCATAAGAATGCAACAAATATCCCTAGACTCGACATAATTTCCCATCACTATCAAAATCCCATATGAATGCACCGATAACATGGTCAAGTACGAGGCTTGCATCACTAGTCTCAAAATTGCCTTTGAAATGGGAATATCTAACCTGAAGGCCTATGGGGATTCCATACTAGTCATCAGTCAAATACTGTGGAAATTTAAGATTCAGGAGGACAAACAATAATTGTACTATGCCTACTCAGAGGAGGTATCTTTACAATTCGAACATCTAGAAATCGACTTGCTCGCGAGAGCTAAAAATAACTTCATAGATGTACTTTCCATCCTAGCCTCCATGATCGACATGTTGAAGGGCACCATAGAGATTACGTTTAGCATAACTAGACAAAACACGTCTTAGTATTTATTTGAGGTCGACAACATCAAAGAAATGACCGTAGGACCCGCAGTTTGGTACTATAACATATGGAACTTGCTCCATAGAAATCACTACCCATCAGATGCCTCCTCCAACGAGCGAATTACCCCACGATGCTCGGCAGCCCAGTTCATCACCTGTGGGGACTAACTTAATAAAAGAGTGTTCGATGAAATGCACTTTTGATTTTTCATAAAGGACGAGATCCTTGAAATTATGGAAAAAATCTACATCGACAAATATGGCCCACACATGAGTGGACACACCCTTTTCCAGAAAAATCCTCAAATAATCATAATTCTGAACCACCATGCAAAAGTACTTCACTGAGTACATCAAGAGGTGCCTAAAATGTTTGTTATATGCCCCCGACAACATCTACCTCCTCAAGAGCTATATTTCATAACCTCTCCCTGGCTGTTCTCCACCTAAGGGATCGACATCATAGGTAATGTAACTCCCAAGGCCTTCATTGGGCACTAATTCACCTTAGTCTCCATCAACTACTTCACCAAATGGGTCGAGACCAAATCCTACACAGTTCTAAATTTTAATAAAGTGGCCAAATTCATACAAAAAAACATCACTTGTCACTTCAACATACCTCAAGAGTTGGTATCAAATAATGGAACTCACTTAAAAAATGAGGTCTGGTATCATGAGTACTGAATCACTCGACATAAAGCATCCCCTGTATACCTCAAACTAACAAAGCGATTGAAGCTGCGAACAAGAATGTCAAAAATATTATCAACAAGAGCGAAACTCCATCGAAGTCACCCCCTAGTCACTAGTTTATGGTGTGGAGGCCATCCTAGCCATTGGCTCGAGGTTCCCTTGCTAAGACTCATGCTCGAAAATCAAGTTACTAAAATTGAATGGGTCCAATCCCGTTACAACGAATTAAATCTCCTCGAAGAGAGGAGACTGAAGGCTACATATCACAAATAGGGCTACCAATAGCATAGCGCTCAAAAATTCAATAAACGAGTCAAGAAGTGAAACATCGAATAGTGTGAGCTAGTCCTAAAAAAGAATTCCAGACCTTCCCGAACTCCCGGAGGTAAATTTTCACCCAACTAAGGAGGAACCTATCTAGCCACCAAAATAAACTTTATCAGTGCGACTACCTTTACTGATCTCGACGGAGTCACGTTTTCTCAACCCTTCAATATGAACAAATTGAAGAAATTTTTTCCTTCAACCTGCTTAGGACGAAAAGAAAAAGTGTTGAAGGATCGGTCGTTAGGGAAAGGAAGACTATGCAAGCCTATACACATTCTCATCCCTACATAAAAAAATCCCCCTTGAGCCACTAACCTTTTTATTCATTTTTAAAGAGAACTATGTAGATCTGATTCTCTGTAATATTTATTATTATAAACGTTCAAAAATACTGACTCGCCGTTACCTTTGGATCGGAGATACATCAGTAACTCGAGATATCACTCTGAGTCCAGTCTAAATGAACATGAAAAAAAAACATGTTGCGAGAAAACCCTATCTATGGTCCTTATGCCCTTAATCCCAAAGAATCGGCACGATCTAAAAGGCTAAACATTAAGTAATAAAATGGTTCAATAAACCATTTTAAATACTTCTTAGGGGCATCCTTATATAAACTACACAAAAAGTATAAGACTATGAAAACTTAAGAAGCCGATGAAGGGGAAAATAAGCTACCTATATACACTTCTTTCCACAAAAATAAACACCAGACACGCCCCTCTTTTAAAAAATTCGAGTCCTGTGACAAAGATCATCAACAAACAAACTCACTAAGGCCCCCCGCAAAATGGCACCCTCTCCGGGCTAGAGGATAACTTTGATTCTCAAAGCCACGCTAAATGGATCCCACTTGTTCAAAAGCAAAGAAAGGGGAACCCCATTCCTCACACTCTAACATCAGCACAGACAAATGGCTCACCCTCAAGCAGATAAAAGTCATCTCGCTCTAAAAAGAATAGTAAAAAATAAATGGGGCACTTTTATTTCCATATATATATATCCAAGTACAATTATTATATATATATGTGTGTGTCTTCTCTATTCTGATAAAAATAGCCCAACCTCACTCTGTTTCACACGCATATTCGGCATTAAATATCCTATAAATAAGAAAGCATATATGGCGTCAAGATATCATCTGAAGGAAAGCATAAAAACCTAAACAATGAGCAAAATCTTGTCAAAACACCTTAAGAATTAAACAAATCCCCACCATCTAGTAAGGACAAAGGGTATTAAATAAAAAAATGTAACGGTACGGACATAAAAGAAAGTGTATGATGGTGGAGATAAGCCCTTTACCTAGCCAATAAAAAGCAGGAACTAATCATGATGAGCCTCGGGCCCAGGAAACAATACCCTCATAGTAGGGGCTAAGGTCTCCTTTTCCCTGATGGAGGGAAAAGGAACATCAGGACTATCCACATCAAGTGGCATCACCTCCATCTCGACCACTATTGATGCCACTCCTCGAGGATCCCCTCAATATCCATGGTCAGATCCATGCCAAGAAACTCCCTCCTCAATAACGGGTCATCATGAGTCCATGACTGTAAAACGAAAACCTTGAACTCTATAAGACTACTAACTTTTAGAAGGAGAGAGGGATAGAAGTCGAAGGAAATTGATAAAAAAATGGAGATAAACCATTTCTTACATTTCAAATATGAATACTTATATCATTTGGTTAACCCACCTTTAGTCCCACAATTGTACGACTAAATCCAATGTACTTACACAAGCAACCTTATTCTGTACAGTTAAAACCCCTATTGAATTTTTAAATATCTAACTTATAACCCTAGGATTTTCCGCTACCCCCAATGAGGCCTCCTATACTTTCCCCTAAGATGGTCAAACCCATTTTACACCTTTAAATTTCGACAAAAAGTGTTCACACATCCACACTCTTACTCGACCGCCTCGATGGACACCTCAACCTACAATCGAGGTTTGGATCATTCTGTTCCAACTAAAAAAGTGCCTCAAACTCATCCTCACCAAAGTCCCGGACCCTCAACCCGACCCCACCTAAGTCTTTGAGAAAAAACACCTCAAATGGACACAAAAAGGCCAAAAATTTTGCAATACAATAACTAATGGGATCCAAATTAAAAAAAATCCTAAAAAGGCCCAAAACCTTTAATGGGATCATTCAGTCAAATGGTAAGAGGCTCTAAAGACCTTTTAACTGAATGGCAGAAGCCATGTCAAAGTGAATCATCTCGTCTGCCCACGTGGCGGCCTTATCCAAAAACAACGACTAAGATTTCTCCGCTGAATGTCAGAAGACTCTAAAGCCCCTTTCACCGAACAATAGAAGCCATGTTAGAGTGAATCATCTCATTTGCCCACGTGGTGGACTTATACAAAAAATAACAACTCTAATACTTCAGCTGAATGGCAGAAGGACTCTATTAGTTACCTATAAGTAGAGGCATCCACCTCTCATTTTAGAAAGGAGAGAAAAAGAAGAGAAGAAAGAGAAAATCACGTAAAGAGAAAAAAATGGAAGACGCCAAAAATAAACGAGAACCTGGAAACTCAATTTTTTAACTTTATTCCCCACTAGAGTTTAAGATACTCGATCTTATTATAAAGTCCCAAGGAGGCCCATTCTTCAGAAGTGTCGTTTTCCCCTACAAAGAAAAGCTCGAAGTTCTGTGATGTCACTTTCGAGTCCCCAAAAAAGTTAAACCTCTGTAGAAATTCGAAAAAACCAAACACTTCTAATCGAAGCTCTGCCCAACTGAAAACAGAAAAAAAGTTAAGACTTCTAGATGAAGTCTACCTTACTGAAAAACAACTAGAAAAGAGAACACTCCCCCCGCAAAAAAAATTTGAATTTTTTCGCGAGGGTAAAGAATATCTACCCAAAATTTGGAGAAATATACCCAATATATATTGCAATAAATTGCATATTTCTTTGTATTTTATTTAACCTGGACCCCATATAGGGGCTCGATATGCAATTTATAATGTTTATATTAAGTTTCCAATCCATCCCCTCTGTTAATCGACTTGGCATACTCATGTGTTAAAACGTTACTAATCAAATGCCACAAATGACAACTAAAAACCATGAAAACATACTTTTTAAAACCATTCCGAGGAAAGTGTCCTTGGGACAAGTCAGTTCAAAACCTTTGCATCAAGCCAAAGTCTAAAATTTGACTACTCCCACCACTTCTACAAACGAATAAATCCCATACATGCGGCTGCACCTGGATATGTGTTTTCATATCAAAATACTCGTCAAACATCGACCTCTAATTAGACATTATTTTATCATATACATATATCAAACCAACACAACAAAAATGCTATGTTACGGACTAGGCTCCTTAAATACCGTAATGTTGCATATTATATACCCGGTATCCCATCGCCTACACAAGTAAATATACCCCATTTGTTGGATCTATGTTGTCTTTGATCCTGAGTCTCCTTGGGTACGTAGGTTTTATATCGAGCTAAACTCATTAAGCCCGAGTCTTATAATACATCCCATGATGTATTAGCCATTAAGGATGCAAACATCCCCAGTGAACTCCCCTGATTTCTCCTGTTTCACCCCAATACCAAGATGTAGTGTCATGTTTGGCTTCTAAGAAGTAGCACATTACATCCTTTATACACCGTCCTCGCTTTTTAGGCCAACCCTTCCTAATTCTATACCTCCAAACTAGTCTGAAGGACAACACCTTCTGGCTAGTAATCACATTGATATTATAAGGTTATGTGCCAATATCAGACATCTTAGGGTTCAATCCCATTATGATATTCCATATGCCAGTCATTTCCCTACCAATTCAAGTCCTACACTTGCACACACATCACATTGGAGCACATGAACAATCAAACTACGTAGGCTTTGATCTCGTGGCCACTTGATTATGTAGGCATAATACTGAGTCTTTCAGGTGAGATCAAACCTCGATAATATATATCTTGATATGTTGTTTCCATCGAGATGCACCTAACTCTTAACTCTAATACATTACATATACATAACTACAATGAGATATCAAACTTTCTAAAGGCTGAATAATATGCTCAATCATTTAAGCACATACTTATCAATTATCTAATAGAGATGCACCCATCTTACCTTCCCCGTATCATCTCCGAACAATCCAAAAAGGAGATATCAACCAATTTCAAGACAGGACTTACCAAGCATATCCCTACATACAAACGTTCAAATGTATACAAACGTGAAACATGTATACACTAATCATAACAGAGACGCACCCATCTCTTACCTTGCCTTTATATCTCTCCTCAATCGAGAAAGATATAATAAACTAGCTCAAAGCCAAACTCTCTCACACATTTACATAACAATAACGGCCACCCATTATATAAGAACAGAGTCGTACACAAGCACCCTTTTGTACCTTCACCAGTTGAAGTGATGTTCCTACACCTCTTGTTGAAGCCATGTTCCTATCTAACCACCCATTTATAATTAAGGGATTCTCAATCTATGGTCTCTAAACAAGTTTTAAAAATAACTAAAAAGTAATCAATTAACGCTAAGAGTATAATAAGCATAGAATTAAGGAATCATACAGAACAAGTGGGGTACCTAATACCTCCCCCTGGTAACCGGGTTCCCATACTCAAACTAAAAGAATCTCTAGACCAACCAAAAACTTAAAACTCGCATTAGGATTATCCCAAAAGGACTAGCCCAAATTTTTTTATTTATTTTGTTATAAAACAAGCTAGCAGCTCTAAACAAACCAACTAAACCTTTTATAGAAAAAAAACACATTCTGGACCAAGCTTAAGAACTAATGGTGTGAGACTCAACCTAGACATGGCGTCAAATATCTTTCAGGGGTAAGTCACTGAGTCCAACCTGAAACTGATAACCTGACCTCGGGGGAAGGCGACGGACCAAGAGACAAGAGCTACCGCGACTGTCGTTACACAAGTCCTCTCCCCCGGTGCCCAGGGTCCACAATTCCATAGTAGAAACTTTTATGGTGATTATTTTTCTATCGTCAAAAATCAACATTGCCTATCGTAAGTGGTTACTCCACTAAAGATAAATCAAAAGAACTGAACAATCTATATGCTTAATTTTTGTATTACTTAATATTGCTCTCCTGCATGACTACTTTATGTAAATTTTAGAAGTGTTTAGTGGCCTTAGTTTAGAATCCTTCACAACATAGATGCGTGTTTAGGTCCCCATGTACAGGATTGTACATTTACCAAACATATAGGTGTGCGAGAAGGACTATGCGATAAAATAAACATTAATGTATGTAAAAATTAAAGATTACATGTTTGCATCATGCACTACATAATCTTTATTTTCATATTGTTTAATACCCTCGAGGCCCCAAAAGTGACTAGTTGGAAAAAGTTCCTACTTTAGGAAAGTCACTTTACCCAAAGGAAACTTTGTGCTTTAAAAAAGTCACCTCTCCCCAAAATAAAGGTTCTTACTTTTAAGAAGCCATTACCTCAGATAAGTCTCGTACTTTTGAAAAGTCACAT
Source organism: Sambucus nigra (assembly GCA_949130495.1). Classification (NCBI taxonomy): domain Eukaryota; kingdom Viridiplantae; phylum Streptophyta; class Magnoliopsida; order Dipsacales; family Adoxaceae; genus Sambucus; species Sambucus nigra. The sequence continues at coordinate 157,675,042 of OX422210.1, read as the reverse complement.
ACCCGAAAGGCTAGTCGTCAATGCGTATCCTCACTCTTTTCTCCCACTCGACTGGTATATCGAATAACTTCTCTTTTAATCTCAAAGTCTTAGTAATAGAAAACATTTGAGGTTTTTGCAATACTGGGATATATTGAGTAAACTTTCACAGATATTCAGTGCTAGGTTTAATTGGTTTCACCCGTACCTTAAAGTTTTCTCAGTCCAAGTAGCTCGGTATATCATGATCCATGGTAATAAAAAATGATCCACTGATCATCGAGTAAAATCACTCCCTTTGCATATAGAAAAATCTCTTGGAACACACCATATTGCAAAAAAATAACATATACTTACGGGTCATTATCTCTGACGGATTTTTTCAAAAAAATTCAAATAGCCGGAGGCTAGTCCAAAATCGCTTAGATTCCAGGCTCAATGTCTTTCCCTTTACAAGTAAGATCAACAATATGAATTCGGAAGTTTTCACTAAAACAAATCATCTTTACAATGGATTCCCTAACCACATTTAATTTGATAAATACTAGACCACTATCTATTAATTCCTCACTCCTCATTCTAACAAAAAGAGAACTCGCCCCTCTTTACCTTAATCTAATGGGACACTTTTCACTTCTTCCCCTCAGAAGATAATAACAAAAAAATACTGTACCATCCAAACACGATATAAATAGATAAAATAATTGCATAAACAAAACGTCATACATATGTGAGTCCTTACCTCCCATATATTGTCCTTTTGTTGGATAAAACTTGAATGAAAGTACCCCGGCATTTTCTGTTGTTTCTATCATCATCGGAGAGGTCACACTAAGTTCCTACCCTGGAAACCCAAGTTCACGCTCCGTGCATCAGATTTGTTTTCGTCAGCAAGCTTCTCACCCATGACTGTCAAAATTACTTAATAGTATATTTTATGTCAACTGAAGAAGAAATGCCTACATTCGTAATGGATCAAATCTTAAGGCAACTTGAAAACATCACTGCCTCATAGAATACCATGCAGTCCAAAATTAGAGACCTAAATCAAGCATAAGTGTACCCACAAGAGGCCACCATTATGCCTAGAATGAACATACTTCCTCTTCTCATACCAAACACCGAAGCATTACATGAAGTAGCTACTGATACGACACCAATTAATCCCCAAGATTCACTTGTTCCTGTCCTAGCACCATCCCCCTGTTAATGACAGTGCCCCCTGCTTCAAGTACCATTTTCCCCATACGGATATTTTAAACCATACTGACATTACCCTGAGTACTTACACACCACATTTTAAACCCTATGAGATCCAACTATAAGGCCCCTCCACCAATTGATAAGGTTGTACCCTCACCTACAAATGAGGAGATCACGCAGGTTCAGTGTAAAATGTGTCTTCTTAAGGAAGCCATCGTAAAGATGCACACTAATGAGCTAACTAACTTTAGAAAAATGTCCTTATATTCAGAAGCCCGAATGCTAAAAAAATTCAAGATGCCATTCTTTAAAACCTACAAAGGACTAGGTTACCCTATCGCTTACTTATCCAACTATCACCTTCGTATGCACTACACCAAATCTGCCTAATTGTCAAGGTCATTGACCTTGACAAATCAATCTTGTCAAGGTCAATGACCGTGACATTTCGAGGCGAGATAACTTTTTTTGTCACGGTCGTGTCACGGTCATTGACCTTGACACAAAACTCGCGTTTTGTGTCACGGTCGTGTCGCGGTCAATGACCGTGACACGTTTGTCGCGGTTATAAACCGTGACAAAGCCGTGCCCCTTTTTAAAAAAATTGTCACGGCCATTGACCATGATAATTCTGGGCAGAATTTAAGAAAAATCTGCTGGGCAGTATGGCCACTGCCACTGCCCAGCAGTATATTTGTACCTATTATAGCAACGTTGTACCTGTTCCTAACATCATATATCCAAACAAACTAAAGATAATGCAAATATATATTCAAAATAGAAACTATTTAAGAAGAAACAACATCACCATCAATTATCTCAAATTTACAAACTATTTGCATGGAAAAGAGATTTTGTACCGCGATGCTCGGGGACACCTCCTTATCCTTCCCTTCTCGTCCGAATAGCCACATAAGTATAGAGCATATGTGGCCTACCCTTAGGGCCACTCCCTGTCCCCTGAATTGAAATAAAGTAAAATTAGTATCCGCCCCTCAAATATAGATAAATATAAATCGTAATTGAAATCGAAATCGAAATTGACATATAAATATAAATACATTACCTGTAGTGTCACTCAAACAGCTAACTTGAGCTCATATGACACCTCCTTCCAACTAATGTACCCCGGGAAATCGTGTCAAATATAATTCTCTTCATATCTAAACACTAAGAAATACCATAATCCTATGGAGTTATGCGTTGCAAATTCCTTCCAACCATTGTGTAGCCAAAAATCAGCAGTTGAAGTTGTCAATTCCACCTTTCAATGGTCTCCCATGTTTTGCTAGAAGTTCCAAGTGGTGGGGTGTGGAAAGTGGAATTGACAACTTCAACTGGTGATGTTTGGCTACATAACGGTTGGGAGGAATTTGCAGAGCATCGCTCCATAGGATTATGGCATTTCTTAGTGTTCGGATAGACGAAGAGATTCAGTCTCCTCTCCACAAATAGGACACCCCAAATAACTATGTACTAATCACCTATTAAAGGTAAGAAGCGTATATTCATGTATTAGTATAAACAAAACTTAGATGTAGTTGGAATATTTATGTATTAATCTCCTCTCCACACACGCACACTACACAAGAGTGAAAATGATAAAGTGCAGATCAATTAAAAATATTAAAAATGGATGTTTCGGTACAAATTGAAATATTTATTACAAATTGAAAAATTGTTTCAAATTCGGGTTATCATCAAAAATGGATTGATATTCGGTAGGAGCAGCCAAGTCATCCACACTACTATTTAGATGCCTTGGCGTGTGTTGGAAAATTGACCACGGCTCGTTGTTGATATACTCCGAGTAAAACACTTGCTTAACCTTTTGAAATGCACAAACAAACGGCTCATCGCTCACGTAGTCGTTGCTTTTCAACTTGGACAAGTCAACCATGATCAAATTGGTGACAGGATCAACTTTACAAGCATTTTTATCCTCAACTCTTACCCATTCACAGTAAAATACAACCTCTTTGAAGCTTATATAATCCAATTCAAATATATTTTGGATTACACCATAGTAAGTCATTTCAGCTTCAACGAGGTTTTTATCTTTTGCGCTCGCTCGAAAGAAAGTAAGAGCCTTGTATGAAATTCTCGAGTTCTGTACATTTTTACTTTCCTCGTACACTTTAGAGCCGAAAATGTAACCGTTCAATCGATACTTTTTGTACTCTTGTGCCACGAACAAGGGTCCAGTGGCTAGACGAGCAAGCCTTGATGTCGCATCACCCATCTTTAGGAGCTGAGAATATAGATAAATTAATTATATTAGTGGTAAAATTTGAGTGTAATGTAACGTTATATAACGACTGTTTTCATTATAATTACCTCTTGTGTCAACCATAGCCTAAATTCGCTGTCTGATTGTACCATTGTTTTTCGTCTTTTATTGTTCCCACAGGCTTCATATTTACTGCATATTACAAAATTAATCATGTATAAAATAATCAAAAATAATGTTAAACATTATAATATTCGAAACTTACTTTTTCCATTCTTCGACATCTTCATGTGAGTCAAATAGATAACGAGCTACTTGTTCATGTTGCAAACTCGTTAATTTCACTGTTTTCCCATCACATTACCACCATCATCGAGGAATTCATCAGTGTCATCAACGCTGGTCGAGTCAGGCATATATTCCCGAGTATATATTGATGACTCCACGGTGATGTATTCCTCTGCAATTGATCCTGCAATATATCGCGTATTCTTGACGTAATCTTTAAAAACTTTCATCAATCTTTCAAACGGATACATCCACTGATATCTAACTGGACCACAAAGAAGTGCCTCGTCGCGTAGGTGTACCAACAAGTGAAAACTTATGTCAAAGAATGTTGGGGGAAAGTACTTCTCCAATACACAAATTGCTTCGTTCACAGCCAATTTTGCGGCCACTATGTGTTCTCGATTCATTGCAATATATCGCGTATCCTTGTGCTTGGAGAAACAGTGCTTAAACAATAGAGGAACCAATTGCATGATCACATGCCAATCGTGGGACTTACACTTATGTAAATTATGAGTAGCATAATTCACAATCCTTTGCAAGTTGGACGAAAAAGTAGATGGGCCCTTCAAATTATATATTGTGTCTAGAAGCACCTTCCTTTCCCCACTCGTCAAAGTAAACGCACCAGGGGGAATTATTGTCCTTCCCCTACTATCTTCTTTCAACCATAGTTGTGGCTTAAGTTTTAACGTTTTAAGGTCTTTTCGTGCATTTTCTCCATCCTTCGAATGACTCCCCCAAGGCAAGTACCCACAATATGTACAACGAAGTTCTTCTCTGCATGCATCACATCCAATACATGGCGCACCGGGTTTTTCTTCCAATAAGGCAAGTCAAATAAAATTGACCTCCGAGACCATGCCTTTCTTATCTCAGTTTCATTCCTAGTTGGGGTCTTCTTATGCTTGACATTCTTAAATTTGGGATTCTTACCTGGCATATTTGGGCCACATTCAGAAGATTTACTTTCAATTTCTGAACTCAAAATTCATCCTCCGCCAGGCAGTAGAATCAATAGGATGACGCATGATATTACCCCCTACTTCTGCCCTAGCATGCCAAGTCATTGCCTCTGCAATCCATGGTACTGTGAAAAATCGCTTTAATCTAGGCCCAACGGGAAAATATTTCAATACTTTTTGAGGCACTTTTGAGCTTGTGCCTTCCTTACTAGTAGATTGGACATATCTAGGTTCATCGCATACCGGACAACGATCGAGATTTTCATACTCCTTTCGGTATAGTATGCAGTCATACACACAAGCATGAATCGATTTATACTTCATTCCCAAACCTTTCAAACTGTTCTTCATAACAGGATAGCTATTTGGCAGTGTATTCACCTTGGGTAATAAGGCCTTCACCCATTTCAGAATTCCCGTCACACTATTGCCAGACAAACCGTACTGCGTCTTCAAACTGTGCAAACCAACCATGGCATGTAAAGTTGTTTGATCTTTCTCACAGCCAGAGTATAACGGTTGGGTCGCCTTAAATTTTAAACTTTGGTAGTCATCGTCAAGTTTTATCGTGTTATCTTCAAGAGCACTTGAATCTTCTACATCATCAGTAACCTCATTCTCCTCAGCTTCATAAACTCCGTACGCATCATCAACTAAATCCTCTAACATATTATGATCTACGTCGTCCCCTTCTACATCTATTCTACTTGTTGAAGGTTGTTGTGAAGCTTGGTCGGGGACAAAAGGAACTTTCAATTCACCGTGAAAACTCCAAAATCGATAACTATCTTGCATACCCGATCTTAACAAATGTAGTTCAACTGTTTTCCACTCAAACAACTTACCATTCTTACACCTAGAACACGGACATGGAAACTCTTCATCATTACGACATCTCTTTGCATATTTCACAAATTCGTTAGCACCTCTACGAAACACATCCCCCATTCTATTAGTCTCACCCATCCACTCTTTGTATTTCGGATATCCCATCACAGCTACCACAACGAAACACCTATTAAAGGTAAACAAAACTTAGATTTATACTATGTTTTATTTAATTATCCCATCATTTAATTATCCTATTAAAGGGTAAGTGGTCCTATCCCATTCAAGACTGCATTTTTCTGTAATATACTTAACAGCTCATGCACATTGTTACGATTTGAAAAAAATTCGACAGCATATCCCCTTAGTTCTCCAAGTACATGACGTAGATTGGAAGGTGTGAGTGTTATTTCAATTGGTCAATTGAAATAACAGTCACACTTGTCAATCTAGTATGTACCCAGAGAACATTAAGATACGACTGCAGAACTTCCTCCAAAAGTAATAACTTTAAGCCAATAAGAATATTATACAGAAATTATACAGTTTCAAACTGTCCAAACGGGACAATTCGAGAGATCTCATTACAGGGGTAATGACCCTCTAATGGGTCTAAGGGCTATTGAATGCGTACGCATAAGAACTAGAAGGCTATTATCTATGCGCACTATATTTAATTTCAAGTATGTTTCATATAATGGGTTAATTCAAATACAAAAATAAATTCATGGGTTAATTCAAATACAAAAATAAATTCATGGGTTAATGCAAATACAAAAATACAAATTCATGGGTTAATTCAAATATATACACACACACACACACACACACACACACACACCTCCCTCCACACCCCCCACTCATCACATACACACACACACCCACCTCCCTCCACACCCCCCACTCACCACATACACACACACCACCACCCCCACTCACCACATACACACACACACACACACACAATAGCCCCCCACCCACCACACACACACACACACACACACACAGTAGTGACTGTCTATTTAAAATAATCTCAATGTTAATTTCATGTATTGAATTTCTACTATTGTTTTGTGCTTTTTATAAATCATATTCAATGTTAGATATGTGTTTTGTTAAGATATTTAAGCTGTTCTATATAATTATTTTTTGTATCTTGAAGTTTAAGTTCTAAAATAATCAACCTAAAGTTGTGGTTCATAAAGTATTATCACAAATATAAACTAAGAGTGATAAAATAACTTTGAGGCATATAAATTAATTGTGACAAAGTAAGATTATGCACCAAAACCTAAAATTTAAAAAAAGTGTTTTTATTTAAACCCCACTTTTCTTTCTATAACTCCTATTTTATTAAACTTTAAATATAATTAAGGTTGTATAGAAAGAAAAGTTAAATAGGAATAAAAACAACATTTTTAAAATATGAAGGGCTCACCAATTTGATCAAATTTTTCAACAACATAGACCAAATGATATTTTATTTTTCATGCTTTTAGCAATTTCGGATGCCATTTTAACCCTTATTGTAGTTTTTTGTTGTAATGTCATTTAAAAAAAATCATTTAGGTATGTAAATATATTGTAATAGATCTTGCCTTCCACAAAATGATATTTTATGGTAAAATTTTATTTGATGGATATAAAGTCATGTGATACCTATATGTGTTATTTTGCATCTAATAAAAACAAAAAACGCCATATAGGGTTTTTTTTTCTCCATTAGTATAAGTATATAGCGATTATTTCACACTTAAATCACATATTAAGCTGGCCTGCATTTTTTTATGAAATTTGTAGAAAATTACTTATTTATTTTGAATGAAAATAAATTGTTATCCAATATTTTTGGATATTATTTATAATTATGAAACTCATACACAAATTAATGTTGTATCAAAATAATATTACATTTTTAACCCCCTACCCCACCCCCTACCCCCACCCTACCCCCACCTTGCCCCACCCCCTACCCCCACCCTGCCCCACCCCCTACCCCCGCACACACACACGCACATATATACACACATACACACATATGTATACACACAAACATATATATATAAATGGAAGAGAGAGAGAGAGAGAGAGAGAGAGAGAGAGAGAGAATTAAACCTGAAAGTAGAGAGAGAGAGAGCAGCGTCGAGAGAGAGAGAGGGAGGGAACGACGGGAGGGAAAAAATAAGGGGGAAAGGGTTTTTGCTGTAAACATTGTCACGGTCGTGTCAAGGTCATTGACCGTGACAATTCTTTGTCACGGTCGTGTCAAGGTCAATGACCGTGACACAAAACGCGTGTTTTTTGTCACGATCAATGACCTTGACAAGGGTGACCGGCTGAAAGGTGATAATTTTTTCATTTTGGTGTAGTGATGCAGGTCTGAAACATAGGCCTAAGGATTCTAAAGAGAATATTATCATCCACTCTGTCCAGGGGGGACCTTATCTGGTATATCGAATTAAAAAAAAAGGGGACTGTTAAAATCTAGGAAGATGTATATCGTGCTTTCTTAAAATAATACGAATATAATAAGGAGCTAGGAATCACACACAAAGATTTAGAGATGCTTAAATAGGAGGAAAGAGAGACAGTTAGCCCTTTTATGACTCATTGGAGAGAGAAAGCTAGTCAGATGGTCAATCACCCCTTGAAAATGATCAGATAGAAATTGTGATCCGAAATCTATGGAAAGAAGTAAATAATGAACTCGGGGTCACCTGGATCCCTGACTTCAAAGAACTTAACCATAGTGGGTGCAGTGTTGAGGAACATTTGGCTGGAAAGACTACCAAATCCACCAAAGAATTTTGTCGAGCTACAAACTAGTTCTTAACACAAAAGAACTCACTTAGAACTTTTACATCTCACATCAACACCATCATGGTCAGTCAAAACCCAGCATCACTCCCAGTTACCCATACTTCCCAAGAAACGGTAGCCACCGTGGAACCATTCTAATAAAGATCCTCTCCTAAAAACTATTAAGTTATTCCCCCTCTCAAAGTGTTTAGGGCTCCACCGATATAATTCACTAGCCTACAAGATCCGCTAAACCGATTCGCGATGAAAATGGATGGTGTCTTAAGACCTATCAACCCTAAGCCACCCCTTACTTTCCCATATAAGAAATAGAGGGCCGATGTACATTGAGTGTTCCGCCGGGGACTCGGTCACATTATTAACAACTATTGGGCCCCATGGTTTGCCATCTAAGACCTCATCAATGCCGAGAGCCTCAACCTACCAAAATTAATTATCACAAAAAAATCCATACCATATCACCCCAACCATAAAACTAACACCCTCATAAATGTTTTCATTATAAACATCAACCCCTCTACAATTATAGTCCCCATTCATCACAAATCGAGGATGAGGACACATGCACCTATACAAATAACTACTCCTATTGGCATGCATAAAAATCATCACTAAGACTAATCCCACGAATGAACATATGACCTTATTATCATGGACATACATTTCCTTTAGAATAAGCGTTACAGTCTGGATATCCTCATAATCATAGAATTCATTCTCTCCAAAGAACCAAGACTGATTACCCCTTTCTTTGTAGAGGCTAATCACTCAATCGAATTGAAAGAAATGTATGATGAAGATCTCTAAGCAATTAAGCATATCACCTTCGAATTATCTATTCATTCCAACAAATAGGAGGAATCTACCTTGGAATTACACTTATTAGCCCTCTCAGATTCAGAAGCCAACAACGATACCCACCCACTACTGCAAACACATTCTCGATTAACCTTTCAAGAAATGTCAGAAGCACCACATTAGTCTGTCACTAAATAGTAGGACCCATTAGTTGTCCACCAAGATATCCTATCCCCAAGTAAAAATGAGTGAAATAGATAGTTCAGGGAAAATGATCACACCACCTAGAAGTTCAAGGCTTATCATCAATCATCGTACTAAGAAGAAGAAAGAATGAAGGTCCACATTGCACAAAGGGATGTCACTTGGGAGGCTTAATGTAAATCTAACCCTATCCTAGTGACATACAACCCGTATATGATCCTCTCCATATAAAGATGGAACCTCCTCCAAGAGGACCAAAGGGTCATGGACAACCAGCTAATCCTTTCCATTAGATAGGACATGCAACGAGGAATGACCACTTGGGTTGATTTCCCTGGTAATGCATCACGAACTCTTTCCCTTGCTACAATTCATATGATGTAAAGAGGCACAGGCACTAGGAATGATATTGGACCCTCATAGTTAATAGGACCCAAACTTATACTCTCCCCATATACAAGGGATATTGCCTTCATCCAACCAGAATAGACTCTGAAAGCCACATCATCCATTTATGACCATGTATACTATACTGACCTGCCTAAATAAGGGATTATCAATTACTTTAACCATCTCACTATCACCAAAGCAAACATATCCCCAGGTACCGAAGAAGAATTCACCCTCAACCCTCAGGTTTGGGAAATGATAACAAAGCAGAATTACTCCCCAAGAAAAATCCTCAAGCTTTATGAATAAGGGCTTACATCCCTAGAAGCCCCTATAAACTGAGACTACAGATTCGAGATCGGATACAAAGTCACTACATAGTATCTTCATCATTTAGAGCGTCATAAACGTTGAATCTATTATTCAAATAAGTGATTTCATACTGCAAACAGTATATAACCCAACCTCTCATATAGAGGACCAACTCTCTAATTCTTAAATAACAAAGGGAAACTCCAACATCCCAGTATCAACAGTTATCATAGAATCCAAGCTATTGGATGGAATGACTTACTCATTGAAGTATATGATACCATGTACAACTCCATGACACTAGAGAACAACCTCCCTAAAATCCTTCTGCCCGAAGAAGACCCCAATAATTTTGATAGTGAACTATATCTACTCATCTCCTAGATATCCTATAACCTCTTTGTTAGAGGTATATCCCCAGGTCCCACTATTACATTGACACGAGATGTAGTTATAGGAACGCAACTTAGAAGCAGTGCACATAATCAGTATTATTGAACTACAAGATGAGATGACCCGTTGAGGATGTCCCCCACCAGAAGTTTCCCCCTTACGAAGGTACTCATATATAGCTAAAATGGAACTTATTTATCTTGATCCCCATGATCATGCTTAGGGGAAAGTTCACAACCTGCATTATGTGGTTTCTACGATGAGTCTCGCTAGGTTTGTCTATGAAATAAGATGACACATAAGACTATCCCCTACTTCTACCCTAGTATGATAAGTCATGGCCTCTACTATCCATGGTACTGTGAAAAATTTCTTCAATCTAAGCCCAGCGATAAAATATTTTAATACCTTTTGAGGCACTTTTGAAAATGTGCCTTCCTTGCCAATAAATTGGATATATCTAGATTCCTCTCATGCCAAACACCGATCTTGATTTTCATACTCCTTTATATACATGAATTAATTTATACTTCATTATAAAACCTTTCAAACTATTCTTTATACTAGGATAGCCATTTGGAAGCGTATTATGATTGGGAATAAAGCCTTTTACCCAAATCGGAATTCTTATCATGCTATTGCTAGATAAACCATATTGGGTCTTCAAACTATGCAAACTAGCCATGGCATGCAAAGTTATTTGATCTTTACCACAACCAGGGTATAACGGTTGGGTCGCATTAAATTTCAAACTTTAATAGTCATCGTCAAGGCTTATCCTAATGCCTTCATTAGCACTTTAACCGTCTACATTTTTAGTGACCTTATTTTCTTCCACTTCATGAACTCAATAAGTATTATCAATAAAATCCTCTAATATATTATGATCTATATTATCCTCTTGGACCTGTAATTTTATCCTACTTGATGATTGTTGTGAAAGTTACTCGAGGATAAAGGAAATATGCACTTCCCCATGAAAAACCCATGACCGATAATTATCTTGCATACCCCATCTAAGCAGATGTAGTTTAACTATTTTCTACTAAAACACCTTACCATTTCTATAATGTTCGCACGAACACGGGAACTCTTCATCATTAAGACATTTATTTATGAATTTTACAAACTCATTAGAAATTATAAGATACTCATCCCCTAATCTATTTGTCTCACCCATCCACTCTTTGTATAGAGGATATTCCATCACAGCTATTATGAACAATCACTTATTCTGGGTAAGACGCATATATTCATAGATTAATATCAACAAATTTTGTTAGAGGTCCTAAATCAATTAAAACAATATGATATCTCATGTTCAGGACCCATCACTTTTTGTCAGAGGTACCAAATCAATTAGGTAACGTATATTTAGTTTCAATATTTCAAATTTTGAATTAAGTAGTGCATTTGAACAAAAAAAATTAAGTAGTGGTCAATCCCAATTCGAGCCACCATAATTTTCATCATTAAATTTGTTACCCTAATCTAAGCCTTCAAGTCATTAAATTTATCAGGATTATTTTCATCATTCATAACCAAATAAGTGTAAACAAACAACGTACATTTAGGTTCACCAAGATAATAATTAAAAAAAAACACTTTTCAGCACGGTGTTTAGTATTGAGCATTAACATGCTAAAAAATAAAATATTATCCTTCATATGCATAATTAAACCTACTAATATAAATAAATATTTGAATTCAAAAGATAGTTTGATGATACACAAATATTGAGTATTTCATCCCTCGAACATACGCATTTTAACCCCCTCGGGTATCTTATTCCCTATATTTATGCTCGTTAACTAGACAACCTCTTATTTCTACGTTCACCTATTTTGCAGGGGTTAATTGAACTTTTATAGGTATTTGGATGCTAAGTGTGAAGTTCGGACGCATTCCGCTCGATTTCCGTACGCGATCGCACGTTCAAGAGAATTTTAGTCTTTTCACAGCTTGGGCACCTAGCCCAACATCTACACGGAAGTTGTATCCCTGCTCGCAAGCTTCGCGTGGCCATGAACGGTGCGCAATTTCGATTCATAACGAAGAAGTTACGGCGATTTCAGCGGACAGGAAAGGCAAACAACCAAAACAGCAATGCAGTGTGCTGATACCTGCTTGATCGATCGATCGACGATTTTGGTAGATCGATCGATCCTTCTCCGCAGTGGACTTTTTTCTTCCTGATCGATCGATCGATGATTTTAGTTGATCGATCGATCCCCTGTTTCCAGGAGATATTTTGCCTTTTAATCTCTTTTCTCTTTTCTTTTCTTTACTTATTCCAACTTACTATAAATACCATTTTTTGTTGTAATATTAGAGGGGAACATTTTAGGATAGATTTTAGTTTAGGGTTTGGAGGTTGAGATCTCATTCTTCTTCCTCTCTTGGTTTGACACCCATTTGGGTTGTAAGTGTTCACTATTCGTCTTCCCTACCAATTTAATATAGTTGTTTTCCATTAATTCTTGCTTTGATAATTAGGTTTACATGCTTTGTTAATTAGTTTACATGCTTTCATTACTTGCTTTCTAGTGTAGATTTATCGCGTTTAATTACTCGCTTTATTTATCGCGTTTTTACGATGCTTTCTAGCTAATTTAAATTAGGTTGTGTTTGAATTGAACTCACTCGAGTTAACATGTTGCTTGGCTTTGGTGATAGTGTTTACGGGTTTATTTCAAGTGCGTTATCCTAGTTATTGCGCCTAAGAGATTTGACGGGGCATATCATTTATGTCCCGTGATTACGACCTTTCATGCGCAATTTTCGGGATATTTGTTAACGCTAAAATCTTATTAGGCTTTTATGAGGATTTAGGGGCGTGACAACCCTTGATTTAATTAACTGTCAAAACGAGACACATTTGTAATAACACATCGACCCATGTAACCATTTTATACAAATTAACCAGGGTGAGGGATATTCGACGCAACCTATAGTTTTACTCGCTTTGTTAGTCTAGTTTCAATACACTTGCCTAGATTAACATTTCCTTTTCATGCATATTTTCTTTTAGTTTGTAATCACCTTTTACACTTTTATTTCGGAATAGTAAATCATATAAATTCTAGCATCTCGTCATAGTGGATCTTTCAATACCCGACTTACCGCTAGACTTGCCCTGCAAGTGTAGTTGTAATTTAGGTTTTTGTATTGAGGTGGGGAACAAAAAACAACGACCAGTGTTTGACACGCGCTACTTTTCGTACTCGATCAAAATGGCGCCGTTGCCGGGGACTTGTTTATTTTAGACCTTATTTGATTTAGTATTTCATAGTATTCTCTTTCTATTTGTATTATTTTCTAACCTTTTTGCAGGACTTCCACATTTGAGCACTTAGAAATGCTCAAATTTTTTTCGCGCGCACTTACTTTGTGGAACCCGCCACTTCGAGCCATTTTTGGGGTAAGCATGTCTTATTCCAATTCTTTCGGTAATCATTGTTATAATTCTCAAAATTCTCACAAACCTATGACTTTCGGTGAATACTTAGAATCCCAAAGTATAACAAATTCAAATATGACTTTGGGCGAGTATAACAAAAGCCAAAATTTGGGTTATTGGAATTTTGATGATGATGATAATGATTTTGGGCCTTTACCTCCTTATAATAGGAATTTTGAAACGAATTGCAATAGTTTTCAAAATTCCTATAATAATGAGTTTTCGTTTAAGTCTGATGGTAATTTTCAAAGCTCTCATTTTCATGCATCCGCACCTCGACCCATGACATTCGGTGAGGGCTTGCGTATGTATGAAATTGAGACAATTAAAAATCATTATCAAAAAGAAAATCATTCGTGGGAACATGACTTGGATTTACTTTTTGAGTCCGACGACGATTTTGCTTCCGAGACTTTCGAAGTTGAAGAATGTTTTGAACCAAATGAGGTACTTGTGCCTACTTTGGAACAATCCATTCTAGACTTTGTCCATTGCATAATAGATATTGAAAGTGAGGATGAAAATGACGTAATATCTATTTGCAATGAAATGATTTCTTCCTCGGCCCCCAAAGAAGAACATTTCATTGAAAATGATATTATTTCATTTGAAACTCAATCTTCATGCGATGATGATTCATCTCATGAGTTTGAATTTCTTTCATCCCCATTTTCATTCTCTATTATCACACCTTCACAAGTACCTAATGATTCGGTTTCAAACTTTAATGTTTTAAACCTTTTCGTCGATGAGGAGTACTTGCTCAAGTCGCCTTCCACAATCGCATCTTTGCCTTCGTGTGTGCCGCCTCCCATTCCAATTTCAAAATCATTGGGAGGATATTCGACTTTTCTCGGTCCCCACATGTTTTTGTCACCCGTTCAATCCAAACCCCCCATCGTCCCTCCAAAACTTTTAATTGGCGATGGTTCATTTCTTATGCCTCACACATGCCTTCCGTTGTTAAAACGGAAGTCATACTTTTCGGAGGGCATGCTTATATGTGAGGGTACAATGATTATCCTCCAAAGTCAAATCGTTCTTATGGTGGACCCTCAGCTATTTAGACTTCTAGTGTATAGTAAGTGTGAAGCTTTCTTCTTTTTAAATTTAGTCTAGTGTAATTAGTTAACTTTTTGTTATTTGTTTTTGCTATGCTCGGTACTAACTTGATTTGTAGATTCTTTGGACTTGTTCATATGGGGATCGCTCCAATTTTGGGTAATATTTCTCTTTTCCTCACTTTAACTTGGTTCTTAATTCACATTGAGGACAATGTCAAGTTTTAAGTTAGGGGGTGTGGGATATTCTATCCATTTCTTGATTTAGTCCATGCTTTTGCTCACATGTTAGTTACTTAGTAGGCTTTTCTTAGAAAAAATGAAATTTTCAAAAATATTTTCTTTCTTTTTTCTCCTTTTTTGGGCATTTTTCCTTTATTTCCGATGATAAATTTCAATAATTTCCCGATCCGATAGACAACCCAATGATGCATGTTCTCGATTTTAGAAGTTATTAGACTTTAGTCTTCATTATTGATATTATGAATAACTTCATGAATTATACTTTAATCCCATGAGCACATGCACTTTTATCATTCTATTGATTTGGTTTAAGATTTTTATAACTCGGTAATCTTTTGTTGCATTGTATATACTTACACCAAGTAAGCTTTGTACCTTTCGTCGTTTGTGAGTGTATACACTATTCTTTCCTCTTTGAAAACGTTGAATTCGTTGGTAAACTCACTATTCTTTCATTTGGTCATTCATTAATTGAGTTCATACTTGAGCATGATTTTCATGTATTGTTTTGATTCGAGAATTGCGTAAACTTTGTGAAATGATCATAGGCATTCTTTTTTATATCACCCATATTAGCCTTGACCTCACCCTTATATGTTTACCCTCGTTAACCCCTTTGAGCCTAAATATAACCCTTCGTTTCATAACCCAAATTCCCATTACCAACTCTAAATTGGAGTTTTAAACCATACATACACTTTCCATACATTTGTTTGGAATGTTACTTGGGATTGAATGTTGCTATTGTGATGTCGGTTGCAATTTAGGTATATGAGAGTTTAATAAGTGAAAAGAAAAAATGAAAAAAGTAATGAAAAAAAGAAAACAAAAGGAAAAGGAAAACTAAAGAAAAATTGAGAAAAAGAAGAAAAGAAAAGAAAAGAAAGAGAAAGTTGTATATGTTGTATATAGTTCAATAAGCTTTGATTACTCTCCCCGATGCTATATCTAATGCCGTTTTGGAACTTGTTTTCCAATTTTGATATTGCTTGCATTTTCCCATTATCCCGAGTTTTCATCCCGAACACTTTGAATTCGTACATACATTCCTTCATTTTGTACCCTAGCCTAACCTACATTACAACCCTAGTAAAGTCCTATGTGATCTTAGGTTGATATAATTTAAAAGTCATAATAGTTTTGATAATCTGTGAAAATGCATTTCGCCTCTTTTAATGTGCGGTATCTTTCATTGAGATTACAGTTTTTCAGTTTATATATAGCGTTCTTCATTTGTGACATGTGTGCGGCATAGTTTTCATTTACATTTACTCTTTAGCCCGTATGTTCCGTGTGTTACCCCCCTGTTTCGAGTGAATTCGCTTGATGAATGTAATGTCCGTGAGGATTGAATTTATGCTAGCTTTAACGTTTATCCGGCTTATATAAGTTTTTGCCAAATCATATACTATGCATGTGCTCGCTCCCCTCCCACAGTTTAAGGCTTCAATTCTATAAGGTGCTATCTATAATGTTAATGATTCGGACTTTTGTTTGAATTCATTCAATGTGATAATAATGCATATAAAATCCTTTTTGCGATTTTTTGGCTGATCGCATGTTGTTTTGGTCTTATTTTGAGGAAACCATGTGATGCTTATGGGTAGCATCCCTGAAAATCCTCACGAGACGACACTCGTCCACTAGGGTGACCTAGGGGTTTAACGGCTTATGGCATACGCTAAATGCAATCGAATTGCCCGCGAAAGTGGCCTTTTTCTTTTATACCATACTTTTGTACCTATCTCCTTCTTTTGGTTTGCTTATAGTTCTTGTTGCATCCTATTTCATTGCTAGGGACTAGCAATGTGTAAGTTAGGGGGGGGTGATGATATGCAAATATTGTGCATTTCATCCTTCGAACCTACGCATTTTATCCCCCTCGAGTATCTTATTACCTATATTTATGCTCTTTAACCATACAACCTCGGATTTCTACGTTAACATGTTTTGCAGGGGTTAATTGAGCTTTTAAAGGTATTTGGATGCTAAGTGTGAAGTTCGGACGCATTTCGCTCAATTTTCGTACGCGATCGCACGTTCAAGGGCATTTTAGTCTTTTCACTGCTTGTGCACCTGACCAAACATCTACACGGAAGTTGTAGCCCTCTTCTCAAGCTTCGCGTGGCCGTGAACAGTGCGCGATTTCGATTCATAACGAAGAAGTTATGGCGATTTCAGCGGACAGGAAAGGCAAACAACCAAAACAGCAATGCAGTGTGCTGATACCTGCTTGATCGATCGATCGACGATTTTGGTAGATCGATCGATCATTCTCTGCAGTGGACTTTTTTCTTCTTGATCGATCGATCGACGATTTTTGTCGATCGATCGATCCCCTATTTCCAGGAGATATTTTGCCTTTTAATTTCTTTTCTCTTCTCTTTTCTTTACTTATTCCAACTTACTATAAATACCAATTTTTTTGTTGTAATGTCAGAGGGGAACATTTTAGGATAGATTTTAGGTTAAGGTTTGGAGGTTGAGAGCACATTCTTCTTCCTCTCTTGGTTTGACACCCATTTGGGTTGTAAGTGTGCACTATTCATCTTCCCTACCAATTTAATATAGTTGTTTTCCATTAATTCTTGCTTTGATAATTAGGTTTACATGCTTTGTTAATTAGTTTACATGCTTTCATTACTTGCTTTCTAGTGTAGATTTATCGCGTTTATTTACTCGCTTTATTTACCGCATTTTTACGATGCTTTCTAGCTAATTTAAATTAAGTTGTGTTTGAATTGAACTCACTTGAGTTAACGCGTTGTTTGGCTTTGGTGATAGTGTTTACGGGTTTATTTCGGGTGCGTTGTCCTAGTTATTGCGCCTAGGAGATTTGACGGGGCATATCATGTATGTCCCGTGCTTACGGCCTTTCGTGCGTAATTTTCAGGATTTAGGGGCGTGACAACCCTTGATTTAATTAACTGTCGAAACGAGACGCATTTATAATAACACGTCGGCTCATGTAATCATTTTATACAAATTAACCCGGGTGAGGGATATTCGACGCAACCTATAGTTTTACTCGCTTTGTTAGTCTAGTTTCAATACACTTGCCTAGATTAACATTTCCCTTTCATGCATCTTTTCTTTTAGTTTGTAATCACCTTTTACACTTTTATTTCGGAATAGTAAATCATATAAATTCTAGCATCTCGTCTCAGTGGATCTTTCGATACCCGACTTATCACTGGACTTGCCCCGCAAGTGTAGTCGTAATTTAGGTTTTTGTATTAAGGTGGCGAACAAAAAACAACGACCAACGTTTGACACGCGCTACTTTTCGCACTCGATCATAGTTCATGGAAAAAAATTCAACCCTTAAGTTCGAGTGAAAGCCTTTTCCAGGAAATTGTATATGAAAAAAAGAATCCATATACAACATCAATACATAATAATTTATTCAATAAAAACTTCCAAATAAATGAAAATATTGATTTAATATAATAGCTGCAAGAAAATAACATAAACATCAAAATGAATATAACTTCTTTAGAAGAGCATTACTAAAAAACTACCAGTACACAATCATATTGAAAAACTAACAATACATAAACCACAAATATAATTCTTAGATTCACAAAGACAGCCCATGTAAGCACCTTTACACACTGAACATACATAGAGTAACAAAAGGAGATATAGCTAAAAATCAAATAATTTCACTCACTTAACATAATTAATTAGAAAATTAAATTCACATTTGTTCCATAAAACCAACCAAGCATAATAATGGATCGTCCTAACCTACTGTTACTACATGGACAAACCCAAACAAATGTGCAAAAATGTGTAATAAATTGTAGCATGTCTTTTTTCTCCTTCCATTAACATTTTCCTCTAGTTTACTTTGATCCAAAAACAGATTAAGTACATTTAAGTTACAAATCACAACTAGAAGAAAGTAAGAGTTGACAAACTTGGATGAAATCCTCAAAACAACAACAAATACGCCAAATAATTTAGTGTAAATTACGGTAACCCCCTCCTGAACTATAGTGATTTCACATATCACCCTTGATTGAATAAAATAGAGTGCCCTTTAAATCACATTATTAGAATTTATACTTTTCGCTTTATTTTACAACCAGAATTACCCCAAATCTCTTCTTCCCCACTTCACCTTTTTCCCAAGACAAGTTTAACCCAAATTTTAGAAAACCCTAAAGATATTCACATCATTAATTTCGTGAACAACAATACAACCCAAACACATGATGTGATTTGAACAAACATATTAACTATTTAACTTTTAGTGAGTTACTAAACAACACTGATCTAAAAGAAATAAATAAATTTCAAATTCAACCATTCCACACAGAACAACTTCTAGTGGAAAATAAATACTCGCGTTAGGAGAGAGGCTGTCGGTAGTTGAGGAGAGGAGAGCAACGGTGTTGTGGTGGCTGAGGAAAGGAGAGAGAGGAAGAGAACTAACTAACAGAGAGGGAGAGCATCAGTGTGAGAGAGGAAGAGTGACGGTGGTGTGAGAGGAAAAGAGAGCGGCTTAGGAGAGCAGAGCAATGAGAGAGAGAGAGAGAGAGAGAGAGGGGGGGGGGGGAGGGGGGAGATTTTATTATGTGTGGAGGGCTAACTTTGAGAACAAGGGTTTTGGATTTAACCTCATATTATTGTCACGATATTTGACCTTGACATGACCGTGACAACAAAACATGGAGATGTTGTCACGGTCTTTAACCCTAACACGATCGTGACATATTGTCACGATTATTTCAGGGCCAAAGACCACGACCACATCTTCGTGTTTTATTATCAAGGTTTTTTATCATGATATGTTCTTGTAGATGAAAGGTGACAAGCCATTTTTTATCGTAGTTCCGAGAGAGAGTCGACGCAGACACCACATAATGCAGGCTATCAAATTTCTCTTGAGCATGATCATGGGGAGTGGGATGGATGAGTTCCATTTAGCTATATATGAGTACCTTCGTGAGGGTGAAATTTATTACAGGGGATCGCCTTGATGGCTCGTCTCATCTTATAGTTCAATAATACTGACTATATGGGTTATGTCCAAGTATGCGTTCCTATAACTGCATCCTATAACATTATAATCAAGGCACCAGGGAATATCCCTAGTACGAAGAGGTCATTGGCTAGCTAGGATATGAGAAGATATATTTCACTGTCAGAATCGACAGGGTTTTCTTCGGGTAGAGTATTTTAGGGAGGTTTTTCTTTAGTGTCAAGAAGATGCACATGGTATACCTTACTTCCATGGGTAAGTTATTCCATCCAGTAGTTAGGATGCTTCAATAAATATTAATACTATGATGTTAGAGTTCCCCTTTGTTGAAGAACTGGAGAGTTAGTATTCCATATAAGAGGTTGGGTTATATATTGTCTACAGTGTGACCTTGAATTTTTATACGACAGATCAAATGTTCATGATGCTCTAGCTGAATAAGCTCCTTTATATATGATCTCGTATCTATAGTATCGAATTCTAGGGGCTACGAAGGATGTGGGACCTTATTCATTTAGCTCGAAGACTTTTATTGGGGAGTAATCTCACTGTTCATTTATTTCCCAAACTTGAGGGTTGAGGGTGAATTTGTCTCTAGGACCCAGGTATGTGTTCCTTTTAGTGATGAGGAGATATTTGAAGCAATAGATAATCCCTTATTTAGGCAGGTAACTAGAGTATACATGGTTAGGATTAGATGATGGGACTTTCAAAGTATGTTATGTCTGGCCAAAGGAGATGTCCCATACAAACAAAGAGTGTATAGGATTTGAGCCTATTAAGCGTGAGGGTTCAATATCACTTTTATTGTCTATTTGCATTATATGGATGGTAGTAAGGGAAAGAGTTCTTGATTCGTCTCCCGGACAGTCGGCTTAGGTGGGTATTGCTCGTTGCATGCTGAATCTAGCGGTAAAGATTATCAGGTGGACATGACCCTTTGGTCCTCACGATTGAGGTTCCACCTATTTCTAAAGGGGATCACATGCAAAGTTTATATAACTGGGCTAGGGTTATCTTTTCATTCAGCCTCCCAAGCGATATCCCTTTATGATATGTGGGCCCTCATTCATTATTCTTCTTTGTACAATGATTGTTGATGAGCCTTAAACGTTTAGGTGGTGTGATCGTCTGTTCTGAAATGCTTGTCTCTTTTACTTATCAGTACTCAGGGATAAGATATCATGGTGGCCAACTAACGGATCCTATTGTTTGGTGATAGGATGATATGGTTCTTTTGATAATTCTCAAAGAGCTAATCGAGAATTTGTTTAAAGTAGTGGGTTGGTGGGTGGGTATCGTTGTTATCTTTTGAATCTAAGAGGATGAATAGATGTACTTTTGAGGTAGATTCTTCCTATCTGATGGACTGAATAAGTATTGTAAAGGTGATATTCTCCATTTCTGGGAGAGCTTCATCGTACAATTCTTACCACTCGATCGAGTGATCGACATATGCTAATAAAGGGGTCATGAGTCCCGATTCTTTAGAGAGCATGAATTATGTGACTAAGAGGAGTTCTCGTCTACAACGATTATTTTGAAGGATGTATATGGCACTGATGAAGAAGATCATGTGGTTGATGGTGGTCTTAGTCTTAGTGATAACTTTTATGGAGGGTGATAGCCTGCCCAAAGTGTAGCTATTTAGAAGGGTGCATGTGTCCTCATCCTCGATTTGTCATGAATAGGGACTATGAGGGTAAAGGGGTTAGTGTTTCGAACTGGAGCATTTATTAAGGTGTTGGTACCGAAGTTGGGGTGATATGTTAGGGGATTATTGGTGATATTTGGTTTTGGTAGGATGAGGCTCTTGGCATCGATGAGGTCTTGGATGTCAAACCTTAGGGCTCAACAGTTGTTGGTAATGTGATCGGGTCCCTCGTAGAACTCGTAATACACATCGGCTTGCCAGTTCTTGCATAGGAAAGCAGTGGTATTCTAGTGTTGAGAGGTCTTAAGAGACCATTCATTTTCAGGGCGACGTATACCCAACTGAGTGGAGCTTGTAGGTTGGTAAACTATTTCAGTGGGGCCCTAAACTCTTTCAGGAGGCACAACTTGAATTTTTTTTAGAGAGTATCCTTGTTGGAAATATGCCTCTATGGCTACCATTGCTTGGGAAATATGAATTACCGGGCATGATGCTGGGTTTGGACTACCCATGAGGGTGGTGATTTGAGATGTTGAAGCTCCATACATGTTCTTTTAGGTGGATAACTAGTTTGTAGCTTGACAACTTTCTTTGGTGTATTTGGTAGTCTTTGTAGCCAAACGTTCCTCAATTTTATGCTCAATATATTTAGGTTCTTTGAAGTCAAGGATACAGGTGAGCCCGAGTTCATTTTATACTTCTTTTCGGAGATTTAAGATCATGATTTCTATCTGATCATTTTTAAGAGGTAGTTGACCATCTTATCAGCTTTCTCTCTCCAACGAGTGATGAAAGTGTTAACTGTCTCTCTTTCCTCCTTTTTAAGAAACTCTAAACCTTTACGGGTGATGCCTGTTGATACCAAAATTAATATGCTGATGTGGACCAATAATACGAAGGCACGTGTCAATCAACGTGGCACAATAGCAACGAGGAAGTTCATTTTCCCGACCAACTCATGTTCTACCCGAGTAACAAGGATACACCGAGGAACTCCAGTGCCCCGAGGTACTCTAGCGCTCCGAGGAACTCTTGAGCGACGAGCAGCTAAGGCGGTCCGAGCTGCATCTCGGTCGTATTATTAATTGACAGAATATCAACAGTTCAACCATTCATTGAATATTTATCATCTTGACACACACGCTGCATTAAATGTATTACCCTTTCATATGTATATCATTTAATGTATCAACCCATTCATGTACAGCCTCAATGCTATAAATACCTTGTAACACCCTCATTCAAGGGGGGGGGGGGAGAATTTCTTGAGAGAACTTGTAATCAAGAATTCTGCAAACACTCAGCAATAACATAGCAGTGGACGTAGGCTTTATTCCTAGCCGAACCACTTTAAAAATCTTTGTCTTATTTATTTATCTGTGATTGAATAATTAGAGCAATCTAGTTTTTTACATCAACAGATTGGCGCCGTCTGTGGGAACGACTGTTACTATCGTTTTTCCCCAAAAATCATTTATCATCAATGGCAGATAATCCAGAATCCAGTAATCGAAATGCTGGAAATATTGGAAATCCTCCAAATCCATCTGCACCTCCAGATCTGGCTGGAATTATGACGAATCTGGCTGAAGGACAAACTGCCATGCAAGAAACAATGAGGCAACTCATTCAAACTCTTCACGGCTGTGCACCTACCCATTCAAGGCAAAGGAGTGATCGTGGGCAATCGCGATCCAGGCGTACTGGGTCATATCGTAATGAAGAATCTAATGATTTTTCTTATCAACCTGGGCATACTTCATCGATTCGGGCTACGGATACAGATCAACATATCACCCTCTCTCCGGAGAGAACTAGCGCCTTGGAAAGATTAAGCAGGGCATCTCCTTTCAGTTGGTTAGGACCAAGGATAAATATGAGTCCACCTAGAGCCCCATCGAGAAGCTTTCGACCACCATCAGGTTTGAGAGAAGGATCAGCACAATCAAGACCAGCTACTCGTCGAGATAGATCTCAGGAAGCTACGTCAGAACAATCAATTGCTCAGACTAAGCATCCCGAGGAAGGAAATGAAGCATGGAAGGGTTCCATTCAGCGATTGGAGGATAGACTTGGAGAAATGGCTAAAGAAAGGAATCCCTTACAGAGAACTTTTGTTCAAGGGACACCTTTTGTGCAGGCCATTGTGAATTTTCCTACACCATCTAAATTCAAAGCACCCGTAGTGACCCCTAAGTATGATGGAAAAACAGATCTTGTTCTTCATATAGAACAATACCAAGCTGCTGCCGACATATATGCCGTCCCTGACGAGATGAGATGTAGAGCATTCTTTGGAACTCTTACCGGGTCTGCACAGATATGGTACAACAATCTTCCTCGGGGTAAGATTTTGACTTTTATTCAATTGGCCGAGTTGTTCATTGGCAATTTTTGTTTTGGAGCAAAGCCGGTAAAGCGAGTAGCACACTTGCTAAGTGTTAGACAAAAATCAGGTGAAAGTACTAGAGATTACATAACTCGTTTTAATAACGAGAAGTTGGAAGTCATAGATTACGAAGAAAAGACAGCGATCACTGCTTTGATGAGTGGTTTGCTGCCTAATAAGTTATATTACACTTTGGCCAAAGATCCACCTAAAACTATGTCGGAGTTGATGGCGAAAGCGGCCAAAATCATGAATGCCGAGGAGGCGATGGCTGCGAAGAAGAATATGGATAAAGAAACCAAGGTTGAGGTTGACAAATCTAAGAAGAAAAAGAAAAAAGGTAATGGTGGCGACAAGCACTCCAAGAATAATAGGACGTCATGGGAAGTCCTAAAGAAGTACGACAATTATACTCCATTGAAAATGGGTATTAATCATGTTTTGGAAGAAATCAAGAATAGCGAGGATATCAAGTGGCCAGATAAACTGAGGACAAATCCTGATCTGAGGAATAAGGCCAAATATTGTGAGTTTCACAAAGATCATGGCCATACGACCAAAAATTGCATAGCCCTTCATAACGAGATTGAAACGCTCATCCGAAGAGGAAAATTGTCAAAATATGTAGATCGCAGGGGTGAGAGGAAGAATGATGATAGAACTAGAGAGAGATCTAGATCTCCTCGTCGTGCAGAGGAGAAAAAGAAGAGGGACCACGAAGATGATCCAGATGATGACCCCGATCTTCCCAAGAAGCCAAGGCAGCCTGAACGAGAGGTATTTTCCATACGTTTTGGGTCATTTGATTGTAATGTTATTACAGGAGGAGATGCAGGAGGAGGAGACCTTACTGCAGAAAGAAAAGCTTACCTCGGAGAGGCTCAAGCTTGTTCATATATTCAGCGAATAAACCTGGCCGAGGATGATCGTCCGAGGAAGGTAAACAAAGAGAAGCTAGTTATTGGTTTTTCAAAAAATGACCTGGCAGGTGTTCTTTACCCTCATGACGATCCTTTGGTGATCAAAATGAGGATGAAGGATGTGATCATTTCAAGGGTGTTGGTAGACAACGGTAGTTCGGCAGACATCATGTACTATTCATGATTTGATAGCTTAAATTTGAAATTATCTCAATTGGAACCTTATCACAGACCCCTTCTGGGTTTTGCTGGTGAGAAAGTTTTTCCACTTGGGACGATCAAGTTGGATATACTCATTGGAATTTAGTCTGCTTGTCGAACAGAAAGAATACGCTTCTTTGTGATGGATAAGAATGTGCAGTCAGCCTACAACATCATCATGGGAAGAGTTGGATTGAAGAAGTTCGAAGCAGTTCCATCTACAGTACATCAGTGTTTGAAATTCCCAACAAATTTTGGAGTCGGAGTTGTGAAAGGTGATCAAAAAGTAGCTCGGGAATGCTATTATTCGTCTGCCGAGCAAGAAGAACTTGAAGAGTCAAGGAAAAAGACTACTACTTACCAAGTGGAGGAAGGTACAGAAATTAAAACTCTTGATCCTAGGGATGAATCCCAACTTATAAAAGGACAAGTGGTGGAATCTACAGAAAATGTTATTCTGGACGACGAACATCCTGAACGAATAACCCATATAGGTTCATCGTTGGATGTGTCAATAAAACAGGAGTTGATAATTTTCTTGAGAAATAGGAAGAATACTTTTGCTTGGAGTCATGAAGACATGCCAGGAATAAATCCAAACTTCTTATGTCATGAGCTCAATGTGAATAAGGAGATCAAGCCTGTGAAGCAGAGAAGAAAAGTGTTTAGCCCCGAGAAGAACCAGGCCATACAAGAGGAGGTCGAGAAGCTCCAGAAAGCCCAATTCATTGAAGATGTGAAATATCCAGATTGGTTGGCAAATGTGGTGATGGTAAAGAAGAAGAAGAACAATAAATGGAGAATGTGTGTTGATTTCACTGATCTTAACAAGGCATGCCCAAAAGATCATTTTTCATTGCCTAGAATCGACCAGCTAGTGGATGCTACCTCGGGACATGAGTTGCTCAGCTTCATGGATGCATATTCTGGCTACAATCAGATCAAAATGAAACCTAAAGACAGGGAAATTACTTCTTTTATTACCCCAAGGGGAACTTATTGTTATAATGTTATGCCTTTTGGTTTGAAAAATGCAGGTGCAACATATCAGCGGCTGATGAACAATGTTTTTGCCGAACAAATCAGTTGCAACATGGAAGTCTATGTCGACGATATGCTAACAAAGAGCAAGAGAGTTGCTGATCATCTAGTTGACTTAGGTCAAACCTTTGATCAATTAGATAAATACCAAATGAAGCTCAACCCGACGAAGTGTACCTTTGGAGTACGAGAAGGAATGTTCCTCGGATACATCGTCAACCAACGAGGTATTGAGGCGAATCCAGAAAAGATCAAAGCTCTTTTAGGGCTGCGATCCCCGACGACGAGGAAAGAAGTACAAAGTCTTACAGGACGAGTTGCGGCGCTCAACAGATTTGTATCCCGAGCAACTGATAAATGTCTCCCATTATTCAAAACGCTACGAAAAAGTTTTGAATGGACTGATGAATGTGAGAAGGCCTTTCAAGACTTAAAGAGGTATTTGGGGGCACCACCATTGTTGTCCAGGCCAATAACTGAAGAGACGTTGTACTTATATTTGGCAGTATCAGAGAATGCAGTTAGCTCAGCATTGATCAGATTGGAAAATGGAGTCCAGAAGCCAATTTATTACACAAGTAAAGCTTTCCGAGGTGCAGAAATCAGGTACCCAAAGCTAGAAAAATTGGCATTGGCATTAATCGAAGCAAGTAGAAGAATGAGGCCATACTTCCAAGCCCATACAATTGTCGTGTATACTGACATGCCATTAAGGCAAGCCCTTCACAAGCCCGAAAAATCAGGAAGATTGATGTATTGGGCAATAGAACTCGGTGAATATGATATTGTGTATGAACCCAAATCGTCATTAAAGGGGCAAGTTGTAGCAGATTTTATAGCAGAATTCACGTACCCTGATACCCCCGAGGAACAAAAGGTGCTTGCTGACCAACCTGTGGACGATACAGGATCAGCAGACACAGGTCCAGACCAATTACGGTTGGTAAGAGGATTTGTGGATGTAGAAAAATCAGCATATTCAAACCCAGACCAACTCTGGTTGGTAAAAGGGCGCGAACAGATGATCGACGAGGAGCGAAAGATACCAGAGGATGATGAAAGAAAACAGCAGATATTTTACCGAGGAGCTCTGACAGATAAAAAATTTGAAGACGAGTCACCTACATGGAGATTATATGTAGATGGATCATCTTGCACAGCTGGTTGTGGAGCAGGGATTATTTTAAACACCCCAGATGATATTGACATGGAGTATGCCTTGCGATTCCAATTCAAAGCTTCCAATAATGAAGCTGAGTATGAGGCCATGATAGCAGGTTTTAATTTGGCGAAAGTTATGGAAGCACGACAAGTAATTGTGTTCAGTGATTCTCAATTAATTGTGAATCAGATGATGGGAATATATGTAGTTAAGGGATAATTAATGATGAAGTACCATGCAAAGGTGATGGAATTATTGACAGAATTTGATGCTATTCAATTGATAAGAATACCGAGGATAGAGAATGCGAGAGCAGATGCATTGGCCCGATTAGCATCAGCTACCCGTACCGAGCTACGAAGAACAATACCAATTGAAGTATTAGAAAGTCAGAGCATAGAAGAAGACCTGACAGTGAATATTATTACCCTTGATTTAGGACCATCCTGGATGGATCCCATCAGGGCATACATTGAAGAAGGAAAATTACCGGAGGATAAGCTAGCTGCCAAGAAATTGAAGTATAAAGTTGCTCGGTATGTGTTAACTAATGGTGTTTTGTATAGACGAGGAATTATGGCAGGTTTGCAGAGATGTGTACATCCATCAGAAGTCAAGGAATTGGTTGAGTAAATCCATGAAGGATCCTGTTGAGCTCATGTAGCAGGTCGGACACTTTTGCAAAGGGTAATGACACAAGGATACTACTGGCCGACGATGAGGGCTGATTGTATAGCCTATGCCAAGAAGTGTGACAAGTGCCAACGCTTTTCCTCCATCCGAAGAACTCCACAAGCATTGTTAACACCCATAACTTCACCTTGGCCATTTGCCATGTGGGGGATTGATTTGGTTGGACCATTGCCGACGACCCGAGGAAGATTCAAGTACCTCGTCGTGGCAGTAGATTATTTTACTAAGTGGGTGGAAGCTGAACCACTAATTGAAATGACATACGAGAAGATATATCAGTTCATTTGGAAGAACATCATTTGTCGATATGATCTCCCTCATGCTTTCATCACAGATCATGGAACACAATTTGACAACGAGGAGTTTGCCGCCTATTGTCAACAATCAAACATCCTGAAGACCCATTCAGCACCAGGTCATCCTCAAAGCAATGGGCAGACTGAGGTGACGAACAGAACGCTGCTAAATGGTTTGAAGAAAAGGCTAAGCGAAGCTAAAGCTAATTGGATTAATGAGCTACAGTCAGTTTTGTGGGCTTACCGAACAACTCCCCGAGCAGCAACTGGAGAATCACCATACATGTTAGCATTTGGAAGTGAGGCTGTGATACCTGCCGAGTTGGGTCTCCCAACACATAGAGTGTTGAATTTCAATTCCCCAGTCAGCGATTTGATGAGAAGACTGGATTTGGATATGCTCGAGGAAGTTAGAGAAGAGGCAGCCATTAGGAATGCTGCTTACCAATAACGTATTGCTCTGTTATACAACAAAAGGGTGAAGAAATGTGACTTAAAATAAGGGGATTATGTGCTAAAGAAAGTCATTCAGAAGCATAATAAGCTGGAAGCAAACTGGCATGGACCTTACCGAGTTAAAGAAGTTGTTCGACTAGGAACTTACAGAATAGCAACTCTAGAAGGAGAGGAATTTAAGAATGCATGGAATGCTGAACACCTGCGCAAGTATTATCAGTAATGTAAAATGTAAAGCATTTCCTTCATTATGAATAAAACGAGGATGTTTCACCATTTTCTTTCTGTTGAAAATTTTCTGGGGAATACTAGTGTAACACTACGCTTATAAAAAATACAAAAAATACTCCTTTGGTTAGGAGGCGACACTAGCGTGATCAACTACGGTTGGTAAGATAACTAGTGGACAGTTCGAAAGAACCAAAAAATACTCCTTTGGTTAGGAGGCAACACTAGCGTGATCAACTACGGTTGGTAAGATAACTAGTGGACAGTTCGAAAGAACCAAAAAATACTCCTTTGGTTAGGAGGCGACATTAGCGTGATCAACTACGGTTGGTAAGATAACTAGTGGACAGTTCGAAAGAACCAAAAAAATACTCCTTTGGTTAGGACGTGACACTAGTTGGTAAGATGACTAGTGGACAACAACATTATTAAAAAATACCAATTTTGGTTGATTGGATTTGAAAATATACTCTCACATTCCAACTTATGTTGGTAGGGAGGTAAGATTATTACAAAAAGTTCTTTGAAAAGTGAAAATATTTCAAATAGAACCAAGTATGGTTGGTCGGGGATAAAAACCCATCAAGTGTAGTTGGTCGACAAGCACAATTTAACAACCTTGGTTGGTTGGAAACAGTTTAAACATTTTATACTCATTACTTTATTATTAAGTGATGAAGCAGCATTGATACCTGTAATTTTGATTACATATTGTTATCTTTTTAACAAATACATATACACAAATGTTTGATAAACACAAGACAATCGCAATACAAATTTGCAAACAGAAAATGAGATTCTTTCATTAAGATAAAAATGTGTTACAAGCTCTACATATGTGCTAATTATTACATTGAAAAAAACCTATTCTATTGGTTTCTTTCCTTTAGCTTTTGAAATAGGTTCCTCGCCGACAGGAGGATCTTCCAGGCAAAGGGGAGAGTTAATAAAATTCAAATCCTTCAGCATCCTGACATTCATTATTGAAGGGGTATCCAAGAGGTGCTCGGGGCGAGATATGTCAACTTGAGAATGAAGATTATAATCACCAAGATATTTCGAAATTAAGCTCCGAGGAATGGCGCGAGCTGGAATCCATGCCATATCCAATTTATAGGGTGGTATGGGCAAGTCTAATAACCCAGGACTATGATAATCCCATAGGTAGTGCCCCTGATCAAGCTTCAGCACTCCAAGGGCGTTCAACCATCCCTGTTTATAACCTTCATTATTGGCACTTTCAATGTGAGCATCCAAATGACAAAGGGCCTCATTATAGCCTGCCATCCAGAACTCACGAGGTTGTTTATGGAATTGGAAGGTCATTCTATCCAATTTTTCATGAATGTTTTTGATGAAAAGGTCCTTGGAATCCAAATCAGATTTTGCTGCAGCAAGTTGATCTTCTAAAGATAGGTTCTTCTTGGACATTTGAGAAAGAGCATGATCCTTAGCATTCAATTGGAACGCTTGAGTTTCCAAAGTAGATTGAGTTCGAGCCTCTTCAACATTACGACTAAGAACTCTTGATCGGCTCCGAGAAGCGACTGGAGAACCTTGCTCCTCGAAAACATTTCGAGCAGTTCTTCCTCGTCCCCGAGAATCTCTTCCTCGTCCCCGAGCAGTCACAGGAATAACAGATCTTCTTAAGTTATCCAATTCTTGCCTTAATTTGGCGTTTTCAACTTCTAAGAACGAGAAACCTTCATCTGTAATTGGTACTAAAGCAT
This sequence comes from Sambucus nigra, assembly GCA_949130495.1. Lineage (NCBI taxonomy): Eukaryota > Viridiplantae > Streptophyta > Magnoliopsida > Dipsacales > Adoxaceae > Sambucus > Sambucus nigra. Next base: position 157,644,105 of record OX422210.1, on the reverse strand, counting down.
TAGAAGATGAAGCTGCAGATTCATACTGTGCCAGTTTTTTCTTTAAATTATTATTTTCTTGTTCCAGGATCTCGACGATCTGCCTGCAGGCCTCAACTTCACCTTTTAGGGTCTTTTTCCTAATATCATATCCAACGATGATCTTTTTATGGCCTGTATCAGAAGACAGTTGTTGATATCTACTTTCATACTCCTTATGCAACAAAGCAGTTGACTCATTGTGTTGATTCTAAAGATCTTCTAAGGAACAATGAAGTTCCTCGATCAAATCGTAGTATGCCGCATTATTGGCCACAGATCGATCCAGCAAATCCTTCAAGTATCAGTAAGCTTCAACTGCTTGCTCTGAGGCATCATGGCCAAGGATGTCGGCAATCTCTGATACACTCAGGTCTGTATGACCAGCCTTATAATATCCATTGTATAGTTGCATCATCTTTGTATCAGGAGCAGATATCAGTTACATTCTGGCCATAAACTAATAAAGAGGACACAACAGTCAACAAAAAGAAGTCATCAACAACAGAGATGAACAAAGATGTATTTTATTAAATCTCAAAGGGATTACATTGTTCGATTACAAGTAATGAAAAATATAAGAGATACCGAACAACTTCACACCTTTTCCTTGTCTCCCAAGACTTTCTCGGGAGGCTGGGACGAGGAGCTTGGTTGTTCGGTGGTCACAGCGGCTTGATCAGCAGGAATCTTCTCAGGAGGAGGAGGCATGGAAGAAATGTCCTCGGTGGCAGAAGGTTGAGAGACAGGGATTTGATCACCTATGGCTGCAGAGGATTCATCAGAAACAGGCTCATCTTCTTCTTCTTCCACAATTGATGGAGGAGGGCCATGGAGGTGTAGCTGAAATAGATCAGAATCTTCTTTGATTTTCAATTCCTGAAGAGCAACTACCCAACCATCTTGGAAGTATTTCAACTTCCCATACTGGACTTGGGATGTCATTGCAGCAATCCCCTTGTCCCATCCTTTATCCCAGCCAGCGCTGAAGGATTTTTTAACTGCGAGTTTTCTTCTCAATTTCTCCGAAGAAAGCTTCGCATCCAATTCTTCCTTTTGGCTTTTGATATCTCGCAGGGCGAGCAACTCTTCCTCTGCCTTCTTCAACTTATCTTCAAGCTCTCCAAAATTCTTGAGCTTGTCGTCATATTTTTTATGCTCAACCTCCAAACTTTTCACTTTATTCTCCAAACTCTTGGAGATCTCAGCCAGTTTCACTTTCTCAGCCTCAGCAACTGACAACTTTTTCTCCCAAACAGTCTTGTCCTCATTATACTGCTGGCGAGATTCCTTCAAGGATTGGGTCAAACCCAACAGAGCATCCTCTACGCCAGACGAGGAGCTTGAAGCCTTAATAGCTTCATCTTTCTTCACAATGTTATTGAAACAATTCACCAGCTGAAAGATGAGAAAAACAGTAAAGTCAATACAAAAATACAAGAATTCAGAGAAAGAAAGAAAACCCAGAGTATGAGATATTAACTGAAGCAAGATGACGAGTAGCTAGGGATGTCAGCATATCCCTAGAAAATTTTTCATCAATTCCTTGGACCTCGGGTATGATCCAAGTTTTTACCGAGCTCATTGCAGAGCTCGGAGGAATGATGGTTGGAACACCAACACCACCAGCAGGTAAAGAGGAGGCAGTTTCAGCCAGAATGACTGAGGATGATTTCCTCAATCTCCTCAAAGGGACCTCAGCAGCTTCAACCAAGGAAGAACTCTTGGTCGGAGAGATAGTAATCACTTCCACGGGAGCAACTTTCTTGCTCGGGGCCACTGGGAGCTTCTCGGTAGCTTTTGAAGGCGCAACATCCACCTTCTTAGTCCCCTCTGGGACATCAAGTTTACTTTTCTTTGCCTCAGCAGCAGATGAAATGTCATCAAATAGAGCAGGAGGAGCTCTTTTCTTGCCCATTCTCTAACTTAAAGGAAGATGAGAATCTGAAGAAGAATCCTCTGGAGTTGAAGAAGGCTCAACAGGGCGAGCAGTATAAGAGGTTGTATAGCTCTTATACTGTAGCAAATATGATGCAGACCTGATGTGCTCGTCTGCAACATTCTTATGCAAACCCCAGATAAGTTTCAGATGCTTGATATTAACTTCTGATTCCTTTGGAGTTTTTCTTTTACTATCAACTGCAAACAAACACATAATAAAATATCAGTCATACATTTTATCAAACATAAAGAATTCGTAAATTCAGAAAAGAAATAAAATAAAAAATAAACCTATCCCATTGCCATAGGTGGGGCATCTGGGACCGTTGTATACACCATCTCCAACTAAAGGGGCATGTTGCCAATTTTTAATAACGACCCCATGTTCAAAATAATCTCTATTTGCATCTGGGAGGTTAACTACAAGGGCTCTATTCAAAAACCTAGTTTTTAAATAATAAATATTATCTAGAACGGCCCATCTATAGCAGTACATTATTTCAGGGATCCCTATACGAGTCCCATGAGTTAGATTTAATTTGTACACCCCATTAATTATTCTCCATGAATTGGGGGCTATTTTTGCAGGGACAAGGTCAAAATACTGACAAAACTCAAGACACAATGGATTTGGCGGAAAAGAAAATCCACATTCAGCAATGAATAGACTGGGGAACCAATGTCCCTCAGCCAATCGAAAATAATCTAAAGGCTCAGAAAGAACCTCCAGAGTTACCCAGGACGGAATGGAAAAATTGGAACGAAATTTCTCAACAGATTCCACAATATAAACCATACTGAATAAAAGAGATACAAAAGAAAGGAAGAAGATCTTACAGGAAGAAAGGAGGTATGTTGACAACGAACGAAAACAAGGATGAAGGCACAAGAGAGAAGGAGAGAATAGAAAGCTTGAATGCATGAAATTGGAAAAAGAAGAAGACGGTATGGTTACCTAAGAAGTTTAAATACTTTGCCTTGGGAAGCGGCGAAGGAAATGATTACGAAAAAGAAACTAGTGAACTTCCGGGGGCTAAAAGGACAAAAAGGGCACTAAGATCGAAGCGTTCTTAAAAAAGGCGGATTCTTTGAATTTAGAAATAAATTCAAATACAATGCTCCTAAAACCCAGGAAGATCATTCAATATTTCCATAAACCGAGAAAGAATGTTCCATACTCCTCAAAGTTCGAAATATGAAACATTGGGGGCTTCTGTTGATACCAAAATTAATATGGTGATGTGGACCAATAATACGAAGGCACGTGTCAATCAACGTGGCACAATAGCAACGAGGAAGTTCATTTTCCCGACCAACTCATGTTCTACCCGATTAACAAGGATACACCGAGGAACTCCAGTGCCCCGAGGTACTCTAGCGCTCCGAGGAACTCTTGAGCGACGAGCAGCTAAGGCGGTCCGAGCTGCATCTCGGTCGTATTATTAATTGACAGAATATCAACAGTTCAACCATTCATTGAATATTTATCATCTTGACACACACGCTGCATTAAATGTATTAACCTTTCATATGTATATCATTTAATGTATCAACCCATTCATGTACAGCCTCAATGCTATAAATACCTTGTAACACCCTCATTCAAAGGGGGGGGGGGAATTTCTTGAGAGAACTTGTAATCAAGAATTCTGCAAACACTCAGCAATAACATAGCAGTGGACGTAGGCTTTATTCCTAGCCGAACCACTTTAAAAATCTTTGTCTTATTTATTTATCTGTGATTGAATAATTAGAGCAATCTAGTTTTTTACATCAACAATGCCCATCTCCTCATTGTCTTCGTACAATTTTAGGAAATCATAACATACATCGTGCTAGATTTTTAACGGTCCCTTCTTGAAAGTTTGGCTCAATTGGCTGAGGGATATGTATGTAATCGAGAGGAGTTGGATGCGGGACAAGAGTGTAATCGTGATGACTTGAATGTGGGATAAGTGAATTATTAAAACCGCGTTCAAATTATTGTGGTGAAAAATGGTTGGTTGGATGTTGCGATGAGAAATAATGGTTTGTCATACACTTCCAAACGATCAACAAGTCATTTATTTTTTCCCGAAGGAGGATGGTTGGCACACATTTCCTCGACAAGCCAAATTTGATATGGAATATAATATTGTGTCCTAGTATTTTTATTCTTGTCATTATATCAACACATTAGAAAGACAACCCAATCTATAGTGGGATGGGTGCTTTTATGTATGTACAATTGTATATGATTAGTTATGAAAGTGTTCTTTCTAAGGTGTTTTTCAGTGATCAAAATTTTACTGGTTCGTTGATAGAAAATTCTTAGTTCATTAGCAACCCATATCTCAACCATTTTCTATTAACAAACACATACACACTAAAAAATGCATATGGACACAATTATAAAATATGTCAAATAAAACCCATGAATCACTGTGGAAGATAATTGTTTCGATGGTCACTACGGAAGAAAATATGTCACGTAGAATTCATGAATCACTATGGAAGAAAATATGTCACACGAACGTGAATTCTGGTTCCAAAATTAATTAAGACTTCATATAATATGGATTCATAAAAAAAGTTTGAATGTGTAGAAACTTTATTTGTATAGCTGTACAAAAAGGATTTAGTTATGTATATCTTCTTTTACCCTGTTTGGTAATACACATGCTCAGTTAAATACCCAACCCAAACAAATTGATATGTTTCTCTATTTGGTATAAAACTGGTAATAATGTAAGCATATATAACCTACCTAGTATGTATTTATTGTCATGTAATATGTTTTGAATACTACACATCATATATGCTTGTGGTACATAAAGATGGTATGGTTTTTTATTTATGTCCATCCTTCTGTTTTTGTCCCATTTTAGTTTTTGATGGTCACGTGTCTAATTCTATTGTTCAAGGGGTGGGATGTCTAGTTGTGTCATGGATAATTTATGGGATGTTAAAAAAACACAAGTGATGATAAAAAGATTGAAACGGAGGTGTGCAAGTAACCAAGGTAAACGTGGAAACAAATATTGTTGATAAAGCTTGATTGTTCGTTCATACAATGAACAAAAGTGATGAATAAAATTACATCTATGTGGTAAAAAATCAAAATAAAATAGAATTATTTGGAGTGATGTAATGTTAGGAATTAACATGATTTTTTTCCTATGAGGTCGTAAAACACAATTATCAAATTTTCTCGAGTAGACTTCGTGCAGCCATTAGTATAAATACAAGCCTTCTCATTTATTGGATACTAACTCTTCACCACCTACCTCCAAAGTCTCATAACCTTAAGAACCCCCAAGAACAAACGCCCTCCAACGTTAAAAACTAAACCTTTCTCTCCATTCATGTTTGATCAGTCAAAGCCCTGATTTTAACCTCATATATCTTCGTTAGTGTGCCTACAACTTTGTCTCGCAAATAAATTCCCCCCCCCCCCCTCTCTCTCTCTCTCTCTCTCTCTATATATATATATATATATATATATATATATATATATATTTATCTATCTATCTATCTATCTCCGGATCATTATTCATAAGGATCTTCATCACCACACTACGCGCGTTGTGCCTTTACCCACTCTACATCACCCTTTTTAGATCTTCAACAAAATGTGTCAACTATGTTAATCGACATATGAAAACTTACCATTCTAAAACCTTAATGTGCCATTTAAAAGAGGATTTGATCCAAAACATGCGACAAATTTAAAAAGTAACTATCATTTAAACATTACAAACAAATAAATGTGATGATTTGTTCAAGAACCTTAATAGACAAATGCCTACCTTAACAAATGAATGCTCATTAAAAAATGACAAACAAAAGTTTGTCGTGTTAAATTAATACGGTAGCCAAAATTATTATAGTATTTATGGCCATAACGGTTGAATTTATATCACAAACAAGACGCATACTTCTATATATCTAAAAAAATGTGAGGTATATACAATTAATGGACCAGGAGTCCACATAATAATAATAATAATAATAATAATAATAATAATAATAATAATAATAATAATAATAATAATAATAATAATAATAATAATAATAATAATAATAATAATAATAATAATAATAATAATGGTGAACATACAAGAAAAAAAATGGTGAACATAAAGAAAAGACAATCAGAAAAAAAAAATGGATGCATCAGAAGCCTTGTAAATGAAACAATAGATCCCTCAGTCACAATGTAACTCCAACTCAGAAAAGAAGACCCCTCAGCTCAAACTAGATCGAAACAAGTTGTTTATCGATTTTAATCAAGACCTTAGCCCAATTATTGACAATAGTTGACAACTTTACTCCTTTAAAGACTTTTTATAACGATGCCCAAATAAAGTTATGTCATGTTTTGGACAATAATATCAAGTTCCAAAACGATTTCTTCCCCTATAATCTTCAAAAACTACAATAAAAAAATGATATAATCATCCAAATAAAAAATGAGGCAGAAGATAGAAATGTTTTGGGTCTCTAATGTTGCAATAAATCTCAAACATCCACCTCATTATGAGCAGTTAGCCATGCAAATATACAGACTTTTTAGGGTTTATTACATTTCCAAATTCTTTTGTATGGATTAAAGGAGAGGGAAGAGGAATCCACCTTGATTTCGTATTAAAATTTTCATGAAAAGTAACAGGATGAATTGCCTATCCATATTATTTATCGGGAATATCTTACAAATGTGGATTCATGTCCTTAGTGCCCTAATTTGCCATAATGGGGCAACGAATGCACACTAAAGGTGCGAATTTACACAAAGCATGCAAATTTAGGGAAATACCCAAATTATGATTATGTTTAATGCTTAAAGGAATTTATTTTGATGTTTGTGCAAGTAATAAAAGGCCTTAAAGTCTCATTAGCTCCTACTTGTAATGTTAGACGTGACATTCTTCATACCTTGGAGTCGTTTACCTCTAACCTTGCAATTAATTTTACATATATGTTATATATGAACTTGATAACTATTCCGGCCAAAATTCTTTATTCGTAAAATTGGAACACTATCACGGATAGAGGGGCTCTTAACTTTATACGTGATAAGTTGATTAGTCTCACTTAAAAGACACGGTTGACACTGAAATTCAATTACGCTAAATTTAGTTACGTTATTAAAACGTCAAAATTCAACAAAGGGGATTACTAGATAAGTTTAATTTTGTACCACATAGGATGCAAGTCTTTTAGTCAGTAGATTGAATTAATTTGATTACTGTTCCAGAACTAAAATCCCCAAATGACAATTAAAAATGAATATAGCTTGCATCATGCACTATGGATTTGAGAGTTAAACAATAATTCTAATACAAAACTCATTCACACAAATCCATACTATATATAGTAATATAAAACATAAACAATAAATTTTTGGAAAAGTTAAACAAATAAACGGTTACACAACAATAAACCCCGCACCAATCTACATCTCCATATCCGGATCTTCATCTTCATACAAATCAGAACACTTAAACCCAACACAAATCATCCAAACCAATCGGAATAACACACTCAAATATGTAACATCATCAACAAACAAAATTACTTTATAAAACGAAAAATCGATTCATTATTAACATCAAACGAATAACTTAGAAATGCAGATTTCTGAAAATAAAAATTACTAACCTGAAATATGAGATCTGAAAATGGAGGTGTAAAATGGATGCAATGTGAGATTTGAAAATAGAGGTGTGCAATATAAATGAGCACGAAGAGGGGAGAGGAGAGAGAAGAAGAAAATGAATTTGTAGTTACAAATTTGTGACTACTCATAATAACAAAATTTGTGACACTTCCTGGCAGTTACAAATTAAGCTTAATGCTAAAATTTGTGGTTGTTTATGGTAGTTACAAATTTATAACTTCTCATATCAGTTACAAATTAACCCTGATGCCAAATTTTGTAACTGCTCATGGTAATTACAAATTTGAGAATAGTCATAGCAGTCATAAATTAAAGACTAATGACAAAATTTGTGACTGCTCGTGGAAGTTACAAAGATGTGACTGCTAATAACAGTCACAAATTAATCATATAACAAGATTTATCACTGCCATTAGCAGTGACAAACAAATTCACTCAGATCTTTTATTGCCAAAAAAATTTATCACTCATAATGGAAGTTACAAATAATTTTGTTACTGCTTCCGATAGTAATAAAGTTTGTCATCCCCGTTAGCAGTTACAAGCAAACAGTCACAAAATTAGTGTTTTGGTGTAGTGTGTGTTTTGAGTATATATTAAAATAAATATATATTTATATTTATTATAGGATTTGACTGGGTAGATTATATAAATATAATCACACTGTTTTTATTTATTATAGATATCAATAAGCTTATTGACTAAAGAATCAAGTCTAAGGTTAATAATATATATGCAATACAATCAAAATATTTTTCTAAATGAGTAATTTCGATCAACACTATTTTTATCCAAAAGATCCTGTAAATAATACTGATTTTACGTCTAAAAATCACATGCAATACTACTAAACTGTTTTTTCTGAGTAAACATAAATTATATTGTATCACAGAATTCACATGTATTGTAAATAAATAAATATTTATAAACAGACAACAAAAAAATTACGTGATTTGATATACAGAAAATAATTTTTGCAACACAGATTATTGTGACACCAAATCTGTAATTAATTACTACAAAAATCATTTGGGTAAATAAAATAACAGTACAGAAATCTTGTCTTAAGATTGTTATCCAATATGATTATAAGTATTAAAACATACACGAATTTATATATTTATAATAATATGAAATAAGCATGTAAACATACAATGACAATAATGGAAATATAAACGATTGATCCAAGTCCATGTAAGGTTCCCTCCTTTAAAGAGTTAGGATACCCCAAGGGCACCAAGTCGGAATGCCACAATGAGTTATAATATACTACATTCATTTTTCATATTTTATGTATGTGAGACTTTGGCTTTAACAACACACTTCAATCAAATTTCACGTTTCAAGTGTGTACATCCAATAATAATTTCTTATTCATTAATTCATGGTTTCACACTTGTGAGTATACCAGGTCATATTTCTCATGGAGAAAAACGCGTTATCACTTCGAACTGTCTCGAAAAACATGTGAATCCCATAATAAATTAATCCTAAATTAATCGAATTAATAAATTGTCAACACATAAAACCCATAAATTTCCAACAAGATGTTTGAAGACTCAACTCAGAATCTCAATAGTTCTAAAATTAATTGATATGCGATGTGTTGGGCACAAAATGAAAACATTAAGAATGTCAAATGCTACACTAGGTAATGTTTAAGGGATTCTGACTTTTGACTAAATTTGTTTTAGCGGACATATTTAAGGTTTACCCAATAGAAAGATAGGTCGATTTGTATATGAAAATTACCTTACTATTTTGTGTATCCATTAAGAATGATTTAACAGATCATTTTTAATATATTTCGTTACACAAATGAAAATGGTTCAAATTCAAATTTAGTATTAAAGAGTTTAAGTCGTTAGCAGGTGAACTTGTCATACATGACCAGATAAATAATGTAATACTCCATCAGACCTACATTACAAGTACAAGTTTGAAAGTGAAACAATTCAAAAAAAGAATTAAGATAGCCTGTATTTGAGAAAAAAATAAAATATAAGTTAGCTTCTAAGATTTATGAATATTTATTAAATTCAACACATGCACTTATATCATTGATCAATTATGAGTAAAATTTTGAATTTGGAATCTCACCCAATTTTATGTTGTAATATTAAAAATATTACTATTAATTCCAAACGGAACAAGAAAAAATTAACTATTCCTAAACAGATGAAGTGTGAATTTAGGTATACATACACATGATTAATAAAAAGAGTATTTTAAGTCAGCTCAAAATTTTAAGAACAAAAAATGAAATGAACTAGGGTTGTGTTTCGGCCGGATCGGATCGGAAAATGACCTTTCAGAAAAAATTCCAATTTTTTCGAAAATAAAATATTCGTTCCAATTTCCTATCCAATTTTTTCGGAAAATCAAAAAAGTTTCCGAATTCGGAAAAATCGGAAAATTGGAAAAAAATTGAAAAATTCGGAAATTCAAAAAATATACTAAAAATTCAGAAATTTTGGAAATTCCAAAAATTCAAAAAAATTAATATAGGATTTTCGATTACTCGAAATTTTCATTTTAAAGAAATCGAAAAAAAGATTTAACCCAACATGTAAATATGTAAGGATTTAACGATTTTTTTCATTTGTGTAGAGGATAGATGTATATTCTCCTTTTATAGAGAACTTTTTTGGGCCTCTCTTCCTCTCTTAGTCGACGTGGGACACATGAAAATGTTTAAAAAAAATAGAAAAATTGAAAATCAGAAAATATTTCGAAAAAAATCGAAAATAATTCGAAAAAATCGGATCGGCATAGTTTCGGAAAAATCGTAAAATCGGAAATTCAGAATTATTTTCAATTTTCGATCCGATTTTTTTCGAAAAAATCGGAAATCAGAAAATCGAAAATCGAAAACCTCATATACGTTCCAAAATCGAAAAATATCGAATCAAATATCGAAAAAATCGAAATGTTCGAAAAAAAACACAGCCCTAAAATCTAGGGGTGGCAATTCGTGTGCGTCGTGTCGTGTTCGGGTCGTGTCATGTCGAGTTCGTGTCAAGTATTAGTCAACCCTAACCCAACCCATTTAACTAATCATGTCAAATGAGCAAACACTAACCCGACCTATTTATTATCGTGTCGTGTTCGGGTTGACCCGCATAACCCATTAAGTAAAATATAAAATAATTTTTTTCTTCTCTCTTAACCAATCATACCAATCATAGGCCTACAATAACTTAAGTTTAATTAATTTCAACTTCTTTCAACACATAAATAATTTATCATCCGATTCTTCATGAATTATATAGAATGCCTATAAAGATATATAAATTATCTAATATATTTTTCATAAAATACGAGTTAAGCGGGTCTATTCGTGTCATTTTCGAGTTATACGTGTTTGACACTAAACCAACCCGTTTATTATTCGTGTTGGCGGGTCGTGTCATATTCAAGTTCGTGTCAAGAAATCGTCAACCCTAACCCGCAAATTTCGTGTCGAAATATCGTGTCGGGTCAAAAATTACCCCCCCCCCCCCCCCCCCCCCCCCCCCCCCCCCCTACTAAAATCAACCCGCCACGATGATTTATCAGCTCTACCCTCTACGTTAAAATGCTAACTGCCAAAAATTTGTTTCGCTAAAAAAAAAGGTTTATATAGATTATAACAGCTCAGAAGCTAAGTGGAAATTGACTTGCCAACAACTTTGTAATTCAATTGTCGAAGGTATTATTATTAAGGCAGCCACAAAGGACAACTAGGTCTTCCGGCTGGGGCTTGTCTTGCATGCGTGTCTTCATTCGGTGCACTCAATTTGAGAGACATTTTATCGCAATGGATGCCATTAAAATGATAAAAAAAAAAAAAACTTTATTATTCCTTTATGGATTAGACGTTGTGCACGTGAGAGTGAGCATATATGTTACTGGAAATGCACACACACCATACACAAAAACCTATAAAAAGAAAAGAGCCCCATTGACAAGGTGCATCAATGGTGGACTTGTCAACCCACCTTCAATTAAAACTCTCCTTCTCTATAAAAAGAAAAAAAGTCCCATTGACAAGGACAGTTAATGTTAAATTAGGAAAATTAACTTAAAACTAACTACTTTAACTTGAAGACTAATTTGTAATCAAAGGATAATATTCTCTAATCTTATATATTATACTGCTCGGTGTTTATTTTAAAAAAATATTCAATATTATGTGCATTAAAACTATATAAAAAATAATTTATCCATCCTATATTAATTGTATTGTTTGCGATTCAAATATTTTTTTTAGGCGATCATTAATCGTTTGGAGCAAAAAATATTAGGATTCATTTAGTTGCAAAGTACGTAGATGGCTTGGATGATAATTTTTTCTTGACATGACAAATCTTAGGATAAAAAGGTTAGGATTGTTTAAAGACATTATTTTTTAAAGTGGCAAAGGTGAAATATTCGATAGAATTAATGGTAAAAGCAAGGTTCTAAAAGGCGCGAGGTGTGGTCGAGGCGTAGAGGTCACGCCTCAAGCCTTAGGAGCCTAGGCGAAACCTAGGCTTAAAAATGCGTTTTTCTTTTTTTTATTATTTTAATTATTCCAAGGCTAGTAATATAATAAAATAGTACATACCTTGAATTTTGAAAATATATCCATGTGTTTGGTAGTCATCTTTCTCATATTCATGCTCCATAACCAATATTTTTCAACTAATCCTTTATTTTATTTTTTTAAAAGTGTGCTTTAAGTCTTTTACCAAGAATAAGGCGTAATAAGGGGTGGGCGATACGTTTCTCTCGAGTCTCAAGCCTAGGCGAAGCCTAGGCGGGCCTTTTAGAACAGAGGGTAAAAGTGACAAATGTAAACAAACCGATATATAAAAAATGGTATTTAACCAAAAAAATGTAATTCTTAACAACAAAAAAAATCTAAAAAAACAATTAAAAAATGACTTGCAGGGGAAAAAAATTTAACAATAAAGACAGTTTTTCAAGAAAAATAGTCTGAAAAATTATTTTAAAAAAAAAACAGTTTTTAACCCAAAAGTGAACAATTAGAATACCAAAAATAGTTCATAAAAAAATACAGTTTTAACAAAAAAACAAAATTATCCCAAAAGTAAAACAATTTTAACAAAAAATAGTTTTAATAAAAAATAAATACTAACAATAAAAAAAAATAGTTTTGACAATAGAAAATAGTTTTTAAATGAAAAACTTTTTTTTAGTGAAAAATAGTTTTTTTTTTAAGTTTTTAACCAAAAAAAGTTATAACGAAAAATGAAAAAATACATTTTTAATGGAAAACAAATTTTAACAATAAAAAACAGTTTTGATAAAAATAAAACAGTTTTTTTTAGTGAAAAATTATTTTTTTGAAATTTATTTTTTTAAAATAAAAAATTAGCAGAAAAAAGTTATAACGAAAAATATTTATTTTTAAGAAATTATTTTTAACAAAATAAAAAAAGTTTTAACCAAGAAAAACAAGTTTAAAGAAATAATTTTCATAGGGATGGCAATCTATGGGAAAAATTTATCATTTTACATAGGCAAGCAAAATTTGCTCACAAATTTGTTAAAAAGATGGCAAAATATGTAGGTGAACATGGTATACATGCAAAATTTAACATGGAAAACAAGAGTTATAAAACACACAAAATGGTAGACAAAACGTTCATTTACCATAATTTTTCACATTTTTCACGAAAAATGTGCCTTATAAAACATATTCTTAGAGTAAAACATATTTAGTGAGAACCCCTATTATTTTAGAGTAGACCAAAATATTCATATTTTGTCTTTTTCTATACTCTTATTTTGGACTTTTTGTGCAAACTTTAAAATTAGATATCTCCAAGAGTACAAGTCCATTTAAAATAAAAATATATATATTTGAAAAGGTCTCGATGAAAGCTATCAAAAGAGCCACATGATAAATATATAATTTTGAAGTTAGAAATTTAAATTTCAAAGTGCAAATTTTGGTGGTAAAATTTCGCTATGTGAAATTTCAACATTTCACAGTAAAAAATGGCAATGTGAAATTTTGCACGGTGAAAGTTTTCAAATTTCAAATTATCTCCCTCTCTCTCTCTCTCTCTCTCTCTCTCTCTCTCTATATATATATATATATATATATATATATATAATGCTCTTGTGAGGACTGTAACGCATTTTAACAGTGCGCACCGGATATGTGTCGCCTCACGGTGAGCGCATAAATTATCGGCTAAATTATAGGCGTTATCTCTCTCTTTTCTGCGCTCATCCCCCAGTGACACATATTCGTTTCACAGTGTTAAAATACGGGACAATCGACACAAGAGCAGTATAGTGTGTATACATATATATATACACACACACACACACTTTTTTTGCACTCCGAATTACACTACTATTTCTCACGTCTTAGGGACATCGTATAAAACTTCAGGAAACATGAACAATTAATTTAGACCCGGTTTGAGTGTCCCAAAATTATAAATTGGCGCATTTATAAATTGGTACATTTATAAATTGATCCATTAATTGAATTTTGTTTCCTTAATGAAATGATTCATTACTTGTCCCATTTAACTCGTGTAAAATCTTAAATCGGATAATTTCACAAAAAAGATTAAATGCGTCCATTTGGAATAGAAATCACATAAAGTGCAAGCTCATCTCTCTCTTAATTTGTTTTTGTCTTTTTCTCCTCTTAGAATCTTAACATCAATTTCAGATTACCAAGCATTGCGTAAAATTGGACTTTAACTCGTTTCAAATTCATCCATTTATACTAATTTACAATGAACCAATTTATATAATCAAATAATTTGCGCAATTAAACAGGGCTTACACTATAACTCTAAAATTCTTCTAATGGTTATTTGCAATTTCGTACTATTAGTTCTTGTTTATTATTGGTTAGAATAGAAAGTTTTTGTTATTAATGATAGGGTGTCATTTCGAACGAATCTGTTAGAAATGGTTCTCTCTCTCCCTCTTCAATATTTACCAAGGTTCTAAAAAACGCGGGGCGTGGTCGAGGCGTGGAGGCTAAGCCTTAAGCCTTAGAAGCCTAGGCGGGCCTTGGCGTGAAAAGGCGTTTAGGCCTTCTTAATATATTTTAATATTTTTAAAGCATAACAAGGCTATTAAAATACTAAAATTGTACATATTATAAAAATATGTCCGAATATATGCAAATTAAAATATTATTGGATTATTTTGGATGAAATAATAGTCCGGTTAGTAAAAAAATTGTTTAAAAGGCGATATCGTTTCACCAAAGCATTATTGTTTTTAGAAAAAAGTGCGCCTTAAGGGTTTTACCAAGAATAAGGCGTAAAAAACTTACGGCGAGGCGTTTGTCCCAAGCCTTAAGCCTAGGCGGATTTTTTAGAACAGTGATATTTACTATTTCATCTCTATAAAAATTGTGTAAGTTCAAAACAATGTTTTAAAACTGTTCAAATAAAAAAATGTAGAATGTTGCGTTTTTTATAAAAAATATTTTTTAGTGCCGTTTTTATCGCGATTAGTTAGTATCGCTGGCGCAGACCGACATCTCTTAATGAATGTGGGTCCGCCCCAGCGACACTAATCAATCTTGTTAAAAAGCGACACTAAAAAAATATTTTTATATATAAAAAAATTGATTTCATATATACAAAAAACTGTTTTTAAAAAGACAATATCTTTTTTAATAAAAACTGTCTTTTTTTAATTTTGATGATAAAAAAATAATTTATAAAAAAAATGTACAGTATTTTTTTAAAAACAGTTTTGTCCTTTAGAAAAATTGTATAAAAATAATTTTTTTTTATCACAAATTAGGAATGAATCTTAGTATATATTAAATAAGGTTAAAGTTTTTTTTTTATCCAATAGCAAGTTGATAACTCACTGTGTCAAGGGGACTGTGTCGACACCCAATGTCGGCATAGCTTTACTGATTCTACAATCTCCAAGAGAGAGTTTTTGAGAGTTTAATTCCTCCATGAAAAGGTTCAAGTTTTAAATGTTTGTTTTTCAAGAAAATTCCTAAACATTTTGTTTACACGCATTTTAGTTTATCCAAGTCCCTATATATATATATATATATATATTGCTTGGAGTTTGTTTGGCACCGGGTTCTACCTACCCTTTAAAGAGTTGTTTGGGTTTACTTCTACATCCCACAAAAAAGAAGACGTGTTTGTTGCTGCGGCGTTCCCACTCGGAGAAAGGCTTCGGGTGCGGGTTGACGGTTGTTCCAAAGGCCTCATTGGTGGATTTCAAGGTTCCGGTGGACTCCGAGATTGTCGACTATGTGGAGGTAGTTACAAGAAAACGCGTCAAGGGCTTGGACGGAGTCAAGTCGAGTTGTGTAAGTCATCTGTCTTGTAATCATGAAACCATACTTAGTGGACTTAAGGCTAGGGCCGTCCGAGATTTTTTCCCTTTGTGAGTTTTTCCTCGTACATCGCGGCGTAGTAGTTGTTTACTTATTTTATCTTTTGCAAATCATAATAGATGCATGATTAGGTAAAAAGATAAAATTGGTATATTTAATTTGGTGCAAATTCAATATGGATAAATATTAATTTAATTCAAGTCATTACTTTAATTTGATAAAATTTGGTTTGGCCTAATTTGCAAAAATGAATTAAGTATTTGTTAGGTAAATTTCTAGGACTTGTATTAAATTTATTTTTGGTCTTAAAGTAAAAATTCACAAATTTGATTTTTAGTATAATTTTAATTTTGAGAAAATTAAAATTTGTTTGATTTTAGTTTTAATTTGTGAAGAAATTAATTTTTAGTTTATGTAGTTATTTAGTTGAACCATCTTTATTCCACACGTATTAGGTAATTAATCATATTTAATTAAAGTGAAAGTTTTTTAAAATTGGGGGTCCTTCAAAGTGGTATCAGAGCCGTAGCGCTAATTTATTGCATTAAGGTCTTTTAAATATTTTTGACTAAAATGGAATTTTTCCTATTTTTAAAATTTTCTATTTTCGATGGTTCCAACTACATGTATTGGAAAGCGCATATGAAATCGATTCTTCGATCTCCAGATGAGAGGGTTTGGTTGTTAGCTGTTAACGAGTGGTCCCCACCTATATATTTAGTTGAAAATGAACGTGTTCCCAAACCCACCGATAGATGGAGTGAGAATGAATTTAAACTTGAAAATTTTAATTCCTGAGGTTTAAATTCCTTATTTAGCGCGATCACACAGGATGAATTTCGACGCATTATGACGTGTGAAACCGCTAAAGAAGCTTGGGATATTTTACAACTCACTCACGAGGGAACTAGTATCGTAAAAGCTTATAAACTCCAAAACCTCACTACTCAATTTGAAACCATCAAAATGAATGAAAAATAAACATTTGATGAATTTTATGCTAGACTTTTCAATATAGTTAATTCATCTTTTAATTTGGGAGAGAAAATACCCGACAACCGAGTAGTAAAGAAAATTTTAAGGTTTCTACCCGATAGATTTATTTCTAAGGTGACCGTGTTAAATTCTTTATCCACTTTATCCTCTACGAAATTAGAAGAGCTCGTAGGTGATTTACAAACCTATGAACTAGACATGTTTCCCTCTAAAATTGAAAAGAAAATAGATAAAGGCATTGCTTTGAAAGCCCAAAAGGAGGAAAAATAAGTAGTAGAGAGTGAAAGTGCGAGTGACTCGGAAGATATGGCTATGTTTGCTAGGAAGTTCCATAAATTTCTTAAGTTTAACAAAGATAAATTTAAAAATGATTATAAGAAATTTGAAAATTCTAAGCATGACAAAGCCGAAAGGATCCCTAAAATTTTTAATGAAAATTTAAATAGGGACAAGTCAAATAGGTGTTATGGTTGTGAAGGGTATGGTCATAGGGCGAGAGAGTGCCCCACTAAACTAATGAGAGAGGGTAAGCAACCAATTTCCTATAATGAAACCCTTAGTGATAGTGATAAGGAAGAGGGACCCGATTCCCCCACTAAGCCCAACTTTGTGGCTTTTATGGCAAGTCATGTGAGTGAAAGTGAGCACTCCTTTATTAATGAAATTTTAACACATGACACTTTCAAGGCTATAGTTTGTGAATCCCAAAGAGATGATGGTAGTGAGAGTAGAGAAGAAAGAGAGAGTGAAAGTGAAAATGAGGTTGATGTGAGTGAACTTCAAATTACTTTTCAAGAATTATATGAAGAATCTCTTAAATTAAAAAGAATAAATTTGAAGTTAGAAGCTAGTTTGAAAGAGCGTGTCGAGGTCATTAATGAGAGTATTTTAGTGGAAGAACTTAAGACACGTGAGAGAGCTCTTCGTGAGAAGCTTGAATATGTAGAAGGCGAGAGAGATATCCTTAAAGGTTTAATGGAATCCTTGAAAAAGGAGCTTCTTGCGTTTGAAGAGCGGAATGTTTTATTAGAGTCTAACATTTTAGAATTAGAAAATAAACTAAAAGACTCTAGTAAAGTTAAATTTGATTTGAAGTATCGTTCGGAGAAATTAGGTAAAATATTAGGAACGGTTCAAATTAAAAAGGACACTTGTGGTTTAGGCTTCTATACTTGTAATGAGTCCACTCATAAAGCCAAAACCAATGTTTTAGGAGAATCCTCTAGGAACAATGTTATAGATCATTCCTTTGGAAAGACTTTTCGCCGAGTCTTTAGGTGCTCACATTGTGGTCGAAAATGTCATCGTAGGAAGTTTTGCTTTAATCTTAAACGAGGTCCTAGAAAATCCCAACGTAAGGCAACCGAGGTAGCCAATTCCTACACCCCGTGATCGTCATTCTTCATTAGTTTGGGTTAGGAGATCCGACTTTGTAGCTTTACAAAACATGATTTTTTTATTTTCAATTACTTTCATATGCTTCCTCCCTTGTTAAATCTAAAGGTTGAATGTGTTAGTTGTTTGCTTACTCTAGCTTTTTGTGCTTCATATTATATATCATTGCTAGGTGTATGCATGTTTAGTCATTTTCTAGTCATTGCTTCATCACATATCACATGCTAGAATTATGATGTTTGTTTATCTTTTGTATTATAGTTCTTTCATTTTAGTTTGCATTAAATAAAAAAATACAAAAAATAATTGTTTATCATTTGTGTTTTACATTTTTTAGTATTTTAGGCGTCATAAAAAATTCAAATGATCTTTGTTTGTCTTTTGAGTAAATATTTTTCTTTGTTTGATTAAAAATTTCAAAAACTCAAAAAGATTTTTGTTTTGTGTGTATTTTAGTTTGACACACTCTATGTGGCATATACTTGTGTTTGAATCCCTTCTTTTTTGCTCCCATGAGGCTAGAACTTTTGGTTAAGATTGTCAATCCTTAAAATGTTCTTTACCATGCTTACATGGAGTAGTTGGATTTTGTGTTGCTATAATGGATTCTATTTTTATATGCCTCAATTCACACATGCACGAGCTCACTTGAAATTATAACTTCACATGTATATTTGAGCTTTGTGATGTGTTCTCCTACCAATCTAGTCATCTACATGTAATGTGACCTAGGAGGACTAGTGCATGTTAAAATCCGTTGCACGCGAGAATTGAGCGATAAAAGATTATATATATATATATATATATGTGTGTGTGTGTGTGTGTGTGTGTGTGTGTGTGTGTGTGTGTGTGTGTGTGTGTGTGTGTGTGTGTGTGTGTGTGTGCACGGGAAAGGGCTCCGAAAGGAAATATCATCCTTTGCGAGTAAGCCACCATTTGCTTGGACCGAAAAGAAATACGTGCTCCGAAGGCCTAAAAGAATAATGGCATTAAAAGAAAATATTTGCCACGGACTATTTGGTTTAGTTGATTTATTCATTCAAAAGATTAATCTATATATGCATATTTTGAGGGAGACTGGATGGTATATCAACGGTTTGCACAATGTTCGTTTATCCTAGTTGTACTTTCAATGTCATGACTCTATTGGTTTGTAGAATCATCAAAATTCTAGGCCTGTATGCATTGTGTATGTTTGTTCATTGAGTTCAATCTATATTGTCACATGAGGTTATATTCAAATGTGATAAAGCTTGCAATCAAATGAGAACTCCGTGAACATGTTTTAAGTGATTGGGTCTAAATTTAATTGTTACTAGTTCACACCCCTACTCTTTCGTTTTCATATAACACATTTTTGTCATACGAGTGTGAAAGCTTATTGTATTTGGTGTCATGTGTGGTATCTATACTTATATATATGTGCGTGTGCGATAGTGATATTCATTATGTCCACATATATATGGTATTGCTTTTTCTTTGCCTCGCTTTCTAGTCCATCTATGCTTCAAATTCATAATTGGTATCTATCTTGTTGCATATTTTTGTTGATATCACATGCTTAGTATCTTATGTATCATATTAGTATCATTTTTTTTTTGCATTTTCGTTGGTATCGATTATTATTTATATGGATTAGTTTTGATTTTGTTGCCCATATGATTTCAAGATCTTATCACTCTAAGATTCATGTTTAAATTAGTTTTTATCCTTTGTCTATTCCTGAACAAAAAGGGGGAGAATGATAGGGGAGAAATGGTATATAATCCTATTATTATCGTATCTTAGTTTAGGAGATTTAATTTAGGGGGAGACGTCTTTCTAAACAGGTCATTTATTTGATAAAGAGGAGAATTCATTTAGGGAGAGTATTTATTTCATATGCAAATAATATTCTTATTCCCTATGCGTTTGATAGTTTGCTTAAGTGTGCTGAAATTCTTCTAAATAGAAACTTTCATCGGCAAAGATATTGATCCTTGGGTTTTGAGTCAAGCTATATAATTTTTATTTTGGGTGGGATATTTTTTTTTAATTCTAGTAGAGCTTGACGGCCCTTTAGGAGTTTTGTCTGATTTTTGTCCCGAAATAGCCAAAGGGGAAGATTTGTAAGGACACAACTCTTCGATTGAGTCTTAATGTGGTGTTGGCTCAATTCCGGACAAAAATATTTTAGTCATAGGATAGTGTTTAAGTGTATCCATCTAAGCCTATGACGTGTTAGTTGAAGACGTAGCGGCCCAAATTATAAAGCTTCATCATATGTCGGGTTTCTTGTGCCTCATTTCTACATCAACCACATTGGTTCCAATGCTCCTAAGGTATGAATGCATTATATATATATATATATATATAGGAGCTTGAAAATTTATTGGGTGTATTTTATAATTTTTTTTATAAATAGTATTAACGACTTTGTTTTTCTCAAAAAATATTTTTTAGAACTTTTCACAAAAAGTTTTGGGCTTACAAAGAATATTCTATTTTTTGGCACGTCGTTCGAATGAACTGGAATCTCGTTCGAACGAGATTCCAGGTCGTTCGAACGAGACTTCTAACGAGATTTCTTTTTTCGCACTGGAACATCATTAGTAAATTCATTCGAACGAAAAAGTCGCTCGAACGAGTTTCGCGGGAACAATTTTTTGGCAGTTTTTGACAGTTTTCTTCATCTTCCCACTACTTTTTCCCCATTACTTTTTGACAGAATTTCTAAGTGCGGGAACCAACCTTTTCAAACCAACTTTTTCATATTCTACAATCTCCAAGAGAGAGTTTTTGAGAGTTTAATTCCTCTACAAAAAGGTTCTAGTTTTGAGTGTTTGTTTTTCAAGAAAAATCCTAAACACTTTTGTTTACACCCATTTTAGTTTATCCAAGTCCCTACATATATATATATATATATATATATATTTCTTGGAGTTTGTTTGGCATCGGGTTCTAATCTAGCGTTTGAAGAGTTGTTTGTGTTTACTTCTACATCCCACAAAGAAGAAGATGTGTTTGCTGCTGCGACGTTCCCACTCGGAGAAAGGCTTCGGGTGCGGGTTGACGGTTATTCCAAATGCCTCATTGGTGGATTTTTAAGTTCCGGTGAACTCTGGGATTGTCGACTAAGCGGAGGTAGTTACAAGAAGACGCGTCAGGGGCTTAGACCGAGTCAAGTCGAGTTGTGTAAGTCATTTGTCTTATAATCAAAAAACCATACTTAGTGGACTTACGGCTTGGGTCGTCCGAGGTTTTTTCTCGTTGTGGGTTTTCCTCGTACATCGCGGCGTAGTGATTGTTTACTTATTTTATCTTTTGCAAATCACAATAGATGCATGATTAGGTAAAAAGATAAAATTGGTATATTTAATTTGATGCAAATTCAGTTCGGGTAAATATTAATTTAATTCAAGTCATTACTTTAATTTGATCAAATTTGGTTTGGCCTAATTTGCAAAAATGAATTAAGTATTTGTTAGGCAAATTTCTAGGACTTGTATTAAATTGGTTTTTGGGCTTAAAGTAAAAATTCACAAATTTGATTTTTTGTATAATTTTAATTTTGAGAGAATTAATTTTTTTTTACTTTAGTTTTAAATTATGAAGAAATTAATTTTTAGTTTATGTAGTTATTTAGTTGAACCATCTTTATTCCGCACGTGTTAGGTAATTAATCATATTTAATTAAAGTGAAAGTTTTTTTAAATTGGGGGTCCTTCATCATTTAATGATTTTAGCTCTTGAGTATTCTACAAACTAATAAAGTACTCCCAAACAAACAAATTAAGGAGTAAAATGCTCATCTTATAAAGTAAAGGAGGATCAAATGCTTGTTCGCTCACGATTTGGAATAGCGAGACAAAATTGTGTATTACTACTTAGTCGGCTATCCCCTCTTCACATACGACTACAATACATATTTTTATCATATGTTTAACACATTTTTTTATAAAAAGAAACTATTTTTCTGTCTTTTTTAAACATTATAATTGAACACGCCGTTACATTCTTAAAAGAAAATAATATACACCTTATCGCGGCATTCCAACTGTACATCGTTGAATACGCACTACACAAAAAATGCCACGAGAAGGTAAATATGCCCAAAATCTTGGAGCAAATAACCTTTTGGGAGGAACAACATAGCATTGAACAATTTGATAAATGCCTATAGTGCTAAGGTTATACCAATTTTTAATTTTTCAATTAATTTAATCGAATAAATAATTAGTCTGATTTTAAACATGTACGAATTAAACGAAACATTATGTACACAAATTATCAAATTTTATCTTGCCCCAAGTATTCATCTAGGTGATATGTGCAAGAGTAAACTTAAAGCAATAAACCACAATGTTGTGATGTACGAGGAAAATCCACAATGGGAAAAACCTCGAACGGCCTAGCCACACAACTCCACTATAATATAGGTCTCTATATAAGGACAAAATAGACCTACTCACTGACTCGAAGCCTTTAAGCCTTGACGTTCTTCTTTGTTCCTTGTTACCTTCTTCACACCCCCGTTGGACGTCTTCCAACAATAATCACAATACAGGTGCTTCACACATCTCGGTATCCACCAATATTGTTGTCTTCTTGACTGGTCCGACCGCCATACAATGATAAACACAGTATCCACCGACCGAAACAGTACTCGAAGAATAGTAAAATATTTTTTATGAAGAACACACGAGATCTCAAACAGGTATATGATGTTAAAACTTGAATCTCAAACTTATGGGTGTAAACAAAGGCTTTGGTTGCTTAGATATGTTCTTAAAAAATAGTTTTCCCAAACCCACTCACCAAAAAATCTTAATCATCCCTTTAATTTATAGAAAAAAATAAAAATTCAATGGCAGAAAAATCGAGGTAACCTCATTCAAACAAGATATGACATTTTATTCCATCCAAACAAAGTCATTCAAACGGTAATGTCAAGCTCGTTAGAATGAGCTTCCAATGACCTTTGAACAAAAACATTCTACTAAGGCAAAAATATCTCACTCAAAGCTTGCTCAAAACTCATTTAAACGAAACCAGAAACCTTGTTTGAAGCATGTTGTTCGAACGACATGACACAACTCATTTGAAAAAAAAATAGTAAATGCGTTCGAACGACTTATAAAAATAAAATTATTTTCTCTAAATTCTTTTTCAAAAAATCGCCTCATTTGGATTAAAAAACTAACACCCAAAACGTATCCTTGAGTCAAACATAATATGCATTCATACCTTATCGAGATCTCATGTATGTTGAAGATGAAACTCGGCATGAATTCGAAATGATGTTTGATCGAGCGCGAAAAGTAGCGCGTGTAAAGACGCTAGTCGTTGTTTTCGTTTCGCCAACTCAATACAAAAACCTAAGTTACTACTACACTTGCGATACAAGTAGAGCGGTAAGTCGGGTATCGAGAATCCACAGGGACAAGTTGTTAGAATTTATAAGGTTTAATATTCCGAAATAAAAGTGTAAAAGGTGAATTACAAACTAAAAGAAAAGATGCATGAAAGGGAAAGATTAATCTAGGCGAGGAAACTTAAACTAAATTAATAAAGAGAATAAAAACTATAGGCTGCGTCGAATATCCCTCACCCGAGTTAATTAGTATAAAATGGTTACATGGGTCAACGAGTTATTACAAATGCATCTCGTTTCGACAGTTAATTAAATCAAGGGTTGTTACGCCCTAAATCATCATAAAAGCCTAATAAGATTTTGGCGTCAACAAATATCCCGGAAATTACGCGCGAAAGGTCGTAAGCACGGGACATACATGATATGCCCCGTCAAATCTCCTAGGCGTAATAACTAGGACAACGCACCCGAAATAGACCCGTAAACTCCATCACCAAAGCAAAGCAACGCGTCAACCCGAGTGAGTTCAATTCAAACACAACCTAATTTAAGTTACCTAGAAAGCATGTTAAAAACGCGATAAATGGAAAGCGGTAAATAAACGTAGTAAATCTATACTAGAAAGCGTGTAAATCAAAGCGTGTAAATAAAGCAAGAAAACCTAAATTAGAAAACTTGTAAATTAACTAGAAAGCAAGAAATGAAGAAATACAACTATATTCAAATGGTAGGGGAGATGAATAGTCAACTTACAATCCAAATGGGGTGTCAAACCAAAGAGAAATGAAGAAGAACCAAGCAAAAACCCCAAACCCTAAGCTAAACTAACCTAAAATCGTGTATATCTACTGAAAAAAAATGTGATTATTACAACAAAAAACCTTTATATAGTAAGTGGGAAAAGATAAGGGAAAAAGGAAAGAAAGAGGAAAGAGCCCAAAATATCTGGCACTACCGGTCGACCGGTCGCAGGGGCGCGGTTGACCGGTCCCTTAAGCCAAAGCATACTGTCGAATTCCCACGGCAAAAGTTGAAACAGCGGTCGACCGGTCCCTTGTACGCGGTCGACCGGTACTCTGTTTTCAGGCTGCATTTGGTCCATGATGAGGGGGAAATGGTCCATTACGAAAACGAGCCTAGCTTCTTCGTCCGAACTCCAAACGACGCACCGTTTGCGGCCACGCGATGCTAACTCAATGAACTACGCATCCGTGGAATTTCCAAGAGCCGAATAAGGAATGTGAATTGACTAAAAAGCCCTTGAAGTAGCGTCCATCGACGAAACTTCTCCGAAATGCAACGGATCCTCACTTTTAGCGTTCCAATACCTACAAAAGCACAAATAACCCCTGCAAAACATGTATCTATCCAACTCCAAGGTTGTCTGGTTAATGAGCATAAATATAGGCATTTAGGACCGTAAAAGCGCTAGAATGCATAAGGATAACAGGCGAAAATATACAATATTCGATACGAATCACACCCCCTAACTTACACATTGCTAGTCCCTAGTAATGAAACAAAGAAAACCAAACCACAGAGGGCGGTACAAAATGTATATATGCATCGAAATATAATTGCCACTTTCGTAGGGAACACGATTGCATTTAGCATATGCAATAAGCCGTTAAACCCCTAGGTTACCCTAGTGGACGAGTGTCGTCTCGTGAGGGTTTTCAGGGATGATACCCACAAACATCATATGGTTTCCTCAAAATATGCCCAAACCAACATGCGACAAGCCCAACAATGGCGAAAAGGATTTCATACGCATTATTAGCAAAGTGAATGAATTCACACAAAAGTCCAAAACATTAACATTATAGAATGCACCTCATAGAATTGAAACCTTAAAATGTGGGAGGGGAGCGAGCACATGCAAAGTGTGATTTGGCAAAAACTTATATAAACCGGATAATCATTAAAGCAAGCATATATTCAATCCTCACGGGCATTACACTCATCAAGCGAATTCACTCGAAACAGGGAGGTAACACACGGAACATGCGGGCTAAAGAGTAAATGTAAATGGAAACTAGGCCGCACACATGTCACAAAAGAAGAACGCTATATATAAATTGAAAAACTGTAATCTCAATGAAAGGATACCGCACACTAAAAGAGGCGAAATGCATTTTCACAGATTATCACAACTATTATGACTTTTAAATTACATCAACCTAAGATCACATAGGACTTTACTAGGGTTATAATGTAGGTATGGCTATGGTACGAAACGAAGGAATATATGTACGGATTCAAAGTGTTCGGGATGAAAACTCGGGATAATGGGATAATGCGGGCAAAAATCAAAATTGGAAAACGAGTTCCAAAAAGGCATTAGATATATCATCGGGGAGAGTAATCAAAGCTTATTGAACTATATACAACATATACAAACTTTCTTTTTCTTTTTCTTTTCTTCTTTTTCTCATTTTCTCTTTTGTTTTCTTTTGTTTTTTGCTTTCTCTTTTTCTTCACTTTTTTCACATCACTTTTCTTTACTTATCAAACTCTCATATGCCTAAATTGCAACCGACATCATAACAACATCATTCAATCCCAAGTAACATTCCAAACAAAGGTATGGAAAGTGTATGTATGGTTTATAACTCCAATGTAGAGTTGGTTATGGGAATGGGGTATGAAATGAAAGGCTATATTTAGGCTCAAAGGGGTTAACGAGGGTAAACATATAAGGTGAGGTCAAGGCTAATATGGGTGATATATCAAAGAGGGCCTACGATCATTTCACAAGGTTTACGCAATTCTCTAGTCAAAATAATATATGAAAATCATGCTCAAGTAACACATTTCAAGTATGAACTCAATTAATGAACGGTCAAATGAAAGAATAGTGAGATTACCAACAAATTCAACGTTTTCAATGAGGAAAGAATAGTGTATAACACTCACAAACGACGAAAGGTACAAAGCTTACTCGGTGTAAGTATATACAATGCAACAAAAGATTACCGAGTTATAAAAATCTTAAACCAAATCAATAAAGCAAGGAAAGTGCATGTGCTCACGGGATTAAAGTTTAATTCATGAAGTTATTCATAATATCAATAATTGAGACTAAAGTCTAATAACTTCTAAAATCGAGAACATGCATCATTGGGTTGTCTATTGGATCGGGCAATTATTGAAATTTATCATCGGAAACAAAGGCAAAATGCCCAAAAAGGAGAAAAAATAAAGAAAATCTTTTTGAAATTTTTGAATTTTTCTAAGAAAAGCATACTAAGTAACTAACATGTGAGCAAAAACATGGACTAAATACAGAAATGGATAGAATATCCCACACCCCCTAACTTAAAACTTGACATTGTCCTCAATGTTAATTAAGAACCAAGTCAAAGAGAGGAAAAGAGTGATATTACCCAAAATTGGAGCGATCCCCATAAGAACAAGTCCAAAGAATCTACAAAACAAGTTAGTACCGAGCATAGAAAAAACAAATAATAAAAAGTTAACTAATTACACTAAACTAAATTAACAAGGAAAGAAAAATTAAAAAGCTAACTATATACAACCTACTATTTAGACTTCACACTAACTGTACACTAGAAGTCTAAATAGCTGAGGGTCCACCATAAGAACGATTTGACTTTGGAGGATAACCGGTGTACCCTCACATACAAGCATGCCTTCCGAAAAATATGAATTCCGTTTTAACAACGGAAGGCATGTGTAAGGCGGAAGAAATGAACCATCGCCAATTAAAAGTTTTGGTGGGACGATGGGGGGTTTGGATTGAACGGGTGACAAAAACAAGTGGGGACCGAGAAAAGCCGAATATCCTCCCAATGATTTTGAAGTTGGAATGGGAGGCGGCGCACACAAAGGCAAAGATGCGATCGTGGAGGGCGACTCGAGCAAGTACTCCTCATCGGCGATAGGGTTTAAAACATTAAAGTTCGAAACCGAATCATCGGGTACTTGTTCCGGTGGGGTAATAGAGAATGAAAATGGGGATGAAAGAAATTCAAACTCATGAGATGAATCATCATCGCATGAAGTTGGAATTTCAAAGGAAATAATATCATTTTCAATGAAATGTTCTTCTTTGGGGGCCAAAGAAGAAATCATTTCATTGCAAATAGATATTACGTCATTTTCATCCTCACTTTCAATATCTATTACGAGATGGGCAAAGTCTAGAATGGCTTGTTCCAAAGTAGGTACAAGTACCTCATTTGGTTCAAAACATTCCTCGACTTCAAAAGTCTCGGAAGTAAAATCGTCGTCGGACTCAAATAATAAATCCAACTCATGTTCCCACGAACGATTTTCTTCCCGATAACGATTTTCAATTTTCTCATTCTCATACATACGCAAGCCCTCACCGAATGTCATAGGTCGAGGTGCGGATGCATTAGAATGGGAACTTTGAAAATTACCATCGGACTTAAACGAAAACTCATTATTATAGGAATTTTGAAAACTATTCGAATTCGTTTCAAAATTCCTATTATAAGGAGGTAAAGGCCCAAAATCATTGTCATCATCATCAAAATTCCAATAACCTAGATTTTGACTTTCGTTATACTCGCCCAAAGTCATATTTGAATTTGTTATACTTTGGGATTCTAAGTATTCACCAAAAGTCATAGGTTTGCGAGAATTTTGAGAATTATGACAAGGATTACCGAAAGAATTGGAATAAGACATGCTTACCCCAAAAATGGCTCGAAGTGGCGAATTCCACAAAGTAGGTGCGCGCGGGAAAGATTCGAGCGTTTCTAAGTGCTCAAATGTGGAAGTCCTGCAAAATATTAGCAAATAATACAAATAGAAAGAAAATACTATGAAATATTAAATCAAATAAAGTCTAAAACAAACTCGTCCCCGGCAACGGCGCCATTTTTGATCGAGCGCGAAAAGTAGCGCGTGTAAAGACGCTAGTCGTTGTTTTCGTTTCGCCAACTCAATACAAAAACCTAAGTTACTACTACACTTGCGATACAAGTAGAGCGGTAAGTCGGGTATCGAGAATCCACAGGGACAAGTTGTTAGAATTTATAAGGTTTAATATTCCGAAATAAAAGTGTAAAAGGTGAATTACAAACTAAAAGAAAAGATGCATGAAAGGGAAAGATTAATCTAGGCGAGGAAACTTAAACTAAATTAATAAAGAGAATAAAAACTATAGGTTGCGTCGAATATCCCTCACCCGAGTTAATTAGTATAAAATGGTTACATGGGTCAACGAGTTATTACAAATGCATCTCGTTTCGACAGTTAATTAAATCAAGGGTTGTTACGCCCTAAATCATCATAAAAGCCTAATAAGATTTTGGCGTCAACAAATATCCCGGAAATTACGCGCGAAAGGTCGTAAGCACGGGACATACATGATATGCCCCGTCAAATCTCCTAGGCGTAATAACTAGGACAACGCACCCGAAATAGACCCGTAAACTCCATCACCAAAGCAAAGCAACGCGTCAACCCGAGTGAGTTCAATTCAAACACAACCTAATTTAAGTTACCTAGAAAGCATGTTAAAAACGCGATAAATGGAAAGCGGTAAATAAACGCAGTAAATCTATACTAGAAAGCGTGTAAATCAAAGCGTGTAAATAAAGCAAGAAAACCTAAATTAGAAAGCTTGTAAATTAACTAGAAAGCAAGAAATGAAGAAATACAACTATATTCAAATGGTAGGGGAGATGAATAGTCAACTTACAATCCAAATGGGGTGTCAAACCAAAGAGAAATGAAGAAGAACCAAGCAAAAACCCCAAACCCTAAGCTAAACTAACCTAAAATCGTGTATATCTACTGAAAAAAATGTGATTATTACAACAAAAAACCTTTATATAGTAAGTGGGAAAAGATAAGGGAAAAAGGAAAGAAAGAGGAAAGAGCCCAAAATATCTGGCACTACCGGTCGACCGGTCGCAGGGGCGCGGTCGACCGGTCCCTTAAGCCAAAGCATACTGTCGCATTCCCAAGGCAAAAGTTGAAACCGCGGTCGACCGGTCCCTTGTACGCGGTCGACCGGTACTCTGTTTTCAGGCTGCATTTGGTCCATGATGAGGGGGAAATGGTCCATTACGGAAACGAGCCTAGCTTCTTCGTCCGAACTCCAAACGACGCACCGTTTGCGGCCACGCGATGCTAACTCAATGAACTACGCATCCGTGGAATTTCCAAGAGCCGAATAAGGAATGTGAATTGACTAAAAAGCCCTTGAAGTAGCGTCCATCGACGAAACTTCTCCGAAATGCAACGGATCCTCACTTTTAGCGTTCCAATACCTACAAAAGCACAAATAACCCCTGCAAAACATGTATCTATCCAACTCCAAGGTTGTCTGGTTAATGAGCATAAATATAGGCATTTAGGACCGTAAAAGCGCTAGAATGCATAAGGATAACAGGCGAAAATATACAATATTCGATACGAATCAATGTTGACATCGCTTCACTTAGCCGCTACGGTCTTGGATGTGCATCATAGGCTTGAAAGACAAACTGACTCAAATCCTAACCTATGAGTAAAATAGTTTTGTCCAAACAGAATAAAGACAAACTTATAAAATTCACATTTAACGTTATAAATTGACTCAGTGAGAAATTAGCCCTTATAAATCTCCCCCCTTTGGCTATTTCGGGACAAAACCAATAATAAAAACAACTAGGCCGTAAGCAAAAAGCACAAGTTGATACTTAATCGATCCAAACTCTTTAAGAGCTTTACTATTGTGAAACTTTGTCGCATTGTTGCTGAAACTTGCACACTTAATAGACCTTTCAAATGCAAGGAGAATATAAAATATATAAATCACAATTGATAAACAAATCCTCCCTCTTTGTTAAACATCTCCCCCTTAGAGAATACAACTCCCCCGTATATAAGACTTCTCCCCCTTTTTGTTCGAAAATAGACAAAGGTAAGGTGCATAATATAAAAAAACTTTTCTCCCTTAATGTGAAACATATGAAAGGAAAACAATTAATATCATGCGATGTGAAATGAAACGACAATGATAAACAAGCATCGCAATAAAAGCAAAAATAATGCAAACGAAAAAATATGTTATACAACATATGATATTAATGTAAACAATATGTGACGAGTCATGGATTAAAAGCAACGCAAAGACTCAAAAAACACATAGTATACATAAAACACGCGCATATAAATATCGCATAAATATATAGGTATAAACACCACAAAAGACACAAAAAGAGCTTTCCACACTCGTTTGGTATAGAGATGTCTAACCAAATGTGGTATGGAGTGAAGGGGCATGACCTATTAAATAAAATAAGCATGTCCCAACCACTCAAGATAATCCAAGGAGTTACTTATCAAACTAAGATTTAGACTAAGGTAATAAATATTGTGAACTCAAAATGGACAAACATACACAATGCACATTAGCATAGAAAATATTAATGATTCTTAAATCATTAACGTCAAATATGAATGATGAACTAGGACATATTGTGAAAACTCATTTATCTTCTACTTATACCACCCTCAAAAGTTAAACATGTTCATTGTTTTTCTCTCTTTTTGAAGATATCACTTTTTGATGATCAATTCTAAACTTGGCCTTGGCAAACTTATATTTTCTTTTGCCTTTCTTTTGTTTTTCTAAGGCTCTTGCTAATGGTGACCTTTCATGCGAAGAAGATTTACTCCTTCCATAGCCCCTCGTATTTTTCAAACTTATGAACAAACTCCCAGTAATGGTTCTTACATGCACATATATCTTAGACATATAGATATGTATATGTCAATATTGATAGGAGAACATCTCACTTATCTCATGAAACATAGGAAGTTAAAATTCAAAAGAGCTCATGCAAGTATGTGCAAAGGCATATACAAAGTGAACTCATTAAAGAACCAAATTCGAACAATTCCATGTAAGAATGATTAAGAAACAATCCAAAATATTATAATTCATACTCTGATGTTCTAGTCAGATGGAAAACATGGAATGAATGAGATTCAAACAGACTGATATGCTATGCGAAATGTGTAAAACCAACAAAATAAAAATCTTTTTGATTTTTAAACATTTTTTTAAAACAACTCAATACACAAACAAAATCTTGTTTGTATTTTTATCATATAGACTTAAAAAATGAAGAATCAAGATACAAAAGACACAAACATCATATAACTAGTCAACACACATATTAAAAAGTACAAAAACTAGTGTATGAAAAATATACAAACGCACTCACTTGTAA
This sequence comes from Sambucus nigra, assembly GCA_949130495.1. NCBI lineage: Eukaryota > Viridiplantae > Streptophyta > Magnoliopsida > Dipsacales > Adoxaceae > Sambucus > Sambucus nigra. The sequence continues at coordinate 157,612,189 of OX422210.1, read as the reverse complement.
GATATAGCACGGGATAAATCATGTGCAAGCATGTAAGAATCAACAAGTTTAACATTTAGTGCCTCCAAATCGGATTTCCTAACCTATATAGGTATAACATGACGAACTTGGTTTTGGGTAACCTTGGTGACACTAGACTTAAACTTCCTAGGACCTTTTCTAAGATTATAACAAAAATGCCTGCAAGTGTAAACACGACGAGGAATGTTATCTTTGGGTTGACCTTTTCTAATTTCCTTGGCTACGGTCGACTCTCTCAAAATTTTGGCATTGGCTTCAGGAGCGGAAGCATTATGATTATCGAAGCCAATTCCAACCTTGTTATATTTTATTTAGACGGTGCCTAAAACTATATCCAACTTCTGTGTCCTAGATTCCAAATCAAATTTGGCGCAACTCGAGTCTCTCAATTTCTATTCTAACTCCACTATCCTAGACTCAAGTAAAATTTTAGACTCATCAAACTTTTGGGACTCTTTTCTAACTCACTATCACTAAGGATAGCATTGTATACTTTATGATTCTTACCTTCTTTCCTTAGTCCAGTGGGGCACTCTCGCGCAAGATGCCCAAACCCTTAGCATTCAAAACACTTGTCTCGGGATCCATTTTCTTATGGTTATCCATCTTCTTCCTATCATGGTCATTCATAAAGTTTTTCGATTTCTTATCAAACTTCTTATTTTCTCTAAGCTTAAGAAACTTTGAGAACTTCCTCGCAAACCTAGCTATCTCTTCAGGATCTAATTCGCCTTCATTATCAAAACCCAACACATCCTCCTTACATGTTTTCAAAGCAATGTTATTTTCTTTCTTTTCTTTCTTAGGAGGACACATGTTCATCTCATAAGTCTGAAGATCACCTACGAGTTATTAGACCAACATAGTATCGATGCCGCCAAGAGAATCTAGGAACCTAACCTTCGAATTAAATCTTCTACGCAACGACCTTAATATTTTTCTCACCACTCTCGACTCGAGGATAGGCTCTCCTAAGTTAAACAAGGAGTTGGCAATATTCGATAACTTATCATAAAACTCATGAAACGACTCATGCTCTAACATTTTTACCGTTTCAAATTTAGTTATCAAATGTTATAACTTAGAAACCCTAACAGTGTCAGCGCCCTCGTGTAGATTTCAAAATTTCCAAAGTGTCTTTCGCACTCTCACATGTCATTATAAATCTAGCTTCTTCAGCAATGACAACATAAAAGAGAGCATTCACACCTATAGAATTGAACATCGAGGCATTCTTTTCAGTTTTTATTAAAACCGAGTATGCTTTTGATAAACCACCTTCAGTGGGAGGAGACCACCCTTACTCAACCCATTTAAAAACATTATGATCTATTGATTTTAAGAAAAATCACATCCGAGCCTTTCAATAGGGATAGTTTACTCATCAAGCATTGAAAGACAACTAATGGAACTTCCCTCGTGGTTAAATCCATTGCAGAACCCTAAATGCACTAAAACATGGATCAAACACGATAAACTAGTGTAACTCACTCTCATACCAATTTGATAAATGCCTATAGTGCTAGGATTATACCAATTTTTAATTTTTATTCAATTTATCGGAATAAATCATTAATTTGACTTTAAACATGCACCAATTAAACCAAACCTTTTGTAAAAAAATTACCAAATTTTATCGCGCCCGAAGCATGCATCTAGGTGATATGTGCAAGAGTAAAATTAAAGCACAATGCCGTGATGTACGAGCAAAACTCATAATAGAAAAAATCTCAGGCGGCCTAGCCACACAAGTTCACTATTGCATAAGTCTTGATACAAGGACAAATTATACTTACGAACAGATTCTACGCCTTTAAGTCTTGATGTGCTTCATTGCTCCTTGTTACCTTCTTCACTCCCCTTGTTGGATGCCTTCCTAAAGTAATCACAATGCATGCGCTTCCCATGTCTCGGTATCCACCGATCCTGCTTGCTTTTTGACTAGTCCAACCATCGTATAATGCTAAACACTATATCCATCATCCGAAACAGTACTCAATGAAGAGTAAAACGTTCTTGGTGCAGAACACACAAGATCGCAAACAGATATATGGTGTTGAAACTTGGATCTTAATCTTATGAGTGTAAATTAGAGTTCTGGAGATTTATATTTGTTCTTGGAAAATCATTTTTGCAAACCCTCTCTCCAAAAACTCTTTTCTAGCCCTTTAGTTTATAAAAAAGTAAAAAGTCAACGAAATAAAAATCGAGGTACACTCGTTCGAAAGAAATTTTGTGGGTCGCTCGAATGAATATGACATTTCGTTCGATTCAAACAAATTTGTTCGAACAATAATATCAAAATCGTTAGAACGAGCTTCCAACGACCTTTGAGCACAAACATTCAGCCAATGCAAAAACATCTCGCTCGAAGCTCGCTCAAACCTCATTTGAATAAAACCATAAATATTATTTGAAGCATGTCATTTGAATGACATGACACAACTTATTTGAACGCAAATTGTAAGTTCGTTCGAATGACTTACAAAAACAAAATTATGTTCTTTAAAATCTCTTTGAATAAATCGCCTCATCAAAAGTTAAAAACTAACAACCAAAATGTATCCAAAAATCAAACATAATATGCATTCATACCTTATCGACATCTCATGGATCTTGAATACAAAACTCAGCACAAACTCATATTGATGCTGACATCACTTTACTTGTCTATTAAGGTATTCAATGTGCTTGAAAAGCTTGAAGGACAAACTAACTAAAATCCTAACCTATGACTCAAACAGTTTTGTCCAAACGAAATAACGTCAACCTAACAAATTTTATATTATACGTTATATTTTGATTCGGTGTGAAATTTCCCCTTACAGTATTTCATGTAAACTCATTCTTAAGAACAACATAGTATTATTCAAGAATTCATTATTTTGATTAAACTTTAGCATGCAATCACTCTTCATTAAATAATCTTTTATCTTCATATTTTCACAAAATATGCCAAAATTAATAAAACACTAGAACTTACCTTGATTCAAATCAGAACTTACCTTGATTCAAATCTATGATCAAAGTTGGTGCAGAAATCTCATTTGAATTATATTAATAATTTTTCCGGCATAACTTTGGTCACTTTGACAGAAATATAATAATATTGGAATATTTGAATTTCTCCCTCTTTCCCTATAACTTTAGTATGTTGCATTAGGTGTAGATTATTGATATAATATAATCTACTATATGCAGGGAGAACGAGGGCCAAATTTCCTATTTAGACCTGAATGCTACTATCTATCATAGTAGAGCTTGAAAAAGAAACTAACCAACCATCATCCTTAATATTTATATGACTTATCCAAAAGAATCCTTATCAAATTTGAATTCTTATGCGAACCACGTTAAGTAGGACACTAATATTTAATTAAATAGTTAATTCTGAATTTGACTTAATTTAAAAAATAATTAAATTAATAATTACATTTTCGTAGAGCAAAAATTCTTCATTGGGTTGGAAATAGTCTCATATAATATTTTCACAAATGAGACTATTAATTTAGAAGAGATTTAAAAGTACAACAAAACTATTATTTTTTTAAAAAAAGTCTTCAACCGTAAGACTAAGGTTCACCCAGGCCACCCTTGCCTCACAAATAAACCAAAACACAAATGACGAAGATAATGTGAGTGCTCTCATAAATGAAAATGGTGGTTGGGACATAATTAATATTCGCAGCAGGTTCAATGATCAAATCGGGGGGGGGGGGGGGGAATTATAAACACTTCATTACCAACTAGGGGGACAGGGAGGATAAACCATGTTGGCAACCAAATGACAAAGGGAAGTTCTCGATCCACTCATGCTATAGTATTATATCTATGGGGGAAGACACGAATCCTGCTTGGAATGGGTGGAAGAAGCTTTGGAAACTTAGACTCCCTCCCAAATTAAAGCACTTTGTTTGGACCCTTCTACTTGGCAAACAAATCACCAATTCTCATAGGGTGAGAAGGGGGCTCACAATGGATAATACTTGTCCTAAATGCTCAAGTGAAGATGATCTTAATCACCTTTTTAAAGATTATTTCTTTACTACTCAAGTGTGGCAAAATTTTCACCCGTACATTATCCAAAGACAAGATACGCATCTCGATTTTAATTCTTGGGTGATTGCAAATGTGTGGAACAATATGGATGATAAATGGTATGTTACTTTTATCTCTTGTCTTTGGTGTATTTGGAATGCCCGCAATAAACTTATTTTTGATGATAAAACTGTAACCCCTTCTACCATTAATATGCTTACTCACAAACTCATGTGCGAAATTTTTGAATCCCATAGTAAGTATATTAACCAAAAAGAAGTTAGAGTAGTTACATCCTCTAATGCTTGCAATTGTGTCTGAGGTGACCACATTATTCATACACATCGGTAGTGGTACATGAGCTTTTGGAGGAATTATCCGAAATGACGAAGGTAGATGGATCATAGGATCGATAGGAAGGCTCCAAGGAAATATACATATGAACATAACAATGTTTAAACATAATAAAAATATATTTTTTAATCAAATTTCGTATATATAATCTCCATAACTAGAAGATTATCTACAAAAAAAATCATTCAAAAATACAACTTGAAAGTTAGTAATTTGAAAATATGATATACATATATTTTTTGATGAAATTTTTTGTACGTGATCTTTTCAATATGAATTACATATATACCAAATTTTGTTGAAAAATATTTTTTTACCATATAGAGAAAAATATTATTTTTACCAAATAGAAAAAAAATGTTGGAAAAAATATATATATGGTGCAACTATTGGCGCTCCATAGAAATCCTTAGGCACTCCAAAAATTTACACAATGACTATATTACCCTTAAAACCCACAAACTCTTTCATCCAAAACACACAACCACTTTTTTTTAGTGCAAGACAAAAACTGCTCTCATTATAAAAAACTATAGCAAATTGTTATTAAAAAATAGTAATTTTTTTCCCAATATATAAAAAACACTGCACATTTTATTTAAAGTTATTTTATAAAAAAAAATTACACTGTTTTCTATAAATATATAAAAAAAATACTAGAAAAATAGTGAGAAATGTATTTAAACAAAGCAATCATATTTTTCGTAAAAAAAACTTTTCAACTGGTTTCTTTAAAACACATTTCACCTGTTTTTTTAAAATCAATTGTATTTTTAAAAATTGTTTATAAAAGCTAAAAAAAAATTATATATAATATAAAAAACTGGTTTTACAAAAAAAAAAAACTGTTAAAAGTGTGCCTAATATATAAAAAAATTGTACATATTATTTAAATCTGATTTATAAAAATAAAATAGTATTGTTTTCTATTGTAAATGTGGATTATATTACCCTTAAAATCCACAAACTCTTTATATATATATAAAATAGTTTCTTTACTTATTGAAAAAAGTTTTATAAAAATTAAAGCTATTTATTATAGCGAATTGTTTTTAAAAGATAATAAGCATTTTTGTCTATAAAAAACTACTTTAACTCTTTATAATTCTTTAAAAAATCATTTCAAATGTTTTTTACTTTTAACTTTTTATAACTCTTTAAAAAATCACATTTTTTTTTAAAACAGCTGAAATGCTTTTGTTAAAGAGTTATAAAAAGTTAAAACAGTATTTTATAGACAAAAATGTTTATTATTTTTAAAAACAATTTGCTGTGATAAACAATTTTTCATTATTATAAAACTTTTTTAATAAGTAAAGAAACTGTTTTTTATACATATATATATTTACAGTAGAAAATAGTGTTGATTTTTTTTATAAAACAGTTTTAAATAAAATGTACAAATTTTTTATATAAACGACAGACTTTTGACACTAAAAATATTTTTTTTGTAAAAACAATTTTTTATATTATGCATAACATTGTTTTAGCTTTTATAAACAATTTTTTAAAATAGGGGTTGATTTTTTTTAAATAGTTGAAATGTTTTTTTTAATAAAATCAAATGATTTTTTTTAGGAAAACATGAATGCTTTGTTTAAACAACATATCTTACTATTTTTCTAGTATTTTATATATATTTATAGAAAACAATGTTGATTTTTTTTTATAAAATAACTTTAAATAAAATGTGCAGTGCCTTTATATTTATTGAAAAAATTATTATTATTTTTTAAAAACAATTTGCTATAGTTAACAGTTTTTTATAATCAGAGTAGTTTTTTTTATCTTGCACTAAAAAAAGTAACGGTGTGTTTTGGATGAAAGAAAATGAGTTTGTAGTGTTTAAAGGTAATATTATAATTGTGAAAATTTTCGGAGTGCCTAAGGATTTCTATGAACTGCTAATATATATATATAGGCCAGCGCTAATGCGGACGCAACTTGCGGATTTAACTTGCGGACGAATTTTTTCGTATTTTTTAAAATTAGTAAAAAAACTTTTTTTGACTTAGATTTTTTTTTACCCTCTATAAAAAAATCAACTTTTTTCGACTTAAATTTTTTTAACCTCTATAAAAAAATCAACTCAAAATGAATTATTTTTCTATTTTTAAAAAATCGGTCAAACATATGTCAGTTCTTAAAGCTCTTTAAAACTTACATATGTTTGACCGATTTTTTAAAAATAGTAAAAAAATCGAGTTTGAGCTGATTTTTTTTACAGGGGTCTCCTGAAATGTTTCAATACCATAGAAAAAAAATCAAGTCGAAATTTGATTATTTTTTATTTTTAAAAAATACACAAAAATTCGTCTGCAAGTTGCGTCTGCATTAGAACCTGGCTGTATATATATATATATATATATATATATATATATATATATATATATATATATATATATATATATATATATATATAGAGAGAGAGAGAGAGAGAGAGAGAGAGAGAGAGAGAGTTAAGAAGTGAACCTAAAAGATGATCGTTTTAATGAACCTTAAAAAAACACCTAACAATCCATTAATTTTAATTCATATGTTATAATTGGTCCGCGGTAGTGGCAACGAATGCGCGTATTGATAGAATATACCACACCTGCTGCCAAAACTCAATAAACCCCTACTTTAGTAATCTATCTCCTAATTTATTATATAAGCAAAGTCGTCACAATTCTTTAGAGATAAAACTCTTAAATCCCAATCACATGAGAACATTTGCACTTGGATTTCTCTATCTATATAATATTTTGATCATCTCATTCTCATAATCATTCATTCACATGCTTAGCTATAATGGGTCAGGGGCTTGGGTGTCGGATTTTGTGGTCGGGATTTGGCAACATGGAGGTTGGGTATCTCCAGCGAAGGTGGTCGGGTAAGTTGGCTTTTGGCAAGTGGGCTCGCCGACGTGGGTTTTGGCCGGCCGGATAGGAAGTTAATGGTCAGATAGGTGCAGTGGCGGACGGACGTGAGGACCAAGGGGGGCCGTGGCCTCGGTTCAGTTTTTACAAAATATATATATATATATAGGGCTTTTGGTAAAATTTCGTACTTTAAGGTATAACTATAATTATTTTCAAAATTGAGGGTATAAGATTGTAATTACTTAAAGATCTAAACCAAAACTAAAGATCGGTATCTCTCATTTCTCTCATTTATTTTCTTTTACCTGATAAAATTCACACGCCGTCCCTCTCCTCTCCTCCGTCCAGCGGATTCACACGCCGTCCCTTTCCTCTCCGTCCAGCCGAATCACACGTCGTGATGCCGTCCCTCTCCTCTCCGTCTAGCCGGCAACCCCTGAGCGCATCCCTCCTCCCTGCCTAGTAGCCCCTCCGGTGTTCCGACCACCAGCTACTACTAACTCATCTCAACAGGTATTTTTTTTACCTTAATCTGATTTTTGTGTAAGATTTTTGTTTGTATGTATGATTTTTGTGTACTTACCATACCATTAATATAAAAAATTATAGGGTTTTGATTGAATGTATGATTTTTTGTATGTATGATTTTTGGAGAAATTGTACAGAAATAAGGGTATATATTTTTCATACAATTTCTCCAAAAAAATCATATATACTGTAATTTGTGGAATTTCTATAATTTATGTCCAAACTCATGTATGCCCTTATTTTTGTGTAATTTCTGTAATTTGGAAAAAAATGTCAAATTTCTGTAATTTGTGTCCCAAACATATATGCCCCCAAAAAACTCGAAATAAACTCGAAACATAAAATTTGTAGTCAATTTGGATGAACTATAATTTGTATAAAATTCGAAATAACCTAAAAAAAATTCATTTCAGGGGCTCCCGCCCACGAACCCTCGGCACCGCTCAAAACTTTGGCCCCGATTGACCAAAAATCCTGGATCCGCCACAGGATAGGTGTGAGGGTCGTCGGCATTGTAGATGGTTCAAACACCAGATTTTTTAGGTGACAAAATAGGAGGCTCGCGGGCGACGGGATTTTTTATGGCTGGTCGGATTTTATGGTCGGCCGTTTTTAAAAGTTAGTTGGCCCTTTTTCTTCCTTTTTTTTTGTTGTTGAGGCAGGTGGGACTAAGGATGCTGGCTGATGGTAACACGCGTGTCCGTTGTCGCTGACGCGGAACAATTACAATGTAAGAATTAAAATTAATGGTGGTTAGGTATTTTTTGTTAAATTTCATTAAAATATTGAGAGAGAGAGAGAGAGAGAGAGAGAGAGAGAGAGGGTTTCAAAAATGAACATAAAAGATGAACTTTTTAATGAACTTTAACAAAAAACACCTAACACCCAATCAATTTTAATTCCTATATTGTAATTGGTCCGCCCCAACGGCAATGAACATGCGTGTGACACGCGCTAGCGGCAACGGACACGCGTGTCACACGGGTGTATTAAAAAACACGGGTTTCTGTTGCCACTGATGTGGACGAATTGCATCATAGGAATTAAAATTGATTAGATGTTAGGTTTTTTTTTGTTACGGATCATTAAAATGTTCATCTTTTATGTTCGTTTTTTAACATCTCCCTATATATAAATTTGCCCCTTGATAAAACTCAATCCATAATAACCCGCATTTTGAGAAGAAAAAAAAAACACCTTTAAAAAAATAAAAAAAATTATAAAAAAAATAAAAAAAAATATTTTTTTTAAAAATGATATTTAAAACTCTTTTTATAAAAAAAATTAAAAAGAAAAATACACTTTTCGCATGCTATTTCATGCATAGGTATGAAAACAAGAAAATATTATGTATGCATTTTGAAAATATCATGCATAAGATATATGAAAATGACATAAAAAGATAACATTTTGAAATTATTGGGACCACGCACACCTATTCTCCTTTCCTAGAAGAATAACAAACTATGTGTATTTGGACAAAAGTCTCTTAAATGACTTGCTTGAATTCAAAAGCACAGTGGAATTGATTATTTAAAACTTTGTTCCATATAAAAAAAATTACATAGGAGAAATAAATTTAACATACACCTGTCGCCGCCCACACTGCTTAGGTCGGGCTTGTGCCGAGTTCTTACTAGTTTCTATTGTCAAAGTAAGTATAATTTTTATTTGCAGAACTAAATATTTTTATGCTAACATTACTTAGAACATATATATCACAAAGGACATGTTCCCGGATGATTGATATATATATAAGAAAACTTTTTTAGATTGGTTAATTTTTATTTAAAAACTATACATGACAATAAACTTTCACAATATTTTACATAAAAAGATAAGATGAGACTAGAAGTGGAAGCCATTCTGGTTTTACTGTATCGTACTACAGAAGAAAAACGATTTTGGATAATTATTTCCAAATACAAAAAAATTGAAACTAATTAAACCGAAAACACCATAAAATATTTGGATGGTTTTGATTTATAAACTTCGAAAAACTATTTTATCGAAATTATCGTATGACAAACTAAAATATTGAAAAGATCATAACGAAATTAATCTAAAGTGTAATACCGAAATATAGTACCAAAATTATCACATATAATCGTACCAATTTACCGATGTTACAAAATATGTAATACCAGATATATTATAGTTGTTTAGGGTTTAGTATTATTTTCAAAGTTTTGTTGTGCTCTCATCCCATGTATTTTGTAAATTGTATTAAGTTGCATAATCACCAAAAACCGCCCTCACCCATCTTGTAACCGCCCTCTTCATTTCCACAGAGAATGACACATGTCCCTTATTTGGTACAATCGGACCAACAACTAAAAAATAAAAGCATGAGAGTTGCTACAAATGAATCTTTAAAATTAAGACTAAATACTTGTGATCGCATATTATTATTATTATTATTATTATTATTATTATTATTATTATTATTATTATTATTATTATTATTATTATTATTATTATTATTATTATGAATTATCTTAAGCCTTTATTCTAAAACTTTATCAAAGTAATTGATTTAGTCCATATTTGTACCGAAATTACTAGAAAATATACCGGAATTTGTACCAAATTTACCGAATGTAAAATACTAGCTTGTAATTTCGGTATTTATGGTGAAAAAATGAAATTATCGAAAGTAATTGTTGATGTAAAAAATTAGATCACTCTAATAATTCAATCACAGATAAATAAATGAGACAAAAGATTTTTAAAGTGGTTCAGCCTTATAGGAATGGCTTACGTCCACTGTTGTTTTATTGTTGAGTGTTTAGGAATTCTCAATTGCAAGTTCTCTCAAGAAATTCCTCTCTCGATTCCAGAGTTTGGATTCGGTCTCTTTAAAATGAGGATTGTACAATGTATTTATAGTCTTGAGGCTGCAATGTGAAAGGGTAATACATTAAATGATATACATATGAAAGGGTAATACATTTAATGTCATTTTTGCGTGTGCGTCTAAATGATAAGCATTTAATGAACCAGTTGAACTATTGGTTATCCAGCTATTAATGCTTTGTTCGAGATGCATCTCGGACCGCCTGAGTTGCTCGGACCGCCTAAGCTTCTCGGTACTCAAGAGTTCCTCAGAGAGGCATTGTTCCTTGGAGCGTGTGAGTTCCTCGGGGAAGCAGTGTTCCTCGGGGAACTAGTCTTCCTCATTGTAGTCTTGTTCCTCGGAGCGTGTGAGTTCCTCGGAAGTGTTTGTTGTTGCCATGTAGATAGCCACGTGTCTTCATATGATTGGTCCATGTCAGCAGATTAAATTTGATATCAACAGAAGCCCCCAATGTTTCATAGTTCGAAATTTGAGGAGTATGGAACATTCTTTCTCGGAATATGGTAGCTTTAAATAGTCTTCCTGATTTTTAGGAGCATTTCCTTCGTATTTATTTCTCCTTTCAAATTCGTAGAATCATGCTTTTTTGAACTTTTCTGCTCGCTTCGATTCTCGCGCTACTTTTCCTCTTTTTAGCCGTTGTTGCCCGCTTTGATTCCCGCGCTACTTTCCATCTTTTTAGCCGCCGGTAACGTAATCATCCTTTTTTGTAATCATTACTTCACCATTTCCCAAGGCAAGGTATTTAAACTTCACAGACACTCCCATCGTCTTCTACCTTTTCAAATTTTCATCTTTGAGTTTTACGTTGTCTCTTCCTACTCTCTTGTGCATTCATCTTTTCCGTCGTTCGTTGTCAGCAGATCCATTCTTTTCCTGTAAGATCTTCTTCCTTCTTCTTTATTTCTTTATTCACCATGGTTTACCCTGTTGAGTCTCTTGAGAAGTTTCGTTCTGATTTCTCCATTCCCTCTTGGGTTGTCTTGGAAGAGCTTTCTGAGCCTTCTGATTATTTCAATTTGGCTGAGGGACATTGGTTCCCCAGTCTCTTTTTTGCTGAATGTGGATTTTCTTTTCCACCCAATTCCTTGTCTCTGGAATTCTGTCAGTACTTCGACGTTGTTCCTGCACGAATAGCCCCCAACACATGGAGAATAGTTAATGGGGTGCATAGATTAAATCAAGTGCATGGAACTCGTATAGGAATCCTAAAAATCATGTTCTGCTATAGATGGGCAATTAATGATAATATTTTTTATTTAAAAACTAGATTTTTAAATAGAGCCTTAGTAGTCAATCTCCCCGATGCCAATAGGGATTATTTTGAACATGGGGTTGTCATAAAAAATTGGCAACACCCTCTATTAACTGGAAATGAGGTTTACCAGGGTCCCAGATGCCCTCCTTATGGCAATGGGATAGGTTATTTTCATTTTATTTTATTTATTTTGAAATCATGTTTCTTTTGTGTTTGATAAAATGTGCCACTGATAACAATGTTTATTTATTTGCAGTTGATAGCAAGAGAAAGTGCCCAAAAGAAGTAGATGTCAATATAAGTCATTTGAAACTTATATGGAGTCTGCATCAAAGTGTTACCGACGAACACATTAGATCAGCTTCGTATCTGCTCCAGTACAAGAGCTACACCACTTCTTTCACTGCTCGTCTAGTGATAAGTGAATCAGAGCCAGTACCAGCTTCCACCAGCTCATCGCCTGAATCTCATATTCCTTTAAGTGAAAGGATGAAGAAGAGAAGACCTCCTACCCTGTTTGAGAAGACTGCCTCCGGTTCTGGGGAGGCAAAAAGGAGTAGGATTGATGTCCCAAAGGAGGGGATGAAGAAGAATGATGCAGCTCCTCCAGTTGCTTCTGCTAAAGTTGCCGAGAAGGTTGCTGAGAAGCCCGCAGTGGCTCCGAGCAGGTCTGCTGCTCCTGGAGAGGTGAAATTGATATCACCAACCAAGGGTTCTTCCTTGGTTGAATCTGTACCTGTTCCCCCGGGGAGGCTGAAGAAGAGCTCCTCGGTTAATTTGGCTGACACCATTACTCAGCCCCCAGCTGCTGGGACTGGAGTTCCCACTTTTGTTCCCCCGAGCTCTTCCATGAGCTCGGTAAAGTCCTGGATCATTCCCGAGGTCCAAGGTACTGAAGAAAACCTTACTCGGGACATAGTTACCTCACTAGCTGCTCGTCACCTTGCTTCTGTAAGTCTCTTTACTTTGAATTTTTCATATTTTCCTTTGTTATTTCTTGTTTCTAACTTGCTTTCTTTTTCTGTTCACAGTTGACGAGCTGCTTCAATATAATCCTGAAGAAGGATGAAGTGATTAAGGCTTCTTGCTCCTCGTCCAGTGTGTAGGGTGCTCTGGAAGAAGCTACCAAGTCTCTGGAAGATTCTCGCCAGAAGTACTCCACTGATAAGGCTATTTGGGAGAAGAAGCTTGCCTCCTCGAGCAAGAAAAATCTTGGGCTGTTGATGCCTCCAAGGAGTTGGAGAAGAAAAAGAATGCCCTGGAGAAGTCAAATCAAGAGCTTGAGGAGAAGCTCAAAGCTGCTGGAGAGCTTGAAGATAAGCTCAGGGTTGCTGAGGAAAGGTTGGGCCAGCTTCAAGAAGTAAGTCAGCAGAAGGAGGAGGCAGAAAATAAATTGAAGGCTGCTGAGAACCTGCTGTCCGAGAAGCTTTCCTTGGAGAAGACCAAGAGAAAAATGGCTGTGAAGAAGTCCTTCAGCTCTTGCTGGGACAAAGGGTGGAACAAGGGGTTGGCTGCCATGGTATCTCAAGTGGACTATGGCAGTCTAAAGTACTTTAGGGATGGATGGGTTGCTTCCCTTCAGTAAATGAAGGTCGACGAATCTTTCGAGCTCTTCCAGAGACATATCCCTGGTCCCCCTCCTACTCCAGAAGACTTAGACGAGGACGAAGCTACCTCCGAGGAGTCTTCGATGGTGATGGGAGATCATGCCCTAACCATCTAGCCTGCTGCCGAGGAAAATCAGCAAATCGTTTCTTCCTCCGAGCAACTGCCACTCTCCCCGAGCAACTATATCTTCCCTCCGAGCAACCTACCTCTTCATCCCAGCCTCCCGAGAAGATTTTGGGAGATAAGAAAAAGGTGTGGTGTTGTTCGGGTTTCTCTTTATTTTCTTTCTCTTTATTAAATGTAACCCAAAATATGTAACTCTGAACTATGATTTAATAAAACTTGAGCTTTTTTCCATACTGTTGTTCATCTTCTATTCATACTTTGCTCATATTTCTTATTGATGATTGCTCTTTCTTTCTCTGTTAGTTTCTGGCCAGGATGGATCTGCTATCTGCCAATGATACAAAGTTGCTGCAATAATGTAATGAGTGCTTTAAGGCTGGTCACATAGACCTAAGTGCTGCACAAGTTGTCGACATCCTCGGCCAGGATGCTTCAGAACAGGCAGTGGAAGCATATAAATATCTGAAGTGTCTACTTGATCGAGCTGTAGCCAATAACGTTGCTTATTATGAAATGATCGAGGATCTTCAAAGCACCCTCGAAGACCTTCAGCTTCAATACAAAGAATCCACTGCCCTACTGCATGAGGGGTACGAAAAGAAGTACAAGCTGATCATGGCTGACAAGGGCTACGAGAAGCTTTTTGCTGGGTATGATCTGAGGGAGAGAACTTTGAAGGGTGAGGTCGAGGAATGCAGACAGATAGCCAAGTTGCTGGAGTAAGAGAACAACAACTTACAAAAAGAGCTATCACAATTGAAGTCTGCAGCCCCCACTTCCAGTGCCTTGATCCCAGTTACCGACGAGGGATTCTCATTCTTAGAGGTTGAGAATGCCAAGTTGAGGGACGAGTTGGATACTTTGAAGAGTTCTGGCACCTCAACATCTTCTCGTGGTCAAGCAAGAGCTCCTCGGGGACGAGCAAGAGCAGCTCGGGTTCTTATCGAAGAACAGAGAACTCAATCTGCGTTAGAGAACCAAGCTTTCCAATTAATGGCTAAGAACCAGGCTTTGTCTGATATGTCAAAGAAGATTAGGGACCTGGAAAAACAGCTTTCAGCGCAGAAGTCAGTCTTGGAGAACAAGGAGCTTTTCATTAAGAATATCCACGAGCAGCTAGAAAGGCTAACATATCAATTCCACAAACAGCCCAGGGAGTTCTGGATGGCAGGATACAACGAAGCACTATTCCACTTGGACGATCGTATCTAGAATGCCAACAATGAGGGCTACAAGCAAGGCTGGCTGAATGCCTTAGGTGTGTTGAAGCTCGAACAAGGTCATTATCTGTGGGACTACCATGATCCCGGGTTGCTCGACTTACCAGTGCCACCATACAATTTGGAGATGGATTGGATTCCTGCTCGGGCCATTCCTCGGAGCTTAATTTCAAAGTATCTCGGTGACTACAATTTACATTCTCAAATCGAGGTATCTTGCCCCGAGCATCTTTTAGATCGACCATCCGTAATGAATACAAGGATGTTGAAAGATCTCGACTTCATCAATTCTCCTTTGTCTTTAAATGATCTGCCTGCTGGCGAGGAACCTGTATCAAAAGCAGAGGGGAAAAGACCAGTATGTAACACCCCGCCTAATTAAATACCGGGTGGCCAGTCTCATACCAAATTAAAATAGAATATACAGTTAGCTCATTCTTAGCATCACTGTCGAAAACATTTACAACTCACCCAATACCCAATTAAGCTGGTGTTAAAAACTTTCCAAATTTCAATTTCAACAAAACCATTTTTAGTTTAAGAATAACACAACACATTTTATTCTACAACACAGATCACTCAATAAATAACACAAAAGAATTTAAATGCAATTGGAATAAACATTCCCAAATAATATTAATCCATTACAGTAATCCCATCAATTAACAACTGTATTAAAAAGACCCGAATACAATAGTATTTGACCTCGATAGAAAAGATAACTGAAATCCTTTGGGCGACATGCCCTAACTAAGAATACTGTGAATCAAAAAGATGATAGGCGTCTAAGCAAAACTCCATAGCTCGTCACAATCAACTATGGTTGGCGTCCCTGTTGCTGGACACCTGATATAGAGATACAATAGAAAAGAAAATATGCAAGGAAACGGGTCAGAGCCCGAATGTGTAGATGATTTTTAAAACAGCAAGTATTTAACAAGTGCAATAAAGCATTTATTATGTACATGTTAGATCCAACTCTCACTTGTTATTCTCACCTCTCAACTAGAGTGCACACTTAACATTTCCTATTGACCTCCTAGTTAATGGTTCCTCTTTTCTAGTCTCCATATTATAGTTCCATTCCCATATCATAATCCCCGTATGTCCCATACCATACGTCACATTATTATTCATTTACATTTCTCAACGTTTCTCATTAACGTGAATCATTTCTCAATTAAATATGAATCGTTTCTCATTAACACGAGTTAAGCTTTTCGATTCTATAAGCATAGACATTCATTCACTAAGTTCCATTATCTTTCTCTATTCACCGTTATCTACAATTATCACCGTAGATAGATTTAAACACAATATATAATCATGTAACCATTTAATCCATTATATATATATATATATATATTCATATATAATACGGCACCCCGAGTAACAGCTGTGGTGCAATGCATTACTCTTCTATCATGTCCCATCATCGCAGGTCGCCGAATAGGGGACTACAGGTTCGGTAAGATTCCACGAACCACAAACAACAACAAACAAATTGGAGGCGAACATAGTTCTCGTATCCATGGGTCACGCACATACCTACGTACCCACAGTCAGCGGACTTATCAACTCCCCGATAAGTCTTTCATAGACCTATGTTCTCGAGCGACAAATCAAAGATCCCATGGATTCATCAGGATATGACTGCCCTCACGCGTAAACCTCCCACCGATAGCAAGTAAGCTAGGTATGTCATACACATAATCATCAATCAATCAAATAGGTATTATCATACCTATAATATAATATCGATAAGGTAATTATCACTACCCTAAGATATTTCCCATACGTAGCATTATATCTCTTTTAAAATATCATATCTTTACATCATAATTTAATTATCCTCGCATCCTATAACATCTCTCCACTACCGACGTCGTTAAGGTTCATGCGCGGAGCGTCTCGCAAAGCGAAATCCAAACAAGGAACCCCTCCAATACATTACTACTTAACTTTGTCGATCGAGGAGGTTCGAAAACTTTAACTATGCAATCGGGATAACCTCATACCCTATTTCAATCAAATGTGTTCTAAGCTCCCATCTCATAAGATTCAAATAGGTTTTTCCTCAACATATATTCAGCAAGAAGTCACTAATATCCTACTGGTCCATAACATTATTTCTCCCGAACTACTACGAGTTTAGTTCTCTTTTTAATTAAGGTTAAAATCGATAGTTTTCAAATCTCTTATAAACACATATTCTTTCACTTAGGATTAAACCCTCTTGTAAACTTAAGGATACCCAGGTGTTATATTCAATCACCCCTACTGGTCCTATCATTACTCCTCATACATCTCCATTTAGAATTTAACAAATGAATCTAGCAACCGAAATTCCGTTCGGTATAATTTTCATCATTTTAATCACTTGAATCCAAATCACAATTAATTCAAATCTTATCAAGGGTTTACTGATATTTTCTAAGTCCCATAATCTCCAAATAATAATCACCAAAGATCCACAAAAGGTTTGGGATAAGAATCAACATTTAAAAAGAAACAACTTTACATATTCTGGGGAGGTCGATCGATCGAAGGTAGGGTTCGATCGATCGATCACTCAGGTCACAGCCTGGTTTTTCTGCATTTCAGCAACTACGGGTTTCACCATTTTTACTCATTCAAACCTTCATATTAACCTACAAAATACTTATAATCTTTACTACATGATATATCAACATATATGAACGATTTCCAATACTCTAAATATCCTAGAATCATCAAGGGATTGGATTAAAAAGCATGTTTATCTCCTTATTTCCAGAAATTATCAACATATCATCTTTAAGAACACATCAATGGTTTTCATAATTTCTTCAACAGATTCATGACTATTTCGTGGATTAATATCATCCTAAAACATGAGTTAAATTCCTATATCATTTCAGTTTTCCAGAAATCCATTTAATACTCCATTATTTCTTCCAAACAATAATAATCTTCTCTTTTCATATGATTCTAACATGGACAATATACAAGCTTAAATTGCCATTATCAAACACTTGCATTTCTTGTAGGTGTGATCCTTTGGAGTAGTATATCTCAGTTGGTTGTTCCTTCTCCGGTCAAACTCCGGTGGTGGTTGGTGGTGGTGAACCTTGGTTCTTATTCTTCTCCTTCCCAAGTGACTTTTCCCTTCCCAAGCACTCTTACACTCTCTCTAGGAAGATGGTTGCTCTTATTTGTGAAGAGGAGATGAATAACCCCCATACACTTAATCTACCAATACTTATAGTAGTTCCAAATCCGAAATCACTATTCATCCCCCCTAGAAAAATGACCAAAATGCCCTTTCGGGTTGTGTATTCATTCCCAAATGACCCGAGACTCAAAATAAACATCCAAATAGACTTTTTTGACTATTTCGAACCTTCCGGACGCAACGACGCAGTCGAAATGATTATTAGATCGATAGAAAATAAATTTCCTTTTTAATTTAATAAACTAGTCCCGACACGTCACATACCGTGTCTGACTAAAAATATAAATTACCGAATTTATATCATACAGTCATATCAATGACATCACATTCATATATTACCTAAATATCTTTAAGTAATATTCAGAATCATCCATTTTAATATCCACCGTCCGGATAAACCCGAATGAATTAATTAATAATAAAATCTAATTAATCCATTAATATAACCCATTTTAAAAGTCATTTAAAATTACTGGGTACTACATACTTCCCCCTTATAACAGAATTTCGTCCCGAAATTCAGGAATATAAGTCATACCGGTAAGGTCAACTCCGAGTATAAATCTCACATCGCAAGAAATCCAAGATGTACCGCCCATACAGTACATTAACAAAGTCCCTATCGATGTTATACGCCAAGCCTCACCATATAGTTTCAACTGAATCAAATTTAGACTTCACCTAATCTTCCCTATACCGTCCTCGTGACAAACTTTAGGAAAAAAAAATGATCCTCTCGTAGTGAACAAATAAATCCTGAAGTCTCAATTACTTACCTTTTTCACAATTATGAAAAATACTACAATTCAATCATCCAGGGCGCACATACACCCTCTCGTACCGCTTTCAATATTAAAACTTTTCGCAAAGGTTATAAACTCGTTTCCCAAAGACCTAACTTATTTCGACTCCCAACGGTTATTAGTTTCATGCGTGGGGTGTCTGGCAAGCGAAATCCAAACAAGGAACCACCTCGATACACTACTTCCTAAAGTAGTCGGTCATCGAAACTCCTAAGGTCCTTAGTCAATAATATATAAAAATTTTGGTTTAAAAAAAAAATATCAGGTTTATCGATTTTAAAACAAAAAATTTGGTTTTATCGATTTCAAATAGGATCTACGCATCTACTCTTTTATAGAAGACAAGATGCAGACATATGCTCTCATATACCACAAGTCAATGCACGTCGATAGTCAAATCACACTCGGACATGCTCTAGGTAAGTAATCCCATGATACAAATCAAACCCACGTGATAACATGTAATATATAGGTGTCCCACACCCCTCAGTGAGTCTACGTAAATAACGATGCCATAGGCTAAGTTTAACAACCCTTTTGCCCTCACAATATCAATCACTACAAAAATCAATACGCCTCATACTTCCTTAGATAGGAAACATACCCTCATTTGCGGGTGATGGTTGTTGAATCCCAATATTATAACTTTGCTCCGATGAGTCACGAAAAAATTTTACCCCAAATTTTCAGTTCTAGTTAACCACACTCCACTATATACCCAAGCCTTTCAATATATTGCCTTCATTAGGGAACATACACAATTCACGCATTTCAAAAACTTCTACTGATGACTCTCCTCAATTTTTCCATAATAGGGGTGACCTCGACTACGGTCATCATACTCGAACATACTTCATAACCTCCTAAGTACGATATCCGCTATCCGTCCAATGGCCCTCATCTTCCATACGTACGTAATGCAAGATTCCTCAATAAATGTTGTCGAATTTTATAGTTCAACCCATCAGTGAACATTAGGACTCTCCTCTCCTCAGTAGGTACTTCAGCTGGTACCAAATTAGTTAATCTCGTAAACTCTTCCTCATATTCCGCCACAGTTTTCTCTCCCTGTTTCAAATCAAGTAGCTTACGTCTCATCTCTGTCTGTCTGGCGGAAGGAAAATACTTCCCATCAAACCGTATCCAAAAGTCTTGGATAGTCATTATGTCCCTCTCCACCATAGTGGTCGTAGCTTCCCACCATTGCAAAGCTGCCCCTACTAGCTTGAATGTGGCTAGTATTTGACGTTGAACCTCAGTACATTCAATCATTCTCAAGTGCCGTTGGATATCTTCCTTCCATTGGCTAGCAGTCACAACATCTGATCCTCCCTGAAACTCAGGTGGGTGCGCTTTCTGGAAGGCATCCCTCGCTCGTTCCCATGCAGTAGGAAACACTTGCCCTTACGCGGGTGGCACAACCGGTGCCGGTGCGGAAGCCTGCTGAATAGCAGCTACAGCAACATTGACTGCCCAAGCAACAATTGCAGTAACTTCGGCTGCAACCATCGTACCTATGAAGGCGTAGATAGAAAAGCAATAATCCTACTCATAGGGCTCTACATCAAAGAACGCTAAGCTGAAAACACAGTAAGCCGTACAGATCCTAAAGGACACTAGAACCTGATGCTCTGATACCACCAGTAACACCCCGCCTAATTAAATACAGGGTGGCCAGTCCCATACCAAATTAAAATAGAATATACAGTTGGCTCATTCTTAGCATCACTGTCGAAAACATTTACAACTCACCTAATACCCAATTAAGCTGGTGTTAAAAACTTTCCAAATTTCAATTTCAACAAAACCATTTTTAGTTTAAGAATAACACAACACATTTTATTCTACAACACAGATCACTCAATAAATAACCCAAAAGAATTTAAATGCAATTGGAATAAACATTCCCAAATAATATTAATCCATTACTGTAATCCCATCAATTAACAACTGTATTAAAAAGACCCGAATACAATAGTATTTGACCTCGATAGAAAAGATAACTGAAATCCTTTGGGCGACATGCCTTAACTAAGAATACTGTGAATCAAAAAGATGATAGGCGTCTAAGCAAAACTCCATAGCTCCATTGCTCGTCACAATCAACTATGGTTGGCGTCCCTGTTGCTGGACACCTGATATAGAGATACAATAGAAAAGAAAATATGCAAGGAAACGGGTCAGAGCCCGAATGTGTAGATGATTTTTAAAATAGCAATTATTCAACAAGTGCAATAAAGCATTTATTATGTACATGTTAGATCCAACTCTCACTTGCTATTCTCACCTCTCAACTAGAGTGCACACTTAACGTTTCCTATTAACCTCCTAGTTAATGGTTCCTCTTTTCCAGTCTCCATATTATAGTTCCATTCCCATATCATAATCCCCGTATGTCCCATACCATACGTCACATTATTATTCATTTACATTTCTCATCGTTTCTCATTAACGTGAATCATTTCTCAATTAAATATGAATCGTTTCACATTAACATGAATTAAGCTTTTCAATTCTATAAGCATAGACATTCATTCACTAAGTTCCATTATCTTTCTCTATTCACCGTTATCTACAATTATCACCGTAGATAGATTTAAACACAATATATAATCATGTAACCATTTAATCCATTATATATATATATATATATATATATATATATATATATATATATATATATATATATATATATATATATATATATATATATATATATATTCATATATAATATGGCACCCCGAGTCACAGTTGTGGTGCAATGCATTACTCTGCTATCATGTCCCATCATCGCAGGTCGCCGAATAGGGGACTACAGGTTCGGTAAGATTCCACGAACCACAAACAACAACAAACAAATTGGAGGCGAACATAGTTCTCTTATCCATGGGTCACGCACATACCTATGTACCCACGGTCAGTGGACTTATCAACTCCCCGATAAGTCTTTCATAGACCTATGTTCTCGAGCGACAAATCAAAGATCCCATGGATTCATCAGGATATGACTTCCCTCACGCGTAAACTTCCCACCGATAGCAAGTAAGCTAGGTATGTCATACACATAATCATCAATCAATCAAATAGGTATTATCATACCTATAATATAATATCAATAAGGTAATTTTCACTACCCTAAGATATTTCCCATACGTAGCATTATATCTCTTTTAAAATATCATATCTTTACATCATAATTTAATTATCCTCGCATCCTATAACATCTCTCCACTACCGACGTCGTTAAGGTTCATGCGCGGAGCGTCTCGCAAAGCGAAATCCAAACAAGGAACCCCTACAATACACTACTACTTAACTTTGTCGATCGAGGAGGTTCGAAAACTTTAACTATTTAATCGGGATAACCTCATACCCTCTTTCAATCAAATGTGTTCTAAGCTCCCATCTCATAAGATTCAAATAGGTTTTTCCTCAACATATATTCAGCAAGAAGTCACTAATATCCTATTGGTCCATAACATTATTTCTCCCGAACTACTACGAGTTTAGTTCTCCTTTTAATTAAGGTTAAAATCGATAGTTTTCAAATCTCTTATAAACACATATTCTTTCACTTAGGATTAAACCCTCTTGCAAACTTAAGGATACCCAGGTGTTATATTCAATCACCCCTACTGGTCCTATCTTTACTCCTCATACATCTCCATTTAGAATTTAACAAATGAATATAGCAACCGAAATTCTGTTCGGTATAATTTTCATCATTTAATCACTTGAATCCAAATCACAATTAATTCAAATCTTATCAAGGGTTTGCTGATATTTTCTAAGTCCCATAATCTCCAAATAATAATCACCAAAGATCCACAAAAGGTTTGTGATAAGAATCAACATTTAAAAAGAAACAACTTTACATATTCTGGGGAGGTCGATCGATCGAAGGTAGGGGTCGATCGATCGATCACTCAAGTCACAGCCTGGTTTTTCTGCATTTCAGCAACTACGGGTTTCACCATTTTTACTCATTCAAACCTTCATATTAACCTCCAAAATACTTATAATCTTTACTACATGATATATCAACATATATGAACGATTTCCAATACTCTAAACATCCTAGAATCATCAAGGGATTGGATTAAAAAGCATGTTTATCTCCTTATTTCCAGAAATTATCAACATATCATCTTTAAGAACACATCAATGGTTTTCATAATTTCTTCAACAGATTCATGACTATTTCGTGGATTAATATCATCCTAAAACATGAGTTAAATTCCTATATCATTTCAGTTTTCCAGAAATCCATTTAATACTCCATTATTTCTTCCAAACAATAATAATCTTCTCTTTTCATATTATTCTAACATGGACAATATACAAACTTAAATTGCGATTATCAAACACTTGCATTTCTTGTAGGTCTGATCCTTTGGAGTAGTATATCTCAGTTGGTTGTCCCTTCTCCGGTCAAACTCCGGTGGTGGTTGGTGGTGGTGAACCTTGGTTCTTGTTCTTCTCCTTCCCAAGTGACTTTTCCCTTCCCAAGCACTCTTACACTCTCTCTAGGAAGATGGTTGCTCTTATTTGTGAAGAGGAGATGAATAACCCCCATACACTTAATCTACCAATACTTATAATAGTTCCAAATCCGAAATCACTATTCGTCCCCCTAGAAAAATGACCAAAATGCCCTTTCGGGTTGTCTATTCATTCCCAAATGACCCGAGACTCAAAATAAACATCCAAATAGACTTTTTTTACTATTTTGAACCTTCCGGACGCAACGACGCAGTCGAAATGATTATTAGATCGATAGAAAATAAATTTCCTTTTTAATTTAATAAACTAGTCCCGACACGTCCCATACCGTGTCTGACTAAAAATATTAATTATCGAATTTATATCATACAGTCATATCAATGACATCACATTCATATATTACCTAAATATCTTTAAGTAATATTCAGAATCATCCATTTTAATATCCACCGTCCGGATAAACCCGAATGAATTAATTAATAATAAAATCTAATTAATCCATTAATATAACCCATTTTAAAAGTCATTTAAAGTTACTGGGTATTACATACTTCCCCCCTTATAACAGAATTTCGTCCCGAAATTCAGGAATATAAGTCATACCGGTAAGGTCAACTCCGAGTATAAATCTCACATCGCAAGAAATCCAAGATGTACCGCCCATACAGTACATTAACAAAGTCCCTATCGATGTTATACGCCAAGCCTCACCATATAGTTTCAACTGAATCAAATTTAGACTTCACCTAATCTTCCCTATACCGTCCTCGTGACAAACTTTAGGAAAAAAAATGATCC
Organism: Sambucus nigra; assembly: GCA_949130495.1. Lineage (NCBI taxonomy): Eukaryota > Viridiplantae > Streptophyta > Magnoliopsida > Dipsacales > Adoxaceae > Sambucus > Sambucus nigra. The sequence goes on along the minus strand of OX422210.1, from coordinate 157,587,997 downwards.
TCTCGTAGTGAACAAATAAATCCTGAAGTCTCAATTACTTACCTTTTTCACAATTATGAAAAATACTACAATTCAATCATCCAGGGCGCCCATACACCCTCTCGTACCGCTTTCAATTTTAAAACTTTTCGCAAAGGTTATAAACTCGTTTCCCAAAGACCTAACTTATTTCGACTCCCAACGGTTATTATTTTCATGCGTGGGGTGTCTGGCAAGCGAAATCCAAACAAGGAACCACCCCGATACACTACTTCCTAAAGTAGTCGGTCATCGAAACTCCTAAGGTCCTTAGTCAATAATATATAAAAAATTTGGTTTTAAAAAAAATATCAGGTTTATCGATTTTAAAACAAAAAATTTGGTTTTATCGATTTCAAATAGGGTCTACGCATCTACTCTTTTATAGAAGACAAGATGCAAACATATGCTCTCATATACTACAAGTCAATGCACGCCGATAGTCAAATCACACTCGGACATGCTCTAGGTAAGTAATCCCATGATACAAATCAAACCCACGTGATAACATGTAATATATAGGTGTCCCACACCCCTCAGTGAGTCTACGTAAATAACGATGCCATAGGCTAAGTTTAACAACCCTTTTGCCCTCACAATATCAATCACTACAAAAATCAATACGCCTCATACTTCCTTAGATAGGAAACATACCCTCATTTGCGGGTGATGGTTGTTGAATCCCAATATTACAACTTTGCTCCGATGAGTCACGAAAAAATTTTACCCCAAATTTTCAGTTCTAGTTAACCACACTCCACTATATACCCAAGCCTTTCAATATATTGCCTTCGTTAGGGAACATACACAATTCACGCATTTCAAGAACTTCTACTGATGACTCTCCTCAATTTTTCCATAATAGGGGTGACCTCGACTACGGTCATCATACTCGAACATACTTCATAACCTCCTAAGTACGATCTCCGCTATCCGTCCAATGGCCCTCATCTTCCATACGTACGTAATGCAAGATTCCTCAATAAATGTTGTCGAATTTTATAGTTCAACCCATCAGTGAACATTGGACTCTCCTCTCCTCAGTAGGTACTTCAGCTGGTACCAAATTAGTTAATCTCGTAAACTCTTCCTCATATTCCGCCACAGTTTTCTCTCCCTGTTTCAAATCAAGTAGCTTACGTCTCATCTCTGTCTGGATGGCGGAAGGAAAATACTTCCCATCAAACCGTATCCAAAAGTCTTGGATAGTCATTATGTCCCTCTCCACCATAGTGGTCGTAGATTCCCACCATTGCAAAGCTGCCCCTACTAGCTTGAATGTGGCTAGTATTTGACGTTGAACCTCAGTACATTCAATCATTCTTAAGTGCCGTTGGATATCTTCCTTCCATTGGCTAGCTGTCACAACATCTGATCCTCCCTGAAACTCAGGTGGGTGCGCTTTCTGGAAGGCATCCCTCGCTCGTTCCCATGCAGTAGGAAACACTTGCCCTTACGCGGGTGGCACAACCGGTGCCGGTACGGAAGCCTGCTGAATAGCAGCTACAGCAGCATTGACTGCCCGAGCAACAATTGCAGCAACTTCGGCTGCAACCATCGTACCTATGAAGGCGTAGATAGAAAAGCAATAATCCGACTCATAGGGCTCTACATCAAAGAACGCTAAGCTGAAAACACAGTAAGCCGTACAGATCCTAAAGGACACTAGAACCTGATGCTCTGATACCACCTGTAACACCCCGCCTAATTAAATACCGGGTGGCCAGTCCCATACCAAATTAAAATAGAATATATAGTTGGCTCATTCTTAGCATCACTGTCGAAAACATTTACAACTCACCCAATACCCAATTAAGCTGGTGTTAAAAACTTTCCAAATTTCAATTTCAACAAAACCATTTTTAGTTTAAGAATAACACAACACATTTTATTCTACAACACAGATCACTCAATAAATAACACAAAAGAATTTAAATGCAATTGGAATAAACATTCCCAAATAATATTAATCCATTACAGTAATCCCATCAATTAACAACTGTATTAAAAAGACCCGAATACAATAGTATTTGACCTCGATAGAAAAGATAACTGAAATCCTTTGGGCGACATGCCCTAACTAAGAATACCGTGAATCAAAAAGATGATAGGCGTCTAAGCAAAACTCCATAGCTCCATTGCTCGTCACAATCAACTATGGTTGGCGTCCCTGTTGCTGGACACCTGATATAGAGATACAATAGAAAAGAAAATATGCAAGGAAACGGGTCAGAGCCCGAATGTGTAGATGATTTTTAAAACAGCAAGTATTCAACAAGTGCAATAAAGCATTTATTATGTACATGTTAGATCCAACTCTCACTTGCTATTCTCACCTCTCAACTAGAGTGCACACTTAACGTTTCCTATTAAGCTCCTAGTTAATGGTTCCTCTTTTCCAGTCTCTATATTATAGTTCCATTCCCATATCATAATCCCCGTATGTCTAATACCATACGTCACATTATTATTCATTTACATTTCTCATCGTTTCTCATTAACGTGAATCATTTCTCAATTAAATATGAATCGTTTCTCATTAACATGAGTTAAGCTTTTCCATTCTATAAGCATAGACATTCATTCACTAAGTTCCATTATCTTTCTCTATTCACCGTTATCTACAATTATCACCGTAGATAGATTTAAACACAATATATAATCATGTAACCATTTAATCCATTATATATATATATATATATTCATATATAATACGGCACCCCGAGTCACAGCTGTGGTCCAATGCATTACTCTGCTATCATGTCCCATCATCGCAGGTCGCCGAATAGGGGACTACAGGTTCGGTGAGATTCCACGAACCACAAACAACAACAAACAAATTGGAGGCGAACATAGTTCTCGTATCCATGGGTCACGCACATACCTACGTACCCACAGTCAGCGGACTTATCAACTCCCCAATAAGTCTTTCATAGACCTATGTTCTCGAGCGACAAATCAAAGATCCCATGGATTCATCAGGATATGACTGCCCTCACGCGTAAACCTCCCACCGATAGCAAGTAAGCTAGGTATGTCATACACATAATCATCAATCAATCAAATAGGTATTTTCATACCTATAATATAATATCAATAAGGTAATTATCACTACCCTAAGATATTTCCCATACGTAGCATTATATCTCTTTTAAAATATCATATCTTTACATCATAATTTAATTATCCTCGCATCCTATAACATCTCTCCACTACCGACGTCGTTAAGGTTCATGCGCGGAGCGTCTCGCAAAGCGAAATCCAAACAAGGAACCCCTCCAATACATTACTACTTAACTTTGTCGATCGAGGAGGTTCGAAAACTTTAACTATGCAATCGGGATAACCTCATACCCTATTTCAATCAAATGTGTTCTAAGCTCCCATCTCATAAGATTCAAATAGGTTTTTCCTCAACATATATTCAGCAAGAAATCACTAATATCCTACTGGTCCATAACATTATTTCTCCCGAACTACTACGAGTTTAGTTCTCTTTTTAATTAAGGTTAAAATCGATAGTTTTCAAATCTCTTATAAACACATATTCTTTCACTTAGGATTAAACCCTCTTGTAAACTTAAGGATACCCAGGTGTTATATTCAATCACCCCTACTGGTCCTATATTTACTCCTCATACATCTCCATTTAGAATTTAACAAATGAATCTAGCAACCGAAATTCCGTTCGGTATAATTTTCATCATTTTAATCACTTGAATCCAAATCACAATTAATTCAAATATTATCAAGGGTTTACTGATATTTTCTAAGTCCCATAATATCCAAATAATAATCACCAAAGATCCACAAAAGGTTTGGGATAAGAATCAACATTTAAAAAGAAACAACTTTACATATTCTGGGGAGGTCGATCGATCGAAGGTAGGGGTCGATCGATCGATCACTCAAGTCACAGCCTGGTTTTTCTGCATTTCAGCAACTACGGGTTTCACCATTTTTACTCATTCAAACCTTCATATTAACCTCCAAAATACTTATAATCTTTACTACATGATATATCAACATATATGAACGATTTCCAATACTCTAAACATCCTAGAATCATCAAGGGATTGGATTAAAAAGCATGTTTATCTCCTTATTTCCAGAAATTATCAACATATCATCTTTAAGAACACATCAATGGTTTTCATAATTTCTTCAACAGATTCATGACTATTTCGTGGATTAATATCATCCTAAAACATGAGTTAAATTCCTATATCATTTCAGTTTTCCAGAAATCCATTTAATACTCCATTATTTCTTCCAAACAATAATAATCTTCTCTTTTCATATTATTCTAACATGGACAATATACAAACTTAAATTGCCATTATCAAACACTTGCATTTGTTGTTGGTCTGATCCTTTGGAGTAGTATATCTCAGTTGGTTGTCCCTTCTCCGGTCAAACTCCGGTGGTGGTTGGTGGTGGTGAACCTTGGTTCTTGTTCTTCTCCTTCCCAGGTGACTTTTCCCTTCCCAAGCACTCTTACACTCTCTCTAGGAAGATGGTTGCTCTTATTTGTGAAGAGGAGATGAATAACCCCCATACACTTAATCTACCAATACTTATAATAGTTCCAAATCCGAAATCACTATTCATCCCCCTAGAAAAATGACCAAAATGCCCTTTCGGGTTGTCTATTCATTCCCAAATGACCCGAGACTCAAAATAAACATCCAAATAGACTTTTCTGACTATTTCGAACCTTCCGGACGCAACGACGCAGTCGAAATGATTATTAGATCGATAGAAAATAAATTTCCTTTTTAATTTAATAAACTAGTCCCGACACGTCCCATACCGTGTCTGACTAAAAATATAAATTACCGAATTTATATCATACAGTCATATCAATGACATCACATTCATATATTACCTAAATATCTTTAAGTAATATTCAGAATCATCCATTTTAATATCCACCGTCCGGATAAACCCGAATGAATTAATTAATAATAAAATCTAATTAATCCATTAATATAACCCATTTTAAAAGTCATTTAAAATTACGGGGCGTTACACAGTAGAATAGGAATTTTTGATGTAATAGTTAGTATACATTTCAATATCAATGTACCTGTAATTTATTTTGAATTCAATGAAAGACTTTCATTTTGTTTGCTATTATCTTGTAGTTATCAAACACTGCATATCTGTTAAAAAGATAACGATATTGTGTTGTTTGTCAATCAACTCAGTAATAATTAAAAAATTACAAGTATCAGTACTGTTGCTCGATCACTTAATAATAAAGAAATGAGTATAAAAATGTTTAAAATTTTTCCAACCAACCAAGGTCGTTAAATTATGCTTGTCGACCAACTACAGTTAGTGGATTTTTATCCCCGACCAGTCGTACTCGGCAGATTTTTCTCTTAAATGTTTTCGACCAACCCAGGTCGATAAATTTTCTTTGTCGACCAACTACAGTTGGTGGGTTTTTATCCCCGACCAACCATAGTTGGCAACTTTTGCACTTTTTGGAATAATCTTACCTCCCGACTAACATAAGTTGGCCTTTTCGAGAATATATGTACCTTCCGACCAACATAAGTTGGCATTTGCGAGAATATTTCGTTTCCTAGCCAAACAGGTTGGCATTTTTAGGAATATTTCGTTTCCTAGCCAAACAGGTTGGCATTTTTAGGAATATTTCGTTTCCTAACCAACCGAAGTTGGCATTTTTAGGAATATTTCGTTTCCTAACCAACCGAAGTTGGCATTTTTAGGAATATATCGTTTACTAACCAACCGAAGTTGGCATTTTTAGGAATATTTCGTTTCCTAACCAACCGAAGTTGGCATTTTTAGGAATATATCATTTCCTAACCAACCGAACTTGGCATTTTTAGGAATATTTCGTTTCCTAACCAACCGAAGTTGGCATTTTTAGGAATATATCGTTTCCTAACCAACCGAAGTTGGCATTTTTAGGAATATATTGTTGAGCAGTCTGAGCAGCTTTGTCGAGTAGTGTGTAGCACTAGTATTCCCCGAATAATTCTCAATTAAAAAGGAGAGACTTTGGCAGAATATCTTCATTTTATTCATACTGATGGAACTGCGTTACATATACATCACTGATAATACTTGCGTAGATGCTCTGCGTTCCATGCATTCTTAAACTCCCCGCCTTCTAAAGTTGTTATTCGATAAGTTCCTGGTCGAACAACTTCTATAACTCGGTATGGTCCATGCCAATTTGCCTCCAGTTTTTTATGCTTTTGAATTACTTTCTTCAGCACATAGTCTCCTTCTTTCAGGTCGCACTTCTTCACCCTTTTATTGTAGAACAAAGCTGTTCGCTGTTGGTAAGCAGCATTTCTAATGGTTGATTCTTCTTTAACTTCCTCGAGCATGTTTAAATCCAGTCTTCTCATTAAGTTGCTAACAGGGGAATTGAAATTCAGTACCCTGTGTGTTGGGAGGCCCAACTCGGCAGGTATGACAGCTTCACTTCCAAACGCCAGCATATATGGTGATTCTCCAGTTGCTACTCGGGGAGTAGTTCGGTAAGCCCAAAGTACTGATTGTAACTCGTTGATCCAGTTTGCTTTTGCGTCATCCAATCTTTTCTTCAAACCGTTCAGCAGCGTTCTGTTTGTCACTTCAGTTTGTCCATTGCTTTGAAGATGGCCTGGTGCTGAGTGAACCTTCAAAATATTTGACTGATGACAATAGGTGGCAAACTCCTCGTTATCAAATTGTGTTCCATGGTCTTTGATGAAGGCATGAGGGAGACCATATCGGCAAATGATGTTCTTCCAAAAAAATTGGTACACCTTCTCGTACGTCATGTCAATGAGTGGCTCAGCTTCTACCCACTTAGTAAAATAATCCACTGCGACGACGAGGTACTTGAACCTTCCTCGGGTCGTTGGCAGTGGGCCAACCAAATCAATTCCCCACATGGAAAATGGCCTAGGGGAAGTTATGGGTGTCAACAATGCTTGTGGAATTCTTCGGATGGAGGAGAAGCGCTGGCACTTGTCACACTTCTTGGCATAGGCTATACAATCAGCCCTCATCGTCGGCCAGTAGTATCCCTGCGTCATTACCCTTTGCAAAAGCGTCTGACCTACTACATGTGCTCCACAAGACCCTTCATGGATTTCTTAAATTAATTCTTTCACCTCGGAGGGATGTACGCATCTCTGCAAACCTGCCATAATTCCTCGTCTATATAAAACACCATTAGATAATACATACCGAGCAGCTTTAAACTTTAATTTTTTGGTTGCGAGCTTGTCAATTGGTAATTCTCCCTCCTCGATATACGCCCTGATGGGATCCATCCAAGATGGTCCTGAATCAAGGGTAATAAAGTTCATCGTCAGATTTTCATCTATACTCCGACCAGCTAACACTTCAATTGGGATTATTCGTCGTAGCTCGGTGCGAGTAGCTGATGCTAGTCGAGTTAGGGCGTCTGCTCTCGCATTCTTCGTTCTTGGTATTCTGACCAGCTGAATAGCGATAAATTCTGACACCAGCTCCTTTGCCTTTGCATGATATCTGATCATTAATTCTCCTCTAACTGCGTAAACTCCCATCATTTGGTTTACGATCAATTGAGAGTCACTGAAGATCACAACCTACTGCGCCTCCATAATTTTTGCTAAATTAAGCCCTGCAATCATGGCCTCATATTCAGCCTCATTGTTGGAAGCTTTAAATTGGAAACGCAAGGCGTATTCCATATTGACCTCGTTTGGAGTGCCCAAAACTATCCTCGCGCCACATCCTGAAGTGCAAGATGAGCCATCTACATATAGCCTCCATATAGGTAACTCGTCTTCAAATTTCTGATCAGTCAAAGTTCCTCGGTGAAATATTTCCTGCTTTCTTTCATCCTCCCGGGATTTTTCTCGCTCTTCGTCGATCATCTTTTATTACCCTTTTACCAACCGGAGTTGGTCTGAGCTCGAATTCAATGATCCTGTAACATCCACTTGCCCTTTTACTAACCGGAGTTGGTCTGAGCTAGTGTTTCTTAATCCTGTAACATCCACAGGTTGGTCACCGAGCAACTCTTGTTCCTCGTCCGGAGTCCTCACAACTATCTCTGCGTCACCTCCTGTAACATCCACACGCTCTTTTACCAATCGAAATTGGTCTGAGCCTGTGTTTGTTGATCCTGTAACATCCATAGGTTGATCAGCGAGCAACTCTTGCTCCTCGGCAGTATCAGAATAGGTGAACTCCGCTATAAAATCTGCTACAGCCTGCCCTTTTAGCGATGATCTGGGTTCATAAATTATATCATATTCACCGAGCTCTATTTCCCAGTACATCAATCTCCCTGATTTTTCTAGCTTATGAAGGGCTTCTCTCAATGGCACATCGGTATATACTACTATAGTATGAGCCTGGAAGTATAGCCTCATTCTCCTACTCGCCTCAATCAGCGCCAGTGCCAATTTCTTCAGCCTTGGATATCTGATCTCTGCTCCTCGGAAGGCCTTACTTGTGTAGTAAATTGGTTTTTGCACTCCATTCTCCACTCTGATCAACGCCGAGCTAACTGCATTCTCAAACACTGCAAGGTACAAATACAATTTTTCTCCCCTCACCGGCCTGGACAACAGTGGAGGTGCTCCCAAGTATTTCTTCAAGTCTTGAAAATCCTTCTCACATTCATCATTCCACTCAAAAGTCTTTCTGAGTGTCTTGAAGAATGGGAGACATCTATCAGTTGCTCGTGACACAAATCTGTTGAGCGCCGCTACTCGTCCTGTGAGACTCTGTACTTCCTTCTTCGTCGTTGGAGATTGCAGCCCTAATAGAGCTTTGATCTTTTCAGGATTTTCTTTAATGCCTCGTTGATTGACAATGTACCCAAGGAACATGCCTTATCGTACTCTAAATATGCACTTCGTCGGGTTCAGCTTCATTTGATATTTATCTAGTTGATCAAAAGTCTGACTTAAGTCTACTAGATGATCGGCAGCTTTCTTGCTTTTTGTCAGCATGTCGTCAACATAGACTTCCATATTGTCACTGATTTGTTCAGCAAAGACCTTGTTCATCAGCCTCTGATATGTCGCACCTGCATTTTTCAAACCAAAAGGCATAACATTATAACAATAAGTTCCCCTAGGGGTAATGAAAGAAGTACTCTCCCTATCTTTAGGTTTCATTTTGATCTGATTATAACCAGAATAAGCATCCATGAAGCTCAGCAACTCGTGTCCCGAGGTAGCATCCACCAGTTGATCAATTCAGGGCAATGAAAAGTGATCTTTTGGGCATGCTTTGTTGAGGTCGGTGAAGTTTACACACAATCTGGATATTTAACATCTTCAATGAAACAAGCTTTCTGAAGCTTCTCGACTTCCTCCTGTATAGCTTGATTCTTCTCGGGACTGAATATTCTTCTTCTCTGCTTCACGGGCTTGATTTCCTTATTCACATTGAGCTCGTGACATAAAAAGTTTGGGTCTATCCCAGGCATATCTTCATGACTCCACGCAAAAGTTTATCTTCTGCTTCTAAGGAAAGTTATCAATTCTTGTTTTAATGAGGCTTCCAACGATGAACCTATTTGAGTAGTTCGCTCAGGGTGCTCGTCGTCCAGAATGATATTTTCAGTAGCTTCTACCACTTGACCCTTCACGAGTTGCGACTCATCTCGAGGATCCAATGTTTCAATTTCTGCACCTTTATCCACTTGATAGGTAGTAGTATTTTTCTTTGATTCTTCCAGTTCCTCTTGCTCGGCGGATGAATAATAGCATTCCCGAGCTACTCTCTGATCACCTTTCACAACTCCTACTCCAAAGTTTGTTGGAAAGTTTAGGCACTGATGCACTGTAGATTGTACAGCCTCGAACTTCTTCAATCCTACTCTTCCCATGATGATATTGTAGGATGATTGGACATTCTTATCCATCACGAAGAGACGTATTCTTTCTGTCCGACAAGCATGCCACGTACCAATGAATATATCCAACTTGATCGTCCCAAGTGGAAATATTTTCTCGCCAGCAAAATCGATGAGGGGTCTGTGGTAAGGCTCCAGTTGAGATAGCTTTAGATTTAAACTCTCGAAACACGAGTAGAACATAATGTCTGTCGAGCTACCATTGTCGACCAGCACTCTTGAAATCATTACCTCCTTCATTCTCATCTTGATCACCAGTGGATCATCGTGAGGATATAAAACACCTGCAAGGTCATTTTTTTAAAAATCGATGACCAATTTCTCCTTGTTCACCTTTCTCGGGCGATCTTCCTCAGCTAGATTTATTCGCTGAATGTACGAGCAAGCTTGAGCCTCACCGAGGTAAGATTTTCTTTCTGCAGTAAGGTCTCCTCCTCCTGCATCTCCTCCTGTAATAACATTATAATCAAATGACCCAAAGCATATTGAAAACACCTCTCGTTCTGGCTGCCTTGGTTTCTTGGGAAGATCGGGGTCATCCTCTGGATCAACTTCATGGTTTCTCTTCTTGTTCTCCTCTGCTCGATGAGGAGATCTAGACCTCTCTCTAGTTTGGTCGTTGTTTCTTCTTTCGCCTCCCCGATCAACATACTTTGCTAGCTTTCCTCGTCGGATGAGTGTTTCAATCTCATTCTGAAGAGCTATGCAATTTTTGGTCATATGGCCATGATCCTTGTGAAACTCGCAATATTTTTCCCTATTCCTCGTGTTAGGGTCTGCCTTCATTTTCTTTGGCCAGTTTAACTCCTCGTTGTTCTTAATTTCTTCCAGGACGTGGTTGATATTTGCCTTCAAAGGTGTGTAATTATCAAATTTCCTCAAAACCTCCCATGACGACCTATTTTTGGATTGTTTGTCACCACCATTGTTCTTATGTTCTTTCTTCTTAGCTTTATCACCTTCCACCTTGGTTTCTTTGGCGTCCATATTCTTCTTCGCAGACAAAGCCTCCTCGGCATTCATAATCTTGGATGCTTTTCCCATCAGGTCCGACGTGGTTCGAGGTGGATCTTTGGCCAAAGTATAATATAACTTGTTTGGCAGTAGTCCACTCATCAAAGCAGTAATCAGTGTCTTCTCCTCGTAATCAATGACTTCGAGTTTCTCGTTATTAAAACGAGTTATATAATCTCTAATACTCTCACCAGCTTTCTGTCTAACACTTAACAGATGTGCTACTCATTTAACTGGCTTTACTCCAAAGCAGAAATTCCCAATGAATAACTCGGCCAGTTGAAGAAAAGTTGAAATCTTACCCCGAGGAAGATTATTATACCATATTTGAGCAGATCCGGTAAGTGTTTCTGAGAATGCTCTGCATCTCATCTCATCTAGGACAACATAGATGTCGGCTGCAGCTTGGTATTATTATATATGAAGGACAGGGTCAGTCTTCCCATCATACTTGGGAGTCACAACAGGTGCTTTGAACTTTGATGGTGTTGGAAAATCAACAATGTCCTGAACAAAAGGTGTTCCTCGAACAAAGGTTCGTTGTCGAGGGTTCTTAGCCTTAGCCATTTCCCCTAATCAATCCTCCAGCCTCTGGATAGATCCTTTCCATGCATCGTTTCCTTCATCGGGCCTATTGGTTCGAGCAACTGATCGCGTTGAAGTGGCTTCCTGGGATTTATCTCGACGAGCAGCTGGTCGGCCATAGGATCTATCTTGACGAGCAGCTGGTCGCGACTGGGAAGATCCCTCCCTTAAATCTGATGGTTGTCGAAATCTCCTCGACGCTGCATTAGGAGGACTTTTGTTCCTCCTAGGGTCTAATCGGTCGAAAGGAGAAACCCTACTTAATCTTTCCAGTGCGCTGGTCCTTTCTAGGAAGAGGGTGACACGTTGTTCAGTATCCGTGGCTCGCACTGACGAAGTTCGTCCAGGTTTATAAGAAAAATCTTCAGATTCCTCATTGCGATATGAATTAGTACGCCTAGTACGCGAAGAAGGCGCACGGGTATTTCTTTGAATGCTTCGTGGTCCAGAATGGGCTGATGAACCGCCATGAAGGGTTTGGATGAGTTATCGCATCGTTTCTTGCATGACGGTCTGGCCCTGAGCCAGATTTGCCATTATTCCAGTCAAATCTAGAATAATTGGTGGAGCAAATGGATTTGGAGGGGTTCCAGCGTTTCGATTGCTGGATTCAGGAATATCAGCCATTGGTGATGGATTGTTTTTGATGAAAAATAATATTATCAGTCGTTTCCCATAGACGACGCCAATCTGTTGATGTAAAAAATTAGATCACTCTAATAATTCAATCACAGATAAATAAATGAGACAAAAGATTTTTAAAGTGGTTCAGCCTTATAGGAATGGCTTACGTCCACTCTTGTTTTATTGTTGAGTGTTTAGGAATTCTCGATTACAAGTTCTCTTAAGAAATTCCTCTCTCGATTCCAGAGTTTGGATTCGGTCCCTTTACAATGAGGATTGTACAATGTATTTATAGCCTTGAGGTTGCAATGTGAAAGGGTAATACATTAAATGATATACATATGAAAGGGTAATACATTTAATGCCATTTTTACGTGTGCGTCTAAATGATAAGCATTTAATGAACCAGTTGAACTGTTGGTTATCCATCTATTAATGCTTTGTTCGAGATGCAGCTCGGACCGCCTGAGTTGCTCGGACCGCCTAAGCTTCTCGGTACTCAAGAGTTCCTCGGAGAGGCATTGTTCCTCGGAGCGTGTGAGTTCCTCGGGGAACTAGTCTTCCTCGTTGTAGTCTTGTTCCTCGGAAGTGTTTGTTGTTGCCATGTAGATAGCCACGTGTCTTCATATGATTGGTCCATGTCAGCAGATTAAATTTGATATCAACAGTAATAGACACAAAATTATGTAAATATTGATTGGTTTGGTATCGATTTTTGATTTAGCGTACCAATTTGTAACTTCAGTTTCCCATTAATATTTAGGTTATAATATTTATAAAACATAAATACTGAGGAAATCTACTAATCTGCAACCCTAGATGAGATACACAATTCAAGTAACTCTCTATTTTAAATCAACTTTAAATTGGGAATAAAATTCATGAACACCTTTCTAACAAAGTAATTTGAACTTGTTTAATCTATGAACTCCTTTCTAACAAAGTATTAATCACCACGAGAGAAGAAACTAAAGAGTGGCCCCTCCAAACTTTTAAAAATCGAAGGTATAGCATCATTTTCCTAAGAAGCTTATCTGTGTAATAACAGTGTTCTAAAAGGCGCGCCTAGGCTTTGCCTACGCGCTCCTAGACTTGAGGCTTGGGGGAAACTGCTCGCCTTAAGCTTGTTACGTCTTATTCTCAGTAAAAGGCTTAAGGTGCAATTTTTTTAAAACAAAAATAGTGAAACGATTTTGCCTTTTAAAAAAAAATTAAACCGGGCCAATATCTCTTTCAAAACAATCAAAAGACAAATGGTATATCAAACCTATCTGCCTCTTGTCCAAAAAAATGTGCATTTTTTCTTCTTTTTTTTTTGTTTTTTTTATTTTTTTTCTTAGTATTAAAAAAAATAGTATTTTAGTTTGCATATATTCAGACATATTTTAATGTATGCACCATTTTAATATTTTTAATAGCCTTGTTATAGTTAAAATGTTAAAATATATTAAAAAAAGGCCTAAATGCATTTTCACGCCTAAGGCCCGCCTAGGCTTTAAGGCTTAAGGCATGGCCTCCACGCTTCGATCACGCCCCTCTTTTTTTATAACCTTGTGTAATAGTGATGGCTCCTCAAGCCTATTTGAATTCTCCAAATAATGAAAGGCCCACAACATTTTGTTCTTTTTTTTTATTTCTGCTTGTACTCACTTTTCGAATGAAAGTACAAAGCCCAAACCTTTATGTGCATTATATTTGAGCTTAAATTTATTGACCCACTTTAAAAGTGAGTTATTGTAACCCTCTCTAACATTTAAATGATATGAGTAATTATAATGGGTCATACAGTTTTTAATGTGTTAATCAATCACGTGAAAGGATCACCATAACTCCATTTTAAAGTGTGTCAACAAATTTTAACTCATCTTTGTACGTATCAATTTGTTACCATTTGATTCAATTGTTTGTCTAAAAAAAATAAAGATCAAGGCTCCCCATTCGAAGACGATTCTTTTCAAAAATAAACATTCAAATTAAATATGAAATCGAAAACACATATGAAATGAAACAAATCTGATTAGAATTAGACTCGTGTTCATGTTGGTTCTTTTTTGCATGAACACGTGTTTATGCCACAATCATGAGTCGTTAAAGTCGTGTATTATCGTGTTAATTGTGCTTTTACTCTTGTAATTGTGTTTATTTACATTAAATTGAGTATAAAATTTAAGAATCGTGTGAGTTGTGTCGTTTGGTGTTTCAATGGGTCGTATTAGTCTTAGGTAAAAAGTACGAAACCATGTCGTGTCTTGTTTAATCCAAAAAAACCTTGTTGTGCCATCAAAAATCAAGAATTGTCACACTTAAAAACATCATAATCAAATTCCGGGGTTCTCCCATTGAAGTTAAAAAGATGCTCACATTACAATTTATCATTATGCATACTTTTAGTCCCAGGATTTTTTTTCATTGTTAATTCTATTTTACTCTCTAAAATCCATTCAAATTGCATATTTGTTTTACCCAATTTCAAATTAATTTTTTTACCTTAGATATTTATTTTAACTTCAAATATAATTTTTCACTCTAAATTCTATTCTATTTACTGATTTATTTAGTTTTCACAAAAGTCAATCATAAGATTTAGAAATTGAGAAAAAAATGATACACATTATCGAGGTTAGAGACTAAATCCCATTAATTTTTTTGCATTGTTATTTTATTTTTTAATTAGATTTGTTTGATTAATAGTTTTTATTACAGTATATAATGCAATAAAAAAACAAGATTATATTAGAAAATACGATAAAATTGAATCATTTTAATAAAAAATAAGCACTTTGTTTGTCGCAAAACTTTTCCTCTTTTGTTTAAGAATACATATTAGATTACCACGATTGTTTTTTAATTTATGGCTCCTTTAAGATTAAATTCTAGTTTCGTCCATGATTGTGTGTGCAGACGTGCACACATTGAGGCTCTTCAATATATATCATAGCAACATACTTATGAACATACCCATTTTTAAAAATAGTTGTTGATACCAAATTTAACCTGCTGACATGGACCAATTATGTGGAGACACGTATCAATCTACATAGCACCTGAGAACGTTTTTTACAACACTTTGACTCCGAGGAACTCAACCTCCCAGACCAACTCAGGCGCTCCGAGCAGCAAGTGTTCTCCGAGAAACTTTATTGTACCGAGCTACTTAGGCGGTCCGAGCTGCACCTTGTACAGAGCATTTATAACCGAATAATTAAGAGGATTGAATGCGCATTAAATGCTGATTATTATCATACAGATGTATACACCGATTGGACAGCTATGCAATATTCTCTCACATGTACAGCGTGAGGGCTATAAATACATTGTATCATCCTCATTGTAACGGGACTCGGAATTTCTTGTAAAAATCTGTAATCGAGAATTCCCAAACAGTCAGCAATAACAAAACAGTGGACGTAGGTCATTCCTTTAAGGCTGAACCACTTTAAAAATCTTTTATCTTGTTTATTTTTATATGTGATTGATTAATTAGAGATAATCTATTTTTTTACATCAACAAATTGGCGTCGTCTGTGGGAAACGACTGTAATTATTGTTTTTCACCAAAACAATTTATCACCAATGGCTGATAATCCTGAATCTAGTAATCGAAATGCTGAAAACCCCCCGAATCCATCCGCTCCTCCAAATGTCCAAGATCTAGCTGGAATTATGGCCAATTTGGCTCAAGGCCAGATGACCATGCAAGAGACTATGCGACAACTCACGCAAACTATCCAGGGTGGAGCGCCGACCCATTCAGGACAATGAAGTGTTCAAAGAAATACCCGTTTACTTTCTTCGCGTATTAGGCAGAGCGATTCATATCACATTGAAAGATCTGATGATTTTTCTTATCAACCGGGTCAAACTTCGTCAGTACGAGCCACAGATACTGAACAACACATCACTCTCTCTCCAAAAAGGACTAGTGCATTGGAGAGATTAAGTAGGGTCTCTCCTTTTGATCGATTGGGCCCTAGGAAGAATAAAAGTCTTCTTAAGGCTGTGACGAGAAACTTTCGACGACCATCTGATCAAAGAGAGGGTTCTGCCCAATCACAACCAGTTGCTCGAAATGATAGATCCCAGGAAGCGACTTCAACACGATCAATTGCTCGTACCAATAGCCCCGAGGAGGGAAATGATGCATGGAAAGGCTCTATTCAAAGGTTGGAGGATAGACTAGGGGAAATGGCTAAGGCCAAGAATTCTCTACAAAGAACTTTTGTCCAAGGGACGCCTTTTATACAGGCGATTGTGGATTTTCCCACACCATCGAAGTTCAAAGCACCTGTCGTGACCCCTAAATATGATGGAAAAACTGACCCTGTCCTTCATATAAAACAATACCAAGCTGCTGCCGACATCTATGCCGTGCCGGACGAGATGAGATGCAGGGCATTTTCGGGAACCCTTACCGGATCTGCACAAATATGGTACAATAATCTTCCTCGGAGGAATATTGTAACTTTCTTTCAATTGGCCGAGCTCTTCATTGGAAATTTCTATTTTGGAGCAAAACCAGTTAAACGAGTGGCACATTTGTTAAGTGTTAGACAAAAAACAGGTGAGAGCACCAGGGATTACATAACTCGTTTCAATAACGAGAAGCTCGAAGTTATTGATTACGAGGAAAATACATCAATTATTGCTTTGATGAGTGGATTGTTGCCCAATAAATTGTACTATACTTTGGCCAAAGATCCACCCAGAACCATGTCAGAACTAATGGCAAAAGTGGCCAAGATCATGAATGTCGAGGAGGCTATGGATGCGAAGAAGAACATGGACACCAAAGAGACCAAGGTGGAGGTTGATAAGGCTAAAAAGAAAGAACATAAGAACAATAGTGGGGACAAGCAGTCAAAAGCAAAACCATCATGGGAAATATTAAAGAAATTTGAAAATTATACTCCTTTGAAAGTAGACATAAACTATGTCCTGGAAGAGATCAAGAACAGCGAGGAACTAAACTGGCCTGAGAAAATGAAGACAGATCCTGACAAGAGGAATAAGACCAAATATTGCGAGTTCCATAAAGACCATAGTCACACGACCAAAAATTACATAGCTCTCCAGAATGAAATCGAAGCACTCATCAGACGAGGAAAGATGGCCAAGTATGTTGATCGAAGAAATGAAAGAAAAAGCAACGACCGAGCAAGACAGAGGTCTAGATCTCCTCGTCGAGCAGAAGAAAACAAGAAAAGAGATCATGAAGATGATCCAGAAGACGACCTCGATCTCCCCAAGAGACCAAGACAGCCAGAGCGTGAGGTATTTTTAATTAGTTTTGGATCATTTGATTGTAATGTTATTACAGGTGGAGATGCAGGAGGTGGGGACCTTACTGCGAAAAGGAAAGCTTACCTCAATGAGGCTCAAGCTTGTTGATACATTTAGCGAATAAATCTAGCGGAGGATGATCGCCCGAGGAAGGTGAGCAAAGAAAAACTGGTCATCGGTTTCTCTAAGAACGACCTCGCAGGTGTACTATATCCTCATGATGATCCACTGGTGATCAAAATGAGGATGAAGGAAGTAATAATCTCAAGAGTACTGGTGGATAATGGTAGCTCGGAGGATATCATGTTCTACTCATGCTTTGATAGTTTAAATCTAAAGTTGTCTCAGTTGGAACCTTATTACAGGCCCCTCCTCGGTTTTACTGGCGAGAAATTCTTTCCACTTGGGATCATCAAGTTGGATATGTTCATCGGTACATGGCCTGCTTATTGAACAGAAAGAGTACGTTTCTTTGTGATGGATCAGAATGTCCAGTCAGCTTACAATATCATCATGGGAAGGGTAGGTTTGAAGAAGTTCGAAGCAGTACCATCTACTGTACATCAATGTCTGAAGTTTCCAACCAATTTTGGAGTAGGAGTTGTAAAGGGTGACCAAAAGATAGCTCGGGAATGCTATTATTCATCTGCCGAGCAGGAAGAACTGGAGGAATCTAGGAAGAAAGCTACTACCTATCAAGTGGATGGAGGTGCAGAGATTGAAACCTTAGATCTCAGAGACGAGTCGAAACTCGTGAAAGGTCAGGTGGTGGAAGCTACTGAAAATGTCATTCTGGACGACGAGCACCCGGAACAAACAACTCAAATAAGTTCGTCGTTGGGTGTGTCACTAAAACAGGAATTGATAGATTTTCTAAAAAGCAGAAAACAAAATTTTGCTTGGAGTCATGAGGACATGCCAGGAATAAACCCAAATTTCTTATGTCACGAGCTCAATGTAAATAAGGAAATCAAGCCAGTGAAGTAGAGAAGAAGAGTGTTCAGTCCCGAGAAGAACCAAGCTATACAAGAGGAGGTCGAGAAGCTCCAAAAAGCTTGCTTTATTGAATATGCAAAATATCCAGACTGGTTGGCTAATGTGGTGATGGTGAAGAAGAAAAATAATAACTGGAGGATGTGTGTAGACTTCACCGACCTCAACAAGGCTTGCCCAAAGGATTATTTTCCTTTTCCCCGAATTGATCAATTAGTGGATGCTACCTCGGGACACGAGTTATTGAGCTTCATGGATGCATATTCTGGTTACAACCAAATAAAATGAAACCTGAAGACAGGGAGAGTACCTCTTTCATTACCCCTAGGGGAACTTATTGTTATAATGTTATGCCTTTTGGTTTGAAAAATGCAGGTGCAACATATCAGCGGCTGATGAACAAGGTGTTTGCAGAACAAATCAGTTGCAATATGGAAGTTTATGTTGATGATATGCTGACGAAAAGCAAGAGAGATGCTGACCATCTAATTGACTTAGGCCAGACCTTTAATCAACTAGATAAATATCAAATGAAGTTGAACCCTACCAAGTGCATATTCGGAGTACGAGAAGGCATGTTCCTCGGGTATATTGTCAACCAACGAGGTATTGAAGCAAACCCTGAAAATATCAAGGCTCTATTGGGGCTGCGATCTCCAACGACGAAGAAGGAAGTACAAAGTCTCATTGGGCGAGTTGCAGCACTTAATTGATTTAAATCACGAGCAACAGATAGATGCCTCCCATTCTTCAAAAAACTCCAAAAAATGTTTGAATGGAATGACGAATGCGAGAAGTCTTTTCAAGAGTTGAAGAAATATCTGGGAGCACCTCCACTATTATCCAGGCTAGTGATGGGGGAAAGATTGTACTTGTATCTGGCAGTTTTGGAGAATGCAGTTAGCTCGGCATTGATAAGAATGGAGGATGGAGTGCAAAAACCAATTTATTACACTAGCAAGGCCTTCCGAGGAGCAGAGATCAGATATCCAAGACTGGAAAAGTTAGCACTGGCATTGATCGAGGCGAGTAAGAGAATGAGGCCGTACTTCCAAGCTCATACCATAGTTGTGTATACTGATATGCCGTTGAGGCAGGCTCTTCATACACCGGAAAAGTCAAGACGATTGATGTACTGGGAAGTAGAACTTGGTGAATATGACATAATTTATGAGCCTAGATCGTCACTTAAAGGGCAAGCAGTAGCAGATTTTATAGCAGAGTTCACCTATCCTGACACGCACGAGGAGTAAAAGCTGAATATTGACCAACCTATGGATATTACTGGATCATCGAATTTAAACCCCGATCAACTTAAGCTGGTCGACGAGCAAGAGAAGTTGGTCGACGAGCAGCAAGAAGTACTAGAGGAAGATATAAGGAAGCCACGAATATTCCGCCAAGGAACTCTGTCTAACCAAGAGTTTGATAATGATATACCTGTGTGGAATTTGTATGTAGATGGATCTTCGTGCACTGCAGGTTGTGGAGCAGGGATTGTTTTAAACAGCCCGAACGAGGTCGATGTGGAGTATGCTTTGCGTTTCCAATTCAAGGCTTCTAATAATGAGGCTGAGTATGAAGCTATGATTGTAGGTCTTAGTTTAGCAAAAATTATGGGGGCAGAGCAGGTCGTCATATTCAGTGATTCACAACTAATCGTGAATCAAATACTGGGGGTATATGCAGCCAAAGGAGAATTAATGATCAAGTATCATGAAAAAGCAATGGAGATTTTATCAAGTCTGATGGCAGTGCAGATAATTAGAATACCAAGATTGGAGAATGCCAGAGCAGATGCCTTAGCTCGGTTAGCCTCAGTAACGCGCACCGAGCTAAGAAGAATAATCCCAATAGAAATCTTGGCTAGTCGGAGCATAGATGAAGATCCGATGATGAACTTTATTACCCTTGATTTAGGACCATCTTGGATGGATCCCATCAGGGCATATATTGAAGAAGGGTATTTGCCAACTAATAACTCCCAGCCAAGAAACTGAAGTTTAAAGCTGCTCGTTATGTGTTGACCAATGGTGTTCTATATAGACGAGAAATTATAGCTGGCTTGCAGAGATATGTATATCCCACCGAGGTGAAAGACTTGATCGAAGAAGTCCATGAAGGGTCTTGTGGGGCCCATGTAGCAGGTCGGACACTTCTGCAAAGGAAAATGATGCAGGGATACTATTGGCCGACAATGAGGACTGATTGCATAGCCTATGCCAAAAAATGTGATAAATGTCAACGCTTCTCCACTATCCGAAGAACTACCCAAGCATTGTTGACACCCATTACTTCCCCTTGGCCATTTTCCATGTGGGAAATTGACTTGGTCGGGACACTTCCAACGACCAAAGGAAGGTTTAAATATCTCGTCATCGCAGTGGATTACTTTACTAAGTGGGTGGAAGCCGAGCCCCTTATCGATATGACATATGACAAAGTGTATCAATTTATATGGAAGAACATCATTTGTAGATATGGTCTTCCTCATGCATTCATCACAGACTATGGAACCCAATTCGACAACGAGGAGTTTGTTGTGTATTGTCATCAGTCAAACATATTGAAAACCCACTCTGCACCAGGCCACCCTCAAAGCAATGGACAAACTGAAGTGACAAACAGAACGATGTCGAATGGCTTGAAGAAAATATTAAATGATGCAAAGGAAAATTGGATCAACGAGCTACATTCTGTACTATGGGCTTATCGTACTACTCCACGAGCAGCCACAGGAGAATCTCCATATATGCTGGCATTTGGAAGTGAAGCTGTTATACCTACCGAGCTGGGTCTCCCCACACACAAAGTGCTGAATTTCAACTCTCCTATCAGTGACTTGATGATAAGATTAGATTTGGATATGCTTGAGGAATTTAGAGAAGAAGGAGCAATCAGAAACGCTGCATACCAGCAACGAACAACGCTATTCTACAACAAGAGAGTAACGAAATGCGACCTGAAAGAAGGAGACTATGTGCTAAAGAAAGTAATTCAAAAGCACAAAAAACTGGAAGCTAACTGGCATGGGCCCTACAGAGTAACAGAGGTTGTTCGACCAGGGAAGTATAGAATCGAAACCTTAGAAGGAGAGGAGTTTAAGAATGCCTGGAACGCAGAACATCTGCGCAAATATTATCAGTAATTTAATCTCTATGTAATGCAGTTTTCTTCGATATGAATAAAGTTTTGAATATTCCGCCCAATTCTCTCCTTTTGTTGAAATTTTTTCCGAGTACTAGTGCTACACACTTGGCATCAAGCCCAGAAACACCAACTACGGTTGGTTGGGAAGAAAATCCACCAGCTAAGGCTGGTCGGGAATAAAAATTTCCCAAAAACACCAACTACGGTTGGTTGGGAAGAAAATCCACCAGCTAAGGCTGGTCGGGAATAAAAATTTCCCAAAAACACCAACTACGGTTGGTTGGGAAGAAAATCCACCAGCTAAGGCTGGTCGGAAATACAAATTTCCCAGACACACCAACTACGGTTGGTTGGGAAGAAAATCCATCAGCTAAGGCTGGTCGAGAATAAAAAAATTCCCAGAAACACCAACTACGGTTGGTTGGGAAGAAAATCCACCAGCTAAGGCTGCTCGGGAATAAAAATTTCCCAGAAAAACCAACTACGATTGGTTGGGAAGAAAATCCATCAGCTAAGGCTGGTCGGGAATAAAATTTTTCCAAAAACACCAACTACGGTTGGTTGGGAAGAAAATCCAACAGCTAAGGCTGGTCGGGAATAAAAATTTCCCAGAAACACCACCTACGGTTGGTTGGGAAGAAAATCCACCAACTACGGTTGGTCGGAAATAAAAATCCACCAACTACGGTTGGTCGGGAACATTTGGCTAAACAAAGCAGAATCATGTGATGAAAGTCGCTTAATGGTTTAGAACTAAAAGTGATAAGTCATTACAATCAAAAACCAAACAGAAATTTTTTATACTTGTGACATTTTAAATTACCACCAAAGTTGGTCAAGAAATAAAATATCACCAACTCTGCTTGGTCGTCAGATGACTATCATCAATTCAGGATAATCAACAATAAGTTTTCACCAACTTTAGTTGATCGACAATTTAAAATAACACAATATTGTTATCTTTTTAACAGATATACATGCACATTCATTAATAAATAAAAGAAATGTTTTACAGAATATTTTCAAGATTGTGACAATTAAGATTGCAAAGAAAACTAGAAGTTTTTCATTAAATCCAGAACAAAATACATTGAGAAACGAAATACATATTATATGAGAAATTTTTACATCAAGAATCCTATTATATTAGTTTCTTCCCCTCTGCCTTTGAAACAGTTTCTTCGCCAGTGGGAGGATCGTCTAAGGCATAGGGAAAATTGATGAAATTTAGATCTTTGAGCATCCTGACATTCATTACTGAGGGCCGATCAAGTAGGTGTTCAGGGCGAGATATCTCAAAATTGGAATGAAGACTGTAGTCACCGAGATACTTTGAAATCAGATATTGAGGAATGGACCGAGCAGGAATCCAGCTCATATCCAGTTTGAAAGGTGGCACTGGCAACTCGAGCAACCCAGGGTCATAGTAATCCCACAAATAGTGATCCTGTTCCAACTGCAGCACACCCAAGGCATTCAGCCATCCTTGCTTGTAACCCTCATTATTTACATTTTGGATCCGATCATCTAGATGGTAGAGAGCTTCATTATAACCAGCCATCCAGAACTCTCTGGGCTGCTTGTGGAATTGATAGGTTAACCTCTCCAGTTGCTCGTGGAGGTTCTTCGTTAAAAGTTATTTACTCTCCAAGGCAAACTTTTGTGCAGAGAGCTGCTCGTCCAGATTCAGAATCTTCTTGGACATCTCAGCTAATGCTTGATTCTTCGCCATTAACTAGAAGGCCTGATTCTTCAAAGCTGATTGAGTTCTTTGTTCTTCAACAGTAACCCGAGCAGCCCTTGCTCGTCCCCGAGAAGCTCTTGCTCGTCCGCGAGCAGAGGTAGAAGGACCAGTTCTCTTCAAGGTTTCCAATTCGTCTCTCATATTGGCATTTTCGACCTCCAAAAAAGAAAAATCTTCATCGTTGACAGGAACCAAGGCTCCCGAGGTAGAGGCTGTAGATTTCAGCTGAGATATCTCCCCTCACAAATTATTGTTTTCCTGCTCTAATAATTTGGCGATCTGCCTATGCTCTTCAACCTCGGTCTTCAAAGTCCTTTCCTTTATATCATAAGCAACAAATAACTTATCATATCCCTTATCAGCACTTAGTTGTTGATATTTCTTCTCATATCCCTGATGCAAAAGGATAGTATACTCCTTGTACTATTGTTGAAGTTCCTCGAGGGTACCCTGGAGATCTTCAATCATCTCATAGTATGCCACATTATTAGCAACTGCACGGTCGAGCAGGCATTTCAAATACTGGTAGGCTTCAACTTCTCATTCTGAAGCATCTGGATCGAGGATATCGACGATTTGAGATTCATTTAAGTCAGCATGGCCAGCCTTGAAGTAGTCGTTACATTTTTTCATCAGTTCTATATCATGGACTGATAAGGGTTCCATTCTAGCCACAAACTGGTAAAGAAGAGAGATATAAAGAATCAATAAAATGCAGACAGAGCAAGAAGAATAAAAGCATAGCAAGAAAAAGGGAATTAAGCTGCACAACCAGAAACTTAAAATTTTATTACATCATAAAAGAAGTACATAGCCCAGAGTTACATTTAACAAAAAGCAAAGAGAAAAAGTCCGAACAATTTTACACCTTCTCTTTATCTCCTAAAACTTTCTCGAGAGGCTGGGACGAAGAGGTAGGTTGCTCGGAGGGTGTTGGAAATTGCTCGGTTGAAATGTTGGTTGGTTGAAGTTGCTCGCAGGAGGTCTGGAAAACCGGGGGATGAGAAATATGGTCTCCGATCACCATAGAGGATTCCTCGGAAGCAGCTTCGTCTTCTTCTTCTTCCCCGGGAGAAGGATGGGGGCCAGGAATGTGTTGCTGAAATAGGTCTGAATTCTCATCGACATTCATCTCTCTCAGAGCAGCCACCCAACCATCCCTGAAATATTTAAGGCTGCCATACTCCATTTATGAGATCATGGCAGCCAAACCCTTATTCCAACCCTTGTCCCGGCCAGTACTGAAGGACTTCTTAATAGCAAGTTTCCTCTTCGCCTTCTCTGAGGAAACCCTCTCAGTTATGAGTTCCTCGGCAGCTTTTAATTTCCTTTCCGCCTCTTCCCTCTGGCAATCCACTTCACGGAGTTTGCCCAGTTCTTCTTCAGCAGTTTTGAGCTTGGTCTCAAGCTCTCCAGCATTTTTGAGCTTTTCCTCAAGCTCAGTATTCTTCTTCTCACATTCTTTCATTTTCCTCTCCAACTCCTGAGAGGCCTCCACAGCTATCCCTTTCTGTTGCTCAATGGCTTTTAATTATTTTTCCCAAGAAGCTTTATCTTCGTCATACTTCTGACGAGAATCCTTTAATGACTGTGTCAGACCTACAATAGCTTCCTCCACACCTGACGAGGAGCTCGAAGCTTTAATAGCTTCATCCTTTTTCAAAATAGTGTTGAAACAAGTTACCAACTGGAAAAGGAAAATAATTGTAAGTCAGTGCAAGTACATAATATTGAAAAGTGAAAGTTTAGATTAGTAATACCTACTGAGGCAATATGTTGAGCTGCCAAGGTGGTAATCCTATCCCGGGAAAGAGTGTCTTCAAGACCTTGGATTTCAGGGATAATCCAAGACTTCACAGAGCTCAGGGCAGAGCTCGGAGCAACGAAAGTGGGAACACCACTTCCAGCAGTTAGAAGCTGAGAAATGGATTCAGCCACTTTATCCGATGAGCTTTTCTTCAACTTCCTCGTGGGAGCAGGAACATTCTCGACCAAGGATGCCATCTTGGTCGGTGATATAACTATAACTTCGCTTGGAGGGGAAATAACTGCAATTTTTCTTGGAGCCACAGGGGGCTTCTCGGCAGCCTTCTTAGTAGCAGCTGGAGGAGGTGCATCAATTTGTCTTATCCCTTCTTCTGGGACATCCTGCTTACTTTTCTTTGCCTCTCCAGCAGTAGAGGCAGACTTATCGAAGAGGGCCAGAGCTCTTCTTCTCTTTATTCTGTCATTGAGAGGAATATGCGATTCAGGAGAAGAACCTTCAGAAACTGGTGCTGGTTCTATGTTACTTATCACTGGACGAGCAGTGAAAGACGAGGTGTAACTCTTGTACTGCAACAAGTACGAGGCTGATCTGATATGTTCGTCAGCAACAGTTTGATGCAAACCCTAGATAAGTTTCAGATGCTTTAAATTAACTTCTGTTTCCTTTGGAGACCTTCTTTTGCTGTCAACTGCAAATAAATAAAAATCAAAATATCAGTGACGCATTTTATCGAATATAAAGAAAACATGATTTCAAAAACTAAATAAAATAAAAACAACCTATCCCATTGCCATAGGGAGGGCATCTGGGACCATGATATACGTCATTTTCAGTTAATGGAGCATGTTGCCAATTTTTCATAACAACCCCATGCTCGAAGTAATCCCTGTTGGCATCTGGGAGATTGACAACTAAAGCCCTATTTAAAAACCTAGTTTTCAAATAAAAAGTACTATCACTGACAGCCCATCTATAGAAAAACATAATCTCTGGAATTCCTAAACGGGTTCCATGAATCTGATTTAACCTATAGACTCCATTAACTATTCTCCATGTATTGGGGGCTATTTTTGTAGGTACCACGTCAAGATATTGACAGAATTCCAAACACAAGGGATTTGGAGGAAAAGAAAAGCCACATTCGGCTACAAAGAGACTGGGGAACCAATGTCCCTCAGCCAAACGAAAATAATCAAAAGGACCAGAAAGTTCTTCCAAAATGACCCAGGAAGGAATAGAAAAATCAGAACGAAATTTATCAAGTGACTCAATAAGGTAAACCATGATGAACAAAGAAAATAAAAGAGAAGGAAGAAGATCTTACAGAAGAATGGCAGATCAGTTGATAACGAACGATGGAAGGAATGAACGCACAAGATGGAGAAAAAATGGAGAGCTCAAAGATACAGATTTGAAAAATTAAAAGACGATCGAGTTTTCTGAAGCGTTTAAATACTTTACCTCGAGAATGGAGAAAAGCAATGATTACCAAGATGGACGATTGCGTATCCAGCGGCTAAAAAGAAGAAAAAGGCACGAAACACAAAGCGGTTATTGAAATTCGAAACACTTTAAAAGCCTGGTACTATGTACTCAGAAAAGGAGTTATGTACAACGAACGATTGTCTAAAATTCATAAAGTTTAGGCGGCATAAATGTTCCATACTTTTCTTCAACATCAAACTACGAAACATTGGGGGCTTCTGTTGATACCAAATTTAACCTGCTGACATGGACCGATTATGTGGAGACACGTGTCAATCTACATGGCACCTGAGAACATTTTTTACAACACGTTGACTCCGAGGAACTCAACCTCCTCGACCAACTCAGGCGCTCCGAGCAGCAAGTGTTCGCCGAGGAACTTTATTGTACCGAGCTACTTAGGCGGTGCGAGCAGCTTAGGCGGTCCGAGCTGCACCTCGTACAGAGCATTTGTAACCGAATAATTAAGAGGATTGAATGCACATTAAATGCTGATTATTATCATACAGATGTATACACCGATTGGACAGCTATGTAATATTCTCTCACATGTATAGCCTGAGGGCTATAAATACATTGTATCATCCTCATTGTAAGGGGACTCGGAATTTCTTGTAAAAATCTGTAATCGAGAATTCCCAAACAGTCAGCAATAACAAAACAGTGGACGTAGGCCATTCCTTTAAGGCTGAGCCACTTTAAAAATCTTGTATCTTGTTTATTTTTATCTGTGATTGATTAATTAGAGATAATCTAGTTTTTTACATCAACAATAGTTAATATATATATATATATATATATATATATATATCAAATTTGATATACATGATCTCCATAATGAAAGGATAATTTATAAAAAGATTCATCCAAAAATACAACTTGAAAGAGGGTAATGATCACAAATTCCAACGATTAAAAATACACGTATTCATCCAATTTTCAAATCATCCACTTCCAAATTGTATTTTTGAATGAAATTATTAGTAGATGATCCCTTATTATGAAGATCATGTATACCAAATTTGACGAAAAAATATATTTTTTTACTATATTTAAAAATGAGTGCGTTCATAGATATATTGCTATGAAGTATGTTGGAGAGTCTAGCTGTGTGTGTGTGTGTGTGTGTGTGTATATATATATATATATATACCACCTTTGTCCCAAATTAACTGTCACTGTTAAAAATGACATTTTTTAGGATACATTCAATAATCGTTCAAATATTGAGAGTTGTTCACAATCGTGTAATTTTATTTATTGATTATGTAAAAAAATGGACTATTTATTTATGATGTTCCAAAAAGAATAGTAGAATTATTAATTTGAGATGAAAAAAGTATTTTTTTTAAATAGACTAACACGCTTTGTATTCAACACTAATGACAGAGCGAAAACCTTTTTACATACAAAATTTCAACAATTTAAATAAACAGGTCATTAATGAAAATAATTTTACATGTAAAACATTTATTTTTGTAATAGAATATATATGAAACTCATAACTTGGCATCATTAATGTTAACAAATGATACCTTGAAATTATACATAGGTATACTATCTTTATGGCATGTATTTCCGTTTTTAATTGTTTTTGGTGACAATATATTTCCTTTAAAGACGTGGGGGTGGAGTGTATGGGTGAAAATTAGTCGAGTTTAGCCAAAAAGTATGATGATCAAGCGTGATTTGAAAATCTTATTGAGCTTAAAAATTTATTCATTCTTAGCTTGTTTATTTCACAAGTCGAGCTCATATGAGTTTTTATCCGAGCGAACATGAGCGGAGCTCAAGTAGCTTTATTTTTAACACTATTTTCATATGATTATTTGTAATCGAGCCAAGTTCATTATACTATCGAGTTAAAAAATTTCTTCAAGATTTTTTTGTTTATCTTACGAGTCATGCTTGAACGATATTTTATCCCAACAAACACGAGTGGATCTGGAATAACTTAGATCGTTTTACAACCCTAATTGAGTGTTTGATACTGACATCTTGCAACGGGTTTATCTCAAGACGTCTTTGGGAGTTTATACTTCCAATAATGCATATAAGCATCAAAGGAAAGTTGGCTTTAATTTTCCCATGAAAAGTTGAAAGTGGAATTATTATACTTGATAAATAAGAATAAAGTAGCGAAAGAACCATAAGAAAAAAAGGTCCCATTCATTTGAGTTTAATTTCCTTGAAAGCTCTCCAACTTCAAGAATGGTTGGTATTATCAACTCCCAATCAGTTTCTTAATTTATAAGTTGTCTTCATCAAGAAAGACTCGGCCAAAGAATTTTATATTATCTCGAAACCAGAATAAGTTGTCTTCATCAACTAAAGGTAAGAAGGACAATAATTATACCGAGGGATGTGAATCTATAATTTAATATCTCAAGCACGACTCAAAATAAAGATCGTCGAACTTTTTTAGGAGGCTGCCCGACGTATGTCAACGCAAGAGGTTGGTGTAATTTTAGACTTTGTGCTCCAAAGACCAACCTTATTTGGAACGAGTTTTATTCCCACCCAAGTTTTCTTTATAAGCACCCCAACAAACTTTTTCAGTTTAATGAAAATAGAGATTATAAAATAAAAAGTTGGGTTTAAATAAAGGATCAAATACCAAAAAGTTCATTAAATATTTTTTAATACACATTTAATCTAACTTTTTTATTTTGTACCAAAAGTCAATTATTCTCTTATTTTCAAAGGTCCGCGTCAGCGGCATGGTGAAGGATTTTTTGGAGCAAAATAAAAACGCTTGGACTAATCGTGTATTAAAAAATATTCGAATGACTATTTGGTATATGCCCCTTAAATAAAAACACTCTATTTGTACGATGGCATAAGGTTCCGGTATTTTTTTTTTCTTTGTTTGGGTCATTCGAGAAAAAAATCCATCCATATATTTTTAATTAAAGACTAATACAAATATTTTTATAGTGTCCAAAAAAATTTATCAACATATAAAACACTCATAAACCCTCATTCTTCTTTTATTCTAAACTCTAAGAAAGATTTGTCAATAAATTGACAAGGTACTTTTTGAAACATAAAAAAATAAAGTGGACTAAGCGTAAAATGTACTTAGTTCTTAAAGACAAAATATTAATTGTCCATTTTTTGTTTGCATAAATACATATTTTAACACACTCTTCACTTTTTAATCCCTTGGGCATAATTTTCACATTTTTAAGGAATGAACAATTTTGTCTTAAAGCACACATATACCAATTAGACCTCACCTTCACAACATTTTATGGAACAATAATCCCCATATAATTATAAAAAGTAAGTCGAACTAAAGGGACATTTATAGTCTCACCTTTCACTCTTTAGCTCTAATTGGTGATAAAATCCTCCACGAAACCCTTGTTTTGCCTTTGACAATCAACATCAAAGTTTGGCCCTTTCGATTTCCTCAGTGTTTTCTGAAAGTTTAGAGAACTATGTTTTTGTATTGTCTTACCTGTTAACGAAAAATGTACAGATACATATATAGGATGCTTTCCTATAAGGTACATAGACAGCAGTTATACAAACGTGGGAACAGTTATACACCATTACTGGAACTGCTATTCAACAATACTGAATTGTGGGAGAACTGTACTGAACGTGGGTGAGACTTCAACTACTTGTGAACTGTTTTCCCTTGTATACTCTAACAACCCCCCTCAAGCGAAAGGTGGGGAAGACACACCGAGCTTGGATAATAGAGTCGAGAATGGAGCGACACCTAAGGCCTTAGTAAAGATATCAACCAACTGATTTGAGGATGGAACATATTGCATAATTAGAGCACCTTGGGCCACTTTTTCCTGAACAAAGTGAAAATCCAATTCGACGTGCTTCATACGGGCATGAAGAGTCGGATTAATACTCATGTACAAAGCACTAATATTATCACATAAGAGTAGAGGTGGACCGGGAAGAGAGAACCCGATATCGCGAAGAAGGTACTGGAGCCATTGGAGTTCAGAAATAGCAGCAGCAAGTGCACGATATTCGGCTTCACGGCTAGATCGAGACACAGTAGATTGCTTCTTAGATGCCCATGAGATGCAATTGGAGACCAAAAAAATACAGTAGCCTGAAGTAGAGCGGCGCGTCAATGGACAACCCGCCCAGTCAGCATCGAAAACCCGTAGAAACTGGAACTAGATTGAGAGTACAGGTTGATCCCAAAACCAATAGTACCTTGAACATACCGGAGAATCCGCTTAAGTTCTTAAAAATGGACAGGTTGAGGAGCATGTAGAAATTGGCATAGGGTATTGACTGCATAGGTAAGATCAGGGCGAGTGAGGGTTAGTTATTGAATCGCGCCAACGATGGAGCAAAATTGAGTGGGGGTGAGAGAGGGAGGGGAGGGAGATAAGGCAAATTGATTTATGGATTGCGAGGGTGGAGTAGCCGGGGTGGGGGCAGGTTTGGAGTGAAGCATATTTGTAAGAGTCGTGATTTTGCGTGCATACTTCTCTTGTGTGAGAAAGAGACCCCCGGAAAAAGAGTGGACTTGAATACCAAGGAAGTAATGTAGGTTGCCCAGATCTTTCATGGAGAAAGCTGGCCCAAGTTGACGTAAAAATTGTTACAAGCGGGTTGAATTATTGCTTGTAACAATAATATCATCAACGTAGACGAGAAGTAAAATAGTGACATTAGCTCGAGTGTACACAAATAGGGACGGGTCAGCTTTACTACAATTGAAACTAGTTTGTACAAGATAAGAGCTGAATTTATCAAACCAAACGCGCGGAGCCTGTTTAAGTTCATAAATAAACTTGTGAAGATGGAAACCATGATCTGGATGATCGGCACTGAAAAACCCCGGAGATTATTTCATGTAAACAGTCTCTTAGAGTGATCCATGTAGAAAGGCTCTTTTGACGTTTAGTTGATGGAGAGACCACCCATTCATGACAACGAGCGCAAGAACTGTGCGAATAGTTGCGTGTTTGACAACCGGACTAAAAGTATCCAAGTAGTCAATACCTTCAATTTTACGATAACCTTGAGCAACTAAACGAGCTTTATAACGATCCAACGTACCATCGACATTTGTTTTGATTTTGTAGACCCATTTGGAACTAATTAGGTGCATGGAAGGATCATAGGGAACAAGTGTCCATGTCTTGTTGTTATGTAATGCAACAAGTTCATATTCTATGGCACGGACCCACAAGGGTTGAGACAAAGCATTACGAAGAGAGGAGGGTTCGGACAAGAGTGAAGGTTGAGTGGTAATGAGAGCTTTTAGAAAAGAGTTATTGGCCTGGGATCGAGTAACCATAGAGTGGGTATTAGAGGGACTGGAATGGTGAGGGAGAGTATAGTGTTTAGGATGTGGAGGATGTGGAGTCGTGGGGAGATCAATATGGAGGTGTAAGCCAGAAGAATAAAAAAATGGGTGGCCGGAGGGGCAAGCGGGTAGCGGGTTTAGCAGGTAGAGGAGCTACTAAGGGACAGGGGCTGGAATTCGTGGGTTGTGTAAAATTGGTGGTTGCAGGGACGTGTACAGGAAGGGGGGATGAGGGCGAGTGGATGGGAGGTGAGGGGATTAGGCAAGTGGGCGAGTGAGATCGTAGGGTAGTGTTGGTGTCAGTTGAAGTTGACTGGGCAGGAAGGTTGTGGTGAGTTGGAGAAGAGGGCAAGTGGGTAAGGTTTGTACTTTCTAGTAAATCTCCTTGGTCAGAAGTAGGGTGGCTGGAAAGGAAATTAGGGGGTATGGTGGCAAGCATGTTGTCCTTGGAAGAGGACTGATTTAAAAAATTTGAAGTATCCGGAGGAGAAAAAAATTCTTGAAATGTGTTGAGAACAGATGTTTCATAGGGTGTTTCAAATTTTTTTGAAGTGGTATCAAAAGGAAAAATATATTCATCAAACACCACATGTCTAGAAATATACACTCTTTTTGTAGTAGGATGATAACATATGTACCCTTTGTGAAGGTTACTATACCCAATGAAAACACAAGGATAAGTTTTTGGTTCAAATTTTGTATTTGTGTGTTTTCTTAAATAAGGGAAGCATCGACATCCGAAAATTTTGAGAGATGAGTAATCTGGATTTGTCCTATATAATTTTAAAAATGGAGTGGTCAGTTTTAAAGTTTTAGATGGGAGTCGATTTATCAAAAAAATTGCAGTCATAAATGCCTCAACCCAGAGAAACAATGCACTACACCAAAATGGAAAAATCGGCACCCTTTCAGCGGTCAGCGAGACAAAAAAATACGTATTTTTTGTCACGGTCAATGATCGTGACAAGTCCGTGACAAGTACTTGTCACGATCATTGACCGTGACAATTATATAAAGTTGTCACGGTCAATGACCGTGATAAATCTGTCAGCAAAAACCCTTTCCCCTCCTTTTTTCCTCACCGATTTCTTTCCCTCCAATTTCTCTCTTTCTCTACGCGTTTGTCTCACTCTCTCTCTCTCTCTACTTTCAGGTTGGTTTCTCTCTCTCTCTCTCTCTCTCTTCCATTTATATATATATGTGTGTGTGTATATATATGTGCATGTGCATGTGTGTGTGTATGTGTGTGTGTGTGTGCGTGTGTCGTGGGGGAGGGGGGAGGGGAGGCAGGGTGTGTGTATGTTTTTTTGTGTGTGTGTGTGGTGGGGGGGTGGGGGAAGGGAGTGGGACAGGGTGGGGGGGAGGGGGCAGGGATGGGGGGGCTCCGTGTGTGTGTGTGTGTGCGCGTGTGTGTATATGTGTGTGTAGTGTTGGTGTTTGTGCGTATGTGCGAGAGAGGGAAATGATACGTGGGGTGTGACGGGGGGTGGGGTTGCGTGCGTGTGTGTGTGAGCATGTGTGTGGGTTAATTTTAGTAAGTAGTGTCCCTTGTGAACGAATTGAGTAATTATTAATTTTTTTAGTAAATTAATATATGAAAGTAGGATTGCCCCTCATTGTAAATTAATAAATTAATAATTGTATACTTTAATTGTTAGTTTAATTGATGAAAATAATTAATTGAGTAGATGAATTAGAAGGAGTACGAGATACACATTTGTTGTTGACATTGCGGTTGGTTAATTTTAAAAGTGGCATGACCAGTGAATTATTATCCATATGGGGGTGGGATTTTTCAACTTTTTTTAAAAATTACTTTGTATAACGAATAATATATATATAGTATGATAAATAAATGAAACATACTTGAAACTACATATAGTGCGCATAGATATTAGCCTTCTAGTTCTTATGCATACGCATTAAATAGCCCTTATACCCGTTCAAGAGTCATTACCCCTGTAATGAGATCTCTCGAATTGTCCCGTTTGGACAGTTTGGAAATGCATAATTTATGTATAATAATATTCTTAGTAGCTTAAAGTTGTCTCTTTTGGAGGAAGTTCTGCAGCCGTATCCTAATGTTCTCTGGGTACATACTAGATTGACAAATGTGACTGTTATTTTAATTGATCAATTGAAATAACACTCACACTTGCCAATCTACGTCGTGTACTTGGAGAACTACGAGAATACGCTGCCGAATGCTTCTCAAATCAGAACAATGTGCATGAGTTGTTAAGTATATTACAAAAAAATGCGGTCTTGAATGGGATAGGACCACTCACCCTTTAGAGGAGATGGAGGAAATAGAAATTTCTATTATAAATTGAATTTGAATTTGAAATTTAAAAATCAAATATAAATAAGACTTAATTAAATGAAACATACTATAAATCTAAGTTTTGTTTATACTAATCCACGAATATACGCTTCTTACCTTTAATAGGTGATTCATTGTGGTAGATGTAATGGGATATTCTAAATACAAAGAGTGGATAGGTGAAACAAATAGAGTGGGGGATGTGTTTCACCTAATGAATTTGTGAAATATGCAAAGAGATGTCAAAATGATGAAGAGTTTCCGTGTCCGTGTGCTAGGTGTAAGAATGGTAAGGTGTTTGAGTAGAAAACAGTTGAACTACATTTGGTAAGATCGGGTATGCAAGATAGTTATCGATTTTGGAGTTTTCACGGTGAATTGAAAGTTTCTTTTGTCCCCGATCAACCTTCACAACAAGTAGGATAGATGTATAAGGGGACGACGTAGATCATAATATGTCAGAGGATTTAGTTGATGATGCGTATGGGGTTTATGAAGTAGAGGAGAATGAGGTTACTGATGATATACATGGTTCAAGTGCTCATGAAGATATCACGATAGACCTTGACGATGACTATCAAAGTTTAAAATTTAAGGCGACCCAACCGTTATACTCTGGCTGTGAGAAAGATAAAATAACTTTACATGCCATGGTTGGTTTGCACAGTTTAAAGACGCAGTACGATTTGTCTGGCAATAGCGTGACAAGAATTCTGAAATGGGTGAAGGGTTTACTACCCAAGGAGAATACGCTTCCAAATAGTTATCCGGTTATGAAGAATAATTTGAAAGGTTTAGGAATAAAGTATAAATAGATTCATCTTGTGTATATGACTACATACTATATCGAAAGGAGTATGAAAATCTCGATCGTTGTTCGGTATGCGATGAACCTAGATATGTCCAATCTACTAGTAAGAAAGGCACAAGCTCAAAAGTGCCTCAAAAAGTGTTGAAATATTTTCTCGTTGGGCCTAGATTAAAGCAACTTTTCACAGTACCATGGATAGCAGAGGCAATTACTTGGAATGCTAGGGAAGAAGTAGGGGTAATATCATGCGTCATCATATTGATTCTACAGCCTGGAGGAGGATTAATTATGAGTATCCCGTTTTTTCTTGAGAATAGCGTACCATCCATTTGGCTATATCAACAGATGGATTCAATCCATTTGGAAATCTAAGCACCAATCAGAGTGTATGGCCAGTAATCCTAGCCCCACTCAACCTCCCTCCTTTACAATGTATGAGACCTGAATTTTCGATGATGGATTTGTTGATACTTGGGCCAAAGGTACCAAGTGATGACATCGACGTCTACATGGCTCCTTTGGTAGAAGAATTAAATGAGTTGTGGGAAGAGGGTGTGGAATCATTTGACTCTTTTATAAAAGAAGAGTTTACGCTGAAAGCTATGTTGATATGAGCAATTCATGATTTTCCAGCTTATGGGACATTATCCGGTTGTGTAGTACATGGTTATTTAGGGTGTCCTATTTGTGAAGAGGAGACTGAATCTATTCGTCTATCCTTTAGCTCAAAAAATGTATACCATTGCCATAGGAGGTTTTTACCCCCAGCTCATAGTTTCAGATTTGAGAAAGGTTCTAATTTTTTATTAGGCGGGGTTGAACATAGGCTACCACCGAGACAACTTTCAGGTTCAGAAATTGAAAGTAAATCTTCTGAATGTGGCCCTAATATGCCAGGTAAGAATCCCAAATTTAAGAATGTCAAGCATAAGAAGACTCCAACTGGGAATGAAATTGAGACAAGAAAGGCATGGTCTAGGAGGTCAATTTTATTTGACTTGTCTTATTGGAAGAATAACCCGGTGCGCCATGTATTGGATGTGATGTATGCAGAGAAGAACTTCGCTAAACATATTGTGGGAACTTGCCTTGGGG
Source organism: Sambucus nigra (assembly GCA_949130495.1). Lineage (NCBI taxonomy): Eukaryota > Viridiplantae > Streptophyta > Magnoliopsida > Dipsacales > Adoxaceae > Sambucus > Sambucus nigra. The sequence goes on along the minus strand of OX422210.1, from coordinate 157,551,916 downwards.
CTAGTCATTCGAAGGATGGAGAAAATGTACGAAAAGAAGTTAAATCGTTGAAACTTAAGCCACAACTATGTCTGAAAGAAGATAGTAGGGGAAGGACAATAATTCCCCTTCGTGCGTTTACTTTGACGAGTGGAGAAAGGAAGGTGCTTTTAGACACATTATATAATTTGAAGGGCACATCTAATTTTTCATCCAACTTGCAAAGGATTATGAATTATGGTACTCATGATTTACATAAGTGTAAGTCCCACGATTGGCATATGATCATGCAATTAGTTCCTCTATTGTTTAGGAACTGTTTCTCCAAGCATAAGGATTTGCGGAGGGCTATTATGAAAATTAGTATTACCTTCTCACTCTTGTGTGAGAAGGTAGTCAATCGAGAACACATAGTAGCCACAAAATTGGCGGTGACTGAAGCGATTTGTGTGTTGGAGAAGTACTTTCCCCCAGCATTCTTTGACATAAGTTTTCACTTGTTGGTACGCCTACGCGACGAGGCACTTCTTTGTGGTCCAGTTAGATATCGGTGGATGTATCCGTTTGAAAGATTGATGAAAGTTTTTAAAGATTACGTCAAGAATACGCGATACATTGCAGGATCAATTGCAGAGGAATACATCACCGTGGAGTCATCAATATATACTTGGGAATATATTCCTGACTCCACCAGTGTTGATGACACTGATGAGTTCGTCGATGATGGTGGTCATGTGATGGGAAAATGAGTGAAATTAACGAGTTTGCAACATGAACAAGTAGCTCGTTATCTATTTGACACACATGAAGATGTCAAAGAATGAAAAAAGTAAGTTTCGATTATTATAATGTTTAACATTATTTTAGATTATTTTATACATGATTAATTTAGTAATATGCAGAAAATATAAAGCTTGTGAGAACAATAAAAGACGAAAAATAATGGTACAATCAGTCAGTGAATTTAGGTTGTGATTGACACAAGAGGTAATTATAATGAAAATGGTCATTGTATAACGCTACATTACACTCAAATTTTACAACTAATATAATTAATTTATCTATATTCTCAGCTCTTAAAGATGGGTGATGCGACATCAAGGCTTGCTCGTCTAGCCAATGGACCTTTGTTCGTGGCACAAGAGTACAAAAAATATCGATTGAACGGTTACATTTTTGGCGCTAAAGTGTACGAGGAAAGTATAAATGTACAGAACTCGGACATTTCATACAAGGCTCTTACATTCTTTCGAGCAAGCGCAAAAGATAAAAACCTCGTTGAAGCTAAAATGACTTACTATGGTGTAATCCGAAATATATTTGAATTAGATTATATAAGCTTCAAAGAGATTGTATTTTACTGTGACTGGGTAAGAATTGAGGATAAAAATGCTTGTAAAGTTGATCATGTCACCAATTTGATCATGGTTGACTTGTCCAAGTTGAAGAGTAATGACCACGTGAGCGATGAGCCGTTTGTTTGTGCATTTCAAAAGGTTAACCAAGTGTTTTACTCGGAGTATATCAACAACGAGCCGTGATCAATTGTCCAACACACGCCAAAGCGTTTAAATAGTAGTGTGGATGACTTGGCTACTCCTACCGAATATTAATCCATTTTTGATGATGACACCCGAATTTCAAATAATTTTTTAATTTGTAATAAATATTCCAATTTGTACCGAAACATCCATTTTTAATACTTTTAATTGATTTGCACTTTATCATTTTCACTTTTGTGTAGTGTGCGTGTGTGTGGGAAGTAGGGGTGGGGCTGGGGATGTGTAGTGTGCGTGTGTGTAGTAATTGTACATATTTGTAGTAACAATTCATTTTGATTTGTACATATATGTGCATGCATGCATGTGTGTGTGTGTGTGCGTATGTGTATGTGTATGTGTGCATGTGTGTGTGTGTGTGGTGGGGGAAGGGGGGGTCGTGTGTGTGTATGTGGTGGGGGTAGGGCAGGGTGTGTGTGTGTGGTGGGGGTGGGGGTGGGGAGGGGGTGGGGCTGTTTGTGTGTGTGTGTGGTGGGGGAAGGGGGGGGGGAGGTGGCGGGGATGGGGGGATGTTTATCAGTAACAATTCATTTTTATTTGTAGTAATTGTACATAGTTGCATGTCTTCTTCTAATTCATTTTGATTTGTACTAATAATATTTTTTTGTAGCATGTCTCCTTCAGGTATTAAGGCGAGGATGATGATGCTAGTTAAGATGATGTCATCTGGGCTCGGTGGTAGCGGAGGCGACGAGGGCTCCTCGGCCCCTAGGCTCCCCAAATATGGAAAATTGGGGATGACCATCGAGAACAAGTCGGGGTTATTAGCGATATCCCTTGAGCTGGTAAAGATGATCATCGACTCGGGGTACATTAGTTGGAAGGAGGTGCCATATGAGCTCAAGTTAGCTGTTTGGGTGGCACTACAGGTAAAGTATTTATATTTTATGAATATTTCGATTTTGATTTCAATTTCAATTTTATTTTATATTTATTCTCATCTAACATTGTATTTGTTGGACAGGAACAACAATTCAGCCTGGATTCAAAGCTATGCCATTCCGTCTTGGAGCAGTTGAGTGAACAACACAAGGCGTGAAAGAAAAATATACGGACCCAGTACTTTGGGAAGAAACGAGAGTCTGTTATCCGAATGCGTGAATCCGTCCCGTCGAAGGAGCCGATCTCATTGGCACAATGGCAAAGGTTCATTGACAATGAGATTGGAGAGCAAAAATTGGCATCTCATCAATCGGAGAGGAAAATCGGGTAAAAAAGACGGACATGCACTACTCTGGTCGGACGTCCTACGCCGAGGTGGAGCAGAGGATCATGGTAAGATTTAATTTTTCTATAACTACAAAAATATATTATTCTGTATTATTTTACTTTGCGGGGCTGATACTAATTTTACTTTATGTTATTTCAGGGGACAGGGAGTGGCCCTGGGGTAGGCCACATAGGCTCGATACTTATGTAGCTCTTCGAATGAAGAAGGGGAAGGATAAGGAGGTGTTCCCGAGCGTCGCTGCCACGACTGTAAGTAATCCGACAGTTTACTTTTTATTAATTATGTTATAATTTTTTAATTTACTTATTTTACTAATCATGTGTTTTACTTATTTTGTCGTTTCAAACAAAGCTTAAGGAAGTGCATGAGTCGCAGTCTGATGCCGACAAGGCATCCTTATCCACTGACGCACTCAGCCAAGTGCTTGGCGCTGTTCGCAAGGGGGTGAGCTCACGGGTGGCCAAATCTAGGATCGTAGGATTGGAGACGAGCGACACCGAGTTGGCTCGAACGGTGGACTTGCATGACGCGAAGTTGTCCCGTTTGGAGGCGACGGTCCAAGATATGTTCACATTCATGAAGCGTTCGTTGGGCGGAGACCATAAGGGGAAAAGGAAGGAGAAGGAGAAGGTGAATGAGGACGAGGTGCAGGAGGACGAGGATGTGGACCTCGATGCTTCATCACCGACACGTTTGAGCTCTTATTTTGATGATCCACTTCCCTATTTGGCTCCCTTCGATCGACCGATATCGACATTTGGTTAGCCGAGCGTGTTTATACTAGACATATTTGATGTCCAGCGGATAGGGCGGGGGTTGAGGAACCCGAATATCATCCAGGGTGCACTAGTTCATGGACGTGAGCTTCAAGACATTGAGTCCAAGGTGCTCGTCACGCATGTGATGCCCGGGAAGAAGAACTCCCCATTGTGGTTGCCCGAACAATGCGGCACTATGTATATTAGTGGGTGTGTCAATTCATATATCTTGTGGCCTACTCACCTCGTCAAAGCTAACCTTACCCAAGACATGTAGTGACATTATTTTAATTGAATTATTTTTAAGTTGGTACATTTTGAATTATATTTGGATTATATCGTGATGTATATTGTCTCTATTTTGAATGTGTATTTGCATTATCTTTATTTTATTTGGATATATGATGCTTAAATAGGTACAACGTTGCTATAACAGGTACAAATATACTGCTGGGCAGTGGCAGTGGTCAAACTGGCCAGCAGATTTTTTTTCAATTCTGCCCAGAATTGTCACGGTCATTGATCGTGATGATTTTTTAACCATTGTCACGAGCTTGTCACGGTCCTTAACCGTGACAAACTTGTCAAGGTCAAAGACCGTGACATGACCGTGACAATTCTAACGAACTTGTCACGGTCATTGACCATGACAAGTCCGTGGCAAAAAAAATTATCACCCCTGGAATTGTCACGGTCATTGTCAAGGTCAATGACTGTGACAATTTGGCAGATTTGGTGTAGTGATGGTGCTTTAGCATGAAACAATAATGTGAGATCCGTTTCGACAATATGTCGATGTTTTCTTTCAGCAACCCCATTTTGTTCTGGGGTATAAGGACATGACACATGCATGACTATACCCAAATTATTTAAGTGATCTAAAAATTCAGATTTTGAAAATTCTCCTCCTACGTCACATTGGAAAATCTTAATTTTCTGACTAAATTGAGTTTCAATCATATTTTAAAATTTCACAAATATCTAATAAAACTGAGATTTTTGTTTCAAAGGATAAAACCAAGTGTACATAGTACAATCATCGACAAATATAACATAATACTTCATATTTTTATTTGATGATATAAGTGCAGGTCCCCAAAGATCACAATGAATCTTTTCAAATGGAGTATTACATATCTTGTCATTTTGTTTAAAAGGAAGCCTACAACTTTTTCCTAAATGACAACTTGCACATATCGTGCGTTGTTTGTTCCATTTACTCACATCTAAATTTCCTAATTTATGTAAAACAGAAAGGAAATCGGAATTTGGGTGTCCAAGCCTTTGATGCCATATATAATTTAGTGCTTTTCCTGACTTTATGGCACTTAAAGCTTGAAAACCTTAATTCTCAAGAGTGTAAAGACCATCCTTCTTTCTCCCTTTTGCTAGTACCTGCTTGGTTATCTTGTCCTTTACAGTAAAATCGCAATTAGTAAATTTAATAATACAATCATTTTCTTTTGTAAGTTGACTAACTGAAATTAAATTCTTATTTAATTTTGGAACAACAAGAGTATTTGAAATTTTTAATTTTTAATTTATTTGTTTTTGTCCTACGTAGGTAATGGGGAGGTGAGACCCGTTTCCTACGACTACTTTGTTTGTTCCACAATATGGCATAAGTTTGGATAACATGCCTGCATCATTTATCATGTGAGTCGTGGCACCCGAATCCACATAGAGTTGATTGTCTTGAGGTGGTGAAAAGTTTGTTCCAATATAGGCTTGATGGTTGTTTTCAGTGCTTTGAAAAGAATGATCCCAACGGTAGTAGCAAGTGTTAGCTCGATGATTGTTCTTTCCACAAATTTGGCATGCCTCTGATGATAGCTTCATCTCACTCCTATTTTATGATGAGTAGGAAGTATTCTGGAAATCGGGCTTATGAATCGTTGCACTTGCGGGTCTAAACCCACGACCTCTAGAGTTAAATTGAAAGTTATTGTTGTAGTTTCCTCGACCATGAGACATATAGCCACAACCCCGTCCTTGAAAAGATTATCTTTGAGCATGAAATGCCATGTTGTGATTTGGCACATCTTCCTCTTTGTCTTCTCGAATGTCAAAACCCCTAAGCGAGGTTATTAAATTTGACAAAGTAGGACGAGGGGGCTTACCAATCATTACTGTTCGAAATGTTTGGTATTTCTTTCCAAGGCCTTTGGCAAAACATATAACCTTTGCATCCTCATCTAAGGGTTTGTGTATGGAAGCAAGATCATCACAACTTCCCTTAAACTTCTTATCATACTCATCAACAGTTTTTCCTTCAAGCTTGATGCTTTGAATTTGTTCCTTTTGTTGGAACTCCCTCTCGTTGCTTGCTTGCAAATAATTTTCTTCAAGACACAACTAGATTTCTCTGGCCGTGTTGCACCTAATGATTAGATACGCACTTTCTTCGATATTGGTAGACGATAACCAACTTAGTAGCAGGAGATCCCTTTCTTCCCATTCCAGTATTATCTGTGCTTCATGAGTAATTAAGTTGTCAACCTTTATGGTTTTCATAAGGCTGAAAATTTGATTTCTCCATACTAGATAGTTATTTGGTTTGAGTTTGATTGTACTGAGGTTTACAAGTTGTGGTATGGAGTTAAGAGATAACTAAAGAGTTGTGTTTGAACTCATAGTTGAAATATCCATTTACACAACCTTACACTGTGATACCATGAAAGTTTAGAGAACTATGTTTTTGTATTGTCTTACCTGTTACCGAAAAATGTACAGATACATATATAGGATGCTTTCCTACAACTGCTATAGACAGAAATTATACATAGACAACAGTTATACAAACGTGGGAACAATTATACACCATTACTGGAACTGCTATTCAATAATACTGAATTGTGGGAGAACTGTACTGAATGTGGGTGAGACTTCAACTACTTGTGAACTGTTTTCCCTTGTATACTCTAACATTTTTAAAATTATTTACAACAATCATGAAGCGAGACAATACATGGGTCTTACTAGAGTGACGAAGAAAGCTCTGGGAGTATCATCACAACTTTTATTTTTCTAACCAAAAATCCTCATATAATTATAATATATTCATCGAACCCACTCCCTCGTTACCTTTCACTCTCTACCTCTATTTGGTGCCAAAATCTTTGATGAAACCTTTGTTGTGCCTTGACAATCAACATCGAAGCCTGGTCCTTTCGATTTCCTCACTGCTTCCAAGATTATTTACAACATTCATGAATTAAGACGATATTTGGGTCTTATTATTTTGACGAAGAAATATCTGTGAGTACCTTAACAACTTTCATGGATTTGAAGCTCCACCACGTCTTTTTAGAGACGTATTGTTACCATTTATTTATAATTTTATAATTTATTAATTTTAGCTTGTTTGCTTGATATAGTTAGTTTTTATCTTTTGCAATGTCCTAAGGTTTTGTTTTAATGGTTCATATAGCTCTACTTTTTGGGGAGGTTTTTAATGGTGGGTTCAGTGCTGAATGGATCGTCGTGTTGTACCCAGTGTGTGACTTAGTTCTACATTATAATGGAAATTGGAAAAAACAATCGTGGGAGGGTGAGTGTGCAATTTTGCTGAAAAATATTGATGGTCATAAAGTATGATTGTTGCATTGGTGAGGGTGATACTAGTTGCACTACCACCTTGTTTCAATGGCCAAACCATGACTCTTGATCAATCACACACATGGTGTGTGTGTGTATGTGAGGTCTAAGGATTTATGAATTTTGAGGATGCTTTTAAGGCTTTTGATGACATATACATATTTAAGAACACATGGCACACCAAACCTTTGTGAAACCCCTTCACATTTTTGTTTTGATATTATTGTGACTCTTAACCAAAGCACTCCAACACCCAACCAATGTCAACAACCATTGCACAAAAAAATAATGGAACACCAAGGACTAGGAGTTCAGAGAAGGTAAGGAAGATGTTTGCAAGGAAGAGAGTTATTAGTCCAAGATTATGGATTAATTTGGGGGCTACTTTCAAGGGAGACTTGGATGATTTGTCTAAAGAACTAAAACTAGGAATTAGAAAAGTGAAGGATATGTTAATGAGTAAGGACATAAAAGTGGGGAAGAATGGGTGGGGATGCACATTTTGAGGGAGTCGATCGTGTTAAAAATTATTACCTGGCATTGCATCTAGAAGTAATAATCTTAATCCTAAGCATGATAACGTTATTAAACCGAGACATAGTAAACGGATAAGTAATTTGGCATCCTTATGTCCCAAATTTTAACTTATTTATTAGATAGTGAGCCTTAACCTTTTAGAGAAGCAATGTATACTCCCGAAGATCCTTATTGGAAAGATATTATTAATTGTGAGATTGAATCCATATTGACAGGCCATAATTAGGAATCAGTAGATCTTCCACCTAGTAATAAACCTATTGGGTAGAAATGTCTTTAAAAGAAAGATGAGACCCGATGGTTCCATTGATAAATATATGGAAAATTTTGTTGCTAAAGGCATAGGCAAAAATAAGGCATAGACTTCTTTGACACCTATTTTTTGGTAACTAAAATATATCATTCATTAGGATACTAATAATTATTGGAGACACACAACCAAAACAGCTTACTTGTCAAGGTCTAAAACCGTGACATGTCCAACTTGTCAAGGTCTTTGACCGTGACAAACTTGGGGGTGACAACTTCTTTGTCACGGTCAAAGACGGTGACAATTTCATTGGACTTATCACGGTCTTTGACCTTGCCAAGTTTTATCACTGTTAAAGACCGTGACAAGTCCGTAACAAAATCAAAAAAATTATCATGGTCAAAGACCGTGACAATTTTTTTTGTCACAACTTGTCACGATTTTTTACCATGACAATTCTGGGCAGAATTTTAAAAAACATTGATGGGCAGTATGACCACTGCCACTGCCCAATAGTATATATGTACCCGTCCAAACAATATACATCCAAATAAAATAGAAATAATGTATCAAATCATGTCATATATAATCCATATCCAAATAAAATAGAAATGCAAATATCCATATACAAACCAACACGTACCAAAATAAATAAAAAATACAAATACAATCCAATATCCAAATAAAAAAGATAGAAATAATGTCATGAAGAATGGTCTTAAGCAGGAAGGCCACAAGACATATGAATTGAGACACCCCTCAATATGTTGAACACAGCAATGTACGCGCAATCACAAAAGTGAGTTCTCCTTTTCGTCCACCACATCCGTGGCGCGCACTCTTGCCGCATTATCTTGGAGGGGATGTCCAGGAACCAGCATACCCGGGCCGAAGCCCGGGTCCCTTTACCCCCTTGCTATCGGCTCTCCAGAATATATGTCGAGTAGAAATACGCTCGGCCAACCGATTATTGACATAGGCCGCTCGACGGGGGTCACGATAGGAAATAGATCATCATATGGCGGTGAGTCCATGTGTATCGATGATGAAGCAGTGACGTCCTCATCCTCATCCTCGTCTACATCTACCTCCTTTTCGTTCCCCTTGCCCTTGGCCTTACCCTTGCCCAACTGATGCTTTATGAAGGCGTACATATCTAGGACCGTCGCCTCCAACCTTAATAGTTTATCGTCATGGGTGTCCAGCTTATGTGCCAACCTGGTTTTGCTCGTCACCATTCCGATGATCCTCGATTTCCCCACCCACGAGCTCACCCTTTTAGTCCCCCCCTTGCGATCCATCCCCAACACTTGGATGAGTGCGTCCGTAGCCAATGATGCTTCGTTGGCATCAGATTGCAACTCATACACTTCCTTAAGCTTTACCTGAAAAGATAAAAAGTACACGATTAGCTAATTAAGTAAATAAAAAAAATTATAACGTACTTAAAAAAATTAAACATTTATAACTTACAATGGTGGATGCGACTAGGGCTATGTTTCGATCGGATCGAAAAATGCCTCTTCGAAAAAAATTCTGATTTTTTCGAAAATAAAATAATTATTTTGATTTTCGATCCGATATTTTCGAAAAAGTAAAAAAAAATCCGAATTCTGAAAAATCGAAAAAAATATGAAATTCCCAAAATATATTAAAAATCTAGAAATTTCGAAAATTTTAAATTATGGATTTTCGATTACTCGAAATTCTCATTTTAAAGAAACAAAGAAAAAGGCTTAACCCAACATGTAAATACATGAGGATTTGATTTGTGTAGAAGTTATGAGGAAACTCTCCTTTTATAAAGCAAATTTTGGAGCCTTCTCCCTCTCTCAACCGATGTGGGATATGGGAAACCTTCAAAAAATCGGGAAAAAAATGAAAAATTCGGAAATCGAAAAATAATTCCAAAAAAATCGAAAATATTTCGAAAAAAATCGGAAAAAAATTGAAAAATCGGATCGGCATAGTTTCGAAAAAATAGGATCGAAAAAAAAAATTAGAATTATTTCTGATTTTCGATTCGATTTTTTTCGGAAAAATCGAAAATCGAAAAATCGAAAATCGACAAACTAAAATTTCGTTCCAAATTCAAAAAAAATCGGATCGGAAATTGAAAAAATCAAAAGATAAAAAAAAAACAGCCCTAGCTGCGACGCTCGGGGGCCACCTCCTTGTCCTTGTCCTCGCCCCTTTTCGTCTGAATTGCCACATAGGCATCGAGCCTATGTGGCCTACCCCCAGGGCCACTCCCTCTGTCCATTAATAAAATAATACAGAATTAGTAAGTAACGTAAAGTAATACTAAATTAGAATAATATAAAACTAAAATTAAAGAAAAATAAAAACTTACCATCCTGTACTCAACCTCGGCGTAAGACATTCGCCCGGAGTAATGCACGTCCAACTTTTTTGCCCGATTGGGGAGATGCCAATTGCCGCTCATTGATCTCATTATCGAAAAACTTTTGCCACTATGCCAATGAGATCGGATCCTTCGGGGGGGACGGTGTCACGTACTCTCATAATGGACTCCCGGGTCTTCCCAAAATACCATGTTCGCATATTCTTCTTTCGCGTCTTATATTGATCCCTCAACTGTTCCAACGTGGAGTCGCAGAGATGTAGGGGCAGGCCGAATTGTTCCTTTCAAACAAATACAAACTAAAAAGAAAGTAAGTGTTAGTTTCTTATAAATATAAATATATACATTACCTGTAGTGCCCCCCACATGTTCATCTTGAAGTCATTAGGCACGACCCTCCTTTGAGTGTACCCTGGGCCAATGAACGTCTTCATCAAATTTAGCGCTCTAGCCAATAATGTCGTTTTATTCTCGACGACGGACCCCAATTTGTCTCATTTGAGGGTCCTACTGGCCGAGGAGCCCTCGCCTCCGCTACCGCGCTAGGATGAAGTCATTTTCTGCAAAAAAATGTTATTATTAGTACAAACATGTTTATGGAGTTTTAATTAATGCTCAAATCCAATAATAACAATACATACCAATACCAATATCAATTTATACCAATACCAAATTCAATTTACACACACGCACACTGCCCCCCCCCCCCCCCCCCACCTCCCCCACACACACTCCTGGGTCATGGAATGATATTTGATAGGATCAGCCAAGTCATTCACACTACTGTTTAGACGCTTTGACACATATAGGACGATTGACCACAACACATTGTTTATATACTCCGTGTAAAACACTTGCATAACCTTTTTAAAAGCACAAATAAACGACTCATCGCTCACATGTTCGTTGCTCTTCAACTTGGACAAGTCAACCATGATCAAATTGGTGCTAGGATCAACTTTACAAGCATTTTTATCCTCAACTCTTACCCAATGACAGTAAAATACAACCTCTTTGAAGCTTATATAGTCCAATTCAAATATATTTCGAATTATACCATAGTAAGTCATTTCAGCTTCGACGGGATTTTTATCTTTCGTGCTTACTCGAAAGAAAGTAAGATCCTTGTATGAAATACTCGAGTTTTGTACATTTGTATTTTCCTCGTACACCCTTACACCGAATACGTAAACGTTCAATCGATACTTTTTGTACTCTTGTTCCATGAACAAGGGTCCAGTGGCTAGACGAGCAAGCCTTGATGTCGCGTCACCCGTCTTTAAGAGCTGAGAATATATATTAATTAATTATGTTAGTTGTAAATATTTCTTATAATGTGACATTTAATAAAAACTATTTTCATTATAATTACCTCGTGTGACAACCACAACCTAAATCGCTATCTGATTGTGCCATTATTTTCCGTCTTTTGTTGTTCTCACAGGCTTCATATTTTTTTCATAGATCGTGACGAACGTATTACAAAACTAATCATATAAAAATTAAAATAATGTAAAAGTTAAAATAATTTAAAACTTACTTTTCCACTCTTCGACATCTTCATGTGTGTCAAATAGATAATGAGCTACTTGTTCATGTTGCAAACTCGATGATTTCACTCGTTTGCTCATCACATGACCACCCTCATCGAAGAACTCATCATTGTCATCCATGCTGGTCGATTCGGAAATATATTCCCGAGTGTAGATTGATGACTCCACGGTGATGTATTCCTTTGCCATTGATCCTTCAATGTATCGTGTATTCTTGATGTAATCTTTAAAAACTTTCATCAATCTTTCAAACGGATACATCCACTAATATCAAATTAGGCCGCAAAAAAGTGTCTCATCGCATAGGTGTACCGATAAGTGAACACTTATGTCAAAGAAAATGGGGGAAAGTACTTCTCCAAGACACAAATAGCTTCGTTCATCGCCCATTTTGCCGCCATTATGTGATCTGGATTGACCACCTTCTCACATAAAAGTGAGAAGAAGATACTAAATTTGCATAATGGCCCCGACAAATCCTTGTGCTTGGATAAACAGTGCTTAAACAATAGAGGAACCAATTGCAAGATCACATGTCAATCGTGGGGCTTACACTTATGAAAATCATGGGTAGCATAATTCACAATCCTTTGCAAGTTGGACAAAAAATTAGATGGAACTTTCAAATTATATATTGTGTCTAAAAGCACCTTCTTTTCCTCACTCGCCAAAGTAAACTCACCAGGAGGAATCATTGTCCTTACCCAACTATCTTTTTTCAACGATATTTGTGGCTTAAATTTCAACGCTTTAAGGTATTTTCGTGCATTTTCTCCATCCTTGGAATGACTCCCCTCAAGGCATGGGCCCATAATATATTCAACGATGTTCTTCTATATGTGCATCACATCCAATACATGGTGCACCGGGTTATTCTTCTAATAAGGAAAGTCAAATAATATTGACCTCCTAGATCATGCCTTTCTTGTCTCAGTTTCATTCCCAGTTAGGGTCTTCTTATGCTTGAGATTCCTAAATTTAGGATTTTTACATGGCATATTAGGTTTATAATCAGAAGATTTACTTTTAATTTCTGAGTCTGAAAGTTTTCACGGTGGTAGCCTATGTTCAATTCCGCCCAGTAAAAAATTGGAACCTTTCTCAATCTGAAACTATGAGCCGGGGATAAAAACCTCCTATGACAATGGTATACATTTTTTGATCTAGTCGGCAGACGAAGACATTCAGTCTTCTCTACACAAATAAGACACCCCAAATAACCATATAATACACAACCGGATAATGTCCCATAAGCTAAAAAATCATGAATTTCCCACGTCAATATTGCTTTCAGCGTAAACTCTTATTTTCTAAAAGATTCAAATGCGTGCACACCCTTTTCCCATAACTCATTTAATTCTTCTACCAAAGGAGCCAGGTAGACATCGATATCCTCACTTGGTGCTTTTGGCCCAGGTTTCAACAAAGACAGCATTGAAAATTCAGGTCTCATACACTTTGATGGAAGGAGGTTGAGTAGGGCTAGGATCACTGGCCATACACTCTGATTGGTGATTAGATTTCCAAATGGATTGAAACCATCTGTTGATATTGTCAAACGAATGTTACACTGTTCTCGAGCAAAATTGGAATACTCAAAACTCAACCTCTTCCAAGTTGAAGAAATAATAGGATGACGCATGAGATTATCCCCTATTTCTGCCCTAGTAAACCAAGTCATTGCCTCCTCTATCCATGGTACTGTGAAAAACCGCTTTAATCTAGGCTCAACGGGAAAATATTTCAACACTTTTTGAGGCACTTTTGAGCTTATGATTTCCTTGCCAGTAGATTGGACATATCTAGGTTCATCGCATACCAAACACCGATCGAGATTTTCATACTCCTTTTGATATAGTATGTTGTCATATACACAAGCATGAATTGATTTATACTTCATTACCAAACCTTTCAAACTATTTTTCATCGTAGGATAGCTGTTTGGAAGTGTATTCTGATTGGGTAGCAAGCCCTTCACCCAATTCAAAATTTATATCACGATATTGCCAGACAAACCATATTGGGTCTTCAAACTATGAAAACCAACCATGGAATGTAAAGTTGTTTGATATTTCTCACAGCCAGAGTATAACGGTTGGCTCGCCTGAAATTTTAAACTTTGATGGTCATCGTCAAGGTGTATCCCGTTATTTTTTATGAGCACATGAACCTTGTACATCGTCAGTGACCTCATTCTCCTGCACTTCATGAAATCCATACGCCTCATCAACAAAATCCTCTAGCATATTATGATCTACATTGTCCTCCTCCCCTTGTACATCTATCCTACTTGTTGAAGGTTGTTGTGAAGGTTGCTCGGCGATAAAAGGAACTTTCGGTTCCTCGTGAAAAAACCAAATTCGATAACTATCTTGCATACCCCATCTTAACAAATGTTGTTCAACTTTTTTTCACTCAAACACCTTGCCATTCTTACACCTAGCACACAGACACGAAAACTCTTCATCATTACGACATCTTTTTGCGTATTTTATAAATTTATTAGCACCTCTATGAAATACATCCTCTAATCTATTTGTATCACCCATCCACTCTTTGTATTTAGGATATCCCATCACAGCTACTACAAACAATCATCTATTCTGGATAAGAAGGGTATATTCGTGGATTAGCATAAACAAAAGTGTGAATATTTAGTCCCCATTAGTATAAACAATCACCTATTGAATGCGTCAGAAAATAACTAGAAGGCTAGTTTCTATGCGTAAATTTTATTCATGCACTCAAACTCAAATTCAATTTCAATTTCAATTTAATTTGAAATTGAAATTAAATACAAATTTATAATATTAATTTCTATTTGATCTATCTCCTATAAAGGGTGAGTGTCCTATCCCATTCAAGACTGCATATTTCTGTAATATACTTAACAGCTCATGCACATTGTTCCAATTTGAGGAAAATTCGGCAGCATATCCCCATAGTTCTTCAAGTACATGACATAGATTCGGAAGTGTGAGTGTTATTTCAATTTACAAATTGAAATAACACTTACCATCGCATCATCTAGTATGTACCCAGAGAACATTAAGATACGGACTGCAGAACATCCCCCCAGTAACAAGTTAAGCCACTAAGAATATTATTATACAGAAACTATGTAGTCCCAAACTGTCCAAACAGAACATTTCGAGAGATCTCATTAGAGAGGTAATGACCCTCGAACAGGTCTAATGGATATTGAATGCGTACGCATAATAACTAAAAGGCTAGTATCTATGCGCACTATATGTAATTTAAAATATGTCTTATCACAATTCAAGAGATTTTATTTAATTATGTAAATTAAAGTACGTTTCATTTAATTTAAAGTACGCATATGAACATAAAACTTATACAATTCAATTTCAATTTATACCAATATTAATACCAATTCAAATTCATTTCAATTTATACAATATCAATACCTATTATTGGTACTCAGGGCCTCCAAAAGTTTGGGTGTCACACAAATTATTGGTACTGAGGGCCTCAAAAACAAAAGTTGTATGTTTAGTCATAAATATATTTATCGACTATGTATAATAAATCGATTTTGGTACTTTTATACACATCCAATAACGAATGAAACTTTTTTCATTAGAGAAACGGGTCTATATAATTTCAATGTATACAAATTACAAACATATATACTCGTCTACTTAATGATGAAAAGATTTTTAAAAAACTCACTGTTGAAACCCCCCACACACTAATTCACACACACACCTCTACACACACTGCACCACACACACACCCCTACCCCACTGCCCCCCCCCCCCACCCACCCCACTCTCCACACCGATACACACACACCCCTACTCCCCCCTCCCCCCCCCCCCCCCCCCCCCACACACACACACTATCGCCCCCCTGCCACAACCACTGCCCCCACCCACACACGCAGAGCCACTTACACACACATGTAATCCTACACATACGCACAATATATACAAAGGAGAGAGATAAAAAAATACATGAAATGTAGAGAGAGAGAGAGAGAGATAACTGTCGCAGTAGAGGGAGGGGGAGAGAGAGAGAGAGAATGGTGGAAAAAAGAGGCAATAGGGTTTTTAGTTAACAAAATTGTCACGAATCTATCAAGGTCTTGATCGTGACAACTTTCTAAAGTTGTCACGATCAATGATCGTAACAAGTCTGTGACAATTGTACTTGTCACGGACTTGCCACGGTTATTGACCGTGACTAGGGGTTGTCACGGATAAAACTGCGTATTTTTTTTATCATAGTCAATGACCATGACAAGGCTGCTGGCTCAAAGGTGACAATTTAGCCTTTTTGGTGTAGTGAGACTTGTATAATTTTAAATTCACCAGATGGATGTGAAAATGGCATTTATAAGTGGTGATTTAAATGAAGAAATTTATATGGAACACCCGAAGGTTTATTGCAAAAGGACAAGAAAAGAAAGCGTGTCACTTTTTTAAATACTTACAGAAACTTAAACAATCGCCCAAGTAGTGGAACGAGAATTTAGCAAGGTCATGATGACAAATGAATTCAAAATTAATAAGTGCGATAATGCTTTGTGTTAAACAAATTAATAATGTATATTACATGCATTGTTTGTCCTTTGACGATATACTAATTATAGGAATAAATAATGACATAATAAATGCCACTAAGAAAATTTGAACAAAAAAATGTTATATTAAAAAGTTTGGAAAGGCAAATGTTATTTTGGGTATAAAGATCATTATAACCCCAAATGGTTTGATTTTATTTCAATATCATTACACTGAAAATATGCTTAATAAATTTTACAAACGCAATGATGCACTTGCTACAACGTCTTTTTCAATGAAGCATGACTTAAAAAGAACAATGGGAATGTAGTTTCCAAACTTAAATATACTCAAATAAATAGGAGTCATATCTACATTATGAATTTTTCAAGATCCAATATTATTTAAGCTATAAGAAAATCGAGTAGATACATGTGTAACCTAGGAGCTGAACATTAGGAAGCATTGGCAAGGGTTTTTAAGTACCTATGGTACAACGTGAACTATGGGTTGCATTATACAAGGTATCTTGCAGCAATTAAAGGGTATAATAATGCAATATGGATATCAGGATCCGATGAGTAAAAGTTCACAAGTAGATATGGATTCACTTTGGGAGGTAGGGGCATATCTTGAAATTTCTCAAAACAGGCTTGCATTGTTCAATCAATGATGGAGTTTGAATTAATTGCGTTAGACACGGCTGGAGAAGAAGATTAGTGGCTTCGACATTTCTTAAAGAAAATTCATTTATGGCCAACTTCTTTTCCTTCTATAGTTATACATTGTGATAATCAAGCAAAAATTTCTAGGGCATAATTTTTTATGTATAATTGTAAGTATATATAAATATTTCAAAGACGTAGTACCGTTAGATAGTTTCTTTGTAGTGGAATTATTTTCATTTAATTTGTATATTAAAAGAAAAACTTAGCGAATCCCTTTACAAAATCTTTACCGAGAGAGCAATTTTATTCAACATCGAGGAGAATAGAATTAAAAGCATACAAAAAGAGTTGTTATGATGGAAACTTGGCCTAGTTGACTATAGATCTCGGGATCTAGGTTCAATAGGAAAAAGTTATGGATGAATCTGAACTTTTACTTTGAAAATTATATCTCTTATACATTCTATTATGCAAGAATTACACCCTGGTGTACATTAGGTTAAGCAATACTTTTAATGATCCATGTAAATTGTTGAACATGTGGCGTATTATAGGGTACTTTTCATAGGTAATAACCTACATGAGTATGAAGTGGGGAGGCGTATATTAGAATATCAAAGGCTTAATTATCTAAAGCACTCATGAGATCGGAGAATGTTAAGGTCCAAAATAAACACAATCGTGAGAACTGACTTTATGCGAGAATTATATGTATAAGATTTGTTATCTTAGTTTACACTAATAACTCACAATGTAGGATGTCATATTAACTTCTTAGCTAGATAAGACTCTCATTTGGGAAGGTTCAAAGTCGCAAAATACCTCTCTGGATGCATATACCTATTTAATTGAATGCATTTTGGTAGGGGATTATTGAAAAATGGGTATTGAATATTGAAACGGGGTCAACTTTAGGCATAAATAAAAGTGGGACACATGCACCTTTTGGGGAGAATACATATACCGACACGTTCCTCTCCACAAGAAAATAATATTAATGTGATATGTTTATATATTTAAAACCATAAAGAGGTGAATGAGAAATGGGCCTCAAAGTATCCCATTTGAAGTGGTAAAGTAGTGTGTAATTGGTTGAAATGAGTTTGTCTTAAACACAAAAATTTAAAATGAAAGTGAGTAGTATATAGTATATATACTCATTAAATGGCCTAAGGCATTGGATATCTTCAGGGTGTCCCAACCTTTTAAAAGGGGAGGACCTACACTACACATAGTTTGGGCATTAGGCCAAAAGCCCACACGTGCACTGCCATCGCTCGCGCATCTGGCCCGTGGGTTGTGTCCTATATTTTTTGGGCCAAATTTTATTTAATTTCCTTCATAATTTTTTATTAATTAAGCTTGTCTGAAATGAGTTTTAGAATAAAATTGGAATAATTTTTCGACCCATCACACTAATTTAACCCGACCCATTTGGGTGAACTTTGGACATTTTTTCTAACTATCTTAGTAGTTTTTCGACTCTAAAATTTTTATTTAGGTTGGGTTAAAAACATATCCCTCCTCTCAAGTTTGGGGATAGTATTCCTTTGGATCCTGATGTTAAAAAAGTTTCAATGTTGTCCCTCAAGTTACTAGTTGCATCAATTTCACACAAAAATAGACAGGTCGTTTAATTTTCTAATGCAGAGGCCCCATGTGTGCTCACGTGACCTTTAATAAGAACCAAAAAGGTCATAAGACTCCCAAAAATCATTTCCCCTAAATCTATATTCTCTCACAAAAGTCATTTTCACCCAAATTAAGAAAGAACTAGGTTTTCGTGATTTCAAAGATTTATTAAGAAAATATTGAATGTGCGTTGGGCAGTAAGGTAAGGGATTGAAGAAGAATATGACCCCTATTTACGATGAGTTTTTCAATCAATTTATTGAAATAGGGTTCCTAAAATTTATATTTATTGTTATTTTCTTTTATGTATGTAAAGATGAGGTAGTATTAATTTTATGCATACAATGTGAATTTATTTTGTAGTTGAAGGCTCAGATATGTTTTCAATTAAAATGCACCATGAGGGTCGAGCGAAGAAGCTGCCTAAAGAAGTGTATGTTTGGGGGAATTATCAGGTAACATTCATTGACTTTCATGACTGTTGTATCTAACGTGACTAAGAATGTGTCTCAGAAGTGCGTACTCTTTATGCTCAAGTGCAAGCATGTCGCGTTAGTAATAAACCCCGTAATTCGGGATCGTATCCACAGGGAAATAGGACAACAAAGTTGTAACAATGTTGGATAGATAAGGAAATCCTAACTCTGACTCTAAAGGAAAAGGAAAAGGTTATTTGATTTGTGGAATAACTACACTAGATGCAATTATGAAATTATGAAAAAATGCAACTATTCTAAATTACCTAAAATACTGATGAAGAATGATTTAAAACTTAAAACTATATGATGAGAAAAACAGGGCAGGAATACAATACCCCAACCCTAGTGTATTGATGGTATAAAACTAATCGTAAATTTGAATGATTAATTAGACCCAGAATTTAGTACTCCCAAGAATTACGTATATGAGGTTCAAGCACGCACCATACTTAATCAGAGGACGAGTAAATCAGTATTGCGATAGTTACACTCGAATTGCATTCCAAAGCATCCCGGTTACCCGGAAGCAAACGAGATCCAAGGATCTACAATTGTCGCGTTCCTACCCAATACGATCGTAATCAAACCATTAATTTTATAGGATTAATTCCATGCACATACAACTACCACATCGGGTTGGGTTCATGCATCCCTACCCTTAAAAGTCTAGCATACCATGGCGAAAATAATGAAAACGATTTTGGAATTGCAGGACGTCATGATTAAACTAAGGAAAAATTGAAGAATGATGTAAACGGGAAATTAAACAAAGGAAATTACTCACTAATCTTACCAAAGCACTCAAAGCATTAACTACAATTACTGGTAAGCACATAAATCTGAACAATCTTCAATCTTGGAATTAAAATTATAAACTATCTTCAAACTAGGGTTTTTCTGAAAAGAATGAAAAATTAGATAAATTCTCCATCCTAAAAATGATAATAACTCGGGTTTAAATACCTTATAAAACTTTAAGAGTTTTAGATGCACTAGGACTCTCCATTAGAGGAAGATTAGAAAATTAAAATTCGACAGTCGGTTCGGTCTGGCTGGAATTCGGATCGGTTCGTTTATTTCTTGGGCGGATCGATCCAGAGAGGATCGGTTCATTTTTTTTCTTTCAACTTCGATCCGTCTTCAGTTCGGGGTTCTTTAGAAATTGGCATTGCGAATCGGTTCGGACCGGATCGGTCCGAATTTTCCTTTGACTTTTTCTTCAAACTTTGACTGCTCATAACTTTCACACCGGGACTCCGATTGAGGTGTCGTTTCTTCCAATGTACTCGTAATTGAAAGATCTTCAACTTCTATTTAGATGCCTCATCCGCATTGTGGGTAAAAATTAAAGCTTTGCCCTTTTGACTCTCCTTATTCTCTTTCTCGATTCTTCCGATTTCTATCTTTCTTTAATTGACATCCAATGCCTGTAAAATCAATACGAAATGCCAAAAACTCGGGGTACTCATTAGAATAAGTCAGTATCAAGATTATGAGATAAAATCAAATCGATTACGCTGATCAAGGTGTTAAAAATAACAAAATTAAAGGGATAAATTGGGAAGAATTTATGCCTAATCAAATCCCCCTAACTTAGAACTTTGCGCGTCCCGAGCAATGTAAACGAATCCTAGCAAGGCTCAACTCTTGAAAATTATTTTATTGGGATAGAATACCTTTTTCGCGAGCAAGCGATTGCATTTAGCATATGCAATAAGCCTGTAAACCCCTAGGTTACCCTAGTAGGACGAGTTGTGTCTCGTGAGGGTTTGCAGAGAATATACCCATAAAATTCGACTCAAAGAAATTTCAAAATACGCAAAAATTGTATAATTCAAACTTTTCCAGAAAATAGTCATCATCAAGTCATATTTACAAGTCTCAAATCATAGTGTGTGTGTCGAAGCCAAAAATTTCACCGCGCAATTCCACCGATTGATCATTACGTTACTTATCCGAAAATTCGTTTTGATTTCAAATTTTCACGGAATTATCTCTTAAACGAATCACTCGGAATGTGGCTATTCTCTCGATATGTGTGATATAAAAAGTAAATATAATGGACACAAAGTCACGCACACAAGTAGAAAGACGAAAATTTTATAGTGATAGGATCTCATCAACGGATTACAGTTTTAAAAACGGGAACATTGCCTCTTATTCACACATTCACTCTCTTTTATTATCTTTTGGTGTATTAGCTCTCCACGCGGTAACTAATTTTGCAATTCGGACTTGGTTATGACTTTTTCGGGTTTTAAGGTATATTGGGTAAAATGAAAATGGTAGGCAAGGTTGGAATTGGAAAAGTCATTTATGATGTCCATTTGTGCTTTTTTCGGGCTATTGCTCATTTTTTTTCTTCTGTTTCTCTAATTTTTTTTCACTTCTTTTATTTTCTTGCTATTTTTATTGAGCATATCTATTTTTTTCTTGCACCTTTTTATGCACTTTTCGGACTTTATTGAATATTCCATTTTCGCAATTCCAGGCTACTTGGGTTTTTCGGGGTACCAAACGAAAAGGATAACTGTTATTCGGCTCAATTTGGGTTATCAAAGGGATAATTTTTCACATCTTTTTATGGTTAATGTTTTTGGGTGACAAACGAGGGCCTACTTCATTATCCGAATTACTTCTTAATTTACCATATGCGTCTCGAGATTAATTAAGTTTAGAGATTTGTAGCGCGCTTTTTAAGGTAATACCACACACGTTTTCCATAACCGATCAAAATGAAAGGATTGAGATCCACGACGACTTTTTAAGCGCTGAAAAGAACTTTGAGTTAACAATTAACTCGGATTGATTTATAAATTTCACAAAGATGAAAGGCTCGAATCCCACCGGGTTTGTTAATCTCCACACTTATTCGTTAAGTCGTCAATTTTCGTTCAATTTTCATCTTTGGTCAATTTCGGCTTCATGTATGTTAAATTTTACAACTTGAGACTTCAATTCGACTTTTAATGATAATTTTGAATTCCAATTTTTATTTATTTTGAACAAAAATATTTTTGAATTTTTGAAAATTTTATGATTTTTTTTTTCCAGATTTTTGGGCATTTTTGAAAATTTGTGACACCTTAGAAATACACACTTGTGACCCCCCCCTAACTTAGACTTTTGCATTGTCCTCAAGCAAAAAGGACTAAAATCTAAACAAGGCAAAATAAAAAGTGTGACAAATAAAACAAACAAATGGAGAAAATGTAGATTTTTATACAATAACAGGAAAAAGCATACAGCATGTGAACAAGGGAAACAACTAAAAACTGACACAACCAATCAAAGCTTCACTGGGGCGGTGGGTGGGAAGAGTTGGGCGCGTCGGGGCCATAGGGGTCATAGAAGTAGGATGGCAATGGCTCGTTGGGATCCCCTTGGCGTCGGTACAAGTCCGCTAGGAAATGAAACATCATGCCTGTGTCACGACAGTAGTCGGTCAAAAAGCTGATGAATCTCATCTCAAGGGCCGACATACGGTTAGTGAGGTCGATACCCGCCCATTCAAAATTAGGGTCATCTTCTTCTTCGGCCGACTCTTCATCCGCACCTACGTCACCCATCTCTACATCAACACCTGCTTCGTCTTCTTCCTCTTCCTCGTCCTCACTCGAGGCAGCATCATCCTCGTCATCACTTCCCCGCCTCGCCCAGAGGATGGCTAGCTGTTTGGTGCTCCGCGTGCAGGTTCCCTGTCCAAAAGGACCGGGGAGGCGAGTACGATCAAGCGGCGCCTCAATTCAAGTGTCCTTGAGAATGGAGGTAATCAGGCGTGCATCAGGAATTGGTGCTGCACCTTTCTCATCCATGGCTGCGATGATGATGTCGGCATATAGGGTGCGAGCCAGGTTCATGGAAGTGTTGGGATCGAAGAGGTGGTATGTCAATGTGGCCTGACGGGGATGCATCGCTGAATCGTTGGACTTTTGTAAAATGTTTGCACACACAATTTGGAAAGTGAGGCTTGTTTTCTCGTTAAGACGGCCAATAGCGACAGTCTTACCCCTCTATACAACATCGAGGGCAATGCGCTCCATAATCAGTTCTTTGGCTATCGGGGAGAAATTCCGTGGGTAGGTGTAGTCTTGAACATCGGGAACGTCGTATTCTCCCAACTGTGCAATGAGAAGGACCAGCGAAAAAGGGATGACGGTACCATCAACATGTGCTTGAGACTCGAATTGGTCCGTTCAAAGAAGGGAGCCATAGAAAGAGCGAACCTCGGTTCCCCAAATTGCTTCGTAGGGTTCGTTAAGGAAATAGCACCAACCCCTAGGCATGAAGAGAGCGGTGACGAAATTGGGCAGCCCTGCCCATTGGACTGCGCTCTCCATGTAGAGTTTGCGATCCGAACCAAAGAACCGATTGCACCACCGCTCCTCTTGGCGGGGATGGAATTCACCATGGCCGGAGGGTAGGATTTCAGTGGAGTTGTATTTGACGGGGGCGGGTCATTGGGCCATGATAATGGGGAGAGTGTGCTGGAAAATTAGGGAGAGAGAAGAGAGGAGTGAGGTGGTTGAAGGTGTGAATAAAAATAGAGGCTATGGGTGGGTATTCATAGGGGAGGGGTGGGTAGGGTTTTGGAAATGGAGGGAAACAGGGAGTGTATTTGGGAAGGAAATTGAAGGGTTGGTTATGGGGGAATGAATTGGGAGGGA
This sequence comes from Sambucus nigra, assembly GCA_949130495.1. Taxonomy (NCBI): domain Eukaryota; kingdom Viridiplantae; phylum Streptophyta; class Magnoliopsida; order Dipsacales; family Adoxaceae; genus Sambucus; species Sambucus nigra. The sequence continues at coordinate 157,528,115 of OX422210.1, read as the reverse complement.
AGGGGAGGGATTGGGGAGAAAGGGGTGCACCTATGGAATAGGGGAAATTCTGCAGAAAAGTGGACCGATCCGACTAGTATGGGACCGGACCATTTCGGTCCTTTAATCTTCGAGCTTTTTAATCACCAAATCGATCCGGCTAGAAAATAAAAGAATCGATCCGGGTCGAACCGGTCCGGCTTAAAAAGAAAAGAACCGATCCGGTTCTTGGACTAAGCTGGATTCCTCCCCCTAACTTAAATGCGATCGCTCATCTCCGAAAGTTTTCAATTCTCATCATGCTCCCTATCAGTTGGGACTCAAAATTCTCTCGATGTCTATGGTCAACGCAACTTGACTCAATTTCCCAAAATATGTGAATGCTCTCACATTATTGTACCCTAATCCTATGGACTCTCACTACTCACACGACTCTCGTCTACTATACACAAGAATTCACCCTATACACATCGGGGGTGCGACGACCTCACTATAGCTGCTCATTCTACCCCGTAAACGGGGTCCGATAACCAAACGGTGTCGACTTCTTCCACACACGCCTCTAGATATGTCTTTAGGCGTTGTCCATTTACTTTGAATGTATTTCCCCCTTTCAAATTGTCTAACTCAACAACTCCGTGAGGGAAAACATTCTTCACAATGAATGGGCCAGACCATCTTAACCGCAACTTGCCCGGAAAGAGAAGAAGCCGAGAGTTATAGAGAAGCACTTTTTGTCCGGGAAGAAACTCTTTTGAGTCAAATGATGTTCTAGTGAGCAAGTTTCATCCTTTCTTTGCAGATTTTAGCGTTCTCATACGCATCATTGCGTAGCTCTTCTAACTCATTTAATTGAAGCTTGCGAGCTGATACGTAGCAAATATTGGGTATTTCACCCATGAACATACGCATTATTAGCCACCTCGGGTATCTTGATCCCTATATTTATGCTCATTAACCAGACAACCTCAGATTTTTATGTTAACATATTTTGCAGGGGTTAATTGAGCTTTTATAGGTATTTGGATGCTTAGTATGAAGTTTGGATGCATTCTAGCAAAGTTTCGTACACAACCTCCCGTACAAGGGCATTTTAGTCATTTCACAATATGGGAAATGGGTCCAATATCTTCACGGAAGTTGAAGCCCTCTGAACAAGCTTCACGTGGTCGTAAACGGTGCGCGATTCTGAGTCCGAACGAAGAAGTTACGGGCTTTTGAGCAGAAGAGAATTTCAAACCAACCAAAATCAGGGGAAAGATTCAAGACCTGTAGGTCCGAATCGATTCGCCTCTTGCGAATCGATTCGGTTGGAGACAAAGTGCCAATTTTCCTATTCTGAATCATTCGAATTTCAGCCGAATCGATTCGCTCCCATTTGCGAATCGATTCGGGTTTCAGCCGAATCGATTCGCCCCTCTGGCAGCCTCGAGATATTTTCCAGCCGAATCGATTCGGCCAAATTCCGAATCGATTCGGCCCTGCTGATATTTGGTTTTCTCCCCTTTTATTTTAAAGTTTTCCATGGGATAATTTTTGTATAAATACTCTTTCTCTTCATTTTGAAGAGATATAATCAAATTTTTAGGACAGTTTAGCTTAGGGTTTTGAGGGTTTTTGGAGAGTTCTTCTTCATTTCTTTTTGGATTGACGCCCTTTTGGGTTTGTAAGTTGACTATTCATTCACCCTCTCCATTAATATAGCTTTTATTTCATTAATTCTTGCCTTGTAGTTAATTTACATGCTTTATTAATTAGTTTACTTGCTTTATTTCTTCCTTTCCTAGTTTAATTAGTTTAATTTAGTTTATTTTCATGTCGTGCCCTTAGATAAATAGGGTCGGGATTTGGTTCCGTCATTTACGAGTTTGGACCTCGAAAGTTAGGGTTTCATGTAAAATTGCATTTAATTGAAACTGCGTGTATTAAAGTTGGATTGTTATGCGTTTAACTTTATTTGTCAAGCAACTTTAGTGTTTATAGAGACAATCCGAATTTAATCCGCGTGTGATCATTTTTCGTTAAATGTTTAATCTCGTAACTTTGGATTGAATTCCTTATTGTGTGATATTTATGCTTAATTGTAAATGCTCGAATAAATTGCTTTCGATCCGAAATCTTGATTAGTAGTTATTTCGATCCGTTTGGTAGGATGCGATCCCGATCCTCGCTTTACTTTTGTGTAGCATAACTTATCTTTTTTCTTTATTCACCTTTCCCAACCATCACCTTTTCTTTTATTTATTTTACACTTTTATTCTTGAAGTTATAAAGCAATTAACATCTAAAATTCAATCACTCCCTTGGATTTCTTATGATACCCGACTTACCGCTGTGCTTGCTTGTCAAGTGTAGTTGTAATTTAGGTTTTCTTATGTAGAGCAGGAGCCGAAATCAATGACAGTGTCCCTACACGAACACTCGGTTCCCCTCGCATAAAAAATGGCGTCGTTGCCGGGTAGTGTGTTTTTTATAGTAATTGTTTATTATTTCGTAGTATTTCTTTCATTCATATTTTTATTCTTTATTTTCTCCTTTCTTTTTGACTTGTGCTAGATTGTTTCAAGAAATTGAAATCTCGGTGCTTGTCGCTTTTATTAAATAGCTTAATTTGAAATGTCTCGCTATTACGCTTTAGATAACCTTAATTGTTATGAGAATTGTTTTCCAACTTATACTCCGAAAACAATGAGAGAATGCCTACAAATTCTTGAAGATGAGCGCATTTAGCATGAAATTCAAGAGTATGTAAGTAATCCCTCATCGCCTTGTGAGGATAATTTGGAATGCGGGGAATCCGTTAGCTATGAGCAACCCGCATAAGAAGATGTAATGTTTTCTTGTTCGTTTGATTATGAGTTAATGATTAAGGAAATGAATGACCAATCCGAAAGTTCTCAAGATTGGTTTTTGGAAAATGATGCCAAGCTCGATGAGATTATTCTTTACAAAATCGGGTCGAGGTTGAAACTTGCGTTTCATCTCCACCCCTTTTTGTTGAAGAAATAATTGAGAGTGATCCAAGCTTTATCACTTTCTATTTTCAACCTCTTATTAATTCTTTCAATTGTATTGAGTTTGTTGGTCCTTCTTTTCCTTTACTCCCTAATATTCCCGAACAATTAAATTTATCATAAGAATCGGTTGAAAGTCTTGAGGCCTTTGACCCGATTCTTGAATGAGTTTGTTATTTTGAGATGCTTCATCTCATGGGCTATTCACTTGCACTAGCCCCGCCTCCCCTTCCAATCGAATAATCATGGGGATGTGATTTTAATTTTTCTGAGACTAATGTAGTCTTGTCCCCCATTTTATCCAAATCCCCCATCATCCGCCCAAAATTGATAATTGGCGATGGTTCATTTCTTACGCCTTACACATGCCTTCCGTTTTTCAAACGGAATTATTATTTTTCGGGAGGCATGTTCACTTTGGAGGTTCCATCGTTGATCTTTCAAAGTCAAATCCCTTTTTGGGTGGACCCTCAACTATTTAGAATTCTAGTGTATAGTTAGTGTGAAGCCTAAATAGTAGGTTGTAAATAGTTATCTTTTTAATTTTCTTTCTTTCCTTTTTTCTTCCCTTTTTATTTAGTCTAGTGTAATTAGTTAACTTTTTGTTATTTGTTTTTGCTATGCTCGGTACTAACTTGCTTTGTAGATTTCATTGGACTCATGCTTATGGAGATCGCTCCAATTTTGGGTAATATCATTATTTTCCTCTCTTTGTGTTGTGTTCTTAATGCGCATTGAGGACAATGCAACATTTAAGTTAGGGGGTGTAGGATATTTTATCCATTTCTTTGTTTTGTCCATGGATTTTCTAACATTTAGTTACTAAGTATTCCTTTTCGTGAAAATTCAAAAAAAATCAAAAATATTTTCTTTCTTTTTTCTCCTTTGTTGGGCATTTTGCCTTATTTCCGATGATAAATTTTAATAATTGCCCGATCCGATTGACAACTCAACGATGCGTGTTCTCGATTTTAGAAGTTATTAGACTTTAGTCCTTAAATCATTGATATTATGAATAACTTCATGAATTAAACTTTATCCCTTGAGCACATGCGTTTTTCTTGCTTTACTGATTTGGTTTAAGATTTTTATAACTCGGTAATCTTTTATTGCATTGTATATACTTACACCGATTAAGCTTTGTACCTTTCGCTGTTTGTGAGTGTATACACTATTCTTTCTTCTTTGAAAACGTTGAATTCGTCGGTAATCTCTCTATTCTTTCATTGATCTTTCATTAATTGAGTATATATCTTGAAATGTGTTACTTGAGCATGATTTTCATATATTGTTTTGACTATAGAATTGCGTAAACTTTGTGAAATGATCATAGGCCATCTTCGTTATATCACCCATATTAGCCTTGACCTCACCGTATATGTTTACCCTCGTTAACCCTTTTGAGCCCAAATATAGCCTTTCGTTTCATAACCCAAATCCCACAACCAACTCCAAATTAGAGTTATATACCATACATACACCTTACATACCTTTGTTTGGAATGTTGCTTGGGATTGAATGTTGTTGTTGTGATGTCGGTTGCAATTTAGGCATATGAGAGTTTGAAAAGTAAAGAAAAAAAAAAGTAACAAAGTGAAGGAAAAGAGAAAGAAGAAAACAAAATAAAACATGAGAAAAAGAAGAAAAGAAAGAGAAAGAGAAAGTTGTAAATGTTGTGTATAGTGTTCAATAAGCTTTGATTACTCTCCCCGATGATATATCTAATGCTTGTTTGGAAGTTACTTTCCATTTTTGATATTGCCCGCATTCTTCCCATTATCTCGAATTTTCATCCCCGAACACTTTGAATCCGTACACATTCCTTTCATTTCGTACCCTAGCCGAGCCTACATTATAACCCTATCAAGTCCTATGTGATATTAGGGTGAATTTAATTTAAAAGTCATAACAAATTTTATAATCTGTGAAAATGCATTTCGGCTCTTTTGATGTGCGAAATGTCGTTCGAACGAGATGCCGGGCGGGAACATTTTTTGGCAATTTTTTGGCAGTTTTGCACCCACTTCCCCACTTGGTTTTTAACCAACTTTTTCAGACTTTATTATGTGCGGGAAGAACATTTTCCAAACCAAATTTTCCATTCCATTTTCATCTCTTAGAGAGAGTTTGAGAGCAAATTGTTTTAAGGAAAATGTTCATGTTTTGAGTGAAATTTTTAGAGAAAAATATCCATCACTCTAGTGTTTACACCCAAAGAAGTTTATTCCAAGTTCTTACATACATATCAATTGCTTGGAGTTTGGCACCGGTTGATCTCTTCCGTTTCAAAGAGAAGTTTCGGGTTTTGCTTCTACCACCCACAAAGAAAGAAGAAGTGTTCTTATGTTGTTTTACCCGTTTGGAGAAAGGCTTCATGTACGGGTGACGGTGACCATATAAAGTCCTATCGGTGGATTCCGAGACCGCGGTAGTGTTCCAAGGTTATTCGCTAGGAAGAGGTTTCTACAAGAAGAAGCATCGGGGCTTGAGAGGGATCGAGTCGTGTGTTGTAAGTCTATCTGTCTTGTACTTGTAATTCCGTATCTAGTGGATTTGTGGCTAGGGCCGTCCGAGGTTGTTTCCCGTCTTGGGTTTTTCCTCGTACATCGCGGCGTAGTGTGATTGATTTATTTTATCTTGCTTAAATAATTTAGAACGCATGCTTAGGATAAATCAAGATAAAATTTGGTTTAAATTATCACACTCAATTTAATTTAGGACTTATATTAAATATTGGGTTAAGTTTATTTAATTCAATTCATTTGCTAAAATTTGGTTTCGCTTAACTTGCTAATATTGATAAATATGACTTAGGCAAATTCTAGGACTTGAATTAATTAATTGGTTTAAGTGAATATATTAATTGATTAATTTTCACTTCACTTGGTGTAACTTTAATTTGTTTAAGAAATTAAAGTTTGTTGTGTTTATTTTGTGAACCATCTTTCAACGCTTCCGCATCTCTTGAGTTTATTTAAAAGGAAATTATATTTTAATTGAGATAATTAAAAATCCCAGGACTTACAGATTGGTATCAGAGCCAAAAATGATAAATTATTTCGTTAAAGATCCTTAAATTATTTTTGGCTAAAATGGATTTTTCCCCATTTTCAAAATTTCCTATTTTCGACGGTTCAAACTATGCGTATTGAAAAGCGCGTATGAGATCGGCACTAAAGTCTATCGACGAGAGAGTTTGGATGTCTGTTGTTAACGGGTGGTCCCCACCAACTTATTTAGTTGAAAATGAACGTGTTATCAAACCCGCCGATAGATGGACTGAAAATGTGTTTAAACTTGCTAATTTCAATTCCCGTGGTTTAAATGCCTTGTTTAGCGCTGTCACATCGGATGAATTCTGACGTATTATGACGTGTGAAATCGCTAAAGAAGCTTGGTATATTTTAAAATTAACTCATAAAGGAACTAGTGTCGTTAAAGCTTCAAAACTCCAAAATCTCACCACTCAATTTGAAACTATCAAAATGAATGAAAAAGAAACTTTTGATGAATTTTATGCTAGACTTTCTGATATTGTCAATTCATCTTTTAACTTGTGAGAGAAAATACCTGACGACCGTGTAGTAAAGAAAATTTTAAGGTCCCTACCCGATAGATTTATTCCAAAGGTGACCGTTTTAAATTCTTTACCAACTTTAGCCTCTACGAAATTAGAAGAGCTTGTAGGTGATTTACAAACCTATGAACTAGATATGTTTCCCTCTAAAACTGAAAAGAAAATCGAAAAGGGTGTTGATTTAAGAGCCCGAAAAGAGGTCAAACAAGTAGTAGAGAGCGAGAGTGATAGTGACTCGGAAGACATGGCTTTATTTTCTCGTAAATTTAGAAAATTTCTTAAAATTAACAAAGATAAATTTAAAAATGATTTTAAGAAATTCGAATCTTCTAAGCATGACAAAGGCGAAAAGATTTCTAAAGCGGAGAAGATTCCTAAAGCCGAAAAGATCCCTAAACCTAGTAATGAAAATTTAGATAGGGACGGGTCTAATAAGTGTTTTGGTTGTGAAGGTTATGGCCATAGGGCTTATGAGTGCCCCACTAAACTAAGGAAAGAGGGTAAGCGACCCATTTTATATAATGCGACCCTTAGTGATAGTGATAAGGAAGAGAAGCCCGATTCCCCCACTAAGAAAAATTTTGTGGCTTTTATGGCTAGTCATGTGAGTGATAGTGAGAACTCATCGATTGATGAAACTTTAACACATGACACTTCCAAGGTCATGGTTTATGATTCTCTTGTTTTTTATGGTAGTGAGAGTGGAGAAGAAAGAGAGAGTGAAAATGAAGAAGAGGTTAATGTGAGTGAACTTCAAAATGCTTTTCAAGAACTTTATAAAGAATCTATTAAATTGAAAAGAGCTAATTTGAAGTTAGAAGCTAGTTTAAGAGAGAGTGTCAAGGTCGTTGATGAAAATGCTTTAATAGAAGACCTTAGGACACGTGAGAGGACTCTTCGAGAGAAGCTAGAATATGTAGAAGGCGAAAGAGATAGCCTTAGGGGTTTAATGGAATCCTTGAAAAAGGAGCTTCTTGCTTTTGAAGAGCGAAATGTATTATTAGAGTATAACATTTTAGAATTGCAAGATAAATTAAAATACTCTAGTAATGTCAAATTTGATTTGGAGTGTCGTTCGGAAAAACTAGATAAAATCTTCGGAACGGTCCAAATTAAAAATGACACTTGTGGTTTAGGCTTCAATACTTATAATGAATTTACTCATAATGCCCAAACCAATGTTTTAGGAGAATATACTTGGAATGCATTTAAAGATCACTCCTTAGGTAAATCTTTTCGACATGCTTTTACTTGTACTCATTGTGGTCGAAAAAGTCATCTTAGGAAATTTTGTTTTAATCTTAAACGAATTCCTAGAAATTCTCATAGTAAAGTAACCACGGTAGTTAACGTTCCAACACCCCATGATAGTCATTCTTCATTAATTTGGGTTAGGAAATCCGACTTGGTTGCCTTGCAAAATAGGTTTTTTGATTCTCATTTACTATCACATGAAACCTCCTTTGCTAAATTTAAAGGTTGAATGTGTTAGTGTTTTTTTTTGCATACTCTAGCTTTTTGTGCTTCATATTGTATATCATTGCTAGATGTATGCATCTTTAGTCATTTTCTAGTCATTGCCTCATTTCATATCATATGCTAGAAATTATGACTTGTTTATCTTTTTGTATTATATTTTGTGTTTGAATTAATTGAAAAATATAAAAAGATTTTTGTTTATCATTTGGATTTTATTCTTGGTAATTTACGCTTAATGAAAAATACAAATGATTTTTGTTTGTCCTTTTGAGTAAATATTTATTTTTGACTACAAATGTTAAAAACTCAAAAAGATTTTTTTTGTGTGTGTATTTTTGTTTGACACACTTTATGTGGCATATATTTGTGTTTGAATCCCATCTTTTACGCTCCCACGTGGCTAGAACTTTTGGTTTAGACTGTCAATCCTTAAAATGTTCTTTACCATGTTTTATATGGAGTAGTTGGATTTTGTATTGTTTAAATGATTCTCTATTCACACATGCACGAGCTCTTTTGAAATCTTAATGTCACATGTTATATTTGAGCTTTTTGAGGTGTTCTCCTACCAATCTAGTCATCTACATATCTATGACATAGGAGGACTAGTGCATGTCAAAATCCGTTGCACGTGAGCTTTGAGAGATAAAAAATTATATATCTAAATGTGCACGGGGAAGGGCTCCGAAAGGATGAATTAAATCCTTTGCGATAGTAAGCCACCGTTTATTGGATATAAAAGAAATACGTGATCCAACGGCCTAAAAACAGAATATTTGGCATTAAAAAGAAAACAATTGCCAAGGCCTATGTTTGTTTGATATATTCATTCAAAAATAAAAGCATATATATGCTTATTGAGGGAGAATTGGATGGTATATCAACGGTTTGCACAATGTCCATTTATCCTAGTTGTCTTTAATGTCATGACTCTATTTGGTTTGTAGAATCATCATCATGCTAGGCTTGTATGCATTGTGTATGTTTGTTCATTGAGTTCAATCTATATTGTCACATGAGGTTATATTTAACTGTGATGAAGTTTGCAATCAAATGAGAACTCCGTGAACGTTTCTTAAGTGTTTGGGCCTAAATTTAATTGTTGCTAGTTCACACCCCTACACTTCCGTTTCCATATGACACATTTTTGCCATACGAGTGTGAAACCTTATTGTATTTTGTGTCATGTGTGTGTTTATATCTATATATATATATATGCAAGTACTCTATTGGTATATTTCTAATTTATATATATATACATATATATATGATATTTGTTTGTCTTTGCCTTGCTTTTATTGCCCATATGCTTTCATGTCTTATCACTTTAAGCTTCAACATGTTGTTTCTTAGTTCTTTATCCTTTGCCTATTCCTGAACAAAAAGGGGGAGAATATGATAGGGGGAGAAATGGTATCTAATCCTATTATTATCATATCTTAGTTTTGGGGAGATTTATCTTAGGGGGAGACGTCTTTTTAAGTAGGTCATGCGTGTGATAAAGGGGAGAATTAATTTAGGGGGAGTAATTAATTAATTGCATTTCATATTTTGATATTCCTTATGCATTTGATGAGTTTTCTTAAGTGTGCAGGATTTCTTCTAAAGCGGCATTGTTTAATGGCAAAGCGTTTGATCCTTGGGTTGAGTCAAGTTATGGGTGGGGTATGTATTGAGTCTAGTGAGCTTGACGGCCCTTTAGGATTTTTTTTGTTTGATTTTTGTCCCGGAATAGCCAAAGGGGGAGATTTGTAAGGACACCAATTTCCAATTGAGTCCATATTTAGTTTTGGCTCAATTCTGGACAAAAACATTTATTCATAGGATAGTATTTAATTGTAATATTCTCAAGCCTATGAAGTGTTTGTTGAAGACGTAGCGGCAGTATAAAGCTTCATCAAATATGCCGATTTGAGTGCCTCATTTCTACGTCATCAATCATAGTTCCATGCTCCCAAGGTATGAATGCAATATATATATAGGAGCTTGGAACAAGTTTATTGGGTGATTAGGTTTTATAAAAACTGCGTTTTGTTTTAAGAAAGAATTAATTAAAACTTTAAATAAATGTTTATAAAGTTTTCTGGGCTAAAAATGAATTTTTCAAACTTTCTGGTGGTTCGTTAGGTATGTCGTTTGAACAAGTTTTTTCGTTCGAACCAGATGTCGTTCGAACGAGTTTGCCAACGAGGTTCCAGTATAGGCCTATGAAATGTCGTTCGAACGAACCTACTGTTCGAACGAGATATCCAACGAGATTCTAACGAGTTCAATCTGGAACGTCGTTAGAAGTCTTGTTCGAACGAGATTTCGTTCGAACGAAATGTCGTTCGAACGAGATGCCGGGCGGGAACAGTTTTTGGCAGTTTTTTGGCAGTTTTGCACCCACTTCCCCACTTGGTTTTTAACTAACTTTTTTAGACTTTATTATGTGCGGTAAGAACATTTTCCAAACCAACTTTTCCATTCCATTTTCATCTCTTAGAGAGATTTTGAGAGCAAATTGTTTTAAGGAAAATGTTCATGTTTTGAGTGAAATTTTTAGAGAAAAATATCCATCACTCTAGTGTTTACACCCAAAGAAGTTTATTCCAAGTTCTTACATACATATCAATTGCTTGGAGTTTGGCACCGGTTGATCTCTTCCGTTTCAAAGAGAAGTTTCGGGTTTTGCTTCTACCATCCACAAAGAAAGAAGAAGTGTTCTTATGGTATTTTACCCGTTTGAAGAAAGGCTTCATGTACGGGTGACGGTGACCATATAAAGTCCTATCGGTGGATTCCGAGACCGCGGTGGTGTTCCAAGGTTATTCGCTAGGAAGAGGTTTTTACAAGAAGAAGCATCGGGGCTTGAGAGGGATCGAGTCGTGTGTTGTAAGTCTATCTGTCTTGTACTTGTAATTCCGTATCTAGTGGATTTGTGGCTAGGTCCGTCCGAGGTTGTTTCCCGTCTTGGGTATTTCCTCGTACATCGCGGCGTAGTGTGATTGATTTATTTTATCTTGCTTAAATAATTTAGAACGCATGCTTAGGATAAATCAAGATAAAATTTGGTTTAAATTATCACACTCAAATTAATTTAGGACTTATATTAAATATTGGGTAAAGTTTATTTAATTCAAGTCATTTGCTAAAATTTGGTTTCGCCTAACTTGCTAATATTGATAAATATGACGTAGGCAAATTCTAGGACTTGAATTAATTAATTGGTTTAAGTGAATATATTAATTGATTAATTTTCACTTCACTTGGTGTAACTTTAATTTGTTTAAGAAATTAAAGTTTGTTGTGTTTATTTTGTGAACCATCTTTCAACGCTTCCGCATCTCTTGAGTTTATTTAAAAGGAAATTATATTTTAATTGAGATAATTAAAAATCCCAGGACTTACATATCGTAATCCCTATATTTATGCTCGTTAACCAGAAAATCTCGGATTTCTATGTTAACATGTTTTGCAGGGGTTAATTGAGCTTTTGTAGGTTTTTGGATGCTTAGTATGAAGTTTTAATGCATTCCGACAAAGTTCCGTACACAACCGCACGTGCAAGGTCATTTTAGTCATTTCATAATTTGGGCAACTGGCCCAATGTCTTCACGGAAGTTTAAGCCCTCTGAACAAGTTTCACGTGGTCGCAAACGGTGCACGATTTCGAGTCCGAACGAAGAAGTTACGGGCTTTTGAGCGGAAGTGAATTTCAAACCAACCAAAAACAGGGGAAAGATTCAAGACCTGTAGGTCCGAATCGATTCTCCCCTTGTGAATCGATTCGGTTGGAGACAGAGTGCCGATTCTCCTATTCCGAATCGATTCGGATTTCAGCTGAATCGATTAGCTCCCATTTGCAAATCGATTCGGGTTTCCGCCGAATCGATTCGCCCCTCTGGCAGCCTCGAGATATTTTCCAGCCGAATCGATTCGGCCCTGCTGATATTTGTTTTTCTCCCCTTTTATTTACAAGTTTTCCATGGGATATTTTTTGTTTAAATACTCTTTCTCTTCATTTTGAAGAGAAATAATCAGATTTTTAGGATAGTTTAGCTTAGGGTTTTTAGGGTTTTTGGAGAGTTCTTCTTCATTTCTTCTTGGATTGACACCCTTTGGGGTTTGTAAGTTGACTATTCATTCACCCTCTCCATTAATATAGCTTGTATTTCTGTAATTCTTTCTTTATAGTTAATTTCCATGCTTTATTAATTAGTTTACTTACTTTATTTCTTTTTTTTCCGAGTTTAATTAGTTTAATTTAGTTTATTTCCATGTCGTGCCCTTAGATAAATAGGGTCAGGATTTCGTTCCGCCATTTACGGGTTTGGACCTTGAAAGTTAGGGTTTCGTGTAAAATTGCATTTAATTAAAACCGCGTGTATTAAAGTTGGATTGTTATGCGTTTAACTTTATTTGTCCGCAACTTTAGTGTTTATAGCGACAATTCGAATTTAATCCGCGTGTGATCATTTTTGGTTAAATGTTTAATCTCGCAACTTTGGATTGAATTCCTTATTGTGTGATGTTTATGCTTAATTGTAAATACTAGATTAAATTTCTTTCGAGCCGGAATCTTGATTAGTAGTTGTTTCGATCCGTTTGGTAGGATGCGATCCCGATCGTCGTTTTACTTTTGTGTAGCATAACTTATCTTTTTTCTTTATTCACCTTTCCCAACCATCACCTATTCTTTTATTTATTTTACACTTTTATTCTTGAAGTTATAAAGAAATTAACATCTAAAATTCAATCACTCCCTATGGATTTCTTACGATACCCGACTTACCGATGTGCTTGCTTGTCAAGTGTAGTTGTAGTTTAGGTTTTTGTATGTAGAGCGGGAGCCGAAATCAACGACAGTTTCCCTACACAAACACTCGGTTCCCCTCGTATCACGAGCTTCACCGGCCATATCCATGGCATAGTTCAACTTCTCAATTGCCCAATACGCCTTGTGCTCTAATTCCACGGGAAGATGGCAAGGATTTCTATACACAAAGCACAAAGGGGACATGCCGAGAGGAATTTTATATGCAGTACGATAGGCCCATAGCGAATCGTTCAATCTAAGTGACCAATCTTTCCGAGTAGGATTGATGGTCTTTTCGAGAATGTTCTTGATTTCTCGATCCGCTAGTTCATCCTGCCCATTCATTTGTGGATGATAAGTCATTCCAACCTTGTGAACAATGCCTTACTTTCTCATGAGCTTCTCCAATGGCCTATTGCAAAAGTGCGTGCCATTATCGTTGATTATCGCTTTCGGAGCATCGAAGCGGGAAAGTATGTGTTCCTGTAGGAACATAATCACCACTTTGTTCTCATTTGTCTTGGTAGCTATAGCTTCCACCCATTTAGAAACGTAGTCTACCGTGACAAGGATGTATAGGAAACCAAAGGAGGGGGGGTAGGACCCATGAAGTCAATACCCCAACAATCGAAGATCTCAATAATGAGTATGGGGGTAAGAGGCATCATGTCTCGTCGGGTAATAGCTCCCATCCGTTGGCACCTATTGCAAGATTTATAGGCATTTTTCACATCCCGAAATATTGTGGGCCAATAGAGGTCGCATTGCAGAATTTTAGCGGCCATCTTTTTTGTCAAAAAGTGGCCTCCACAAGCTTCTGAATGATAAAATTAGATGACTTTTGGGATTTCGTCATCCAGTATGCATCGTCGGATGATTTGGTCGACGCAATATTTAAACAGGAAGTGATCGTCATAGAAAAACATTCGCGACCAAGTTATAAACCCCTTCTTATCTTGTGGTGTCCAGTCGGGAGGGACGGCTCCCGTGACAAGGTAGTTCACTATATCCACAAACCAGGGCAAAGAAGAGGTAGCAAAGAGTTGCTCATTCGGAAAGTATTCATCTATGGGTATTGGATCACTAGGTACGTCGGATGAAAGCCGTGATAAGTGGTCGGTAACGACGTTTTCTACTCCTTTCTTATCTTTAATGGAGAGATTAAACTCTTGTAGGAGTAGGATCCACCTTATGAGGTGCGGCTTTGCGTCTTTCTTCGCAAGTAAGTATTTCAGTGTCGCGTGGTCAGTGAAGTAAGTAATGGGAGAACCGATAAGGTAGGACTGAAATTTGTCAAGATCAAAGACTACCGCTAGCAACTGTTTCTCGGTAGTGGAGTACTTAAGTTGTGGTCCGGTAAGAGTCCGGCTAGCGTAGTAGATGACATGAGCCAGTTTGTCTTTTCTTTGGCCCAATACAGCCCCTATCGCATAATCGCTAGCATCACACATAAGTTCGAATGGTAAAGACCAATCTAGAACTTGCATGATGGGAGCAGACACAAGCATGGTTTTCAGTTTTTCAAAAGCACTTTGTCATGATTCCGTCCACTCAAATGGGTTGTCCTTCATAAGTAGGTTACTTAAGGGTCTAGCGATGGCGCTAAAGTCCTTAATGAACCTTTGATAAAACCTCGCGTGGCCCAAGAAGGAGCGCACGACTTTGAGCAATTTTGGTGGGGGTAGATCGGCTATGACATCTATCTTAGCTCTATCAACTTCTATCCCCTTGGATGAAACTATGTGGCCAAGAACTATTCCCTCGGTGACCATGAAGTGGCATTTCTCCCAATTCAGCACTAAGTTCTTTTCCACACACCGGGGAAATACCTTTTCCAGTTTTTTAAGACAAAGATCGAAAGAGGTGCCAAAAATGTTGAAATCGTCCATGAACACTTCAAGTCCTCTCTCGACCATGTCGTTAAATAAGCTCAACATGCACCTTTGAAAGGTCGTGGGTGCATTACACAAGTCGAATGGCATACGTTTGTAGGCAAACATACTAAAAGGGCAAGTGAAGGTTGTTTTCTACTGGTCAAGTACATCTACATCAATTTGGTTATATCCGGAATAACCATCAAGGAAGCAATAGTAAGGGTGGCCCGCTACTCTCTCAAGCATCTGATTAATAAATGGCAAGGGGAAATGATATTTCCTAGTTCCCGCATTGAGTTTCCGGTAATCAATGCAAACGCGTCACCCGGTGGTGGTACGTTGGGGGACTAGCTCTCCTTTAGCATTCTCAATCACTGTCATGCCCGACTGTTTCGGAACAACTTGAATAGGGCTCACCCATTTGCTATCCGAGATTAGGTAGATAATCCCGGCATCCAATAGCTTAATTATTTCGGTCCTCACCACTTCTTTTATATTATGTTTTATCCTTCTTTGTATTTCTCTCGAGGTCTTGATATCCTCTTCGAGATGGATCGTGTGGGTTCAAATCAAAGGACTTATCCCTTTGAAATCAGCAATGCACCAACCAAAAATACTTGGGTTATTCCTCAGAATATTTAGTAATTTACCCTCCTGCTCTTCGTCTAGGCTAAAGGAGACAACAACAGGAAATGTATCATCCTCTCCTATGTATGCATATTTAATATGGGAGGGGAGTTTCTTTAATTCGAGGGATGGAAATTTTTCGTTGGAGGGAACCATGCGTGTATCCCTCGGTGGTAACTCCTCGAATCTAGAAACCCAACTTACATCTCTCGCGTCCTCTTCCGACGCTCTCTTATCAAATAACTCTCTCAACTCCTCAACCTCCCTCTTGAATGTGGTGTACGTCCCCTCACTCTCCTGGTTCGACACTAAACAGGACCCTAGGGCGTCTCCACAATAATTTTCCTCGAAATATTCCTCAACAATCTCGTCTATTAGGCTCACTGCGTGACAATCATCTTCTTCCCCCGTCTGTTGGGCGATATGGAAGATGTTAGTCTCTAAAGTCATGTTCCCAAAAGTGAGTTGAATTTTCCCATTCCGAGTATTGATGATTGCGTTATCCTTAGCTAAGAACGGGGGCCCAAGAATGATGGGAACATGGTTGCTCGAGGTGAAGGAGGGCTCCGTGTCCCAAATGACAAAGTCTACCGGGAAGAAGAAAGTGTCAACTTGGACGATCACGTCCTTAACTATGCCTCTTGGGGTCTTCACGGTTCGATCCGCTAATTGGAGAGTGGCCTTTATGGGCTTGAGGTCGCCCAAATTAAGTTGCCTATAGATGGCATAAGGGAGAATATTGACACTAGCTCCCAAATCAAGTAAGGCTTTCTCAATTTTATTTTCTCCAATTATGCAGGAAATGGTGGGTGCACTGGGATCTTTGAACTTAGGCGGGAGATCATTGAGTAGGATGGAGTTCATGTTCTATAATAGAAAGACATTTTTCTTTACCTTTATCCTCCTTTTTACCATCAACAAGTCTTTGATGACTTTTGCATAAGCTGGAATTTGCTTAATCGCATCGAGGAAAGTTAAATTTAGCTTCACTTGCTTTAGTACATCTAACACTTCATCACGGGGATTTCCTTTGTGGGAAGGAACTAACCTTTGAGAAAACGGTGCCGCGGTGGGTGGTTTCACTACTACCTCGGGCTCACTAGTGTCCTCTTTAACACTCTCCTTCAAGGGGACATCTTCGACCTCTTTCGTATCGGGCAAACTCTCCTTATCTTTGGTTGCATTGTATGGGGGAGGTGATAAATCAACGACTCTCCCACTACGAAGAGTGGTCACAGCTTGATATTTCTCCTGATGTTCTGTCGAGGTGAAGCTAACACTAGTTTGACCTTGGGGGGGTCTTTGTCCCTGGGTAGGAAACTTGTCCTTCTCTTGGATATTTAACGATGATTGCAACTGTGAGATGTTCGTATTTATGACGTTCATCATGCGCTCATGCCTAGCATTAGTTGCAGTCTGGGTATTGATAAAGTGGTTGATCGTATCCTCACGACTTCTCCGTAGTGGAGGGATGTATGCTCCTTAAGGTGGTGGTGCTTGCACATGTCCTTGCATATGTGGAGCTTGTTAAAAATGCAGTGGTGGAGGAGGGGCAACATGTGAATTAGGATTCATCGCATCATGTTGTTCCCCATAGCTAAAACCAGGATGGTTTTTCCATGAAGGGTTGTAATAATTCCCGTGCGGTGCATCGAAATTACCCTTGAATCCTCTTATACCACTAACTTGCTCTTGAAGCATCACTTTGTAGGCGGGTATAGTCGGGCATTCCTCAGTTGAATGACCCGCCTCACAAATCGCACACACCTTCTCAACGGGGTTTGGGATGGATCCAATTGGTCCTCTTCCACAAACCTTACGTAAGTCTCGCAGTCTTTTCTCAAGTGTACCGAGTCGACTGTCCGTTATAGAATTATTTTCTACATGAAATAGGTCGGACGCCGATGGAGTAGTGGTCACTTGACGATTTCGATTTTGAGCATTAGGGTCAGATGTATCCCAGGATTTGGTTAGTCTCGGCGACATACCTCAGGTGAAGCTCAGCATCGTGGGCATCTAACTCGATAAATGGACCACTACCCATGGTTTCAACGAGTTGCTTGGAATTAATGTTCAGCCCATTATGGATAAAGGAAATGATTTGCATTTTATCAAAACCATAATGGGGACATAACGCAATTAACTCATTGAAACGCTCGTAGCATCATTCGAATGACTCATTTTCTAATTGTCAAAAAGTTTGAATTTGAGCCTTGATGGAATTCGCTCGATGTGGAGGAAAGAACTTCTTGAGAAATTTGGATTGTAATTCGTTCCATGATGAAATAGAATTTGGAGGTAAAGACCATAGCCATGATTTAGCCTTATCCTTTAGCGGAATGGGAAGAGTTTAAGGCGGAGCACATATTTTGTGCAAGTTTGGTCACTGAGAGTCTCGCACGCCTCCTAAAATTCCATAATGTGGGCATATGGCTTTTCTGAATCTATTCCATGGTAAGTAGGAACTATCTGGATCATCCCATTCCTAAAGCGAAATTTCCCCTCATTGTACGGGAGTAAAATGCATCCCGGAGTGATAGTGCGCTCGGGATATAAGACGTCTCTCAAAGGGAGATACGGGGCCTCTCCCTCGTCGACAGCTGCACTACCGTGTTGTGACATGTCTCTCTCTATCAAAGATTAGGTATCCTCACTTGGTATACTTGGAGTGCGCTCTGAAGTGTGTCCTAAGAAGGAAAACGGCGTGTTATTTGAGATTGAGTGGGACGGTGTGGGAGGTGGAACCCAGAACTGTGGAGCGTTAGGAGTATGAGGGCTATCAGGATCGTACTCAACAATCTGGTTTTCGTGAATGTGGGTTGGAGTATTATGGGGAGTTGGAGTGAGTTCAGAATTTTACATTAACAGCTTATGAGAGATGATGATAAATATTTTTGTGCCTTTTCAAATTTTTTATATGTTTTTAGATTTTTGGATATTTTTGGTGAAAGTTTTAGATTGACTCGATCTAATCCTAAGTCAACCTAATTTCCCGGCAACGGCGCCAAAAACTTGACGCGACTAAGAATGTGTCTTAGAAGTGCGTACTCTCTAGGCTCAAGTGTAAGCCTATCGCGTTAGTAATAAACCCGGTAAGTCGGGATCGTATCCACAGGGAAGTAGGACAACAAAGTTGTAACGACGTTGGATAGATAAGGAAATCCTAACTCTGACTCTAAAGGAAAAGAAAAAGGTGATTTGATTTGTGGAATAACTACACTAGATGTAATTGAGAAATTATGAAAAAATGCAACTATTCTAAATTACCTAAAATACTGATGAAGAATGATTTAAAACTTTAAACTATATGATGAGAAAAACAGGGCAGGAATACAATCCCCCAACCCTAGTGTATTGATGGTATAAAACTAATCGTAAATTTGAATGATTAATTAGACCCAGAATTTAGTACTCCCAAGCATTACGTATATGAGGTTCAAGTCCGCACCATACTTAATCAGAGGATGAGTAAATCAGTATTGCTATAGTTACACTCGAATTGCATTCCAAAGCATCCCGGTTACCCGGAAACAAACGAGATCCAAGGATATACAATTTTCGCGTTCCTACGCAATACGGTCGTAATCAAACCATTAATTTTAGAGGATTAATTTCATGCACATACAACAACCACATCGGGTTGGGTTCATGCATCCCTACCCTTAAAAGTCTAGCCTACCATGATGAAAATAATGAAAACGATTTTGGAATTGCAGGAAGTCATAATTAAACTAAGGAAAAATTGAAGAATGATGTAAATGGGAAATTAAACAAAGGAAATTACTCACTAATCTTACCAAAGCACTTAAAGCATTAACTACAATTACTGGTAATCACATAAATCTGAACAATCTTCAATCTTGGAATTAAAATTATAAACTATCTTCAAACTAGGGTTTTTCTGGAAAAAAATGGAAAATTAGATAAATTCTCCGTCCTAAAAATGATAATAACTCGGGTTTAAATACCCTACAAAACTTCAAGAGTTTTAGTTGCACTAGGACTCTCCATTAGAGGAAGATTAGAAAATTAAAAGTCGACAGTCGGACCGGTCCGGTCCTCCTTCGGTTCAGTCTGGCTGGAATCCGAATCGGTTCATTTATTTCTTAAGTGGATCGATCCGGCAAGAATCGGTTCGTTTGTTTTCTTTCTGCTTCGATCCGTCTTCGGTCTGGGGTTCTCTGGAAATTGGCATTGCGGATCGGTCCGGATTTCCTTTAACTTTTTCTTCAGATTTTGACTACTCATAACTTTCACGTCGGGACTCCGATTGAGGTGTCGTTTCTTCCTATGTACTCGTAATTAAAGGCTATTAAACTTATCTTTAGATGTCTCATCCGAATTTCGGGTAAAAATTATAACTTTTCCCTTTTGACTTTCCTTCTTTTCTTTCTCGATTCTTCCGGTTTCTTTCTTTCTTTAATTAACATCCAATACCTGTAAAATCAGTACGAAATACCAAAAACTCGGGGTACTCATTAGAATAAGTCAATAGCAAGATTATGAGATAAAATCAAATCGATTACGCTGCTCTAGATGCTAAAAGTAACTAAATTAGAGGGATAAATTGTGAAGAATTTATGCCTAATCAGTGGCCCAAATTTATAGGGCCATGAGGACCAATGAACTAGTGACACCTGTCCACATATCCAGTGGACTTTATACAACAGGTAAGCTCGATCAGTCCCAGCAGCCTTTGGTCGGACGCCCAACCGACCACAATCAGAAATGTGAACCATCAGTTAGATGAAAAGACACATGTGGGATACTCGACAGTCACCATGCACATGCACGGGAATGATGTCCACCTACATATTATCGTATAAAGGTGTAAATGTCTAATCTATAAAGGTATTACATATCTTGAACTTCTTATTACTATAAATACATTACTCACCCATCTGGGGGGAGGGGACGGACACACTTAGTGTAAAACCCTCAATATTGTACCCAAGAGATCGGGACAAAACCCTAAACCATTAGTAGAATTATCCCATGGATGTATGCTCTATTCTTCAATTGAACCACAAAAAAATCTCATGTGTCTCTTTCCATTTTACTTATTTATTTTATCTATGATTATATTTTTGGGTAAATAAAGTTAAGATCAATCCTTTAATATACCATTAAAATTTAGACATCAACAAATTGGCGCCATTTGTGGGAACACGACAAGTCATTGTTGTTTCCTACCAAGTTCTTTCAAAAACCCATTTTTCATACCTCTGAAGTATGAGAGATATACCAGAAAGAAGTCTTAATGGAGGCAATGCTTTAAGTCCTTACGTTCCTCCTAGTGTAGGAGATCTGTAAGAAATTCTACTAAATATTACCAACGGGCAATAAGCAATGCAAGAAACTATAAGGCAACTTTCTCAAACGCTTCAAGCCAGACCTATTATTGTCCTATCTTCCAGGAGGTAAATGTAACCTCGTTCTCCTAAAAACGATAGAAGTCGTTCCAGATATTTTAAATCTTCACAAGACTAAACTTACCGCCTTGGGGTGACATCTTCTTTTAGATCTACTGATTACTATAATTATCTTTCACTCAAGAACGACTGAGAGCCCTGGAAAAGTTGAGTAAAGCCTCTCCTTCGAATCGCCTAGGTTCCCAAGAAAATAGGAGCCACCATAGGGAACCCTCTAAATCACAAGATCATTGAGAAGGATATGTTAGATCTATAGCTAGTTTACAAGAATTCGCGCGAGCTGAGCAGACTTCTTAGGAAGAGAGCTCAGCACGAACGCACGGTAAGCCGCTAGAGAAGCCTCAGTCAAAACTAATCCAGCTGACCACCCTTGGAAGGGATCAATCCAATGATTGGAAGACCGCCTGGGAGATATATCCAAGTTTAAAAATACATTACAGAGGAGTTTTGTGAATGGATCACCCTTCGTTCCAGCTATTGTGGATTTTTATACTCCGGCCAAGTTCAAGCCTCCTGTAGTTACTCCAAAATATGATAATATGACTGACCCCGTTCTTCACGTAGAGCAATACCAAGTAGTAGCTGACATTTATTCAGTCCCGGATGAGATGCGCTGCCATGCATTTTTAAGTATCATTACTAGGACGGAGCATATTTGGTACAATAATCTACCTCGGGGATAAATCTCCAGCTTCCAATCGTTGGTCGTGCTATTCATCAGCAATTTCTACTTTGGGGATAAAACTATCGAAAGGGTAGATTTTTTTTTTAGTGTCCTTCAGCGACCAGGTGTAACCACTCGTGAGTACATAACTCGTTTTATCAGTGAAAATCTAGATGTAGTGGATTACGAAGAAAAGATTGTTATCACTGCTTTAATGAGCAGACTGATCCACCAGAAGTTGTATTTTTCACTAGATAAGAACCCTCCTAAAATCAAGACTGAGTTAATGGATAAATCTAGAAAAGTCATGAATGCCGAGGAGGTTATGGCTGTCATGTAAGTCCTAGGTGTTAAAGCCGACAGTCACAAGAGTTCTGACAAAAAGGGAAAAAAAGATAAGGAGGCCGAGAAACCCAAGAAGTATAATGAATACACTTTTTTCACTGCTGGCGTACATCACATTTTAGAAGATTTTTTAGGAAATAGGGATCTCAAATGGCCAGGGAAGTTGAAGTATCCTCCTAACAGGAGGGGCTAGTCCAAGTATTGCGAGTTCCACAAGGATCACAGGCATACCACAGATAATTATATTGTCGTGGAAAATGAAATCAAAAATATCGTCTGTTGGGGAAAACTGTCTAAGTTTATCGATCAAACGGAGGGACGAGATTCAAAAAGATGATCAGAATCTCCTTGTAAAAGCAGAGATGATAAGAAGAGAGGTCGGGATAGTTATTCAGAAGATGACTCAGATTTATCGAAGAAATCTCGAGAACCTTAACTTGATATAAAAATGATATCTTTTGTCTGCCATTTCATTACAGGAGGTAATGTTGGTGGTTGTGATGAGCCAGACGAAATAAAATCTTATTTGAATGAGACTAAGGCCTGTTCATATATTTGATAA
The DNA here is from genome assembly GCA_949130495.1 of Sambucus nigra. NCBI lineage: Eukaryota > Viridiplantae > Streptophyta > Magnoliopsida > Dipsacales > Adoxaceae > Sambucus > Sambucus nigra. Next base: position 157,505,764 of record OX422210.1, on the reverse strand, counting down.
ATCAACTTATCCGAAGAAATAGATGGTTGATCAAAAAAGGTGAACAGAGAAAAACTGGTAATTTGTTTCCCTAAGAATGATTTATCTAGAGTACTCTCCCCTCATGGTGATCCTTTGGTCCTCACTATAAGAGTACATGAAGCAAGGGTGGCCAGAATCCTAATAGACAATGGCAGTTCAGCCGATGTCATGTTCTACAATTATTTCCACAATTTGGGATTACATGACACCAAATTGGAACCTTATCACAAGCCTCTAATAGGCTTCTTAGGAGAAAAGGTATACCCCTTAGGTACTATCAAATTATAGGTTATTATCGGCATTTGGCTTGCTAGTAGGACTAAAAGGATTCATTTATTCGTCTTGGACAGGAACGTTCAATCACCCTATAATATGATCCTCGGCAGAGTCAGCTTGAAAAGGTTCAAAGCGGTACCATCAACTATCCACTAGTGTCTAAAGTTCCCCACTCATTATGGAGTTAGCTTTGTAAAGGGAAACCAAATTGAAGCTAAAGAATGCTATTATACTTCAGTCGACCAAGAAAAAGTAAAGAAAATCACCACTACCTACAAGATTGAGACTTTAGATCCCCGCAAAGAAGTTGATTTGGTTAAAGGACGGGTTATGGAGACCAATGAAATGATTATCCTAGATGACAAAAGATCAAGAAGAACCACGCAGATTTGCTCAACCCTATAACCAACCCTCAAATAGGAATGAATCAAAACTCTTAAAGAACAAAAGAGTGTATTCACATGGAGCCATGAAGACATGTCAGGAATGGATCTTGAATTCATATGATATGAGTTGAACATGACCAAAGATGCCAAGTCGATCAAGAAAAAATGACATATATTCAATCATGAAAAGAACATGGTTATCCAAGAAATGGTAGACAAGCTGCAGAAAGAGAAATTCAGCGAGCATGTCAAATACCGAGGTTGGTTGGCCAACTAGTAATGGTGATAAAGAAGAATAACAAATGGTGTTTATGTGTTGACTTTACGGACCTCAACAAGGCCTGCCCAAATGATCACTTTCCCTTGTCAAGAATCAATCAATTGGTCGACGCTACATCCAGACATGAATTACTCAGCTTCATGGATCCCTATTCAAGATATAACTAAATCAAGATAAAGCCGAAAGACCAGGAGAAAATGCCATTCATCACCAACTGAGATACTTACTATTACAATGTTATGTCCTTTAGGCTTAAAAACATCGAGTTAACATAATAGAGGCTAGTGAATAATGTTTTTAAAGAGTAGATTGGCAAGAATATGGAAGTTTATGTGGATGACATGCTTACTGAAAGAAAGATAGTTGTCGACCAAATATAAGACTTAGGTTAGACGTTTGATCAACATGAGAATCACCAGATGAAACTTAACCCAACAAAATGTGTGGTCGGCGTACAAGAAAGGATATTCCTCGGATCAAATAGTAAATCAGAGAGGAACTGAGTCCAATCTGGACAAGATCAAAGCATTAATCGATATGTTATCTCCCTCGTTCAAGAAAGATGTATATAAGTTGACAAGAAGAGTAGCTACACTTAACCAATTTGTCTCTCGACCTACTAATAAGTGTCTACCATTCTTCAAGGTATTACGAAAAACCTTTGAATGGAACGAAGAATGTGAAAATGTTTTCATGAAGTTAAAGAAGTACCTGAGATCTCCACCACTACTGTCCTGACCACTCATAATGGAAAGGTTGTACTTATACTTGGCTATATCTGAGTCGGCAGTCAGCTCGGCCCTCATTCGGTTAGAGAACGGAGTTCAAAAGCCTCCAGGACACTGAAATTCGATACCCTCTCATAGAGAAATTGGCATTGGACCTTATTGAAGCGTCAAGAATAATGAAACCTTATTTTCAGGCACATACCATTGTGGTCTACATTGACCTACCATTGTGTCAAGATATCCGTAAACCAAAAAAGTCAGGAAGATTCATGGCTTGGACAATGAAAGTAGGAGAGTATGAAAAGTCGGGAAGATTAATGGCTTGGGCAGTGGAACCATAAGAATAAGACATACTCTAAGATCCCAGGACAACGTTGAAAGGTCAAGAGGTGGAAAATTTCTTAGCAGAGTTCACTTACAAAGAAAAACCAGTTGATCTATTGGCCTAGCAGACTTCCTTGAAAGATAGATCAATGTCAAACCATACCAAATAGACTTCTTCGAAAGATAGTTTTAAAGTGGACAAATAAGAGACATTCGTTTCATGAGAAGTCGCCAAATAATATCTAGAGCAAAGTTGAAAATTGTTCAAATGGGGATCTTTAAGCGAATAAAGCTTTAATACTATATGGAAATTATAAGTAAACGGATCTTCATGTGAAATCGGCAGTGGAGCAAGGATGATTATTAACACCCGCGATGATATAGACGTAGAGTATGCCCTTTATTTTCAATTCCATGCTTCTAACAATAAAGCAGAGTATAAAGCATTGATCACAGGTCTAGAGCTCGCATTGTCATTGGGTGCCGAGAAAATCAATGCTCATAATGATTCCCAATTGATCGTAAATCAGGTGCTAAGGATATATAGAGTCAAGGGACAACTAAGGTAATGAATCATGGTTAAAGCTCAAAATAACATCTTTAAATTTATATCCATCAGAATGGTTCAAATTCCAATACTTGAGAATGCACGAGTTGATGCACTTGCTCATATAGCTTCAATAACCAGAACAGAATTAAGGAGCAGTGGAATTGGTCCCTTCATGGATGGATATAATCAAGGGGTATATTAAAAAAAGATCTTTGCTCGAAGTCCCAAAAACGGCAAGGAAGTTAAGGTATAAAGCGTCAAGCTATGTACACTAAGGAAGAGTTTTATATAAGAGAGTATTCACTGTCTCCTTGCTTTGATGTGTCCATCAAACTAAAGTGCGGGACCTGATTAAGGAAGTGTATGAATTATCATGCAGAGCTAACCCTGTAGGTTGATCATTAGTGCGACGAGTAGCCATGGTATTATTGGCCAACTATGAAGGCAGACTGTGCTTCCTATGCTAGAAGGTGTGACAAGTGCCAAAATTTTGCGATTATACATAGAAGATCGGGGGATACTCTGACACCAATAACCTCCCCATGGCCTTTTTCCATCTGAAGGATTGATTTGGTTGACCCATTACTGAAGATAAAAGGACGATTGAATTATGTGGCCGTTGCTATAGACTACTTCACTAAGTTGGTTGAAGTTGAGCCAGTGGTTAAAATACCTTATGAAATAGTCTTCCAGTTTATATGAAAGAATATCATATGCTAATATGGAATGCCATATGACTTTATTACAGAACATAGGACTTATTTTGACAACCAGGAGTTTGAAGATTATTGCATTCAGTCCAACATCCAAAATTTACATTCTGAACTTGGGCATCCTCAGTGCAATGGTCCAACGGAGGTGACCAATAAAACACTTTTCGATGGTTTGAAAAAAAGCTTGACGATACCAAAAAAAAATTAGATCGACGAATTAAATAATGTACTTCGGGCCTATAAAACCATGCCGAGGACAGCCACCAACGAGACTCCATACATGATGGAATTTGGAACCGAAGTTATGGTTCCTACAGAGATTGGTTTGAGCACCCAATCACAGAAGGCTTAACTTTATCTCTCCTAAAATTTATCTCATGAGAAGGCTAGATTTAGATTTGGTAAAAGAAGTCAGGGAGAAAGCTACACTTCGAGTAGCTACTTATCAACAACAAACTGGCAGGTTCTACAACAGAAGACTGAAGTCAAGCAACTTAAAGAAGGGATATTATGTTCTAAAGAAAGTTCTCTAGAAAGGAAAAAAGTTGTAGGCTAATTAGCAAAGTCCATATCGCATCTCGGCAATTATTCAACCAGGTACTTATCACATGGAGACACTTGAAGGAGAGTAATTTAAGAACCGCTAGAATGCCGAGCATATTAGGAAATATTATCAGTAATTGTGGATTAAAGTTTTCTACACATATTTAGCATTTCTTTTCAGTTTTAATAATAAATTATTGGTTTATCATCAATCGAATTACTTTTTATATTTTTTTTGGGGGGGGGGGGGGGTGGAATGGGAGATGTGATAATCTCAAAATAATAAACAATCAATCAATTAAACATCAATTAAACATTAAAACTTCGTGTATGTCTTCGTCTTTGACACATCACGAATAAGAAGTCCATAATTATAAGACTTACTGTATGACTTAAAGTCAAGAATAAAAAGTTTTACCAGACCAAGTCAAGGAACAAATCCTATAAAATTTGGTTGCCAATGGTAACTAATTCAAACACTTAGTCTGAAATGACAAGAACTGTTTGCACAAGGCTAAGAATGTAAGTAGAACCAAAGGCAGGACAACTCAGGTTCGTCTAAATAGGTAACCAAACAAGCAGATTTGTCAGCCAAAGGCCGACCACACAATCACTACGCTAAAACACTAGTAGGCCACAACTATGCATATAAACCACAGCTTATATTCAAATGCGTCATTATTGCAAGTTACTGTTTATTTATTACAATTATCAAGGAGGGAATGGTGTTATGAGTTTTCATTAGGCTGGACGCTTTCATATAGCGTTTTTCATCCCCTCGTAGGAAATATCTAGAGAAGAAGGTAGAACAGTGGATTATAATTCCCTAAATCTTTCTTGCCTACTAGAGCTAGGCTTATCTACCAAATGCATAGGTCGAAGGGAGTGTCTTATCCATAAAGGCAATAGTCTCCAAGATATTTCCTAACAAAGCTTATGGGTATAGCATCATTGAAAATCTACTTGGTGTATAGTTTTAAAAGGAGGGCTAAAGTGGTCTAAATAACCAAGGTCATGTCAATACCATAAAGTGTCTTTTTCTGGTACCTTCAATACTATCAGAGCATTAAGACAGACCCATTTATATCTTTTTTCTCCTAGCCCGCTCCAGTTCATCTCCCATATGTGTCAAGGCTTTGTCATAACCACTCATCAAAATGGTCTGCAGTTTTTTTGTGAAAATGAAAGGTAAGGCAATAAACCTTCTCATTTAACTTCTTGATGCTAGGAGACTAATTCTTGATCAAAGTATCCTGGTCGGCGAAAAAACCACCTCCTATGACGACCGACCACCTTTGAACTTCTTCATATTTTCAATCTCCTCCATCAATCTTGTATTTCCTATTCCAGAAAGGATACACCCTCATTCTGGTCAGCGCCAACTGATTTATTCAGACCTTCTAATTCATTTCTCAATAAATTATTTTCTAGTTTTAGCAAACCAGCAACCTCCCGAGCACTGGTCAGCTCATATTTCATGATAAATTCCTTCTTGTTGTAAGCGGAAGAGATATCCTATAGTTTTTTTATTAAAACCCTTCTCGCTACCCAACCGAGCATATTTTGCTTCATAATCAGCATGCAAACTTGCAAGGGATGCTTTTTTATCCTCCTGCTTCTTAAGAATCATCTCATAATAGGAGGCATTAGTCACCACAACTTGACTAAATAACCTATGCGGATGAATATAAGCTTGCGTGACCTAGTTAGAGGCATCCAAGTCAAGTAGTTCCTCCAGTTTGTCTTCCTCCAAATCTTCGTGACCCGACTCAAAAAGTTGGACACTTCTTCTGAATAGATCACTTTAGTTGCTGCTATAACAAACCTCCTAGATTTAAACTAAATAAATATAATATGAGTACAAAAATCAAAAAGCAAATTCAGCAAACATCAACACTATTCAGAGCAAACATATCTCAATCTTGTTAAAAACTGTGGAAGATTATATGAAAGAATAATTGTTCCAAAGTACAAGAGAATCAAGTATTACAAACTAAAAAAATATGAAAACATGAAACGGGCCTAAGGTATTTACACCTTCTTCTTATCGTGGGCCACCTTATCTTCAAGCCGAGCAACCATCACCGACATCTCAGGCACTATAAAAGACTCATCATTTCCTCCATCATCTTCCATTTTCTCGTCAATAATGGGAGGAGTATCAGGGTTAGACTGCTGGAAGAGATCTGAATTGGTAGCTGTGCTTACTTGCTTAAGGGCAGCATCCCAGCCTTCTTTAAAGGAGGTATTCTTCAAGTACTCAATCTGCATGTCGTAGTTGTAAAGGCCTTGTCCCAACCACAGGTGTAAGAACCTTCTTCCTCCTTTTTCAGTTTGTCCTTTAAGTCCTGGTACTTACTCTCGACATCAGTAGTAGCCTTGGAAGCGTCATTAGCAGCCTTTAGTGCATCATTTTTATCCTACTAGGCCTTGTTCAATAGGCCCTTCCATCTTTCCTAATCTTTTACATGTGCCTTCTGGGAGGCATCCAAAGAATCCTTCAAGCCTTTAAAGGAAACTTTCACATCAACAGGTGACTATCTCAACTAGTCATCACTCATCAAAATATGGTCATAATCCACAAAAAATTACAAAATGAGTGGAACAAAGTCAATCGGTCAAGTACTGTGGTAAAAAAGTTGACTAGAAATACAAGATCCTGTGATTAGGAGACTTATTGAGGACAAATTATGATTGGCCCTCTCCAGCAATCTTGTCCTAGATAAGGGAGAAGCATCAAACCTATCCACTGGTAAAATTCCAGAACTAATCAATCCCCTGGACAGACTAGGGTTCACTACCACAAAAGACGCATCAACTGAGACCTCGTCGGACTGGGTCTTTTTTGCCAACTCCTACCAGTCGGTATGACCCTTCCTCAACCTCTCATACTGAGGATCCATACTCTTCACCTCATCAAGTGCCACCATTGTTGGTAATTTGTAACCACCCTCTCCCGTGTCCTTCTTTTGCTTCTCAGTAGGAGGGGGAGACATGTCCCCAGCAAGCAATATTAGGATCTTCCTCTTAACCATATTTTTTAGCAATGAAAGGGTAGCTAGAATAGTGGCTAAATCTAAGGATTCAAAAGAGGATGAGGTTCCTCTAAAGGCGGTGTTTTCCTCTTCTTGGAAAGGAGATTCAGAAGCAGCGACAGATAAAGATAAGGTTAGCTCGTCCAAATCTATGGGGGCTATTGGAATGTCTTCTGTAGGTCGTGCTATAAAAGAGGTAATGGAAGTCTGGTAGTCAAGAAGGACTGAAGTCAAGTAGCGGTGGCTTTTCCAATCCTTTGTTGGATAGACCGGATGTATTTTAAATCAACGAAATTTACTTCAAAGTCATAAGGGCAATCCTTCTTCCTTCTTTCTGCAAGAAACAAACATGAAAATGATGATCAGCCAACCGAAAAAAGAAAAGAAAATACAAAAAAATATATGAAATAATTGAGGTGATGACTTATGCCTCGCCCTTCTTGAGGGCATCTTGGCCTAGTACACATTGCACCCTCGGGAAAAGGGGTATACTGCCAATTTTTAACTATAATTTCGTACTCCTGATAATCCTAATTGGAGTCAGGTAAATTCACTACCAGAGCTTTATTATAATATCGTGTCTTCAAGTAATATATGCTGTCAGCAGGATTCCCCAGCTATAGCAATACATGAGTTAAGTTATTCCTATGTGGGTCCCATATATCTCATTATGGCGGTTAACTCGATTAACCACCCTCCAGCTATTTAGAGCCACCTGAGCAGGGACCACATCAAAGTATTGACAAAATTCAAGAAATAAATTATTTGGCAGGAAAGTGATGTCGCACTCACTATATAAATTATTGGCGACCAGTGGCCCTCACTTAAAGAAAATAAGTCACAAGGACTGGAAACTAACTCCGTAGTTACCCAAGATGGAATTTTTCATTTTTCCCTAAAATCCTCCGAAGAACTCTCATCTACTGTATAAACCATTTTATTAATTATGAAAGAAAAAAGTTGAGAAGAAGAGGGTTCTTATAGTAACAGCAGTCAGTTGAAATCCTTAAGGAAGCAAAAGGATAACGTAACAATGGATGAAAGAGTTTGAAGTACAGAGTGAGAAAATATGGAGAGAGAAGCAAGCCTTTTATAAGTAGAGTGACGACTCTTAAAACTCGGGATTGAAGATGATTAAACGTAACAACGTTTAGGATATCCACAACGTCCCATATCCCTAAATTCTAAAAAGACTAGCGTACCCCCAGGTTGTTCATTATTTTTTAAGTTATTTACAAAATTGCCACCGCCATATTATGACCTCGTGAAAAATTACAAGTCCTTAAGGTCGACCGCCGACCATCACCTTTCTAGGGTGTCGAGAAATGTTTGAGACGAATACTCCATTCTTTCATTAATCCTTTAAGTATGAAGTCTTAGGAGCATTTGTTGTAGCCTAAATTTATTAGGCTACACGGACTAATTAACTAGTGAAACCTGTCCATATTTTTGTTAGACTTTCTACAATGGGTAAACCTGGTCGGCCCCATCAGCCTTTAGTTGGCCGCCCAGTGAAATATCAACCATCAATCAGATGAAAAGATGGATATTCAACAAGTAACCATGCATTTGCATGTGAATGATGTCCAACTACATATTATCATGTAAACGTATAAATGCCTAAGGTATAAAGGCATTACTTCTCTTAAAACTGATTTGCGAGCGGGTCTAAATCGAGGACTAGTTTGGTGAAGCCACTAGAGGATTTTTTTTTTCAACTGATTTGACACGAGCGAATCATAAAGCCATTTTTATTCTAGCGAATCTTATGTTCGTCAATTGTTTGATAAAATGTCCATAAAGAACTAGATTTTTGTTGCAAACCTATTTACTTTTCGATAAGATAAACAACTATTTGAGAGGGTTCCTCGTGTATTTTTACTCTATGTTTGAGGTGTTTCATTTACTTTGGAGTTGCCGCGGTGTGAGTGTCGCAATATGGTTATGAAGTTCTTGATAAAATGTTAGAGAGGGACTCATTTGTCTTCTAATTTTCATGTACAAAACGTAATGTGAGCAGGTTGCAAAAGTTGGATTCAAATTTTATTCAAGCAAGGTTGTGGAATAATTTTTGTTCGAGTACTCTAATTACTTCAAGAGACTGTTTGATAATTTCCAATAAATTTTTCAGGTGAAGAGTTCGTGGAATTAAACGGTACTAATGGTTGGAGTTGGGTTCGTGGAATTTCCCTTGTTCTCATGCATACTAGTCTCAAATGCAAATTCCTGGTGGTGTTCTTTGAAATACAAGAGATAAATTTCTCAAGATTCATTTTTAGGGAGGAAGTACGTTTGAGGAATCATTTCAATCCATTTTTCTTTCGGCTTATAAAGAAAAAAAACATTGTTTGAATTCAATGTGAGGAATCGGCTTGTGTAGACAAATGAGCAACTCGACAGTGGCTGTCGAGAAAGTCTATTGGCTACAGATGTGATGTGTCTTCTGTTAAAAGATTTTTTTTTAATTTAACTTGTGTACATATTTAAACGAGGAGGTTCACTTGTTTGGTTCCTCGCGTGTTCTTTTTCCTTCTCTATAAGGATTTTCCTTTATTATCTTTAACAAGTATTTTTTTGGAGTAATAAAATATTTGTCCATTAAAATTAGTTGGACCCTCTCATGTATTTATTAGTTGACTATGTCGTGTATTTCTTGTCCATTAAATTGGCTCGCAGGCCATATGGTATTTATGAAGTCTATTATGAGCAATTAGTGTCCGAATTGTGCCTATAGGGATATACATAAAATACATGATATTGGGGGGGGGGGGGGGGGGGAACTATAAAAGCTAAATCTGAGATCTGAGAAAACGCTTTTAGGCGTGTACATTAATTGTAATGCTATTGTGATTAGACAATTCTTGTACACTGATGTACACTTCGATGATAATCAATTAATGATTCTACAGGTCTTTGCCTTTCTATTTTATATTATTTTATTTTATTCTTCATAATATAAATAAAATAATAAACTACATGCTCTGTTTGTCCCATTTAAGACTTATAATATTTAATAAGAGGACGTGTGTCTTTGAAAGCAACAAACATTTATGTGGATAAAATTTACAAAATTAATTATGGGTATTATATTTTTTTTGAGTGAGTTATACCAATAAATAACTAGTATGCATGTTCTTACATTTTATCACTGGTCATCTTAAGAAATTATAGCATGTGTGATTTTTTTTTATCAACTAAATCAGCTGGCATATATATGAAATGCTTGGTAAAACATAAATAAAGACTTGTGAAATGAAAATATTCAACAAGTAATAAAGTAAGGTAGTTTACTTAGCTAATCAAGAACAAGATATGTCTGAACATGGTTCCTGAATAACTCTATTTTCTTTTACTTCAGCATCTATATCCTACAAATGAGTAGAGTCTCCTCTAAGGTGTCTTTGAGGATGAATCCTCCACCTCCACTTTCTTTACTAGAGGGTTACTCGGTCACCACTTTTTTGTCAGTGTCGCTGCTCTATCTCGTGGTAATTATCACTGGTGCAACTATTTTCTCTGGCACCGCCTTCTGCAGCGGAGCCACCTCTACTATTACTGGTGCTGTAGCGGCTACCCCTCCAGAGGGGGCTGTTATTGTCAGTGGAGAAATTGTTGCTTCACTAATATGTCCGTCTTGAGGAGCAGGTGCTCCAGCTCTGGTCACTACCACCTCCTCTTAGGTGGTCTAGTCACTCTGAACTCCATTTACAGCTGGAGTGTCTTCAAAGGCCAGTTGATTAGAAATATTAAAACCTTCTTTGTCTATGAAAGTGAGGATACCTCCACAGCGAAGTCTCCAAATGTAGGAGGGTAGTGTGACTAGGGTCCATGAATAACTGGAACCGGTGAGGCGTGATCTACTCTAATGGACTCTGCCTTTAATGTCTTTAAGGTCTCTCAAGAGCAGCTGGGTATGAAAACCTTCTACTTCTGGTAAAAATTGGATTGAATGCTAGAACCTCCTCCTGCAAATATGAAATTTCACATATAATAATATCAACTTGGAGAAGAAGATATCATGAGAATGATGGTTGTAATGATGGGAGTGAAGAGACAAGCACTCGGCACTTAGAGAGAGAGTAGGGAGAGAATACGTATGCCTGATGTGATTTTGACAGAGTAACAGTTCTATTAAATTTTTTCTCCTTTTTTATAGTCTTTGTAGGCCCCTTATTTTCAAATCAAGACTTTGCTTTAAGGATAAAACACTTTTTATTTTTGAAAAACTCTTTTTCAAATTATATGTGCACCAATTTTAACTTAACCAAATTTTATCTTGATTAATCCTAAACATGCATCTAGTGATTATAGCAAGTAAAGTAAGGAAAATAATGCTCACAAGGTCGGACGTACAAGGAAACCACAATGGGAAAAAACCTCAGATGTCCCAAGCCAGACAATAACTATGAATGTGGATTTATAAGGAATAAACACAAGTCTTACTCAACGACTTGATCCCCCATGAAACTTGACGCTCTTATGATATTTAACCACTCCTCTCACAGTGCCCAAGTAGAAAGTCTTTTTTCCATGATGCTCGTCCATAACACATGCTTCCACTATTTCTCGATGTCCACCGATATGGCTTGTAATGTCTATGATATTGAACATGGATCTTTCGCTTCTCCATCGCAAAACCCAGCAAAGTTATATGTATAACAAACTCTTCTTGGTGCCTTCAAAGATCACAATATCATATAGTAATGAAAACTCGGATCTTTGAAACTCTAAGGATGTTTTATACTTAAAAAACCTTAGAAAACTTTTGTGCAGAAACGTACTATTACAAAAACTAAATTCTGGACTTCACCCTCTTTGAAACTCTGAAAAAACATGCCTTAAATAATATTTTTTAAGTTGGCATCTCGCTCGAACGACATACGCATGTCGTTCGAATGACTACTACGGTCGTTTGAACGACTGTGAGCGCGCATTTGATTTTTACACAACTCTAAACCATCTTTATCTAAGAATAAACGAAGTGTAAACGTTTTGAAACTCATTTAAAACATTTCTTTAATAAACTAACATCCTTAAACATTTTAAAATAAATTTCGAGTCCCATTACGCATTCATAGCTGAGTGATCTCGGAATGCAATTATACTTGAAGATGAAATATGTACGATAAACCGACATGATAAATTCCTTGAAGCTTTGCCGCAACGTCTTCAATAATCTTCAATACCTCATAGTCTGTGTGGGATCGTGACAATAAAAATATGACCTATGACTCAAGCGTGTTTTGTTCCGGGAATAAGTCAAATAAATATACAACAGACTCAATTGGAAATTTTTTCCTTAAAAATCTTCCCCTTTGACTATTCCGGGACAAAACCAACAGTGAAATGCCTAAGTCGGGCCGTCAATCCGTATGATGCCTAAATCACATCCCATAAAATCCAAAATCAAAAATTACAGGATAAGACTAGTAAATGATGGTCCGACAAGCATGAACTGTCTGAATGTGATGTAGTCTTAGAATCTCGAATCTCTTGAGCATACCTGCACACATGAATAGACAAATACCACGTGAAGTATGGGGGAACAAATGATATAAATCAATATGTAAAATCAAATCCAAATCATTTGGTATATGAGAAAAACATGATATCAATATGTAAATAGTATCTAAATAAGGATATTAATTTGTACTAGTGCAAAAACGATATGATACCAATTTGCATAAGCAATTAAATAACCAGCTAATAAAGATTAAGTATATCAAATTCGTAGCTAGCAAACATTAATCACACAATAGGAATCAACAATCTATGCAGGTATGACTAAACGAACATAATGCAGCAAAATAAGCAAATCCATCAAAGTGAACTGCATAACAGAAACTCATAAGCAACCCAACAGTACCAAAAAAAAATATAACCATATGAACCAGGGTACTGAAACATAAGGAAAAAATTCCAGATTGTCGCTCGAATGAGATAGCCCTGTCTCTCGAACGACGGAGGCTTCTCGCGAGAAAGACTTTGTGTGACATTTGTTTCTCGCTCAAACAAGAAAATCAAACTCTCACATCCAGTTCTAAAAATCAAACAGTTTCGCCCAGTGAAAAATTTCTTGAAAAAACTAACTGGAAGTGGCAGAAAACTGTAAAACATTAGCGAAAACAACAAAAAGTATGAGTTACATGCTAACATAGTACCTATGTGATCAAACATGAATATGGAATGTATGGGCGTGAACTACAACAAATGAATAACAATTTCAATATATCGAAACGATCAAGAAGCTCTAATTGATAGCACAATATCATCAAATTTTATTTTATCCATATGTGATAATTAAAGTGTGAGCTTAATGAACTAAACAAACATCATGCACAAAAATCCGTAATTTGGACGATTCTACAAATAATAGCATCATGATACGATTTTTCAACGTTAGGATTCGTGGTGCAAACCCGTTTGAATTATCCATCCAAACTCCCTCAAATATATATCATATTTTTCTTTTGGAATGGACATAAAATAATTTGGCCCATTTCGGCATATGATTCTTTTTATTGCCTTTAATTTTTCCAGGCTCTTTTTAACGGTGGCTTTCACGACGAGTCAATTTTAACACTCATCATTTTTTTCAATTTCAATCCTCACAGTAAACGGTTCTTACATGCACACCTCCTCCTTAGGTCTACTTACACATAGATGAAAAAATTGAGATAAGAACGTCTCACCAAACTTAAATATGCAAGAGGAATCAAACATCCATATAAACTCGGGCATGTGTGCAATCATGGCATATAAACAAAGTCGAATCAAAATGCATATCAACTAATAATACAATGGTTAAGATCATTCTAAGCATCAATAATTATGACCAAATGTCCTAGCCACATAGATAACGAAAGGAAGGGGGTCCAAGCACACTAATATGCCACATCAAACATGTAAACGCATGACACAAAAAAATGAAAATCTTTTTGGGTTTTCAAAAATATTTTTAACCCAAAAATAAAATATTTTTGTATTTTTCAAAAAAGTTTTATAAAAAAAATATTTTTGTATTTTTCAAATAAGACTCAATAAACGAAAAATATAATACAAAATGATACACATATCATAACACTAGCAAGATATAAATCATAATGCAAAGACTAGCGTATGACAAACATGGTAACACAATCATCCTTTAGATCTAGCATGGGAAGAATTAAGTGCAACCAAATGAGAACCATAAAGTTTAAGTCCTAAGGCCTCTAAGTCCGATTTCCTAACCCAAGTAGGTGAATTATTCCTAAACTTCCTAGGAGCATTACCAAGGTCATAGAAAAAAAGTTTAAGGTGACCTTTCCTACCGCAATGGGAAGAAGAGTAAACACGGTTGGAATGATTATTAAAATGTCAACCTCTCCTCACGTTCCTAGTGGGCTCTCTCACGCGATTAGTATTGGCTTTAGGAATGGAAACAACTCTATCATCGTAGCCTATACCAAACCTATCACTTTTGACTTTGACGGTGCCTAACATCCTATCCAACTTCTCTGACCTAGATTCCAAGTCAAACTTAACCTTACTTGAGTCTTTCAACTTCTCCTCCAACTCATAAATCCTAGACTCGAGCACTTCTTTTTTCAAAGCCTCCATCAAACCACGGAGGTTATATCTCTCTTTATCAACGTACTCTAGCTTCTCCATAAGCTTCTTCTCCCATGCCCTGAGACCCTCAATCAAAACATCATTATTTTCTATGACACGCTCATTCAACCTAGCTTGTAATTTAGATTTTTCCTTTTTCAATTTTATCGCCCCGGCATACAACTCATTAAATGCAACTTGCAAATCTTTCATACCAACCTCCTCTTCCTCACTAGATTCTATTTTACTCACTTGGGATTCAACGGCCTCGAAAGTATCATGCACATGAGAATATTCATGGGAAGATTTATCGTCGTCACTCACATGACATGCCAAGAAAGCAACAAACTTGCTTTCATTGGGGGAACTCTCTCCCTCTTCTCGATCACTATTACTTAAGGAGGCACTATAAGTTATCCGTTTCTTACCCTCTTTCTTAAGTCTTGTGGGACACTAGGCAACCTTGTGACCATACCCCTCACACCCAAAATACCTATCCAACTCAACCCTATTAAATTTCCCACTCTTAGCTTCAGGGGTGTAATCTACCTTGTTGTTCTTGAATTTCTCAAACTTTTTGGCATCTTTCGATTGCTTTTGAAATTTAAGAAACTTTTTGAATTTCTTTGCCAACAAGGCGACATCCTCAAAATCGGTATCGAAATCATCATCCAAAACTTTAGTCTCCTCTTTCTGGACTTTCAAAGAAATGCCCTTTTCTTTCTTTGGCACTTGCTTGGAGGTAAACATATCGAGTTCATAGATTTGTAGGTCACCTACAATCTCTTCTAATTTCGTCGATTCAAGCATACCTAAAGAGTTTAAAATGTTCACTTTTGCATTAAACCTACTCGGCAAATATCTCAAAATTTTCTTTATCAAATGGTTGTCGAGAATCTTCTCTCCTAAGTTAAATGATGAGTTGACAATATAAGACAACCTAGCGTAAAACTCTTCAAATGACTCACGCTCTAACATCTTAATCTTCTCAAACTGTGTGGTGATGTTTTGCAACTTAGACGCCCTAACTGTGCTAGTGCCCTTATGAGTAAGTGCAAGTGTATCCCAAGCCCCTTTTGAAGTTTTATAAGTTATGATTCTATTGTACTCTTTCGGTGTGACATGTGAGGAAATAACGTACAGATCCTTAGAGTTGTAAAGTGCAAGCCTATGTTCAGCTTCGCTCCATAACTCAACGGGTTTCAAACTAGTGATATCAC
Source organism: Sambucus nigra (assembly GCA_949130495.1). Lineage (NCBI taxonomy): Eukaryota > Viridiplantae > Streptophyta > Magnoliopsida > Dipsacales > Adoxaceae > Sambucus > Sambucus nigra. Next base: position 157,490,095 of record OX422210.1, on the reverse strand, counting down.
CCTCTCGTGTGACTGGTGGAGACCAACCCTTTTCAACCGCTAACCACACATGATCATCAATGGATTTTAAAGCACTTCTCATTCGCATTTTCCAATAAGCATAATTTGTGCCAGCAAAAATAGGAGCACAAAAACTTTCAAAATCACCAAAATTTCATCCTTAATAGCAAAAAGGGATCAACACAATAAAAATATGTTTCTAGCTCTGATACCAATTTGTGGGCCCCTTATTTTCAAATTAGACTTTGCTTTAAGGATGATGAAACACTTTTTCTTTTTGAAAAACTCTTTTTCAAATTATATGTGCACCAATTTTAACTTAACCAAATGTTAACTTGATTAATCCTAAACGCATCTAGTGAGTAAAGCAAGTAAAGTAAGGAAAAGAATGCTCATAATGACGGATGGGAAAAAACCTTGGACGACCTAAGCCAAACAATCACTATGAATGTGGATTTATAAGGAACAGGCAACAAGTCTTACTCAACGACTCGATCCCCTATGAGACTTGACGTTCTTCTGATCTTCAACCACTCCTCTCACAGTGCCCACACAAAAAGTCCTTCTTCCATGACGCTCATCCACAACACACGCCTCCACGTATGTCTCAAGTTCCACCGATATGGCATGTAACGTCTACAATGTTGAACACGGCTCTTCCGCTTCTCCACCGTAAAACCCAGTAAAGTTCTATGTAGAACAAAATCTTCTTGGTGTCAATAAAACTCTAAGGATGTTTTATACTTGGAAAACCTTAGAAAAATTTTGTGCAGAAACGTACTGTTATGAAATCTGAATTCTGGACTTCACCCTCTTCAAAACTCTGACAAAACACGCCTTAAATAATATTTTTTTAAGTCGGCATCTCTCTCGAACGACATAGGCATGTCGCTCGAACGACTTCTATGGTCGTTTGAACGACTATGAGCGTGTATTTGATTTTTACACAACTCTAAACCATCTTTATCTCAGAATAAACAAAGTGTAAACATTTTCAAACTCTTTTAAAACATATCTTTAATAAAATAACATCCTTAAACATTTTAAAATAAATTTCGAGTCCTTTTACGCATTCATACATGAGTGATCTCAAAATGGAACTGAACTTGAAGACGAAATATGCACCATAAACCGGCATGATAAATTCCTTGAAGCTTTGTCGCAACGTCTTCAATAATCTTCAACGTGTCATAGTCTGTGTGGGATCGTGACAATAAAAATACGACTTATGACTCAAACATCTTTTGTTTCGGGAATAAGTCAAATAAACATACAACGGACTCAATTGAAATTTTTGTCCTTACAGTCTTGAACTTACCAAAGGGTCCTATTTATAGGTATAAGCTAAGGCTGATATGGAACTTTGGGAGAAAAAATGAGAGGAAAACTTAGAGGGACAAGGTCTGCAGTGTACCTTTTGTCCCTACTAGGTCTGCAGTCGCCTGTCCTCTCTGATAGATGACACCTGGTGTAAACCAAAGTCAAAATGTAAATGTGTCTACGCTAAATAACAAAAGATTTGACTTGGTAAACAACATTTCAACTATAACTTGTTGTATAAACTTTGTAAAACTTGAGAGTGGCCTTGAGGACCACCTCCTCTAAAATTTATAAACTTAAAAGGGGTCTCGAGGACCCCCTTTCTCTAAAATCATTTTATACTCGAGAGGGGCAACAAGGACTACCTCCTCTAAAATATGGAAGCTTGAGAGGGGCCTTAAGGACCCCTTTCTCTAAAATCATTTTATACTTGCGAGGGGATTCAAGGACCGCCTCCTCTAAAGTCTGGAAGCTTTAGAGGAGCCTTGAGGACCCCTTTCTCTAAAATCATTTTATACTTGAGAGGGGCTTCAAGGATCACCTCCTTTAAAATCTGGAAGCTTGAGAGCGGCCTTCAGGAGCCCTTTCTCTAAAATCATTTTGTAAAAGTTTTTTTTCTTTGGGAGTGTAAGGACATAAATTTCCAATTGAGTTACTGTATTGTTCTGACTTAATTCCGTGAACAAAACTGTGTTGGTAATATGTCATAGGAAGATTTTTATTTTGTAACGTTCCCACTTGGTCTATGACCTATTGAAGAAAATTGAAGACGTTGCAGTAAAGCTTCAAAGAATTAATCATGCCGAAGTTTAATTGGTGCAAGTTTAATCATCTTCAAAGTTAATTGCATTCCGAGATCACAAAGGTATGAATGCGTATAATTAATGGTGCTCGAAATTATTTTTATAAAAGATAAGGATGTATTTTTACAAAGAAAAATGTTTTAAAGCGTTTTAAAGGGTTTACACTACGTTTTATTCAGATAAGCTCGAAATAGAGTTTGACTAATTTGGATCTCTTTTAAACGAGATGTTTTAATCAGAAAGTAAAAAAAGTCAAACTTACGCGCTGTCGTTCAAACAACATAAGGTCTCGTTCGAACGAGATGCTCATGTCGTGCGAATGATGTGGCCTTGTCGTTCGAACGACACATTTTTCGAGGCGGCGTTTAAATCTTATTTAAAGAGTGGTTTCGTCAGAGTTTTGTATGTGTGCATCTGAAAAAATAGTTTACCATCCAGTACGTTGTTCGCAAATATTTTCTAAGGTCTAAAAAGCATAAACACATCCTTAGAGTTTGCAAAGATCCGAGTTATCATTCTTATATGTTTAAGTGATCTTGCTGCACCAAGAAGGTTTGTTCTACCATTGAACATCAGGGTTTTGTGGTGAAGAAAAGAGAAGGACTTTTTGTTCGACATTGTAGACGAATCAAATCCAATCGGTGGACACCGATACATACATGGACGCGTGTGTTGTGGATAGGTATCGTGGAAGACGGAATTTCTGCGTGGGCACTATTGAAGAACGGTAGAAGATCAGAAAGAACGTCAAGACCCGGGGGGATCGAGTCATTGAGTAAGGTTAATCTGTCATTGTAAAACCTTTGTTCATAGTGATTTTCTGGCTTGGGCCGTCCGAGGTTGTTTTCCCGTTTTGGGTTTTTTCCTCGTACATCCTGCATTGTGAGTATTCTTTACTTTACTTTACTTGCTTTAATAACTAGATGCGTGTTTAGGATTAATCAAGATAAAATTGGTTTAAAGTAAGAATTAGTTTTTCACAACTTGGTTTGGTGCACATTAAAAGTTGGATAATTTTTTGGTAATAAATTGGTTTGATTTGAAACACACGCACATAAGGGACCACCCAGGCTTTTCAGTGACCAACCCTTTGACCACCCACTTCTTTTACCACTAAGTGTAGGTTGTGCAAGTGCTTGAGTGACTCCTAGGGGTCACTCTACTAGTATTCTCTCAATCTTAAAGTGCTAAGTGGTTGAGTCTTTCTCAACAACCCTGTCTCTCATCCACTAAGCCAAAACTCCCAGAAGATCCCAATTGACATATTTGAGCGCTCCTTGCTCATCTAGGCTACCTGTGCAAGTGAATAAACATTAGTACTCAGTTCTAAAAAATAATAACTTTTTTATGATGAGGGTTTATTCCTGGTAGACCCCCTCATCCTGGCCTATTTTATTCTTTGAGTCACTACTTGGACCCTCTTACTGTAAATGAAATATTGTTTGAACATTTGCTAGAGGAGTCCTTCAATGTGGACTTCCTCAGTAGATTTTACATTTTAATCTGGTTTTGGCAAGGGTCAGTCCCTCACCCTAACTATATCATTTGGGTAATTAGAAGGAGGTGGGGGAGGGGTCCCTCTCCCAAAACATCTTTGGAACTGGAAGGAGGTGGAGGAAGGGTCTCACCCAAAACATCTTCTGAACTCGAAGGAGATGGGGGAGTATCCCCTCACCCAAAAGATCTCTGTAACTGGAAGGAGGTGGGGGAGGGGTCCATCGCCCAAATAATCTTTTGAACTGGAAGAAGGTGGGGGAGGGTCCCTCACCCAAAACATCTCTGGAACTGGAAAGACGTGGGGGAGGAATCCCTCACCCAAAGCATCTATGGAACTGGAAGGAGGTACGGGAGGGGTCCCTCGCTCAAAACATCTTTTAACTGGAAGGAGGTGGGGGAGGTATCCCTCGCCCAAAACATCTTTTAAACTGGAAGGAGGTGCTGGAGGGGTTCCTTATCAAAATATCTTTGAAATTGGAAGGAGGTGCTTGAGGGGTTCCTTCTCAAAATATCTTTGAAACTAAAAGGAGGTGCTGGAGGGGTGGTCCCTCACCCCCAAAATTCTCATTACTTGGAATTTGGATGGAGGGGGGGCCCTCTCCCCAAAATGCACATTACTTGGAAGTAGGTAAGGAGGGGGGGTCCATCGTCCCAAAATTCTCATTACTTGGAATTTGGCAGGAGGGGGGTCCCTCGCCCAATATCCCTCGCCCAATATTATGATAAAACCACAATACCCCTCTGCAACACTACTCCCCTAGCTGAGGGGGGACACACTTGGTGTAAAACACTAAATATTGTACCCAAGATATTTGGACAAGACCCTAAACCATTAGTGACATTACCCCATGGATATAAGCTCCATTCTTGAGTTGAACCACATAAAAATCTCTTTGTCTCTTTATATTTTCCTTATTTATTGTATCTGTGATTATATTTTTGGGTAACTAAATCTAACATCAATCCTTTAATATACCACCCAAATTTAGACATCAACGGTAACACATACTTTCTTATATTTAGTTGAATTTTATGTTAAAAGACCTTGGTTATTATGATAAATTTGTTATGGGGTTCCACCTAATATTAATGAGAATGAAAGTGAGTTATTCAAAATTTTAGGGGACATTGATTTGTCAGGATTGGAAAAATATATTGTTGAAGAGCAATTGGAGACTTATATAGATTGTTAACCATTATCAACCACATTTTTAGCTAGTATTCAACAAAGTTCACATGGAAACAATAATAGCAATGTTAATACTTTGGGTGATGAAAACAACAATAGAAATGTTGATGCTTTGGGTGAGAATGAGCCTGAACTAGATAGTCGATCATCAGATTATGATCCAATGTATGATAGTGAGTGTGAAGATGATAGTGATGATCAAGAATTTTAATTGTTGACAAAGATGCAGAGTTTTGTGGAGTTGATCTTAATGTTGGTGTTGATGATTCATTAGTGACTACATGGGCACAAAAATAAGTTGGTGTTGAGGATGAAGATGTTGTTACAAGTTTGATGAATTGCCTATTATTATATGTGAGTCTGACTCTGAAAATGATGGGAGTGGATCTAGTTATCCTGATTTCAATGCAAAAATTAACATGAATGATCAGGTGTTTCAATTTGATATGGTTTTTATTAAAAATATGGAATTCAAGAAAGAAATTAGGTCTTATGCAACTAAATATGGAAGACAGATAAGTTTCACTAAAAATGAGTCATAGAAAGCAAGGGAGAATGCAAGGATCGATGTCCATGGACTATATTTGCATCTAAAATGTAAGACTGTGATAAGTTTAAAGTGAAAACATTTGAGCCAAATCGAATTTGTAATAGGGAATTAAACAAAAAACATGTGACTTATAATTTGTTGTCTAAGAGATATGTTGACACGTTTAGGTTTAATCCTAAAATTCTAGTAAATTCATTTAAGGAGACAGTGATGAAGGATTTAGTTTTGAATGTTTTTAGGGAGAAGTTATATAGGACAAAGAGGAAGGATGTGAATTTTATTGAGGGTACCTACAGTAAACAATACTCTAAGTTATAGATCTATATGGAAGAGGTGATTACAAGTAACCCTCGAACAACAATTATCATTAAAGTGCTTCATGGTACAATGGAGGAACTAAACCCCACATTTGAGATCGTGTGGAGAGATGTGTGCATGCATGTTATCACATTTTCACATATAAAAGCATCTATGAACCATCCATAAACCTAATAAATGGTTCAAGTATGTGGTCGTTAACTGATAAAATAGTTGTGTTACCACCAATATTCCAAAGGCAACCTGGTAGGCCAAAGATAAAAAGAAGAAAAGGAGAAATTGATCAGGACAAGCCAAATAGGACTGAGATGAGTAAGTCAAATCAAGTGTCATTGAAGTGCAGTTATCGTGATATGCAAGGAAATCATAAGTGAAGTTTCCATGTGAAGAAAAAACAAAATGAACAAGGAGAAGATGATGATGTAAGTTTTTGTTTTATCATTACTTTTAATTTTATTCATTAGTGTTTATTTTGTAATCAATGTGTGTATATGGGCAAAACATGACACAAAGTGGTGAAACATCAAAAGTAGTGAAGATTGTGGATCCTCCTATATTCCTCTCACAAGGCCAGAGTCAATCAAAGACAACAAGAGATATCCCAATTAACATTGACTGGAGGACATAAGTTTGTTTCACTCTCTAACTTGAAGGAATGCATCAACGCACACAAAGAGGGAAGCCGCACCAACAAAGAAGGCATCTGTTGATACCAAAATTAATATGCTGATGTGGACGAATCATACGAAGACACTTGTCAATCTACGTGGTACAATAACAACGAGTAAGTTCATTTCCCCGACCAACTCATGTTCTCTCCGAGCAACGAGGATATACCGAGGAACTTCAGCACTCCGAGGTACTCTAGCGCTCCGAGGAACTCCTGAGCAACGAGCAACTAAGGCGGTCCGAGCTGCATCTCGGCCGTAGTATTAATTGCCAGAATATCAACAGTTCAACTATTCATTGAATGTTTATCATCTTGACCCACACGCTGCATTAAATGTATTACCCTTTCATATGTATATCATTTAATGTATCAACCCATTCATGTACAGCCTAAAGGCTATAAATACCTTGTATCACCCTCATTCAAAGGGACCGGAATTTCTTGAGAGAACTTGTACTCGAGAATTCCAAAACACTCAGCAATAACATAACAGTGGACGTAGGCCATTCTTACAAGGCTTGTATCACCCTCTTGCTCTTTTTTTAAACTAGAAGAGACAACAACAGGAAACGCATCACCTTCTCCTAGAAAAGCATATTTTACATGAGAGGGTAGTTTCTTTAACTCAAGACTAGGAAATCTATCTTCAGAGGGGATCATGTGTGATTCCCGCGAGGGTAGTTCCTCAAATTTAGAAATCCAGTCAACATCTCTCAATTTCTCAAAAGTCACTTCATCTTGCAACAAGACTCTCAACTCCTCCACTTCACGCTCATACTCAGTATAGGAACTCTCGCTCTCAAAATCTTGCACTAAACAAACTTCAAGCGCATCCCCACCTATGATCTTCTCAATGTGCTCCTCCACTACCTCTTAAATAAGATCAACCGCATGAATTTTATCCTCATCACCCATTTGGTTAGCAACATTGAAAATGTTGGTCTCGAGGGTCATGTTTCCAAAAGTGAATTGCATTTGGCCATTCCGTGTGTTGATCAAAGCATTAGCAGTAGCTAAAAATGAACGGCCTAAAATTATGGGAACATGATTACTAGAACAGGGGGAAGGCTCCGTGTCCCAAATGAAAAAGTCTACAAGGAAGTAAAATGTGTCCACTTAAACAATCACGTCCTCCACAATCCCTCGAGGTACTTTCATTGTTCGATCTGCTAACTGTAGAGTGATTCGGGTAGGTTTAAAATCACCTAAATCAAGCTGCTTATAGATAGAGTATGGAAGGATATTTACACTCGCACCTAAGTCGAGCAAGGATTTTTCAACTCTATGCTCTCCAATAACACACGAGATTGTAGGTGGACCAGGATCTTTGAATTTTGGTGGAAGATCATTAAGAAGGACCAAGCTTACATTGTGTGCTAAAAAGACATTCTTCTTCACTTTAAGTCGTCGTTTGATAGTCAAAAGATCTTTGATGACTTTGGCATAGGCAGGAATTTATTGGATAACATCCATAAATGGCAAGTTCAACTTTACTTGCTTCAGAACATTTAACACTTCAGTACGCGAGGCTCCCTTTTTGGATGGTGCCAAGTATTGAGGAAATGGAGCAGCAGTGGGCGATTTTACTTCAACTTCAGGTTCACCTTATTTATCCTTATCATCCATATGCAATGGGGTCTCCTCAGACTCTGAAACTTCTTTAACTTTAGATTCTTTGGGAGGTGGTGGCGCTAGATCAATTACGCGACCACTTCGCAGGGTCGTGATAGCTTGACATTTCTCTCGCGCATCCGATGATATAGAGCTAACCATAGTTTTCCCTTGAGGAGGTCTTTGGCCTTGAGCTGAGAATTTACCCTTATCCTGAGTATTCAATGCAGATTACAACCTAGAGATGCTAGTATTAATTTCCGTGAACATTTGATCATACTTAGCATTATTCTCCTTTTGAGATTGGATGAGTTGATTCAGATTGTCCTCAAGATTTTGCCTAGGTGGAGTAACATACGGACCAAGAGATGGTACTTGCATAGAGGTTTGCATCGGAGGCATTTGCTGAAATTGAGGAGGGGGTGGAGGCAAAGCAACATGTGAATTAGGATAAATTCCACTTTGTGGTTATCGATAGTTGAAACCAGATTGATTCCTCCAAGATTGATTGTATGCATTCCCCTGAGGTACATTAAAATTTCCTCGAAACCCTCCTATAGCTTCTACTTGTCAGTGTACATTGCTTTGTAGGCAGGTATTGTAGGACATCCTTTGGTAGAATGACCAGCAGCACAAATGGCACACACTTTCTCCTTTCCAACTTGGATGGGTCCGGCAACTTCTCTCAATCACACCTCAAGTATGTCTCTAAAACTTTTTTCTAATTGGTCAAATCAACGATCTAACAAAGTATCTTTGTCCAAGTGATAAATACCGGACGCAGCAAGCGAGTTGGACACTTATCGATTTTTTTTTTGGCTATTGGGGTCGGAAACATCTCATGCTTGCGTAGTCTCTGCTACGTATTTCAGATGAGCCTCAGCATCGCTTGAGTCTATCTCCCAATATGGTCTTTCACACATTATCTGTACGAGTTGTTTAGATGCTATAGTAAGCCCTTGATGGAAGAATGAAATGAGATGATGTTTTCAAACCCATGATGTGGGCAAGCGCTAACTAACTCCTGAAAACGTTCCCAACACTTGTCGAAAGCCTCATTCTAATTTTGGCAAAAAGCTTGGATTTGGGCTTTGACAGAGTTGGTTTTGTGCTGTGGAAAGAACTTGGAGAGAAACTTAGTCTGCGTATCTCTCCAGGATAAAACAGAATTCGGAGGTAGTGACCATATCCAGGTCTTAGCTTTATCCTTTAAGGAAAAAGGGAAGAGCTTTAACCGGATAACATCTTGTGGGCAGGTTTGATCACCAAACGTCTCACATGCTTCTTCGAATTCTCTAATATGGAGATATGGATTTTCCGAATCCATACCATGGAATGTAGGAAGAATTTGAATCATCCCATTACGAAAGTGGAACTGACCGGCATTATACAGAGGTAAAATGCAACCAGGGATGACAGTTCACTCAGGAAATAAGAGATCTTCCATGGGAAGATACGGTAACTCTCCCTCCCCAGCACTAACACCAACACTATCGTGCACAGACATATTGCTACTAAACGATTCAGAACCCTTACTCAGTGTTTGACTCAGAGTGCGACTTGTGATTGAATTTTGAGGTGAAGGAGGTGGAACCCAAAAGTGTGGAGAGTTGGTGGTATGAGAATTTTCAGAATTAGCTTCAGCAATGAGATTTTCGTGAACTTGGGTTGAAAAAGGATTTTGCATATAATCTTATGAGAGATGAGATGATTTTTTTTAGAGAAACAAATTAGGATTAATTTCACTTTCCTAAGTATCACCAATTTACTCGAATCCCCGACAACGGCGCCAAAAACATGACGCTCCCACAAATGTGTTTAAAGTGCATGCTTTATAGGCTCAAGTGCAAGCCTGTCGCGTTAGTAATAATTCGATAAGTCGGAATCGTCTCCACAGGGAACAGAAATTGGCAGTTCTGAATAACGTAGGAAAAGCTTATTTAATCTTCAAATGATTCCTCAAAAGAAAAGAAAAGATGATGATTGATGGTTTGAAATTTCCAATTGGTGATGAAATAAAAATTTAGAATGAACTACGTGCACAAAAATAACTAAGAATTGTAAAGAGAATAGATATGAGTATGAGAGGAAATAGGTTAGGATACAATCCCCTAATCCCTAGTAATTTACCGTATATAATATTAAAATTGTAAATTAAAATCTTAATTAAATCCAGTCTTTATAGATCCTAAGCATTACATATATGAGGGAAATAGCCCGCATCATATGAAATCAAAGGTAAATATAAAGCGGTGTAGAACAATTACACTTGCATAGTATTCTTAAACATCCCAAGTACCTAGGGCAAGAGAGATTAAAAGATCTACTATGTTCGTATAATTTCCCTACACGATTCGGTCAATTTTTAATTTAAACTCTAATTTCTACATGGGTAATTTACCTCGGGATGGGTTCATGCATCCCAACCCTTGAAAATTTAGCTAGACATGGTTTTGTTAGATGAAAACAGAACTATAACTATGCATGGAATCATAAATCTAAGAAACATAGCTTCAAAAGAGAATTGCAAAACAATTGAAAATCTAATTGAAAATAAAATAGAGAAACAAATAAGAGAATTGAAATTGATACTTGGATTGGAGATTGAAATTTGTAACCACAACTTGGAAAGAGAATTGAACTTGAATCTTGAATACTCCTTTTCTTCAAACTTATAAACTAGGGTTTCTAAAATCTGAAATTTTCTGTCCAAAAAGAACTCTCTCTCTTCGTCCTAGGGTTTGCCCTTTTATATGTCTCAAAAATGACTCTTCCCATGACTCTCCACATTTTACAACTAATAAAAAGGAATTATACAAGAAATTTTAAGAGTTGAAACTCTTCAGCTTCCAGAATTAATTTCAACTTTGACTTTCTGTCTCCAACTTTAAATGGGCATAACTTCTTCACCGTAGCTCGGATTGGGGTGACATTTTTTCCAATGTTCTTTCAATTTAGAGATATTCAACTTTTTAGTTCTCCCCATCTTCGGAATATGGATGTAAAATTACGAAAATGCCCTTGAACTCCCTATTTTTTTGCTTTCTTTCACTATTTTGCGTTCTCGTTCGCACTAATTTGTATGAAATACTTGTAAAATATATGAGAGATACACAAAATACGAAATTATTTCCAAAAAGGGTTAGTAGCATAAATATAAGACATATCCAAGCTATTTACAATGCACGTGATCATAAAAATACCGAAATTAAGGGGATAAATGTGAAGAATTTATGCCTAATCAACGATCGAAGAAGATGCAAACATGTAGTGGAGTGCATAGTGTCAGGGTCACCACCCCAATTAGCATTAGAAAAGGCAGTGAGATCAGTGGGAGAGTTTTTCTAAAAGCATAGTTCATGCCCAAGAGTGCCCTTATGATATCGTAAAATGCTTTTGACTATAATGAAATGAATACGAGTAGGACAATGCATAAACTGGCCAACCCAATTTACTGCATAAGTAGTGTCAGGATGAGTCATAGTACGATATTGTAATGCTCCCATAATGCTGCAATATAAAGTAACATCACTAAATAATTCACCATCATCAAGAGACAATTTGGAGCCTGGAGAGACTGGGGTGGTAACAGGTTTGGAGTTGGTGAGATCAACATGATTTAAGAGGTCCAAAGTGTATTTATTCTGTGTGAGAATTAATCCAGAAGAGGTGTGATTAGCCTCAAGACCAAGGAAAAAACGAATATCACCTAAGTCGGCCATTTCATATTCAGAGCGTAAAGAGGGTAAAAGAGATAAAATGCCTTTGGCGTCACTACCAGTTAGGATAATATCATCAACATATAGAAGGAGAATAATAAGGCCAGATGAGGAGTGATGTGTAAACATGGAGTGATCAGAGCGAGAATAGAAAAAACCAAGGCTTTGGAGAAAGGATTGGAAGCGTTGAAACCATGCACGTGGAGCTTATTTGAGACCGTAAAGAGCTTTATGTAGTAAGCAAACATGATCCGGAAATTGAGGATCAACAAAGCCAGGAGGTTGTGCCATATAAACTTCTTGATCAAGGGTGCCGTGAAGAAAAGCATTTTTGATGTCCAATTGGCGAATGGGCCAAGAGTGAGAAATGACAATGCTAAGGACAAGACGGATGGTGACAAGTTTGACAACCGGACTAAATGTTTCATCATAGTCAATACCATGTTGTTGAGAAAATCCCTTAGCAACTAAACGAGCTTTATAGCGATCAATTGTACCATCAGAATGTTGTTTGATATGATAAACCCATTAACACCCAATTAAATTCATGTGGGGAGAGCGAGGTACAAGGGACCAAGTGTGGTTGCGAAGGAGGGCATTAAATTCATCAAGCATGGCATATTTCCAAGCAGGGTCTTTTGATGCCTTAGTGAAACAAGTGGGATCAGGAGGGAGATTGTGGAGGTGAGCAACAAAAGAGGTGGTAATGGGGTGGCGAGTAGCAAGGTAGGATTTGGGAATTTTGGGTTGACGAATTCCATCCTTGAGACGAGTGGTCATGGGATGGATATTTTGTGTTAGGGGTGGAGGAGGAGGTGGTGAGATGGATGGAACCAGGTTGAATGGGGGGGGCTGCTCGGAAGGGGACGCGAAAACAGGACAACAAATGGAGGAAGATGAGGTGTCGAGTAGGGAGTGGGGGTCGGACACAGGTGGGGTAGAGACTGGTGGGGCAACAATGATAGGGAGAGAAATTGGAGGTGGTGAGGATGGTCCAGCAGTGGGGTTATTGGTGGGACTGTTAGGTGTGGGACATATTGTATGAGGCCATTAGAGAAGGACAGAGGTTGCGGTTTTTGGAGGCAGGGGTGTAAAGCTTTGGGTGTCAGTGACAAAAGGAAAGGAGTTTTCATCAAAGACGACATGACGAGAAATATAAACTCTTTTACTGCGAGGTTCCAAACATTTATATCCTTTGTGATTTTCACTGTATTCAAGAAAAATGCATGGTGTCGTTTTAGGTTGTAATTTATTTTAACGAAAATGGCCGAGAAATGGAAAGAAAAGACAATCAAAAGCACGAAGAAATTGATAATCGGGTGTGCGTCCGTGCAAAATGGTATAAGAAAAAGGATTTTGTAAAATAGGGGTGGGCAAGCGATTGATTAAAAAATTTGCAGTAGTAAATGCCTCAGCCCAAAACACTTCCGGAAGGCCACTGTGGGAAAGAAGAGCACGCTGAGTTTCAGTTAAGTGGCTTATTTTGCGTTCTGCAATACCATTTTGCTCGGGGGTATTGGGGCAAGAAAGTTGACGGTGAATGCCATGTTGAACCAGATATTCTTTCATTGGAGTACTAATATATTCACCACCACCATCAGTTTGAAGAATTTTAATGTTGGTAGAAAACATATTTTCAACAAGAGTTTTAAATTGTGTACAACATGCAAACACTTGAGATTTATTATGTAAAAGAAACATCCGAGAGAACCGAGAACATTCATCAACCAAAAGCAAGAAATAGCGAAAACCACAATAAGATGTAAATGGCGAGGGGCCCCATAAATCAGAGTGAATAGTACTAATAATGTCTTTTGAATCAAAAGTCCTAGAAATAAATGGTAATTTATGATGTTTAGCACTAACACAACCTGTGAAAATGTGGGATGATTTTAGGGTAGAGTCTAAAGATAAATATGGATGAAGAGAATGGAGGACTCGGTCACATGGATGTCCTAACCGAAGATGTCAGGTTGATGGAGAAGTGCGAACGCCAAAGTGAGAAGCAAAAGGGGTAGATTGAGCAGGGAGACCAACCAGAGCGGATGACCGAATGGGAAAAAGATCATTTTCATTCTTTCCTTGGAAGAGAACCCTCCCCGTGAAACGATCCTGAATTTTAAAACCAAAGCGATCAAAAAGAAAAATAGAGTCAGAGTCAGTTGTCAATTGACCAACAGAGATAAGATTTTTTGCAAGACCGGGAATATGAAGAACATTATTTAAAGGTATAGATGATGAGGAGGAATTAATATTAATATTACCAATAGCAGAAATAGGAAGCACCATACCATTACCAAAAATGACCCGGTCATTACCCATGTAGTCTACACGATTCGTCATGTTGGTGGAGTCGGCAGTCATGTGTTGAGAAGCACCCGTATCGACAAACCATTGTTGCTCGTAAGGTACAGACTGAGTGTGCATGGCAGCAAATAACTGAGGCATATCGACTGGGGAGAAGGCATGATTAAACCGATGATAACAGGTGTGCAGTGTATGGCCACGCTTGCCACATAATTAGCACGTGACAGGATTATCCGTAGGTGGGGGGCAAAGGAGGGAAGGGTTACCAGAGGGTTGGGCTGCACGGTGGTCGGTGGTTGACCCCTGAAACGTGTTGGGATGACCTGTTGGTGCATGGGGATGAAATCCATAATAGCCACAACCACCACGACGTTTTTGATACAAGCCTCGACCACGGGATGTGGTGTTTGGTTTCGGGTAAGGTGAGGGAGAGGAATAGAGAGCAAAGGATTGGTGTAAGTCGGTAGTAGGATTGTGAAGATTTTGAAGATAGGTGAGATGAGTTTCATGGTGGAGGAGGAGGGTGTGGATTTCAGAGAAAGAGGGAAAAGTGGTTCGAGTGGCCACGGAGAATGGTGGAGACTAATTCCAAGTCAGAGATTGGTTCAAGAGAGGAGGCAAGAGAGTCGACAATTTCTTTTATTTTTAAGACACAGTCAGAGATGGAGAGATTGCCTTTTTGAATGGTAGAAAGAGTGTGTTTAAGTTGGAGAATTCGTGCTGGATTTTGGGTGGAGTAAGTTTGTTCAAGATAAATATATACGTCGCGAGAGGATTATTTTCCAACACACTCGGCTTTTATGGGATCCGTGAGGGAGGCATTGATCCAAGACAAAATAGTTTGATCAAGGCATTCCCAATCTTCATAGGCAGGGTTCGAAAGAGAAGTATTTGTAGCAGGGTCAATAATAAGAGGAGGTGGAATAACGTAGGAGGGGTGGAGAAGTTTATACAAGCGTTGGGATTTGAGAATAGGAAGGATTTGAGATTTCCATAACAGATAGTTATGGCGGTCCAGTTTAATGGTGGTCAAATGACTGGAGGAGGGAAGGGACTGGGGAGAGGGAGATTGGGAGGAGAGGACAACCGTGGTGGTTGTGACTGGGGCTGTTGCAGAGGAAGAAAAAGAAGAAGAAGACATGGAGAGATTGAAGAAATTGGAATGGCGGTTGTGGATATTGTGATAGAGAGAGGAGCCGTTTATGGCTCTGATACCATATGAAGTCAAAGGCCTTTTTGGTTACCCTGATAGGGTTGAGCCATATCTATTTATAGTTTGTGTTGTGGGACAGAAATACATAAATACCCTTAGGCCTAATACACAAATACAATACAGGGATTATAAGTGTTTACAAATAAGACTAATAAAGAAAATAAAAATACATGGAATTGAATGCAATTAAATAATATAACATCGAATTAAAGATTTGAGATCCCATATTTTAATGGGTATGTGGATTGGTTTGGTTCAACTTCACACTAGAACCGAACTTACGGGTTCTTAGGCCATCTGTACTGGGCGATGTAAATGTGTAAAACTACACATTTACATCTCACAGTGGGTAAACAATCGTGTAGTTGGAGGAGAGAGAAAAGCTAGCCGAGATGCAAATGTAAACACCCGAAACACAATGTGCAAATGGGCCCCACGTGATCTGCGCGTTAAACACAAAACCGTCCAGACTAGGCGTTAAACATAAAACCGCACAGATTTTCTGGGCGGTAAACATATAACCGCCCAACCTCAATTTACAAAAAAAATATATATATAAGTACCAAACGGTAACTGCCACGTCCCTCATTTGCATTGTTGGGCGGTAAAATGATAGTCGCCCAGATCTGGGCGGTAAAATTATTGACGCCCAACACTGCCACGTCACACTTTTACATTGTCCCAGTGTAAAACCTCGCCAAACAATCTACCCAAAACAATCTAAAATTACATCTCCACGTAATCAATTTACACATTCCCACTACAGATGGCCTTAGTTTCACCTCTTTTGGTACCCATATTCAATTCAAATAGGATAACTATCATCAAATGTCACGTTGTTAAAATTTGTTGAGAGAAATAAATGACAAAAATAGAAAAATAATCATCGCTAAAAAAATATTTAAAAAAAAAAATAGAAGGATAGCACTTGGAAAAATATGATACAAACTTTAAACTATCAAAACTTAAATAAATGTGATGCATATGCACTTTACAGGTCAAATAACTATTTTTTTCATTTGGTTCCATCATCTTTTTGTTTTGGGTGTGGGTTTGGTTTTGAATTATATAACTCTTGACATGAGAACCAAAGTTAAATCACTTGATTTCAGGATTTTTAGTTTTATAATCAAATCACGAATAACAAAAACAACTAGATGCAACCCACAATAGTCAAATTGATTTCATATATTGGGTTGACAGGTTTCAATGAAGGCTCCTAATTCTGTTCATCCAAAAATATTTTATTATTTTTAAACATAACTACATTTAGTTCACTTTATTCATTAAAAGTTAAATAATTGATTTAAATATACGAATCAAAGCTTATATTGATAAAAGTATGGGTAATAATTAGGGTCCGTTTGATACACAAAATTTGCAATGGCAAATGGAATTTCTCCACTTTTTTACACACTTTTGTAGTGTTTTATAGGCATTTTTGCCCATGGCAAATTTTGCCCAAAACATGTCACGTGACTTCTATTTGTCTAAATTTGTGAAAAAAAATTGCTTTGCTCCTTTGGTGGGAAATACTTGCCATGGCATTTGCCTAAAAGTGTATATTATTGAACAAAAAAGCTGTAAATAAAAAACTGATATTTTGTATTAAAAAAACTGTATATTTTATTAACACAAAGTGGACATTTTTGTAAAATAAGATTTTCTAAAATGTTTATTTTTATAACAAAATACAATGTTTTGAAATTGTTTATAAAATTCTTTTCGTTATAAAACTATTTTCATCGTTTTTGTAAAAACTATTTTCGTTTTTTTTTTAAAAAAAAATTGAACGTTATTTTTATTTTAGATAAAAAGTTTAACATTATTTATAACATTTTTTTTAAAGCGGTACAAAAATCCGTTTTGTAAAAAGATAAAAAAAATATTTCAGTTATCTTTTTTTATACAAAAATAAATATTCTTTTATTGGACGTTGTAAAAAAGTTAGATGTTGTAAAAAAATTATAAAAAGTTGGACGTTGTAAAAAAAAGTTGTACGTTCATAAACAAAAAGTTGGACCTTGTAAAAAAGTTATAAAAAAATTGTTTTCATTTTTTTTTAAAACTAAAAGTTATTCTTATTAAAAAAAAAAAAAAGCTGGACATTTTTTTTTTAAATTGCTAGATGTAACTAAAAAACATTTTTTTATTAACTTAAAAACAGTTTTTTTTTTAAGAAAACAGTTTTTTTTAAATTGCTAGATTTAGCTTTTAACTTAAAAAGTTGGAAGTTGTAAAGTTATGTTAAAAGTATTTTTTTATCGTTATAAGTTCATCAAATATTTTTAATATGCATTTAGGCCATATTTTTTTATTGGTTATTATGCAAATGGCTAAAAAAGATAAGAATTTGTCAACATTATATGGGTAAAGTTTGTATTTACCGAAATAAATTTTGCCTATCAAACAATATGAGTAGGCAAATAAGTGTCTTTCACTAGGCAAACTATGCATATCAACTACAAAAAAATGGCAAATACAATTTTTGTCAGCGTGTAAATAAATCCTATTAAACAGCACGAAATTATTTTTGTCGCAACAAAATTTTCCTAGACAAAATTTGTCAGCATAAATTTTGTCACCCCAACACTTTTACCGAACGTCAAAAGTGTTGAATTGATATGATACGACACGACATTTTGACAAGACAAACTATTACGATTTATAATTTTGATACAAAATCATTGTATAAGATGCTTGATAGGAACACATTATATCGTATTAATTTTATATCGATTTTTATTTTTAGTTTCAAGTTTTTAAGTAGAATTATCACCTCGTAAAACTGAAAAATATTAGATGGTCAACGCCCTCACCTCTCACCTCTCACCTCTCACCTCTCTGGATATAAGGTCTTGGGTTCAACTACTCCATAAAAATTATAATCCCCCCATAATAATATAACAAAAAATTGAAAAATAATATTTTGTGTGAAAATTATTACGTGTTCATATTCAAAATAAATAGGGTTGGAGGTGGGGCCGCTAAAGAGAGAAAGAGTGTGGGGTTATGTGTTTGTTTTTAGAAAGAATAAGCAAGTTTAAAATGAGTATATGCAATGACACATTTATCTAAATATATGTAGTTTATAATGTAAAAGGACTTGGTGCATAAAAAAAATTAATGGAATTTGATGAATCTTTGACTTAATAAGTAGGGATAGCCCATAATAATGCCAAATGAATAAAGAGGCAATATATATACAATACTTATACCGTGTATTTCTTATTATACGAGCAAACATATTAAATATACACATAGCAGTAACTCTAGATCAATATATGATTTTTATGTGTCGATCGTGATACGCTGACATGACGTGTTTCAATTAATTAATATATTATAAATATAAATTTGCATGAGCGATACTAATCAATCACGACACACTGTGTCATCGTGTGGGAGAAGGACTCTACATATATATAGAATCTTTATTTTTAGCGGCAATTATTTTCAAGTCCCATTCACTTAGTCAATGAGGCAAGAGATCCTTTAACTGAGTCAATGGTGTCAAAATTCCTATTTTGTGAATTCAGCACATTAAAATGATAAATACACCCTCACAACTATTTACAACTGTCACGTCGTTTTAAAAAAAAACATCAAATCTTTAAAAGTCCATAATTTCAAATTTACAAATCCAAAATTCAAAAAATTTATATATTTGGAATCTACTCGTCGAGATTTATCAAACAACGCCAATATTCAATATTTTTTGACGAAAAAATCGAAATAGGTAAATTTACTGTTTCTGTAAAACCTCAATTTTTTCGGCGAAAATTTTATTTTTTCAGGCGAAAACTCTTCTTCTCCAGCTCGGGCAATGGTGCCGCTGGCGCGGACTCGAAAAACGAAGAAATAAAGAAGAGAGAGAGAGATAAATGAGGAGAGAAAAACACTTAGGTGAAAATTCCGGCGAGATTTTTCGGTGGGCTGTTTTCGGCGAGTCTCCAGTGAGGTGAGGTGGGGGTGGGGGTGGAGGTAGGCTGTCAATGGGTCAGGTCTGGCCCCGGACCCGATCTGTATAATAGGCTCTGAGCATATTTGTTTGGACCCGGGACCCGAATACCCGAAGATTCGTTTATTAAACGAGTAAGGTCTGGATCTTATACAAGTCCCGGACTCGAAGACCCGACCCGAATTGTACATTATTATTTTTTAAATATATATACATATACTATAAATTTATAAATATATCTTATCAATATAACATCTAAGTAATATATACAAAAATATATATTTATGTATATAATAAATATAAATAATATATGTTTAATTTATACTAATAATATTCTATAATACATTACAAAATATTTTAATTTAAGATTAAAAAATAAAGAAGGGGGATAATATAAAATAAATGTATATATTTGGTCACCCCGGATCCGAACCCGACCCGAGCCCGAAGACCCGAACGGATCCGGGTCTGGATCTAATATTGTAGACCCGAACCCGAACCCGAACCCGAACCCGAACCCGAACCCAATGAAGACTCAATTATACGGATCTGGATCTCCATAAATCCGACCCAACTCCGATCCGTTGATAGACTTAGGTGGAGGTAGATGTGGACTATTAGAGAGAGAAAGAACACGAGATTATGTATTTATTTTTAGAGAGAAAGCGTAAGTTGGTTTAAAATTGGTATGTATGAGAGTATATTTGTTTCAATATATCTATTCTATAATGAAAAAGGACTTACTGCATTAAAAAAAAAAAATGAAATTTGATGCATTTTTGACCAAATAAATAGGAGTAGCCTTAAATTATCCCTTTTTTTTTATAGCATACAATGAGGTATTCAGACAACTTTCGTGTACCTCGAATAATTTTTATTTGCGATTCATGATTTTTGTTAATCAATCATTATTTTGATGATATCAAGAATTAAACCGAAGAGTGACTATAATTTATTTTTAAAACTGTCGTATAACAACTTTATACCTCTTAGCCAAAAAAAACTTTGTGAGTATTTATCCGTGAAAGTATCGATCGGTGAAGAGCAACTTTTGGTTGCAAGTAGGGGTGGCCGTGGGCCGGGCCTGGGCAGGGCCGGTCGGGCTCGGGCCGGGCTTGAAAAATTAACGGCTATCCCAAGCCCGCTCGGGCCCAGATCGAGCCTTATTATGTAATCCCAAGCCCGCCCAGATTTGAAAGCTCTTTACCCAGGCCCGCCCGATCGGGCCTTATTATGTTAATTAAAAGATTTTTTTTTAAAATTAAAATACCTATTTTTTTATTTAAAGACCAATTTTTTTAATTTAAAATCTGTTTTAAACTCCATATATTACAAAGTCCATATATAAAGTTTCTCACCCTACATGAAAAGACTTGGTATACGTTTTTATATTTATAAAAGTCCCCCCCCACATATATATATATATTTTTCGGGTCTCGGGTCGGGCCGGGCCTCATCGGGCTTAAGAACTCACGCCCAAGCCCGCTCGAAAAAAAATCGGGCCTATAAAATTTTGCCAAGCCCGCTTTGCGGGCCTATTCACCTTACTCAAGTCCTATTTTTTTATTGGGCGGATTGGACGGGCTTGGCGGGCCTCGGCCTATGGCCACCCCAGTTGCAAGGAAGCACACAGCCGAAGAGCAGTGTAGGTAGAGGGGGACCCACGCGGTGAACGGTAACTTCAAATTCAGTTGATAGAAATGCAGTACTAGTACGCCCATGATGATCTCACATCGACGGCCACTCCGGAGTAGTAGGCCCCACTTCACCCTTTACTTGATGGAACTTGCGCGTGTTGTCACGTACAATATTATCTACTTAAATTACTATTTTTTCCTACCCAACTTCGCGTGAACAAATAAATGTGTTTTTTGTTTTGACTTCCGTGTTTGGAAAATGTGCTCAAATAAAAAAACATATATTAAACAAGGGTGTGGCTATCCCATACATGAGACATCAAGTTATTAAATATTTTAGATTTTGATTGGTTAATATTATTAATGTGGATTCAGTTTTATAAAAATAAGGGTCAATTATTAAATAGTCCCTACTATAAATATATATTTTTTAAAAATGATACATGTTTTTAGTTTAACCCATTTAGTCCCTCAAACACTCAATATCCTCTTATTTTTAGAGGTTCGCCCCAACGGCACTCCCTCTCCAAAATATGTGA
Organism: Sambucus nigra; assembly: GCA_949130495.1. Lineage (NCBI taxonomy): Eukaryota > Viridiplantae > Streptophyta > Magnoliopsida > Dipsacales > Adoxaceae > Sambucus > Sambucus nigra. Next base: position 157,468,761 of record OX422210.1, on the reverse strand, counting down.
CAAAGGACTTTTTGAGGCAAAATAAAAAAGTTTAGACTAAATGGGTATTAAAAAATGTCCGAGGGACTATTTGGTATATGTTCCTATAAATAATGGGCATTTTCATCAACACTATTATTTAATCAGAATCTAAAACTTTAAATAATTTGATAGACATCAAACTTTTTTTCCCTAAAATGCCTCCATCACACCCTTTTAATCAATCCAACATATAAAGATCAAAATGCCCTTTCCTCTTTCATTAAAACATAACATCATTTTAAGTATTTAAATATAATAAAATTTTAAAACACAAGTAAATAGTTTTTCAGAATAGTTTTCAATGAATAAAATATAGTTTTTAAAAATAATGACAAAAAAACTTATAATGACAAGAAAAACAGCTTTTTAATGAACAAAAAATAGTTTTTAAAATTAAATAATTTTTTAACAAAATAAAAACAACTTTAATGAAAAAAAAATTAACTAAATAAAAACAAGAAAAAACACAATTTCTAACCAAACGAAACAATTTTTAAAAAAATTAAATCATTTTATAACAAACAAACAATATCTTTAAAAAAAATAAGTTTTTAAAGAATAAAATTATGAAATTCAGAAAATATTAATAAAATAAAAACAGTATTAATACTAAAAACTTTCTATAGAGAAGTTTTCATATTTAGCTATGAAAAATATACAAAAGTATAATAAATTGACAAATTTGTAATAAAGTCTAAAAAAATAGTAATGGGTTAAAGTGTTTCTGATTTTTTTTTTAACAAAATAAAAACTGTTTTATATATTTATATAAAAACTGTTTTTTTAACATAATAAACTGACTAATTTGTAATATAAACTGTTTTTTTTAAACAAAAATAAAAACTGTTTTTAACAAATTGTAATAAAAACTGTTTTTTTAACAAAATAAAAACTGTTTATAACAAAAAAATAGTTTAAAAAATTCTAACAAAGCAAAACTGTTTTTATTTTGTTATAAACAATTTTTATTTTGGTAAAAATTATTTTTATTTTGGTAAAAACTGTTTTTTTTTTTGCTATAATTTTTTAAACTGTTTTTTTTGTTATAAACAGTTTTTATTTAAAAAAAAACATCTTTATTACAATTTGTTAAAAAACGGTTATTATTTTCTTTAAAAAAACAATTTATATTACAAATTAGTTAGTTTATTTTGTTTTAAAAACAGTTTATAAAAAAGTTTTTATTTAAATGTAATAAAAACAGTTATTATTTTGTTAAAAAAAAACAGAAACACTTTAATCCATTACTATTTTTTTAGACTTTATTACAAATTAGTCAGTTTATTATACTTTGGTAAATTTTTCGTTGCTAAATATTAAAATTTCTCTACATAAAGTTTTAGTATTAATACTGTTTTTCATTTGATTAATTTTTTTTTGAAAAACTATTTTTATTCTTTTAAAAATTATTTTTTGTTAAAAACTCTTTTTTTTCACTGAAGTCTTTTTATTTTTCTAAAAATTGTTTTTTTCATATTTATATTCTTTAAAAACTGATTTTTTTAAGATATTGTTTGTTTGTTAAAAAATGATTTTATTTTGTTATAAACTGTTTTGTTTTGTTGGAAAATGTTTTTTTTCTATAGCTTTTATTTTGTTAAAAAAAAGTTTTTTCATTAAAACTGTTTTTATTTTGTTAAAAACTATTTATTTTTAAAAACTATTTTTTTCATTAAAAACTATTCTTAAAAATTATTTATTTATGTTTTAAATTTTTATTATATTTAAATACTTAAAATGATGTCATGTTTTAATGAAAGTGGAGAGGGTATTTTGGCCCTTATATGTTGGATTTGTTAAATGAGTGTGCGGGAGGCATTTTAGGGTGTGGGGATAGTCACACCCTTAAACAATCATTAGACGCATTAATTATTATCATACTAGAAATTGAAGCATAGCATGCAAAATATTAAATTATACTTTAATACAATATATAATTTAAATTATCTTATGTAATCACTGGAAAGTTAAAGTAAAACATGGATACAAAAAAAATTGAAAATGTTAGGCCGATATAAAATTTAGATATAAAAGTGCGACACAATTGGCGTATCGCATTCTCATTCACTCGTGTTCGGTCCATTAAGAGTGTACCTTATGAAGTAGGACACAAGTGAATAAGCGTGTGACGAGTCAATTATGTCGCACTTCTGTGTCGCAATTTTGTGTCAGCGTGAAAAGATTCAAAAAATTTATATTAGTATTATTTAGTATATAGAGGTTTTTTTCCTGTCACTAGAAAAATATATAATTTTTGGCTAGATTCTCAAGGATGTAATTTATTTTTATTAATTAAGGGCATCATAGACTTTATAGGTATAAACAAGTAATAAATAAGTTTCAAACTCGTGGCGGGGTTTATTATATATATATATATATAATTCTTGTTTCTTTTCTTAGCTAAAATTTACTTTACAAATTTATCCCTTCTTAAAAATACTAAATTAATGAATACATTTAAATTAAAGGCATGCACTTTGATCATTATTCTCTCGTGAGTATTATTTTAATGGGTATTTTTTTAGTCTCACCTAATTTTATATTTTGGATTTAGAAATATGATTGTTAATTTGAGACAAATTATAAAATAAAACACGACTATTAATTTGGGTTGAGAAGTGTAATAAACAAAATAACATGAACTAACATTTAAGAAATATAGTCATAGTGATGGTCTTGAATTCAATTTGTTGACTCTCTTCAGTGAGGTTAACTTAACTCTCTAATATGATTGATTAAAACATGAACAACTCATTAAAACTTATGAGCTTCATTGATGTGTCAATCATGTTTTAGGCAATTATATTGGAATATCATGTTAATCCTCATTTGTGTAGAGTTAACAAATTTGTATTCGACAATCTTGGCACCAGGCTTTACACCATAATTCTATAAAACATGCCATGCTTACCAGGCTTTAACACCGATCATACATAGCATAACTTGTACCATAGTGGGGGCCGCCACTATGGTACAAGTCATGCAATGCATGACTTATACTTGCCTGGTAATTCTAGCATTATTCTGATTCTAATCATTCTCTCCTTTCAAATATATATTTTTCATGAGTAATTATATTTTGACAGTGTTTATTAAAATGGTCTCATTGGCATAATTATGCTATTTCAATATATAAATTGGTTCGTGAAATACTTATGATTAACAATGTTGAACTACTCAACCCATATCTCAATTCATATTTGTTATTTATTAATATATTATTGCGGAAGATTCTACTTAAACAATTCAAAATAAGGAGAAGTTGTACAATTATCAACAACATTTTTAAAATCCCTTGATGAAATAAAATCATGCATAAGCTAACCTCATCTGCTTTCAATCCTAATCTAGGGACTGTTTTTACCTTTAGCTAGCGGTATCCATTCACACAGTCATCTCGACCTTGGTGTGCGAGAAAGAAGGGCAACAAGCTCATATTTACCATGTCAGTAAAACGATGTTCGATGCCGAGAAACTCTACCTCCCACTTGAGAATTTACTTAATTTTTGGTCTTTGCTTTGCAAAAATTGAAGCATTATTTTGAAGCTCACTCAGTCATATCATCACCTATTCCCGCTCAAAGCAGTCCTTAAAAAAAGCTTGTCAGTCATATTTTTTACTCAAATAAAAGGAGTTTTATAATAAACATTATTTTGACATATATGTACTCTAGGTAATTTGTATTTAATTTATATTTTACTTACATTGTCCGAGTTTAACATTTCAGATGTTTTATGATAATATCTTGTTGGAATTAATCCTTCTTGTAGACAATTTAAATCCGTACATATAAGAGAGTAGTCTAGATTTGGGGAAGCACTGCACCTAGCATATTTTTAACTTGAACAACGTTGTTGCCCCTATGAATCCGTCTCTTAGCGGATTCAAACTCTGCATAGTTCGTGGGTTCATATGATACGTTGGAAAACTATATTTTGATGGTTTTGTTACGTGAAGGGTGCCGAGTCGAGCTAACCATCTCTAAACTTGAATATATCATATAAAAATTCGTAATATAACTCGAGCATTTATTTATCATTATGAAACTTGTGATGAAAACTCATGGAAATTTATGTGGAAAAATAGTAAGAATCTATCTCCTAAAACTTGATCCAAAATCATCATCATTTTAATGAGGAGGAACCCTTTTTTATAGCCAAAATATCACAATTGGGCTTGCCACATGTAAACTTTTCTATGGGACCAAGTGTCAAATTTTTATAATATCACTTGTCATAATACACATGGTGGTATCTCATATAGTTAGTTTAAATAATTACTAGAGCATTGTCTAGTTTAATCCGCCAAGTTCGGAGTATACGTGATATATTAGTCACGTGTAATAATATTGCAGTTAATATAGTGCCCGGATATCAGTAAAGCTTGATAAACCATTTAACCTTATTTTATCAAATATGCGGAGTTCATTATTTAAACCCATCCTACAATACCCGAATCAATTAATGCTATGACTTTTATCTCATATTCTTTGATAATAATTAAAGTTACTTATAAGCGTCGTTTTGTAAATTAATTTGGTTCATGATCTTATTGATGGTCAGGTTCTTCTGTCTTTTTCTATTTCATGATTATTTGTATCAAGTTGTTATGGTTGAGATTTTATTTCACTTTCTTCGGAGGAGACGACTTGTTGCTTTTTAAGAGTTTGATTTACTTTTAATATAGTGACATCTTATTTTAGTTTTTTTCTTTACTTTTTAGTTCGAGATCCTTGATATCTTATTTAATTATGAATACTTATTATTGGAGATATTGTAATGTGTTGTGAGTTTTAAATCTTTTTAAAGTATTTTCAAGACTCATTTTGATTTGTTTATTTATACTACTTCTTTCCTTTGTTAATAGTTTTCTAAATTTTGAAATGTATTGTGATTTTAATTCTCATTTTTTTATTTTTGTTAATTAAATCAGTTAATAATACTAATAAAAATTGAAGAACAATTAAGAACGTATGAAGATCAGACAAAAGATTAAAATTAAAATAACTGAAATTAATATTGAAATTATACTAACTGAAAGTAAACTTACAAAAGATCAGTGAATAATATAATCCGTTGAAGTGGATGAACTTGAAAGCATAATTGAATGTTTACAAGTATGATAATTGATAAGTGAGAGAATTTTGAGAGATAGAGAGAGAGAGGGAGAAAGTTAAGAGAAACTCTAAAATGAACTCTTCCTTAGATTAATGACTTATGAGCTTATTTATAGCCACTTTAACTCGACTACTTAACTTTTGTCAGTTTTCTTATATTGTGAATTTGATTGTGATTTTCTATATTTTTATAAAATTCATTATTTTCTTTATTGTAAAATTTATTATTTTTAAAATAGTTTCATATATATATTCATGAAATGAACCCATTCAATTTAATAAATACCTAAAATACACCCAAGCGAATTTCATAAATGCTCTCGTAAATCACTGTGCAACACCACATTTGTTGCAGAGTCACGGATACTGGATTGTGAAAATAATTGGGTCGCATCATGAATGTCGTTGGGGTTAAGCAACCCCATGTAATCCACCATGCCTTCCCTATCACCGGGCTACCATAACGGAAGATCAATTATTTCCCATTCATCTTTGAAGATCATATTGTGGAAAATGATACAAGTCATCTTGATGCGCCCTAAACCCCTTCCGCTTGTTAAGATCAAGAAAGACGCTTCCAAACTCAACCCACTCTACTCTTTATAAAATAACTCAAATTTTATCTTTGAAAATAATGTCCGATAACTTTTCTTAAGTCAATTATTGGATATTTAACAACTACTTTCGAAATAGTTAAATCGTCTACCAAAAATAATTCCCCTTTTACTTACGAAAAATCACCATGCTCGCCTAATAATGATTTATAAGTAAGCCCTCGCTTCAACAGTGTCTACCTGCCAGTAGGGAGTATAACACCACTGATAAGTTAGGCATTTTACTATGGCGAAGCGAGATCGTAAAATACAAAAATCTCGTTCAACATTCTTTCGCGCACCCTTTTGACACCAGACAAATTGCCTTTATTTTACATTTTTTATTTGTGAAATTATTTAGACAAAAGTATACAATTTTAGATAGATATCGTTGATGAGGTAATAACTTGTGTCATGCGAGCGTTCATTAATAACATAATTCCATTTAAGGGGCCAATCACGTATGAGCTCCTCGAAAACGTCCGACTGATCAAGCACGCTGAAGTTATTATTTGAACTAGACATATCAGAAAACACATGCCAGAATCAGAGGTTATAGTCAACTACAAACTCTAGTATGATTATGCCCTTCTTGTAATGATCTCTATGTGTACTTTGCTAAGCCACTGAGAAAAATTTCACTCTTAATGCATGCAACCTATGCTATCTAGAATCCCTGTACAATCCCGTTTCTCATTCTTTGCGAGTAATCGATGGACATCTTGGGCTATAAGTATTCACAAGTACTGAGTCAAACATATGGTGTAAATCGCGTCGCAAAACCACTTCAACATCTCAATAAAAGTACTCTTTGTAATTCTGATATACTTATCAATTAAATCGATCGAGTACTCGTACAAAAACATTCGGAGAGTCGCGATCATTTTCTACAAGCCAGAAAAACACCACTTTCACGTGTATCTTGTTTTTTTATGAAATAATTATCGTAAGATGATATTCACTAAAGAATACAGAGGAACAATGACCGCCTCTGGGGAAACCATACCAAAAAATATCGACATCGTACATTGGGGCCTCATCAAAATAATCTATGATTAGTCGTTGATGTCTTCCTTCCCTATCTTCGTCGATGATCTTTTGACTGGGTGTTGATCACCATCGACGCAATCACTTCATCTCCACGCCGATCTTTAAAAGTCGGGGAATTACACTACCCATCGCGTGCAACATTTGTTCGTCATGGTCTTCATCAAATAATGTACCATCATGAATTTTGTTGAGGGATTTGTTGGATGTAAAAGACATTATGCCAAAAAGAAATTAAATTTTAAAATCTATAATTTACTACAAGTTAATATCGGTGGGAAAATTATTAAATTTACGGTGCATCTATACACGTTTGAAAACTAATCGGTAAACTAATGTGGGGGTGGGGGTAGGGTAGACAACTCACTAAAGCAATTTTTTGGTTACCAGACAAACTTGATTTTAAGCACTTAAACATGTCCCAGTAAATTTATGTGTAAAATTATTATTTTGGGTGTAATCTTCAACTATTTATAATGTGTAGTTTTCATTGTAAAGATTGAAGACATTGTTATTCTTTTTTCTCATATGTGAGAACATTTTGTATTCTGATCATGGTAGCCAAAGATGATATATTTCATCATTCCCTAAGGGCCCGTTTGGTTGCGTAAATTATTTAATTTTATAAATTGATCAATTTGAAATGAATAGATTGTCGATGTATTAATTGTAAATGGGTTTAAATCTAATTTGTGGTGTGTTTGGAAAAGAAAAATGGAGTTATTTACTTTTGATGTGTGTGTATGTGCGTGTGTGTGTGTGTGAATGTGTAGAGAGAGAGCGAGAGTAGTATGGTGAGAGGTACTTTATGGGAGTGGTGCATTTAAGATTCATGTTGTAATTATAAATTGTGCAATTTCAAACTTTTGGTGAAATGAACTAATTTACGTTTTTATGAATCAACATGAATTGGTTCATTTTTGAATTTGTTCATTCTTACAACCAAACACTAATAATAAGACAATTCATGAATGAGTTAATTTTAAATGGGCTAATTTATAATTTTGGGGACAACCAAACAGGCTCTAATTTATTTGGCATGTAACAGTTTAATAAATTTAGAATTTACTTTGTAAAAGATAGACACTGACATCAAATCTCACATTGAACTATCTTTAGTTTAATTAAAAAAATTGTCAAGACTCGATGCAAGTGCAAAATGTTATAAATTAAGGATTGATAAAAAGTAAAAAGAGATACATCTTCGAGATTAATATAAAGAAAGATGGATAATTAGGTCCAAAATAAAATTTGGCACTTAAGGCACGTTTACACGTAGTATATATTAGTAAAGGGTTAATATAGGGTATGTGTGATGATTCAATGCCTATAATTTGATATATTATATGAAAGTCTTCGAAGATGTGACAAATAATGACTCAATTTGTTGACATATTTGGTCCAATAAATTACATTTACTATGTATGAGCTAATCTATACTTTCAATAATTTGTTATAATTGTATCCATTTTTTCAAGACCCGATCGATTATAAGATGTTTTTGTCATTTTTATTATTATTTATGTTAATGACAACTAGTAAACCCGTAAAGAGTTTAAGATGTGTTTGTAACCTCAATTTCATGCTTTGGAATTGAAATTGAATTTTTTGTAGTTCAAAATTTAAAAAATTTGAACTTAAAATATTAATATTCCAATTCCAATTCCAAGCCATGAAATTGGAATTCTTAAACGATTTATGTAAATTTGAAGGCGTAATATTTGAATTTAAATTTATGTATCTTTATACAAGTTTGTGTGATTATAAAAGAGATTTTGATTGCATTTTATTTTAGTGTCATTTTGACAAAATCTCCTTTAAAATGACCCTTGATTCTATAGTTAAAAAAACTAATTTTTATGAAAAATTAGAAAAGAGATAAGGGTTTTGTGATTAGAAGATTATATATTAAATTCTGCATTCAAAAATATTCGATCTTTTAAAGAAAAAAAAAACTTGTTTGACATGCTAGTAAATTAGGTAAATAAAGAGAAAAACAATAGTTGTTTTTTGTTTTAGTCCCATTTTTTAAGTTTTGTTTGTCTCTCATCCCATATTTTTTTGAAGTTGTTTTAAGTCTTATAACCGCCCTTAACTTTCCTAAACTTTCATGTAACATTTTCTAACCGCTCATATCCTTTTTTGTAGAGAATGACAAGTATAGAAATATAGGACCAACGACAAAAAATAATGACATGAGACATATATTCAAAAAAATAGGACGAAAAACTTATAATCCAAAAAAAAAAATTGTGTTTTCAATATAAAGTTTGAATAATCTTTATTAACCACGCCTTTTGGTTTAGTAGTATAACACTATCGCTCGGACGGTTTTAGGAGTGAATTGTGTTTGATCCTCCAGTTCGATATTTGATACTGTCAAAATAATATGTAACCAACAAAAATTAAAAATCGCAAATAAAAATTAATCGAGATACGCATAAATTGCCCTCAACATATCCTGATGTGCTAGAAAAAAAAAATGTTGTCTTCCCTTTTATTTACAAGTATTAAGAGTAGGTTATCGATTTTACGAACCGTCGATTGTCCTCGTGATTCTCAACTAGAATAAGCAGGCAGACGTATTCCCGACAACAACCCTAACACAACCCCCACTCTGACTCTGACCACAAAACAAAGAAAACCCATTTGAATAATCAAACCATTTTCTCTCTTTTTTTAATCTTTTCTATTCCTGTTACTTTTCAATCACAGAAACACACACTTGCTCAATAATTCAAAACCGCACCACTTTCTCCTCATTTTCTCCCGAACCAACTTTTAAATGTCCTTTTCACTCTCATCTCATCTCATCTCATCTCCGATGGCAAATCTCGTAATATATTGCACCAAGTTGACCAAAGTTTACGATACCCCTCCAGAAACCTTGTCCTCTTTTTCTGATCACGATAATAGCTGTCTCAACTTTCACAAGCTACACCCATGCTGTTTATCTACCTCAATCACCAACCCTTAGATAGTGGGACCCAGCCAGTTACAGTACGCCATACCACACTGTACTACTCCCTCTCAGTCCAGTTCTGAACCAAGCTGAAAGGACAGCTGTCAGCTGGAGATTCCAAGCCGATGTAATCGACCGGCTTAATGGGGGTCCACATATCTGCACTTATATCTATCTATTGATATGTCCTAGTGCTTATAAGGTTGATACGAGGAACAACTTATGTAGAGCTATCTGTCGACTCTTTCTATAAAAATCGCCATTTCTGCAAGTAATGTCGTATTTATTTTCTCCGCACGATAGAGTAGAGAGAGAAAGTAAAGAAAGAAAGAGAGAGAGAGAGAGAGAGAGACGTATACATATAGATATATATAGAGAGAGAAAATGAGAAAGAGCAACTAGAGAGAGAACATTCATTTCGACATCGAGCTCTTCGTTTCTGGGTTGTGTATTCAATCGATCCCTTTGTTCCTTTTGAAGGTAAGCGTCCTCCAAGCTCCAATATTTACTTTCAACTGTTTCTTTATCTTTTTCTCTCTCTATATCTCTATATGTATTTATCGATATATGTAGATGTAGATATGTATCTCCTGACTTGCTTTTGCTGCTTGGATTCCAATTTTAAAGCTGCTTTGGCGTCTCTGATCTTTCAAATAAGCCATCTTTTCTTTTATTTTTTCGCTTTTTCTTCGATTGTGGTTGATATTTGTCGGTGCATGAAAAACCCATATAATGATCTGGTGTGAAATGGTCTTGATTGAAGATTAGTCTTACATGATCTAATTTCTGGTTTGAGTTTCAAATTTCCTGATGGTATTTTTTGTTTTATTTTTGTTGGAATTTTGAAGCTCGTGCCTAGCAATAAACAAGAGATCTAATAAATTCATTTATTTTATGAACCTAGTAGTAGGTAACAGCCCCGTTTACTTAATTATTTATTTTGTTGTTTAACAGATCTGTTCATATATTAGCCTAATTGTCTATTTCTGGAGTTGAAGACTGCGTAGTTGCAATGTCATCTCTCAGTAGAGAGCTTGTGTTCTTGATCTTGCAATTCCTAGATGAGGAAAAATTCAAGGAAACTGTTCACAAGTAGGTGGATTTTGATTTTAATAGTATGTGTTTTCTTTTGTGTAATTATTTCTAAATTTTTGGCATTCATTGGGTTTTTTGGATAATAGGCTTGAACAGGAATCTGGGTTTTACTTTAACATGAAGTATTTTGAGGAGGAAGTACATAATGGAAATTGGGATGAGGTTGAGAGGTACCTCTCTGGTTTTACAAAAGTTGATGACAATCGATATTCAATGAAGATATTTTTTGAAATAAGGAAGCAGAAATATCTTGAGGCATTGGACAAGTAAGCTTCTAAATATGTTGGGCATGCTTACGCTTATTCTCACCGTAAAAATATGATGTTCACAAATAAAAAATTGAACATTTGATTTTTAATTAGGCATGATCGGTCCAAAGCGGTAGAAATCCTAGTGAAGGATCTAAAAGTTTTTGCATCATTTAATGAAGACCTTTTTAAGGAGATAACTCAGCTGTTGACGCTAGAGAATTTCAGGTAATAAAGGATAAATTTGTCACAATCCACTTTAAAATGGCTATAGAAAATATATTCAATATGTGCTATTGTATTGCAGGGAGAATGAACAGCTGTCCAAATATGGAGATACAAAATCCGCAAGAGCGATAATGTTGGTTGAGCTCAAGAAACTTATTGAAGCGAATCCCTTGTTCCGTGACAAATTGCAGTTTCCTAACCTCAAAAATTCGAGGTTACGAACTCTTATTAACCAAAGGTAACTTCATCGGATGTTTTAACACTCAAATTCAAATGTTTAGCTCACAATTACCTTTATAGCAACACGCAGCATTTTTTATTTGAATCGAAAACATCTACTGTGTTAATATATGCATCATATTAGGTGAGTCCTTGAGTGTTCTTTCTTTGGCACTTTCGTCGAGTATTTTGAAGACAACTTCTATAGGGTTTCCTACTTAACATTATAAGCACATAACCAAATTAGGATTCAATTTGGGTTTTTGAATGCTACTACATAAACAAATTGGATTGGCTCATACCTTATAAAAAATGGATTGGTTCATTTAAATATGTGCTTCATAATATTGAGGCGAAGTTCTCAGTTTAGACAACCTAGTTTGGCAGTATTACTGCTAATTAGCTTGTGTTGGCATTGATTATCTCCACACATCTCTGCAATGTTTAGCATTCTCAGAGAGAGAACTGACATTTTAGTTGTCTTGAAGCTTGAATTGGCAGCATCAGCTTTGTAAAAACCCAAGACCAAATCCAGATATCAAAACCCTTTTTGTTGATCATTCGTGTGGACAACCAAATGGTGCGCGTGCTCCATCACCTGCAAATAATCCACTGATTGGATCCTTACCAAAAGCTGGAGTGTTTCCTCCTCTTGGTGCACATGGGGTTCGTATTTGACATATCCAGTTATCTTATTAACTTTGTTTCATCGTGGTTATGTAGTGTTCTTATTGTGTCTTAATTTACGTGTTTAGCCTTTCCAACCTACACCAGCAGCAGTTGCATCTCCCCTTGCTGGTTGGATGTCTAATCCTCCTACAGTTTCTCATCCGGCGGTGTCCGGTGGAGCGATTGGTCTCGGTGGTCCGTCTATTTCAGGTAGTAAATTTTGTTAAATTGCTACCCTGCTGCTCTGGGTTTTGCTAATTTGAGGCTTTATATATGTTCCATGGTCGCTCTGTTATTAATAGACTCGTTTCATCTTTTGTCATATAGCTGCATTGAAGCATCCTAGGACTCCGTCAACAAACCCTTCTTTAGACTATCCTTCAGGGGATTCCGAACATGTAGCCAAAAGAACAAGGGCCATGGGGATATCTGATGAGGTATTTGATTCAGTTGGCATTACCTTCATTTCCCTTTACAATTACAAATTTCTTCCCTAGTTTATGAATTCATGCTCAAATATTATTATGTTTTAATATCACTATTTAATTAATGTACGTTTACTACATACAGGTAAATCTTCCTGGTAATGTGATGCCTGTTTCATTCCCGGGGCACAGTCATAGTCATAGTCAGGCTTTCAATCCACACGATGACGTGCCCAAGACCGTTGCACGAACTTTGAATCAAGGCTCATCTCCAATGAGCATGGATTTTCATCCAATTCAACAAACTCTACTTTTAGGTATTTTTTTTTCTTTTCTGATGCCCACTGTTACTTTATAGCATTATTATTTTTTAATTTCCTTGGCGTGTTGTCTTTTTTAATTGGTATTCTCTCTGGTTTTCACAATGTGATGCACCAGTTGGTACGGATGTGGGAGACATTGGATTGTGGGAAGTTGGTTCGAGGGATAGATTGGTTCTCAGAAACTTTAAAGTTTGGGATCTTGGTCAATGTTCCATGCCTCTTCAGGTCTGCCCTTTTTTATGATTAGTAAAAAGATGCCCTCAATTGTTATGTGTAATGTAATGCAGCCTAAAGCTTTCACAATTGGAATATCTGTAACCCTAATGTTTACGTATTGTACTCAGGCTGCTTTAGTTAAAGATCCTAGTGTCTCTGTTAACCGTGTAATTTGGAGCCCAGATGGCTCACTTTTTGGTATGCTCTCTTCATAAATGTAATGTACAATGTGAGTATAATTAGCAATGAAGTGGACTTATATTTTTTTAATGTTTTATGTGATCCTTCTGTTAAACAGGAGTTGCATATTCAAAGCACATTGTACAAATATATTCTTATAGTGGTAATGATGATGTAAGGCAGCATCTAGAGGTGAGTTTTGTCCATGTTTGCTGACTCTCTCTCTCTCTCTCTCCCTCTCTCTGAAACTGATGCTGGTTTATTTCATCCTAGATTGATGCTCATATTGGAGGAGTAAATGATCTTGCATTCTCTCATCCGAATAAGCAACTTTGTGTGATAACCTGTGGGGATGACAAGACCATCAAGGTTTGTTTGGCATAAACCGTATTTGATTTTTACTCACCAAATTGTAGACTACGTTTATTATTGTTTATTAGTGGTTGATTAGCAAGTCCTTTTCATATACTTGGTGAGTTTAGGTTTGGGATGCTGCAACTGGTACAAAACAGTACACTTTTGAAGGTCACGAGGCTCCTGTCTACTCTGTATGCCCTCATTATAAAGAAAGCATTCAGGTAACAATTCCATTACTTCCAAGTCTTGGATACTTTTAAGCTTGTCATTTTGTTTTTTTGTTTTCTCGAGACTTCATCTGCTCTTGATGACGTACTTATGCCTTCTGTTTCAGTTTATATTCTCCACAGCTCTAGATGGAAAGATAAAAGCGTGGTTATATGACAATTTGGGATCTCGGGTTGATTATGATGCTCCCGGTCGATGGTGCACAACAATGGCCTACAGTGCTGACGGAACAAGGTTGATTCATCTGACTCGAATGTGTTAATGGACTCTTTTTCTTTTGCTGATGCATGGTCAGACTATATACTCGTAAACTTTTATGATTTATGTTTAAAATATGCTGGTTTGGGGGGTATTGCAGGCTTTTTTCATGTGGGACCAGCAAAGATGGAGAATCACACATTGTTGAATGGAACGAAAGTGAAGGGGCTGTGAAGAGAACCTACCAGGGGTTCAGAAAACTATCTAAGGGTGTTGTGCAGTTCGATACAACTAAGAATCGGTTTTTGGCAGCTGGTGACGATTTTTCCATTAAATTTTGGGATATGGATAGTGTTCAACTTTTGACAAGTATCGATGCAGATGGAGGTCTTCTAGTAAGTTCGTTATAACAAATATCAATTTGGGAAAACATTTCAACGATGTTATGGACTGGGTCTTAATTTTTCCCTTTCATGAATTTTAGGCAAGCCCACGTATCCGGTTCAACAAGGATGGTGCTCTGTTGGCCGTTTCTGCTAATGAAAATGGTATCAAGATTTTAGCAAATTCTGATGGTCTTCGAATGCTACGAACATTTGACAATCATTCTTATGATGCTTCAAGAGCTCCTGAAACTGCGAAGGTGGCGCTTTAAATAACTAAATTATTGCCTGTTATCACACCTGCATTAAATAAATTTGACTTACATGTTTTTACACTTTTACCCCTCATGTAGCCTGCAATAAACCCAATATCTGCTGCGGCAGCTGCTGCAAGTAGCGCTGGACTTGCAGACAGGGTTGCCTCTGCAGTTGCTCTCTCTGGAGTGGTTCGTGTCATATGCTTGCTTTCTATTACCAGCAGACCTTTAATCTCATTGTTATATTGTTTTTTCATCCTTGTTAAGTGAGTTGAATATATAATTAATCCAATACCTATTAACATGCAAATCTGCATGCTAGAATGGGGATTCCAGAAACATGGGGGACGTCAAACCTAGAATAACTGAAGAATCCAATGACAAATCAAAGATTTGGAAGCTCACTGAAATTAGTGAACCTTCCCATTGTCGAACTTTGAAGCTACCCGAGAACATGAGGGTAACTAAGGTATATTTTTTTCATTCTTATATTTTAAGATTTACTTCAATATATCAATATATCAATATATCAATATTTTTGTTACGCATGCAAATTGTTGTCCCCATCTTTATCCACTCCATTGTTGATAATTACAGATATCAAGGTTGATATATACAAATTCAGGTAGTGCTATTTTGGCATTGGCATCAAATGCTATTCATCTGCTATGGAAATGGCAAAGAAGTGACCGTAATTCCAATGGCAAGGTAAGAAGGGTGTCAAAAAACGGAGTTATTTTTATTTTTGGGTCCATTAGTTCTTCATAACTCAGTTTAGGGTCCAGAGTTGTGACTATTTACATCAATTTCCCTTTTGGGATACTTTTGTGAAAAAAGGTGTTGCGAAATAGAACCCAAAATGCAAATAGTGAAAACTTTGGACCCCAAAGTTCATTAAGAAGAGCTTTTGGACCCCAAAGTACAAAGTGACCTAAAAATATATTTTCACCTCTTCATTTTTGGGATGTGATATTAAATTTAAAGTGGATGGTTCGTTGTGTAGGCAACAGCCAATGTTGCACCCCAATTATGGCAACCATCAAGTGGCATCTTAATGACAAATGATATGACTGACACTAACCCTGAAGAGGCTGTGCCCTGCTTTGCTTTATCCAAAAACGATTCTTATGTGATGTCAGCATCAGGAGGAAAGATTTCCTTATTCAACATGATGACTTTCAAGGTAAACATATGAACATAGAAAATCTTCTCCTAAAATTTGGTTTTCTCTCTCTGGTGAACATCATTTGACTAAATCTCGACTCCATCTGGGCATGTGAAGACAATGACAACATTTATGCCTCCACCACCTGCTGCAACATTTCTTGCTTTCCATCCCCAAGATAACAATATTATTGCCATTGGCATGGACGACTCCACAATCCAGATATATAATGTCCGTGTGGATGAGGTAATGTTATATTATACAGTTTTTAAATGTCAAGTACAGTTTATAGATGATTATCAGAAGCTTGGGCTTAACAAGCAACGTTACTTACCAAATTATTGATTACAACTTTCCTGGTGCAGGTGAAAAGCAAGCTTAAAGGCCATTCTAAAAGAATTACTGGACTCGCCTTCTCTCATGTATTGAATGTGTTAGTTTCATCTGGAGCAGATGCTCAGGTTAATAACTGTTTCAATTTTTACGTGTACTTACAGTTATTGCAATAAAGTTCTAACGTCCGGGTAAAATAGCACTGCCATCAGATCGTCCACATTTTTCATCAAATATTCACACGCTTTGAAATTTGTAACTATACTTGCTTTAGTGTACTCCCTAGTCTCAAATTAAGAGACACTTTTCTTTTGGGGACAGCAATCACGTTTCTAAAATTTAACTACTCAGTGGTATGCGGTTTCAAATTTGCACTATAGCAAAACTATTTCAACACTAATTCAACTCAGGTTACCTTATTAATTTGAATTGAAGTGTAAATTTGGAAGAACAGGATTTCTTTAAAATGTTCATTTTTAAACAACTAAATTTCAGACGGATGGAGTAAATATAACTTGTGTTGCTATGATACTGTTCTATATCAATTGTGTGGGAAATAGTTCACGATTATCCTTTTCTTTTAGGATTCCAAGATGGCTTTATGATCTTTTCTTCTACCTATTTGATTTTCCCTTCTAGACTTGTTCAAGAAAACTCTCGTCCGGATCTAAATATAACCACTTACATATTTCAGGCTCTAAGTGTGGTGCTCAGTCATGCTGTTAACATCAATTCTCTCTCTCTCTCTCTCTCTCTCTCTCTCTCTCTCTCATGTATTTCTTCTCCAGCTTTGTGTGTGGAGTTCTGATGGATGGGAAAAGCAGAAGTCCAGATATTTGCAAGTTCCATCAGGGAGAGCGCCAACAGCCCAATCAGACACACGCGTACAATTTCATCAAGACCAGATCCACTTCCTTGTTGTACACGAGACTCAACTTGCTATATACGAAACTACAAAACTAGAATGTGTAAAGCAGGTACATTCTTTAACATTATAATGCACTTTGTTGTAGAACTAACAGTTTCCCTTCAGTCTTTAATGTTTAACCCTTTCTCTTTCAGTGGGTCCCACGTGATTCTGCTGCTCCAATTTCTCATGCAACATTTTCGTGCGATAGTCAGCTTGTATACGCCAGTTTCTTGGATGCTACTGTTTGTGTATTTACTGCTTCTCACCTCCGTCTTCGATGTCGTATTAATCCCTTGGCTTATCTTTCACCTAATGTCAGGTATTTCTTTAGCTGTCGCAAATTTGGGTTTCTTTGCCTTTATTTCTTTTTAAGTGGGGAAAAGAAGGGGGGGAGGAGGGTGGGGATATCAAGGCGAATATCTAGCTTCAATGGGATATCTAGCTGTTAATTTTATCTGTTTTCAATTTTGTATAAACATGTAAAGGGGGGCTACTTGACCTTTAGACACTATCTAATATAGCCAAAATTTATAGTTGTAATACGTTTATGCAATTACCATATCCCTGCATACAAATCTCCATCACATGGAATGATCAAAGCAGATACATGTTATAACACAAATTTCCAATATTCACTGCAGCAATTCAAACGTGCACCCGCTAGTGGTTGCTGCACATCCGCAAGAACCAAATCAGTTTGCATTGGGTCTATCAGATGGTGGCGTTCATGTTTTTGAGCCCCTTGAATCTGAAGGCAAATGGGGGGTTCCTTCACCAGTTGAAAATGGGTCATCAAGCGGTGTACCAACGACACATGCAGTTGGAGCTTCAGGCACAGATCAAGCCCAGAGATGATCAAGCGGTTGTCGGAGCACAAGTTCTTTTAAACATTTTGCTAGCTGGGCAATTCCAAATTTGGTACATGCCTCCTTGATCTGTAAAATACCTATTATTATTGTTGATTAATTTTATTGCTAGCGATTATAATATATTATTTGGCTCTTCTTACACATTTTGTGTTGCTTTTCTCTCTGGTGCAGTTTTCCCAGTGCAGGATATGTAATTTACTTAGTGAATGACTAGCAGACAGTGTAGATCTAACATGTTGGAGTAAAATACTTTGTAAGGTAAATGTTTTAGAGTATTAATAGTGAAATGCTTTATTTTTTTTTCTTTTCTTCTCTTTCCTGAAAAGGAATTTATTCTAGGCTATTATTCTCTCCGTTTATGTTTATATTCGTTGGTCGTTGGGGTCTGGCAGTCCTGTTTGTGAATGAAGTTGCCTGTTGTTGGAAATTTCATTACTTAAATCTGTCTGCAGCTTTCATCACCTTTTCTTTTCTTTTTCCTTTTTGTGAACTTCACTCATAGTAAATAGTAGGACAAAAACATCAGAAAAAGCTCCGTCAAGAGAATCATAACCTGACCTTAAACACACTACAACCCGCTTGGAAAAGTAACACATTCTAAACTAAGTCGGGAGGCCTAAAATTTTATCAACTTCTAACGAAATCAAATTTAAAAAAAAAATTGTTTATTTTTATCTTCATGCTTCCTCCTTATGAAACTTCATTTTCTCCTCTGTTTGCTGCAAATACAAATGGGGATTCATATGTGGTTTTTGCTACTGAAATTTGGCTGGACATCAGTTGCATATTTCATGTATGGTTGCATTATCAGGGTTTCCTGTACTTGCATTGAAATGCACCCCAGTATTCGGTAACAATCAAAATATGGTCGTCTTATCATATTAAATTGATGGTGGAATACTATTCGTTTGTAACTTTTGGTGAAGCTTGAAAAGCCTATTATTCTTCCTTTTTTTTTTTTTTAGAAAAGCTTCAACACCGTCAAAAACATTATTGGAAAGCGTTGGTGTCTGATTTTGGTTATTCAGAACACTATAGCAGATAATAAGGATGAGAGAAAATGTCACGCACAACATGACAAGAATTAAGCTATACCATATGTGAGGAAATATATTCATCAAAACATATGTTTATGTGTCTTCAGAATGAAAAATATTATAGTCATTGAATTAAGGGAGCTTTATAGAGAAAGGTCCAATTTAACTCGAAGTGTATAAAAATAGGACACTCCACATAATTTTATAAATTTAGTTCGTGTACAAAAATTACCATGAAAAATTATCAATATGCCATTTGACAATTCATATAAGAAAAAATCCATCAAAATTGTAAAAGCCCATAACTTCAAATCTACAAATTCAAAATTCACAAAATTTATATATTTGAAATCTACTCGTCGAGATCTATCCAACAAAAAACTTATTGGATATTTTTTGACAAAAAAATCGAAACCGATAAATTTACTATTTCACTAAAACCTCCATTTTTTTCAGCGAAAACTCCTTTTTTTCGGCGAACATTATATTTTTTTCGACAAAAAACTTTCTTCTTCAGCGTTGGTAATAGTGCTGCTGGCGCGGACAAAAAAAATGAAAGAAATAGACGAAGGGAGAGTGAAACGAGGAGAGAGAAACAATTCAGCGAGAATTTCGACGATCTCCGGTGAGGATTCCAGTGGGTGGGGTGGAGGTGGGGTTATGTGTTTATTTTTAGAAGCGTTTTAAATGAATTGACTAGGGTATAAACATAAATATCTCTTTAATTAAAAAAAATGAAATTATTTGTTTTGTGTACTCCTAACTGTAAAGGGACCACACAAATAAATGTTATTGTACCATGGGGACTAGATTTATAAATTTGAAAATCATTGTCCTAAAATTCAAATATAGGAAGGAACATGACATTGACCTTAATTCTCTATTGAATTAAATATATCTGGAGATAACTACCAGAAAAAACTTGGATTTTTTACCTCTAGTGATGAATATCACAAAACCCTTGTAATATATTTTATTTCTTTTTTGAAAATGGTTATAATTTATTACAAACACCACATATCAAGCATCTATTTAGATTGAGTTTGTTTTTTTTTGTCTAAATCTAGTTTTAAATCTGAATCTGAAAAGTATGTTTGTTTTTTTGTCTGACATCATAACTATTCAGAGATAATTATAGACGTTAGTCTCTTAATTAAAAAAATACTATTTAATATCTCTTAAGTCTTAGTGATTCAGATTCAGACTTAAGAACTAAAAACAAACAACGACGCATGGGTATTTTCTCCTTTTTCTCTCCCAAACTTCGATTTCTCTCTCTAGCCCTAATAAATCTTTATTTAATGAAATTTCATTTCTCCATTATCTTACCTTTCAACAACCCAAACTTTGTTGTTTTCTTAAAACAAACATGATACACATTTTCTTTAAGATTTTTGGGATTAAAAAATAAGCATAATTTGAAAATTAAATCCCTTATGTACTACCCCCCCCCCCCCCCCCCCCCCACAACACACACACGCACACAAAGAAACAAATGTACAACTTGTTGAAAATTTGTTGCCTAGGTATCGAGGAAGATTTTTAGCCAAATATCACGTGGTCCTCACTAAATAACGCATATCCACGTAAAAGTTGTCAGTAACACCACATAACTCTTTTCCTTTTGATCGAGTTGAGTTACAATATGCCTAAATTAAAAACTTATAGGGTCCGTTTGATCGCACAAAAATTCCAAGGCAAATTCCCAAAAGTTGAAAAATTATGCTATTTTTCAGTTTTTAGGCTGTTTGATAGCTTTAATTTGCCCTGAAATTTGTTTTCTATGTACAACACCCCTTAAGCACAATTTGTCACCCTAGGGTGGAATTCAATTAATTGGGGGGGGAGGGGGGGGGGGGGTCAGGTTTTTGTTTGCCACCTTTGAGTGGCAAATCACTTAAAACCAATTTTTTTTTATAACTCTATATATTTCATAAATATATAAATATATATTGTTAATAAATATATAAATATATATTTCGTATATTTTAATATATATTCGTATATTTTATATATTTTAGCACATATATGTATATTGCATATATTTCGTATATTTATATATATTTCATATATTTATATATTTCGTACATTTATATAATTTATATAATTCATATATTTTAATATATATTTATATTTCGTAAATTTTGTATATTTCATATATTCCTTATATTTAATATATATTATTTACAAAATATATATTCATAAATACATAATATATATGTATATATTCATATTATATATGTATATATTCTGTAAATAATATATATTTAGTATACATATATATAGAATATAATATTCTGTATATATGTAAATATATATTCTATATATATTTGTATATTCTGTAAATAATATATATTTAGTATATTCAGTATATAATATAATATATGTTCATATATTCATTTTGTACATTATTAAATGTACAAAATCTATGAAAATATAATATATTATTTACGGAATATATTCATATATTAAATATATTATTATATTTAATATATGAATATATATTATATTATTTGCGAAATATATATATTCCGTAAATTATTATTAATTTTTGCAAAAATATACAAAATATATGAATATTCCGGAAATTAATAATAATTTACGGAATATATATATTCCGCAAATTATATTAATTTCCGGAATATATATATTCCGCAAATAATATAATATATATTCATATATTTTGTATAATTAATAATATATATTTATTATTATATATATATATTCCGTAAACAAATTTTTCACATTTATATCTATTTTCCAGCTTTTGCGTTTGATAGAAAATGTGAAATATTGATGATTTTCCAACTTGTATTAAACAGACACAAGTTGAAAAATATTTATTTGCCTTCGAATTGTTTGCCCTAGAATCAAATGTCCTGGAATCATTTGCATTTTTTCAGTTTTCTATCAAACGGACCCATAATTTCAATTTTGTGAAGTTTGTACATAATAGGTTGTTTCCTATCATCAAATCTTATTATTTCGGCGAAAAGTCACTGGGAGAAAATGAATATTCTCCGCTGAGTGGAACGAGTTATGTGGTGTTAATGGGAACTTTTCGGTGGATATGCGATGTTACTGAGAACTCGGTCGCTTTGGGTCGCGTTTTTGCCTTGAGAATCGATGACTTCCCCCTGAATCACCTAGTTGATAAGATTTTGAAGACTTTACTATTTTGAGTTTATTTGGTAGTTTATAGGGTTTTATATTAAATTTTATGTTTCTTTTATGTCTAAAATTTATATAATCGTTTATTAAGTTGGTTAATTGACAAACAAGGTTAGGTTTTTTGAAATATAAGTTAATGATTATGTATATATATATATATATATATATATATATATATATATATATATATAGAGAGAGAGAGAGAGAGAGAGAGAGAGAGAGAGAGAGGTGTTTGGTGGCGAGGTTAGGGTTAGAGTGGTGGCGAGGTTAGGGTTAGAGGTGGATAAATTTGCAAAAAGAATTTGTGCATTGTATGGAGTTTAAAATAAAATCTATTTTTTTGTGGTTTTGCCTGTTATTTTTTAAACTTTAAAAATTGGAAGAAAAAATAGTTGCCGCTAGTAAGAGATCTCATTATTTTTTCAAGCAATGTTAGGGACACTTTTTTTTATTACCTTTAACACGATATTAAACCAGTGTAAACCTGAACACATATGGCTGCTAACAAACCTAAATCATACAAGTTCATCTTGTTTGTTACTAAATGATAGAGAAACATATTCTTCTATGTTTTCTTTGTTTGGTCAAAAATTACCAAAGAGGAGGGAATGGATTAGTTTTTATAAAATAATTGAAAATTTAAAAATATTCACTCAAGTTTGTTTGAATTAAGAAATGTGTTAATCAATGAAGAGTTTTTTAATCAATTCAAAGAGTGCAAAAGCAAGTATAGTTTGTGTGAGCAAAATATGAGTGTGTGAACAAGTATATGTGTGTAAACTACTTATATAACAACTAGTATGTGGAGAGAGTTAGTAGAAAAAAAGTAACTTCGCAAACCCAAGGTTGTTCGACGTTTCACCTACACACTTTCAGGACAACACCCGAAGGATTTCACTATCATCCGTTATTTGCAGTGGAACCAACACCTTACAAGGAAATCCTACTTCCTTCCAACTTCAACAATCAAGGGAATCTTACATCCTTGCAACTTGCAAAACCAAGAGACAACCCGTATTGAACCAAGTGATAAAGGGAATACGACATTCTTACAAACTTGAAGCCAAGACCTCGTCGTCCTACAAAATACGAATGGAACTTGAGAATAATTTGAATCAAAATATTATATACAAACATTTATTTGAATGTTAAAGATCTCTCTCTAATAGTAGAGAACACTCTTCAAATAATAAAACGTATCTCTCTGGGTGCTTATTTTATCAAGTGTGCTAGAAATTTGATGTGTGAGAAACTTTGAAGAACTTTTGAGTCTGTGATGTAACTTTGAATGGAACTTTTCTAATCTTTATGAATCTTTGTGTTTAAGTAATGATTTACAAGTGTTTGAATCTTTGGTAGGTGTTTGAATGCTCAAGTGTGTGTTTTTCTTGTAAAATTATGTATATATAGTGTATGGATATAGTTGTTCGTGGGTATTCTTGTAAAGTTACAAATTGATTTGAAATAAAACTAGAAACTCTATGTCAATCCAAGAACATTAGGTTATCTTAATTCATGATTGAACCGCCATAATGTCATGGTTGTGTTTCCTCAATCATGAGTCGACTCAAAGTCTTGTGTTTCATCTTTTTGTTGAACAACTCGATTTTGCCTAATTTAGACACCTCAATCATCTTGGAAATTGATATTTTCTTTTTAATAATGTTTGAAGGATATGAGTAATAGTTTAGGTTTTCTAATGTTACGAGTGTGAAATATGTTATGAGCTAAGTTTGATAACTTTGAGAAGTATTATACTTACAACTTTATCCTAACACTCTAGGAGATTGCATTTTTGCACATTGAAACGAAAAAATCACCAATTAAAATTAATTTCATTGTGATGAGATTTACCAATAATTTATCATACATTTCATATTTTTGTCCGTTTTAAGCATATGCGCTAACTTATACGTCACTCTTTTTCCATTAATCTTTAACAAGCCAGAGACCCCTACAACATCAGTGAGAATCTCAACATCTCCAATGTCTAGATCCACAATCAACAATGCTACCCTTGAACTAACTCGAAAAAATCTTCTTTATAGATGAAGGATCTTTTGATTCCAATGCTTATGGAACCCTAAATGAGCCACAAATATCACAAAAACTCCCATGAATAAAAGTTCTAAAGTGTATGAAGATTAAGTGATAAAGTTTGTAAAATCACAAAGTTATTATTCCTCCTTGTTATTAATCAACCTTAAAAGGGGAGGTGATCAAATGGAATGAATAGAAGAAAAAAATAACAATAAGATCAAACTTATTAGCTCCCTTTTTTTCTAAAGTGTTTTAAGATAGGGTTATTTAGAAGGATAAGCTTAACAAAAAGGCTTATCTCTCTTGAAAATCTTAGAAGGTTATTTCGAAATGAAGAGCAGTGAATATTTTGTAGAAGAAAACCAAATGAGTAGGTTACCTCAAAATCAAGAGAAAATTAATTATCACATGATTTATTCCATCACAGTGTAAAAGACTATGTAGTGATATTAAGTCTAATCATAAGTCATAACATCCCAAAGGTGCCTTTTAAGCGCAATAAGATCTTTTGATCCCTCGTAAAAAAAGATATGCAGATAGGGTTGTTCGTTGAAGCGAACAAAAGCTTTGTTGAAACGAAGTTTTGACGACACCAGGTCGCGACCTATGCCATATAAAAAATTCTTTGAGGAAAGGCTCGGGTCGTGGGAAGTGAAGGGTACTTTCCCTAGAGTGAATGTAGCCTTCATTAAGTAAATCTCTAAAGAACACGTCGCAGTAAAAGCCAGAGTTTTTGATAAAACAGCCTCAGGTCAATGTTGACTACAAAAAAAAAAAAAACTAGTGTACCTGGACTTTTACAAAATATATTTTTCAAGAAAAATTTTCATACACATAAATTAATATGAAATTTGGTGATGTCAAACCACAAAAACACACTCAGAGTCTTGAAAAATATTTTGCATTTTTATTTTCTTAACTAAAACTGTGTGCTAAGTCATTTGGGTCCTTTTAACTTCATCCTATTAATGTGATCAACGTGGCTTTGAGGATGATGAGTTGGGTTCAAGACCTTGACTGTTCATGAAGTTTTCAGAGCAATAAAGATCAAGAGTCAAAGTATGTTTTGGAAAATGGAATAAGACAATCCAATAAAAGTAGGGCACATGAGTATACTATACACTCTCATATGTTATGTAGCTTTTTTGTTGATCCTTTTGAGTGATTGATGAGGCTTTGACAATTTGATGTAATTTTGACTATTCTTAAAAAAAATTGAATTTTTGTAATGCCTCCTTGCTTGTCTATTTGAGTTATTCTTGTTTAGATGAGCTTCAAATTGTTTAAACTTGCTTGCTGAGATATCTTATGCTTTGATTAATTGAGATTTGATTTATCCTTGTATTCCCCTGGTTGTATTGATGAAACTTTAATATATTGGGTGAAATGTGAGGTTCTCTTAACGGCTGCTTGATTGAGAGGTAGCCTTGTGTTCCATGACGTGATTCATCATGTCTTAAGTATTTTTTCTTAAACTCTACAACACCGGGAAGTTGATTACTCTTTATTTAACAATTGAATTGTTATCATTAAAATTATTTACTTATTGTTTTAGAACCATCTAGTTCAAAATCTCCCATTTCAAAAATTAATGTCTGGGAGAAACTCCCCTTTTATTGTAGAGTGATTTTTGAAAATATTTTCTCCCATTTTAATTGATAATATGTGCATCAAGTATATGGTGTATATATGCATGTCAAATGGAGCATTAAGTAATGTACCATATATATGATTTGATTATGTGGTATGTGTAATATGGAAGCATTATATATTGTGTGGCACTGTGTAGCATATGTATCAAAGTGTAAGTAAGGGACTAACATTTGATTGGTAATGTTTAAAAGTTATATGAAAATGTGCATTTAGAGAAAATTTCATAAAGTATCATAAAATTTTGTAATCCCAAGTTCTCTTCTTATGGGACAAATTTTTTATTCGGGAAACAGTTTTGTGAATATATCGATGAGTTGCTCTAGGGTTAAAACGAATTGAACTTCCACATCCCCTTAAATGTATTGGATTTCAATACGTTTTGTGCAAGAGTGTTGCACAAGATTTTTTGTTATACAAATGGCATTTGTGTTGTCACACAAAATTGGAATTTTGTTAAAAAATATCTAATAGTCCCCTAATTACTATATTATGTAAAATGTTTAGTGGTATTTTTTTTCTCGAAATTTTATTTTTCCAAATTTTGATCTATTTTTTGTGTTTTGGAACAATTTTTTCAAATTATGACATTTGGAGAAAATTTCATATCTCTTCTTATGGAACAAACTTTTTATTCAGGAAATAGTTTTGTGAATATGTCGATGAGTTGTTTTAGGGTTGAAATGAATTGAACTTCCACATCCCCTTTATAAAGTGGTCTTATATAAATGTATTGGATTTTAATATGTTTTGTTCAAGAGTGTTGCACAAGATTTTTTGTTATATATATGGCATTTGTCTTGTCACGCAAAATTGGAATTTTGTTGAAAAACATCTAATAGTCCCCTAATTATTACTTTGTGTACAATGTTTAGGGGTATTTTTTTCTCCAAATTCTATTTTTTCGAACTGCGATCCATTTTTTTGGTTTTGGAACAATTTTTTCAAATCTTGATTTTTTATTTTTCCAAATAAAATCGAATCAAAATCGGAAATAATCCTGAATTTATAATTTTTTATTTATTTTATGATCCTAGTTTTTTCGAAAAATATATGTCGATTTTGTACTTTAGCGTAAACACTAAATAAGTCCCACATCGGTTGGGAGCTTAAAAATCCTCAAACTAAGAGGCTATTAAAGGGGCACACCTCACCAAAACTAGTTTCTGCTTAAAATTCTTAGTAACCAATGCCATGATGGAACATAGAATTTGAAGGTTTTTTTTAATGCTTTAGTTAACATAAAATGATGAGTTAGTTTATTTTATTTGATAAATTTTCTTATGAAAAATATGATTTTTTTTAATTTTTATGTTTTTTGATTTCTAAAACAATTGGAATTTTCTAATTTTGCAAAAAAAAAATCCTATTTTTCTAAATTTTGGAATTTTTTTACTTTTCAAAAAAATTAGGACCGACATCGAACTTTTTTCCCCAAAAAATCATATTTTTTCGAAGAGGCTAGCATTCGTAAAACCAGTTCCAAGGTTGGTCTTTCTGTATAAGATCAGTAAGGCACTCCACCTTCTTTGAAAACCCCTTAATGAACTTCTTGTAATAGTTGACCATACCCAAAAACTCCTCAATTCTGTCACCTTTGAGGGTGTTGTCAAGTCAATAATAACATTAACTTTCTTCTGATCTATCTCACAGTCCCTTCAGAAATTAAATGGACAATGAAATTGATTTATTTCTGGACAAACTCACACTTCTCTAGCTTCAAGAACAAAGTCGCCTCCTATAACTTTTTAAGGGCAATTCGAAGGTGTTCAACATGTTCTTCCAAACTATTACTATACACCACTATGTCATCCAGGTAAATCATAATAAAATCATCCAAGTAATCTTTATATACACTACACCAAATTTGCCGAATTATCACGGTCATTGACCTTGACAAGTTGAACTTGTCAAGGTCAATAACCGTGACAATTCTGGACGAGACAGCTTTATTTGTCACAGACTTGTCACGGTCATTGACCGTGACAAGTTCATTAGAATTATTACGATCGTGTCACGGTCCTTAACCGCGATAAGTTTTGTTACGGTTAAGGACCGTGACAAGCCCGTGACATTCTATAAAAAATTATCACGGTCATTGACCGTGACAAGTCCATAACAACTTTCTTTCTCAAGGACTTGTCACGGTCAATGACCGTAACAATTCTGGACAAAATTGAAAAAAATTATGCTGGGCAGTATGGCCCCTGCCACTGCCCAGCAGTATATTTGTACCTGTTATAGCAACGTTGTACCTATTCAAACATATATCCAAATAAAATAGAGATAATGCAAATATACATTCAAAATAGAGAGAATATGCATCACCATATAATCCAAATATAATTAAAATGTAACAACTTAAAACAATTCAATTCAACCTTAAAACAATTCAATTCAAACTTAAAACAATGTCACTAAATGTCTGGGGTATGGTTAACTCTGAGGAGGTGAGTAGGCCACACGATATACGAATTAATACATCCACTAATATACACCGTGCCTCATTGTTCGCGCAACCACAGTTGGGAGTTCTCCTTCCCGGGCATCACATGCGTAACGAGCACCTTGGACTCGATGTCTTGAAGCTCACGTCCATGAACTATTGCACCCTGGACGATATTCGGATCCCTCAACCCCCGTCCTATCCGCTGGCCATCAAATATATCCATTATAAACACGCTCGGCCAACCAAGTTTCGACATCGGTCTGTTGAAGGGAGCCAAATAGGTAAGTGAATCATCAAAGTTCGCACGTGTCGGCGATGAAGCAGCGAGGTCCACATCCTTGTCCTCCTCCTCCTCCCGTACCTCCTCCTCCTTCCCTTTACCCTTACGATTTCCGCCCAATAAATGCTTTACGAATGAGAACATATCCTGTACCATCGCCTCCAAACGGGACAACTTCGCGTCATGTGAATCCACCGTTCGAGCCAACCCGGTGTCGCTCGTCTCCAATCTGATGATCCTAGATTTGGCCACCCGCGAGCTCACCCCCCTTGTCCTCCCCTTGCGATCAGAGCCAAGAACTTGGCTGAGTACGTCTGTGGACAAAGATGCCTTGTTGGCATCAGACTGCAACTCATGCACTTCCTTAAACTGTGCCTGAAATGACAAAAAGCACATGATTAGTAAAATAAGTAAATTAAAAAATTATAACGTAATTAACAAAAAGTAAACTGTCGTATTACTTACAATCGTGGCCGCGACGCTTGGGGACACCTCCTTGTCCTTCCCCTTGTTCAACCGAAGAGCCACATAAGTATCAAGCCTATGTGGCCTACCCCCAAGGCCATTCCCTGTCCCCTGAAATAAAATAAAGTAAAATTAGTACCGGCCCCGCAAAGTAAAATAATGCAGAATAATATATTTTATGTAGTTATAGAAAAATTAAATCTTACCATCATCCTATGCTCCACCTCGGCATAAGACGTCCGACCGGAGTAGTGCACATCCGTCTTTTTTGCTCGGTTTTCCCTTCCCGATTGGCGAGATGCCAATTGTCGCTCCCCGATCTCATTGTCAATGAACCTTTGCCATTGTGCCAATGAGATCGGCTCCTTCGGCGGGACGGATTCTCGCCTTTGGATAATGGACTCTCGTGTCTTCCTAAAGTACCGGGTCCGCATATTTTTCTTCCACGTCTTGTGTTGCTCCCTTAACTGCTCCAAGACGGAATCGCGTAGCTTTGGATCCAGGGTGAATTGTTCCTGTCAAATAAATACAATGTTAATTACAAATAAATATAAATATAAATATAAAATGAAATTGAAATCGAAATTGAAATTGAAATTGAAATTGAAATATTCATATAAATATAAATATAAATATAAATATAAATATAAATATAAATATAAATATAAATATAAATATAAATATAAATATAAATATAAATATAAATATAAATATAAATATAAATACATTACATGTAGTGCCACCCAAACAGCTAACTTGAGCTCATATGGCACCTCCATCCAACTAATGTACCCCGGGCCGATGATCGTCTTTACCAGCTCGAGGAATCTCGCTAATAGCCCCGACTTGTTCTCGATGGGCATCCCTAATTTGCCATATTTGGGGAGACTAGGGGCTGAGGAGCCCTCGTCACCTCCGCTACCACCGAGCCCAGACGACATCATCATAACCAGCATCATCATCCTCGCCTTAATACCTGAAGGAGACATTTGCTGTAAAAAAATGTTATTAGTACATATCAAAATGAATTAAAAGAAGACATGCAAATATGTACAATTACTACAAATAAAAATGAATTGTTAGTGTTAAACACCTCAATTCTGAATTCCAAAACAACAACATCTAGCTCATAATATGTACAAGAGTGAAACATCCCCACCCCCACCCCTACTGCCCACACAGACGCACACTACACAAGAGTGAAAATGATAAAGTGCAAATCAATTAAAAGCATTAAAATGGATGTTTCGGTACAAATTGGAATATTTATTACAAATTGAAAAATTGTTTAAAATTCGGGTTATCATAAAAAATGGATTGATATTCGGTAAGAGCTGCCAAGTCATCCACACTACTATTTAGATGCTTTGGCGCGTGTTGGACAATTGACCACGGCTCGTTGTTGATATACTCCGAGTAAAACACTTGGTTAACCTTTTGAAATGCACAAACAAACGACTCATCACTCACGTGGTCGTTGCTCTTCAACTTGGACAAGTCAACCATGATCAAATTGGTGACAAGATCAACTTTACAAGCATTTTTATCCTCAACTCTTACCCAGTCACAGTAAAATACAACCTTTTTTAAGCTTATATAATCCAATTCAAATATATTTCGGATTACACCATAGTAAGTCATTTCAGCTTCAACGAGGTTTTTATCTTTTGTGCTCGCTCTAAAGAAAGTAAGAGCCTTGTATTAAATGCTCGAGTTCTGTACATTTGTACTTTCCTCGTACACTTTAGCGCCGAAAATGTAATCGTTCAATCGATACTTTTTGTACTCTTGTGCCACGAACAAGGGTTCAGTGTCTAGACGAGCAAGACTTGATGTCGCATCACCTGTCTTTAAGAGCTGAGAATATAAATAAATTAATTATATTAGTTATAAAATTTGAGTGTAATATAACGTGATATAACGACCATTTTCATTATAATTACCTCTTGTGCCTTTCTTACTAGTAGATTGGACATATCTAGGTTCATCGCATACCGGACAACGATCAAGATTTTCATACTCCTTTCTGTATAGTATGCAGTCATACACACAAGCATGAACCGATTTATACTTCATTTCCAAACCTTTCAAACTGTTCTTCATAACAGGATAGCTATTTGGAAGTGTATTCTCCTTGGGTAATAAGCCCTTCACCCATTTCAGAATTCCTATCACGCTATTTCCAGAATAACCGTACTGCGTTTTCAAACTATGCAAACCAACCATGGCATGTAAAGTTGTTTGATCTTTCTCACAGCCAGAGTATAACGGTTGGGTCGCCTTAAATTTTAAACTTTGATAGTCATCGTCAAGTTTTATCGTGATATTTTCACGAGCACTTGAACCTTCTACATCATCAGTAACCTCATTCTCCTCTGCTTCATAAACTCCGTACGCATCATCAA
The DNA here is from genome assembly GCA_949130495.1 of Sambucus nigra. Lineage (NCBI taxonomy): Eukaryota > Viridiplantae > Streptophyta > Magnoliopsida > Dipsacales > Adoxaceae > Sambucus > Sambucus nigra. The sequence continues at coordinate 157,437,221 of OX422210.1, read as the reverse complement.
CTAAATCCTCTAACATATTATGATCTATGTCGTCCCCTTTTACATCTATCCTACTTGTTGATGGTTGTTGTGAAGGTTGGTCGAGTACAAAAGGAATTTTCAATTCACTGTGAAAACTCCAAAATCGATAACTATCTTGCATACCCGATCTTAACAAATATAGTTCAACTGTTTTCCACTCAAACACCTTACCATTCTTACACCTAGCACACAGACACGGAAACTGTTCATCATTATGACATCTCTTTGCATATTTCACAAATTCGTTAGCACCTCTGCGAAACACATCCCCCATTCTATTTGTCTCACCCATCCACTCTTTGTATTTTGGATATCCCATCACAGCTACCACAACTAATCACCTATTAAAGGTACGAAGTGTATATTCATGGATTAGTATAAACAAAACTTAGATTTATAGTATGTTTCATTTAATTATGTCTTATTTATATTCAAATTCAATTTATAATAGAAATTTCTATTTCCTCCATCTCCTCTAAAGGGTGAGTGATCCTATCCCATTCAAGACCGCATTTTTCTGTAATATACTTAACAGCTCATGCACATTGTTACAATTTGAAAAAAATTCGGCAGCATATCCCCATAGTTCTCCAAGTACACGACGTAGATTGGCAAGTATGAGTGTTATTTCAATTGATCAATTGAAATAACAGTCACACTTGTCAATCTAGTATGTACCCAGAGAACATTAGGATACGACTACAGAACTTCCTCCAAAAGTAACAACTTTAAGCCACTAAGAACATTATACAAAAATTATGCAGTCCTAAACTGTCCAAACGGGACAATTCGAGAGATCTCATTACAGGGGTAATGACTCTCGAACGGGTCTAAGGGCTATTGAATGCGTACGCATAAGAACTAGAACGCTAGTATCTATACGCACTATATGTAATTTCAAGTATGTTTCATTTAATTATCATACTATATATATATATATATATATATATATATATATATATATATATATATATATATATATATATATATATATATATATATTGTTCTTGATATAAAGTAATTTTTTTTAAAAAAGTTGAAAAATCCCACCCCATATGGACATTAATCCAGTGGTCATACCGCTTCTAAAATTAACCAACCCAACATCGATCCATAATAATCCAACCACAACAACAAATGTGTATCCCGTACTCCATCTAATTCATCTACTCAATTAATTCATTTCATCAATTAAACTAACAATTAAAGTATACAATTATTAATTTACTAATTTACAATGAGGAGCAATCCTACTTTCATATGAAATGGGCACTAATTATTAATTTACTTTTGTATAAAACTATAAAATTAAAGTTACAATTAAAGCTATACAATTTATTTTATTAAAGCTATACAATTAAAGTTATTTCGAATCTCAACAATTATCTGTTAATGAGGGACAATCTTACTTGCATATGAAAGGGGAAATACATATTTTATTAATCAATTTGTCCGTTTCAATTATTGAGATTGCCCCACCACACACACACACCACCCCACCCCACCCCCACCACACACACACACCACCACCACCACAACCATACACACCCCAACCCACCCCCTCCCCCACCACACACATGCACACACACCCCATCACACCCTGCCCCCCTCCCCCCACCACACACGCACGTACACACCTACACACACACACATATACACCCCACCACCCCCTGCCCCCCCTCACCCCACCACACACACACACACCACCACCACCCCTACCTCCCACCCAGCCCCCTATCCCTCCCCTCCCCAGCCCCCTGTCCCTCCCCCCACCACACATGCACACACGTACACGCACACACACACACGTACACCCCCCCACCCCTGGCCCCTCCCCCCACTGCACACCACCACACACATATATACACACAGATATAGAAATGAAAGAGAAAGAGCGGAAAAAAATATACCTTAGAGAGAGAGAGAGCTCGAAATCGCTCAGAGAGAGAAAGAGAGGGAAAACTAAAAACGGTGGGAAAAAAAGAAAGCGTAGGTTTTTTTTTACTGAACAACTTGTCACGGACGTGTCACGGTCCTTGACAATGATAATATTATAAGTGTTTGTCACGGTCAATGACCGTGACAAGTAAATTTGTCACGGCTTTGTCACGATCATTAACCGTGACAAGACTTTGTCCCGGTCTTGTCACGGTCATTGATCGTGACACAAAACGCATGTTTGTTATCACGGTCAATGACCGTGGCAAGGCTAAGCGGCTAAAGGGTGCCAATTTAACCTTTTTGGTGTAGTGATACGTTATTCATCAAGGCACAAAATGTTGCAAGAGCATTAGTTAAGCCGAAAGGCATCAATAAGAACTCAAATAAATCATACCTCATTACACAAGCGGTCTTTGGCTCATCTCCTTCTGCAATCCAAACCTGATAATAACCCGAATGGAGATCCATCTTCATGAAATATCTGGAATTGGACAAACGATCATATAACTCAGTCGCAATTGGAACCGGATAGTTGTTATCAATCGTAACATTAATCAATGCACGATAGTCCACACACATTCACATTAATCCATCCGTCTTTCGCTAAAATAGGACTGGAGCACCGTAAGGTTCTTTTGAAGGCTGAATCTGCCTCATCTTTAATATTTCCATCAATATCTTTTGCAACTTCATTAACTCAATTGGAGCCATTCGATAGGGATCCATTGCAGGAGGTTTCACTCTAGGAAGCAACTTAATGGTATGATTAATTTCTCAATAAGGTGGCAACTTGATGGGGAGTTCATTAGGCATTACAACCTTGAACTCTTCCAAAATAGCTTTAACTGGTTGAGGTACCCTCTTATACAATTGTTCTTCCTCTTGAAACATAAATGCCAAATAAGTTTTATCACCCCTCCTAAGTTCATCCTTCACTTACAATGCGGAGCACATTTTAACTCCATTATAGAACTTCGCCAAAGGAATGAAACAGGGATGGGGGCATGTCCGTTATGAACAAGCCCTGCAAATTAGGCAGTACTTAAACCTTAGCCTTTGTAAAGAATTCCAAGCCCAGTATGGCTTGAAAATCGTCTAAGGGAATGGCCATAAAACTGCAACTACCATACCATTCTCCAACTTTGAAAGAAACTTCACTTATCACGCCACCAACTGGTTTCTCCTCCGAATTTACTGCCACAATTCTATTATTGTCATTCGTTAACGATAATTTCAACCGTTGCACTTCCCGATCAAAAATGAAATTGTGAGTTGCTCAGGTATCAAGCATTTCCTGAAATACCACATCATATGAGAATTCTAGTGATTTAATGGATTGATTTGTATAATAAATTGCCACCACACAATTCAATTTTTAACAAATTTTATCTTCAATTAATTAAGGTGTGCATAAAAGATGATTTTAATTTTAAATTTCCAAGCCAAGCATGCAAATAACATATGATATGAGGGAAAATCCCTAAAAAGGGCAAAGCCATACATTCAGCACGATTAAATATTTTGAACGACAATCCGCGTAGATAATTTAAAACCTTCAATAGAATATAACTCGATCCATAGCCATTCACAGGTAGCGGTCTACCCTCGGAATCCACCGATCAGCCTCGTCTTTTTCTTCTTCTTCTTCTGCAGTGAAATCCGATTTCACAATTCAGCAGTAGAGATTTCTCTCCACAAAGGTTTATAAGAAAGAAACCTTTTTTCATTATTTGATAAAGTGATCTAAATTATTCCAGGGTTTGGAATGATTATGGAGGTGTTTGATCATAAAAGGAGAACTCAAAATAGATGTTTTTGTTTATGAAAAGAATTTTTAAGAAGTTTAATCACGTTCAGCCTATTTATAAGAAGGTTGGTTAAAATGGGATAAGCATGAAAGATTTATATTAGATTTCATTAAAAAAAATCTCACCCGGTCGTTCGAACGAACCTGTACCTCGTTCAAATGAGACCCATGATCTCGTTAGAATGGGTTCAAATGACTGCTTCGAACGACATTCCAGAGAACATCCAAAAATTCTTTGTTCAAAGTTAAACCAATCTCGTTCGAATGATGGTCAATCTCATTCGAACGACTGCCAATCTCGTTTGAACGAGGCGCCGATTTTTTTAAAAAAAAAACTATAAAAATTTAAACAGCTTTTTAAAAATATAACCTTTTAAAAAATTCTTAAACCTCATAAATAATTAAGAAATATATATTTTACGAGTCAAAACCATGACTTCTTCCAAGGATGTTGAAACGAATGATTCTTCTAACTTTCAAATGTCTTCAACTTTGTCTTCGAGTCTCGAGAAGTCATTTAAAGGCAATGTTTGTGTAACGGAATACGCCAAAAATAAAAATAAAACATGAGCAATTATAAAACTTACTTTTACAAATCTCTCCCTTTGGTTATTCTGGTACAAAATAAAATCGAAGCCAAATTGTACCCTAAAGACTTACAACACTAACTACCCTCCCAAATTAAGAAACGAAAAGTAATATTCGCACAAGTCTTCGAATGGAATGGATATTCCTTTGGCTAGACTTGTCTTCATCTTGTGAGGGTCCAAGTGATTTTTACCTAGGCGAAACATCCTACACACATGAGACAAACAAAATACCATGACACATACGAGTTTTAAATAGAAAAAATAAAACTCCCCCTCAATTTGTTCTTCCACTTTTTGTCAATAATAGATAAAGTAGTAAAAACTAGGCATGAATTATAAGCATCACATGAAGAAGCAAGATATGATCACAAGAACAATCCATAATGCATAAGAAATGATAATCTCAAAAGACGTAATAAGTAGAAATTCGGAGAAAATATGTCTTTATTTTTGAAATTTTTTGTTTTTTCAAGTATAAAATATAAAATGTACAAGTACAACACACCATGAAATAACACTAAAATATCTGAATCCTGAATGCAAAATGCAGAATGTAATTGTGTGAACAGTTTCCATAGGTAAAGCAACATAAACATTCATAACATACGTGCACGAAGTTTTGAGACACTTTTAACAAAAGAACTCAAAGTTTACCTTAGGTGTAATGATTTTGAACTCATATGAAATCGACTCAACTTAATCAACATGTCATGAACATAAATAATTCTCACACCAATAGCGTCAAACTATTTAATGTTTTTTAAAAGAGTTCATTGTACAAACTCATTAATCTTCGACTTTAACTCCCTCAAAATCTCTCATATATAAGAATTCACTCCTAATTATTTTGAAGAAATCATAGTGCTCATATGTAATAAAGTATCAATGAATCTAAACAAAGTTATCCTCACACTTCTGTTTTACATGCCTCTAATCTTTTTAGGCTCTTTTATGCAAATGATGGATTTTAAAGCAAGGAATATTTTGATCGTTCGTAGCCCCTTTCCATTGCTTAACATATAACAAAAAAATTTAGAATATAACTGAAATTTGGGAAATGGTTCTTATATGCACGACTTATCTATTTTTACATTTGGTTCGTTATTGAGCATAATTGAGATGAGAACATCGTATTCGACAAATGACAAGTAAGCACAATGTTTATGAAGCTCATGCATGTGTGCAATAAAGGAGACAAGGAGTTTAACATGTAGATAATAGTCATCAAAGATCAACGTAATGATATTAACATATTATTAAGCACACTATTGGAATAAAGTCATGTCTCAAAACTAGGGTTGTGTTTTTTTCCCGAACATTCCGATTTTTTCGATATCCGATCCGATATTTTTCGATTTTGGAACGTATATAAGGTTTTCGATTTCTGATTTTTCCAAAAAAAATCGGATCGAAAATTGGAAATAATTCTGAATTTCCGATTTTTCAATTTTTCTGATCCGATTTTTTCGAAACTATGCCGATCCGATTATTTCCGATTTTTTTTGAAATATTTTCAGATTTCTAATTTTTCTATTTTTTTTTAAACATTCTCATGCGTCCCACATCGGCTAGGAGAGGAAGATATGCCCAAAAAAGTCATCTATAAAAGGAGAATATCCCTCTATCCTCTACACAAATGAAAAAATGGTTAAATCCTTACATATTTACATGTTGGGTTAAATCTTTTTTTCGATTTCTTTAAAATGAGAATTTCGAGTAATCGAAAACTCTATATTGTTTTTTTTGAAATTTTGGAATTTCTAAAATTTCTGAATTTTTAGTATATTTTTTTAATTTCCGAATATTTCTGATTTTTTTTTCCGATTTTCCGATTTTTCCGAATTCGGAAACTTTTTTGATTTTTCGAAAAAATTGGATAGGAAATTGGAATAAATATTTTATTTTCGAAAAAATTGGAATTTTTTTCGAAAGGTCATTTTCCGATCCGATCAGGCCGAAACACAGCCCTACTCAAGACACTACGAAAAAGTCACGTGAATGAATGAAATGATGGGATAATCCAAATATCTTAAATGGTCATCCACATATGGTGAAAAGGCTAATACAAAACTCTATTTGTCTTTTTCAAAAAATTTATCAAAATAAAATCTTTTTCACTTTTTCTTAAAATCAAAAATATTTTTGTATTTTTTAAAAAAAATTAAAAAAACAAAACGATTTTTGGATATTTCAAAAATATATATAAAAAAGAAAAAACATATCAATAAATTGATAATACAATCTATCAATAGGTATATAAGATATGAGGATCATAGACACTCTATTCTAGAAACAAGTCTCGACCTCAATCATTAGGTCCAGAGGAGTTCTCAAAAGGAGAAGCCATTTTAAGAAATTCCTCCGTCAAGGATTGCGAAGTCTTGACTAAATACTCAACTCGCTCTCGAAAACTCTCAAAATATCTATGGCGATGTGCGGTATCATGCAAAGTAACACATGTGGGAGTACGTGCAGAAACATATGTAACAACTCGAATGGGACCATACCGAGGAACACGCATATGAGAAACTCTCCCGAGATCAGAACAAAACTCTATAAGGTGACCTATTTCTTTGCAAACAAAAACAGGCTTGGGTCTACCTTGATCCAATCATCTAGTATGAGCTCTCCTGGGTGGGTTAGATCTCCTAGGTTTGGTTAGGACGAGGGTCACTGTGACACCCCGACTAATTAAATACCGGGTAGCTACTCCTTTATTAAATTAATACAAAATGCCAAGTTGGTTCAGTTCATAGCATCACTGTCGAAAACATTTTAATATTTACTAACTACCTAGTATTTAAAAAGTGAGTTGTCCAATTTAGTTAAACCCGATTAACATGCAAAAATGAATTAAGAGAGATTAACATAACCAACACAATATATAGTCACAATAGAATAACCATCCAATACTAATGAGTCTGAAGGAAAACTCCTCATAACAAACCAAGTTCCAAAATAAATATATACAAAGTCTGCATCACTAAAATTAATTACAACCCAAAGTTTAAAATAACTGAATAAGTAAAATGTCTCTAAAAGGAATGGGCGACATGCCCAACAGATGATAAAAACTGATAATGGAGTTAAGATCAGAAATGGAGGCGTCTACTGTCAAGGTCCTGTAACTTCCACAGCAGCTACAGCACGTCACCTGAATAGAATTCCTATGCATGGTGTCCTTGTGGCTGGGCACCTAAAAAGGTTTTTACAAAAATAGATTTGAAAGAAAACGGGTCAGAGCCCAAATGTGAAAATAATTTAAAAATATGCAAGTGTTTAATATCATTTAACAGTGAATATAAAGTACATTATAGTGTGTGCACTCACATGAGTTCCTCACCTTTCAACTAATTGTGCACTCCTATCGTATCCGTACCCATTTCTAGTTGCTCCCGTATCTATCTAGTTAAATGCTAAATCTAACATTACTATATGATAATCAATTCAAACTCCAACATATTCTATTTAATAGAGTATTGTACCTTATTACACGGTTTTCCCACTTTAGCAATACAATTCATTAGAAATCTTACATTTTCACTTTACAACCGTTGCTATTATTCATACTCACAATTATTCGCGATAATTCATTTCAATCACAGTATGTTATTCTCTCCATAAATATACAATACTAGCACCCCGAGACTAAGCTGCGGTGCACACATACTCTGCTATCAAATCCCGGTACATCACGTACATGAGGACCACATATTCCGAATCTCTCAGGAAACGTTTCATCAACAACAATCACAAACAATTGAGGCGAACATAGTTCACATCACATGGGTCACGCACATACCTACGCTCCCACGATCAGCAGACTTATTAACTGCTCAATACGTCCTTCTCTGACCTATGTCCTCGAGGTACCAATCTAAATCCCCCCCGTAGGCACACAAAGATTAGATGGCCCTAAACGAACGCTAACCTCCCATGATAGCAAGTACGGTAGGTATGTCATACACAGATAATTACATATACTAAGCATTCTCACATCTTAGATATTACAATATTTTTATTAGTGGTATACTTCTCGTTCTTATACCAACTCTTAGTGTTATACAAATCACATGTCCCCGATTTATATACATTTAAGTCACCAATTATCCTCACCTCGTGATTAGTCACTCGCGTCCTAATCCACAAATGTTATCCGGTTCAAGGCACTATTCTAGATTTTACTCCTTAATATACCCCAAATCTCCCAACTACACCCACTAGTTAATAAGGGAAAGTTATCTCACCATTTAGATAAGTCTACGGGATACTAGAAATCAAATCAGGCCAAAAAGGCCATTCTGTCAACTCGTTAGAAGTCTCGTTCGAACGAGGTCGTTAGAACGAGTTCGTTCGAACGAAGGGCTTCGAACGAAATATCAACTCATTAGAAGTCATACTGTCATCTCGTTAGAAGTTCGTTCGAACGAGGTCGTTCGAACGACCTGGGCAGGTCTTCTAACGAGATGACAGTTTCAACCCAGAAAATCCCAATTCCGTTTTTCTCAATTCTTCTCTCCTCTAAATCCACCCTAAGACCATCCAAATTGTATTTTAACATATATAAACCATTTCTAATCACCCTAGATCATTCCTCAACACATTTAAGGGGTCAATTCTTACAAATTATCATGGGATTGACATGAATCTTCAAATATTTTCCCAAACCCTATGAACATGAACTCCCAATTTTCTTATGCCTAATTATTCATCATAAATCCGTTTTTAATTCATCATATACAATTTTTCAAGTATTAACTCAATCCATTATCATACTACATGCAAATCCTAACCCAAATTCAAAGTTTCTCCAATAAATTTCATGGGTTTTCTTCACAAAGATCAATATGAGATAATTCCTACACTAAGCATGGAAGACATATTCAATGCATTAAAAATACTAAATCACTTGCCTTAGATTGTTCTTCAGAATTTGATGTTGAAGGTTGAAGGTTGATCTCTCCCTTTTCTCTACAAATTTCTCCCAAGGTTGAAGATGGTGGTTATGGGTTTTTCTTTTGGGAACCTCCTCTAACTCTTCCTATAACTCCCGTAGCCTTCTAACTTGTCAAATGCTGGTAATGGGTATGTGGGTTACTAATAATGTATAATTAACTCTTAAAATTCGTAGGCTTTAATTCCCAAAATTTCAAAATTACCAAAATACCCTTTTAAGTTGTCGGTATGGCCCAAAAATGCCTCGGGACCCAAACTAAACCCCCGGCTAGTGTTTTCTGACTATTTCGACCCTTCCGGACTCGTTGGCACACTCAAAATGACCATTCGGTTGATAAAAATAAAATTCACTTTTTAATTCAAATAATTACATTCCTGACCCGACTGACACGTGCGTCCCAACTAAATTTTCCAAATTGTCGTATTTCAGTCTCGCGACAATTTTAATATTTTCAATATTCATATATTGCCATATATACACATCATAATCAAATACCAACTCACATCTCGTTAGTATTTATATCCGGGTTAATTTTTAATTAATTTCACATTTAATTTAATTAATCACTTAAATAAATATCGATAAAAATACGGGGTATTACAGTCATAAGGATCTGTCACAAACTCGGGAACTAGATTGTGTAAGGACACAAGTCTCCAATTGAGTCTTATATAGTGTTGACTCAATTCCGGACAAAAATATTTGAGTCATAGGATAGTGTTCTTGTGTATCCTTCAAGCCTATGACATGTTATAGTTTAAGACGTTGCGGCCTTGCTTTTCAAGAGAACATCATTGCCTCGTTTTAGTGCCTCGTTTCATATTTCAAGTCTCCAAAGGTGTGAATGCTTTTATATATTTGTAGGAGACTTGGAATAATTTTTATTGGGTGTAATGTTTATTTAAAATAAAGTTTTTGGGCTTATAATTAAAAAATGAACATTCTGGGAGTTCGTTCGAAATTGTCGTTCGAACGAGTTTGCCAATGATTTTTTCCATTTGGCCATTGGAACATCGTTAGATGGTCTTTCAAATGAGACTTCGTTCGAACGAGATTTCCGGCGAGAAATTATTTTGGCAATTTTTCTCCATGATCCCACTCTTTTGTTCCCACTAACTCTTCCAGACTTATTTACCGCGGGAACCACTTTTGAAAATCTAACTTTTGATAACTTCTAAACATACTTTGAGAGAAAATTTGGAGAGAAAATCTCCTAACATCGAAAGTTCATAGTTTTGTGTTTTTGTGAATCCACGAAAAAATTCCTACCAAAAATACATACACCCAACTTTTTAATTTATTCCATGTATTTCTACTTCTATATATTTTCTTGGAGCATTTTGGCACCGGGTTTACTTTTCTACCCAAGAAGAAAAGAGTTTGGGTCTTGTTTCTCTACCTCAATAAAAGGAGAATCATTTTGGTTTTTTACTGTGGTGTTCTCACAGGGTGAAAGGCACCATGTGTGGGTGACGGTGTCCAAGAGCCCCATCGGTGGAGTCCGAGACTGTGGAGGAGTGCACGGTTATTTGCTAGGCGGAGGTTGAAGATCGAAGGAGCGCATCAAGGCTTGAAGGGAGTCAAGTTTGTTGTGTAAGTCCTCTTGTCGAGTCTTTGTAAAATTTGAACCATTCTTAGTGAATTTGTTAGGCCAGGGCCGTCCGAGATTTTCTGTCATTTTGGATTTTTCCTCGTACTTCGCCGTGTTGTGGGATTGTGAATTTATTTTATCTTTTGCAAAAATCATCTAGAACGCATGCTTAAGGTAAAAAGATAAAATTGGGTTTAATTCGCAATCTTGATTAAAATGGTGCATGTTTAATTATTTGGGTAAGTTTAAATTAATTAATTCAAGTTGGAATATTTAAATGGCCAATGATTTTATTTTTTGTAGTTTACATTGAAAATTAAATTAATTTGGTTTAAGTGAATTAAAGTGTGTGTGTGTTTACTTTAATTCACTTTGTAGTGTTTAATTTTAATTTGTTTTAAGAAATTAAAATTTGTTATTTGTGTGTGTTGTGTTGAACCATCTTTATTCCGCATTAAAAGAAATTTTTATTTTAAATATTTAAAATTGGGGTACTTGTCCCTTTTCAGATTGGTATCAGAGTCGGAGCACTAATTTATTGCGTTAAGATCTTTTTAAATATTTTTGGTTAAAAATGAAAATTTTCCCATTTTCTAAATTTCCTATTTTGGATGGTTCTAATTACGCGTATGGGAAAGCGTGCATGAAATCGGCACTAAATCTATCGATGAGAGGGTTTGGTTGTCAGTTGTCAACGGGTGGTCCCCACCCACATATTTGGTAGAAAATGAGCGTGTTCCCAAACCCGAAGATAGATGGAGTGAGAATGAATTTAAACTTACAAATTTTAATTCCCGAGGTTTAAATGCCTTGTTTAGCGCGATCACACCGGATGAATTCCACGTATCATTACGTGTGAAACCGCTAAGGAAGCTTGGAATATATTACAACTCACTCACGAGGGAACAAGTGTCGTTAAAGCTTCTAAACTCCAAACCTCACCACTCAATTTGAAACCATCAAAATGAATGAAAAAGAAACATTCGATGAGTTTTATGCTAGACTCTCCAATATAGTTAATTCATCATTTAATTTAAGAGAGAAAATACCCGATGACCAAGTTGTAAAGAAAATCCTTAGGTCCCTACCCAATAGATTTATCCCTAAGGTGATCGTGTTAAATTATTTACCCACCTTACACTCTACCAAACTTGAGGAACTAGTTGGTGATTTGCAAACCTACGAAGTACATATGTTTCCCTCCAAAAACGAAAAGAAAATAGAGAAGGGCATCGCCTTGAAAGCCCGTAAGGAACAAAAATAAGTTGTGGATGACGAGAGTGATAGTGACTCGGAAGATAAGGCTATATTTTCTAGGAAGTTTCATAAATTTCTTAAATTTAACAAAGATAAATTTAAAAATGATTTTAAGAAATTTAAAAATTCTAATCATGACAAAGCAGAAAAAATTCCTAAAACTTTTAATGAAAATTTAAATAGGGATGAGTCAAATAGGTGTTATAGTTGTGAAGGGTATGGTCATCGGGCTTTTGAGTGCCCCACTAAACTAAGGAGAGAGGGTAAGCAACCAATTTCTTACAATGCAACCCTTAGTGATAGTGATAAGGAAGAGGGACCCAATTCTCCCATTGAACGTAACTTTACTGCGTTCATTGGTAGTTATGTAAGTGATAGTGAGAAATCATCCAATGATGACATCTTAATATATAACACTTCCAAGGCCTTTGTTCGTGAAGCTCCAAAAGATGGTGGTAGTGAGAGTGAAGAAGAAAGAGAGAGTGAACATGAAGAAGAGGTTGATGTGAGTGAACTTCAATTTGCATTTCAAGAATTATATGAAGAATCTATTAAATTAAAAAGAGCAAATTTGAAGTTAGAAGCAACTTTAAAGGAGCGTGCCAAGGTTGTCGATGAGAGTACGTTAGTTGATGACCTTAGAACACGAGAGAGAGCTCTTCGAGAGATGCTTGTGTATGTAGAAGGCGAGAGAGATAGCCTTAAGGGCTTAATGTAATCCTTGAAAAAGGAGCTTCTTACGTTTGAAAGAGTGTAATATTTTATTAGAGCCTCACATTTTAGATTTAGAAAATAAATTAAAAGACTCTAGTAAAGTCAAATTTGATTCGGAGTGTCGTTCGAAGAAATTAGATAAAATCTTAGGAACGGTCCAAATTAAAATTGACACGTGTGGTTTAGGCTTCGATACTTATAATGAATTAACTATTAATGCCAAAACCAATGTTTTAGGAGAATCCTCTAGGAACAATGTTATAGATCATTCCTTAGGTAAGTCTTTTCATCGAGTTTTTAAGTGCTCGCATTGTGGTCGAAAAGGTCATCTTAGGAAGTATTGTTTTGATCTTAAACGAGGTCCTAAAAAATCCCAACGTAAGGCAACCAAGGTAGCCAGGATTCCTATATCCCGTGATCGTCATTCATTATTAGTTTGGGTTAGGAGATCTGACTTGGTAGCTTTACAACATAGGATTTTTTATTCTCATTTAATTTCACACAATAACTCTCTTGCTAAATTCAAAGGTTGAATGTGTTAGTTGTTTGCATACTTTATCTTTTGTACTTCATGCTATATTATCATGCTAATTGTATGCTTGTTTATCATTTTCTAGTCATTGCTTTATCACATATCTCATGCTAGAATTATGATGTTTGTTTATCTTTTGTATTATAGCTCTTTCATTTTAGTTTGCATTAAAGAAAAATACAAAACAATTTTTATTTATCATTTGTGTTCTATTTTTTAGTAATTTAGGCTTAATGAAAAATACAAATGATTTGTGTTTGTCTTTTGAGTAAATATTTTTGTCTTTTTGGTTAAAAATTTCAAAAACTTAAAAAGATTTTTTGTGTGTGCGCATTTTAGTTTGACACACTTTATGTGGCATATACTTGTGTTTGAATCCCTTCTTTTTCGCTTCCATGTGGCTAGAACTTTTGGTTAAGATTGTCAATCCTTAAAATGTTCTTTATCATGCATGCATGGAGTAGTTGGATTTTGTGTTGCTTAATGGATTCTATTTTTATATGCCTCAATTCACACATGCACGAGCTCACTTGAAATTTTAATTTCACATGTATATTTGAGCTTTGTGAGGTGTTCTCCTACCAATCTAGTCCTATACATATTTTATGACCTAGGAGGACTTGGGCATGTTAAATCCGTTGCACGTGAGATTTGTGTGATATAAAAAATTATTATATGAATGTGCACGGGGAAGGGCTCCGAAAGGAAATTTATCCTTTGTGAGTAAGCCACCGTTCATAATGGACCTAAAAGAAATACATGGTCCAAAGGCCTAAAAAAATATGGCATTAAAAGAAAACTAATTTGCCAAGGCCTATTTTGTTTAGTTAATAGTCATTCCATAGTTATATGCATATTTTGAGGGAGTTTGGATGGTATATAAATGGTTTTGCACAATGTCCGTTTATCCTAGTTGCGATTTTATTGTCATGACTCTATTGGTTTGTAGAATCATCAAAATTCTAAGCTTATGTGCATTGTGTGTGTTTGTTCATTGAGTTCAACTTATATTGTCACATGAGGCTATATCTAAATGTGATAAAATTTTGCAATCAAATGAGAACTCCATGAACCTGTTTTAAGTGATTGTGTCTAAACTTAATTGTTACTAGTTTACACCCCTACACTTCAGTTTACCACATGTATTTGGACATATTTTTGCCATACGAGTGTGAAAACTTAATGTATTTTTTGTCATGTGTGGTGTTTATACCTATATATATATATATATATATATATATATATATATGCGTGTGCGTGTGCATTAGTGATATTCATTATGTCTACATATATATGGAAATTTTTTTTGGTCCTTGCCTATTTCGCTAGTCCACCTATGCTTTAATTCAAAATTGGTATCTAACTGGTTGCAAAAGGTTTGGTTGATATCATGCTTAGTATCTTATTTGTCAAATTGGTATCATTTTTTTTGTATCATATGTTGGTATCTATTTATCCTTGTTGTGGATTAGTTCATGCTATTGTTGCCCGTACGCTTTCATGTTCTTATCACTTTATGCTCAATCATGTTTTCATAATCCTTTGTCTATTCCTGAACAAAAAGGGGGAGAAGTGGTTTCTAAACCTTTAGTTTAGGAGATTTGACTTAGGGGGAGTCGCGAGCTTCTTAGGTAGATCATAGTGGATAAAAGGGGTGAATTAATTTAGGATTATTTTAATTGCATTTAACATTTTGATATTCCCTATGCGTTTAATGTTTTTGCTTAAGTGTGCAGGATTTGTTCTAAGCGGTGACGTTCATCGGCAAAGCTATTGATCCTTTGGTCTGGAGTCAAGTTTTTTATTTTTGGGTGGGAAGTTTTTGAGTCTAATAGAGCTTGACGTCCCTTTAGGATTTTGTTTTGGTTTTTGTCCCGGAATAGCCAAAGGGGGATATTTGTAAGGACACAAGTCTACAATTGAGTTTTATGTAGTGTTGGCTTAATTCCGAACAAAAATATTTGTGTCATAGGATAGTGCTCTTGTGTATCCTTCAAGCCTATGACACGTTATAGTTGAAGACGATGCGGCATTGCTTTTCAAGAGAACATCATTGCCGAGTTTCAGTGCCTCGTTTCACGTCATCAACTTCATATTTTAAGTCTCCAAAGGTATGAATGCTTTTACATATTTGTAGGAGACTTGGAATAATTTTTACTGGGTGTAATGTTTATTTAAAATAAATTTTTTGGGCTTATAATTGAAAAATGAACATTCTGGGATTTCATTCGAAATTGTCGTTCGAATGAGAATTTCATTCGAATGAGTTTGTCAACGACTTTTCCCATTTGACCACTGGAACATCGTTAGATGGTCGTTCGAATGAGACTTCATTCGAACGAAAATCTCGTTCTAACGAGATTTTTGGTGGAAAAATATTTTGGCAGTTTTTCTCCATGATCCCACTCTTTTGTTCCCACTAACTCTTCCAGATTTATTTACTACGGGAACCTCTTTTGAAAATCTAACTTTTGATAACTTCTAAACATACTTTGAGAGAAAATTTGGAGAGAAAATTTTCCTAACATCAAAAGTTCATAGTTTTATGATTTTATGAATCCATGAAAAAATTCCTACCAAAAACACATACACCCAACTGTTTAATTTATTCCAAGTAATTCTACTTCTATATATTTGCTTGGAGCATTTTGGCACCGGGTTTACTTTTCTACCCAAAAAGAAAAAAGTTTGGGTCTTGTTTCTCTACCTCAACAAAAGGAGAATCCTTTTATTTTTTCACTGCAGTGTTCTCACATGGTGAAAGGCACCATGTGTGGGTGACGGTGTCCAAGATCCCCATTGGTGGAGTCTGAGACTATGGAGGAGTCCGCAGTTATTTGCTAGACGGAGGTTGAAGATCTAAGGAGTGAGTCAAGGCTTGAAGGGAGTCGAGTTTGTTACGTAAGTCCTCTTGTCGAGTCTTTGTAAAATTTGAACCATACTTAGTGAATTTGTTAGGCCAAGGCCATCCTAGGTTTTTTCCCATTTTGACTTTTTCCTCGTACATCGCCGTGCTGTGGGATTGTGAATTAATTTTATCTTTTGCAAAAATCACCTAGAACGCATGAGGGTAAAAAGATAAATTTGGGTTTAATTCGCAATCTTGATTAAAATGGTGCATGTTTAATTATTTGGGTAAGTTTAAATTAATTAATTTTAATTTGTTTAAAGAAATTAAAAAAATTTATTTGTGTGTGTTGTGTTGAACCATCTTTATTCCGCAATAAAGGAAATTCTTATTTTAAGTATTTAAAATTGGGGTACTTGTTCCTTTTCAGATTGGGTGCGGCTTTGGAAGTGGATGCACCGTCATAACTTATTCGTTGCCTCTCATCGTTACCTAACGCTGGACAGAGTAGCTTCTTTTTAACTCTTTTATATGTGTCTCTGAAGTGACCTTGACCTCCCAAGCACGTTTAAGATCAATCTCGTTTTGGGATACTCGGGATTCAAGTTTTTCACGAGTCTCCAATGAAGATTGAAGATCTTTCGTAAGACTAGCCACGGTGCTGGACAAATTGGTCTTCTCCCTACCTATAACAATCAATTGCTCACATAAAGAAATCTTCACCTTCTCGAGTTGACTTACCGACACCCGATACTCTCTCAAAACTTTCACCTTCTTCTCTAAATCACACACTTTAAGAGACGAATATTTATTAAGCTTTTTCGTTTTAAACTCTCGATGTAAAGATCACTAAAAGCCTTTTGAAGTCCACCTCCTCCCTCACTCAAATTATAATCCCCACTCTCACTCTCTCCCGAATGAATCGAAACATCGTCTAGGCACTCATGTATAGAAATATCCTCACCGGCTTAGGACAAACTAGAAGTACTGACGTGACTGGCCATGAATGCAATACATGGTTCATATGGTGATTCGTCCCCGAAATTCATTGACTGGACTTCACTATCGCTAAGAGTGACCTTATTTGCAACTTTCTTGCCATGTCTCTTCAGCCTAATGGGACACTCATGTGCCTTATGCCCTTTTTCCTCACACTCATAGTATCTTATCTCATCTTTTTCATAAATCTTCTTACCCCCATTCCCATTTTTCTTTTTCTCAAAAATCTTTTCTTTTTAAATTTAAATTTTTTGAATTTTTTTTGCAAAAAAAAACTAAGTCATCCCACTCAAAATCGAACTCAGACTCATAATCATAAACTTTTTCCTTATTTTTTTCCTTAGTTTGAGTTTTCAAAGCAATCCTTATATCCTTAGGTTTAATAGTTTTGGAAAATATGTTTATCTCATATGTTTGAAGGTCTCTTATGAGTTTAACTAACCTAAGAGTATCTAATATTCTCAATGAATTCAAAATAGTGACTTTAGGGATCAAATGGGTTGGCTAGGGTCTTAAAATTTTCTTAACAACACTCCTCTAAGGAATTTTCTCACCTAAATTAAAACTAGAATTAGCTATGTCCGATAAACGTGCATAAAACACATCGAAGGACTCGGACTCTAGCATAGTAATAGCCTCAAACTGTGTGGCAAGATTTTGAAGCTTATAAGCTTCTACAACATTGGTTTCCTCATGACTGAGTTGGAGGGTATGCCAAGCTTCTTTAGACGTGGTGCACGTCATAATGCGATGGAACTGGTCAAGGGTGACGGCTCCAAAACTAGCACTTAATCCCCAAGAGTTGTAAATACTCCATTTAAATTCATCCTCCGTTCAGGATGTGATGGGTTTAAGACTTTTTTAACATTGTCGATAGTCACTGTAGGTGTGTCCACCCTCTTTCATAAACTAACCAGGCACGTTCATCTATTGCTTTTAAAACAGACCGCATCCTAGCTTTTCAGTAAGCATAATTTGACCCATAAAAAATCGGTAGCCTATTATACAAATTCTCCATAAAATCCAAAATTTTAAAGATCAACAATTTTTGAAAAAATTGATATAAAAAATTGTATATAGGATCACACAGTAAATTAGTGCAACAGACTCTGATACCAATTTGAGAATGCTAGTGATTCAATGGATTTATTTGTATAATAAATTGCCACACACACAATTCAATTTTTAACAAATTTTATCTTCAACTAATTAAGGTGTGCGTATAAGATGATTTCAATTTTCAATTTCAAAGCCAAGCATGCAAATAACACACGATATGAGGAAAATCCCTAAAAAGGCAAAACCATATATTCAGCACTATTAAATATTTTTAACGACAATCGACTTACAAAACTTTGGCAATCTAAGTGAGATGCGCTGAGCCTTCAAAACCTTCAATAAAATACGACTCGATCCAGAGTCATCCACAGGTAGCAGTCTACCCTCGGTATCCACTGATCAACCTCATCTTCTTCTTCAGTAATAAAACCCGTCTTCATAATTCTGTAGTAGATATTTCTCTCCACAAAGGTTTATAAGTTGAAACCTCCTTCGTGACTTGATAAAGTGATCTAAAGTATTCTAGGGATTTGGAATGATTATGGAGGTGTTTGATCACAAAAGGAGAACTCAAAAGAGCCTTTTTTGTTTATGAAAAGAGTTCTTAATAAATCTAATCCCGATCAGCCTATTTATAAAAAGGTTGTTTAAAATAGGATAAGCGTGAAAGATTTGGATTAAATTTCATTAAAAAATAAATTCTCACCCGTTTATTCGAACGAACCTGTACCTCATTAAAACGAAACTCATTATAACGTTATAATGGGTTCAAACGACTGCTCCAAACAACATTCTAGAAAATGGCCAAAAATTCTTCGTTCGAAGTTAAACCAATCTCGTTCGAACAACTGCCAATCTCGCTCGAACGAGGTGTCAAATTTTCAAAAAAAATCTATAAAAATTTAAACACCATTTTAAAAATATAACCTCTTAAAAAATTCTTAAACCCAATAAATAATAACAAATCTTTTTATCAGTCAAAACCATAACTTCTTCCAAGGATGTTGAGACAAATGATTCTTCCAACTTTCAAATGTCTTCAACTTTGTCTTTGATTCCCGAGAAGTCATGTAGGGGTAGTTTTTATGTAACGGGATAGGCCAAAAATAAAAATAAAACTTGAGCAATTATAAAACTTGCTCTTATTTCATACATTTGAATTTGAACACACATCAACCCTCTTTCAGCCACTAGAGTCTCTTCACGACGAATAACTTTGCGAAGTTAAAGAGGATTAACACGTGAAGGCTCACCACCCTTACCATCACCATCTTTCGCAACCAGTGAATTTAACTTCTTATTCTTTGGACGGTTCCTCGCAAAATAGGTACCTTCGTAGATGAAGCACCATTTGTTCTTGGAAGGGGCTTTATCTTTAGATTATGGAGCATTGGAATTGGTTTAACCGGAGCCATTGCACATATTTTTGTTCTTCCATTTTTGTTTTTCTACTCCCTCCCCTTGTGATTACCACCTTTATTCTCCGTTGAACTTTTCTGCATCTTCTACTTCCGCAAAGCATCGACAGCGGCCGCCACTGTAGATAAGTCTTTAACACCTTGTCAGCACAGTTCGGCCTATGCCCAATTCTGAGGGCCCTTTATGATTTTAAAAAGCTATTATTCATTCGACATATTCTTGATATCCAACAGTAAAGAAGAGAATTTCTTGATCTACTCCCTCACATAATCAATTTTCTTCAAACGGTGCATGTTATCACGAGCCTTCCAAACAGTGTTTGTTAGGAGAAATTTCTCCCTAATTTCATAAACCAACGATTCCCATGATGTCATTTGAGGATGAGACTTGTCCTCTATGCATGTTCTACACTATAATTTTGCATCTCCAGTCAGAAAAATAATTATGAGATCAACTTTCTTAGCATCTGGATTGCTTTGAAGTAGTGCGATATATCCTAAAGAAAATTTCAACTTTCTGGAATTATTGTGACACCCCGTCGAATTAACCCCGGGTGATCAGTCTTAAATTAAATTAGAACAGGTTTCTCAGTTGGTTCATTCTTAGCATCACTGTCGCCTTTTTAATTACTAACCACCTAAGTGAGAAAATTAGACTGGTGCCAAGTTTTATCTTTAATTAATCTAATGAAATACTCATGAGGAAAAAAATTTAATTTAGACAATCACAATCAACTGAAATCAATTATTCACATCTAAATAACTGACCGAATAAACTATCGATTCAAACCAACAAAAGTGAAGGAAAGTAGTAAATATGACATAAGTACTAAATAAAATGTGAGCAACATGCTCGAATAACTGATAGGAAATATCTACACTAGAAATGAAAACAGCGAAGCATCTATCAAACTCCCGCAGCATCCACATATGCTGCAGGAATGGATTCCTGGAATGAGTCAAGCTTGGCGTTCCTGTGGTTGGACACCTAAAAGCTTTTTAAAAGTTTTTATAGCAAGGGTTAGTACCCAAAATATTTAGAAAACATTTAGCAAATGATTAACCTGCAGTAATAAATATATATGTATGCTCTCTATATTTTAGTTAGTGTCGCACTCCCTCGAGAACATCCTCACCCCTCCTCTAATGTGCACTACTAATGTCTTAATTAATTTACCTAGTTATTTGTCCCATGACTAGATAACTAATATAACCCCTTGCAACCACCCCACTCTAACCGAGTATGCCATAATTATGATTTCTAAGTTATTACTAACACTAACTTAATTAATCATTCCCCTTTTTAAATTCATATAACTTTCACACCCATTATACATATAATACGATTCACGATCTGTATCAATTAACCTATATATAATTATTTACCTAATTACATATGTATAGTCATATTACAACATGCACAATTATGCTGAAATAATAATTAATAAGGAACATCCTCCCGAGTAATAACTCACCGAATGTATATTCTTTAAAGTGCTATCCCACTAGGTAAATTCACATAACCTAGTTATCCCAAGTCAGAATCGCTCACTAACTTGATTAATACATAAATATTTGGAGGCGGTCATATTCCTTCCCTGAAAGTGAGATACCCCTCACCCATATAATGGACGCTATGGCCCAGGAATATACTCGCCCTACTCCTCAAGCTAGGGGATTCATCCACTATGCACAACCTCCCTCTATAGCACTAGAGTATATATAATAATAATATCTAACCACTGATATTAATGCACACACCATATATATATATACTATCCCACACCGTATATATATATATATATATATATATATATATATATATATATATATATATATATATATATATATATATATATATATATATATATATATATATAGAATAAACTATCCCGGCTACAACGTGTACTAAGTCCGTAACACAAGCCCATTCGAATTATTATGAGTTTATGGCCCAACTCTGATTATTAATTAATTCGCCCATTAATTAATTAAATTACTTTTGATGTCACTCCAACCAATATATTCGGACTTACTCTCGTGGCCCGAAATAAAATAATACCCGATTCTAAATCCCCGACTCCAAATTATATAGCTTTCACTCTAAATTAATTTAACGCCTTGGTATCACTCAGCCAATGTACCCGGACTCACCCACTAGGTCCGTACTTAATTATTTTGAAATATACTTCCCAAAATTTAACCATTTTGTGTCACACATAAATATTCTCCTAACAATAAAATACATCAACACCCTCATTAGGAACCCCCATAAAGTCCCCAAACTCCATTTAATTTACGTTCTCTACTGTTTATCTGAATTGGGGAAAAACCCGTTTGATTCGTTAACCCATCTCAACATTAAATCTTTATCTCAAATCCGTTTCTAACTCGTCTGGGTTTACACATCTTACCAGATATATATAAATCTCAAATTATACATAAATTTCTACACAAATTCGAATTTAGGAGATTGATTTACAAAAATCCCATTTTTGTACCCTTTAAATCCCAAAATGAATTTTGATTTCTCACATCACATGCTACAGCAAGTTAACCACTTACCTTATGATTTCGTAGAGTCTGAATCGAAGTTGTGAATTCCAAGGTTGAAGATGAAATCCCCTCTTTTGGCTCTTTCCTTTGTCCCCCAAATTGCCTTTAACTGTCTCTTAGGTTTTCCTCTCCCACTAAGTGTTTTTTTATTTCACATCACCCGTTACCCTTTTTCTTTTAATTAGGTAATTAGGCTAAATCCCGTTTTTGGCCTAATGGACCAAGCCTAAGTGACCCAAATACCCTTGTGTGGGCCCGGCTATGCCTAAAAACGTCCCGTGACCCGTTTACTACCCCCGGGTACACTTTTCCGACACTCAAAATTGGCATATAAATTAATTTATAAAAATCCTTATCTAACACCCAAGTTAGTCTATACCGACTCCCGGCTGAGATAAGTACATACCCCGTCACTAATACCCGAAATGACGTAAATAAATTATTGCTATTCACTTAGTAATTAAATTTCCCTAAATATTAACCATTCACTCCCGGATTAATATTTAAATCAATATTACCATAATTAATTCAATTAAAATTATGACACACAAGTAATTTAGAATTCTCGAATTAATTAAATATTAAATGCACAAAAATACGGGGTATTACATACTCCCCCCTTACAAGGGAATTTCGTCCCAGAAATTAGGTCGTACCTGTGGTGAATAGTTCTAGATATTGTTCTCGCATATCCTCCTCTCGCTCCCAGGTAGACTCGTCAACATTGTGATGACCCCAATGTACACTAACTAGTGGAACAACCTTAGATCGTAACTTCCATTCACTACGGTTCAGAATAGCCATCGGTCTCTCCTCATATGAAATGTCTGGCTGTAAATCAATGTCCTCGAGTGGAATGTGCCAGAAGGCTCTCTCACTCCTTCGATATTTCTTCAGCGATGCCACATGCAACACGTCGTGTATCCGCTGAAGATGCTCTGGAAATCCCAATCTATATGTTATCGGTCCCACCCTCTCAATAATAGGAAAAGATCCCACATACCTCGGTGCTAATTTACCCTTCTTGCCGAACCTCATCACCCCTTTCATAGGGGACACCCGAACTAATACTTGATCCCCAACCTCTAACTCCACATGTCTTCGTGAAGCATCAGCACAACTCTTCTGCCTATCTTGAGTTATCTGAATCCGCCCTCAGATCAACTCTATCTTGGCAGACGTCTCCTGGATAATTTTTGGTCCCAATAGCTTGTTGTCCCCCACCTCTAACCAACAAGCGGGTGAACAACAAGGTCTCCCGTACAGTGCCTTGAATGGTGCCATGCCAATAATGAATTGGTAAGAGTTGTTATATTCAAACTCTACCAAAGGAAGATATTTCTCCCATCCTCCCCCAAAGTCTAAAATGCACATCCTGAGCATGTCTTCCAGCATCTGATTGACTCTCTCAGTCTGCCCGTCAGTCTGTGGGTGATAGGCTGTACTCAAATGTAACTCTGTGCCCATGGCCTCCTGAAATCTCTATCAAAAGTGGGCTATAAAAATTTTATCTCTGTCAGACACATTATTTATCGGCACCCCGTGCAGCTTAACTATCTCTACTATGAATAGCTGCGCATAACACATCGTCTTAAAGTCTGTGTGAACCGGTAGGAAGTCGGCCACCTTGGTCAACCGATCCATAATGACCCATATGGAATCGTGACCTCTCTGTGATGCAGGTAACCCTGTAATAAAGTCCATGGAGATGCTATCTCACTTCCACACGGGAATCTCCAGTGGCTGTAGCATCCCTGATGGTCAACTTTCATGAGCTGACACGTGGCATATTTCTAGACAAACTCCGTTATGTCCCGTTTCATTCCTGCCCACCAATATTGCCTCCTCATATCTTGGTACATTTTATCCCCACCAGGATATACCGCAAATCTCAAACCATGGGACTCTGTCATAACAGCGTGCCTCAACTCTTTATCCTCTGGCACCATTAACCTCCCATTTAGGCGTAGGCCTTCCTTCGAGCTGATTGAGTAACCCTCCGCTCCCTCAGCTAACAATTGGCGTACCCTATCCTGATAAATCTGGTCCTCCGTCTGAGCCCTTACCACTCGCATAATGATCTTCGGTGTGATGGATAAAGCTGACATGCAGGCCCTGGCTACATCATCCTCATATCGAAGCTCTCTCCACTTCACCTTCCAGACTTCTGATATACCCCCAGTTGGTCTCCTGCTCAATGCGTCTGCCACCACATTAGCCTTACCAGGATGATACTGAATATCAAATTGGTAGTCTTTCACGAATTCTAGCCACCGCCTCTGCCTCATATTCAGATCCTTCTGTGTGAAGAGTATCTAAAGTGCCTTGTGAGCCGTGAATAAAGTGAAATGCTCTCCTAGAAGATAGTGTCTCCATATCCTCAAAGAAAAAACGACCGCTGCTAGCTCTAGGTCGTGAGTGGGGTAATTCCTCTCGTGGGGCTTTAGCTTTCTGAACGCATAAGCTATAGCCCTTTCCTCCTGCTGAAGCATACCCCCAAGTCCCTGTAAGCACGCGTCAGTATAAACCTGATATTCTAGTCCTCCCTTCGACAAAGCAAGTACGGGTGCGAATGTTAACTTGTCCTTCATCTCGTCGAAAGCTAATTGACAATGATCACTCTAAGTAAAAGGCACCCCTTTCCGAGTTAGATTCGTTAAAGGGCCCGCAATCTTTGAGAACCCCTTAATGAATCGACTGTAATATCCTACCAACCCTAAAAAATTGCGCACCACGATCGGTGTCGTAGGCTGTCCCCACTCCCTCACCGTCAACACCTTACTCGGATCCACCATAATACCCTGGTCTAACACCACGTGACCAAGAAATTGTACCTCCCATAGCCAAAATCCACACTACCTGAATTGAGCATAAAGCTGGTGATCCCTCAGCCTCTGTAGAACCATACGTATATGCTCTGCATGCTCCTCCTCGGTGCACGAGTAGAACAGGATGTCATCAATGAACACGATGAAAAATTGGTCAAGATACTCCCTGAAAACCCTGTTCATGAGGTCCATGAACACTGCTGGCACATTGGTGAGCCCGAATGGCATCACCCCGAACTCGTAAGATCCATACCGCGACAGGAAAGCGATCTTAGGAACATCTTCCTCTCGGATACGCAGTTGATGATACCCTGACCTCAAGTCGACCTTGGAGAAGTAAGACGCTCCTCTCAATTGCTCAAATAAATCATCAATCTTAGGTAACGGATACTTATTCCGTATCGTCACCTTGTTCAGCTCCCTATAGTCCACGCAACCATCCCGCTTCTTCACAAATAACACCGGTGCACCCCACGACGATGTACTCCGCCGAATGAAACCCTGACCCAGGAGCTGCTGAATCTTCTCTCTCAACTCACGCATCTCTAAAGGGGCCATACGATAAGGTGCTCGATCAATTGGCCTCATCCCGAGTGCTAACTCGATTAAAAACTCGATTTCCCTGCTGGGTGGAAACCCTGATATTTCCTGGAACACGTCCTCAAAGTCCCTCACTACCGGGATTGAATCCAACGGGACCACCACCTCCTGTGAGGTTTCCTCCTCGATATAATACAAGTGTGTGCACAACCCTCCCTCAGGTAGCGACATCGCTATTAGGAACATCTCCTATCTCGGAATGCAGAACACGATTGTCCTCTAGTAACAATCCACAGTCGCTCGATAACCTGCCAACCAATCCATACCCAGGATGACAGCGTACCCCTCCATATCTAACACTAAGAGGTATGCTGCTAAACTAAGCCTCCCAATCAAAATGTCCACCCCCCGACAAATCGAGTGAATCAAAGCCCCGCTGTCTACTAGCGACTCTACACACATACAAGACTACCCGCGGTCTCTAGTAGCCCGACCAGTTTAGTAAAATTAGATTTAATGAACGAATGCGGTGCTCCCGTGTCAAAAAGTATACTACCCTCATGACCATGAATGAGAAACATACCCTCAACTGCTGGCAGCGCCTGCTGTGCTGGAGGATTGATAACATCCCGAACGTTATACACACGCCCGTAGTGCATTTGCCCCTGCTGTTGTGGGGGGGGGGGTAGAGTTGGTGCTGCTGGCGGCATCTGTCCCTGTTGCCCCTGTTGGGCACCCTGCTGATGACCTCTGCCCCTCTGTGGGCACTCTCTCTTGAAGTGTCCTGTCTAGAAATAGACAAAACAACGTTTCTGACCGTCCCCTCCCCCCCATTGGCCCTGACGTGGCTGGCCCTGCTGGCCTCCCCTATTATTCCCTTAGCCCTAACGGCCCTGAGGAACCTGCTGCTGTTAATTTGGGCCTGGCTGGCCCTGCCTGAATCCCTGTCCTCCCGGTCGAAACCCACCAGGCTTAAATTTCTTGGCTTGATTCCCCTGCTGACTACTAGTCTGCTGCTGAGTACCACTCGTGTCACTACCAGTAACTGCCTTGCCCTGCTGGCTCGGCTCCCCTACTCTCTTGCTCCCCTTCGCATGGAAGCGATGATCCTGGCAATGTACAAGAGTGGTATTAACGACATATGTATATGTCACCAACGCCGGATTACTAATTAAGTGCTACCTGATCCTCCAGGCTAAACCATCCATGAAACTCGACTTCTTTCGCTCCTCATCGCTCACCTCATTTGGCACAAATTTTCCAGACGTGTGAACTCTTCCTCATAATCTTCCACTGACCGGTCACCCTGTACTAACTCGCTGAACTTCTTCCTCATTTCAACCTCTACCGCTGGTGGGAAGTATTTGTGGTCAAACCGCACCCAAAATTCAGATATTGTCATCAAATCTCGCTCCTCAATGGTGGCAACTGACTCCCACCACTAGGGGTGTTCGCGGTCTGGTCCGGTTCGGTTTTGAAGTTTTTTTTGGACCGGACCGACTATGTCGGTTCTATAAAAAAATGAACCAAGATCGGACCGATAATGTCGGTTAACCGACCTTATTCGGTTCGGTTTTTTACAGGGTCGGTTCGGTCTAGTATGTCGGTCCTAACATTAATTAATTATATTGTTTAAAGAAAATATTGAACAAAAAAGACCATACAGCACATCCAAAAACAACAAACAACAAAGCACTAGAAGAAGCATATAAAATACCAATATTCAGTCTATTCTTTTCTACAGTTTTATAGCATTCATAAGATGGATAAGCATAATCAAATACCATACTGCACACTCAAAAAAACAAAAAAGAAAATAAAAATTATAGTATCCAGCTAGTAATGCCAAAATCTGAACTATTGAATTTATGAGAAAATAAAAAAGCGGGTTTCAGCTAACATACACAAGTCCTCTGGTGAGAAATGATCCAATAATTTTTAATTCACCTAAAACATACAAAATAAACAATCAGTTAAGTTAAATACAACATTCGAAATAAAATCAAGAAATGTCATCAGTTAAGCTCTAAAAAATAAAATATAGATCAGGCCAAAGATTAAAATTAAAAACGCATCTCATATAGCAACAAACAACAAACACACTGATATTGAGCAACTTCTATTTTGGTGTCAGTATTGGCAAGGTAGAAGGGGCTGGTGTTCGGCGGTCGGCAAGGCAGAAATGGTTGGGGGCTGATCTTGGTTGGGCTGGGTGAGAGAGTGAGGGAGAGAGTTGTTTTGTTTTTATTTGGCTTGGTGAGAATAAGAACGGGAACGGCTGATGAGAAAGCAATAGGGTTTAGTTTAGTTAGAGACTTTAGTATTTTGACTATCTTAGCCTCCATCTATTTTTATTTGACACTAGTAAAAAACGTAACAGGTAAGTAATACACATAAAACACAAAATAAAATATAAAAAATATATATTTAATTATTGTCGGTCTGGGTCGGTCCGGGTCGGTCCAGACCGACCCTATCAACTAAAAACCCGAGGACCGGACCGACTCAGTCGGTTTTAAAAAAAATAAAACCGGGAACGAACCGATTAAAAAAACCGATAAAAATAAGGCGGTTCGGCTCGGTTCGGTTCGGTCCGTCGGTTTGATCGGTTTTTTGAACACCCCTACCCACCACTGTAAGGCTTCCCCCGACATACGAAAGGTAGCAAGCATCTGTTTCTGTACATTGGTACACTCCAGCATGCGCAGATGGCGCAGAATATTCTTCTTCCAGTCACAAGCCTCTACTACATCGGTACTTCCCCGAAACTTGAGTGGGTGACCCTTCTAAAAGGTCTCCCTAACTCACTGCCACGACGGTGGCCCCACTGGAGCCTGAACTACTGGTGCCACTGGAGGTAGTGCCTGGGGCTGAGGAAAATGGGCTGCCATGGCCCGCATTGCTGTCTCAAATGCCTGTGCCATTATCACGGCCACCTGAGTAGTGGAGATCAACTCGGGTGGGGGTGGGGGTGGGGGTACCTGTGACTCCTGACGAGCCTCCCTTAACTCATCCCTAGCCTCTTCCCTCTCCGCTCTCTGCCTCTTTGGTGGCATCTGAAAATAGATCGAATCGTATAAGTACACAATTATACAAAAGTCTAATAGCAAAAAAATATGATATCTCAAAAGCGGAAAATGAATCAACAGTCCTAATAATAGGGCTCTATAACAACTGAAGACTATGCTGAAGTGTAGTAAGCCACACAGATCCTAAGGACACTAGAACTTGATGCTCTGATACCATCTGTGACACCCCGCCTAATTAACCTCGGGTGATCAGTCCTAAATTAAATTAGAACAGGTTTCTCAGTTGGTTCATTCTTAGCATCACTGTCGCCTTTTTAATTACTAACCACCTAAGTGAGAAAATTAGACTGGTGTCAAGTTTTATTATTCATTAATCTAATGAAACACTCAAGCAGAAAATAATTTAATTTCGACAATCATAATCAACTGAAATTAACTATTCACATCTAAATAACTGAAACCATCGGTTCAAACCAACAAAAGTAAAGACAAGTAGTAAATCTAACATTAGTACTAAATAAACTGTGAGCGACATGCTCGAATAACTAATAGGAAATCTCTACACTAGAAATGAAAAGAGCGAAGTGTCTATCAAACTTCCCCAATATCCACATATGCTGCAGCAAAGGATCCCTGGAATGAGTCAAGCCTGGCGTGCCGGTGGCTAGACACCTAAAATGTTTTTAAAAGTTTTTATAGCAAGGGTTAGTACCCAAAACATTTGAAAAACATTTAGCAAATGATTAACTTACAGTAATAAATATATATACATGCTCTCCATATTTTAGTTAGTGCCGCACTCCCTTGAGAACATCCTCACCCCTCCTCTAATGTACACTACTAACGCCTTAATTAATTTACCTAGTTATTTGCCCTATGACTAGATAACTAATATAACCCCTTGCAACCACCCCACTCTAACTGAGTATGCCATAATTATGATTTCTAAGTTATTACTAACACTAACTTAATTAGTCATTCCCCTTTTTAAATTCATATAACTTTCACACCCATTATACACATAATACGATTCACGATCTGTATGAATTATCCCGTATATAATTATTTACCTAATTATATACATATAGTCATATTACAACATGCACAATTATTCTGAAATAATAATTAATAAGGAACAACCTCTCGAGTAATAACTCACCAGATAATATTCTTTAAAGTTCTATCCCACTAGGTAAATTCACATAACCTAGTTATCCCAAGTCAGAATCGCTCACTAACTTGATTAATACATAAATATTTGGAGGCGGTCATATTCTTTCCCTGAAAGTGAGATGCCCCTCACCCATATAGTGGACGCTATGACCTGGGAATACACTCGCCCTACTCCTCAAGCTAGGGGATTCATCTACTACGCGCAACCTCCCCCTATAGCACTAGAGTATATATAATAATGATATCTAACCACTGATATTAATGCACACACCATATATATATATATACTATCGCACACCGTATATATATATATATATATATATATATATAAATAGAATAAACTATCCCGGCTACACAGTGTACTAAGTCCGTAATTCCCCCATTAATTATGATTTTATGGCCCAACTCAGATTATTAATTAATTCCCCCATTAATTAATTAAATTACTTTTGGTGTCGCTCCAATTAATATATTCGGACTTACTCTCGTGGTCCGAAATAAAACAATACCCGAGTCTAAATTCTCAACTACAAATTATTTAGCTTTCACTCTAAATTAATTTAACGCCTTGGTATTAGGGGTGGCCATAGGCCCGAGGCCCGCCAAGCCCGCCCAACCCGCCCAATAAAAAAATAGGGCTTGGGTAAGGTAAATAGGCCCGCAAAGCGGGCTTGGCAAAATTTTATAGGCCCGATTTTTTTTCGGACGGGCTTGGGCATGAGTTCTTAAGCCCGATGAGGCCGGCCCGGCTCGGCCCGAGGCCCGAAATATATATATATATATATATATATATATATGTGGGGGGGGGGGGACTTCTATAAATATAAAAACGTATACCAAGTCTTTTCATGTAAAGTGAGAAACTTTATATATGGACTTTGTAATATATGGAGTTTAAAACAGATTTTTAATTAAAAAAATTGGTCTTTAAATAAAAAAATAGGTATTTTAATTAACATAATAGGGTCCGATCGGGCGGGCCTGGGTAAAGAGCTTTCAAATCTGGGCGGGATTGGGATTACATAATAAGGCCCGATCTAGGCCCGAGCGGGCTTGGGATAACACTTAATTTTTCAAGCCCGGCCCGAGCCCAACCGGGCCTGCCCAGGCCCGGCCCACTGCCACCCCTACTTGGTATCACTCAACCAATATACCCGGACTCGCCCATTAGGTCTGTATTTAATTATTTCAAAATATATTTCCCAAAATTTAACCTTTTTGTGTCACACATAAATACCCTCCAATCCCAATTATTTTTCCCTCAATATTATTTACATTGTATATCCCATATTTCTCTCTTATTAAATCAGGTATGGGAAGTAATTTTAATTAAATTCATCTTACATAAATAAACTGGTCGAACTGCCAAAAATTCCAGACCATCGATCGATCGATCCCCAACCCTCGATCGATCGATCGTACATGTCATCGTCTTCTCCAGGTCTCTGTTTCAGCCATGGACAAAAACTCAAAACTCCAACTTCTTCTACAGTCTATCCCAAGTCCTCCCATCAATAAAATACATCAATACCCTCATTAGGAACCCCCATAAAGTCCCCAAACTCCATTTAATTTACGCTATCTACTGTTTATCTAAATTGGGGAAAACCCCATTTGATTCGTTAACCCATCTCAACATTAAATCTTTTTCTCAAATTCGTTTCTAACTCATCTTACCATATATATATAAATCTCAGATTATACATAAATTTCTACACAAATTCGAATTTAGGAGATTGATTTACAAAAAACCCATTTTTGTACCCTTTAAATCCCAAAACGAATTTTGATTTCTCACATCACATAAATATGAATAAAAATGCAAATTAAATGCTACAACAAGTTAACCACTTGCCTTATGATTTCGTAGGGTCTTAATCGAAGTTGTGGATTCCCAGGTTGAAGATGAAATCCTCCCCTCTTTTGGCTCTTTCCTTTGTCCCCCAAATTGCCTTTAACTGTCTCTTAGGTTTTCCTATCCCACTAAGTGTTTTCTAATTTCACATCAGCTATTCCCCTTTTTCTTTTAATTAGGTAATTAGGCTAAATCCCGTTTTCGGCCTAATGGGCCAAGCCCAAGTGACCCAAATACCCCCGTGTGGGCCCGGCTATGCCTAAAAACGTTCCGTGACCCGTTTACTACCCCCGGGTACACTTTTCCGACTATCTCGGTACATTTGGACTCAACTGTACACTCAGAATTGGCATCCAAATTAATTTATAAAAATCCTTATCTCACACCCAAGTTAGTTTGTACCGATCACCGGCTGAGATAAGTACATACCCCTTCACTAATACCCGGAATGACGTAAATAAATTATTACTATTCACTTAGTAATTAAATTTCCCTAAATATTAACCGTTCACTCCCCGATTAATATTTAAATAAATATTACCATAATTAATTCAATTAAAATTACGACACACAAGTAATTTAGAATTTCTGAATTAATTAAATATTAAATGCACAAAAATACGGGGTGTTACAATTATGACCACCAGAAAATGGTTTTGGTTTAGGAACTTTCGGCTTAGGCAACAACTGCATCGTTCCACCATTAACACTGTTGAAAGCCATTTTCGACAGCTTTATCTCCACATCGGTACAAATGAAACTAGTGATTATTTGCAACATCGCCCATCTCGGTATTTATGGTTGTATACGCATCTTTGAACTGTTGCACATGATCTTATAAAACTTGCTTCATATTTTGAAACTCCACACTTATTTCTTGAAAATGTTCATGAAGTGAAACTACTTCAACACCTTTACGTGGAGGTCTAATGAGTTCCTCCGACCTTGTCACATGCTCCCTCAATTCTAATGTACTTCCACCGGCCACTGCAACACAAAATGCCCGAAATTATGCTCTGATACCAATTCTCAGAGGAAAATTATTTTAATTTATGATGCGTTTACACCGAGTAAACCAATAATTCCAAATAAGCAAAACACATAGAAGAATTATATTTAGACACACACATAATTTATGAGGAAAAACAACCCCGACCTTATGTTTTATAAATCAACAACTACAAGGAACTCTACAAAAGGGTCTAGATACTCTCTACCTAGAAATTTAGGCAACAAATGCTTAAATATAAAGGCTATAATGAAACTGACAACCCCAACTGCTAGGATGAGCGTCTTAATAAAAAGGTTGCCATATTTTCCCATGAAACTGCCTCCAATAACTGCTGCATTAGCTTCCTAATAGGTACCTAGAGCGGTCACCCATGTTCTTAGGGTGGTGACCTATAATCTCCATGTGCTCAGAAGGTGTATTCACATTTTTACACTTGTCCAACCCATCAACTCCCATGAAAACTACCCAAAACTATTTTAAGACAAGCCAAACTACTTCTTGAAGATAAAAGCAACCATTCTCGCATTATTAAGACAATTCCACCTTAAAATAAGCTTGCTCAACACATTCGAAACACATTCCCATAAAGTTTCCATGAGCCTAAAAGCACTCATATATGAAACCCAATTTTGCCTTGGGAGGACCCCCTCCATATAATACATCTTAACAAAAAATTACTAGTGGTAGCAGTAGACATCTACTTCCATAAGTGACAAGTATTCTCACATACTCCCAACAACTTTGAATTACATAATCCACTTTATTCCAATTGCAAACCTTAGCCCGAGTGAAACTAAGACTTGTGTGTATAACACTTACCTTCTATGATAATTTGGCCTATAAGTTGTTTCCAAATGTAATTTTTCCTCCTTAATTATAAGAATTTGTTTCGTCTTTGGTTTCCACAACCAGTGTATAGGTATTACCTTCCTTCCCGAGATGAAGCCCTCATAGATACCTACATAAGAAATAGAAATAATTTTGCTTTTGGTAACTAAACGGTGTTGGGTCCAAGAACATTAACAAGTGTATACATCTCTTTATGAACCCAACAATGTTATTTATTATTGAATGTATATGTGTGAAATAATTATACATATGATACCATAATAAGTACAATGTGCTTTAGGCATACTAAAGAGTTTGTTGATTTTAAATGATGTGTCATATTCAAAGTGTAACTTTTTATAAAAGGATCTTATTTTTGAAAATTAGATTCAATCATTTGTTACTTATTTCTAAATTTTCTAAGTTTTGTAAGTTTTTACTTCCCTTTTGAGGTTTTAGTTTTCAAGGTGAAAGATGCTAGTAAAGTTTTTCTTTTTCAAAATTTGGATTTCTTCTTCAAGTTTTCATTCTCATTTTTTATTCTCGATATTGTCTCCAGAGTTTTTCCATATTCAACAAAAATATAATGGTATGTGATTTTAGGTTGATAATGATTTTCTTCAATCAATTTCAAGTATCAAAGAGTTTGTAGAAAAAACTTTTTAAAGTTTCTCATAAGAAAGTTGTAGTTCTCCACCAATGTTACCAGAAGATGAGTAAAAAGGGTGTACCTCTTCATTGAAGCCCATGATACATAGGTTGACCTATCAAGATTGTAACAACCCTATTTTCTCACGTGCAGTTGATCCGACTAACACGTCGAAGATGGGGAAGCACTTTGTGTAAGAATAATTTTTCGAACATTGTTCACATCATAGCTTAAATCTAGTTTGTCATATCCCGTTACAAATAGTCATGCACTGTCAAGACGAACCGAACTCAAGTATCTCCAAGTTTGAAAACTTCCCGACATCTCAAAGAGGTATTAAGAAATTTAGATTTTGAATTAATTTAAGGAATTATATTTTGGGATGTTTATATTTTCATAAAAATGAACAGGGCTTTTTATTTCGAAAAGGAAAAAAAATTCAGTTTTTAAAATCAATTTGGAACTTAATTTTTTGAAAATATATTTTCTGAGTTTAGTGTAGGCGGAGTTTTTAAAACTTTAAAAGTTAGTTTTAGTCATTCAAACGACATCCCCTTGTCGGTCAAACGACATCCTCATGTCATTCTAACGACATTACAGGCCGTTATATGTCGCTTCTAACAAGATCGTTGTCTCATTCTAACGACATCACGAAATTGTTTGAATGACGCGCCGCCTTAAATTTTGTATATATATCTGTTTCGTGTTTAGAACATTTAAGACTTTTGACTTTTCGCATATCTTTTGCAAAATTTCTTCACTTTTTGTGTTGAAAAACACTTGTTTAATTCACAATGAAAAAATCCTTGAATATTTTTCTTATGGATTGTTTAAACCCTAGAAAGTTTTGTAACTTTTGCATATATCTTGGTGGAGAGGATCTCCATTACTGACGTGTGATACATGCGGGGATTCACCGCTGAAGAGAAAGGCTAAGGCTAACCGAGGACTGCGGTCATGTAATTCCTTCAAGGATCATAGTTGTTTATTATTGGTTTGAAAAGATTAGTGCGTTAAACTTATAGCGGTGATCAAGTAGTCTGTAAGTCAATTGTCTTGTAAATTTCCAAGTGAATAAAAGGTTTTTACCTGAAAGTTTTTTTCTGAAACTTGGCCTTGTCATTTTTTATTGTTTAATTTATCTATTTTATCACCATAGATGCATGATTAGGATAAAAAAATAAAATTTGTTTAAAATTGGCTTTCACATTTATAATTCGTGTTGCAATATTTGTTTAGAATCACCCTTGGGATTATTTTTCTTTTACAAATTGGTATCAGAGCGGGTTGCACTTAGTTATTTATTGTCTAGATCCTTATTTGTAACTTTTTGGGTGGTTATTTGCTTCACTCTCTTGGTTTGTTTTTCTCTCAATGGATTCTTCTAGCTTTGACGAATTAAATCTTTTGAATATGAAGTTTGCAAAAAGAATTGAATTTCTTGAAGAAAAAATTCTCGTTTTAAAAATATGATTGAATATCTACAAACGTTTCAAACTCAAAGAGATATCATTCTTGAGAAGTTTGGTGCTTTTTATGATGACTTTAAATCTTTAAAAGTGTCCAAGGAAGAGAGTGAGAATAATTCCCTTGTTTTAGAAAAAAAATTAGAGGACTTGAAATTTTTTAGAATTTGTGTTTTCACCAAAGAGGATAAAAATAATTTGATTGATGATTTTAGGGAACATGGGAAGACTCTTAAAGAAAAGTTTTCTTTCATTCAGGGGGAGAAAGATAAACTTCTAGGAATGATTAAAAATATGAAGAGCGAGTCCTTAAAATTGTAAGAGTTTAATTCTTTGCATGAGTCAAAAATTTTGAAGTCAAAATATGACTTAAAAGACTCGAGTAGTTTGAGTAGTGATGGTAATAGATCACATGTGTCTAAGGCTTAGAATGTTAAAGACAAAATTATTGTTTGTTTTAGAGGGTTAACCAAAACCAAGGCCATTAGAAAAGGTTAGCCCATAAGTAACACTCCTCCCATTTACACATGTTCACATTGTAGTAGGAAAGGTCACCTTCAGCGTTTTTATTTTGAGCTTAAAAAAAGGTCCTAGGAAATGTAAGGATAGTGTATCGTCGGTTCCCATAACCCCTAGAGTTAGATACACACCTGTTTGGGTTAAGAAATTCGTTTTGGAGACGCTAAATGTTAGATTGTTGATTCTCACATGCTTGCAAATGATGCTTCACGTGCTATTTCTTATGGATGATTGTTTGCACGATTTTGTTTGTCATATGCTAGTTGTGCTTCATGATATATTCTTACTAGTGTTATAACATGTGTGCTTTTTGTATTATATTTTTCTTTTATTGAGTCATATTGAAAAATACAAAATATTTTATTTTTGAAAAATTCAAAAATATTTTCGATTTTGTATATTTTAGTTTTGCACATTAGTGTGGCATATTGGTGTGTTTGAATCTAATTCACTCCGTAATTTCCATTTGTCTAGGATATTTGGTTATAACTTTAGATGCTTAGATTGATCTTAACCATGTTTATGGAGTTATTTCAAAATTGATTTGCCTTATGGATTTGACTTTGTTTATGCCTCCACACACATGCACGAGCTTATTGGATTTAACTCCATGATGTATATTTGAGCTTGGTGAGGTGTTCTCTTATCAATTTTGTCATCTACATGTTTATTTTATTATGGAGGATATGTGCATATAAGAACCATTGCCCGTGAGGATTTTTTTATTATTGAAAAATAAATGAGTTTATACGGAAAAGGACTACGAGAGGCAAGTAAACTCATCGTGAGAGCCACCGTTTGAAAAGAGCCCGAGAAAAAATTAAGGCAATTAAAAGAATAATATGCCAAAAAGGGCCAAATAGTTAATTTTGATATGATCATTCCAAAGAAAAGAATATAATATAAAAATATGATCATGCTTATATTTTGAGGGTGTTTGGATGGAAATAATCAAACGGGTTTGCACAATGAAAATTAATCCTAGTTATGCTTATTTTGTCATGACGTTATTGATTTATAGAATCATCAATATTCTAGGCTTATGTGCATTGCGATTATTTTGTTCATTAAGTTCAACATTAATTGTCACTTGAGGCTAGAGCTTAGTTTGATAAAGTTTTGAGGTCAGTTAGAACTTCTTGAACATATTTGAGTGTTTGAGTTATAATTCTTTTGTTACTAGTTCACACCCATTAATTCCATTCCACACATTTAGACACATCGATACTATGATAGTGTGTAAAGCTTATGTATTTTGTGGATGATTATACCATATATAATATATTATTGTGTGATATTTTCTTAAGTTTTGCATTTTTTTTTTAAATTTTAAAAAATTCAAAAATAGTTAGTTGTGTTTGCCTTTGAGATGATCATTACATATGCTTGATTTACATCTTTTTTTTATGATATATTATCTTCTATGTGATGCTTGGTATGTTATGTTTATGTTTCAATTTATTTATCTATTTGTCTACTTCGGATAAAAACAAAGGGGAAGAGAAAATTAAAATGAAGCTTTGATGAGTTTGAATTATGGGGGAGTATTTATTTATGAGTTTTACTTTGTTTCAAACTCGAAGCATCACGGGGGTATATGTTTCTTTTCTCATGTGTGTAGATACTTAATGATGAATTCAAGACAGACGGATGAAGATAAAATTTGGGAAGAAGAAGAAGTTTGAAGACAAAGAGACATAAGCCATTTTGTTCTAGGGTTGGGAAGGGTGTTAGTATTTTTGTCATAGGAGATTTTGATTTTAATTTGGTGTTCGGTCATGTTTGTTTATTTTGTACCAGAATAGCCAAAGGGGGAGATTTGTAAGAACAATTTTTCTAACATTATTCATAGCATATCTTTAGGCCAGTTTGGCGTATCCTATTACAAATAGTCTCGCACCATCAAGACGAACCGAACTCAAGCATCTCCAAGTTTGAAGTCTTTTTGACATCCCAATGAGGTACTAAACAATTTAGAGTTTGAATTAATTTACAGAATTATAATTTGGGATGTTTATTTTTATAAAAAAATGAACAGGGCTTTTTATTTCGAAAAGGAAAAATGTTTGTTGTTTTCAAAATTAGTTTGTAACTTAATTTTTCGAAAATATATTTTCTGAGTTTACTATAGGCGGAGCTTTTAAAACTTTAAAAGTTCATTTCAATCATTTAAATGATATCCCCATGTCGTTCAAATGACATCCTCATGTCGTTCTAATGACATAACGGGTCGTTGGATGTCCCTTTTAACGAGATCGTTATCTCGTTCTAACAACATTAAGAAATTGTTCGAATGAGGCGCCACCTTAAATTTTGTATAAATACTTGTTTCGTGTTCAGAACGTTTAAGACTTTTGATAGAATATTTTCTGCATATCTTTTGCAAAATTTCTTCACTTTTTATCTTGAAAAACACATATTTTAATTCATAACAAAAACATCCTTGAATATTGTTCTTGTGAATGGTTTAAACCCTATAAATTTTTGTATGTATTTTATACACCTTGGTGGAGAGGATCTCCATTGCTGACGTGTGATACCTGTGGGGATTCACTGCTGAAGACGGAGGTTGAGGTTGATCGAGGACTGCGGTCATGTGATTCTTGCGAGGATCATAGTTGTTCATTGGAGATTTGTAAATATTAGCGCGTTATAAATTTCTAAGTGAATAAAAGGTTTTTACTCAAAAAGTTTGTTTTCCTGAAACTTGGCCTTGTCCTATTTGTTCGTTTGATTTATCTGTTTTATCATCATAGATGCATGATTAGGATAAAAAAGATAAAATCTTGAATAGTGTGATAATTGATTAACTTCGCAAATTTCTAATTTAGCACACTTATTTAATTTCAACCCCTAATCATGCATCTAACGTGCAAGTGTCAATCCCATAAACAAATAAAGCAAGCGACATAAAGTTAAGGAAAAATCCCCGAAGGGCAAAACCTTTTATTTCTAGAACTTTGAAGAATTTACAAGACCATTGACTTACATACAATCTGATAATCGCCCACAAGTGTAACGCACGGTGTCTTCATCAAACCTTCAAAGTAACAGCTAGAAACAGTGTCGGCTGGAATCTCCCGCAGGAACTCCAGGTGGTCAACAATGAAGAAGAGAGACGGCTTCTCCACAAGGTTTTAACAAATACAAGGATGTATTCTTGGGTTGCAAAAAGATTCACAAAGGATTGGCAAAGTTGTGTGAATCAAAACATGAGTCTTGGGACTCAAAAAGGTGAAGACTTAGAGTATTTAGGACTCTTAAAATCGTCTTGAAAAGTCTTGGAAAACAACTCCCCTGGTTTAAATAAGAAAATCTGGCCCTAAAAAATCTCAAGAAAATCTTCTTGATTTTATCCCAGGCGGACCAGTCCGGTATGGATACGGATCGATCCGGGGTCGGACCGATTCCTTTTCGGAAGGAGCTTCTTCGGTTTGCTATCGGTCCGGGGTATACTGGTTTGGTGCAAAGAGGATCGGTCCGGGTAGAGGTCGGATCGGTCTAGGGGCGGACCGATTCTTTTTCCAAACAGGCGGACCAATCCACTAACAAAAAAAAAATCGGATTCCTTTCTTCTTTGGTATTCGAATCCGTTGATGAAGATATGATCTTGAATTTCTTCAAAGATGTAATGGCGAACGACATACAAATTGAGAATGGACAAAAATGTCCTTACAAATCTCCCCCTATGTCTATGCCGGTACATACATAAAGATAAACATCTGAATTATCAAATATCAAAATGCCTATACAAATCTACCCTTCCATGAACCCAAAACTGGAATGATATAAATGAATAAGACTTCATCGTTTGCTCTTCGAATCTTCAAGAATCATCAAATCTCAAAGCTTTTCTCATCAGGGTGTGCAACATATTGATCTTCAATCTTCATACCTACACACATGAGACAAAGCAAATACCACGTGACATATCGAGTTTGAAATGAGATAAACATAGATACCAATTTATGATAAAAGAATAAGCTAAATCTCAAAAACTCCCCCAAAATTCAAACTCCCCCATAAAATGACAATTCTTTCTCCTCGTTTTTATGATGTCCCCAAATAGACAAATGAGAAGAATGAATCAAATAAGCAAAATAGGGGTGTCACGGTACACAAAACAGGGCATCAAACAATATGGCAAACGTGCTCTTGCAAGGAGATGCTCAGAAACAAATGCACAAACTATTTTTGATTTTTCAATTTTTCATACAAAGATAAGATACATTTAAAAAAAAATATGCTATAAAAATCACACCATGGATTTAGACTCAAACAACCAAGTCATGGAAATGG
Organism: Sambucus nigra; assembly: GCA_949130495.1. NCBI lineage: Eukaryota > Viridiplantae > Streptophyta > Magnoliopsida > Dipsacales > Adoxaceae > Sambucus > Sambucus nigra. The sequence continues at coordinate 157,396,733 of OX422210.1, read as the reverse complement.
AATTAATGGGTGTGGACACATCCGATAAGTAAATCAACTCAATCAATCATATGTGCACGATGCATATGTGTACTCCTAACGAATGAACATCAAAAGTATCCTTAGGAGTAAAGATTGTTGAATTTAGATAACATCGTCTTATGCAAATCAACAAATCAAAGTCAAAATGATTTCCACCCCAATAACGTCCAAAACTATGTAGAGCATTTTTGAGTATTTCCAGGACGTGCAAACCCGTTTTAAATCCTCCAACCAAACTTCCTCATATATATTTTCTTTTAGAGGTGAATAAACTAAATTCTCAAACATTGGAGAATTGGTGCGACAACCTAAATGGCCCATAATTGGCATGAAATTCTTTATATTGCCTTTAAAAAAATTTCGGGCTCTTTTAACCTCTTTGGACCTCAGATAATAAAATTTCTCCATTTTTTAGGTCCAATTTTTAACGGTGGCTTAGTATTCGCAAAGGCAAAATGAATCTTTCGCAACCCTTCCCCGTTTTCAAACAAAACACACAAACTCACAAAACGGTTTTTATATGCATAATTTTCTTATCAAAATTTATCGCGCATGGTTCATTTTAAGAACCGGATTGAAGTGAAAACACCCAACCAACATGTGATAAGACAAGCACAATAATCAAACAAATCCGTGCATGTGTGCAATAAAGGAAACATGAGTCAAACATGTAGGAAGTAACACTTAATTACATCTTAATGAATCCAAACATTATAAAGAACAAGGATGAATTGACCTATTGTCTTAAACACTATCAAATAGTCACATGAAAAAAATGGAATGATGTTGTGACTCGGTCATCCTAAGTCTCCATCCATAAACGGTGCAGACAAAATACAAAACTCTTTTTGGATTTTTCAAAAATTTTGTCAAAATAAAATCTTTTTGTATTTTTCAAAATTTTTAAAAACGAAAATTTGTACAAAAATGATACATACTAGTAATAGGAAAACAATGTCATTATGAAAATCACCCTATGCTAGTAAACAAGTCAAACCTCAATCATTAGGTGCAGAGAGGTTTTCTAAAGGTGGTGTCAACTTATGAAAAACCTCCATCAATTCTTGTGAAGATTTGATCAAAAACTTAACTTGCTCCCCTAAATGTGCAAACTCTCTCATGTAGTCACTGGGAGCATGTAAAGTATCATGTGTGGGTGCATGTGTTCTAGAAACACGTGTAGAAGAAAAACGTGACACATAACCCAACTTAAAACAAAATTCCTTAAGGTGACCTCTCCTCTTGCAATGTGAACAAACATAAATAGGCCTAGTAACACCTCTCTCAAAAACTCTAGGACGTGCTCTCCTAATAGGAATGGGACGCCTAGGTGGGTTAGGGTAAGACTTGCGTGAATCTAACACTAAAGTGGAAATCGGCTCGGGTGCTAATTGGGAAGAAGAAGCACCGTCATGACTTATTCCAAACTTTTCACCTTTATACTTAAGAACCACCTTTTCAACCTTCTTAGGTACATTCTCAAACTTGACTTTGACCTCTCGGGCACGTTCGAGATCACTCTCGAGTTGGGATACACGTGTCATCAGACTAAACAACGTGTTGGTCAAATCACACTTATTCTTTCTCAAAAACTCCTTCTCTCTCTCCAAATCTAAAACCCGACGACCTAAATCTCGATTGTACTTATTTATTTTCAAGGTCTCGGTGTACAAATCTCTAAAAGCTTTTTGGATCTCACTTTCATCTCCACTCTCCTCCTCGCTTTCTCCCTCACTTGACGAATACGAATCACTATCATCGCTCTCGTGTGCAATCTTGTGAGACAAAGTGGGTGTGCTCACACGACTAGAAAAGGCGACAACCATTCCATGTCCCAAACCTTTATCAGAATCATCTCCTTCATCACCCTCACTATCACTAAGAGTGGCGGGCATAGCAGTCTCTTTGCCCTTTCTCCTTATCCTAGTAGGACACTCTCTAGCAATGTGCCCTTTCCCTTCACACTCAAAGCACCTGATCTCATCCTCCTTGTCACTACTTTGGCATCCTTTTTCTTTTTATTTGACTCAAAAGATCTCTTTTTATTGGAAGAATTTTCTTTATTCATTTTGAGAAACTTTTTAAAAAAATTCGCAAACATGGCCATTTCTTTAAAATCAAAATCTCCCTCAGAGTCGGACTCACAAACTTTTTCTTTCTTTTTATTAAAATGAGTCTTTAAAGCAATGCCATTATCCTTAGCCTTAATGATTTTGGGAAACATGTCTATCTCATAGGTTTGAAGATCTCCTACAAGTTCTTCCAACTTAAGTGATTTCAAATTTCCCAAAGAGTTCAAAATAGTGACTTTAGGAATAAAGCGTTTTGGAAGAGATCTCAAAATCCTTTTAACGACTCGCGTGTTATCAATCACCTCACCCAAATTAAAACAAGTGTTAACAATGTCCGACAAATGTGCATAAAACTCATCAAAGCATTCAGACTCAGACATGGTAATAGTCTCACAGATTTTATAATTTTGAGTCTTTGACCGCGTTCGTACCCTCATGTGTCAATTTCAAAACATCTCAGGCCTCTTTAGACATGGTGCACGTCATAATTCGATGAAACTCCTCCGGAGTGACATCTCCAGAATTAGCACTCAGACCACGGGAATTAAAATTGGACAATTTATAATCATCTTCAGTCCAGGCTGACACGGGTTTTAAAGTGGTGATGTTATCAACAGTGACCGTGGGAGGAATCCAACCATTTTCACAAAGTAACCAAACACGCTCGTCAATAGATTTTAAAATCGATTTCATACAAGCTTTCCAGTAGGCATAATTAGACCCGTAAAAAATAGGCATCTGATTATATAAGTGCTCCATAGGAAAAAAAATGCGATTTTTCACAAAACTGATTTAAAAAACACAATGTCACATGATTTTGCAAAAAATAGGAATACGCGATAAATTAGCGCAACCTGCTCTGATACCAATTTGAAAAGTGCGAATAATGTGTGATAATTGATTAACTTCGCAAAATTCTAATTTAGCACACTTATTTAATTTCAGCCCCTAATCATGCATCTAAAGTGCAAGTGTCAATCCCATAAACAAATAAAGCAAGTGACACAAAGTTAAGAAAAAATCCCCAAAGGGCAAAACCTTTTATTTCTAGAACTTTGAAGAATTTACAAGACCATTGACTTACATACAACCTGATAATCGCCCACAAGTGTAACGCACGGTGTCTTCGTCAAACCTTCAAAGCAACGGCTAGAAACAGTGTCGGTTGGAATCTCCTGCAGGAACTCCAGGTGGTCAGCAATGAAGAAGAGAGAGGTCTTCTCCACAAGGTTTTAACAAATACAAGGATGTGTTCTTGGGTTGCAAAAAGATTCACAAAGGATTATCAAAGTTGTGTGAATCAAAACATGAGTCTTGGGACTCAAAAAGGTGAAGACTTAGAGTATTTAGGACTCTTAAAATCATCTTGAAAAGTCTTGAAAAACAACTCCCCGAAGTTGATTTAAATAAGGAAATTTGTCCCTAAAAAATCTCAAGAAAATCTGCTCGATTTTATCCCAGGCGGACCGGTCCGGTATGGATGCGGATCGGTCCGGGGTCGGTCCGGTTCCTTTTTAAAAGGAGCTTTTTCGGTCTGCTATCGGTCTGGGGTATATTGGTTTGGTGCAAATCGGATCGGTCCGGGTACAGGGCGGATCGGTTCTTTTTCCAAACAGGCGGACCGGTCCGCTGATAAAAAAAAAATTGATTCCTCTCTACTTTGATATTCGAATTCGTTGATGAAGATACGATCTTGAATTTCTTAAACGATGTAACATTGGCTTCTTTGATATTCGAATCCGTTGATGACGATACAAATTGATAATGGACAAAAATGTCCTTACAAATCTGCTTAAAATTGGCTTCTGCATTTATAATTGATATTATAATCTTTGTTTGGAACCACCCTTGGGATTATTTTGCTTTTACACTATGCAATTTACATCATTCATAACATCAGTGATAAATTAAAATGGAAGTAAATAAAAACCATCCACAATACAATAATAAGAATAATATAGATAAATGAAATGTAATAAAAGAGACTCCACTTAAATTGAATCCATTACTATAATAAGTATCCATAATACAAAATAGTCTCAACCACCTCGACCCATAAATAAACACTTGAATAATAAATACTGGAATTACAACTAAAAGGAAATAACAAATCCTACATTAAGGATGATGAACTATATACCCAACCACTACAAGTCCGATTGCTCAATCCTGTTACTGATGTATAATAATAATAATAATAATAATAATAATAATAATAATAATAATAATAATAATAATAATAATAATAATAATAATAATAATAATAATAATAATAATAATAATAATAATAATAATAATAATAATAATAATAATAATAATAATAATCGGTGGGGGATTTTATAAATTTAGGACAGGTCCCAAATTTTGCAAAAAATATCATTATTACTTAATAATATTAAATGTGAAGCATTTATCTTAGCCCGCCAGTACTCATACAAATTATACCTCACCTCTTCTCTAACATAACACAATTCTAACTAACTGTATTTATCCATGGCTTGACATACTAAGACTACCTTCCAATATAAGTAAAACATTAAATAAAAACCAATGGTACGGGTGCCCCATTGTCTCTCAACTCCCACCCTTACTAAGATCCCTACGTGGGACTTCTCATAAATGAAATCCAAACAAGAGATGCCCCTGATAGAATTTTGTTTAGATTAGTTGTTCATTAAGATCCTTTGGCCCGAGATTCTCCATATATTATAGTAATCTCAACATAAACCAATTAATTATCACCACATAAGTATTGAGGATATCATACTTAATAGCTCATAAGTCCCGACCGAACTAGACTCTGTGTGGGACATCTTACAAAGAAAATCCAAACAATGGACTCCCTGATACACTTATGTTTAGCTGGATCATTCATTCGAATCAAGGGTAAGAGAATCCGTAAAAAAATATCGATAATATCAACTGTTATAACATATTTGATACCATCGAGAACTACCTTGACACGTGTATCATCCAAGTTACCATAGAACATTAACCCAGCTCACTTACCCTATGCCATAAGGCACACACTTCAATTATAAATTTATTATGTCGGCATATATTAATGAACTGACCCAATATAGAGTATTCACCTGACTCATACCGTCTTATCATTTACACAGATATACAAGCCATATCCGTCTTACGGCCGAGTGATAACCCAACTCAGTCCCCACCTTTAAACCATAAAAATGAATACCACTATTATAAATAAAACCACAGTTAAGAACGTCAGATAACCCTATATTATTAGTCATTATATATTTATTGTAATTAACCTATTCCCGGTGTATTTTTATCATTTTTACTCATTGGATACATCTCCTGATTTAAGTTTCACATATACAAATTTATCCTTCAATGAGTATTATAAGAGAAAAATTTATAATTGCTCATTTTATTTTTATTTGGCTCATCCACTTGCTCCCCACTGCACCTTCATGACCATTCTCAAGTCGTGGAAGAGAATAATCCTTGGTGACATTTGCAAGATTAAATATCATTCATCGCAATTTTTCCCGAGAAGAGTTGTGAAATGGTTTGGTAAAGCTTAAAATATTCAGGGGTCATTTTAAAATAGTTTATTTTTAAAACTTTTTCAAAATATGTTTAAAAGAACTTTGAAAATCTCGCGAGGTCATTGGAATGACAACATATGTCATTTGAACGAATTCCTGAAGGTCGTTTGAACGAAGTTCCCATGTTCGAATGAGATCTAAAGCGTCGCCTTTTTTGTCAGCTCAAAAATGTCGTTTGAAGTCTCGTTAGAAGTCGTTCGAATGAGATCAGGTATTTCATTTGAATGAGATGGCAGTTTGTTCGAATGAGTACGCATGTTTTTTTTTAATCTCATGCTATATTTTATCCCTATCTCCTTGAAACCTCTTAGAGTTGTGGGGATGCATTTATTTAAAAGTCTTTTCAGAGTCCTATTTGTGATCAAACTCTACAATTTTTTATCCAAATCCCTAAGATCTTTTAGGATCATATTTTCAAACCAAGAAGAACATATTCCAAAGTTTGTAACCCTTTAGAGAAATTCTCTACTGCTGATTTGTGGAGTTGAGGCTCTACGGATGAAGAATAAAGAAATCGTATAATCCAAAGGATAATCGATGGATACCGAGGGAAGATCTACTTCCCGTGGGTAGTGTTGGACTGCATCACTTTTGATTGAATATTCGAAGACTCTTGTGTATTATACTTAATGGATCTCTAAGTAGTTTGTAAGTCATTATATATCTGTCTTATCTTTAACAGTGTTGCATTAAAGGTTTTTCCCGAAACATATTTTCCTTTATTTCTTCTTCTTCCTGTTTGGTTTGGGTATTTGGTTTGAATTTGTCTTTACACAATCATGCATGTTCACTTTAAATTAAATCAAGATAAAAATTGGTAAAAATTGAATCTTTGTGTGTAACCTAATATACGAGTTATCTATATAGTCCCTTGCTTTCTTAAATTGGTATTAGAGTTGGTTACACTAATTTATTATGTGATATTTATTTTGGGATTATATGGATAATTTGTATAATAGGCTACCTATTTTATATGGGTCAGATTATGCATATTGGAAAGCTTGAATGAGGTCGACACTGAAGTCGATTGACGAGCGAGTTTGGCTTATCTGTGAAAGAGGGTGGACACCACCCACTATGAATAATGACAATGTCGTAAGTCTGAAACATGTCACTGCTTCGAGTGATGATGATTTTAAATAGAGTAATTTAACTCCCTCGGCTTGAGTGCAATTTCTGATGCAATCACTTCCGATGAGTTTCGCCGCATTATGATGTATATCACATCTAACTAAGCGTGGGATACCCTCTAACTCACTAATGAGGGTACCAACACTATGAAAGCTTCCAAGTTACAGAATCTTACCACACAGTTTGAGATCATTACTATACTAAAGACTGAGAGTTTTGATGAGTCTTATGCACGATTATCTGATAGCATTAATTTGGGCGAGAGAATCCCTGAGACGAGAGTTGTGAAAAATATTTTGAGATCCATGTCGTCCCATTTTATCCCTAAAGTCACGGTCCTTAATTAATTGGGAATTTTAGATACGCTTAGGTTAGAAGAACTCGTAGGAGACCTTCAAACTTATGAAATCGATATGTTCCCCAAAATTCAAAAGAAAATGAAAATAGGGATTGCTTTGAAAGTCCAATCTAAAAATAAATAGAAGGTCTCATCTGAATTAAAATTTGATGTTGATCTCGATGATCTTGACCTTTTTGCAAAAAAGTTTAAAAAGTTTCTCAAACTAAGAAAAGAAAATTCTTCCAAAGAAATTAAAGGTTTTGAGACGAATAAAAATTTTAAGTCAGGAAAAAAAGGTTTTGAAAAAACGAAAGGAAAGTACCCTAAGAAAGACGAGGAGAGATAATTATGGGTGAAAGGGTATGGGTCATAAAGCCCACGAGTGTGTTACGTGGCTAAAGAGACATGGCAAATGCAAAGTCGCCTACAAAGCCACTCTTAGAAATAGTGGCGTCAAGTCAGTGGATTCTATGGATGAATCACCATATACACCTTGTCTTGAATTTCTTGATACTCCTACCAAACCCACACCACATGATCCGTATAATGAGAGTTGTAGGAAGTAATACACATAGAATAAAAAGGGCCAATGACACATAAAAGTCGAGTCTGAAATCATGGGTATAATCTGGATACCTAAAACCACATGAAACAATAAAATAGAATCATACAGGTTCCAGAATTCTTAAAGAGTAGCTCCCCTTGCTTGAGGAATCCTCCAAAAAGTCAATGAGATAATAGATGATATAAAGCGTGTAAGAATGTGAGATATGATAAGATAATATACTATTAATGAAAATCAAAAGTAAGTGCTTCTTCTATGAAACATCATAAAAATAGTGTATCTCCAATGACCACTAAAAGAATTCTCTTCCCCTAAAGTAAGAAAAATGTGGGTTCCCCTAAAGGCGTTTCTTCCCCCTTTTATTACGAAAAAGTCAAACAGAAGTATAAAGACATAGATAATGGGTATAACTTTGATATAAATCAACAATCTCTTCAACCGTTCCCACTACTCCACTCACGATTATGGTAAAATAATTTAGTTGGAGTGTTTATTATTTACATAAATATGCGGGAAACTTTTATAAAATATCTTTAAAATTTTGGAACGTTTTACTTGAGAAGAAGAAAATTTTCTAAGTGTAGAAGTGAAAGGAAAAAATCTTGCTGACATCGTTCAAGAGAGATTGGCTGGTTTTTCACGCGACATAGCCATCTCGCGCGAAGTCGTTCAAGCGACGTGTACTTTCGTTCGAGTGACACCTGTACTTCGTTTCGAGCGATGAACCGCCTTGATTTATGCATTTAAAGAAGTTCGCAACATTTTTGAATGTTATAATGTCATTTGCTTCATTTGTTCTTTGCTTGTGTTTCCTTGAATGTACACTTGCTAGTGGGCTGCAGCTATATTCCCATTAATATAAGCATGGAACATGAGGCTGCGACATGGATAATCATGTTAGTACTTGGAGTTCTTCCCATGCCAGTGAGGACTGTTGATGTAAAAAATTAGATCGCTCTAATTATTCAATCACAGATAAATAAAATGAGACAAAGATTTTTAAAGTGGTTCAGCCTTATATGAATGGCCTACGTCCACTGTTATGTTATTGCTGAGTGTTTGGGAATTCTCAATTACAAGTTCTATCAAGAAATTCCGGTCCCCTTGAATGAGGGTGATACAAGGTATTTATAGCCCTTAGGCTGTACATGAAAGGGTGTTACATTAAATGATACACATATGAAAGGGTAATACATTTAATGTAGCGTGTGCGTCAAGATAATAATATTCAATGAATAGTTGAACTGTTGATTATCTGGCAATTAATGCTAGGGCCGAGATGCAGCTCGAACCGCCTTAGTTGCTAGTTGCTCAGGAGTTCCTCGGAGCGCTGGAGTATCTCGGAGTGCTAAAGTTCCTCGGTGTATCCTTGTTGCTCGGAGAGAACATGAGTTGGTCGGGGAAATGAACTTCCTCGTTGCTATTGTGCCACGTAGATTGACACGTGTCTTCGTATTATTCGTCCATATCAGCATATTAATTTTGGTATCAACAGAAGCCCCCAATGTTTCATATTTCAAACTTTGAGGAGTATGGAACATTCTTTCTCGGTATATGGCGATATTAAATGACTTTCCTGGGTTTTAGGAGCCTTTTCTTCATATTTGAATTTCCTTCTAAATTCGCAGAATCCGCCATTTTGCATTTTTATAAGCGCTTCGATCTTCGTGCCCTTTTTGTCCTTTTAGCCGCCGGTAGCGTAATAGTTTCCTTTTTATAATAATTTCTTTCGTCGTTTCCCAAGGCAAAGTATTTAAGCTTCAGAGGCAATCCCATCATCTTCTACCTTTTCAATTTCTGCTTTCGAGTTTTCTATAGCTTTTCTCTCTCCTGTACGTTCATTCCCTCCTTCGTTTGTTTATCAACAGATCTCCTTTTTCCTGTAAGATTTTCTTTCTTCTTCATTTCTTTTTATTCACCATGGTTTATATTATCGAATCTTTTGAGAAGTTCCGTTCTGACTTCTCTATTCCTTCTTGGGTAACTTTGGAGAGTCTTTCTGAGCCTTCAAGTTATTTTCATTTGGCTGAGGGACACTGGTTCCCTAGCCTATTTATTGCTGAATGTGGATTTTCTTTTCCACCAAATCCGTTGTGTTTAGAATTCTGTCAGTATTTTGATGTTGTCCCTGCTAAAATAGTCCCCAACACATGGAGAATAGTTAATGGGGTGTATAGGTTAAATCAAACTCATGAAACTCGTATAGGAATTCCTGAGATTATGTACTGTTATAGATGGGCTGTTTTAGACAATGTTTTTTATTTAAAAACTAGGTTTTTAAATAGGGCCTTAGTAGTCAACCTCCCTGATGCAAACAGGGATTATTTTGAACATGGGGTAGTTATAAAAAATTGGCAACATGCCCCTTTGATTGGAGATGCAGTTTATGAGGGTCCCAAATGCCCCCCATATGGCAATGGGATAGGTTGTTTTCATTTTATTTCTGAAATTATGATTTCATTGTGTTTGACAAAATGTATGACTGATATTTCTCTATGTTTTTATTTGCAGTTGACAGCAAGAGAAAAACTCCAAAAGAATCAGAAGTAAATATCAAGTATTTAAAACATATCTGGAGTTTGCATCGAAGAGTTGCAGACGAGCACATCAGGTCTGCGTCATATTTGTTGCAGTACAGGAGCTACACATCATCCTTTACTGCTCGTCCTGTGGTCAGCATTAGTGACCCATTTCCAGCTTCCGAGGAATCTTCACCAGAATCTCACATTCCTCTAAGTCAGAAGATGGGCAAGAGAAGAGTTCTTTCTATCTTCGAGGAAACTTCCTCTGCCGGGGATGGAAAGAGGAATAAGGCTGAAGTCCCAAAGGGGACTAAGAAAATTGATGTTGTTCCTCCTGTTGCTGTTCAGAAGGCTGCCGAGAAGCCTCCAATGGCTCCGAGCAGAGAAATACTTCTGTGAAAGCGGTCAACATTTCCCCTATAAAAGGTTCTTTGGCTGAAACTGCTGAAGTACCACTGAGGAGATTGAAAAAATCCTCCTCGGTCACTCTGACTGAAACCATTCCCCAGCTCCCAGCTAGTGGAGCTGGTGTCCCAACAATTATTCCTCCGAGTTCTGCAATGAGCTCGGTAAAGACTTGGACTATTCCTGAAGTCCAAGGAATTGAAGAAAGTATGTCTAGGGATATGCTGACCTCCCTAGCTACTCGTCACATCGCTTCAGTATGTTTCTCTTATCTTGAATTTTTTCTTTCCTTCAATCAATATATGTATCTCGGTACTGACTTATCATTACCTTCTCTTTTCAGCTGGTGAGTTATTTTAACACCATTGTGAAGAAAGATGAAGCACTCAAGGCTTCTAGCTCCTCGTCTGGGGTGGAGGATGCTTTTCTGGGTTTGGACCAATCCCTGAAGGAATCCCGTCAAAGATACGACGAGGATAAAGGTGAATGGGAGAAGAAACTGGCTGCATCTGAAGCAGAAAAGGTGCAGTTGGGAAATAAAGTGAAGGACTTGGAGAGGGAGAATAAGAAATACTCCGAGAATCTCACTACCTTCGGGGAGCTTGAAAATAAATTGAAATCGGCTGAGGAAAAGCTGACCCTTCTACGCGAAGCAAATCGTCAGAAGGAGGAGTTGGAGGCCAAGCTGAAAGCCTCCGAGGATTTTCTGTCCGAGAAGCTCTCCTCGGAGAAGAAGAAGAGAAAAACAGTTGTGAAGAGATCCTTTCGAACTGGTTGGGATAAAGGATGGGACAGGGGGGTAGTAGCAATGATGACCCAGGTGAATTATGGAAGTTTGAAATACTTTCATGATGGTTGGGTTGCTGCCTTGCAGGAATTGAAGGTGAGCGAGGACTCCGAGCTATTTCAACAACATCTCTATGGTTCTCCTCCAGTTATTGAAGATGAAGATGAAGACGAGGCTGCATCTGAAGAATCTTCAATGATTGTGGGTGATCAGATCCTTGCTCCTCAACCTAACCAGACATCTGTTGAGGAGATTTCTTCTTTGCCTGCTCCTCTTGAACAAATCCCAACTCCAGCCGATTAAATCAGTGTTCCCACCGAGCAACCAAGCTCCTCGTCCCAGCCTCCCGAGAAAGTCTTGGGAGACAAGGAAAAGGTGTGAAGTTGTTCGGTACTATCTTTCTGTTTTTTTTCTTACTTGTATTTTGTATCTCAGATCTTTGTAACTTTGCATTATGATCTAATAAAATCTCCTCTTTTTGTTCCTCTACATTGTTGATGCTCTGTTTGCTCTTTTTTTTTATTAACTCTTGCCTTCTCTCCTTTATTAGTTTATGTCTAGAATGGATTTGATATCTACCCATGATACAAAGCTGATGCAGTAATGCCATGAATATTATAAGGCTAGTCACACAAACCTGAGTGTATCAGAAATTGCTGACATCATTGGCCATGATGCTTCAGAGCAAGCAGTTGAGGCTTATCGGTATCAACTGCCCTTTTTCACAAGGAGTATGAGAATAGATATCAACAGCTTTCTTCCGAGACAGGCCACAAAAAGATCATTGTTGGGTACGATGTCAGGGAGAGGACCCTAAAGGGAGAAGTTGAAGCTTGTAGACAAATTGCTGAACTGCTGGAGCAAGAGAATAATAATTTGCAGAAAGAACTAACACAATACAAGTCTGCAGCCTCTTCTTCAACGGCGGCAATCCCAGTGACCGATGAGGGATTTTCCTTCTTAGAGGTTGAGAATGCCAAATTAAGGCAAGAGTTGGATATCCTGCGAAAATCTAATACTTCTACTTCTACTCGGGGACGAGGAAGAGGTTCTCGTGGGCGAGGAAGAGTTGCCCAGGATGTTGTCGAGGAACGAAGTACTCCAGCTGCTCGGGGTCGATCAAAAACTCCTCGTAGTATTGAAGAAGCACGTACTCTGTCAACATTGGAAACCCAAGCGTACCAACTGAATGCCAAAGATCGGGCTTTGTCTGAAATGTCCAAGAAAATTCTAACTTTGGAGGATCAACTTGCATCGGCAAAATCTGCTCTGGATACTAAGGATGCTCTTGTCAAGAACTTTCATGAGCAATTAGAGAAATTAACTTTCCAATTTCACAAACAACCTCGCGAGTTCTGGATGGCAGGCTACAATGAGGCCCTTTGTCACTTGGATGCTCGTATTGAACATGCCAATAATGAAGGTTATAAGCAGGGATGGTTGAACGCCCTGAGTGTATTAAAATTAGAGCAAGGGCATTATTTATGGGATTATCATGCTCCTGGGTTACTAGACTTACCCGTGCCACCTTATAAATTGGACATGGAATGGATCCCAGATCGTGCCATTCCTCGGAGCTTAATTGCAAAATACCTCGGTGACTACAATCTTCATTCACAAATCGAAGTATCTCGTCCCGAGCATCTACTGGACACACCTTCTGTGATGAACGTCAGAATGCTCAGAGATATTAACTTCATTAATTCTCCTCTTTGCCTGGAAGATCCTCCTGCTGGCGAGGAGCCTGTTTCAAAAGCTAAGGGAAAGAAACCAATAGAGTAGGGATCTCAATGTAATAGTTAGTACACATGTAATTTGTAATTCATTTTGACTTTAATGAAAGAATTTCATTTTTGTTTGCAAATTTGTATTGCTATTGTTTTGTGCTTGTCAAACATTGCGTATGTATCTGTTAAAAAGATAACAATTTTGTGATGTTCATCAACCAACTTAGTAATAAACAGTTACAAGTATCAAAAATGTTGCTCGATCACTTAATAATAAAGTAATGAGTATAAAAATGTTTAAAATTTTTCCAACCAACCAAGGTTGTTAAATTGTGCTCGTCGACCAATTATAATTAGCGAGAGTTTTTATCCCCGACTAACCATACTTGGTAATTTTTTCCATAAAATGTGTCCGACCAACCAAGGTCGTTAATTTTATCCTCGTCGACCAACTACAGTTAGTGGATTTTCATTCCCGACCAACCATACTTGGTTCAGTTTGGAATATTTTGTATTTTCTGGAATAGTTTTACCTTACGACCAACATAAGTTGGCATATTTTGTTTCTTAACCAGCCAAAATTGGCATTTTTAAGAATGTTGTTCTTGACTTTTTACCAACTGAAGTTGGTCATGGGTTTGAACTATCATGTCCACTAACTCTTTTACCAACCGAAGTTGATCACATTAGTGTGCGTCTCCTATCCAAAGAAGTATAGTTTGTTCCCGCTATTTTACCAACCGAAGTTGATCACGCTCGAACTATCAGTGTCCACTAGTTATTTTACCAACCGGAGTTGGTCACGCTAGTGTATATCTCCTAACCAAAGGAGTATATTTTGTTCTCGCTATTTTACCAACCGAAGTTGATCACGCTCGAACTATCAGTGTCCACTAGTTATTTTACCAACCGGGGTTGGTCACGCTAGTGTATGCCTCCTAACCAAAGGAGTATATTTTGTTCTCGCTATTTTACCAACAGAAGTTGATCATGCTCGAACTATCATGTCCACTAGTTATTTTATCAACCGGAGTTGATCACGCTAGTGTACGCCTCCTAACCAAAGGAGTATAGTTTGTTCTCGCACTTTTACCAACCGGAGTTGGTCGTGGGTCTGAACTATCGTCTTCTTTTTGCTGTCGAGCAGCGTAGTGTACAACACTAGTATTCCCCGAAAAACTTTCGATAAAATGAAATAAAATGGTGAAACATCATCGTTTTATTCATATTGATAGAACTACTTTACATTTTACATTACTGATAATACTTGCGTAGGTGCTCAGCATTCCATGCTTTCCTGAATTCCTCTCCTTCTAGAGTTGCTATTCGATAAGTTCCTGGTCGAACAACTTCTGTAACTCGATAAGGTCCATGCCAATTTGCTTCCAATTTATTGTGCTTCTGAATGACCTTCTTTAGCGCATAATCTCCTTCTTTTAAATCGCATTTCTTCACTCTCTTGTTGTAGAACAGAGCTGTTCGTTGTTGGTAAGCAGCATTCCTAATGGATGCCTCTTCTCTAACCTCCTCGAGCATGTCCAAATCTAATCTTCTCATCAAGTCACTGACTGGGGAATTGAAATTCAGCACTCTGTGTGTTGGGAGACCCAACTCATCAGGTATTATAAACTCACTTCCAAATGCCAGCATATATGGTGATTCTCCAGTTGCTACTCGGGGAGTTGTTCGGTAAGCCCACAATACTGACTGTAGCTCATTAATCCAATTAGCTTTAGCCTCACTTAGCCTCTTCTTCAAACCATTTAGTAATGTTCTGTTCGTCACTTCAGTCTGTCCATTGCTTTGAGGATGGCCTGGTGCTGAATGAGTCTTCAAAATATTTGACTGATGACAATAGGCGGCAAACTCCTCATTATCAAATTGTGTTCCATGGTCTGTAATGAAGGCATGAGGGAGACCATATCGGCAGATGATATTCTTCCAAACAAACAGGTACACCTTCTCGTATGTCATATCAATAAGTGGCTCAGCTTCTACCCACTTAGTAAAATAATCCACTGCAACGACGAGGTACCTGAATCTTCCTCGGGTCATTGGTAGTGGTCCAACCAAATCAATTCCCCACATGGAAAATGGCCAAGGAGAAGTTATGGGTGTTAACAATGCTTGCGGAGTTCGTCGGATGGAGGAAAAACGTTGACACTTATCACATTTCTTGGCGTAGGCTATACAATCAGCCCTCATCGTCGGCCAGAAATATCCATGCGTCATCACCCTTTGCAAAAGTGTTCGACCTGCTACATGGGCTCCACATGACCCTTCATGGATCTCTTCAATCAATTCTTTTACCTCGGAGGGATGTACACATCTCTGCAAACCTACCATAATTCCTCGTCTATACAAAACGCCATTAGTTAGTACATACCGAGCAGCTTTAAACTTTAATTTCTTTGCAGCGAGTTTCTCCTCCGACAATTCTCCCTCTTCAATGTATACCCTAATGGGATCCATCCAAGATGGTCCTAAATCAAGGGTAATAACATTCATCGTCATGTCTTCATCTATGCTCCGACTTTCTAATACTTCAATTGGTATTGTTCTTCGCAGCTCGGTACGAGTAGCTGATGCCAATCGGGCCAGTGCGTCTTCTTGTGCATTTTCTATTCTGGGTATTCTGATCAACTGAATGGCATCAAATTCTGCCAACAATTCCATCACCTTTGCATGATACTTGACCATTAATTCTCCTTTAACCGCATATGTTCACATCATCTGATTCACAATTAATTGAGAATCACTGAATACCATCACTTGTTGTGCTTCCATAATCTTTGCTAAATTAAGACCTGCTATCAAGGCCTCATACTCAGCCTCATTATTGGATGTTTTGAATTGAAATCGCAAAGCATATTCTATGTCAATCTCGTCTGGGGTTTTCAAAACAATCCCTGCTCCACAACCTGCTGTGTAAGATGACCCGTCTACATACAATCTCCATGTAGGTAACTCGTCTTCAAATTTCTTATCCGATAGAGTTCCTCAGTGAAATATCTGTTGTTTTCTTTCATCCTCCCCTATTAATTTTCGTTCCTCGTCGACCATCTCTTCTCGCCCTTTTACCAACCGGAGTTGGTCTGGGTTTGAATTTGATGATCTTTCTACATCCACAAGCCCTTTTACCAACCAGAGTTGGTCTGGACTTATGTCTGTTGATCCTGTAACATCCACAGGTTGGTCAGCGAGCAACTTTTGTTCCTCGGGGGTATCAGGATATGTAAACTCCGCTATAAAGTCTGCTACAACTTGCCCTTTCAATGATGATCTGGGCTCATACACAATATCATATTCACCGAGCTCTATTGCCCAGTACATCAGTCTCCCTGACTTTTTTGGCTTATGAAGGGCTTGTCTCAATGGCATGTTGGTATAAACGACGATGGTATGGGCCTGGAAATATGGCCTCATTCTTCTACTTGCTTCAATTAATGCCAATGCCAATTTTTCCAACTTTGGGTACCTGATCTCTGCACCTCGGAAAGCCTTACTTGTGTAATAAATTGGCTTTTGGAATCCATTCTCCAATCTAATTAAAGCCGAGCTGACTGCATTCTCTGATACTGCCAGGTATAAGTACAACTTTTCTCCCATTACTGGTCTGGACAGTAGTGGAGGTGTTCCCAAATATTTCTTCAAGTCTTGAAAGGCTTTTTCACATTCATCATTCCACTCGAAAGTTTTTCGAAGTGTTTTGAAGAATGGTAAGCATCTATCTGTTGCTCGAGATACAAATCTGTTGAGCGCTGCAACTCGTCCTGTAAGACTCTGCACTTCTTTCTTTGTTGTTGGAGATCGCAGCCCTAAAAGAGCTTTGATCTTTTCTGGATTTGCCTCAATGCCTCGCTGGTTGACAATGTACCCGAGGAACATTCCTTCTCGTACTCCAAATGTGCACTTCGTCGGGTTGAGCTTCATTTGGTATTTATCCAGTTGATCAAAAGTCTGACTTAAATCAACTAGATGATCAGCAGCTTTCTTGCTTTTTGTCAGCATATCATCGACATAGACTTCCATATTGCGATTGATTTGTTCGGCAAAAACCTTGTTCATCAGCCGCTGGTATGTCGCTCCTGCATTTTTCAAACCAAAAGGCATAACGTTATAACAATAAGTACCCCTAGGGGTAATAAAAGAAGTACTTTCCCTGTCTTCAGGTTTCATCTTGATCTGGTTGTAGCCAGAGTAGGCGTCCATGAAGCTAAGCAGCTCGTGCCCCGAGGTAGCATCTACTAGTTGGTCAATTCTGGGCAATGGGAAATGATCCTTTGGGCAGGCCTTGTTGAGATCAGTGAAATCAACACACATTTTCCATTTATTATTTTTCTTCTTTATCATCACCACATTTGCCAACCAGTCCGGATACTTCACATCTTTAATGAATTGATCTTTCTGGAGCTTGTCTACCTCCTCTTGAATAGCTTGATTCTTCTCGGGGCTAAATACCCTTCTTCTCTACTTTACAGACTTGATCTCCTTATTCACATTGAGCTCGTGACATAGGAAGTTTGGATCTATTCCTGGCATGTCTTCATGACTCCACGCAAAAGTTTTCTTCCTATTTCTCAAGAAAGTTATCAACTCCTGTTTTATTGAAGCATCCAACGATGAACCTATCTGGGTTACTCGTTCAGGGTGCTCGTCGTCCAGAATAACATTTTCTGTGGATTCCACCACCTGTCCTTTTACAAGTTGGGATTCATCTCTGGGATCAAGAGTTTCAATTTCTGTATCTTCTTTCACCTGGTAGGTAGTAGTCTTTCTCCTTGACTCTTCAAGCTCCTCTTGCTCGGCAGATGAATAATAGCATTCCCGAGCTACTTTTTGATCACCTTTCACAACTCCTACTCCAAAGTTTGTTGGGAATTTTAAGCATTGATGTACTGTAGATGGAACTGCTTCGAACTTCTTCAAACCAACTCTTACCATGATGATGTTGTAGGCTGACTGCACATTCTTATCCATCACAAAGAAGCGTATTCTTTCTGTTCGACAAGCAGGCCAAGTTCCAATGAATATATCCAATTTGATCGTCCCAAGTGGAAAAACTTTCTCGCCAGCAAAACCCAGGAGGGGTCTGTGATAAGGTTCCAATTGAGATAATTTCAGATTCAAGCTGTCAAAGCATGAATAGTACATGATGTCTGCCGAACTTCCATTGTCTACCAACACCCTTGAAATCACTACCTCCTTCGTCCTCATTTTGATCACCAGAGGATCGTCGTGAGGATAAAGAACACCTGCCAGGTCGTTTTTTGAAAAGCCAATGACTAGCTTCTCTTTGTTTACCTTCCTCGGACGATCGTCCTCGTCCAGATTTATTCGCTGAATATATGAACAAGCTTGAGCCTCTCCAAGGTAAGCCTTTCTTTCTGCAGTAAGGTCTCCTCCTCCTGCATCTCCTCCTGTAATAACATTACAATCAAATGATCCAAAACGTATGGAAAATACCTCTCGTTCTGGCTGCCTTGGATTCTTGGGAATATCGGGGTCTTCATCTGGATCATCTTCATGGTCCCTCTTCTTTTTCTCCTCTGCTCGGCGAGGAGATCTAGACCTCTCCCTAGTTCGGTCATTATTTCTTTTTCCGCCTCCCCGATCAACATACTTTGCTAGCTTTCCTCTTCGGATGAGTGTTTCAATCTCGTTCTGAAGAGCTATGCAATTTTTAGTCATATGGCCATGATCTTTGTGGAACTCACAATATTTATCCCTGTTCCTCGCATCAGGATCTGACCTCAATTTCTTCGGCCACTTTACCTCCTCGCTATTCTTGATTTCTTCCAAGACATGATTAATACCCATTTTCAAGGGAGTGTAATTATCGAATTTTTTCAGGACTTCCCATGATGACTTATTATTTCTGGAACGCTTGCCACTGCCATTGCCCTTATGCTCTTTATTTTTAGACTTGTCGACATCCACCTTGGTGTCTTTATCCATATTCTTCTTTGTAACTATAGCTTCCTTGGCATTCATGATTTTGGCCACTTTTGCCATCAACTCTGACATAGTTTTAGGTGGAACTTTCGCCAAGGTGTAATACAATTTATTAGGCAACAACCCACTCATCAAGGCGGTGATTGCTGTCTTCTCTTCGTAATCTATGACTTCCAGCTTCTCGTTATTGAAACGAGTTATGTAATCTCTAGTAATCTCACCAGATTTTTGTCTAACACTTAACAAGTGTGCTACTCATTTTACTGGCTTTGCTCCAAAACAGAAATTGCCAATAAACAACACGGCCAACTGAAAGAAAGTTGAAATCTTACCCCGAGGAAGATTATTGTACCATATCTGGGCTGATCCAGTAAGAGTTCCTGAGAATGCTCTACATCTCATCTCGTCGGGGACGACATAGATGTCGGCAGCAGCTTGATATTGCTCTATGTGAAGAACAGGATCTGTCTTTCCATCATACTTGGGAGTCACCACAGGTGCTTTAAATTTCGATGGTGTAGGAAAATCCACAATGGCCTGTACAAAAGGTGTTCCTCGAACAAAAGTTCGTTGTAGGGGGTTCTTTACCTTATCCATTTCTCCCAATCTATCCTCCAATCGCTGAATGGAACCTTTCCACGCAACATTCCCTTCATCGGGCTTGTTAGTTCGAGCAACTGATTGCTCTGAAGTGGCCTCATGAGATCTATCTTGACGAGCAACTGGTCGTGATTGTGCTGATCCTTCTCTTAGATCTGAGGGTCGTCGAAAACTCCTCGACATGGTCTTAGGTGGAATTATATTCCTCCTAGGGCCTAATCGACTAAAAGGAGACACCCTACTCAGTCTTTCCAAGGCACTGGGTCTTTCTGGAGAGAGAGTGATGCGTTGATCTGTATCTGTAGCCCTTATTGACGAAGTTCGCCCAGGTTGATAAGAGAAATCATCAGATTCCTCATTATGATATGACCCAGTACGCCTGGATCGTGAAGAACGTAAATAGGTTTGCCTCTGACCACTTCGATGTCCTGAACTTGCAGGTGCATCGCCATGAAGGGTCTGTATGAGTTGTCGCATTGTTTCTTGCATGGTAGTTTGTCCTTGAGCCAGATTCGTAATAATCCCAGCCAGATCTGGAGGTGCAGAGGGATTTGGAGGGTTTCCAGCATTTCCAGCGTTTCGATTGCTGGATTCCGGATTATCTGCCATTGATGATGAATGACTTTTGGTGAAAAACGATAATAATAGTCGTTTCCCACAGACGGTGCCAATCTGTTGATGTAAAAAATTAGATCGCTTTAATTATTCAATCACAAATAAATAAAATGAGACAAAGATTTTTAAAGTGGTTCAGCCTTATATGAATGGCCTACGTCCACTGTTATGTTATTGCTGAGTGTTTGGGAATTCTCAATTACAAGTTCTATCAAGAAATTCCGGTCCCCTTGAATGAGGGTGATACAAGGTATTTATAGCCCTTAGGCTGTACATGAAAGGGTGTTACATTAAATGATACACATATGAAAGGGTAATACATTTAATGTAGCGTGTGCGTTAAGATAATAAGCATTCAATTAATAGTTGAACTGTTGATTATCTGGCAATTAATGCTAGGGCCGAGATGCAGCTCGAACCGCCTTAGTTGCTCGTTGCTCAGGAGTTCCTCGGAGCGCTGGAGTATCTCGGAATGCTCAAGTTCCTCGGTGTATCCTTGTTGCTCGGAGAGAACATGAGTTGGTCGGGGAAATGAACTTCCTCGTTGCTATTGTGCCACGTAGATTGACACGTGTCTTCATATTATTCGTCCATATCAGCATATTAATTTTGGTATCAACAAGGACATTTCTAAATGAGATAGTCTTGAAAATTTATCTAACCATTCAGGAGAGAGTGAGAGTGATGGTGAGATTTTGAGTGAGGGAGAAGGTGGACTTCAATGTGCCTACGCCAAACTTTACAAAGAGTATATGAGAATAAGAAAAAAAAGAAGTTTAACTCTTAGAATGTTTGATTTAGAGAATAAAGTAAATGTTTTGAGTGAGTGTGAGGCATCAGTGAGTCAACTCGAGAAGTTGAAAGTTTCTTTTTGTGAGCAATTAATTATGGTTGATAGGGAAAGGGTCGATTTGATCAATATTATGGTTAATCTTACGAGATATATTCAAGCTTCTTGGGAGACTCATGAGAAACTTGGAGCCCATATTTTTTTAACTCGAGAAAGAACTCGAATGTGACCGAGAGGTCAAGATCACTAGAAAGGACACATCTAAAAAAGTTGGAAACATCACTGATGATACCAAAAATGGTATCACCAAATCAAGGTGATAAACAACTCAAACCAATGTATCAATGGAGTACGAACAAATGTATATATACATACATACATATATATATATATATATATATATATATATATATATATATATATATATATATATATATATATATATATATATATATATATAGAGAGAGAGAGAGAGAGAGAGAGAGAGGGAGATGAAGCAAATAGGGAGATAACATAACATATAAGTGGTTCATCCAATCTTGACCTACTCCACTGCATGAGTGTGTGTGAAATCCACTAAGAATGGGCTAGAATGGCCTTGGTATACAAAACACTCAAGCTTTCTCTCTCTATGTGGTGAATCTAATAGAGTTTCAATAGGGTTGTGAATTAGAGATCCTTTACAAAGATGTAAAAGACAAGTATTTATATGGCTAAGGTGGTGGCATACGCACCCCAGGCATGCATGAGGCTTGTACAATGTCAAGCAGTCAATGTCTTGCTGCCACCTATCATCTGTGCATGTAAATAATGATTGAGAGATATTCCTCACACGTGGGGAAGCTATTTTTGCAAAGGTTTTGCGCACGTGGGCTCACAGCCCACGCGCACTCTCCCACGCATGCTCCATTCCACGTGCCCTTCCAGATGTAATCCATTGAGGTGAAGTGTCAGCCTGGACGAGTAAGAGACCTTTGAGTTACTGTTAGATCACATGTGGATAACTGCTAACTAGAGTCTTTCTTGATTTGCATCGGGCCTAGACGAGTGTGTAACCAGGCCTGATGAGATCTCGACTTTCCCACTGGTAGACGAGACGTGACAGTAGGCCTATTGAGGTGATAAATGGTCTCATCCTAATAGGAGTACGAGATCGATACAGCTACTACAATATTCCTTATGAGAACACTCTTCATAAGGTCGGCCTGAGCCAAGACAGTCTTGAGTGTAGACGAGGTCAGACTTGGGTATATTAATCACCCCTAGACCTTAGTCTTTGACGTTAGGAGGAGGCTGAGGGGTAATAATGTCTGAAGATAGGAAGTTAATATTAGTCATTGATTCACCACACAGTTGATTGATGGCCTGTAGACTTAGTATGACACCTATCACAGTTCCCACAGGTTAGCGCGTATTAGGGCGGCTAAGACGCTTGGGGCTTTGTGCCCTAATGAGGGTTTTCTTGAAAATTGGTCTCAATCATTTTGACTGTATAAAAAATGGAAAGTTAAATTCCCATTTCATAAACTCAACAATCCTGACAAATCAAGAAATAAAATTATAGATCTTAAGCTTCTCCAAGAGAAAAGGTATGTGAGTAAATAAGTTGTACGCGTGACGAAGGTATATTCGTGGCAGAAAGGCCAAAGTGTACTGGGAGTAAGATATAATTTGTATAAGAAGCTTGCCAATAAGAAAATCACAATGAAGGAACAGACAAAGAAAGGGGAAAGGAGTGTTGTAAATGAGAAACATCAAGAATGGGGAAAAATACTATTGCACTGTCCTGGATTGGCGGATATTGATGAAGGCTAAACTCCCCGTAATGAGAGAAGTAGTATTTGGAATACTCTATCAAACTCCAAACTAAAAAATGCATCATATTATCCAGGACTCCATTCTAGAAAAATTTCAATGAGTTTTATAACACGTTGCATTTGGTAAGGCCAAAAAAGGCAGATTTTCTTGCCAAACTTGCCTTTAGAGGGAGAAAACCCAAAGCAACCCCAAACGGCCCCGTGAAAAGTGTTAACGCCTCGCACGAACCAGTGTAACTCGCAAAAATTGACCGCGTGGTTACGAGACCCCCAGTTGGAGAATATGACGATAATTTGAAAATATATAAACGTAGGCTTAAAAACATGTCGTTAGAGGGTGAAAAATTAAAACACCCCCAAACGGCCCCCGTGAGAGGCGCGAACACCTTAAGCAGGACCAAAGTAACTCATAGGAACTGATCGCGTGGTCACGGAACCCTCGGTTTGAGAATATGATGATAATTTTAATATATCTAGACTTTAGCTTAAAAACATGCGTTAGAGGGTGAAAATTTGAAACACCTACCAAATAGCCCCGTGAGATGCACAAACACGTCCCACGGGACCAATGTAACTCGCGGGAACTGACCACGTAGTCACAGGATCCCCAGTTTGAGTATATGATAACAATTTTAAAATATTTAGACTTAAGCTTAAAAGCATGCCGTTAGGGAGCGAAAACAAAAGCACCTCCCAAACAGCCCCGTGAGAGGCGCCAACACCTCGCACAGGTCTAATGTCCAATCGTTAGATAATATGTTGGATAGTTATTGGTTGTCGTAGCACGTAGGATTTCCAAGGTCTCTAACCATCTCTCTCCAATTAATGTCCTGTTCGCAAAACTCTTGAGCTCAAAACAGTTACACACGAGGTGTTTATGCCACTCTCGTTGCCGTTTGGGCGCCACTAGGGGTGCCCACGCCCCTGCGGTACATTTTCAAGCTTAAGTATGCCTGTTTTCGAATTTTGTTGTATTTCACATACACACACCAAGCTACTCTACACAAGCACTATACTAGATTTGACACTTTCTCAAGTTCCCAACGCCATACCTATGATGGCGAATTCCAACTATGAGGTGGAGTATAAATCCACTGACGATGATGCTCTCAATTAATTGTTCGTGATGAATATTATATTGTGAAGCTCTTAAACTTCCCCGACTATTGCTACTGATTATCCATGTTTGAGGAGTGTTTCGGGGTTTCACCCCCTGACGACATGTTTTTAAGCCTAAGTCTAGATATTTTGAAATTAACGTCATGTTCTCAAACCGAGGTCACGTGATCATCCAACAGTAAAAAACCAACAACAAGCATCCCGTACTCCTTCCAACATACTATCCAACAACAATCCAACAACCAATAATTATCCAACAACCAAACCAAACAAAGCCAATAATTATCCCATGCTCCTTCTAACATACTATCCAATAACAAGCCAACATCCGATAATTTTTCAATAGCCAAACCATACAAAACCAATAATTATCCCGTACTCCTTATGTCATCTAAAATATTTAAACGATAATGCATATCAATTATATAACTACTTCAGTTAAAGTAAAGAGTACCTGATTCTTGCGATCCAAGAAGGCCATTAAATAGAGTCTTCAGAATGTGTGATTAGACCAAATTGATCCTAGAGCCCCTAACGTATTCTTTTACATGTACATTTGTGATTAGTTTCTTTAATACAATCTTCATAAAATCAAGTTAATTTACTTCATTTTATGAACACTGCATCAATGAAAATAATCACCAAATTTATGTGTACACGAACACGTGGAAATTGAGCTGGGTCAATTTGATCCAATTACAAACTTAGATGACTCTATTATCAAACCGAGCATTTTGTGAAAGTAACTAAACATTCAATGAATTTACCATAGAAGCTGCATTTATTAATGAATTTGTATTAGGTCATGTTTTTATCACACACGAATATATAACCGCACACATAAGATGTGAAATTTACCTCTTTTGATACCCATGGCCTAAAATCAATTATCGAGGTAGGTGACTTTGTTTTTCTAGGTGTACTCGCTCATATTTATAGTTACGTATGTGATCCCATTTCTTTTAATTTATTTTTTCTTATCCTATCGTGTCAATTATTAGCAATCTAGAATTCCCCTTTATAATACTATCCTGCCATATATTGATAAATTTATTTATTAATTTTGCTTGTCTTAAGGATGATCTTGCTCACTTAGCTGCATTTATGACTCGATACTATGCTGAGTGAGATGCTTCTAAAAATGGATCTAGCAGTGGGGGTAAGGTCACAATATAGAATAATGGAGTTGCGCAATAGAACATTCGTCTATATTGCGCAATAGAGACGGATGTTCTATTGCTCTCTATTATGCAACTTCATTGCGCTCTATATTGTAACCCTACCCCCACTACTAGATTCATTTTCCAAAGTATCTCACTCAAAATAGTATCGAGCCCGAAATGCATCTAGGTGAGCAAGATCATCCAGAGGACAAGAAAAATTAATAAATAAATTTATTAATATTTGACAGCTTCGTATTATAAAGGGAATTTTATATAACTAATAATTGGCAAACTAGTGTAAAAAAATTAAATTTAAACAGATGCGATTACAAATGAATGTTTAGATATTGAGCAAGTATACCTAGCAAACCACGTCACCTATCACCGATGTAGTCACATGTGATCTATCGGCTCTCCCCATTCAATGGATCTACAATCAAATATGGGAACACGAATTTAAATTGAGAATAATCGTTTGAACTTAACAAATTAAACTAGGAAGGAAAACACGGCCACCCCAACCCGTGAGTTGTTGCAATCAACGGCCTAGTTAGGCCGTGAGTGATTGAAATTTACGACGAATCCAAACCGTGACTTGTTGAATAATCACATATAACTTAGTCCGTTTATATGAAAACCTTGTTAGTCTATTGCAACCGGGAATATGAGTGTCATGGCTGAACTTGGACGTGGAAACCCATCAGCTACGGTTACGGGAGACCGTGAGGAATATATTTCAGTAAACATGTATATAAGGGCTAAGGTATAAGGGTATAAGGGTATAGTAGGGTGTATTAGATTATATAAGGGAGTTTAAAATTGTGGTCCTGAGAAAAATATATGAGGGCATGAATATGAGTCCAACGGTTAAGGTATAAAGGTATATTAGTTTGATTAAGGTTTTAAAATGGAAAGGATTTTGAGTCAGTGGGTGCGGAACCTAAAATACTCAATTAATTTCAAACTCTAAGTAAATACCAAGCTCTAAATGACAATACCCTTAAATAATGCAATTTATTTTAATCCCTAAAGTAACCACATTCAGTCAATACTAATAATATTCAATTAGTTTCAAACTCTAAATAAATACCAAGTCCTAAATGACAATACCCTTAAATAATGCAATTTATTTTAACCCCTAAGTAATCACATTCAGTTAATACTAATAATACTCAATTATTTCAAATTCTAAATAAATTTCAAGCCCGAAATGACAATACCATTAAATAATGCAATTTATTTTAATCCCTAAGTAACCACATTCAATCAATACTAATAATGACAATACCCTTAAATAATGTAATTAATTTCAAACTCTAAATAACAATTCTCAATTAATATTAACAATACCCAATAAATTTTAATCCCTATATATAACATACCCAATCAAAATATGAAATTATAAAGCATCCCCTTTTCTTAAAAATAATGTATACACAAATACACACACACACACACACACACATATACACACATACACACATATATATACACCTATATATAAATATACACACACACTCACACACACATATACACGTATGCAGAAACACACATATACACATGTACACAGAAATACATACACATTCGCACACACACATATATACACGTACACACACATATACATTATGGTTTAAATCATAAATACAAAAAAATAGAGTTTACCTTTGAGATTGAGAGATAAATTAGGGTTTAAGAGAGAGGGAAACCAAACCGTCGGTAGAGCACAGAGAAAGAGGGAGATGGGACACCCCGCCTACTAAAATACCGGGTGGTCATCCCGTGATCAAAATAAAACGTTGGTCTCATATGGTTCACTCTTAGCATCACTGTCGAAATTTTTTTAAAGTTACTAACCACCTAGTAATATAATTAAACCGATGCCAAATTTTATCTTTCATTAATTAACAACATGCGAAGAATAAATAATAATTAAATCATTCACACAACCTAGTAACTGAATACATCGCAAATGAATAATATAAATGAAGAAGACCGAATCAACTATCGGTTCAATAATAAAATACAACAGTAAGTAAAAGAACAACCTGGATACATAAGGTCAAATAAATAATTGAATATTAAATCTGAAATGAGTACAAAACTAAAGATCCTACACTAGGAATAAATGAACGAAGCATCGAGAACAAAGTCCTGTAACTTCCACATGATCTGCAGCTGCGCATCCCTGGATAAATGCCTCAAACTGGGCGTCGCTGTGGCTGGACACCTAAAAGGTTTTGAAAAAGATTTTGACACAGGTCAGAGCCCAAGTAAAACATTTTAAAAATATTTAGCAAGCAGTTAAATAGCAATAATTAAATATGCATGCACACTCTTCATATTTAAGCTAGTGTCGCACTCTCTTGAGGTATAGCTCACCCCTCATCTAATGTGCACACCTAACTCACGCCTGCTAACCTTCCTAGTATATCTACCCACCTAACTAGCCGTATCACACCTCTTTCAACTGCACTACTCTAACCCGAGTATTCTTACTTTGATTATTAAGTTATCTTCTCATTAACTTATTAATCAGTTCAACTATATTAAATCTATAACATTCACACTAATTATATAGGAAACCCCTTTTTAAATCATATAACTTTCACACTAGTTATCTAAGAAACTCCTTTTTAAATCATATAACTTTCACACTAGTTACATAAGAAATACATTCACCCTTATATATTAATCCCGTATATAATTATCTACTCATATTATATACGTACTAGTATACTACAACATTCACACACGTGTCGATTATAATACTCATTCATTCTCGAGTAATAACTCACTGGATGCTTTCTCTAAAATGCTATCATGTTCTAGGTCTGCTCACTCTAACCCAACTACCTTAAGTCGAAATCACTCTCGAGCTTGAGAAAAATAATAAGCGTAATCGAGGCGATCATAGTTCTCCGGGTGTGAGACAGAATCATACCCAATACGTCTCACCCCGAAAAGAATCATAATATATAAATACTGGACGCTATGACCTAGGGATTACACTCTCCCTTCTCCTTAAGCTAGGGGATTCACCCACATCGCGCAACCTCCTATGATAGCACTAGAGTGGTATGTATTCCTATAAATATCATTTACACCGATATTATAAAGCACACACACACACACATATATATATACACACTATCACACTACCGTATACATATATTTAATAAAGTCCGGCTAACCCGTACCTAACACCCGTAACACTATCCCAAAATACCCAACTCTATACCTCGACCCGTAATTTAATTAATCTCACTTTAATTAATTTATTTTTACAGTAGTGTCACCCAACTACAATACTCATCAGACTCAGTCATTCGGTGTGTATTTTCGTCTCTTATAATTTGTTACACAACATTCAACAATTAAGTTTAACACACCTCGTTAAATCCAATATTCAATAATTTATTATGTATCTCTATAATAAACTAAACCGGCTACCCCGTGCCTAACTCCCGTAGTATTAGCCTGAAAAAATATTCGAGTCAAACCTCCAACCCTCAATTAAATCGATTTCACCTCCATTCATTTTATCCGAGTGGTGTCACTCAACCATAATACCTGGACTCCCTAACTTTGTCTATATTTTAACCCTTTATAGAATTTATCACTCTGAGTCCGTAAATAAATTTCACTTATTTATCTTCCTTCACAATCATTTATTATTCACCCCTTAAGTCCTTAAGTATAAGAGAAATACAACTTTCACTACTGGTATCTCTTTAGACCACAAAAGAATCTCAGGCCAAAAATAAAAATGGTCAAACTGATAAGGATTTCTCCACGTCGCCCAAACAACTCCCCAGGTCATTTGAACGATCGGTGTACGTCACTCGAACGATTCCCAAAGTCGATCGAACGACCATCCGGATTTTGTCACCTTCATTTCCTGCTGTGATTTCTGCCATGGATGAGTTCTTTCAAGCTTTTAATTCCAACCAAAATTTATACAAACATATCTAACATTCACCCTTCCACCAACAGATTTGTGTCACGAATTACATCTTCAAACCTCATTAAAAACCAATAAATTTGTTACCTTCGATAATTTTTTTTATGTTTTGGGTTTTTCCCCGATTCAATCATTCTTCCATCTCAATCTGATTCTATACATATTAGTAGATGTAATTACTACTGACTTTCAAATTAGAAACCTATTTCAAATAGTCGAATATGATTCCTCATCATCTATTCCCTGTTAATTATACACATCACATATAAATCCTCAAAATCCATTTTCGATGTAATAACCCACCCTAAAAATGAATATGGTTTACACCCACCATGATATGAATCATAATACCACAATTTAAATGACAGCAAGTTTAATTACTTGCCTGGATAAATTCATAGGGTCTGATTTCCTTTGATGTAGACGAAGCTTTGACGAAGAACACACCCCTCTTCTTGGTTTGGCTCCCAAATTCTCCCTACTTTCTCCTTACAAAACTAGGGTTTTCTATTTGAGTTTTGTCTGCCACAAACTCCCTAATGTAGGTTTTATATTTCTAATCCCGAAATTAAGCCTCCGGGATAAATTAAATTGACCCAAATAGCCCCGTGTGAGCCCGGTTATGCCTAAAAATGCTCCGAGACCAAATTACTACCCCTCGGTATTCTTTTCTAACTATCTCGGCCTATTCGAAAATAACCATGCACTCACAATCGTCATTCGAGTTACTTTATTAAAGTGTCCAACCTCAACCTCAAATTACGACACATGTGAATTTTAAAAATAATCCGAAATAATTAAATCTTAATTTATTAATTTAATTAAATCTTCCATATTAAAATAAATCTTATATCACCAAATCAATTAAATTCTATATCCTAAGAAATACGGGGTATTACATACTTCTCCCCTTACAAAGAAATTTCATCCTCGAAATTAAGATGAGTCTAGTACTCCAAGCCTCGAATACTTACCTACTCACATGCCTCTAAGATCGCTACGCATATCTCTTCAAATCACGAATTATATTAAATATTAAATTAATTACCCTGGGCGTCCATACACCCTGTGCCCATTCTCATCCTCACGAATGCTACCCGGCTCTACTAGCATTAAATCGTAATATAACTTTCAACTCACAGTTATAAACATATATGTATAATAACCAAGGTATTAAACCCATGTCCTCATGACCACACATCTACCCGCTTCCAACGTTGCACTAAGTTTCATGCGTTGGACATCTCGCAAAGAGAAATCCAAACAAAAAACCCCCCCAATACAGTACTACCTAACATTATCGGTCGCTGATATCCGCTAGGCCCTCAGTCCATAACACGTACCCCCAAATTCCTGTCTCCTGACATAAAAGTATACTCGTCCACTCTCATGTCACAAAAGACATCATATAATACGGCGCCCCTTAATATCACTAGTTTCTTAGCGCGGATCAATTATGAGATATATCTATTCGCTCAATAATAAACATAATCCACCCTGAATTCCATCAGTAAACGTCCCTACTCACCGGGATCAAATATAATAATTCAAACATTTTCTTAGAATTCTATTATGCAACACACTACAACATATATACACATATATATATATATACTAGACCCTCTTTCAGGTGATAACCATCACAAGTAAATCATGACTTGGGACAGCGAATACAAGGTCTCACCATATTATAGACTATAGCCCAAACATCCCAGCATAATTATCATTAACGTATATTACATAACATACTTATCTCAAGCTCAGCTCCGCACTCTCCGCGTGGATATATAATAGGTATTCTTGATTACCCCACCATTTGTAATTTAATTCTTATCGATATTGGCCCACTCATTAACTTGTGGTACATAATTTATCTCGGTGCTTCCTTCGCAGCACTCCTCGGCTCCACTGGCCATATATCGTAATAGCTCTCAGCTTAAAGTATTTCCTCTACACGTTCAATAATTTAACATTTGAAAACCGATGCACCAGCATCCAATAACGTCTCACTACTCCTAACGTTTATTATGGTCCATGCGTATAACAATCTCGCAACTAAGCTCAAAAGATCTTTCCCCAATGTACTATCTCCTAGCATTGTCGATCATAGAAACCCATGGGTCCAAATCATATAACTTAGATATCACAAATTCTATCTCCCAATACATAAATTGAATCGCCTATGCCCATCCACGTCTCTCAAGGCGTCACATGATACGATGCTCTCACTATCACTAAGTTCTTAGCACATAAACAACAATGAGCTAAAACTCTCCGCTCAACGGTGAACCCGATATACCTTGAATCACATCAGTAAAAGTCCTTACGCATCGGGATCCAATATAACTAGACAACTGTACTCTCTGAAGTCTACTTCATAAAAATAATCACTGTGAGCTCGACCCTCTTTTAAGTGAGACATCGCAAAAATATACATCCTTCCCCGGAACAGCGAACATGATAGCCTTACTGTAACCGCCCACCATCGCTCCTACCCAGGATAAAATCATACCTCGAATATCACCTCTCAAAATGAGCTATCCTCATAAAATATATCCTCTCAGTGTCCACACCTTCTCCCCTGCGGATGGAACTAAAAAGATCCTCACTAACTCAACGATAAATATACACATGGTAGTAATATTAATAATACCTCTGCTACACCCGTTTCTCATGTGAATCTAGTACTAATAAAATTATCGTGACTCGCTCGTGCCACACAAAACAAATCCCAATCACTCGGGGATAAAACTCATACATTCAAATAGTTCCTAGAAATAACACCCTTGTCCCAACCGAACCAAAAATTCTTATAATTGTTGCCCCTACTGGGCATCCCGTTCCTGTCTCCAAATTCATCGCGGACAATATCCACACATGTGTTCTACTCTTTGCACATAAGACACCTCTATGTGTCATTCCCCATTCTAAACAACTAGCGGGAGGATTTACGGTCAAACTGCACCCCAACTTCTTCGTTATTCATGGTACCTCTCCATAGTTATGGTGACTGACTCCCATCACTACAACACCGCTCCTCAAAGCCAAAAATTTCACCGAAAATTTAGTCATGGGTGCCACTGCACTCCACCCTACACAATTGCCTTTGGTTTCTCTCCTTCCATTGACATGGTGACTTCTATCGCGGTCATTATTTCTAGAATATTCTATGGAATCTATTGAGCCTCTCCCCCTGCAGTCCTTCTAACAGCCCTAACTGGTCATCCAAAGTTGTTCGGTGTACGAAGCCCAGCCAAACTCGTATATGAATCGTATCAACTATACTTAATAGTAGGAGAACGTAAGTCGCATACATGAAGGAATACAGCAATCCTATAATAAGGCTCTATATCAAAGAACGCTACATTGAAACATAATAAGTCGCACAGATCTTAAGGACTTTAGACCCCGATGCTTTGATACCATATGTGACACCTCGCCTACTACATTACCGGGTGGCCATCCTATGATCAAATAAAATGTTGGTCTCATATGGCTCATTATTAGCATCACTATTGAAAACTTTTTAAAGTTACTAACCACCTAGTAATTTTATTAAATCGGTGCCAAAATTTATCTTTCATTAATTAACAACATGCGGAGAATAAATAATAATTAAACCACGCACATAACCTGGTAACTGAATACAACATCGATGAATAATATAAATAAAGAAGACCGAATCAACTATCGGTTCAACAATAAAATACAACAGTAACTGAAACAACAACCTGGATACACAAGGTCAAATAAATAATTGAATATTAAATCTGAGGCTGACATGCCCAAATGAGTACTGAACTAAAGATCATACACAAGAAATAAATGAACGAAGCGTCTATACCAAAGTCCTGCAACTTTCATATGAGCTGCAGTTGCGCATCCCTGGATAAAATCCTCAAATTGGGCGTCCTTGTAGCTGGACACCTAAAAAAATTTGACACGGGTTAAATACCAAGTAAAACATTTTGAAAATATTTAGCAAGCAATTAAATTACAATAATTAAATATACATGCACACTCTTCATATTTTAAGTTAGCGTCACACTCTCTTGAGGTATAGTTCACCCATCATCTAATGTGCACACCTAACACTTGCCTGCTAACCTTCCTAGTTAAGCTACCCCGCCTAACTAGCCATATCACACCATTTTCTACTACACTACTCTAATCCAAGTATTCTTACTTTGATTATTAAGTTATCTTCTCATTAATTTATTGATCGGTTCAATTATATTAAATCATATAAAGTTCACACTAGTTATATAGTAAACCCATTTTTAAATCATATAACTTTCACACTAGTTATGTAAGAAACTCCTTTTTAAATCATATAACTTTCACACTAGTTATATAAGAAATACATTCACACTTATGTATTAATCCCGTATATAATTATCTACTCATAGTATATACGTACTTGCATACTACAACATTCACACACATGTAGAGTATAATAACTATTCATTCCCGAGTAATAACTCGCCTGATGCTTTCTCTAAAATGATATCATGTTATAGGTTTGCTCACTCTAACCCGGCTACCTCAAGTAGGAATCACTCTCGAGCTTGAGAAAAATAATAAGCATAGTGGAGACGATCATAGTTCCCCGGGTGTGAGATAGAATCATACCCAAGACGTCTTATCCCGAAAATAATCAAAACATATAAATATTGGATACTATGACCTGGGGAATATACTCTCCCTTCTCCTCAGGCCAGGGGATTCATCCACATCGCGCAACCTCCTATAATAGCACTAGAGGGGTATGTATTCCTATAAATATCATTCACACCCATATTTATAAAGCACACAAATATATATATATATATATATATATATATATATATATATAGAGAGAGAGAGAGAGAGAGAGAGAGAGAGAGAGACTACAACACTACCGTATACATATATTTAATAAAGTCCGGCTAACCCATGCCAAGCACCAGTAGCACTAGCCCAAAATACTTAAGTCTATACCCCGACTTGTAATTAATTAATCTCACATTAATTAATTTATTTTTAAAGTAGTGTCACCCAACTACAATACCCAAACTCACTCATTCGGTCTGTATCTTCATCTCTTAGAATTTGTTACACAGCATTCCACAATTAAGTTTAACACACCTCATTAAATTCAATATTCAATAATTTATTATGTATCTCTATTATAAACTAAACTGAATACCTCGTGCCTAACTCTCGTAGCACTATCCTGAAAAAATATCCGAGTTAAACCTCCGACCTTTAATTAAATCAATTTCACCTCCATTAAATTTATCCAAGTGGTGTCACTTGAACATAATACCCAGACTCCCTAACTTGGTTTGTATTTTAACCCTTTATAGAATTTACCACTCTGAGTCCATAAATAATTTCACATCTTTATCTTCCTTCATAATCATTTATTATTCACCCCTTATGTCCTTAAGTATGAGAGAAATATAACTTTCACTACTGGTATCTCTTTAGCCCACAAAAGGATCTCAAGCCAAAAATAAAAATAGGTCGAACTGGTAAGGATCTCCCCACGTCACTCGAATGACTCCCCAGGTGGTTTGAACGATCGGTGTACATCGCTCGAACGATTCCAAGGGTCGCTCGAATGATCGTTTGGGTTTTGTCACCTTCGTTTCCTATTGTGATTTTCGTCATGGACGAGTTATTTCAAGATTTTAATTCCAACCATAATTTACCTATACATATCTAACATTCACCCTTCCACCAATAGATTTGAGTCATGAATTACATCTTCAAACCTCATCGAAAACCAATAAATTTTCTACCTTCAATAATTTATTTATGTTTTGGGGTTTTCCCCGATTCAATCATTCTTCCATCTTTATCCAATTTTATACATATTTGTAGATGTAATTACTACTGACTTCCGAATTATAACCTTATTTCATACAGTAGAATATGATTCCTCGTCATCTATTCCCTGTTAATTCTACACATCACATATAAATCCTCAAAATCCATTTTCGATGTAATAACCCACCCTAAAAATGAATATGGTTTACACCCACCGTGATATGAATCATAATACCAC
Organism: Sambucus nigra; assembly: GCA_949130495.1. Classification (NCBI taxonomy): domain Eukaryota; kingdom Viridiplantae; phylum Streptophyta; class Magnoliopsida; order Dipsacales; family Adoxaceae; genus Sambucus; species Sambucus nigra. The sequence continues at coordinate 157,361,513 of OX422210.1, read as the reverse complement.
AATTTAAATGAAAGCAAATTTAACTACTTGCATGGATAAATTAGTAGGGTCTGATTTCCTTTGATGTAAATGAAAGTTTGACGAAAAACACACCCCTCTTCTTGGTTTGGCTCCCCAAAGCTCTCCCAAATTCTCCCTCTTTTCTCCTCCGCAAAACTAGGTTTTTTTATTTGATTTGTGTCTGCCACAAACTGCTTAATGTAGGTTTTATATAGTTAATCCCAAAATTAACCGTATGGGCAAATTAAAATGACCCGTACACCCCCGTGTGAGCCCGGTTATGCCTAAAAATGCTCTGAAACCCAATTACTACCCTTGGGTACTCTTTTTTTACTATGTCGACCTATTCAGAAACAACCGTGCATCAAAATCGTCATTCAAGTTACTTTACTAAAATCTCCAATCTCATCCTCAAATTACTACACATGTGAATTTTAAAAATAACCCGGATTAATTAAATCTCAATTTACTAATTTGATTAAATCTTCGAGATTAAAATAAATCTTATATCACCAAATAAATTAAATTCTATATCCTTAGAAATACGGGGTGTTGCAGGAGAGAGATTGGCGCAGGAATAAATTAAATGGAGGCAGAATGTATTTGGTTTAAGGACACTAGTCACGCCCTAGAGTCGTGACCCACTACCATGACCCATAAATTTTTTCCACATCGGTGTGTAGGCGACCATGTGGTGCGTGAGAAAATTGATATAGTCACAACCCAAAGTCGTGACCCAATGGGTGTGAATTGTTTCCTTGGTCATGGACCTTGTCTGTGACCCTCCCGTGACCAAACTTGGTGGGAACTTTGGCGCGAATTTGGCGCTATGATGGTCACAACCTCAGTCCATGACCCATACTGGTTAGGGATTTTATCCGTGACCACTTCCAAGATCATTTATGACCATAGTGGATCATAGATATGGTCACACTAAAATTGATGTGGTCACGGCTTTGGGTCGTGTCCCCTTGGGGGTAACCATTAGCAGGATCCCCCTTGCTACAGTTTGTCCTCCTGTTATTGGGATTAGTAATTCCATGTCTGAGTCGGCTACTTCTGCAGATGACAATCCCTTTCTCTCCCACACCGTCGAAAGTGTGGAGTCTTTCAAAGAGGCCATGAGAAGGTTCTTCAAGAGGCTCATCCCCAAATCAATATGAGTCATCAAATCAGGCCGAGTCTTCAAATCAGGCCAGGTCTTCTTCAGAGTCAGAATCTTCCAATCAAATCCTTTATCTCACGATGAGCCGAGAGTGGGTGTTGCAATTCCACCCCCTGTAATGGCTATTCCTCTTTTCGCCATTATGGGGCAACACTTTACAAAAACGTCTCATAATCAAGGTGTCATCCCACCTGGTGTCGTCCCGACTACAAACCAAGATGATGATAAATATGCAACAGAGGGCACACTTGATACCTCTTGTATTGAATCCTATATCAGTATAGTTACTGAAGTTGATCTCTTATTGTGAAGACATATTTATGGCATTGGGGCCTCTATTACTATGAGAGTACCCTCGGCGGATGAGAGAACATTGCAAGGTCGAGAGGGCGAGATGTGTGTTTAAGAACAGATGTTTAAGGTCGACTTTAGTCTCCCTGTACATCCTGTAGTACGAGCCATTTTGGACAGTCTTGTTCTCGACCCTGCCCAGTTATCCCCGAATGTATGTAGGGTTATTATCAGACTTGTTGCCCTTTAGAAGGTAGTCCACCATACAGACTTTCCAGTTAACATCTTTAGGGGATACTACATTGTCTCTTCACCTAAGACTCAGCCTAGTTATTACCATCGTATAGCCAGGAAATCGACCAAGAAAACTCTGATGGTTACCCAAACTTCCAATCATAATTGGAAACCTCGTTACTTTTTTATTTCTAGAACTTGGGAATTCAACCCTGATGTCCCCTGTAGTGCCTCTGATCCCTGAGTTCCCCAAAAATGGGAAAAGGCCCCAATATAGTCTAAAATAAATCCGAGCTTAAGCATTGAAACCACCAAAAACCTTTAAAAAGTTAAGAAATAAGTCGAGGAAGGGGGTATTGTGCAATTTGAGCAGTTGATGACCCCATATTTTTTAGAGCATATGGGTATGGGGGTGAACCCCCTATCTGAGTTATGCAAGTGTTCAAATTATTAATTTTTTTAAATTGTTATGTCATATTTCATCTATCTGATTCATTGATCACATCCTCTTTATTGCAGACCAACCACCCAATACTCCTGAAGCTGTGTGGAAAATGGCAGCCCCAAGTTTCAAACTTGTTAAAGCAGGTGGGCAAGAAGACAACCCCAACCCCTCAGACTAAGAAATCCATAAGTGACAACCCCAGTCAAGCCAAGGGGTCAAAGAAGTGGAAGGGGGTCAAGAAAATATCCCCTCATCTCATAAAAATAAGAAGAGCGTGGACAGGCCTTCCAAAAGCAGGATGAATTAGGCCATACTTATTTCTTTGGAGGATGCTTTAGCTGCTCACTTAGAGAACTTAAAAATCAACCCTGACTCTCTTCTAGGGAGTAAAACCAAAGCCTTTGACTCCCTTGCCTCTATTAGCTCAGAGTCTGATATTAGGTTTCTGAAAGCCACCAACATCTCTCTGATGAACGACTTCGTCCTTGATAAATCCATCTAAATAGGTCCTTGTGTCCTTGGGATCTTGTCTTATATATCTTGTCTTATGCAGACTACCATAAAACTTCACCAATGGATCAAGAAAAAGATCCCTGAGATTCGTCAAGCTCACCAAGCCATCATAAATGACGAGACTCATAGAAATCACATCTCAGAGTTGGAGAGTGAGATAAAAAACCTGAAGAACTAACACACTGAAGTTATCAACAACTTGAACAATACCCATTTTGAAGCAATCAAGACCCTGAACAACTAGCATGATTCTGAGATTGCTAGGAAGGTAAAAAAAGCAATTGATGTTAAGATCAAAGAGGCTCAGAGACAAGTTGTGGAAGACTTTAAGTCTTCAGAGGAGTTTCTGGACTACAGTGTGCAATATCTCGAAAGAGAAGCCCATACTGGCTGCCTCATGGCAACTCTGAAGTTTAGTGAAATTGCTCACCTATCAAAGCAGTTTAAAACCTTCAGTCTGGACGACACCTTGGCCAGGATTTCTCTAGCTCAGATTGAGGGTACAGCAAAACATGATCCTACAACTCAAACAGTTAATCAGGCGGATGAGACATAGCCTGTCGGCAATGCTAAAGCTGATAGTGATGCTACGAGGGATGGGTCGACTCCTGAAGAAACTCAGAATCTGAATGCCAATAAGACGAACCCTGGCGCATAGCTCTTTAGTCTTTCCACTTGTCTGGGCGGCCTCCTGTGGACCAATTCCCCTTATGATTGTAAATCTTTAAAACAATTGTGATTTCTGGTTCATGTGTGGTTTTGTAACTCCTCTCTCTGAACACTTTCACATCATTTTTGAGTGGGAATGCTTTTATTGTTTATTTACATACTCTAATGGTTGAATAGATAGAGTTTTATCTCATACAATGGTTGCCTTTATCTGTTTGTACGTGTGAGTTCTTCGGATGTTTTAACAAGTAACCATAATTAAATGGTTTATAATCTTGAGATCACCAGTTAACAATTTTTTTCACACATCGTCCCATCCTTAGACGAGATAAATATCAATGACCAATTTCATAATTTGAACAATGTCTCATCCTTAGACGAAATAAATATGGCCATTTTTTTAATTTAAATCCCCAAAATTATGGTGTTATATCACAAGTCCCCTCTCGTCGTTTTGAGAGTGTGTGGACGAGAGTTACCTCGTCCATACACTGTCATCTCGACCGAGAGTTTTTCCACAAAATTAATGATATTTGAAATGAAGCACTATAATGTGATTTTTGAATTTTAATCCACCAAATTATGGTGTTATATCATAAGTCCCATCTTGTCGTTTTGAGAGTGTATGAATGAGAGCTACCACATCCATACACTGTTGTCTCGGCCGAGAGAGTTTTTCCACTAAGTTAATGATGTTTAAAATAAACCACTATAAAGTGATTTTTGAATTCTAATCCACCAAATTATGGTGTTATATCACAAGCCCCCTTGAGAGTGTATGGACAAGAGCTACCTTGTCCACACACTATCGTCTCGATCGTGAGAGTTTTTTCACCAAATTAATGATGTTTGAAACGAACCACTATAAAGTGATTTTTGAATTTGAATCCACCAAATTATGGTGTTATATCACAAGTCCCCTCTCATCTTTTTTAGAATGTGTGGACGAAAGTTACTTCATCCATACACTGTCGTCTCGGCCGAGAGATTTTTTCCACCAAATTAATGATGTTTAAGATGTTATTTCCCCCTCTCGGTGTTATTGAGAGTCCATGGACAAGGTTAACCCCGTTCGAACTGTCATGTCACTGAGAGTAAGTCAAAGCTATTTCACCATGAATGATATTCCATAGCTTAGGATGAACTGATACATACAATCTGAACTACTCATACAACAAACTAGGAGAGAACACTTTGTCCATTCATTTCGTTCGTAACTTCCTTCTTATACACTCTTACATAGATAAAATAACTTCATACAAAATTCCTACTGATAATACTTTTTGAGATGGTCAGCATTCCAGGGGTTGAAGAATGTCTATCTTTTTAAGTTCTTCAGCTGATATGTTCCTGGAACCACCTCTTCAGTGACTCTATAGGGGCCTTGCCAGTTGAGATGGAGTTTGTTTGGATTTTGACAAGTCTTCTTTAAAACTAAGTCTCCAACTATCAATGGTCAGGCCTTTACTCTTTCATTGTAGAATTTCGATGTTCTCTACTGATAGGAAACATGCCTCACCTCAACATCTTCTCTTCTTTATTCTATTAGATCCAGATTCAGTCTACACTCTGCAGTATTCTCCTCTATGTCATATGTCTAGACTCTGTGAGTTGGAAGACCATTTTTTATTGACACTACGGCCTCTGATCCATAGGCCAGCATAAACGGGGTCTCCTCCGTTGGTGTTCTCTCCATCATCATATAGGCCCATAGGACGGCGTGCACCTCTTGAGTCCATCTTCCTTTGGCATCTTCCATTTTTTTTATTGATTCCATCAAGGATTGTTCTAATCGTCACCTTAGTTTTCCCATTGGCCTGGGGACGACTAGGAGTTAAAAAGAACTGCTTAATGCCGACCCTCTCACAGTACTTCTCCAAAGATATATTCTTAAATCGCTTCCCATTGTCTAAGATCAAAGTTTTTGGTAGGCTATATCTGTAAATAATATTCTTCCAAATAAATTATAAGGTCTTCTTCTCTGTTATCGTAATACCCACTTTGAAAAACAATCGATAACTACTATCAAATATCGATAATTACCTACAGTCCTTGGCAACAGTCCAACCAAGTCAATCCCTCAGACCGCAAATGGCCAGGGGAAAGTGATAGAAGTCAAAGGCTGGTGAGGTTGATGGGGGATGGTGGAGAACCTTTGGCACTTGTCACAATTTTTCACATAACCAGCTGCATCATTGGCCGATGCGCCACCAATATCCTTGGGCGACAATTTTCTTTGCCAATGACCTTCGTCCTATGTAGTTGGAGCAATATCCCTCATGCACATCCTTTAAAATATACTCCACCTCAATCGGATGGACACATATAAGTAGGGGATGAGGAATCTTTTCTTTTATAGGATATTATCTCTATGATGGAGAACTTCTTCGCTTTGTACCCCAATTTCCTCTTTTTAGCTTTTAAATCGGTTAACTTCTCGTCTCTAATGTATAGGATGATGGAGTCCATCAATGAAGATCCCAGGTTCAAGTTCAAATAAAACTCCATGGTGTTATCCCCTTCTTCTTTAATGGTCGGTCGGTGTAGGATCTCTACTAGCACCAACCTTCTAATCTTTGTCCTTATGGCGAAGGCTAATCTCACCAAGGTATCGGCTCGACTGTTGTCCATCCGAGGGATCCTATTTAGCTTCACTTCTTTGAATGTTTTCAGTGTTACCTTTACCCTTCCTAGGTACTTGGCCATTGTATCATCTTTGGCCTCATATACTCCCAATATCTGATTCACTACCAATCTGGAGTCACTGTGAACCAAGAGTTAGCTGACCTTCAATGCTCTGGTGAGGGAGAGTCCTGCCACAAGAGCCTCATTCTTCGACTTGTTGTTAGAGGCCTTAAAACTGAACCTCAGAGCATATTCGATGTCGATCCCGTTTGGGGCTGACACGATCAATCCTGCCCCACTTCTGGCTTCGCATGAAGAGTCGTCCATAAACAAATTACAAATAGTACCTTCCTTGGAAAAAAACGCTCTTCAAGGGTACCATTTTTGAAAAGCTGTCTCTCTTCTTCATTTTCAGTCACTCTACCTCTTGATGTGCTTATCCCGGCCTTAGTCGGGTTTTCACTTGCTTTTTCTGGCTTTGATGTCGAGTTTGTTAATTTTTCACTGTTAGCCTCGTCCCAGGTGAACTCGATGACAAAATATGCCAAATCCTACCCTTTGATGGCCATCCTCGGCTGATAGATAATTTTAAATTCTCCCAACTCTATTGCCCAGGCCATCAACCTACTCGATTTCTCAGGTTTATGGATGACCTGTCTGAGGGGAGAATCAGTGAGGATGACTATAGTGTGCGCTTGAAAATATGGTTTTATTTTCCTCGAAGGATGAATTAAAGCGTAGAATAGCTTCTCTAATTTAGGATATCTTTGCTCGGCCCCTTGGAGGGCCTTACTATTGAAGTACACCGAATTCTGCACACCATCCTCATTTTTGATAATTACAGCACTAATGGCCGACTCTGACACGGCTAGATACAAATATAACCTTTCATCTTTAAAAGGCTGAGATAACAAAAGTGGTGAGCCGAGATAAGCCTTTAACTCTTGGAAGGCTCTCTCACACTCTTCATTCCATTCAAAGGCCTTCCTTAACACTTTAAAAAATGGGAAACATTTATCAGTAGCTCTGGATACGAACCTGTTCAATGCTGCTACCCATCCAACTGAACATCTTTTATCGTCGTTGGAGTCTTCAACTCCACCAAAGCTTTAATCTTCTCGAGGTTGGACTCAATCCCCATTTGATTTACAATAAAACCCAAGGACTTACCTGCCCCGTGCCAAAAACATACTTAGAGGGGTTGAGTTTCATTTGGTTCTTATCCATAGTATGAAAATTTTTCTTAAGGTCGATCACATGAGTGTCGGCCTTAAGACTCTTCGTCAGCATGTTGTCAACATATACTTTCATAGTTTTCCTTATCTGGTTTTCAAACATCTTATTTAGCAATCTCTAAGATGTCGCCCCGGTGTTTTTCAAGCCGAAAGGCATGACCTTGTAACAATAGGTCCCTTTGTCAGTAATGAATGATGTCTTCTTAGTAGGGGTGGCAACGGGTCGTATCGAGCCGGGTTCGTGTCGGGTGATAAACGAATCGTGTCAAAAATTCATCCACCCAAACACGATTCGTTTACTAAACGGGTGGAAAAATGAAATTCATACACGATTCGTTTACTTAACGAATGACACGACACGACCCGTTTACACCCGTTAAATAAACGAATGGTTTTGACCCGGTTCACCCGTTTAACCCGGTTCACCCGTTTATCCCCATTAATTCGTTTAACTCGGTTCACCCGTTTAACCCGGTTCACTCGTTTAACACGATTCACCCGTTTAACCCGGTAACCCGATTACTTTAAAAATCTAAAGAGGTAACAACTTACTTATACTTAGTCAAGAATGGAGAATTTTCATAACAAATCGATGTGGGATGCTTAGATTACGGGTTGTTAACGGGTTAACGGGTTATAAACGAGTTAACGGGTTACAAACGGGTCGCGGGTTGCAAACGGGTCGCGGGTTCTAAACGGGTGACGGGTTCTAAACGAGTGAAGGGTTATAAACGGGTGACGGGTTATAAATGGGTAGCGGGTCACACGGATTCTAAACGGGTGACGGGTCACTAACGGGTTTCGCGAATATACACGAACCCGATTCGTTTTCTTAACGGGTCTGGCGGGTCCACCCGTTTATGACCCGAACCCGTTAAGGCTATACCCAAACCCGCTTAAAGCGTGTCGATTTCGTGTCGGGTTAACGGGTCGTGTCGCAAATTGCCACCCCTACTTCTTAGCATCGGTCGGGTACATGAATATCTGATTATAGCCTAAGTAGGCATCTATAAAACTCATTAGTTCATGGTCGGACATGGCATCAACCATCTGGTCTATCCTAGGTAGGGGAAAGTTATCCTTGGGGAATACTTTGTTCAAGTCTGTAAAGTCAATGCACATTCTCCATTTACTGTTGGCCTTAAGGACTATGACAACATTTACTAACCATTTAAGGTAGATAACTTCCCTGATTAAGTCATCTTTTTACAACTTCTTCACCTCTTCTCTAATAACATCGTACTTCTCTCTGGTGTATACTCTCCTTCTTTGTCTTATCAGTTTCCACATTGAGCTTATGGCAGAGGACCTTAGGATCAATGCTAGGTATATCCTCATGGCTCCAAGCAAAAATGCTTTGCCTCTTTTTCAATAATATGATCAACTTTCCTTCTGGTTTTTTTGGCTTGTCCTCATTGAGGATGATGGATTCTACCTCCTCGGAAGCTTCGCCCTTTTTTAGCTTGGTCTCATCTCTGGGGTTAAGAGTATCAATGTTATAATTTGTAGTGGCCCTCTTATACGCCTCTCTATCCTCAATCGAGTTGAAGTAACACTCACGTGCCTCAACTTGGTCACCCTGAACTTCTCCTACCCCGTATGGAGTCAGGAATTTAATCATCTAGTGAATTGTTGAGAGTACAACCTCAAACTTTTTGAGGTCTACTCATCCTAAGATTATATTGTAGGTTGAGTAAACGTTCCCATTCATAACAAAGAAATTGATCTTATTTGTGAGGCATTTTGGCCAACTATTACACATTTTAACTTTTATCTCGTAGATTCCCAAAGGCTGCACTTTCTCCCCACTGAAACTAATAAGAGGTTGGTAATATGGGATCAACCTCTTATTTCTCAACCCTATACCCTTGTATCAGTCCCAGAACATCACGTCGATCGAGCTGCCACCATCAACCAATAACCTGGGAACTTTATACTCATGCACCAAGGTGGTGATCACCAATGGGTCATCATGTGGGGCTAAGATACCCTTAAAATCCAACCGCTAGAAACCGACAATCAGAGTGTTCATATCAACTTTTATTCTCTTCACCTTCTTCGGCTCAACAGCTGCCGAGGACACTTATTTGGGTTTTTGAGGAAGATCTTTGGCCTCTGCCACATGAACTTTTTTTTCAGCAATTTCCTTTTCACCTCTTGTAAGTCCTCCATAAATCATTTTCACCCCCAAGAGATATCATATTTAGACGACCTTTAGGATCAGTTATCTTCGGTGGGAGGTCTTGGTCTACTTCATCATCATCGTCTAAAGCATCGTCATCTCGGCTTGTTCGGACGTTAGGCCTGCATTATTATTCCTCTTCTTCTGGGTGTCTTCTCGTTCACCCTTTGAACTGCTTTTATCCATATACTTCCTCAATTTGATAGCTTTCAACATTTTTCAATCTCGTCCTTGAGAGTGAAACAACTGTCGATTATATGGCCATGATCTTGGTGAAATTCACACCACAGGTTCTTGTTCCTCTTGTGAGGAGGAGCTCTCAACTTCTCAGGCCATTTTTTAGACCGATCATTATTTATCTCATTCAGGATACACTCACAACTGACCGTCAATAGGGTATAGTCAGCGAATTTATCATCCGTCGACCACTTCTTGCCATCTTTACCCCTTTCTGGAACTCACTTCCACTGTTTTCTCCTTTCTCATCATCTCTTTGGCAACCATTGCCTCATCTGCATTCATAGCCTTCCTAGTCATAGCCAGGAGTTCGAACATAGATTTTAAAGGATCTTCGACTAACTTCCAAAGGAGATTTCCTTTCTACAATCCTCCCATTAGGGTGGTCATCGCGATGATCTCTTTATAGTCTTCAAAAACTTGACGCGACCATAAATGTGTCTAGTGTGTGTGCTATGTAGGCTCAAGTGCAAGCCTGTCGCTCAAGTAATAATCCCGGTAAGTCGGGTATCGATCCTCAGGGAAACAGGACGAACGAAGTCGTGATGACGTTGAAAAGATAAGGGTAACCTAGATTTGACACTAAAAAGAAGGAAAATGTGACTTGGATTATGAAATAACTACAACTAAATGCAAATTTGAGGCTGATTACTAAAGAAACTAAAATGAATAAAATGCAACTACACTAATTAAACGAAAAGCTGATATTAATTGGACTAAAAGTTTAACTATGAAATGAGAACAATAGGTCGGGTTACAATCCCCCACGCCCTAGTAATTCACTTCGTAGGATACTAGATTCGGAATTAGAATTTTAAATGAACCCGGTCTTTAGGACTCCTAAGTATTACACATATGAGGGATCGTTGCCTGCACAGTATGTAAGCAAAGGACGAGTAAAGAGGTGTCGCATTAACCAATATGTGCGTCGTACTCTTAAGCATCCCGTGTTACCTTGGGCAAACGAGATTAAAAGTTCTACGACGGTTGCACCAATTATGCAACACGATTCATCTACGACTTTAATTCAAAAGTCTCCCATTATTGTGAATTACATCGGGTGGGATTCATGCACCCCAACCCTTAGAAAATTAGCTAGACATGATTAACTTAGAGAAAACAGGATTTTTAAGAAATAAAACATTAACTCTAAAGAAACTAATTGAAAAGAGAATTTCATATTCAAATCAACAATTAAACTACTGAGCAATTGAAAATCAAAGGAAAGATATTACTTGAATTGCAGAAATTAACTCAAATCCTTACAGCAAAATTTTCTTATGGAAAACTAGGGTTTTTTACTACAAAAGCCCTCTACTCCTAATTATCTAAGTTAAAAATTGAACTCCTAATATTATGGAACTAATCTGAATAAATAGCCACGAAATTTACAAGAGTTTGACTCCATTACAACTCTGAGAAAGAACAAAAAATTTCGTAAAAATCCAATGCGGTCCAAACCCATCGGGGGAGGCGGTCCGAATCCCCCCAAAATCTTTACAAGGAATGTCAGGTCAAGGCGTCCGGACCCTTTTTGAATAAAAGGTCCGGATCCCCTTCAATTTCTTAATAGGGACTTTTTTACCAGGCCGGTCCGGACCCTTTTTGAATAAAAGGTCAGGATCCCTTTCTTTTTGGACGGTCCGGATCCCCTTCTTTCTGGGCTGTCCGGATCCTTTTTTGGGCAGTCCGGATCCCCTAGAGATCTTTTTCTGGACTTTTCTCATCTTCAATTGTTCGTAACTTTTTCACCGTAGCTCGGATTAAGGTGTCATTTTTTCCAGTGTTCTTGTAATTGAAAGCTCTTCAACTTTCTAGTTAGCCCCACCTCCGGACTAAGGCTGAAAAATTATGAGATTGCCCTTTGACTTTTTTCAATGCTTTTCTAGTTTCTTTCTTCCTTAATGCTTTAAATACCTGCAAAACTCATGAGAAATACACGAAACTAGATGTACTTGTTAAAAGGAGTTAGTATCAAAGAAATGCGATAATTACACTCATTTTATGTTATTCGAGATGGTAAAGGTCTCTAAATAAAGGGGTTAAATTCGAAAGAATTTGAGCCTAATCAAACCACCTAACTTAGAACTTTGCGCGTCCCGAGCAATGTGAGAGAATGTAACTACAGGTCAACTCTAAAAAAATTTATTTTATTTGGATAGAGTACCACTTTCGCGGGCAAGTGATTACATTGAGCGTATGCAGCAAGCCTTTAAACCTCTAGGTCACCCTAGTAGGACGAGTTGTGTCTCGTGAGGGTTTGCAGTGAATATGCCCCACAAAATTCGACTCAAAGAAAACTCAAAATAAGCAAAAATTATATAATTTAAAATTTTTCAGAAAATAACCATCATCAATTCATGTTCAAGGGTCTCAAATCATAGTGCATGTGTGAAAAGCCAGAAATTTAACCGCGAATTTTCACCGGTTGACCATTACGTTACTTATCCGAAAATTCGTTTTGATTCAAAATCTCAGGGGATGCTCTCACAAACGAATCTCTCGAAAGTGTGGCTAGTTCTCTCGATGTGCGTGATATCAAGAGTAAATGCATTGGAACTAAGTTCACGCACACAAATAGAAAGACGGAATTCAATGGTAAATGAATCTCATCATCGGATTACAGTTATAGGGAAATGGGAACACCGCCTCTAATTCACACATTTAATCTCTTTTATTATCTTTTTGTGTTTTAGCTCTCCTCGCAGTAACCAATTTCGCAATTTGGACTCGGTTAAGACTTTTTGGGGTTTTACGGTGTAATGGGTACAAGGAAATGGGTTTGAGAAATTTGGAATTGGAAACTATTCTTAAGATGTCTATTAGTGCCTTTCCGGGCTTTTACTCATTTTTTTTCTATTGTTTTTTTCTCTTTTTCACAATTTTCTTATCTTGCTATTTTTGTTGAGCTTGTTCTATTTTTCTTGCCCCTTTTTATTTGCATTAATTGGACTAAAATTCTGGGGTTTCACTTTTCTCCATTTCGGGCCATTTAGGTTTTCGGGTAGTCAAACGAAAAGGAAAAAATTTTAGTTGGCTCAAATTGGTTAGCAAAGGGAAAAAAAATCACAACTTTTTCTGGCCAATATTATTGAATAACAAACGAGGGCCTACTTAATTGTCCAAATTATTAATTGCGTTACCATATGCGTCTCGAGGTGAATTTTAGTTTAGAGATTCATTTAGCGCGTTTTTCAAGACAACATCTCACATATTTCCCGCAACCGATCAAATCAAAGGAATTAATATCCTCAACGGCTTTTGTAAATGCTAAATAGAGCTTTGAGTTAACCATTAACTCGGATTAATTTAAAAACTCACAAAAATTGATAGGCTCGAAATCTCACCGGGTTAGTTAATCTCCACACTTATTTGTAAAGTCATCTATGTTCGCTGAATTTCCATCTTTGGTCCATTTTGGCTTTGTGTACTTATGTTATTACAATTTAAGACTTTAAACCAAATTTTAATGATATTTTTGAAAAAATTAAAGTCAAATTTTTATTTATTCTGAAGAAAAATATTTTGGGATTTTTCAAAAAAATTCAATTTGTTTTGAATTTTTTTGAAATTATCTAAAAAAAACATACTTGGAACGAACACGTCATCAAATCAATGAAACTAAACAATAAATGGGAAGAATATCCCACACACCCTAACTTAAATGTATTATCCTCATTGCGAATCAAGAACACAACATAAAGAGAGGAAAAGAAAAATATTACCCAAATTGAGCGATCCCTGGTAAGTACGAGTCCATTGAATCTACAAAACACGTTAGAACCAAGCATAGCAAAAAGAATAACAAAAATTTTAACTAATGACACTAGACTATAGTAAAAAAAGGAAAAGAAAAAGAAAAAAAATGTAATTATGTACAACCTACGATTTTAACTTCTAATGACTCATACACTAGAAGTTGAAAATTTTGAGGGTCCACACAAAATACAGTTTGACTTTGAGGAATTAATGGTGTACCCTCACTAGAAAGAATGCCTCCCGAAAAATAAGAATTTTGTTTGAACAACGGAAGGCATGTGTAAAGTGGAAGAAATGAACCATCGCCAATTAAAAAAATTTGGGGGATAATGAGGGATTTGAATGCACAGGGGGACAAGTACCATTGGGATCCAAGAAAAATAAAATCACATCCCAAAGATTTTTCAAGTAGTATGGGAAGCGGAACACACAAACAAAAAGAGTCCATCTTGGAAAAAAATTCAAGCATAGAGTCATTGTCCTCAAAATCTTCTCCCCCAAAATTTTCAATTGGATCTGGTGGAGTGACACTTCTAAATGCATGGACCATAAGATGAAGCATCTCAAAATAACATTCCCATACAAGAATCGGGTCAACATCCTCAAGACCTTCATCCAGTTCTTGTAATGGATTTAATGGTTCGATAATAGTGGGGACACAAGGAGACAGTTGATCTCCAACCTCAATAGGTTTTGAAATATTTATAAGAGGTTGAGGTTCAAAAGTACTTGGATAACTCTCAATGATTTCGTTCTCAAAATTTGTAGGTGAAACGTAAGGCTCAACCTCCGGTAAGAATTCAAAATAAGAATCAAACTCCTTGTTATATGATTCCTTTTCCCAGTCATCACCAAGGATCCTTTTTACGCCTTGCACGTATAGAAGTAAGGTTTCTTCCAAAGTAGGCTTCCTAGGATTTAGCACCTCAGATTCCTCATTTTTTAGAAAACTTACTTCATCTTTAAAAGTATCAGAAAAAAAAATCATCACTGGGTTCAAATAATGCATCTAACTCTTGCTCCCAAAAATGATTTTTTTTCTTGATACTCTTTTTCACGCCTTTTGTCTTCAACTAATTCATTTTGAATAATTTGGATGGCCTTAGCACTGGGCTTGTATTTATGAGACTCATCTTTAGTGATACTGATCCAATTTTCATAAATCTTGAGTTCATCCTCCTCCTCACTATTATCATAATATTTAAAGCCACCAAATGAGTTAAAGTAAGACATTTCAAATTCGGCCATTCAAAAGCGTGACACACATATTTTTAATTTTTTTAAATTTATTTAAGGTCAAATTCGGGATTAACCATCATAACCTAAAGTCTACCTAATTCCCCGGCAATGGCGCCAAAAACCTGACGTGACCATAAATATGTCTAGTGTGCGTTCTATGTAGGCTCAAGTGCAAGCCTGTCACTCAAGTAATAATACCGATAAGTCGGGTATCGATCCTCAGGGAAACAGGACGAACGAAGTCGTGACGACGTTGGAAAGATAAGGGTAACCTAGCTTTGACTCTAAAAAGAAGGAAAAAGGTGATTTAGATTATGAAATAACTACAACTAAATGCAAATTTGAGACTGATTACTAAAGAAACTAAAATGAATAAAATGCGACTACACTAATTAAACGAAAAGCTGATGATAATTGGACTAAAAGTTTAACTATGAAATGAGAACAATAGGTCGGGTTACAATCCCCCACACCCTAGTAATTCACTTCGTAGGATACTAGATTCATAATTAGAATTTTAAATGAACCTGGTCTTTAGTACTCCCAAGTATTACACATATGAGGGATCGTAGACCGCACAGTATGTAAGCAAAGGACGAGTAAAGAGGTGTCGCATTAACCAATACACGCGTCGCACTCTTAAGCATCCCGTGTTACCTAGGGCAAACGAGATCAAAAGTTCTACGACGGTTGCACCAGTTATGCAACACGATTCCTCTAAGACTTTAATTTAAAATTCTATTTCCCATTATCGCGAATTACATCGGGTGGGGTTCATGCACCCCAACCCTTAGAAAATTAGTTAGACATGATTAACTTAGAGAAAAATAGGGTTTTTAAGAAATAAAACATTAACTCTAAAGAAACTAATTGAAAAGAGAATTTCAGATTCAAACCAACAATTAAACTACTGAGAAATTGAAAATCAAAGGAAAGATATTACTTGAATTGCAGAAATTAACTCAAATCCTTACAGCAAAATTTTCTTATGGAAAACTAGGGGTTTTTACTACAAAAACCCTCTACTCCTAATTAGCCAACCTAAAAATCGAACTCCTAATATTATGGAACTAATCTGAATAAATAGCCACGAAATTTATAAGAGTTTGACTCCATTACAACTCTGAGAAAGAACAGAAAATTTCGTAAAAATCCAATGCGGTCTGGACCCATCGATCGGGGGATCTTTAAGTAGTTTGTAAGTCATTACTCGTTTGTCTTATCTTTAATAGTGATGAATTAATTTTTTTGCCCGAAAGATATTTTTCCTCTATTTATTCTTCTTCTTCTTCTTGTTTGATTTGGAGATTTGGTTTTAATTTGTATTTACACGATCGTGCATGTTGATTTTAAATTAAATCAAGATAAAATTTGGTAAAAAGTGGATCTTTGTTTGTGACTTAATATACGGACTATCCATATAGCCCTTAACTTTCTCAAGTATTGTAAAAATAACTAACTCATATGTATAACAAAACACATATACAAATAAATATACCACTTAACCATAACCATCTAAGCAAACACGTCCAAATGTTAAACCACCCTCGAAACTCAACATATAAGCATTTAACATAACTGTAATTATATTATCCTCACAACCGGACTAAATATCTACACACACACACACACACACACACACACACATATATATATATGACTATACTCATAGTCTAGTAATTTATACCCCAATACCTAAGTATGTAAATAAACGCAACGCCCTGTGCTACCCCATCCCAATAGTATACTAATAACTATACCCATATCAACCTAACCTCAATAGCATGGTCTCACCGAATAACCAATCCTAAAATGTATAGTTCCTTATTATACATATATAATATAATGTATACATAAGATATTGCGTAACATTTGTATACCCAGGTCCATTCTGATTTCCCCAAACCGGATTATTAAATTAATTATTGAAGGTTTATTCGTCCTAAACCCTAATTAAGCCACTTATTTATTTTCTCGTAATTTCCTTTAGTGGGTATTGAAATCGTGAGTGACCTCTGACCCAACAAGTGATCCCATGATGAACTCAGACAAGTTAAAGGATGAAGTGTAAAAGTATAAGACAAATATTAAAAGTGGTTCAGACCTCAACTGAGGATTCGATGTCTACTGTCAAAGGGTGTTATATTTTTTATTAGATCATATAATAGTTATTACAATCTATGAGACCTCTTGGGATTTGACCAAGAGAATCTGAGGTCCTTGCGGCCTTTGTCACTAATCTAGAGGATCTTAAGAAGTAACTAATGGACTTATCTAAGGGTTCATGAGTATTAAATTAGGGCTCAACAAGGAATACAAGATAGTTGAAAATGATTTAAACAATAGATTTATACTCACAACGGTGGGTTGAGAGTGTATAGAACAATGGGGAAGACCTTATGTAACTAAACCTTTTTGTTATGTAAGAGTATGATGATTTCAACTTGTCTTCAACCATTCTTTAGCTCCCCTTATATATGCCTTCTCGAGGAGAGAGAGTGAGTGGCCTGTAACAACATGGCAATGGTGTTTTTAAGGTCTGACGATGTGATGAAGGAGGTGGATTGTGAGTAAAAGGTTTTATAGGTGGTGTAAGTTATTTTTTGGGTGAATTTAATGCGGATGGGAGTCTTCAATGTAAGTGGAGCTGAGTGGTGGCTGTAGGTGAATTTAATGCGGGGATCGAGGCAGGTTCGGGGAGTTAAAAAAATCTCCGAAAAATTTCGGATCAGCTTTGGGTATAGCCTCGGGTCTCCATGGGGATACCCGAAATTATTATTATATAATAAAATATATGTATATATTATAATAAGTATATAATACATAACCCTAACTCATAGAAAAGGAAATTATTTTTTTATCTGCGCCGACCTCCCCCACGAACTCTCTCTCTCCCTCATCTCACACGAACTCCTCCCTCCCTCGTCTCCTGCGACTGCGTCGGAGACTCCCTTGTCTCCTTTCAAGGTAAATCTCCAACATCTATTTGGAATTTGTTTTATTTTGTTTTTGTAATTTGATGTTTATGTTGTTTTAAGCCATTTGAGGCAACCCGGTTGATGTTTACGCAGTTTATGCTATTTATTGCGTTATAGTTTATGATGTATTATGAGACTTGTTATAAGGTAATTTAAAAGCCGTGATAAGGCAACCTAGTTGACGTTTATGCTCATAAAGTTGTGATAAAAGCCAAATTTCATTTGGGTTTATGTTTATGCTCTTAATTTTGTTTATGTTTATGCTTTAAATTTCATTTGGAAGCTATTTTGTTTATGTTTATAATCTAAAATTTCAGTACTGAAATTTGTTTAAGTCGAAATCTTTGAGATTTGAAATTTGTTTAAGATTTAACAGATAATGTATACTTAAGTGCAAATTTTTTTTTAAAACTTGTATAGAAGGAAAATATTTAGATGAAATGAATTTTTTATATTAAAAGAAAAATAAATTAATTTTTTTATATTAAAAAATGAAACAGGTTCCCCGGGGGGGAACCGATACCCGATTTAAAAAGGGACGGGGATCCTCGAACCCATTATAACGGGGAATGATATTTCTAATGGGAACGGGGATGAGGAGTTAAAACCTGACCCCGAACCGACCCGTTGCCATCCCTATTTTCACCTACCCACCAGATGAATTAAAAAAGCCAATCGGGCATCTAAGAGGTTTGGAACCATCAATGGTTTATTATAGGACGGCTTGGAGGTATATTGCAATGATATACCTTTGTGCTAAGGGTGGAGGTTACTTATCCTCAAACTGAGATCTGCTATGGATACCAGACATCGTTGGATGCTGGTGCTGAGGTTCCAGAGCTTGGTTATAGAATTATATAAGAACGACTGAACATTCTAGAAGAATGATGAGGTAGTTGAGGCCCGTGATACTTTCGTTGTCCTTTCTTGAAGGCAACGTAGGTCTTGGGGACTTATCAGTAGTTTAGCAGATGTTTGGGGTATCTCTTAGGACCTCAGTCCTTGCATGAGGGAAGTTAGGGGTCTAAGAACCCTTAAAAGACCAGGGGTTGTATATGGTTTTAACACTTATCCATTACCAAGTTACGGGTAAGATCTTATACAACTACCGAGATCTTATCATAATCAAATTACACCGGGAAGGATCTTGCATTGAGTGTGCAAATGGCTAAAAGTGCTTGATGCGATGTGCCTTAGGGGCTAAATGGATTGAAATGCCAGGCCTTGAAGGTTATAAAGGAACCCCTTAGGATGATCTGAGTTCTTCACCCTTCACTTCATCCATCTCTTTCTCCGAAAACTTTTCGAGTAACCAAATATTTTCTTTTCTTTCGAAAGCAAAAAAATGTTTGCCAAAAACATTTCTCCCTTTAAAGGCTTGGACCCCACACCCTTCTCGACTATTGGGCCTCACGCCTCTCCCCCATCAAATGTGGAGCAAGAGTATGGGTCTTCAAACCATCTTCCCACGTGGAAGATCCCTTATGATTCCTTAGGAATAAATTACTTGGGAGATAACGACCCTGGTTTCTCTGTTGGAGCCCACTCTTCTTCTAGAATAACGGAACAAGATTTGGTGGAGATCAGGAAAACATATCAGATTCATGTGTCTGTTACCTTGAGGGTCGTTATGCCTAGGTATATGGCTTGTTACCTAGTTGCTAGGCATATTTTCTTCAATAAGTGATTACTATAATATGGATCTAGGTACCCACTACCTTTGATGGTGGTGAGAATATTGAAGGAGATCGAGATAGCCCCTTCTCAGTTGGTGGCTAACTCTTGGAGTTCTTTAATGGATATTATCTTGGCTTTCAAGGAGTTAAGTGGGGGCGATCACGATGTCACTCCTGCCTAATTCTTTAAGATATACAAGGTTCAAGAGTAGAGAAAGCCCACTGATAAAGGGTTAAAGTAATTTTCCCCTAAGGCAACTGTGTTCTTTGCCAAGGACAAATGCCATTCCACAAAGAAATAGAAGGAGATATTCTTCTTCTTTTGAGGATTTTGGGCTACCCTGACCCTACGGAGCCAATATATTATCCGACCATTTGGTGTTCTCCATCGACCATGGGTAACTTAGTATTTACCTCTGATATAGTGTTTAAGCTTGTCTACTGACCTCAAACTTGGGATTTAATGATTTATATTCTATTATAGTGATTAATGAGCTTTACAATGTGGAGGATGATAGAATAGCTGGGGCCTAGAAGTTGGGATCCACCCATTTTGAGGTCTTCATCACCACAAAGCGTCTTTTCAGGACTGGGTTGCACCTTGAACCCAAGGCCTTGATGTTTTAAAGTACTCCTGAGGCCCCCAAGATCATGGTTGAGGAGTCTTTATGAGCTGGGGCCTTTGTTGTGGTGCTCAGGAAGAGGAAAGCTACCACCTTGGTCTCTTCTGAAGTCAGAAAGGCCTCTGAGGGAGAGGATGACTAGCCTAGGGGTCAGTTTAAGCTTCCTCCCAGGCTTGAGGAGGTCCGAGGTGAAATTATGATAAAATCTGACTGTTGTCCTAGTAAATAACTTGACTTTACTATTTTTCTATTATTACCCTCCTTCTTAGTTCTTGATAACTAACTCTGATCTTATTACCAATCCATTAGATGAACAGAAAGAGCAGAGGATGACCAAGTTGTTCACAAAGTATGCTTTTACTGAGCCCATGGTCAACAAGGGGAAGATTTCTAAGCCCGACTAGCACCTGATGTTTAATACGGTGGTGGACATTCCAATTCCAGGCATCAAAGTGGTGGAGAAAGCAGAGCTAAAGTCTGGCTCAGGTGAAGACCCATAACTGGGGTTTATTGTTGAAATCGTGCCCTTGTCGCAAGAATATTCGGGGGCGGGTGGAACCTCTCTGGGAAACAGAGTAGTTTTTCTATTATAAGGGATTTTCAATCCCTGGTATCAAAGTTTGAGGAATATTTATTTGACCCCCTTACAAAAGGGAAAAAGGTGATGGTGTCCCCTTAAAACGAGGGGAGTTTAAAGGGTTATACCAAGGCTTCTAAGTAGCCTAGGAAGTTGGATGTTGTGGCAAGGGAAGACCTGTTGACCTATGGAATGGAGGGATACTCAAGACCTCCTTTTTCCCGGGAGTGGACTTCCTATCTTTGGTCATGGAGGAGTAGCACTTAATGGCTAAGATAAATTATTCTGACATAGTGACCACTCTGAGGAGCCGGGAGACCTATGCTAATGCTAAGTAACTGATCCATCTTCTAGTAAAGGTACTTTAACATATTTTCTTAGATTTTCCTTAGTACATTCTTTCTTCATATGCCTCGTTCTCATATTTTCTTCCTTTTTTAGGCTCAACAATTGATCGAGGCCCTCATAGTTAATGCCGTTGAGGGTCGCCCTGGAGATGGCTGGCAAGTGGGACATAATCCGTATATAATTAAGCAAAATGATTAATAATCAACGGACAGAGGTGTTTGCTTTAGAGAAGGAAAGATTTGGCCTGAGATCGCAAGTCACTTTACAGGAAGAGGGCCAACTTCTCAACAAGAATACCCTTAGGGATACTTCTCCCCTCCTTGCTCGTGCTTAGGATTCCTTGGCTAAGGCTGAGGAAGCCCGTGTTTTGGCCCAGATCGAGCACAAAGTGTTGGTGGAGGAACTTCAAGGTCAAATTCTCAAGATTTAGGGTTCCCAATACAAACTTCTTCAGGCTAACAAGGATAAGGAGATTATAAAGAAGTAGGTGGTAGATCTTAATGTTGTAAAGGACCTATTGACCTCTAAGGGTCTGTAGATGTAGAACGATTATTATAAGGTCTTGGTGAGGCATAGTGATCTCTAAGGGAGGATTCATATTGCTTTGAAGAGTAACTTGAATGCCTAACTTAAGTCTAAGGTGTATAAGAATTTTTTTTCTAGAAATATGCCTCAGGGTTTGAGGCCTGCAAAGCCAAGGTCAATGAGCTATTTCCAGAGGTGGATATCTCTGGACTTTTCGCTGAACCCTCCAATCTGCTTATGAGAGATTTGATGATGAAAGAAGTAGTGAGGATGATGCTTCTAAAATCTCTTCCTCGATTACTAAGGAAGAAGAATAGGTTCGGAAAAAAAAACTCCTTATCTTGAGTCAAGTCCTCCAAAGAAATAAAGTGAAGACCCTTTGAAGAAAAACCTCATCAATCCCATGCCTTATGAAGACTTTTATGTCATTTTTATTTTGATTTGAACTCTTTTAGGCTGTGGGACTTTTATTGTAGTCCCCTTAACTCTTTATCATCAATGGCAACGGTTTGGTTATGGAATTTTCACTTTTGCACTCCTTTCTTTCTTATTTTGTTTATTTGCTTTTGGTTTGTTGATGAATATTTTCACTTATGTATATTTGTCTGAGGCCTACCAAGTGGGTAGTATCCCCTATTAGCCCCCCAAATTTCTTGGTAAAGCAAAATAACTTGGGTAACATTATTGTTAAAATAGAGTTGAGGGTCAGTAGGCCTTCACTGCATAATTATGTAATTTATGAAGTCAAGGCTGAGGCTCTTAAATGGGTCACCTGAACCATAAAATCTTTTAAGCTTGTACTTTTTTAGGACTGAAAGCCCATTTTTTTCACATAAACACTTAGCCGCCTAAAATTTATTGGGAATAAAGGGTAAAAAAGTAAATCTGTTAAGGGCCCTAATACCTTAAATTTAAGATTTGGACTTGAAATTGTTCCATAAGAGGGTCCTAAGACCTCTAGAATATGTTACACTAAGGATAAAAGCATCACGGGAAAAAGATAGTATTATTAAGAGTCTTAAGACCTTTAAACTTAAGAATTTTTAAAACCTTAAGCCTCAATTGGATCCTAAGACCTCTAAACTTAGGAGCATTGAAATGTGAAGCCCTATAGTGGGCCATGAGACCTCTGGACTAGACAATTTTTAAACCTGAAGTCCCCCAATAGGTTGTAAGACCTCCGGACTTAGGATTTAAAAATTTTTAAGTCCCATAATGGGTCATAAGACCTCTAGACTTTATCCTACTGGGATGTAAGCCATGTATCATAATGTTTGAGGTTCCAGTAAGGAACCTGAAACCTCTAAACCGTTGTCCATTAAGATGAATGCTTTCTAGTATAAGTATGAGGTTCCACTAATCCTAAGACCTTTGAACCTCAACCTATAGAGTTGGGTCTTGAGGTAATAACACCTTGGCCTAGTTATTTTGACCACCATATAGGGTCCTTCCCACTTAAGGCCTGGCTTCTATTCACTCGAATTTTTGGTTGTAAGGGTGACCTCTATCAAGACCATGTACCCCACCTTGAATTCTCTGTGGAAGACATTTTTTTTTAAGTATGAGCTAATTCTCTGCTTGTGAGTGACCATTCTAGTCAAGGAAACCTCTCTCCTTTCTTCAAATTCATCAATGGAGCTTTTGAGACCTTCGTCATTAGCACCTGGTTTAAATCGAGCCATGCTCTACGTTGGTATCTCGACCTCCATTGGGATTATCGCTTCAGTGCCAAAGGTTAGGCAGAATGGAGATTCTCCTGTTAGACCTATGTTCATGGTTTTATAGGCCCACAAGATTTCCTGACATCTCTTCAATCGACAACCCTCGAATTTCTTTAACCTCTTATTCAAGGTATGGAAGATAGTTTTGCTGGTCACTTCGACTTTGTCTTTGGCTTAGAGATGAGTAGTGGTTACTTATGCCATAGTTTAATCATAATTCCTTGAATGTTGGGTTGTCAAATGATTTTCCATTATTAGAGATGGTGGCTCTGGGAAAGCCAAACCTGCATACGATGTTCTTCCAAATGAGATTAATGGTATCCTTCTTCGTGATGGTGTTCAATGGCCTAACCTCATCCCATTTGGTGAAGAGTCAATAATTACAAGTCATAACTTATTTTGGCCTTTTGTTGAGGGTGGGGCCCCTATTAAATCCACTCCCCACTGAGAGAAGGGGCCATGAGCTTAACATTAGAGCCATTTTCTCTTCTAATTGCTTTGGGAAATAGGAAAACCTCTAACACTTGTTGCAGTATCGAACCAGATCTTTGGATTCCTTCTCCAATGTTGGCCAGAAGTACCCTTACCTCAAGACCTTATATAGTAGGATCTTAGGGCCTGCATGTGTACCACAAACACTTTTGTAAGGGTCTCTAAGAATATAGCTAGCTTCTGACGAGATAAGGCGTCACTGAGGTGCTGAGCAATACCTATTTTTAAACAATAACCCATTCTCTATGTAGTACCTAAAATCTAGAGGCTTTAATCATCTATCCTAGAGTTTGTCTCTACGTAGGACTCTATCTCTAAGGTAGGCTTTGATGAAAGTGGTCCAGTCTGAGCTCTGATCGACCTCTGTAGTGTTTATCAGAAGCTGGGTGATGTTTGGCTGGTCCAAAGTAATAACTAGAACCTTTGGATCTACCTCATCTTATAAGGAAACCCGTGCAATATGGTTAACCTTTAAATTTTGTGATTGGGGGATCCTTTTGATGCAAAATCTTTGGATTCTTTAGGTGGGTTGCTTTATAATTATTAAGTACACTTCCATCTTATCACCTTAGGCCACATAGACCTTAGTGACCTGGTTGACCACTAGCTGGGAGTCTTTAATGGCTTATACCTGCTCTACTTTCAAATGGATGGTCAGGCCTAATCCTTCCACCAAAGCTTCGTACTTTGCTTCATTGTTAAAGGATTGAAATTAAAAATAGAGAGAATATCTCTTCCAGGGATTACCAAATAAAGTCCAACTCTGTTGCTTGAACTTTTGAAGGATCCACCTACATATAAGAGTCACATGGGAGAGCTGGGGTTTATTCTTAGAACAGTGGCTTCTTAGGTTCCTTTGTCTTGGCCGATTTTATTTCAAATTTATTGACCTCTTCCTCCACCTCCTCTAGGTTACTAAACTCCGCAATGAAGTCAGCTAAGGCCTGACCCTTAACAACACTCAGTAGTTGATACTTGATATTAAATTCTCCCAACTCCACATACCACTTGACAAGCCATCCTGAGGTATCAGGTTTGTGGGGGATCTATCGGAGGGGTTGATCGGTCATGAACATAATGGTGTGAGACTAAATATAAGGCCTCAAATGAGTAGTTGGAATGCTGAGGCAGACGACGAGCTTTTTCATCCTTGGGTACTTGATTTCAACCCTTTGCAAAGCTTGGCTGGCATAATATACATGGTACTAGACTTCAAAATGCCTCTCTGATCAGAGCTGAGCTAAACATAGTTGGTGAAGTAACAAGATAAAAGTATAAATATTCCCCAATGATAGTCAGGAACAACAGATGTGGGCAACCCAAGTACTTTTTTAGGTCTTGAAAGGCTTCTTTGACCTCAAGATTCCATATAAAGACCTCCTTCAGTATTTTGAAGAAAGGCATGCACTTGTCTATGAACTTTGAGACAAATGATTAAGGGCAACAACTTTCCCAATTAGGCTTTAGACCTCTTTGACTGTTCTTAGAGACTCAATGTCCAGTAGATCTTGAATTTTTTATAGTTTGGCCTCTATGACTCCTCTGGTGACCATAAAACTAAGAAAATTACCTCTAGCAACCCCAAAGAACATTTCTTTGGGTTAAGGTTAATCTGGTTCCTTCTGAGGACGACGAAGGTCTCCATGAGGTTCTACTTATGACTTGAACGTTTATGCTTTTTAATAACATGTCATCAACATAGACCTCCATGGTCTTGCCAATGAGATGTTTGAAAATGGAATTTACCACCCTCTAATAGGTTTCACCTATAATATTTAGTTTGAAAAGAATAACTTTGTAATAGTACATATCTTTGTCTATAATGAATGAGGTCTTCTATTCGTCGGAGAGGGCCATCATAGTCTGGTTGTACCCGGAGTATGCATTTATGAACGAGTGGATCTTATTACCTACTGTAGAGTCTACCAATGTGTCAATCCGAGGTACGGGTAACAGTATTTAGGGCATGCCTTATTGAGGCTAGTAAAATCGACACACATTCTCCACTTTTGTTGGTTTTGGGAATAAACACCATGTTAGAGAGCCATTTTGGGTATTTTACCTCTTTGATAAATTTGGTTTCTAAAACCTTATCAACCTCTTTCAAAGCAACATTGTTCCTCTCTTACCTAAAGAACCTCTTTTTCTATCAAACAGTTATGTGTTTGAGTTCACACTAAGGTGGTGGATCATTACCTTAAGGTCTGCCCCAATTATATACAAGTCGCTCCAAAAGAACATATTCGAATTTTTTTATAGGAACTGGGTGAGTTCCTCCTTGAGGGAGGGGCTCAGGCCAACAATAATCTGCACTTCCTTGGTGGGATCCTTATCATCGATGCACATAGTGATCAGAGCCTTTGTTGGTTTACATATTTGATCCTTTTCCTCCCCTCGTAGATCTAAGTTATTAACATTCATTAACTCTATGAAGAGGTTCTCTAGTGGGAGACCTAGCATTTCTCGTGGAGGATTTAGGACCTTTGTTTGGGCTTTAGTGCCTCCTCCTAAACTTTTTAGAACTTTGAAAAAACTTTAGGAGATCTTAGGTGACTATTCTTCTCTTTCATGGAAGTATTATAGCATTCTCCGACCTTCTTTCGATCTCTGTGTACTTCTCCCACACTTATGGGGGTTGGGAACCTCATGACCAGTCTTCATGTATATATAGCATCATTCAAGTCGTTGAGCGATGGTCTTCCCAAGATCACATTATAGGCCGAAGAGAGTTCCATCATCAAGAACTTGTTCCAAATGATTGAGCAACAGTCTTTCGATCCAATGGTGAGGGAGAGAGTGATATACCCCCAAGGAATAGGTCATTTCCCCGTTGAATCTAATAAGTGGAGTGGTGATTGGTTACATATGATTTGCGTTGAAGCCCATGGACTCGAAAGCGTTTAAGAATATGATGTCCACAGATCTCTTAGTGTAAATTAGGACTATTTCTAACTGGCATTCTCATGATTACAGTTTTTACAAAGGGTTCTCCATGAGGTAGACGGTGAGGTCTGTTTTTGGAAAAAACATTGTTGGAACTCCTTTGGGGTCGAATGTGGGAGAGAAACACTGTTAACTTGCACCCTTACTACTAGATGCACCCATTTCTACTAGATGAATCTAATATGGAACTCTTGGGTGTGGAGGAAAGTCCCCCCTCTACCCCAGGAAAACCTTAAGAAATAATGTTCACATCTATCAATGAGACATCGTCCTTGTTCTTCTTTTTATTGTTATTGTATTGATCCTTTCTTGTGTCTTTGAACACAAAGTCCTTGAGTTAGACCCATTTTATTACCCCCTTCGATGGCCTCTTTAAGCATGAAATAGCCACTGGTGTTGTAGCCATGGTATTAGCGGAACCTGTAATATTTGAATTTGCCCATCATATCATTCGTGGCTCTCATCGGATTTGGCGAAGGTACCCTTATTGTAAAGACTCCTTCTATGGTGGCTGTGAAGGGGGTAAAATGCTTGGCCTTTGGAGTACTATTATTTTTACCTCCACTTTTTTTTTTGCCTCAACTGCCTTAAGGGATAAGACATCTTTCTGTGACACCCCGCCTAATTAATCCCGGGTGATCAGTCCTAAATCAAGTTAGAACAGGATTCTCATTTGATCCATTCTTAGCATCACTGTCGTCATATTAAATTACTAACCACCTAAGTGAGAAAAATAGACTGGTGCCATTTTTATCTTTCATTATTTAAACAAAAACCCATGCGGAAAAATAAAACTATATAACCATCACAGATAACTGAATTAATCAACCACAAGTAAAAATATAATTGACCGAATAAACCAACGGTCCAAATAATAAATCCCATAAAGACAAGAATAAACTCCCAACAAGTCTAATACAAATAAATGGAAAGTGAGCAACATGCTCGAATACTAATCATGAACTTATACATTAAGAATGAAGAATGAGGCGTCTATCAAAACCCCGCAACATCCACATATGCTGCAGCAACGGATCCCTGGAATATAGTCAAGGCTGGCGTCCCTGTGGTTGGACACCTAAAAGGGTTTTTAAAAGTTTTTATAGCAAGGGTTAGTACCCAAAACATTTGAAAAACATTTAACAAATGATTAACTTGCAGTAATAAATAAATATGCATGCTCTTCATATTTTTAGTTAGTATCGCACTCTCTTGAGGACTTACTTACCCTTCCTCTATTTTACACTACTAACGCTTTAATTAAATTACCTAGTTATTCATCTCATGACTAGATAATTAACAAAGTTCCTTTATACCCACCCGACTCTAACTTAGTATGTAATGATTATGATTTTTAAGTTATTAGTAACATCAACTTAACTAAATCATTTCCCTTTTTAAATTCATATAACTTCTACACTTGTTATACATGTGAAGTAACTCATATTTTTCATTAATAACCCGTATATAATTAATTATCCAATTATATACTTATAATCATATTTCAGCATTCACAATCATACTGTAATATATATAACAACTTGCATCCTCCCGAGCAAAATACTCCCGGAATGTAAATTCTATAAAGTGCTATCCCACTAGGTACAATAACATAGCCTAGTTATCCCAAGTCAGAATTTTCACACCAACTTGATAAAAATAAATAATTGGAGGCGGTCATATTCCTTCCCTGAAAGTGAGATGTCCCTCACCCATATAACGGACGCTATGACCTCGGGAATATACTCACCCTACTCCTCAAGCTAGGGGATTCATCCACTACGCGCAACCTCCCCCTATAGCACTATAGTATAATATATCTAATCACTGATATTAATTGTGCACACCATTTATATATACTATCGCCTCCGTATATATAAATATAAAAGTCCCGGCTATACCGTTCGCTAAATCCGTAACATAAGCCTATTAAAATTATTAAGAGTTTATGGTCCCACTCTAAATATTAATTAAATTGCACTTTAATTAATTAAGTTATTTTTGGTGTCGCCCCCACCATAAATTTGGACTTACTCTCGTAGCCCAAAATAAATTTACCCAAGTCAAAATTTTCGACTCTAATTTATTAGCCTCAAACCCTAATTAATTTATCTACAATTAATTAGATTTAAACTCATGTATTTAATTTCTCAATAATTAATTACATAAGATTTTTATATGATTTTCCCCTCTTATATAATTAACTGGCGGAACTGCCAGTTCCTGGCGACCGTCGATCGATCGACCCCAGACCGTCGATCGATCGATCGAACAAGTCTTCGTCTTCTTCGCGAAGACAGGGCAGCCATGGACGAAATTTCTTAAACCCCAATCTCTTCTAACATGAATTTTAAGCCCTTTTAACACTAGCACATGTTAGAAACCTTATTAGGGTTCCCCAGAAAGTCCACAACAATCATCAATTCGTCCATAAACTACTGATTCATAATTTTGGGGAAAAATCTATCTTTATCCATAAACACATAAACACTCCAAATTTCTTCATCAAACTCGTTCTAATTTATCCGGATATCATTCTAACAGATACACATCAATAATCCAATATCAGATTTTACATAAATCCTCATAAATTCTGGCAAATCAGATTAATATTTTCTCTTGTTTATCAAAACCCCATGTTTATGCCATGAAACCCCAAAACGAATTTTAATTCATAACATCACACAAATACGAATTGAAAGACAGATTTAATGCTATTGCAAGTTATTCACTTGCCTTAGGTTTCGTAGTGTCTGAATTTGCGATGGATTCCAAGGTTGAAGATGACCTTGTTGGCTCTTTTGAGATCCCCAAATGGCTTTGGCTGCTGCTAGGGTTTTCTAACCCTTTAATTATTTTCTCTAATTCAGGCCAGCCATGCCCTTATTTCTTTTTATTAAGTTAGTTATTCAATTCCCGTTTTTTGGCTAATGGGCCAAGCCCAAGTGACCTAAATGCCCCCGAGTGGGCTCGATTATGTCTAAAAACGTCCCATGACCCGTTTACTACCCCCGGGTACACTTTTCCGACTATCTCGACCCATCCGGACTCAACTGTACACTCAGAATTTGCATCCGAATTAATTTATAAAAATACTTATCCCCCACCCAATATAGTCTATACCGACTTCCGGATGTGATAAGTACATACCTCGTCATTAATACTCGAAATGACGTAATTACATTATTACTATTCACCTAGTAAATAAGTTTTCCCTAAATATTAACCATTCAATCCCAGATTAATATTTATATATTATTCTACCATAATTAATTCATTAAATTACATCACACTAGTAATTTAGAATTTCCGAATTAATTAAATTTTAAATGTACCAAAAATACGGGGTGTTACATACTCCCCCCCTTATAAAGGAATTTCGTCCCCGAAATTAGATCGTACCTGCGGTGAAAAGCTCTGGATATTATTCCCGCATATCCTCCTCCCGCTCCCAGGTAGACTCGTCAACATTGTGATGACCCCACTATACTCTAACCAATGGAAAAACCTTGGATCGTAATTTCCGCTCACTATGATCCAGAATAGCTACCGGCCTCTCCTCATACGAGATGTCTGGCTGTAAGTCGATCTCCTCGAGTGGAATGTGCCAAAAGGTTCTCTCGCTCCTTCGATATTTCTTCAGCGATGCCACGTGGAATACATCGTGTATCCGCTGAAGATGTTCTGGTAACCCAAGCTTATACGCCATCGGTCCCACCCTCTCAATAATAGGGAAAGGTCCCACGTACCGCGGTGCTAACTTACCCTTCTTGCCGAACCTCATCACCCCTTTCATTGGGGATACCCGGACTAAAACATGGTCCCCAACTTCTAGCTCCACATGTCTTCGAGAAGCATCAGCATAACTCTTTTGCCTGTCCTGAGCTATCCGAATTCTTCCTCGAATCAACTCTATCTTGGCAGATGTCTCCTGAACAATCTCCGGCCCCAAGAGTTTGTTGTCCCCCACCTATAACCAACAAACGGGTGAACGACAAGGTCTCCCGTACAGTGCCTCAAACGGTTCCATGCCAATCGTGAATTGGTAAGAGTTGTTATACGCAAATTCTACCAAAGGGAGATATTTCTCCCATCCTCCCCCGAAGTCCAAAATGCACATTCTGAGCATGTCTTCCAGCATCTGATTAACTCTCTCAGTCTGTCCGTCAGTCTGTGGGTGATACGATGTACTCAAGCGCAACTCCGTGCCCATTGCCTCCTGAAAGCTCTGCCAAAAGTGGGCGACAAAGATTTTGTCTCGGTCGGATACAATGTTTATTGGTACACCATGCAGCTTAATAATCTCTGCTATGAATAGCTGTGCATAACGCATTGTCTCAAAGTCTGTGCGTACCGGCAAAAAGTGGGCCACCTTAGTCAACCGATCCACAATAACCCATATGGAGTCGTGGCCCCTCTGCGATACAGGTAACCCTGTGATGAAGTCCATGGAGATGCTCTCCCACTTCCACACGGGAATTTCTAATGGCTGTAGCATCCCTGATGGTCTCTGGTGGTCAACTTTCACAAGCTGACACGTGGCACATTTCGAAACAAACTCCGCTATGTCCCGTTTCATCCCTGCCCACCAATACTGCCTCCTCATATCTTGGTACATTTTATCCCCACCGGGATGTACCGCGAATTTCGAACCATGGGATTTTGTCATAACAGCGTGCCTCAAATCCTCATCCTCTGGCACCATTAACCTCCAATTAAAGCGTAGGCCTCCTTCTGAGCTAATTGAGTAACCCTCAGCTCCCTCAGCTAACAACTGGCCCACCCTATCCCGGCAAATCTGATCCTCTGCCTGAGCCTTCACAACTCGCATAATGATCTCGGGTGTGATGGATAAAGCTGACATGCAAGCCTTGGCTACGTCATCCTCGTATTGAAGCTCTCTCCACTTCGCTTTCCATACCTCTGATATCTCCCCAGTCGGCCTTCGTCTCAATGCGTCTGCTACCACATTGGCCTTACCAGGATGATACTGAATATCAAACTGGTAGTCCTTCACGAATTCTAGCCACCACCTCTGCCTCATATTCAGATCCTTCTGTGTGAAGAGATACTGAAGTGACTTGTGATCCGTGAATAGAGTAAACTGCTCTCCTAGAAGATAATGCCTCCATATCCTCAAAGCAAAAACGACCGCTGCCAACTCTAGGTCGTGGGTGGGGTAATTCCTCTCGTGGGGCTTTAGCTTCCTGGAAGCATAAGCTATAGCCCTTTCCTCCTGCTGGAGCACATCCCCAAGACCCCGTAAGGATGCGTCTGTGTAAACCCGATACTCTAGCCCTCCCTTTGGCAATGCAAGCACGGGTGCAGATGTCAACTTGTCCTTTAGCTCGTCGAATGCTAATTGACAACTATCATCCCACTTGAAAGGTACCCCTTTCCGAGTCAGATTCGTCAAAGGTCCTGCAATCTTAGAGAATCCTTTAATGAACCATGGGATACGCAGTTGATGATACCCGGACCTCAAGTCAACTTTGGAGAAATAAGACGCCCCTCTCAATTGGTCAAATAAATCATCAATCCGAGGTAACAGATATTTATTCTGTATCGTCACCTTGTTCAGCTCCCTATAATCCATGCACAAGCGGAGTGAACCATCTCGCTTCTTCACAAACAACACCGGCGCACCCCACGGCGATGTACTCCGCTGAATAAAACCCTGATCCAGTAGTTGCTGAATCTGTTCCCTCAATTCCCGCATCTCTGAAGGGGCCATTCGGTAAGGTTCCCGAGCAATCGGCCTCATCCCCGGTGCCAAATCGATAACAAATTCGATTTCTCTGCTGGGTGGTAATCCTGGTATCTCCTGGAATACATCCTCAAAGTCCTTCACTACAGGAATAGAGTCTAAAGTGACTACCACCTCCTGTGAGGTTTCCTCCTCAATGTAATATAAGTGAGTGCGCGACCCTCCCTCAGGAAGCGGCATTGCTATCAGGAACATCTCCTGTCCTGGAATGGAGAACACGATTGTCCTCTCATAACAATCCACCGTAGCCCGGTAACCTGCCAACCAATCCATGCCTAAGATGACATCATACCCCTCCATATCTAACACTAAGAGGTCTGATGCTAAACTAAGCCTCCCAATCAAAATGTCTAATCCTCGACAAATCGAGCGAATCAAAGCCCCGCTGCCTACTGGCGACTCTACACTCATACGGAGGCTACCCGCTGTCTCTAATAACCCAGCCCGTTTAGCAAAATTAGATTTAATGAATGAATGTGATGCTCCCGTGTAAAAAAGAATGCTACCCTCATGCCCATGAATGAGAAGCATACCCTCAACCGCTAGCGGCGCCTGCTGTGCTGGAGGATTGGGAACATCCCGAACGTTGTACACACATCCGTAGTGCATCTGCCCCTACTGCTGTGGGGCAGGTGGAGCTGGTGCTGCTGGCGGCATCTGACCCTGTTGCCCCTGCTGGGCACCCTGCTGCTGGCCTCTGCCCCTCTGCGGGCACTCCCTCTTGAAGTGTCCTGGCTGGCCACAGGCGAAACAGTGTTTCTGGTCGTCACCCTACCGTTGGCCCTGCTGGCCCTGACGTTGCTGGCCCGGTTGGCCTCCCTCGTTGTTCCCTTGGCCCTGACGGCCCTGAGGAACCTGTTGTTGCTGATTAGGGCCTGGTTGCCCCTGCCTGAACCCCTGTCCTCCCGGTCGGAACCCACCAGGCTTAAACTTCTTAGCCTGATTCCCTTGCTGAATGATGACTTGCTGCTGTGTGCCACTCGTCTCACTACTAGTGATCGCCTTGCCCTGCTGGCTCGGCTCACCTGCCTTCTTGTTCCCCTTGGCATGGAAACGATGATCCTGGCAATGTACCAGTGCGGCATTAATGACATCTGTATAAGTCACTAACGCCGGATTTCCAGTCAAGTGCTGCCTGATTCTCCAGGCTAGGCCATCCATGAACTTTGACTTCTTTCGCTCCTCATTGCTCACCTCATTTGGCACAAAGTTTGCCAAACGGGTGAACTCCTCCTCATATTCTGCTACTGACCTGTCACCCTTTACCAACTCGCTGAATTTCTTTCTCATCTCAGACTCTACTGCTGGACGGAAGTACTTGCGGTCAAACCGCACCCAGAATTCAGAAATCGGCATCAAATCCCGCTCCTCAGCGGTGGTTACGGACTCCCACCACTGTAAGGCTGCCGCCGACAGACGAAAGGTAGCCAGCATCTGTTTCTGCACCTCTGTACCCTCTAACATGCGCAGATGGCGCTGAATGTTCTTCTTCCAGTCACAAGCCTCGACCACATTGGTGCTACCTCGAAACTCAGGTGGGTAACCCTTCTGAAAGGTCTCCCTCACTCGCTGCCAAGATGGTGGCCCCACTGGAGCCTGAACTGCTGGAGCCAATGGAGGCAGTGCCTGGGGCTGTGGAAAATGAGCTGCCATAGCTCGCATCGCTGTCTCGACCGCTTGGGCCACTATCACTGCCACCTGAGTGGTAGAAATCAACTCGGGTGGGGGTGGTGGTGGCGGTATCTGTGGCTCCTGGCGAGCCTCCCTCACCTCATCTCTAGCCTCAGCCCTCTCCGCTCTCTGTCTCTTTAGTGGCATCTGAAATAGGTTGAATTGTATAAGTACACAATTTATACAAAAACTAATAGCAGGAATACGATATCTCACAAGCGAAAAATATAATCAACAGTCCTAATAATAGGGCTCTATAACAACCGAACGCTACGCTGAAACGTAGAAAGCCGCACAGATCCTAAGGACACTAGAACCTGATGCTCTGATACCATCTGTGACACCCTGCCTAATTAATCCCGGGTGATCAGTCCTAAATCAAGTTAGAACAGGATTCTCATTTGGTTCATTCTTAGCATCATTGTCGTCATATTAAATTACTAACCACCTAAGTGAGAAAAATAGACTGGTGCCATTTTTATCTTTCATTATTTAAACAAAAACCCATGGGGAAAAATAAAACTATATAACCATCACAGATAACTGAATTAATCATCCACAAGTAAAAATATAATTGACCGAATAAACCAACGGTCCAAATAATAAATCCCATAAAGACGAGAATAAACTCCCAACAAGTCTAATACAAATAAATGGAAAGTGAGCAACATGCTCGAATACTAATCATGAACTTCTACATTAAGAATGAAGAATGAGGCGTCTATCAAAACCCCGCAACATCCACATATGCTGCAGCAACGGATCCCTGGAATATAGTCAAGGCTGGCGTCCATGTGGTTGGACACCTAAAAGGGTTTTTAAAAGTTTTTATAGCAAGGGTTAGTACCCAAAACATTTGAAAAACATTTAACAAATTATTAACTTGCAGTAATAAATAAATATGCATGCTCTTCATATTTTTAGTTAGTATCGCACTCTCTTGAGGACTTCCTTACCCTTCCTCTATTTTACACTACTAACGCTTTAATTAAATTACCTAGTTATTCATCTCATGACTAGATAATTAACAAAGTTCCTTTATACCCACCCGACTCTAACTGAGTATGTAATGATTATGATTTTTAAATTATTAGTAACATCAACTTAACTAAATCATTTCCCTTTTTAAATTCATATAACTTCTACACTTGTTATACATGTGAAGTTACTCATATTTTTCATTAATAACCCGTATATAATTAATTATCCAATTATATACTTATAATCATATTTCAGCATTCACAATCATACTGTAATATATATAACAACTTGTATCCTCCCGAGCAAAATACTCCCGGAATGTAAATTCTATAAAGTGTTATCCCACTAGGTACAATCACATAGCCTAGTTATCCCAAGTCAGAATTTTCACACCAACTTGATAAAAATAAATAATTGGAGGCGGTCATATTCCTTCCCTGAAAGTGAGATGTCCCTCACCCATATAACGGACGCTATGACCTCGGGAATATACTCACCCTACTCCTCAAGCTAGGGGATTCATCCACTACGCGCAACCTCCCCCTATAGCACTATAGTATAAAATATCTAATCACTGATATTAATTGTGCACACCATTTATATACTATCGCCTCCGTATATATAAATATAAAAGTCCCGGCTATACCGTTCGCTAAATCCGTAACATAAGCCTATTAAAATTATTAAGAGTTTATGGTCCCACTCTAAATATTAATTAAATTGCACTTTAATTAATTAAGTTATTTTTGGTGTCGCCCCCACCATAAATTTGGACTTACTCTCGTAGCCCAAAATAAATTTACCCGAGTCAAAATTTTCGACTCTAATTTATTAGCCTCAAACCCTAATTAATTTATCTACAATTAATTAGATTTAAACTCATGTATTTAATTTCTCAATAATTAATTACATAAGATTTTTATATGATTTTCCCCTCTTATATAATTAACTGGCGGAACTGCCAGTTCCTGGCGACCGTCGATCGATCGACCCCAGACCGTCCATCGATCGATCGAACAGGTCTTCGTCTTCTTCGCTAAGACAGGGCAGCCATGGACGCAATTTCTTAAACCCTAATCTCTTCTAACATGAATTTTAAGCCCTTTTAACAGTAGTACATGTTAGAAACCTTATTAGGGTTCCCCAAAAAGTCCACAACAATCATCAATTCATCCATAAACTACTGATTCATAATTTTGGGGAAAAATCTATCTTTATCCATAAACACATAAACACTCCAAATTTCTTCATCAAACTCGTTCTAATTTATCCGGATATCATTCTAACAGATACACATCAATAATCCAATATCAGATTTTACATAAATCCTCATAAATTCTGGCAAATCAGATTAATATTTTCTCTTGTTTATCAAAACCCTATGTTTATGCCATGAAACCCCAAAACGAATTTTAATTCATAACACCACACAAATACGAATTGAAAGACAGATTTAATGCTATTGCAAGTTATTCACTTGCCTTAGGTTTCGTAGTGTCTGAATTTGCGATGGATTCCAAGGTTGAAGATGACCTTGTTGGCACTTTTGAGATCCCCAAATGGCTTTGGCTGCTGCTAGGGTTTTCTAACCCTTTAATTCTTTTCTCTAATTCAGCCCAGCCATTCCCTTATTTCTTTTTATTAAGTTAATTATTCAATTCCCATTTTTTGGCTAATGGGCCAAGCCCAAGTGACCTAAATGCCCCCGAGTGGGCCCGACTATGTCTAAAAACGTCCCGTGACCCGTTTACTACCCCCGGGTACACTTTTTCGACTATCTCGGCCCATCCGGACTCAACTGTACACTCAGAATTTGCATCCGAATTAATTTATAAAAATACTTATCCCCCACCCAATATAGTCTATACCGACTTCCGGATGTGATAAGTACATACCTCGTCATGAATACTCGAAACGACGTAATTACATTATTACTATTCACCTAGCAAATAAGTTTTCCCTAAATATTAACCATTCAATCCCAGATTAATATTTATATATTATTCTACCATAATTAATTCATTAAATTACAACACACTAGTAATTTAGAATTTCCGAATTAATTAAATTTTAAATGTACCTAAAATACGGGGTGTTACACTTTCATCTTTTGTTATTGAGGGATGGCCATGGCATACTTTTATAAGATTGCATCCTCAACATTCATATACTTTTGAGCTCTCTCAAGCAGCTTAGTCATAGAATTTTAGAGGCTTCTTGCTGAGATACCTCATTAAACCCTCTAAAGTGAGGCCTGAGATGAAACTTCCACATAGATGGTGTCATTCAGATCATCAAATTAAAGAGACTCTTGGTTAAATCTCTTAGCATATTCTCTGAGAGCTTTGTCTATTATTTTTCTAAAGTGGAGGAGAGATGTAATAAGTTTCCTCATCTTTTGAGATCCTATGAAATGGATGACAAAGTACTTTGCCAACTCACTAAATCTTCCAATGGTCCATAGTTTGAGTTTAACAAACTAGTGCCTTGTCGTTACTCATAAAGTAGTAGAAATGCTTTGCACAAGACCTCGTTTGGGTTGTATTGAATGAGCACAAGAGATCTATAAGTATCTAAATAATCTATAGGATCCTTGGACCCATCAATATCTCAATATTAGGCATCTTCCAGTTTGGGTGAATATCATAATGTTGAACGTCACTGGAAAATGGATATAATGTGTTTTTGGAGATCTAACTCAATGGTGTTAGGACTTTGCATCTTGTAATGGTTGAGGAAATTCCTTAAATGGTCTTACATCTTCTTAATGTCGTTATCCCAGGGCCTAGATACCCTAGAACCACCTTGGGATTGATCTCCAAGGAGTGACAACCTATCCTTGACAGGAATGTGGATCACTGATATTTGGGGACCTAAGCACACACTCTGAGTCATTTTTTCCCTATAAATGGAGATCCTGGTTCTCCCATGTATTGTTATGTTCTGTTACAACTGGTTTCTCTACCATATGTGGTAAAGTAAGCCTTCTAAGAATATAAAAAAGTTACTCTTGAATATACTTTTGTTTTGGGTCACTACATGACTGGTCAACCATCCTGGTTAGCAGGAACCAAGATAGGCAGCTTAAGTGTGAATACACGATAACTCAAACACCGACAAGAAAAAATATCCAAGGGGTTTCGGGTCACCTCATAACTGGTTAACCTTCCAGTTTAGCGGGAATCAAAGATAGGTAGCTTAGCTTTGAATACCCAGTAACTCAAACACCATGAGGGAGAAAGCTTTGCAGGTTTTAGGTCACCTCACAGTTGGTTAACCTTATTGGTTAGTGGGAACTAAAGTTATGTAGCTTAAGTATAATTACATGTTAACTCAAACATCAGGAGGGAGAAAGATCCAGGGGTTTTTGGGTCACCTTACGATTGGTTAACCTTCCTGGTTAATGGGAACCAAAGATATGTAGCTTAAGTATGAGTACACAATAACTCAAACACTGGGAGGGAGAAACATTCGGGGAGTCTTCAGGTCACCTCACGAATGGTTAACCTTCCTGGTTAATGGGAAATAAAAATAGGTAGCTTAAGTGTGAATACACGGTAGCTCAAACACTGGGAGGGAGAAAGCTCCGGGGGGTTTCGGATCACCTCGGGACTAGTTAACCTTCCTAGTTTGTGGGAACCAAAAATAGGTATCTTAAGTGATAATACATTCTAACTAAAATATCAGGAGGGAGAAATCTCCAGGGGTTTTGGGTCACCTTATGGCTAGTTAACCTTCCCGGTTAGTAGGTAGCTTAAGTGTGAATACACAGTAACTCAAACACTAGGATGGAGAAATCTTTAGGGGCTTTTGTATCCCCTCACGATTGATTAGCCTCCCTAGTTAGCATGGAAAAAGAGAGGTAACTTAAGTGTGAATGTATGATATGTCAAACACCGGGAAAGAGAAAAGCTTGAGGGGTTTCGTATCACCTCACGACTGGTTAACCTTCTTGGTTAGCGGAAATCAAAGATAGGTAGCTTAAGTGTGAATACACAGTAACTCAAATACCGAGAGGGATAAAAATCTGGATGTTTTAAGTCGCCTCATGATTTGTTAACCTTCTTTATTGGTGGGAGCCAAAGATAAGTAGCTTAAGTGTGAATACACGGTAACTCGAGCACCGAGAGGGTGAAAGATCGGGGGGTCGGGTCACCTCACAACTAGTTAACAATCTTATTTAGAAGGAATCAAATATACGTAGCTTAAGTGTGAATACATGGTAACTCAAATATCGAGAAGGATAAAGCTCTGGGGGTTTCGGGTTACCTTACGACTGGTTAATCTTCCTTGTTAGCGAGAACCAAAGATAGGTAGATTACGTATAAATACATAGTAATTCAAACCCTTATAGAGAAGCTTATGGTTTCTTGTTACTAATTTGCATGTGTTGTATCTTTTTCCTTATATTCTGGTGGACATGCTCGAGTTAGGGGTTTGTAGTGCTACCGGTAAGGGTTTGGGCTAGGGATCCCCCCTTTGTGCGTGCTTTTGTGTATTCCATAGGGTTTGGGTTATTATCCTCTCCATGGTGCATTCTAGGAGGAGCTAGCTGATCACAGTTGCCTTGGGAAAACATTAGTGGGATACTAGCAATATATTCTATTTTTCGGTGGGGGATATGACCATGACTCCCCTAGACTTATATGCTTTTACGTAACTCCCATTTGGCAGAGTGCCCTTAGCGGTGGATCAGACTCTAATTATTACGGTTGAGGGTATGCACACGATTTTGGGGATACAAGTTGGTCCCTCTTTTCGAGATATCATACTGACAGTTTTATTTGTTTTGTGTATTTATGGGAGGTATATATTACTTAATTCGTTCATTTTATCAATTTTGTTAGATATTTCCTCCTATGTTACGCATGTCGTATCTTATTTCTATAATGTGCAGATGTGGTTTTTTTTGCATACGAGGTCACATGTTCTGAAAAGCCATGAACTTTGGTATGGATGGGGTTTTTCCCTTTTTAGGCGATATGCGCGAGGAAATTTAAGGGTGGGATCATCTATGACGTTGGAGGCAGCTAAGGAGCTCCTGAATGGGATGATTATGGATAGTGTAAGTAGTTAGTGTATTTTATTTATATTATCTACTTTCTCCTTATAACTCATTTTTCTTGGTGTTTTTCATCTTTTAGATGCCTTGGGAGTTGACCCGTCATGTGGCAGGGGAGGGTTTTGTTTGATGTACATTATTAGAACGGAGGTTACTTCTGGAGGAGCCCTATGGATCCTTCTTTTATCTGGGTGAGAGGGTGACTCGTCGGCATATATAGGAAAACCTCATTTGGGTGACATTTCCTCCTCCTTATCGCATGAGGTACAATGAGGGTTTGATTGAGTGGACCAATAGATTTTCATGGATGGGGTGCCTGTTGATGACCTACTTAGGGAGGACCTTGGTTATCATGATTTTTTAAAATGAAGGGTGATGATGATTCCCCTTCTTACACGTATGGAGATCTAATTGGCCCGTGATGGGGTGGTTCTAATGGAGGAGGGGCTCGAGGCGGGGGATGGAGAAAATATGTATCCAAAGGGTGAGCCAAGGGCGATAGATGGGGATCAAGAGGCTCTTGATGATGAGCAAGAGCCAAAAGTTTTGCCTAAGGGGGATGTTAGGGCTCAAAGGATTGTTCCCAAAGGGATGGCCAAGGGAGGTGATGACGCGTCGATGAGCGATGTGACGGAGGGTGAAAGGGCCAGGAGGGATTTTGAGAGTTTGAGGAGCTATTTTTTGGAGGTTCCAATAGATTTTCTCCCATCGCTAGAGGTTATGGGGGCAGGTTTTCTGTTAGATTCTGATGGGGCATGTACTTTGGGGTATGCTCTTGGGAGTTTAAGAACTCCCTCCAATCTTCAATTCTTAGATTTTGATTGGTTGGGTCAGGCATCGGGCTTTAGGGCATGAGAGGCATCCCATCCTCTCCCTAGTATGGGATTGGATTACCTGGAGGTTT
Organism: Sambucus nigra; assembly: GCA_949130495.1. Classification (NCBI taxonomy): domain Eukaryota; kingdom Viridiplantae; phylum Streptophyta; class Magnoliopsida; order Dipsacales; family Adoxaceae; genus Sambucus; species Sambucus nigra. The sequence continues at coordinate 157,320,651 of OX422210.1, read as the reverse complement.
GGTGTCAGTAAATGGACATCGAGGATCGAACAAGGGTCAGGGAGGAGGGCGTAGCCCAGGGTCAGGCCCGTGCGGAGGAGTCTATCGCGACTTATATCTCCACCTTAGAGGTTAGGGTGAGGGAGATGAAGGCAGAGGCTCTGAGGTAGGGACATGAGGGAGATAAAGTCAAGGGGGTGCAGTTATTAGGTGGGTGGGCCTCCTCCTTCTACCGGATGATGTGAAGTCCTTAGAATGTGGCATCCCTGCTAGGTTTTCCTTTCCCATTTCTACTGCTATATTGGGTCGCTTCTCTCCTGGATTTCAGGCACTTTTGTTATTTTTCAAGAGGTGGCGATCTCGACGTCCAACCTACATAGGGTGATGAATCTTTGGCACTCGATATACCAGGATCTAGCACATATGATATAGGTTTGTGGTCCTATCAAGGATTATGAGGAGAGAACAACGGCTTGGGTGTTGTCTTGCTCTCACTCTTGTACCCGTACACCCCCAAATCCCAAGACAGTTTTAGATTCCTTCACCGAGTTGATGAACCATCCATTGACTGGTCGTATGCATCCTCCCCCTGTTCAGTCCAGTTCCACACCCCATGACAATCCCGATGCTGCAAGTGAGCGTGATGATGATGCTGAGTGAGCCAAAAAGGACCGACATAAGTAGGTGTTAGTTTTATCGACTAGGTAAAGGGTCTTTCTCCACTGATTAATATATTTGATTCTCTCTCTTTTATTAATACACGGAGACTATTCTTTATTTATTTTTAGAGTTTTGATACCTGGGATTTGATGTTTTTCTATTTTTATGACATTTATTTGGGTTTTATGCATGTCTATGCCTTCATAATTTCCATGGAAAAATATTATTAGTGATGTTTTGATATATTTAGGGGCAATGTTACTCTTATTCAAAGGATAACTAATGCTAAATATGTGTATGAACAGGGAGAGACTGGGCTCCTTTTATTAAAATGGTGGTAACATATACACACAACTTTATAAAGATAAAATAAAATGGATACATATACACAAGAACACAAAAGTGCTCCGTCTTTAATAGACTTTTCTTTTGAAGAGATATAACTTTTATCTGCTTGCTGATGATTCGTCCATCTGTACTGACATTGATCATGAGGGAAGGAGGTTCCTTTTCTCTACTTGTGAACTAGAAGGAGCCATTTGACGTAGCTTTGGAGCCGAAGCATTGTCCTTTAGCTAAGATAGGGTGTCATTTGTGGGGAGACCATAGTGAGGTTGTCTATTGGTAATTCGTCCTGGGATGCAAGATGTTTCAAATAGGGTATTTTTTGGTGTTTATTTCTTTGGAAGAGGGGTAAGGGAGTAGTGTGATTTCCCGTTAGGCTTTTATTGATTGTTTCTTTCGTATAATTAACCTTTATGTGTTGTTTCTTAAATAAGGATAAATCTAAGGAGTTCCAAAATGCCTTAGGTCACTGTTTTATTTCTTGACGCTTTGCTTATTATGACCACACCGACTCTTTTTGAGTGAGGGAACAATGACCATAATAAGGGGTTGTTGATTCGTCCCGAATCATGCCACATATTACCCTTTATACTTACCCATTTTAGCCCCCTCGAGTTCTTTAATTCCTATAATTATGCTCGATAATCAGATAACCTCCATTTTGTATATTAACATGATATTTGATGAATTATTGAGCTTCTGTAGGTGTCACGGTGTTTAGTATGAAGTTTGGTTGTATTTCGGTAAAGCTCCGTCGACTATCGCACGTTCAAGGGCAATTTAGTAAATTGACACTTTGGGATTTTTGCCTAAAGTCTTCATGGAAGTTGAGTCCCTCAGAGTATGCTTCTCGTGATCACGAACGGTGCGTGAATCCGAGTCCAAACAAATATGTTATGGGCTTTTAAGCGGAGGGGGAAATATAAGGAAATTCTCAATACAAACAATTCAATAAATGACCATTGCGTCCTGGCCCCAAATTATAGCAATTTGGGTCATTTTGTTAATGGCGGGTCTTTGTCTACGCACAATTTGTGTTGGTCTTGCCTCTAACCATTTGAGGCATCGGTTTTAGCAGGAAAATTGGAGGTTTGAGCTGCTACCTGCGGTCGACCGGCCACCACCCCCGGTCGATTAAGTTTTCCTTTTTTGACCCGAAAATGAGACAGTGGGTTTGGTTTTGCAGCGCCGGTCGACCGTCCACCACCTTTGATCGATCGTTTTTTCCCCATTTTGCCTTCAAAACTATGCAGTGGCCCTTTCTCTTGCCGGCGGTCGACCAACCACCACCACCCGGTTGACCGATCCTGCTATTTTTGGTCGAGAACTGCTTCCCTTTCCTTTTGTTTTTCTTTTGATTTATTTTATTTATCTCATATTTTTGGAACCTAGGGTTAGAACATTTGGGGATTATTTGTATAGTCTCACATGTCCTCCATTTTCTTGTTGGGTAATACCCATTAATGTAAGCTAATTTATAATTCATCTCTTCCCTTTAGTTTTATGCTTTATTCCTTTTATTTCTTGCTTTATTAATTAGTTCCAAGTCTAGATAAATTGTTGTAGTTTATTTATTTATTTTTTGCTTTAATTAAATTAGTTACTTTAATTTATGTTTTTCATTATGTTTAGTGGCTAATTTAGTTTAGGTTGTGTTGGATTGAACTCACCCAGGGTTGATTTAGTTGCTTTGCTTTGGTGATGGTTTTTATTCATTTAATTCGATTGGGTTGTCCTTGTTATTACGCCTAGGAGATTTAATGGGGTATATCATGTAAGCTTCGTATTTACGACCTTGCGTGTGTACTTTTCGGGGTATTTGTTAGCACCAAAATCATATTAGGCTTTTCTGACGATTTAGGGGGTGACAACTCTAGATTTGATTAATTGTTGAAATGAGACTCGATTTTACTAAATTTGTAGAACCATGTAACCATTTAATTAACTTGAGGTGAGGGATATCTGTTGCAACCTATAGTTTTTATCCCTTTTGTTAATCTAGTTTAAATACACATGCCCAGTTATCTTTTCCTTTTTGTTAAAATCACCTTTTACACTTTTAGAAGTATTAAATTAATATAATTCTAACAACTAGTCTATATGGATTCGATACCCGGACGGGCCGTTATACTCCCTTAAAAGAGTGTAGTCAATAGTCTAGGTTTTTATATTGAGTTGATGAGCCGAATATAATAAACGACCGGTGTGTATGTGACTCTTGCGCCATGACAAAATCCTCTCTATCATGTGATTCGTCCCGAATTATGGCACTCATTACCCTCTATAGCATTTTAGCCCACTCAGGTACTTTAATTCCTATAAGTATGCTCGATAACCAGAAAACCTCCATTTTATATGTTAACATGCTATTTAAGGTATCACTGAGCTTTTATAGGTGTTACAGTGCTTAGTGTGAAGTTTGGTTGCATTTCGATAAAGCTCTGTCTACTATCGCACGTTCAGGGGCAATTTAGTAAATTGACACTTTGGGATTTTTGCCCAAATTCTCCATGGAAGTTGAGGCCCTCAGAGTATTCTTCGCGTGGTCGCGAACGGTGCATGAATCTGAGTCAAAACGAAGATGCTACGGGCTTTTAAGCGAAGGGGGACATATAAGGAAATTCTCAATACAAACAATTCAATAAATGACCATTGTGTCCTGGCCCCAGATTACAACAAGCTGGTCCATTTCGTTAATGGTGGGTCTTTGTCCACGCACAATTTGTGTTGGTTTTGGCTTTAGCCATTTGAGCCATCGATTTTAATAGGAAAATTGGAGGTTTGAGCTATTACCCGCGATCGACTGGCCACCACCCCCGGTAGATTGGGTTTTCCTTTTTTGGCCTGAGAACGAGACAGTGTGTTTGGTTTTGCAGCACTGGTCGACCAGCCACCACCCCCGATCGATATTTTTTCCCATTTTTCCTTCGAAGCTATGCAGTGGCCCTTTCTCTTACCGGCGGTCGATCGGCCATCACCACCCGGTCGACCGGTCCTGATATTTTTGGCATAGATATGCTTCCCTTTATTTTTGATTTATTTAATTTCCAACTTAGTATAAACATAAACCTTTGTTTTATTTGTAAAAACATCTTATTTTTGTCTCATCTTTTTCAAACCTAGGGTTAGAAAATTGTGGAATTATTTGTGGAGTCTCCCATCTCCTCCATTTCCTTGTTGGGTAATACCCATTAATGTAAGCTTCTTTACTATTCACCTTCTTCCCTTTAGTTTTATACTTTATTCCTTTTGTTTCTTCCTTTATTAATTAGTTCCAAGCCTAGATAAATTGTTGTACTTTATTTAGTTGTTGTTCGCTTTAATTAATTAGTTGCTTTAATTTATGTTTTTCATTATGTTTAGTGGCTAATTTAGTTTAGGTTATGTTGGATTGAACACACCTGAGGTTGATTTAGTTTCTTTTCTTTGGTGATGGTTTTTATTCATTTAATTCGATTGGGTTGTCCTTGTTATTACGCCTAGGAGATTTAACGAGATATATCATGTATGCTCCGTATTTATGACCTTGCGTGTGTAACTTTTGGAGTATTTGTTGACACCAAAATCATATTAGGCTTTTATGACGATTTATGGGGTGACAACTCTAGATTTGATTAATTATTGAAATGATACTCGGTCTTACTAAATTTGAAAAACCATGTAACCATTTATATTAATTAACTCGAGGTGAGGGATATCTGTTGCAACCTGTAGTTCTTATTCCTTTTGTTAATCTAGTTTAAATACACATGTCTAGTTATCTTTTCCTTTTTGTTAAAATCATATTTTACACTTTTATTCGATAAGTATTAAATTAATAGAATTCTAATAACTAGTCTATGTGGATTCGATACCTGGACTGGCTGTTGTACTCCTTTAAAAGAGTGTAGTCAATAGTCTAGGTTTTTGTATTGAGTTGGTGAGCCGAATATAATAAATGACCGGTGCGTAGGTGACTATTGCACCGCGATAAAACCCAATCTCGATCATTTTCTTATAAAATGATTTTAAGTACTTGTTAGACTAGGTTCAAAGTGATATCTTAGGTTACCTACGTATCTCTGATTCAAAGGCAACGATGTGTATGTATTTGAATCTCTACGATAATAATGTAGTTATTTTGAAATGAAACATCGGGGTCTCAAAGTATTTTACCTGACTTCAAGTGAAAGGTTGGTGGCTCAAATGGGCCTTTTGATGTAGGGCTAGGAATGTGTATGGGTTTACCTAGTTTTCCATTCTCTTTATGACCGATTATTTTGTGTTAAATAGGTTTTTTCCTTTTTCACCACAGGCAGACTCAAGGGAAGAATTTCTTCAATCAGTCAAGATTGAAGGGTTGGGAAAATATGACTCTGTTGAGATCAGCTAAGGTCGCTGTTCTGCCGAAGTTTATTCTGGTGATAAGATAGAGTCCTCCACAGCTAGGTGAAAATTTTCCCTCGGAAGTCCGGGGAGGTTTGAGATTCTATTTTAGTATTAGGTCACCCTCTTGTATGTTATAATTTTTTACCCTCTTATTTAATGCTCATTCCATACGTTATTGGTAGCTCTGATTGTGATAAGAGGCCTTTAGCCTCCTCTCGAAGAGGATAGTTAATTCAATGTAACGGGTTTGGACCCATATGATTTTAGCTACTTGGTTTTAGAACACGACCCGTGATGAGGCTATATCGAGTTCTATGGGTAGGACTGCTTTCATGCCATATACTAGTGTATAGGGGCAACCCTTATTGAATTTTCTATGTAGTACGATAACCCCAGAGGACATACGAGAGTTTGTTTGACCGGTCGCTATAGGTCTCTATTATCTTGATGATGGTGTTCTTGATGTTTTTATTAGTAGCTTTGACTTCTCCCTTAGTTTGAGGTCTGTATGGGGAAGACTTATACTGACTAATCTCATATTCATGTAGTAGGTTTGAGACGTATTTCTAAAAAAGACACCCGTTGTCTGATTCCAATTCATGGGGTACCCCAAAGCGAAAAGTGATGTTCCGACGTATGCATTTGTCCAAATTCTTAGCATTTAGTGAAATAGTTAATGGAGACTAGGATGAATTCGAGCCCATTAGATTACTTATGATGTCTATCCCTTAGATGGATAAAGGCCAGGGTAAGGTCATGCAGTAGAGCTCTTGGGGAGGTAGATGTTGTCTGGGGCATAAAGTTGATATATAAGGCACCTCCTAACATAATATGTGCAACCTTTTAGCATAGTATTCCAATAGTACGAGTTTCTAAGTATTTTTGTTAAAGACGACATGCATACTCGTGTACATGACACATTTACCACTGTGAATTTTAACCATGATCTCGAGGGTCTTTTATTTTATAGCGCATCTCAAGTGTATTTTGTTGAACACTCTTTTATAGAGTTGACCCCCACTGTTGGTGAACTGGGCCACAAATCTCCTTAGATTAAGTCGGTCAATCAAAGAGGCGTTGGGTGGGTAGTTATTCTTATTGAGTAAGTTTCATATATCCCAGTATTTTATCTTAGGTTCTACCATTGTTTCCTTTATGTCATCGATTTCAAAGAAGTAAGAAGGAATGTTTTAGGGGATATGAGTCAGGGGATATAAGGATAATTCTGATGACAAATACCCTTTTATTGGAGGCCCCGTCAAAGTAGAGTTTCTAAGTTTCTCTCTCATTTAAGGTGAAGATGTCCTCGTTGTATATTTCTACCTCGATTCCTTCTTCCTCGTCTAATAAGGGTTGTCCCATGAGAAGGTTAGAGGTGGCTCGCCCTTTAGTGGACTTTTGTGTTCTGTAAGTGATCTCAAATTCGTACAACATTAACAACCATTTGGCCATCCGGTTAGAGAGAATAAGTTTTTTTAACATGTATTTTAAGGGATCGATCCTAGAGATGAGTTATATGCTGAAGGATATTATGTAATGACGGAGCTTGTAACTTATCCATACGAGAGGTACACAAGCTTTTTCCAAGGTAGTGTATTTGAGCTCATAGGATACTAGATTTTTGCTGATGTGGTAGATGTCACATTCATTTCAAGAACTTTTAACGTACTGGTCCAATATGGCTCTGACAATAATGTCAGTTATGGTCATGTAGATTAGGAGAGTTTATCCTGGTTATGGAAACACTAAAACGGGGGTGTCAGGTACTTCTGTATTTTCTCAAATTCTTCTTGGCATTGAGAATTTGACTATTTAGGTGAGTCTTTTTCGAGTATTTATAATATGGGTTCGCAAATGGCAGTAAGCTGGTTGATGAATCGACTTATGAACTCTATTTGGCCTAAGAACCCTTTGGCCTCTTTATTCATTTTGGGTGGTAGCATCTCCCATATGGCTTTGACCTTGGAGGAGTCTACATCGATTCCATTTTGGCTGATAATAAACCTTAACACTTATCCTTTAGTGACTCCGAAGACACATTTTTTAGGATTTATCCTCATTTTAAAAAGGCATAATCCTTGTAAGAGTTTCTAGAGTGCCAGAATGAGTCATTCGTGATCCTTGGATTTAATAATCATGTTGCCTATGTAAACTTCAACTTCCATGTGTATGAGGTCGTGAAGGATGGTTGTGGCTTTTATATTATAAGTGGCATTATCATTTTTGAGACCGAAGGGCATAACGGTATAATAGTACATCCCCCGGGGGGTAATGAAATTGATTTTCTTTTAGTTATCAGGGTGTATTTTTATCTGGTTATAGCCGGTGAATCTATCTATGAAGGGCTTGAACGCGTAACTGGCTGTATTATCTACCAATAAGTCAATCTTATGTAAAGGAAAGTCATCCTGTAATCTATGCACATTCGGACTTTGCCATTGGCTTTAGGTACGGGTGCGACATTGGCTAACCAATTGGTATATTCAACTACTCCAATGAACCAACACTAAGTTATTTCTCTACTTACTTCTTAACTTTTGAGGGACCATTCGGGTATCAATTTACGGAGTCTCTATTTTATATATTTTTCACCAGGAAGATTGGGTATCTCGTCCATGATGAAAGCTGGTTTGAGCAGGTCATGTCGTCATAAAACCAAGAGAATATATCTATGAAGATGGAAAGGAGATTTATGAGCTCCTTTTGTTCGTTCTCGTCTAGGGAGGACCATATTTGTAACTATTAGGGGTTTGGGGGAGTACCTGAGTTTATGGTTATTGTGTCATCCTCGTTCGGAGATATGCTTCTATTTATAGCTTGGTTAAGTTCTTGTAAGTGTTTTAAGTATATTAGATCCACAGAGTCATCATTATTAGGTGTGAGTTCTAATCAATTATTGAATTCATAGTCATTACATGCAACACAAACGGATAAATACTAGAACTCACTATTTATTATGTATTCAAATGGAGGAAGGAAAACATATATAATATCATAAAAATATTGTTTATAGAGAATACATTAGGAAAGGGGGTGAGGCGGTGCTCTTTTTCTAACAGGATGGCTCAAATGCCCTCTAAATGACGAGCACGGGGATGCATCTGACAGAGGTGCAACTATTAAGTAACATCGTCCCTGTTATATTGGTGATAAGGTGGTCCAGATTCTTTCGGGGGACCTTTGGAGTGGTCTTCGGGTGCTCTGTAACCATAGCATGGACTTTAGGCTGGAGTAGGTAGTGTTTATTAGAGCTCAGTTGTCTTTTCCTCGGGGTTTTCCCCCGAGTTCTCCACTGGATCTATAATTGGGTCAGTGTAGGCGAGTGCCTCAGAGAGGGCTTGTAGTAAGTGTTGGTGACTCTCTTCGTTCCATCGGTAGTCCCAAGGGAGTTGGCAGGATATATCCTAAGGTTCAACCGAAGGTGATGTCTCAGATAGTGGGGCTATTGAGCCTGGTATACGAAGGTAGGGATTGAGCTCAGGGATACTAACTAATCGTCCCTTTTCAGGTATGATACCGTGAGTGATGAAGGCAGTGTACAAGTCATGGAAGTGTTCTCCGAGGATTAACTCCGAGGACCCCAATATGGCCACTAGGGAAACTTCATAAGGAAATAAAGTATACAATCCCTATTCAGGTTCTAACTCGATGATTTCTCTATCTTCCTTAGTAACCCACGACACGTTGAGCTCGTTCTGTCTGACTTTGTGGACTTTCTCGTAACCTACCTACAATCCTTCCTCATAGATGATTTATATCTCGTGGTATAAGGATTTATTTACTCCATCCCACTATGGTTCGAGAGGTCCATGATAGGGTAATCCCTCTCATTGGAGACGAAAGTGGTCGTTCCACCCATGATGGGGGTCTTTGGGACTAGAGGTCGAAGTTTTTTTATTGGGGATATACCCAAGGTCGATCTTTACCTTGTGTTTCATAGCAGTGATTTGTGTTTCATAGCAGTTATTGGGGATATACCCAAGTCAAATTTCTTCCCATTACGAATCCTGGGATGTACCCCATTTTGTGGATGATTTGGGAAATTACACTGTCAATAACCAATTCTTCCTCTCTCACGTGAGTGAGAGGGATGACTCGAAATCTACTGAGGTAGATATCTCTACTACAGTGGTGAATATCTAAGAGGGGAATGGTGCTAGTGTTTGGCAACTGTGGCACAAATATTTTCCCATTGGATTGTGATGACCTTTGCATCAAATGGAAATCGGATGTTTATATACAACAATGAGGGTAATTCCCCATGGGGTGTATAGAATCCCTCCTTAGCAAGCGATTAAAACTAGCTGGGACATCGAGTACCTAAAACTCCATATCATATTTGATGGGCCCCGCGTCGATCGTAGGACCTTTCGACCATTGTTATTATAGGCCATGATGGGCATAGAAGATAGTGCGAACTCTGAGGTGGACCGATGGCGGTACGAAGAGGACCCACATTAATAGTGGATCCATTATCTATAAGTACTAGGGGCACAATTCATTGGTAGGCCTCAGTGGTAATGTGTAGTGTGAACCGATGATTATGACCTTGCATATGGACGTCTTCATAAAAAAAGATGATGTGTTATTGCACAGTAATGGACCCGATGGTGGTTAACATATTGGACAGAGCCGAGTCTTGTAAAAAAAATCATGAGATAATAAACGAACGAGGGCAACTCGATGTTCATGGGATGTAGCTAGTAGCTTCCATTTGGTTGTAATACCCCGTATTTTCTGTGATATTTATTTTTGGGATTAATTGTATTAAATGTGTATTAATTGAAAATTAATCCGGATAAAATATTAACGAGATGCGAGTTAGTATTTAATTATAATGTGTATATATGGCAATATATGAATATTGGAAATATTGAAATTGTCGCGAGATTGAAATACGGCAATTTGGGAAATTTTGTTGGGACGCGCGTGACAGTCGCGTCAGGAATATAATTATTTGAATTAAAAAGTAAATTTTATTTCTATTTACCGTATGGTCGTTTTGAGTGCGCCAACGCATCCGGAAGGGTCGAAATAGTCAGAAAACACTAGCCGGGGGTTAAGTTTGGGTCCCGAGGCATTATTGGACCATACCGGTAACTTATAAGGGCATTTCGGTAATTTCGGATATTGGGTAATTAAAACCCACGAAAATTAGAGTTAGAAATCTGACTTAGTCTTAACCCACTAATCCATTTCCAACCCCAATTTAGGTAGTGGGCTACGGGAGAAGTTTAGGAACCTTAAAGCTTGGCAAAAACCAACCCCACCTCCATTATCACCTTGAGAAGAACTTGTAGAGAGAGAGAGGAAGAGAAGAATTCTGCAGAGAGAGAGAGAAGACAATTCAGCCTTCAAGATTCAACCTCAAATTCAGAGAAAGATTAGAGGCAAGTGTTTTAATTACAATTGATCCAATGCTATGTTTTTCCATGTTTAGGAATTATCGAATTTATCTTGGAAGATGATATAGACCCATGAATTGGAAGTTTAAAACTATGAATTATGTTAGGGACTGCATGTAGTAACATTCTGGACAAATTATGAATTCAAAATTATGACCCTTGATGATTTAAAAACAGATTTAAAAAGAGATTTATTAATGTTCTTGCAAGAAGTAGAAAACTAGGGTTCTTGATGAAGATTTGATCCAATTATAGCCCTTGGTTGATGAATTATTGGTTTTAGAACGTTAACAATGTTGTAGGATGGTTGTATGATGATATTATAACGTTAGAATAGAATTTCATGCATGTTAATGGTGTTTTGGGATGATTTGAAAACTGCAAAACGAAGCAGTCCGTAGCCATACCTGGTGCGTTCGATCGATCGATGTTCATCAGTCGATCGATCAACCACCATCGATCGATCGAAGGAAAAGGTTGATCGATCGACCTTCCCAGAATGAGTAAAGTTTTCCCTATTTAATTTTTAATGATGTTAACCCTTGGAAAATATTATTGGAGACCTTATGAATACCCTTAAACTTAAGGAAGACCAGTAGGCATGACTATGAAATTTGGACCTTAATTAGAATTCAATTTGAGGATTTATTCTAAATCTAATGAAATTCGATAAGTGAGATAAAAGTGTAAATTTGAATAGTTGATGAAATGAGGTTCGGGGCAGGAGTAAGGACCTTAAGAATGACGATGTTATATGTGGGAACAATAGGAACTTAATAATCTATTTAAGATAGGTTTTAAGTATAAGAACTATGACGGGTGACGTGTCGGCAGTTTAAACTCTATATTATCGAGAGACTTAATATATATATAAAGTTGGAATAATGGTATAAGAATGTAGAGTATACCTTTATCAATATTGAGATATCTAAGATGTGTGAATGCTTAGTATATGATTTTATGTGTATGACATACCTACCATACTTGCTATCACGGGAGGTTTACGTTCGTTTAGGGCCATCTAATCTTTGTGTTGCCCGGATTTAGATTGGTACCTCGAGGACATAGTTTAAGAGAACGACTTATTTGTGAGTTAATAAGCCAGCTGACTATGGAGCGTAGGTATGTACGTGACCATGGATATGTTGAATTATGTTCGCCTCCATTTTTTGTGTGTGGTGTTTATTCCAACAATTCCTGAGAGATTCGGAATTTGTAATCCTTATGTACGTGATGTACCGGGATGGATAGCAGAGTATGTGTGCACCGTAGCTTAGCCTCGAGGTGCTTGTATTGTATATTTATGATGTGAATAATATACGGTTAAATGAAAAGGAATTTGCTATGTTTAATTGTGAGTATAGTTAATGTAACGTTATGAAAAGATAAAAAGGGGACTTATATCCTTAAATGGTTTTTGTTAATAATGGGGAATCCGAGAATTAATGTAGAACTCTCTATTTAATTGTTAAGGTTGGAATTAAAACGTGAACCGAGTAGAAGTGTTAGAAACTCTTTTGAACTAGATAGTTATGAGAAAACACATGAATGGGTACAGGAACGTTAGGAGTGCACAGTTAGACGAGAGGTGAGTATTTCATGTGAGAGCATGTCCTAACATGTATTTTTGCATTTATTGTTTTAAATGTTATTAAAGCACTTGTTGTTTTTAAAATACTCTCCACTTTCGGGCTCTGACCCATTTGCTTCCAAATCTATTTTTTTGTAAAAACCTTTTAGGTGCCCAGCCACAAGGACACCATACATAGTATTTCCGTTCAGGTGACGAGCTGTAGCTGTTGTGGAAGTTACAGGGCCTTAACAGTAGACGCCTCTTTTCTAGTCTTGATTCCATATTCAGTTCCATCATTGTAGGGCATGTCGCCCATTTCTATTAGAGACATTTTTATTTCAGTTATTCAGACTTTGGTTTGTAATTAATTCAGGTTACCCTATTTTATTCATTACGGTTGTGGGATTGTTGAGAGGAGTATTTCCTCTAGACTTATTATTATTTGTTGGTTATTCTATTTCTTCTTTATGGTGAATGGTTATGTTATTCTTTCATAATTCTTTTATTGCATGTTAATCAGATTTATTTTAAAATTTGACACTTACTTTTTAAATACTAGGTGGTTAGACATTTTTAAAATGTTTTCGACAGTGATGCTATTAACTGAACCAACTTGGCATTTTGTATTAATTTAATAAAGGAGTAGCTACCCGGTATTTAATTAGTCGGGGTGTTACAGGTGGTATCAGAGCATCAGGTTCTAGTGTCCTTTAGGATATGTACGGCTTATTATGTTTCCGCTGAGCTTTCTTTAATGTAGAGCCCTATATTTTAGGATTGTTGTATTCTTTTGTATATGCTACGTTCTTTAGCTATTTTGAGTTTATAACTGCGAACTTATAAACTTCATTTTTATTTCAGATGCCTCCACGACGTGCACCACGGGTTCCTAGGAATGCACAGCCAGAACCACAGCCCGCACCAGTTCAGGGCACGATGAACGCCGCCGAGGTTGCAGCCATTGTGGCCCAGGCGGTAAATGCCACACTAGCCGTAGTTCAGCAAGCACCACCTCAGGCGCCGATAGCCGCGCCAGTTCAGGCACATGCATTCCCGTCTGCTTGGGAACGTGTACGTGATGCTTTTCAGAAAGCACACCCTCCGGAGTTCGCAGGTAGCTCCGATGTGGTAGTTTCGAGTCAGTGGAGGTAGGACATTCAACGGCACCTGAGGATGTATGAGTGCACCGATGTCCAGAAGCAGGTACTAGCTACTTTTAAGCTAGTGGGGTCAGCACTGCAGTGGTGGGAGTCTATTACCACCGTGGAGGAGAGAGATACTCTCACTATCCAGGAGTTTTGGGTGCGGTTTCACCGCAAGTACTTTCCGTCGGCTGTTCACACGGAGATGAGGAGGAAGTTGATGAGCCTCAAGCAGGAGGGTAAGACTGTGGCCGAGTATGAGGCCGAATTCACTGATCTTCTGAAAATTGTTCCGGATGAGATACCGACAGAGGAGAAGAAGATACAGAAATTTACGGACGGGTTGACATGGAGGATTCGTCAACACTTGTTAGGGAACCTCTCGTTAGCCACTTATTCTGATGTGGTTAACGCTGCACTGTTACACTGCCAGGATCATCGCTTTCACATGACTGAAGGCAAGAGGTCAGGAGAGTCCAACTATCAGGGCAGGACTAGGGGAAATGGTGCCACTGGGGCACATTCTGTTCAGGGGTAGAGACAGGGTGATCAGGGTTCCCAGCAGGGAGATCACAAGAGGTTCAGGTCGGGAAATTTCAGGCACGGACAGGGAGGTTTCCGGCAGGGCCATCAGGGTCCGAACGGCCATCAGAACCAACAGGGTCAGAATGGTCAACAGCAGTTTCAGCAGGGCCAGTGGAGGAACGGTAACGGCCACCAGGGCCGGGGGCAGCAGGGACAGAGAGGGGGGAACTTCCCGGGGAAGTGTTTCGTTTATGGCAAGACTGGCCATAAACGTCGGGACTATCCTGATAGGGACAGGGCCCCGCAGCAGCAGCAGGGTGCTCGACATGAGCCACAGAGGCCACTTTTTCCACCTGCCCTCCCAGCTCCAGCTCAGGTGCCAGCTCTTCCAGCCATTCCAGCAGTTCCTGTGCAGCAGGGACAGTTACAGTATGGACGTGTCTATAACGTCCACCAGGCAGCAGCTCCACAGGCACCACCCACGATTGAGGGTATGTTTCTTATCCATGGTACTATGGGTCGGGTTTTGTTTGATACGGGGGCAACACATTGCTTTATAGCTACACATTTTGCGAAAGCCTTAGGGTTGTTAGCCACAACAGAGAGCACAGTGACGTGTGTAGACTCACCCTTGGGGAGTGGGTCACTTATTTTCTTTATATGCCGGGGAGTGGGGGTAGAGATTGGTAGTTTGGTATTACCTGCAGATATGTTAGTATTAGAGATGACCGAGTATGATGCCATTATTGGTATGGATTGGCTTGTTGCGTACTGAGCCATGATTGACTGTTTCAGTAGGAGTATTATCTTTGCCATTCCCGAGCAGGAGATGTTTTTGGTGGCGATGCCTCGCTCCGAGGGAGGATCGTCCACTCATTTGTACTATATAGAGGAGGAGACCTCTAAGGAGGTGGTGATACCACTTGATTCGATTCCGGTTGTTCGAGAATTTGCTGATGTATTTCAGGATATACCTGGATTACCCCCTAGTCGAGAGATAGACTTTGTCATAGACTTATTACCAGATACGAGACCTATAGCACGCGCACCGTACCGTATGGCTCCAGTTGAGATGAGGGAGTTACGGGATCAGATTGAGCAGTTGTTGGGTCAGGGGTTTATACGGAGGAGTACTTCACCGTGGGGTGCCCCCGTGTTGTTCGTGAAGAAGAGAGATGGTTCACTGAGATTGTGTGTGGACTACCGGGAGTTGAATAAGGTCACGATACGGAATAAGTATCCGTTGCCTCGAATCGATGACCTATTCGACCAGTTGAGAGGAGCTTCTTTCTTCTCAAAGATTGATTTGCGATCTGGATACCATCAGTTGCGTATCAGGGAGGAGGACGACTCGAAGACTGCGTTCTTATCGAGATATGGTTCTTACGAGTTTCGGGTTATGCCTTTTGGTTTGACCAATGCTCCAGCCGTGTTTATGGACTTGATGAATAGGGTGTTCAGAGATTTCCTAGATCAGTTTGTCATCGTCTTCATCGATGATATTCTAGTTTACTCCCAGACAGAGGAGGAGCACGCCGAGCATTTGAGGCAAGTTTTACAGACGCTACGTCAGAACGAGCTGTATGCAAAATATGAGAAGTGCGGGTTTTGGCTGAAGGAGGTCCAGTTTTGGGGACATATCATTTCCGACCGGGGGATATCTGTTGATCCGGGGAAGGTATCCGCAGTGAGGGAGTGGGGACAACCCACGACACCGACTGAGATTCGTAGTTTCTTGGGCCTAGCAGGATACTACAGGAGGTTTATTTGGGGATTTTCGAAAATAGCAGGTCCTTTGACACATCTGACTCGTAAAGGTGTGCCGTACAATTGGAGTGATGCCTGTCAGTTGGCATTCGATGAGTTGAAGGACAAGTTGACCTCAGCACCTGTGTTAGCATTGCCGAGACCGGGAGTTGAGTATCTAGTTTACACCGATGCGTCCTTACAAGGACTTGGAGGTGTATTGCAGCAGGAAAGTCAGGCCATAGCGTATGCTTCCCGTAAGCTTAAGCCTCACGAGAAGAATTACCCCACCCATGACTTGGAGTTAGCGGCAGTGGTATTTGCCCTACGGATTTGGCGACATTACCTTTTGGGGGAGAAGTTTCGATTATTCACAGACCACAAGTCCCTATAGCACCTATTCACGCAGAAGGAGTTGAATATGCGGCAGCGAAGGTGGCTTGAGTTTGTGAAGGATTATCAGTTTGATATCCAATATCACCCGGGGAAGGCTAACGTGGTAGCAGACGCGTTGAGCCGTAGACCAATGGAGGAGGTGGCAGATGTGTGGAAGGCCAAATGGAAGGAGTTGGGACACCAGGATGCAGTGGCCCGATCGTTCATGTTTGTGATGACCGTTACACCGCAGATTGTCACGAAGGTAGTAAGGGCACATGCAAATGACTCGTTCTGTCAGGAACAGATAGTTCGATTATTGGCAGAGGGAGCCGAATCTTATACCGTCAGCTCAGACGGGGGATTACGCTTCAATGAGAGATTGGTAGTTCCGAAAGGGGAGGAATTGCGGCACGAGGTGATGGCAGAGTCGTACGGCTCACGATTCGCGGTTCATCCCGGTGGGGACAAAATGTACCAAGACATGAGACGTCAGTATTGGTGGAGCGGGATGAAGAGAGATATTGCCGGGTTCGTTTCAAAATGCGCCACTTTTCAGCTCGTAAAAGTGGATCATCAGAGACCGGCAGGACTACTACAGCCGTTAGAGGTCCCGATGTGGATGTGGGAGAGCATATCCATGGATTTTATCACAAGGTTGCCTACGTCACAGAGAGGTCACGACTCCATTTGGGTAATTGTGGACAGGTTGACCAAAGTCGCTCATTTTCTACCCGTAAGGACAGACTACACTGCGGGATAGTATGCCCAGCTCTTTATTGCAGAGATAGTGAGACTTCACGGTGTATCCCTAAATATCGTGTCTGATAGAGACAAGATATTTGTTTCACGGTTTTGGGAAAGTTTTCAGCAGGCCATGGGCATGGAGTTGCGGTTGAGTACGACGTACCACCCGCAGACCGATGGACAGACCGAGCGTACAAATCAGATGTTGGAGGACATGCTACGTATGTGCACCATTGATTTTGAGGGTGGATGGGAGCAATATCTTCCACTAGTGGAGTTTGCTTACAACAACTCCTACCAGTTCACCATGGGCATGGCCCCATTTGAGGCATTGTACGGTAGACCTTGTTGTTCCCCAGCATGTTGGTTGGAAGTGGGGGACAACAAACTACTTGGGCCGGAAGTGATTCAGGATACTTCGGCGAGGATAGAATTGATTCGGAGTCGCATTCGGGTAGCTCAGGATCGGCAGAAGAGCTATGCTGATGCGAAGAGGTTCTTCAGGGAGTTCCAAGTGGGGGACCAGGTTTTGCTCAGAGTATCTCCTATGAAGGGGATTATGCGTTTCGAGAAGAAAGGGAAGTTGGCACCGAGATATGTGGAACCATTTCCTATTATTGAGCGGATTGGACCAGTTGCGTATAGGCTTGGGTTACCGGAGCATTTGTATCGGATTCATGATGTGTTTCATATTTCCTCGCTAAGGAAATACCTTAGAGACAATTTGGCTCATTCTCACATTGCCTTGGAGGACATCGATCTCCAGCCTGATAGCTCCTACGAGGAGGGGCCGATTGCTATTTTGGACCGAAGTGAGCAGAAACTGCGGTCAAAGATCGTTCTGTTAGTGCGTGTTCAGTTGCGACATCATAATGTCGAGGAGTCTACATGGGAGCGCGAGGATGAGATGCGCGAACGTTATCCGGAGCTGTTCTTACCAAGTACTTTCTAGTTCCGAATTTCGGGACGAAATTCAGTTATAAGGGGTGAAGTATGTAATACCCCGTATTTTCTGTGATATTTATTTTTGGGATTAATTGTATTAAATGTGTATTAATTGAAAATTAATCCGGATAAAATATTAACGAGATGTGAGTTAGTATTTAATTATAATGTGTATATATGGCAATATATGAATATTGGAAATATTAAAATTGTCGCGAGATTGAAATACGACATTTTGGGAAATTTTGTTGGGACGCGCGTGACAGTCGCGTCAAGAATATAATTATTTGAATTAAAAACTAAATTTTATTTCTATTTACCGTATGGTCGTTTTGAGTGCGCCAACGCGTCCGGAAGGGTCGAAATAGTTAGAAAACACTAGCCGGGGGTTAAGTTTGGGTCCCGAGGCATTATTGGACCATACCGGTAACTTATAAGGGCATTTCGGTAATTACGGATATTGGGTAATTAAAACCCACGAAAATTAGAGTTAGAAATCTGACTTAGTCTTAACCCACTAAGCCATTTCCAACCCCAATTTAGGTAGTGGGCTACAGGAGAAGTTTAGGAACCTTAAAGCTTGGCAAAAACCAACCCCACCTCCATTATCACCTTGAGAAGAACTTATAGAGAGAGAGAGAGGAAGAGAAGAATTCTACAGAGAGAGAGAGAGAAGACAATTCAGCCTTCAAGATTCAACCTCAAATTCATAGAAAGATTAGAGGCAAGTGGTTTAATTACAATTGATCCAATGCTATGTTTTTCCATGTTTAGGAATTATCGAATTTATCTTGGAAGAATATATAGACCCATGAATTGGAAGTTTAAAACTATGAATTATGTTAGGGACTGCATGTAGTAACATTCTGGACGAATTATGAATTCAAAATTATGACCCTTGATGATTTAAAAACGGATTTAAGAAGAGATTTATTAATGTTCTTGCAAGAAGTAGAAAACAAGGGTTCTTGATGAAGATTTGATCCAATTATAGCCCTTGGTTGATGAATTCTTGGTTTTAGAACGTTAACAATGTTGTAGGATGGTTGTATGATGATATTATAACGTTAGAATAGAATTTCATGCATGTTAATGGTGTTTTGGGATGATTTGAAAACTGCAAAACGAAGCAGTCCGTAGCCATACCTGGTGCGTTCGATCGATCGATGTTCATCAGTCGATCGATCGACCACCATCGATCGATCGAAGGAAAAGGTCGATCGATCGACCTTCCCAGAATGAGTAAAGTTTTCCCTATTTAATTTTTAATGATGTTAACCCTTGGAAAATATTATTGGAGACCTTATGAATACCCTTAAACTTAAGGAAGACCAGTAGGCATGACTATGAAATTTGGACCTTAATTAGAATTCAATTTGAGGATTTATTCTAAATCTAATGAAATTCGATAAGTGAGATAAAAGTGTAAATTTGGGTTAAAAGTGTAAATTTGAATAGTTGATGAAATGAGGTTCGGGGCAGAAGTAAGGACCTTAGGAATGACGATGTTATACGTGGGAATAATAGGAACTTAATAATCTATTTAAGATAGGTTTTAAGAATAAGAACTATGACGGGTGACGTGTCGGCAGTTTAAACTCTATATTATCGAGAGACTTAATATATATATAAAATTGGAATAATGGTATAAGAATGTAGAGTATACCTTTATCAATATTGAGATATCTAAGATGTGTGAATGCTTAGTATATGATTTTATGTGTATGACATACCTACCATACTTGCTATCACGGGAGGTTTACGTTCGTTTAGGGCCATCTAATCTTTGTGTTGCCCAGATTTAGATTGGTACCTCGAGGACATAGTTCAAGAGAACGACTTATTTGTGAGTTAATAAGCCAGCTGACTATGGAGCGTAGGTATGCACGTGACCATGGATATGTTGAATTATGTTCGCCTCCATTTTTATGTGTGGTGTTTATTCCAACAATTCCTAAGAGATTCGGAATTTGTAATCCTTATGTACGTGATGTACCGGGATGGATAACAGAGTATGTGTGCACTGCAGCTTAGCCTTGGGGTTCTTGTATTGTATATTTATGATGTGAATAATATACGGTTAAATGAAAAGGAATTTGCTATGTTTAATTGTGAGTATAGTTATTGTAACGTTATGAAAAGATAAAAAGGGAACTTATATCCTTAAATGGTTTTTGTTAATAATGGGGAATCCGAGAATTAATGTAGAACTCTCTATTTAATTGTTAAGGTTGGAATTAAAACGTGAACCGAGTAGAAGTGTTAGAAACTCTTTTGAACTAGATAGTTATGAGAAAACACATGAATGGGTACAGGAACGTTAGGAGTGCACAGTTAGACGAGAGGTGAGTATTTCATGTGAGAGCACGTCCTAACATGTATTTTTGCATTTATTGTTTTAAATGTTATTAAAGCACTTGCTATTTTTAAAATACTCTCCACTTTCGGGCTCTGACCCGTTTGCTTCCAAATCTATTTTTTTGTAAAAACCTTTTAGGTGCCCAGCCACAAGGACACCATACATAGTATTTCCATTCAGGTGACGAGCTGTAGCTGTTGTGGAAGTTACAGGGCCTTGACAGTAGACGCCTCTTTTCTAGTCTTGATTCCATATTCAGTTCCATCATTGTAGGGCATGTCGCCCATTTCTATTAGAGACATTTTTATTTCAGTTATTCAGACTTTGGTTTGTAATTAATTTAGGTTACCCTATTTTATTCATTACGGTTGTGGGATTGTTGGGAGGAGTATTTCCTCCAGACTTATTATTATTTGTTGGTTATTCTATTTCTTCTTTATGGTGAATGGTTATGTTATTCTTTCATAATTCTTTTATTGCATGTTAATCAGATTTAATTTAAAATTTGACACTTACTTTTTAAATACTAGGTGGTTAGACATTTTTAAAATGTTTTCGACAGTGATGCTATTAACTGAACCAACTTGGCATTTTGTATTAATTTAATAAAGGAGTAGCTACCCGGTATTTAATTAGTCGGGGTGTTACAATGGTTAGATTAGTTGACATACGATAAAGTTGATCCTGGATTTTGATATTTCCCCGATAAGGAGGTATGATGGTTTCTTCGAGGGGACCTTTCTCCTTACTAACTAGGTATAGCGGAGTGGATTGTTAACTTAAACTAATGAGTAAGTCGACCTCTTTATCTGGAAAGAGCACGATTACTGCTTGGGGTTCTTATTCATATTTCTCTAGATAGAGCAGGAGTCCAACTAAGGATGTGGGGATGTGGCAGGCGGTGTTGGTTTAGGGGCCATCACTTCGGTTCAGTCCAGGGCGAGAGCCGACTTCATGCTTTTAGGAGCTTCGTTCTGAGTTTTAGAAAGAGTTCAGGGCACAGAGTCATCCATTCACCATATGGCTATGTCCAATTTTAGGATAGGGTTGGGTATTTCTGTCACTGTGGCCAAGACTCGCTCCTCCCCTTGACTCAAGGTCTCTGAAGGTGGTTCTGTAGACATAGATGATCCTAATAATATGTCATCATTGGAGGCGATTTCTTGGATGTCATTATTGTCGTCGTCCGATGAAGGTTTACTAACATCATTATTGTTATCATCCGAGGAGTGTCCTTAGATGCCTTCATTATTTCCATCAGTGGAGCTTTTAGATTTCCTCGGGTTTATGCCACTTACAATGCTGGAGGCCTCACAGTATATGCCCTATTAACAGTACCGGTAGTGTGCGTCCCAGGGTAAAATTCCCCTAACAAATTTGGCTTATGCTAAGGCGGCAACTACGTATTTTAGGTTGCTAAAGTTTCCCTCAGCGGGATCATGAAAATTAGAGTGTGGATGTTTTCCGTGAGGGAATTTTCATTTAATGAGATTCGAAAAAGAGAGCTCATTTAAATAATAAGTTCTATCTTTTCTTTTGCTGGAGGAGTTTTGATAGATATGGTTCGTTAAAACCACTTAAATTATAACATAAAAATGTGAGGCATGGCCTCGACGGGTCATTTAGTCTTGTAACTCGATGATGCTAACGACGTGAGTGGCATCTAAATATGTATTGCCATAATTGTGTCCCACACTGGTGTAGTGATGGGTCCATGGCGATATCTCTACTACGAATTAGTCAAAGGACAACCTTAGTATGAGTAAATCTAACTCATTATGAGGACCGATGTGATTTCGCATGAGATGTCTTTCAGTTCGGGGGATAACTTTTGGTTGGCCGAGGTCTGCTTCGATAACCCCACATATAGTTTCCCAGATCTATACCCACAAGTTATCCTATCCGGTAGATCAGATGCTTTAGTATATGTTGACATTGTGGACGTTGAGCTCTTCCTTGCTATTAGTGGCCCTTCATATGAGAGAATCAACTGTAAATGTCTACAGTGTAGCCTAACCTTTTTATATAGTGATTCTAATGTTCATGTTGCTCTAATCTATCAAGCTCTCCGACGATAACTCAATACCCAATCCTAAACTTGTAATCCTAGATGTTGGGATCCTTAAAGGACGTGGGTCCTTATTCGTGAAGTCCTAATCCTTTTTTTGAGGAGTACTCCCATTGTGTCATCATAGTCCAGACCTAGGGGTTAAGGACAAACTCATCCCGAGGTCTTAAATATGTGTTCCCCATGGTGATAAAGAGATAGTCAAAATAATTTGTAATATCCTATTTTGGAAGATAGGTATAGTATACTCGTATGATCTCAGAAGGTCTCGAGATAGGCTCCGATTTTACCGGATGCGGTGTTTTTCATGGTGGAATTTATTCCAGGTTTTGGACCTATCAGTAAAAAAAGTTCGACACTGACCTTGGAGTCCATTTGTATCATGTGGATGTTTACGAGAGAGAAGACTCACGTCTCAGGTCCTAGGGGAGGGGGCCAAGCGTTATCCCATATTTTCGGTCGTATTCGGATTGGAATATTATCTAGGCGACCACGATCCTCTAATTTTCACAGAATAGGTCTTATCTCTATCTTGGAAGACTCCTTTGGATGGCTTAGACTATTGGACCAAAGTTAGCTCTTACCTTAGATTCGCAGGCGGCGTCCCTTCGACCAATGTGGATTCTCATTCTTTTTTCCTCTTCGTACTGTAGTTAACGACGAACTCAGTACTTTCAGTTAATATGATCGTCAACCCATAGTTGACGGTTTCTTTCACTCATCTGTATTGGGGGGCTTGGATATCGGGGCGTATAAATCACGAGTTCTTGAAAACACGTTAGAGCGGTCTGGTTATATGTTCAAATGTATAAATCATAGATTAAATCACAAATAATCCAAATTCAATTTTAGTCCAATTTTATCTTGATTAATTATAAGAACATAAACATGCAAGATATTAAATTTAAATTGAATCAATCAAATCACAATAGGAGGTATGAGTAAAAGACCTTTTCAGGAAAACCCCCTTTTCAATACTGCTACAACTAGAGTTGTGTTTCGGTCGAACCGGATCGAAAAATGCCTCTTCGAAAAAAATTCCCATTTTTTCGAAAATAAAATAATTATTCCGATTTTCGATCTAATTTTTTTGGAAATTTTAAAAAATTTCCGAATTCAGAAAAATCAAAAAATCAGTAAAAATCGAAAATTGCCAAAATATATAAAAAATTCAAAAATTTCGAAAATTCCAAAATTTCAAAAAAATAAATTATGGATTTTCGATTACTCGAAATTCTCATTTTAAAGAAACAAAGAAAATGGGTTAATCTAACATGTAAATACATGAGGATTTGGCCCATTTTTTATTTGTGTAGAAGCTAGGAAGATACTCTCATTTTATAGAGCACATTTTGAAGCCCTCTCCCTCTCCAAGCCGATGTGGAATATGGGAAACTTTCAAAAAATCAAAAAATTCGAAAATCGGAAAATAATTCCGAAAAAATCAGAAAAAATTCAGAAAAATCGGACCGGCATAGTTTCGAAAAAATCGGATTGAAAAAATCACAAAATCGAAAATTCAAAATTATTTCCGATTTTCGATCCAATTTTTTTCTGTTGAAAAATGGAATTCGAAAAATCGACAAATTAAAATTTCATTCCAAATTCGAAAAAAATCGGATTGAAAATCGAAAAAATCGAAAGTTTGGAAAAAAAGCACAACCCTAGTTACAACTAACGTATTACATAATGACATAGACACGCTTACAGACTTATACTCCATTAAGTATCACAATTATGTGTCCATCCTTATTAATAATAGAAAGTGGTGTGGATCTAGCACCCTCCACAACAAGCTCCACTTACCTTGGTGTCTCCCGTTCATGCCCCCATAAACTCCTTTCCTATCTTCAGCAGTGAAGAATCAACTCCACATGGATATGAATATGTGATGGATTCTTCAAGGTTTGATAAAGTGATCACAAAACATCCAAGGGTTATGAAAACCAAAGTTTTTGATCACAAAAAATGTTCTAAAAGGCTTGCAAAGAAGTGAATTTTGTACCTCCTAAATAGGGAAAAAAATCTCCAAAAGACAGGTTTAAAAAGATTGTGTTTGAAACCAAGTAAAAAATAATTTTTTACAGGCTCATTCGAATGAAATGGACCTCGTCTGAACAACCTATAACATCGAACGAGCTATCGAACGACATTCCAAAACAATGAGAAAATGCTGTATGATATTTATGAGTGATAATGCTGTAATTTCTTGGCGATCTACAAAGCGGACATTAGTGGATACATCATGCAAACCACTCAGAAATACTTTCACTCCATGAAACAATTCGTAAATATTTCTGGCGATCTACAAAGCGGACATTAGTGGATACATCATGCAACCACTCAGAAATACTTTCACTCCATGAAACAATTCGTGAATATTTCTGGTTGAGATCGATAATCTACCTCATCAGATGTATATGCAAATTGTCTTTAGTTACAAATATTAACGAGGCAGTATATAACGCGTAATGAACATAATTTATGGGTATCCAAGAGGGGTGTTATAAATATTAAGGTATCAAATATGTGTGGATACCCATAATACACTATAAATATATAATCACGATAATATTATGCAAGAAGCATAATGTGTCATGTATCTGAGTCAGAAGCATGACAATGTCATATTAAAAGTAGGAGTTGTAAAATGTAAATCTACAAATAAAACAAATCACTAGTGACTCCCAATTCAAACACATCAATTTGTGTTTACTTATAAATGATTTCACCTATTCATACTTCAAAATATACTTTTAAAATCAATATATTACCATTCATATTTATTTTTAAGTTACATTTTATTCGAAGTGTCACGCATTCAAACCTAATAAGGTCTTATAACCCCGAGAGAGTCACAAATCCGGCACTAGCCGGCTGACCCATGCTGTCTTAATGGATAGGACTATTAAAATGTATATATATAATTTTTATTTGAAGCAGATTTTATTTTTGTGGGAGTGAAGCAGATAAACCTGGTCTGTTGAGAGAGAGAGAGAGAGCATCCGGAAGCATGGCGTCTATGGACCTAGCGACGACCTTGTTGGGGTTAGCCAAACGACACACATCTCCACTCTCTGCTATTCGTTCATCAAACTTGTTCCCTCTCCTATGGACAACCAACAACCGAACCTCCTCTCCCATCATCTCCCTTCATTTACCCAAACCAAACCGTTTCTCTCGCAAATTCTCCGCCGCCGCAACCACACCACAGACCGATGTTCTGACCAAGATTCCTCCCGACAATCGTATTCCAGCTACCATTATCACCGGCTTTTTAGGTTCTGGAAAGGTAATTACATTTACTACCTTTTCATTTTTTCTTTTTCTTTTTCTTTGTTACACTTGTTATTCATTTTTATTTTTCAAACAGACGACTTTACTAAACCACATATTGACTGCTGATCATGGAAAACGCATTGCAGTCATCGAGAATGAGGTATCACTTACATTCCCTAATTTTATCCCCATGGATACGGGAGATGGATGATTTTATGTTCCCTTGATGCTTTTGCAGTATGGTGAAGTGGACATTGATGGTTCTTTAGTTGCTGCAAAAGCTGCTGGGGTTGAAGATATTGTTATGCTCAACAATGGGTGTCTGTGTTGCACTGTGAGGGGTGACCTTGTTAGAATGATTTCAGACTTGGTCAATAAAAAGAAAGGGAAGTTTGACCATATCATAATTGAAACTACAGGTACACAATTCCAGTGTTAGGATGTTTGAGTCACGATTCAACCATGGGATGTTTTGTGGGCGTTCTTCAGAATTTATGTTTACATCTTTGCAGGATTGGCAAACCCGGCACCAATCATCCAAACATTTTATGCAGAGGATCAGATTTTCAATGATGTTAAATTGGATGGTGTCGTCACTTTGGTAGACGCTAAACATGCTGGTTTTCACTTGGATGAGGTTAAGCCAAAAGGAGTAGTCAATGAGGCAGTAGAGCAAATTGCTTATGCTGATCGTATTATAGTAAACAAGGTACACTTTTTTGTTGCGCTGTGTTTTTTATTTTTTTTCCCTGTACATAGCATATTAAAATTCAAGCCATCTTACTGATATAATGTTCTAAATTGAATGACAGTCTAGGTTTCTCTGACTTGAAATTAGGGGTGCCACTCGTGTCAGTTAGTCAGATTCGTGTTGGGTTGACACAAGAGTATTCGACTATGTGGCTCGATACGAACATTTCACGATGAACTAATTGTATATCACAATACTCAACACTAACCCTATTCGCTTAATTATAGTAACACCACACAACAATTTTTACCCATTTGATAAACAGGACATGTTATCTGTTGACACGACACATCATATTAGACATGGACATTTCATACCATGTCACTTAGTTTAATAAACAGGTTGAATTATGCCATTGACATGACAAGTTTAACTGATTCATTTAGTAAAGTTGTGTTACACAGCACAATTGGCCCTATTTAGTTCAAGGGCTCAACATTTTTTTCCCGGTTTTGTGTTGAAGGCCTAATCTGAAACTGTATTGTCCTTTCTCATTCAGCCTCTAAACTTCTTACTAGGTCCCTATTTAGTTCTTAACTCTTTACATGGTGTCCATTCCTTACTTTACTGCACTCCTAATTTCAATTGAATGCTGATGATTCCATCAATTTACTGTTGATGTTATTTAGTAGACGTTCTACGATACTAATTATATTGCCAGGTATTGGGCGACGAGATTGATTACTTGCTGAGCCATTTGTGCTCATTCACTTATCTTCTTTGATTCCTCAGGTTAAAGTTAAAAGTCTGAGGAGAGTAGGTTAAAGGCTGAGGAGAGTTGGTAGTCGTGGACCGGAGAGATAAGACAAGGCCTTAGTCTTGGATGGTTCTTTTTACTTCTTATTTTTCTGTATATGAGACACAGGTTTTTTTGTAGGTTGCAGACGTATTAAGTTCATATTGCTGTTTTCCAAATCTGAATGCAAAAAAAAAAGGCAACAAAAATAAGAATAAAAAATAGGGATAGGTCCAAAACAACAAAAAAATTTAAGAAAGGTTCAGCAAACTGTCAAACCAAAAAGCAGAAGGAAAAAACAAAAGGTTTAAGAACATAATCAACAAAATCTACTTATATATCATGTAACAAACAACGGATATCAAAGTTAAGGTGATGTGAGGTCATCTAAGATCACCCATCTGAACACAGAAGTATAATCCATCTTGATTGGTACTGTAAGGTCCAAAAGATTGGCTGTTTCACTTTCAACGAAAGCTATCCTTAAAGATATCAGCTTTAGGCGATTAAAAGAATGTCTGAAATTTAAAATATTCAAAACACACACACGCGCGCACAGAGAGAGAGAGAGAGAGAGAGAGAGAGAGAGAGAGGAATACTAGCATAGTAAGATAGAGAAACTCATTTTCTTCGATGGTTGTGGATCACTGGAGAGGAAAGGAATCGAAAGGGAGAAATGTCAAGTAGAGAGGGGCAGATCTTGGGAGAAAAACTGAAAATGTAATAATGAGATGCAAAGGGCTGGAGACTTGAGTCTCTTTAGGAGTTGGTTAGAACTGAAAGGCTATACTGTCCTTGTTAAATGAGTTGTGTTGCGGGTTAGACAAGTTTTGTCGAATCAGATCAACACGTTTAATTAAACGGGTTATGTGTGTCTTGAACCTGGACCGGGCAATTTTATTAATTATACTAAATGGGCTGACACGACTATGACACGAACCTGTTTAGACTAAACCCTAACCCGTTTATTTCGTGTTGGGTTCATGCGTGTCGTGTCGCAAATTGTCACCCCGGGGCCTTTATTAGGAATTTTTTTTGGATGTCCCCTAATTTTTTTAGGGTGTTTTTATTCCAACCCAACTTTTCTTTCTACACACCCCAAAAATATTTTCAAATTTTAAGTAAAAGTGGGGTTTATAGAATGTGTAGTAGGGCTTGTATATAAACCTCCTTTACTTAGAGATAAACCTCCTCATTAAGAGATTAAATGAGAACTGGAGAAGGATTCATCAAAGATTAGTGACATCACAAAGGAGTATGAGGAACCAATCAAGCTGATTCAAGATCAAGGTAAAGCGGAGCTTAATCTAAGACTCTAGGAGCAATCTAGTTGAAGAACTATGTATTTTGTTTATTTTACTATGAAATTATGAGTTATGTTGTAATAATGATGGGGTTACTCGGTACGAACGATGGATCAGGTCAGGCGGAACTTGAGAGAGCTTCCATGTTCTATCAATTATAAATCTAATGTAAACCATTTGTATCAAATCCATTAACAAATAATTATCCACACTCAATGGAACAATAGAAGTAAACCCGGGACAAGTGAAATCAAATAAAGAGAGAATCTTTCGATTAGAGAGTGAGGTATATGTAGCCGTGTTTGGAGGGCGAGCGATTTTGATTTCAATTCATTTTTCCATGCTCTTTCTTCTATTTTAACAAGTGATGCAAATCAAAGCTTCCTCTTTGGGTCTCCAATTCAAAACCTTGTCGTCATCATCTCATTAACGGGTTGTATATTCTTCATTTCAGTCACCTCTCTTTCTCTCTCACACACAAATGATTTAGATTTGCAGGAGGCCTGTACTTACTCGAAATAGTTGATGTATATGGGATTTGTAGCGACACGTGGCGCGTGGTTGTGCCTACGGGAAATGTTTAAAAAAGCGCCCGAGGCGTACGCCTCGAGGCGAGGGAAAAACGCCTCGAGGCTTAAGCCTCAGGCCATAAAATAGAGGCTTACGCCTCGATGCGCCTCACGCCTCGCCTCACGCCTTTTTGCTGAGGCGCGGTAAAAAAAAAAAAAAAAAAAAAAAAAAAAAATTCTTTCATCACAAAGTCTGTTTTTTTAAAGGTTAAAATTCTTCATTTTTCTAAAATTGCACCTAACTTAAAAAAGTGTTGTTTTAATCTACTAACTCTTATTCTTTTTTTATTTTAGTTTACTTTTAAAGTTGCACTTAATTTTGTTTTTCTTTACTAATTTGTTTGAAATAAGTGTATAAATTTGTTTGAGACTATATTTTGTTACAAATATATAGTTTGTTTGAAATAAATGTACAAAATTAACTTCAATATGACTTTTTTTTAAAAGGTTTCAATTTTTTGGTTTTCAACTTATATTAATATGTTTTCTTTAACTTATACTAATATATTTTAAAGGTTGCTGTTTTTTTTAATAAACTTAGGTTAATATGTTTTATTATTTTTTTAATAAAGTTGCTATTTTTTTAATCTTAGCTTGAAAATCAATGTTTTTTTTAATAAATTTGCTTGTTAAGTTGCATTGATTAATTTATTGTCATATTATAAAAGAACCAATATGTGAATGAGGCTAAAAAAATGATTTTGCCAATACGATTTTGCATTGATTAATTTATTGTCATATTTAAAATAACCAATATGTTCAAATTGATTTTCTTTTTCTAAAAAGTTATATTGGGGGGAACAAAAAAATGTCAAACTATATGAGAAAGCCCTCAAGGATGTTTTTTTTGTAGTTTTATTTTATATTTCTTTGTTATTTTATTTTTATGGTTTTATTAGTATTTTTTAAATATTATTTTGCTCTTTTTTTTTTTTTCGGTGAGGCTTACGCCTCAAGCGCCTCGAGGCTTACGCCTCGCCTCGCCGCGACTAAAACGCCTCGCCTCGCCTTTCGCCTTTTTAAACATTGCCTACGGGAGAAGACTATCTTTTATTTTCCATTTTTAGTTTAGGGTTTATTGTAATTTTTCTATATTTTTAAGTGTTTAATTAGTCTTCAAGCATGTTTGAGGCTAATGGGTTATTTTTAGGTATTAGTTGTCCTTTTTGGTCTTTTTGAGTAATAGCTTGGCTGGCTAGCTAGCTAACTCTTCCTATAAATAAGCCTTTTGGCTTTCATTTGTACTTAACCTTGAATATTGAGAATAGAGAGAGAAAGAAACCCATTTCTTTACTTTAATTATTTTGTTGTTGTTGTGTAGGTAATAATTGTTGTGTAGTGTAATAATAATGCTTCCACATTTGAAGATTTACACCAAATTGGTATCAGAGCTCGATTTATTCTTGGTGTTCGTTGGGGTGCGTGAAGCGGGTCACGAGTTGAGATTCCAACTCCGGCAACCCTTCAATCGAAATATTGATAAATGTCCAAATGGGAATTGGGTTGATGGAAACCCTAAATTCCATCACCGCTAAAAAAGGCGGGATATCAACCCTTTTAGCCACCTCCACCCTCCATCTCCACCTCCACCTTCTACCGCCACACAACAACCACCCCGTCTACATGAAGTCTCCGTCTTCAATTTTTTACCCAAACCCCCAACCAAGAGCCCCCAAATTGAAACCCTAACCTTAAAAAAAAAATCAAGAACCTACAAAAACCTAACCTTAATCAGCCCTACCTACTGTCACCAAACACCCCAGCAGCCTTTGCGACCGCCGACTAAGTCCACTGGCCGAAAATGCCCTAGAAAAGGCTGGAAAACCTGCTGAGACAGCCCCCTTGCCAAACAGAGGCAGGCTGGCCACTTTTTCCACCCCAAACTCCCGAAATAACCCTAGCATCGCTCCAGTCCCTGATGACCAAACCCTAGGCCTGCCCAGTAGCAGCCAACCACCCCTAGCCCCTCGGTGGCCCCTCCCCACTGCCAGCAGCCCTCGGTTACTTTCCCCAGCCTCCGATCAGCCCTTTACCTACCCCAATCAGCCCTTACAGTTCCCAAAACACCCCTGTCCAGGCCTGCTACTGTCCCAACCCTTTCAATCATTTCCCAGACCACCCTACAACCTTTGGGGATGGGCCAACCCATTTACAAACCCTAACCAAACCCACTACCACCTAGGGCTGCCATGCACCTCCCAAATTCCCAAAATCCAACCAATTTTTACCCCAACTTTAGTCAAAACAGCCCCACCCATATTTTCACCTATTTTTACCCTTTTCCCACTCATTTATGCCTAACCAAATCACATCTGACCCAAAACAGGCCTACCCTATTTTGAGCCGATCTCACCCCTCCCTATTGACGTCTAATCTGGTCAATTTTTGACACAACATATGACTTCCGTGAGAAATGTACCCACCAGGGATGCATTTTTCGACTATTTGCTGTTTTGAGGCCCGGCTTTCCGGGATGTCGCCGTCTTCAGTCCCCACTTGTCTCGCCATCGTACTAGCAAAGGTGCGGTCGCCGGTGTAACCGTCCGGTCAGATTCAAGGGTCCACCAAGCCAAGTTGCAACCATGTGCTTGTAGTGTTGAGAAGGCGGATATGGTCATCAGTTTTTGGTTGCTCGGATTCCGTAGGGGGCATCGTTGAGATTTAGTTATATTAGGCCCTATTGTTGAAGGTCCATATGAGTCTAACAGAATTTCGGCCGGTCCATTTGCGTGTTGGATTTGATTTGGGTTTTTACCTTGCAAGTTAACACTTGTACCAACACGTGCACATTTGGGCATTGATGAGTCACCCTCCAAGCTCGAGGACGAGCTTTTTCGATGACGAGGAGAATGATGTATATGGGATTTGTAGCGGCACGTGGCGCGTAGTTGTGTCTACGGGAGAAGATTATCTTTTATGTTCCATTGTTAGTTTATGATTTATTGTAATTTTTCATTGTTTTTAGTGTTTAATTAGTCTCCAAGCATGTTTGGGTCTAATCGGTCATTTTTAGGTATTAGTTATCCTTTTTGGTCTTTTTAAGTAATAGCTTGACTAGCAAGCTAACTCTTTCTATAAATAGGCCTTTGGCCCGCATTTGTATTTAACCTTGAATATTGAGAATTGAGAATAGAGAGATAAAGAAACCCGTTTCTTTAGTTTGATTATTTGTTGTTGTTGTTGTTGTTGTGTAGGTAATAGTTGTTGTGTAGTGTAGTAATAACGCTTCCGCATTTGAAGATTTATACCAACAATAGGTTGTAAGATGATGATACTCTGAATAGTAGGTTGTAAGATGATTATATTACCTGTGATATCACATTTGTTGGTCTTGAAGAATTACTGAACTGCTTTTCCATGTTGTTGATAGACTGATCTTGTTGGTGAGCCGGAAGTTGCTTCTATGATTCAACGCATAAGGGTGGGTATCCTGATGCATTTGCTTATCTAACTTTTTCTTTTTAGTATCTTATGGGCTCATAAATATATTTTTTTGTTAAACTTTGGTTTTGTGGAAAACAGAGTATAAATCGCATGGCTAATCTTAAGCAGACAAAGTTTGGAAAAGTTGACTTGGATTATGTTTTAGGAATTGGAGGTTTTGATTTGGAAAGGTATTATTTCCCTCCTTTATTATTGTTAATGAATTAGTACAGTTATTTTGCGTAAATTAAGTTAGAATGGAGCTGTTGATGCATTTTCATTTGACTTACGTATGTTGTATCCTTTGTTGCATATCTTTGCTTATGTTGGCATCTTTATTCTTTGTGTTTCTCATTCTTCGTTTTATACTTATTTGTTGACATGGCATTTTCAGAACATAAGGACTCGTTTGGTTCTTTATTCAGAAAACCCGATTTAAAAATTGTTTTTAAATACAGTTTTAAAATTCAGTTTTTTGTGTTTATAAATATTGGTGCGCGTTTGAGAAACTTGTTTTTAAATACTTTTTTTGAAAATTTGACAAACATGTATATTTATATTATATATATAAGCACATACATAAAACTTACATACATACATACATACATATATACATCCTAAATTCATCAATATATCATGCGTTTTAATGTATATTTAATGAGGTATGTTGGGGAGTTTAACACTTTCTCTCTTTCTCCGTATATATATACGCATAATACACATGCATACGTACATACATACATAAATGTGTAAATACATACATGTACATATGTATATAGATGTCTATGTAATGATATTTCATGTATAATTCACAATACATATGTACTGTGTATATATTCTATATTATTCCATGCATTATTAATACATGTATAAAAAGTATCATGTATCTATTGATAATAATATTTAACATATGGATCTTAGTATGTTATATAATTTAATAAAATATAAATATACGTAATTTTGTGTACATGTACATATATATTTTTTATTTATAAGAATTACATACACATTTATGTATTATATATGTATATTATATATTCAGGTATAAATGCATTAAAATATTAAGAACGAATAATTTTGTGTTGAAAATTAAAAAACAGAAGTTATAAAACACCATTTTGCTGTTATCTGAAAAACTTGAGTATAACATAGAAATATTATAATTCAGTATTTAAAAACAGGTGTGTCAAACACAAATTTTTATCCAAATAGTATTTAAACACAGAAAACAGAATTATAGTTGCAAACCAAACAAGCCCCAAGTATTCTTGTAAATATTTCAACTTCCCCCACCCTATATTTTTTAGCTTGTTATGTTTGGATTTTTGGATGGTTCTTATGAAAGAACTTTCTCTATTTTTGTAGTCCGCAATTGCTCATTGTTTAGATATATCAGGCTTCATAGTTCATAACCATCTTATGAGTAATAATCCTAAATCACACAACATATTTTGCATGACTTATTTCTTTTGTTTCTTGTTCTATGTTTACCCAATCTGTTTTGTTCTGCATAATTTAAATAGAAACATTTGAATTTTGCCCCTAAAGTGTATGCTTAAACTGGTTTGGATCCCTAAAGGTCTTGATAATCTAATTTTGGCCCCTAAATTTTTCATAGATACACTTTTAATGACGCTTCATGAGGATCATTGAGAACGATTTTTAAGAATTTATGACACTCGGGGGACCGAAGTCCAATTATAAAAAAATTTGGAGGACAAAGTTTGAGCATGAACTTCGGGGGACAAACTCAAATATCTCTTTAAATTATTTTCTCCCACCAGTAGTTTTGTCTTATATTTAAAAATGGATTCAATGTAGATAGTACTTTATAGCCAAATTGGAAGCATGACGGATTTTAGTATAACATAGAAATATTATAATTCAGTATTTAAAAATAGGTGTGTCAAACGCAAATTTTTATTCAAATAGTATTTAACACAGAAAACAGAATTATAGTTGCAAACCAAACAAGCCCCAAGTATTCTTGTAAATATTTCAACTTCCCCCACCCTATATTTTTTAGCTTGTTATGTTTGGATTTTTGGATGGTTCTTATGAAAGAACTTTCTCTATTTTTGTAGTCCGCAATTGCTCATTGTTTAGATATATCAGGCTTCATAGTTCATAACCATCTTATGAGTAATAATCCTAATATCACACAACATATTTTGCATGACTTATTTCTTTTGTTTCTTGTTCTATGTTTACCCAATCTGTTTTGTTCTGCATAATTTAAATAGAAACATTTGAATTTTGCCCCTAAAGTGTATGCTTAAACTGGTTTGGATCCCGAAAGGTCTTGATAATCTAATTGTGGCCCCTAAATTTTTCATAGATACACTTTTAATGACGCTTCATGAGGATCATTGATAACGATTTTTAAGAATTTATGACACTCGGGGGACCGAAGTCCATTTATAAAAAAATTTGGAGGACAGTTTGAGCATGAACTTCGGGGGATAAACTCAAATATCTCTTTAAATTATTTTCTCCCACCAGTAGCTTTGTCTTATATTTAAAAATGGATTCAATGTAGATAGTACTTTATAGCCTAACTGGAAGCATGACGGATTTTAGTGGTATGTTCATGATGCTATTTGAATCATAGCGTTGTTTTAAAAAAAGTTAAAATCAATTTATTTCTATGCGCTGGACAGTGTGAATGATTTCGAGTTAGTATGTTTGCTTTATGTTTAACTTCTTGGCTCTCATCTCCCTTTATAATTCATTACAGTAATTGAGTTTGGTGGTTGATTTTCTTTGTTGGATACTTGACAGAATTGAGAGTGCTGTCAATGCTGAAGGTTCAACTGAAGATCATGACCATGATCATAATCATGGCCACGATCACGATCATGATCACCACCATCATGACCATGAACATGACCACAAACATGGTAACTCAATTTGATTCTTATGCATATGTATTGTGATAGAGGCATAAATCAATTTCTCTTTTTACATGTTAGTTGTTTTTTACATTAGTATTAACCAGTAATTGTTGTTTCAACTTTTTACTTAATACATATGCTTGGTGACTGCGTTTTTAGCTGGGTAGAATTCTTAAATTCCTTTTTCAATGCACAAAGAGGTCTTACTTTCCGTTAAGTCCACATATCAATGAGCTACAAAATCATTGCCATGTGTTCAATAAAATTGTAGTGACTAATAAGATGCCCGATGAATAGAGAAAGAATGTTTTAGTACCTATTTATAAACTAAGGGTCCGTTTGGTTCGGGGTAAAATATATTTCAACGCGGTGAAAAGTAATATGGTGAAATACGTCTTCACCTATTTAAAGTTAAATTTTTTTCTCAATTCTTGTTTAAAGTTTCATAATTATAGGGTGTGCACTTATTCACAATGTCAACCCAACAAAAATTTAATTTTAAAGAGGTGAAGACGTATTTCACCATATTACTTTTCACCGCGTTGAAACATATTTTACCCCGAACCAAACGGACCCTAAAGGAGATATATAATGTAATGTTATACCAATTATCATGGTATTAAATTAGTGAGTCATACTATGAAAGTGATAGAACATAAGACTGTGATTGGAATTAGCAAGATTAGATAATTAATTTGGGTTTATGACAGAGAGGTCGGCAATGGAAGCTATCTATTTATTGAAGAGATTAATGGGGGACGGTATATAGAGAAAAAAAGGATCTTTATATGGTTTTTATAAATTTGGAGAAGACGTATAATTGAATACTTAGAGATATAATATGGTGGGTTTTACATAAAAAAAGTATATTGATATGATTAAGGATATGTATGATGGGGCCATGGTTATAGTAAGAAAACAAGTGGAGATAGTAATAAATTTCTAATTAAGTCCTTATCTTTTTCTCTTGTTTTGGATAAATTGACCGGATAAATACAAATGTGTTGTCGCGGTGTATGTCATTTGCAAATAATATTTGTTTTAGTAAATAAAAATAAGGCCAGTATTAATATTAGATTGTGAGTGTGTAGTGTAACTCTAAAAACAAGAGAGTTTAATATAAGTAGGACTAAACATAATATATGAAGTGCAATTTTTGTAGTAGTATTGAAAACAAATGAGAATGTGGTTTAAGTGTCAAGATATACCTAAAAGTGATCATTTTTTTTTATTTAGGTCTGGTCATCCAAAGAGAGATATTAGTGATGATGTTATTTATATGAGTAAAATAGGTTGACTCAAGTAGAGAAGTGACATCGACGTATACATTTGAACTTAAAAGGGAAAATCTATAGGACAACCAACGTAGTTGTCATGTTATATGAGATGGAGTTTTGGACGATCAAGAAACAAAATGTGCAAAAAATAGGTAAGATCGAGTTGAGGATGTTAAGATGGTTGTGTGATAAAACTAGAAAGGATAAAATTAAAAATGAACATATTTGTTAAATGGTTAAAGTAGCTCCGATAGAATATAATTGAGAGAAAATTAAATTAGTTGATTTGGACATGACAAACGTAGACTAATAGATTCCCGTGCAAGGAAGAGTGATTTAGTTAGTATTGATGGTAACACTAGGGGCAGAGGTAGGTCTAAGTTGGCTTGGTGGAATGTAGTAAAAAGGGTGCTGTTAAAGGCACCCCATTTTTATCTCCCTAACACCATTCAAAAAGTCAAAACGTATTTAGTAATGGCACCCACAAGTAACATCATTTCCAAAGTTCAAAAAATAATAGTCAGACCCACGATAAAATTTTAAAGTTTACTTTTCATCCCACACAACACATAAAACTATTTTTTCAACCCCTTTAACATAACTTATCTTTACCACCACCACCACTGCATTATAACCGGTAAAAAATGGCCGCCTACGCACATTCGGTGGATCATCACAGGATGTACATCTTACATTCAGTGGCTTTTCACCGGTTGTCCACAAATTAAAAGGAATTTTTAGTTTTTACACTTGTTGGCTTTTGATGGTAGAGAGTTTATACGGTGACTTCCCATTGTGTGTGTGTGGGGTTTGTGCGGGGACTTCCAACTGTTGGTAGAGGGTTTACACGATGATTTTCCATTGTGTGAGGAGGTTTTATACGACGACTACACACCGTGGGTAAGGGGTTTATATGGTGACTTTCCACAGGGGTATTTCCAGTGACAACCCACCAAATGTGCAGAAGCAACCATTTTTGACGGGTTTACGATTTTTGGTGTTTAGTTTGGGTATATTAGGCTTTAGTTTTTCATTTTTAGTTGTTTGAAGTCGAAGACTTATTTAGTATCATTTATAATGACTGTGATGCTAGAGACTAAACCTACCCGTGGAGCCACTCGTCCAACGGTGTCTCATTGGTTAGTTGGATGACGGTAAAGCGATCATTTCGGATAAACACCGGTGTCAATATGTCAATATGGACGTTTGCCACCTTTTGTTAGGTTTCCCATACAATGTTCATGGCAGGCACTAAGGGCAACTGTACTTGTTGAACCTGATGAGTGACTTGAGACCGCTTCCGTCTCGTAATATTACATTCCCAAAGGCCCTCACTCCTCGCTTGAGCTTAGGAGTCCGGTGTCTGTGTTGCACTAGTCAACTCCATATTTACTTAAAGGTTTCTGAAAAGGAGGAATCCCGGGGGGTTTCAATAATTATCACAATTAAAAATGTTTAATTTCCTTTTTGAACAAATAGATGCGGAAGCGTTGAATACAAGTGATGGTTCAACAAACAAACAAGGCCAGGTTTTAATATCTTAAGAAAACAAATTAAAACATAATAATTCAAGTCCTAGAAATTTGCCTAAGTCATGATTAACAATTATATCCAAAGTTAGGCGAAATCAAATTAATGCAAGTGACAAGAATTACACAATTTTACCCAATATTTAATTTAAGTCCCAAATTAAATGAGTGTGAGAATTAAACCGAATTTTATCTTGAAATTATCCTAAGCATGAGTTCTAAATTTTGTGCAAGATAAAATTAAACAATGTCACACTACACCGCGATGTACGAGGAAAAACCCACTAACGGGAAAAAACCTCGGGACGGCCCTAGCCTCAAATCCACTAAAAATGGTATTACAAAATACAAGACAAAAGACTTACTTCCTAAACTCGAACCCTCTCAAGCCGTGATGCTTATTCTTGTATCGACCTCCAATTAGCGGATAACCAACGGAGCTCCACCGCGATCTCGGACTCCCTCCGATCGGGCAATTAGGCACACCGTCACCCAAGCTTGGAGCCTTTCTCCAAGTGAGTAAAACCGCAACAAATGTCTTCTTCTTTGTGATGGGAAATAGAAGCAAACCCGAAACGTCTCCTTTTTAATTTCGGTAGAGAAACACCGGTGCCAAAAACTCCAAGTAAAGATATGAATATAGAGAACTTGGATAAAACAACTATTGGGTGTAAACTAGAGTGTGTAGAATTTTTCTTCAAAAATGACACTCTAAACATGATCTTTTTCCTTAAATAAATTTTCTCTCAAAACACTCTCTAGGAGTTTGTTGGTATGAAAAAGATAAATTAGAAAAAGAGATTCCCGTTCATAAATAAGTCTGAAAAAAATTGGTTGAAAACCAAGTGGAGAAGTGGGGAAAAACTGCCAAAAAACTGCTCAAAACTGTTCCCGCCTGGCATTCTCGTTCGAACGACTTTGACTGTCGTTCGAACGAGGTTTCTAACGAGCGACCAGCCTGGGCTCGTTAGAACCTCGTTAGATACCTCGTTAGAACGAGAAAGTCGTTCGAACGACTTATCTAACGACTGACCAGTTTGGTTGGAAAGCAGTCTCGTTCGAACGAAGTTTGGTTCGAACGAAAAATCTCGTTCGAACGAAATTTCGAACGAGTTTCAGAAATTTTTGTTAAATTCTATTTTGGCCCAGAAACATTTATATATATTAATATAAGGTTCTTTTTAAATTATTTCTGAAATAAACATGGCTTTTATTAAACCTAACACCCAACTAAACATTGTTCCAAGCTCCGATATCAATATAATTACATTCATACCTTGGGAGCATGGAACCTTAGATGATGACGTAGAAACGAGGCACGCAAATCGGCATTTTGATGAAGCTTTAAATTCTTTGCCGCTACGTCTTCAACATACACTTCATAGGCTTGTGAATATTACAATAAATACTATCCTATGAATAAATGTTTTTGTCCGGAATTGAGCCAAAACTATATATGGACTAAATTGGAAATTTGTGTCCTTACAAATCTCCCCCTTTGGCTATTCCGGGACAAAAATCAAACAAAAATCCTAAAGGGCCGTCAAGCTCTACTAGACTCAAAACATACCCCGCCCAATCTTGACTCAACCCAAGGATCAAATGCTTTGCCATAGAAAGATGCCACTTTAGAATAATTCCTGCACATTTAAGCAAACTCATCAAATGCATAGGGAATATCAAAATATTAAATGCAATTAATTACTCCCCCTAAATTAATTCTCCCTTTAAACACATGACCTACTTAGAAAGACGTCTCCCCCTAAGATAAATCTCCCCCAAACGAAGATACGATAATAATAGGATTAGATACCATTTCTCCCCCTATCATCATTCTCCCCCTTTTTGTTCGGGAATAGTCAAAGAATAAAGAACTAATAAACAACATGTGGAAGCTTAAAGTGAAACGACATGAAAGCATATGGGCAATAAAAAACAAGGCAAAGACAAACAAATATCATATATATATATACTAGAAATATATCAATGAAGCACTTGCATATATATATAGATATAAACACACACATGACACAAAATACAATAAGTTTGCACACTCGTATGGCAAAAATGTGTCATATGGAAACGGAAGTGTAGGGGTGTGTACTAGTAACAATTAAATTTAGACCCAAACACTTAAGAAACGTTCACGGAGTTCTCATTTGATTGCAAACTTCATCACAGTTAAATATAACCTCATATGACAATATAAAGATTGAACTCAATGAACAAACATACACAATGCATACAAGCCTAGCATGATGATGATTCTACAAACCAAATAGAGTCATGACATTTAAAGACAACTAGGATAAACGGACATTGTGCAAACCGTTGATATACCATCCAATTCTCCCTCAATGAGCATATATATTCTTTTGTTTTTGAATGAATATAACAAACAAACATAGGCCTTGGCAATTGCTTTCTTTTAAATGCCAAATATTCTGTTTTTAGGCCTTTGGATCACATATTTCTTTTAGATCCAATCAACGGTGGCTTACTATCGCAAAGGATTTAATTCATCCTTTCGGAGCCCTTCCCCGTGCATATATATTAATTTATCATGTTGTCATTTTTCGCACAAATCTCACATGCAACGGATTTTGACATGCACTAGTCCTCCTAGGTCATAGATATGTAGATGACTAGATTGATAGGAGAACACCTCAAAAAGCTCAAATATAACATGTGACATTAAAATTTCAAAAGAGCTCGTGCATGTGTGAATAGAGGCATATAGAAATAGAATCCATTTAAACAATACAAAAACCAACTACTCCATATAAAACGGTAAAGAACATTTTAAGGATTGAAAATCTAAACCAAAAGTTCTAGCCACATGGGAGCGTAAAAGATGGGATTCAAACACAAGTATATGCCACATAAAGTGTGTCAAACTAAAATACACACATAAAAAATCTTTTTGAGTTTTTTAAACATTTTAATCAAAAATAAAGATATATACTCAAAAGACTAAACAAAAATCATTTGTATTTTTCATTAAGCTTAAAAGAAAAAAAAATAAAACACAAATGATAAACAAAAATCTTTTTATATTTTTCAGTTAAGTCAACCACAAAATATAATACAAAAAGATAAACAAGTCATAATTTCTAGCATGATATATGAAATAAGGCAATGACTAGAAAATGACTAAACAAGCATACATTTAGCATATGAATATAGCATGAAGTACAAACGCTAAAGTATGCAAACACTAACACATTCATCCTTTAGATTTAGCAAGGGAGGAAGCATGTGAAGGTAAATGAGAATCAAAATCCCTATTTTGTAAGGCAACCAAGTCGGATTTCCTAACCCAAATCAATGAAGAATTACTATCTTGGGGTGTAGAAACATTAGCTATCGTGGTTACTTTACTATGGGATTTTCTAGGAATTCGTTTAAGATCTAAACAAAATTTCCTAAGATGACCTTGTCGACCACAAAGTGTACAAGTAAGAATATGTCGAAAAGATTTATCTAAGGAGTGATCATTAAATGCATTCCTAGAAGATTCTTTTAAAACATTGGTTTTGACTTTAGGGTTAAAATTATTACAAGAATTGAAGCCTAAACCAAAAGTGTCATTTTTAATTTGGACCGTTCCTAACATTTTATCTAGTTTTGCCGAACGACACTCCAAATCAAATTTGACATTACTAGAATCTTTTAATTTATTTTCCAATTCAACAATGTTAGATTCTAGTAAAGAATTACGCTCTTCAAAAGCAAGAAGCTCCTTTTTCAAGGATTCCATTAAACCCCTAAGACTATCTCTCTCGCCTTCTACATATTCAAGCTTCTCTTGAAGAGTCCTCACATGTGTCCTAAGGTCTTCTATTAAGGCACTTTCATCAATGACCTTGACACTCTCTCTTAAACTCGCTTCTAACTTCAAATTAGCTCTTTTTAATTTAATAGATTCTTTATATAATTCATGAAAAGCATTTTGAAGTTCACTCATATCAACCTCATTTTCATTTTCACTCTCTTCTTCTTTTTCACTCTCACTATCATAAAAAATAAGAGAATCATGTACAATGACCTTGGAAGTGGCATGTGCTATAATTTCATCATCCGATGAGTTCTCATTATCACTCACATGTGCCATAAAAGCCACAAAATTTTTCTTAGTGGGGGATTCGGGCTTCTCTTCCTTATCACTATCACTAAGGGTCGCATTATATGAAATGGGTCGTTTACCCTCTTTCCTTAGTTTAGTGGGGCACTCAAAAGCCCTATGGCCATAACCTTCACAACCAAAACATTTATTAGACTCGTCCCTATCAATATTTTCATTACTAGGTTTAGGGATCTTATCCGCTTTAGAAATCTTCTCGTTTTTATCATGTTTAGAAGATTCAAATTTCTTAAAATCATTTTTAACTTTATCTTTGTTGAATTTAAGAAATTTTCTAAATTTACGAGCAAACAAAGCCATATCTTCCGAGTCACTATCACTATCGCTCTCTACTACTTGTTTAACCTCTTTGCGGGCTTTTAAAGCAACGCCCTTTTCAATTGTCTTTTCAGTTTTAGAGGGAAACATATCTAGTTCATAGGTTTGTAAATCACCTACAAGCTCTTCTAATTTCGTAGAGGCTAAAGTGGGTAAAGAATTTAAAACGGTCACCTTTGGAATAAATCTATCGGGTAGGGACCTTAAAATTTTCTTTACTACACGGTCGTCAGATATTTTCTCTCCCAAGTTAAAGGATGAATTAACAATATCAGAAAGTCTAGCATAAAATTTATCAAATGTTTCTTTTTCATCCATTTTGATAGTTTCAAATTGAGTAGTGAGGTTTTGGAGTTTAGAAGCTTTAACGACACTTGTTCCTTCATGAGTTAATTGTAAAATATCCCAAGCTTCTTTAGCGGTTTCACACGTCATAATACGTCGGAATTCATCCGGTGTGACAGCGCTAAACAAGGCATTTAAACCTCGGGAATTAAAGTTTGCTAGCTTAAACTCATTTTCAGTCCATCTATCAACGGGTTTGGGAACATGTACATTTTCAATTAAATGTGTTGGTGGGGTCCAACCGTTAACAACAGACATCCAAACACGTTCATCGATAGATTTAAGTGCCGATTTCGTTCGCGCTTTCCAATACGCGTAGTTTGAACCATCAAAAATAGGAAATTTTGAAAATGGGGAAAAATCCATATTTAGCCAAAAAGTAACGGATCTTTAACGAAATAATTTATCATTTTTGGCTCTGATACCAATTTGAAAAGGAGGAATCCCGGGGGGTTTCAATAATTATCACAATTAAAAATGTTTAATTTCCTTTTTGAACAAATAGATGCGGAAGCGTTGAATACAAGTGATGGTTCAACAAACAAACAAGGCCAGGTTTTAATATCTTAAGAAAACAAATTAAAACATAATAATTCAAGTCCTAGAAATTTGCCTAAGTCATGATTAACAATTATATCCAAAGTTAGGCGAAATCAAATTAATGCAAGTGACAAGAATTACACAATTTTACCCAATATTTAATTTAAGTCCCAAATTAAATGAGTGTGAGAATTAAACCGAATTTTATCTTGAAATTATCCTAAGCATGAGTTCTAAATTTTGTGCAAGATAAAATTAAACAATGTCACACTACACCGCGATGTACGAGGAAAAACCCACTAACGGGAAAAAACCTCGGGACGGCCCTAGCCTCAAATTCACTAAAAATGGTATTACAAAATACAAGACAAAAGACTTACTTCCTAAACTCGAACCCTCTCAAGCCGTGATGCTTATTCTTGTATCGACCTCCAATTAGCGGATAACCAACGGAGCTCCACCGCGGTCTCGGACTCCCTCCGATCGGGCAATTAGGCACACCGTCACCCAAGCTTGGAGCCTTTCTCCAAGTGAGTAAAACCGCAACAAATGTCTTCTTCTTTGTGATGGGAAATAGAAGCAA
Organism: Sambucus nigra; assembly: GCA_949130495.1. Lineage (NCBI taxonomy): Eukaryota > Viridiplantae > Streptophyta > Magnoliopsida > Dipsacales > Adoxaceae > Sambucus > Sambucus nigra. The sequence continues at coordinate 157,276,722 of OX422210.1, read as the reverse complement.
ACCCGAAACGTCTCCTTTTTAATTTCGGTAGAGAAACACCGGTGCCAAAAACTCCAAGTAAAGATATGAATATAGAGAACTTGGATAAAACAACTATTGGGTGTAAACTAGAGTGTGTAGAATTTTTCTTCAAAAATGACACTCTAAACATGATCTTTTTCCTTAAATAAATTTTCTCTCAAAACACTCTCTAGGAGTTTGTTTGGTATGAAAAAGATAAGTTAGAAAAAGAGATTCCCGTTCATAAATAAGTCTGAAAAAAATTGGTTGAAAACCAAGTGGAGAAGTGGGGAAAAACTGCCAAAAAACTGCTCAAAACTGTTCCCGCCTGGCATTCTCGTTCGAACGACTTTGACTGTCGTTCGAACGAGGTTTCTAACGAGCGACCAGCCTGGGCTCGTTAGAACCTTGTTAGATACCTCGTTAGAACGAGAAAGTCGTTCGAACGACTTATCTAACGACTGACCAGTTTGGTTGGAAAGTAGTCTCGTTCGAACGAAGTTTGGTTCGAACGAAAAATCTCGTTCGAACGAAATTTCGAACGAGTTTCAGAAATTTTTGTTAAATTCTATTTTGGCCCAGAAACATTTATATATATTAATATAAGGTTCTTTTTAAATTATTTCTGAAATAAACATGGCTTTTATTAAACCTAACACCCAACTAAACATTGTTCCAAGCTCCTATATCAATATAATTACATTCATACCTTGGGAGCATGGAACCTTAGATGATGACGTAGAAACGAGGCACGCAAATCGGCATTTTGATGAAGCTTTAAATTCTTTGCCGCTACGTCTTCAACATACACTTCATAGGCTTGTGAATATTACAATAAATACTATCCTATGAATAAATGTTTTTGTCCGGAATTGAGCCAAAACTATATATGGAGTCAATTGGAAATTTGTGTCCTTACAGTTTCTTAGGTACCCCATATCCTTCTTCATTCTACCCGGACGTGTGTTCCTCGCACCACGGGCACTTGCCTCTCTGCGACATACACCACGCCATTGACTATTCCCGAAGCCTCCCATTATCGATTTTCCGACGGAGCACGAGGAGCTCCAAAGACAGGTCACTTATGAAGCATCGACACTCTCGAGAAGGTAGCGAATCCAATTTGACGAGTGTCCTTTTTTGGACATGCGTTTATTTTTTTGGACACGTTTTTGGACACACTGGGGACGCGTATTTGGACACGTTGGGGGTAGTTTTTAGTATTATGGAAACTTAAAATGGGTAAAATGTTTAGTATTTTAAAACATTGATTGGAAAACATTAAAAATAAAAATAAGAGATGCAAATTAGTAACGAAATGAGAGGGCTTCTCAAAAGAAAACCCCCACCTCATCGAACCTAACCTTTCGAACAAAAAACCCTATACCGAACCGAACACCCTAACTCAAGTTTGCCTATAAGTTTATACACAAATTGTTTCAGTTTCTAATTCTGATTTTATTACGTTTTATTTATTTATTTTTGTTGTATATCTTATTTTATCTGTCCGAATCTGTGTATATCTGATTTATGTATTAGTTTTCTGAATTATCTTTTTAATATCATCTAATTATGTTTCTATGGACCAAGTTGTTTTATTTTCTCGTTTACCAGATGGGAAGGGGCCTGACTTACGGTTTATATTTAAAAAATATATATTATACGTTTCCCTAGCGTATCATATCTCCTTCCTACATTTGAAAAAAATCGCGTTTCACGTATCCTGAATCTTGTCGTATCCTGTATCACGTATTGAATAGGTGCTTCATAGCAGGTCACCGAGCTTTGCAAGTAGGGACTAGTTCGGGAGAACATGTCTTCGTGTGCCGTGCCCACTTTATTGACGTCAAAGGATGGTGGTTGGAGGATGCGTGGTATCCTTTCCCAGTTACACGGGTCTATGATTTTTTCCCAGTTGGATGTCACCAGCGGGTGCCATAAGATTTGGATTAAACTGGTGGACGGGTGGAAGTTTGACTTCAAAATGAAGGATGGTTTATTTGAGTGGACGGTCATGCCTTTTGGACTGTCCATTGCATCTTCGATGCAAAAGGAGCACTTCCATCCGAATAGCTAACCATTGTTAAGGAAGACATCGTAACCTCTTTTATATTTTGAAGGAGATGATTGAATTTTCTTTAGCATTGGCAAAATATATATATATATATTATATATTATATAGATGGAGGGAAGCCAATTTCTAGCAATGAGAGGTGCAATTATGCTGGGCAACTCAGAACTTGTCTGTCTTCTTTGGTGCTCTTTTGTTTTGGAGTCTCTCTTGCTCTCTCCACCTGGTATCTCCTCCACCCCTATTTATTCTTTCGGTTCCCTTTACCAATACAAAAGACATGAAAGGACTAGGAATGAAGTACTGGCATCATAGTATATCATATTATACTACAAAATTGACAGTGTAAATAACAAAAAGTTTGTTTTGTAGTTTATAACACCTTCTGCTATGAAGAATGTATCCGTCAAAACACTCATGGCACCTGCACTATAAATCACAGCACAGCACCAGTGCCGTATTTTGCTGAATTGCCGCACTCATACCCTGCATTCTGTCCTACGCGTGTTCCATAGGCCTTCCACGCCCAGTTTTTGGAATCTCCATTTTCCTGAAAAGCAATTTCTTATTTCTAGTATAAATAATTTTGGCCGAAGAACATGTTTGTATTAGCGCATATATTTATAGAATTTATGTTCATAAGGATCTAACAGAGTACAAAGTTTTACGCTGGCTGTTTGTTGCCTAATGCAACCCCCCTTTTATCCGGGCTTGGGATCGACAATGTATAAAATAAAATATAAGAAATTAAGCATGCCACATATTTGAATGGAAAATATGATTTATGTAACTGACACCAAATAATAGGAAAAAAGCTTTGTGGAGTTGTGTTGAATTGATGAATTGATAAAAAAAAATAAAATAAAGAGAGGAAAAAAAGAGTTGAGTTGAATGGAACAAGTTTTATGACACCCTCCATCTCATTTTAACAGTCACTAGTGAAAGTAATTTTTTTAAAGAATATACTAATTTAGTTGTGATCTGTGGTAAAGATCAAAGCTTGTTGACTATTTTTGAAATTTTGTACATTGATATTCAGAAGCGTCTGAGATGCTTTAGAAAGCAAAGTGCGACTCTTATTTGAGGAGTGAGCAGCTCTCTTTGTAACTGCTAACTACCATATTATCCTCTCAAAATCTTTCAGTAATGACCATTCGTTTGGAAATTTTCTGGTTTTCATTATTTGTAACTCATTGTCTCCTGCAACCCCTCATAAAAGACTAATGCTTGGTTTTAGTGGAGTTGCTACAGTAATTGGTTTAACTTTTTTTTAAGGACAGAATATTAAGATATAGAATGGAGGGGATATAATAAAAGGAGAATAAGGAGTCCTCCAAGTAACAGAAAAAATAAAGAAAACAGCTCTTCAAACTCCCGAAAAACAACACCGAAAGGCACAATGTATATTTATTGTATTCACCATATTCGATTTGTGTTCCTTCACCACCAATTATCAGGATTTTTTTGATTCTTGGCCGGGCTCTATATTTATCGCCTTGTCAATCATTTTTTAGTGCCGTCTTAGTATAGTTAAGCTTACTTACAAATGTAGTGATTTAATTTATTTCTTATGCTTTGGTCTCTCTCTCTCTCTCTCTCTCTCTCACACACACACACACGTGCACGCGCCTGTGGGCTCAAATTTGTCATTTCTTTAATGTATAATTTCCCGTCATCATTCTTGTCTCTGTGAATGTATCATCTTTTGCATGCGTAGTTCACTAAGCAGCAATTTAAGCTTCACATGCTCAATATTAGTTCTAAATTTGCATGTCTGATAATTAGTGTTACTATTCGATCTTCATTTTATGATTTAACTCTTAACACAAGGTGTTGTTCTTTCACTTATGGTATAATAATGTATTAAGGACTTTCAAATTTCAATACTAATGCAGAACATCACGATGATCACCATTCACATGATCACACTCATGATCCTGGGGTTTCTTCTGTCAGCGTAGTTTTAGAAGGGAGCTTAGATCTTGAGAAGGTTGGTTTTCTGATTTTTCCATGCATCAAAGAGATGGGAATCATTTTTTCTTAATTCTGATTGTTATTTTGTTTGAAAAATATAAAACACTGTTTGTAATGTCTAACAAGCTGTACTGATTCATTCTTAAGGCTAACATGTGGTTGGGTACGTTGTTGATGGAACGAAGTGACGACATATATCGGATGAAAGGCATTCTGTGTGTCGAGGGAATGGACGAAAGATTCGTCTTCCAGGTAATTGGACCCGTTCTAAATTGCCACTAATTTAGCTAATTTATTATAGTAATCATGTTTTGACTGTTAAAGACCTGGTCTGGTTATTTAAAATTAACCAATCAAAGTCAAGGACTATGATGTGAAACGCACATGAACACACACTAATAAAAATAATAATCAAACTATATTTTCTCTCAAATCATCTCTCAAATCTCATTAATAAATAAATTGATTACAAGAGATGGCCAAAGACCTTATTTATAGATAATCCTAAACTTAGAGGGCGAGACTCCTATTTAAGCTAGGAAACTAAATAGCCTAATTAAAATGGGTAACTAATAATCTAGTAATTATCTCTAATAGTAATACTAATAATAATTTATATAATAACCTACGCGTCTCGACACGCGATACGCGACACGTGATTCTTCCAAAAACTCGACACACTAGGATAAGTATAATATATAATATATATATTAATGAAATGAAACATATTTTTCCATAAAATACATTATTAGAGCATTTGTAACATGATATCAAGAAAATGGACCGTACAACTTTAACAATAAAAATCATAAATAACATAGAATCACCATCACAAATTCAATACATGGTAATGCGTCGGAGTGCGCACATAATACGTGTTTCGACACGACACGCGACTCGTGACTTCCGGAAGAGTGTCCGTGCTTCATAGATAATAACTAATATTTATCTACTCACAATAAAATACTAAAAATAAACATGAAATTAAATAGGCCTGACGCGGGCAACTTCCCACGCGCATGTCACTCCACCCCTTCTTTGAAAAGCTCATTCGAAGCGTTATAGCTTTGAACGTTGAAGATGCCAGACAAGTAATGCCCTTCCTTTCTTTGAAAAGGTGAACCACGCACCGTAGGGGAGATTTGTAAAAGTCCGTGCCACATCCACAAATACTTCAAATATTTTGGTCATTTTTTATATTTTATTGGGGGTGAAAAAGAAATTTTCAGAAAATTTTGGGGCCCAAATAAAATATTTTTCAACATTTTAAAAATTACTGACTGTCCAAATTTTTTAATCCCTCCAAAAATTAATTTTTAGACCAATAACCTCCAAGCCAAGTGGTTTGTCTCTTAAAAATGGGCCAAAGTCAAACAAACTCAACTTGGGCAACCCGTAGTCTTGAGAAGCCTTTTGACCTACTCTTGCATTTAAAAACCCCAAACTCATTAAAGAAACCCTAGCTCCCATTTCTTTTGCACGAGTCCTAGCAGCCCCACCATTAAACTCAACCACTTTAGGCTCCAATAGGAGCGCTGATAGTTTTTCGACCGTAATCCGACACTGGAGAGAAGGGCCGATGCCCGGAGAAGGACCCAGGAGGTCGGGATTGACGGGTTCATGGGCGGAGCCAGGGGGTGGCTTGGGGGGGTCCCAGCCCGCCCCCAAAAAAAATAAAATAAAAAATTGTAGTGTTAATTTATTAAAAAAAAAAAAAGTGTTAAAATATAAATTCAGCCCGCCCAAAATATAAATTCAGCGCACCCGTAATAGGATTTTTGGTGATTTTTCTCAAAATAATTTAAATAACCTCAAAAAAATTCGGCTCGAGGGCTCCCGCCCCCGAACCCCCGGATATCACCCTTAAGGAAATCTCGTCCTGACAGGAATTCCTGGCTCCACGGTGGGACGGGTTGTGCTTGATGAGTGTTGGCGACAAGTAAATGATCTTAGACAGGCTGGAATGGAGAGCATTTGGAGGCAGAACTGATCGGAAATCAGATCCAAGCCAGAGATGGGCGGATACGGGTCGGAGAGGGTCAGATCTGGTCGGGTAGCCTTCGGGAGTTAGTGGATGGTCTTCCTCATGCCAGTTTTTCTCCGGATGGGCTGCGGTAAGATCGTTCTGGCCGGAAAACTCTGTTGTTGGCGCCAGACAGGGGGATTTGACAATCGGTATTTGGCCAAAACTTCGGTAGTGATTTTGGGCCTTGGATTTGGGTGGAAAATGCACCGACAAGGGCCGGATGGTTGTGGAAGTGGTCGGTGGAGCAGTGTTTTTTCAAGCTTTAAACGCCTCGTGGGTAGCTAAAATCCCGCCTCGTGGGTAGCTAAAATCCCGCCTCTTTGAACTGTTGCACTCGCTGGATGGATTCTTACCGCCGCTCTACCTTGAGAATCAATATTTGTTCATTCAATTTTTTTAATTGGACCAAGAAATCATATCCAATCACTACTGGTGGTGGCTCGACTGTGTTGATCATCGCCAAGTACACGTCGTACGTTAGGTTGTCTTGAGCTCTTGCCATAGCTCGTGACCTTGATACACATACTATTGACACACACTTGTGTGAAAATCTGGAACGAACGCATCTCTGATACCAATTTGATATGAAACGCAACGGAATTTACACACACTTGAACACACACGAATAAAATAATAATCAAACCATATTTTCTCTCAAATCATCTCTCAAATCTCATTAATAAATAAGTTGATTACAAGAGATGGCCAAAGGCTCCTAACTAATCTTTGGGAGCAAGACTCCTAATTGAACTTGGAAACTAAATAACCCAATTTGGGAGCAAGACTCCTAATTGAACTTGGAAACTAAATAACCCAATTAAAATAGGTAACTAATAATCTTATTATTATCTCTAATAATAATACTAATAATAATTTATATAATAACTAATATTTATCTACTCATAATAAAATACTAAAAATAAAAATGTTAGAAATTAAATATGTCCCACGCACATATCAGACCAGGTTTCTGTATTTTAGTATATAGATTCACGATTAATCTTTTTGAAGAGCTTTAAGCCATTTGCACGCAATGCATTCACCTGCACATGTTTAAATACAATTGCGGAAGTATAATTGTAGTACTTCAAAGTTGCTAGAGAACAAATGTGTTTTTTTTCCTTCAAAATTGACGAAGGTATAACAAATCCATTGAGATCCGTACACCATATACTTGCTTTTTCTATAGTCTGCTGAATGAATGAAGACTTGTGTACTAAAAATGTACTTCATTGCAATTAGCACTATATAATTGTTTTAACCATTACCAATAGCAAAGCCAAGACTTTTTTAAGGGTGGAAATAATCTTTCTCCTAATAATGATGAAAAAATATACTTATTAGTTATTATTTTCGTATGAATTACAATTATAAGATTTTATATTAGAGATATTGCTTATCAAAAAAAATAATAGAGATATTGTAATAAAATGCAGTTTTTGATATAACTCAGTGTTCTAAAAGGCGAGTCTAGGCTCCACTTAGGCACACCTCGGCTTGGGAAAGACACCCCACCTACGCCTTATTCTTGGTATAAGACTTGAGGCGCACTTTTTTTTTGGGGAAAAAAACGCTTTAGTGAAACGTATTGCCCTTTTAAAGACTTTTTTTTACAAATCGAACCAATAACTCGTCCAAAACAATCAAGGAGACAAACCTTATCCCAAACTTCTTTGCCTCTTGCCCAAAAACCGAATTTTGACTAAAAGTTTATTTGTTTCATTTGAAAGGTGAAAAATACATTTCTTATATTGAATCGTTTTGTATTGATTATTGATTATTGATTATTGAATGATTATTGATATTGATTATTGAATGATGAAAAATACATTTTGTATATTGCTTATTAAATGTTGAGAAATACATTTTGTATATTGATTATGGAGTATGCATATGAGAAAGATGGCTACCAAATGTACGAGTATATTTTCAAAATTCAAGGTATATATTATTTTATTATATTACTAGCCTCAGAATAATTAAAATAATAAAAAAAGGGAAAAACCTTTTTTACGCTTAGGCTTCGCCTATGCACGCCTAGACTCCTAAGGCTTGGCTTGAGGATTGACCTTTACGCATCAACCATGCCTCGCGCCTTTTAGAACCTTGATATAACTTACTAATGTATATATTTGGACAGATTTAGTGATAAAAGACTAGTATGATTAACTAATTTTGTTGCCACTGTTGATTTTATATACCTATATGTAATAATTACTTTTAAAAACTAAAATAGTTTATACTTGTTATTAAATTGGACCCTAACTTTATTTTTGCTGAAAAATATTTAGTGGCATTTGCACAGAGGCCTTAACCCTATGGGAAACAAGGGTGTTTGCGCATATGAGATGACTTCTAAATTCTTCGTAACTGATCTTTTGGAGAATCCTACAATTACTTCTTGTTAAATGTAAATAGTTTCCCTTATTTTCTTTTATTTTTTTGCTGCAGAGGAAATATAAAAAAACGCCCAACAGAACAATAGACTCTAGTGTGACAAACACCTATAACATCAGCCCATTTCAAGCTTCCAAAATGGGATTTTAATATCTGTGTAGAGTAAACATTACATGTGCATGTAAAATAGTAAAACCGTCAAAATGGGATTTAAGTTTAAGATATCTATCAATCTATCTATCTATCTGTAATGAATTTATTGCCAACCTTCATTCGTAATATCAAGTTGTTCTATTGTTAATGTAAACTTATGATATGTGAGGAAGGGGGTGCTATAATGTTTCTGCAAATATTACAGCAAATATTACAGATATAAAAGCAAATAGCTTTGCATAGTATAAATTTAGTGATTAAAAGATACGGGGCAAGTCCAGAAGAAAAATAGACTAGCAGGTAGAATGATGGACCGTCTTGGGTCTAGCAATGCATCTTCTGATGTTCAATTAACAACCTTTGGACTTCTAGTTCGGCTAAATTAAGTTTCATCTACCCCATGTTTATTATGCTTACTTCAATTATACGCAAGAGCTTGGATAGCTTTATATATACTAGTGAAAGACTTCCCTTAGGACTTTCTCATTGCTTTACAAATATTTTTATTATCTGGGCAGATGGTGTTTATTACTTATTTGATCTTATTTATGCGAACTTATCCATTAATTACTGTGCTATCTTTTGAAGTCAAGGGCTCTATTGGTTGGGTTGGTGATCTGTTTCTAATATTTGTGTTTTTGTCTGTGTAATAGGGTGTTCATGACATATTCCAAGGTTCACCCGATCGGCTGTGGCAACCAAACGAACCAAAAACAAACAAGATAGTGTTCATTGGGAAAAACTTGGATAGAGAGGAAATAGAGAAGGGCTTTAAGGCCTGTTTACTGTGATACTGTTTAGCAAAATTATGGACTCCTTGCAATTATCTTAAGGTTGATAAACCATAATGACTTCAGTAGTAGTAATACATTCTAGGACTCGCAAGGAATTATATGAATACAACAATTTTTTTTTTTTTTTTTTTTTTTTTTAAGGAAATTTGAATTGGTAATATGCATTTGGAAACTTTTGTTGTGGTATAAAGAAAACAACAAACCCTTGGACGTCGGTAAAGTTGTCAAACCATGCCAATTACTCTTTGATCTCTCGCTCTCTCTCTCTACTTTGGTTGCGCTTCTCCAAATATATATTTGACGACTTTGTTGGGGAAATATTTTCGTTTCAATGGAGTAGCATACTGAGGCTCAACAGTAGCACTGGCAAAATTATGGGTTGGGCCTAATTTGGGCGGGTCAAATATGGGCTGGGCTAAATGTGGGTTGGGCCAAATATGGACTGGGTTAAATGTGGGCTGGGCCAAATATGGGCGGACCAAATATGGGTTGGACCAACCCATTATTTTTTTACTAAATTAAGTATTACAATTCGAGGTATATTTAAAAAAAACTCATATTTTACTCATAACTTTTTAAAATGAGTATTATATTTGATTTGTATCTTTTAAAATTGGGCTCCATATTTGATTTCTTGCTTTGAAATATGGGCCCCATATTTAACTCATAGCTTTGAAATATGGGCCCCATATTTAACTCACAACTTTTAAATATGGGCCCCATCTTTAAATGCTTGGGCTAATATGGACTGTTTTGTTATTTGGGCCACATTTTGCCACTACTACTCAACAGGCATGTGGGGACACTATTGGGGAAGTACACTGATGAGATATAATGTCTCAGTAGAGAGATATAGTTGGTTTTCCAGTTATCCTCTCTCTCTCTCTCTCTCTCTCTCTCTCTCTCTCTCACACACAGTAGAGATATCGTGCTGGAGATATAGTTGGTTTTCCAGATATAGTGGGGACATTATTGGGAAAGTACAACGAATTTTTATGATGGTTGGCTCAACCTTCCAATTTTCCAGGGGCCTCAAGCCATTAAATGTGTCGACTAATTCTTCAGCATGATCACTTGGACCTTGGGAGGTTCTACACACGAAATCAGCTGCTCCTCTTCCATTACCAACATGGTATACAAATCAATGTAAAGGAATTATGATTTGAGTGATTGGGCGTATCTATTAGAAGGCTTTCTCTTTCCCTCAACAGAGTAGGCAAACTCTTTCCACAACTCCTGGCTTTTAAAGATTACGTAATCTTGATTCGAGTAGGCGCCTTTGAAAATCACTTGGTTCATTTCCTTCCAAATTTCCCAACAAAGGATTGCGAAAAAGTCATGTCTATCGAGATTTTCAACCACATTGCTCTTTTTTAATAAAGTCCATTATGCGATTCTGGAAATTTTCTCCTTTTGTATTTCAATGTGGAGTGGGGATTGAGCCCATACCTTAGCTGACAGGGCATGAGATCAGCATGCTCTGTTGTTTCGCAGCCAAGAGTGCAATATGGGAAATGATTTTTTTTTAAAATTTTTTTCTTCGCGAGTAAATAGTTCACAGCAAGGCTTTCTGAGCACGTTCTCCACAAAACCACTTTTATTTTGGGTGGGACACTCCTTCGGATACACTTCCGTAGGGCCCCCCAAAAGCTTTTGGTTTAAAGAAGCGCATATCTGGTCTTAACAGAATAGGTGCCTTGCATGAAACAAAATTACCTTGTCTGGTTGGCTGTTGGAAAACAACTGGAGAGGATATAGAATTCATAGAATAGGGTGCACAATAATGCATAGTTTTTCTAGGTTCCACGAGTCGGTCTGATCTGATGGTGTCTGAGTTGGCTATTCCTCTTGAGGTTTGGTCTATTTTCCATCCATAAGTATTAAATTTGAACTCTTGACCAAATCGGCATTGTGTTGAACTCAATATCCCTTGTTCTCTTTAATTCTGAGCCAAGAACTTCAAAATCATGTTATGACTCACTATGGTCCATGGTGAGCCATCAAAGATATTCGTATCCTCCTCTAGAGTGAAACTGAAGGAGTAAAGATTTCTCTATGTGTTTTGGCGATATTAAAAGGTAACCTTGTTTTCCATGCTCCTTGTATGATGTTTCAGACCCGACCTTCTCCCTTCTTTTTTTAATCAAGAATCTTTGAACACATACCCCACCCCCTCTCTTGTAATCAAGAACCTTTGAACACATTTACCAATGAGTACAAATTATCCCGCATGTGCCTCTGAAAAGGAGTTTTTGAGTCTGGTGGAATGTGGCCATGATTGGTCTGTGGTTCACGGTTCAAGGAGACCTCATTTGAAATATCAGTGAGTTGTAGTGTTTGGTAGGATTTTGGTGATTGGTAGGTGGGGTTATATAATGACATGTCAAAGATTTGATAAAGTGATGGGTGGGGTTAGTTTTTGGAATAATATTTGGCACATTTGGTTCGAGTTTTGGATAGGGAACGAAAATCCTCGATGAAGCTAGAATTTATTTTCATTATTTGGTTCAAACATGAATTTTCTTTTTCCGACATCTAAAATTCCTTTCCCATATTTTGTTGTCAAGGAATAAATATTATTCAACTAAAATACCTTTCTACTCGATTTGAGTTATTTGATTTGAGTGTGTGTCTGAGTACGGTTGGTTGTGTGAATATGCGTGTCTGGGTTGAGAATGCGTGTTTGTGTGAATGCATTGTGAGTGTGTGTGTGTGTGTGTGAGAGAGAGAGAGAGAGAGAGAGAGGGTGGGTGTGAGAGAAGGTATTTTCGTCTCACCACAAAAGTAAGCTAAAATTTCTCTGAATACATTATTCCCCTCATTTTAGCGGGGAAAAAGAGAAGTCCAATTTGTTGGAATTTCTAAATTTCAGGAATTCTAAGTTCTCTCAAATTTTCAATCAAATATTGTAATTCTAGATGATGAGAAATCTAAATTCTAGGAATCTTAAATTCCCTTTTCAAATCTTAAAACAAACGAGCTATAGAGGTAATAAACGGGAGGTGAGGTATATGTGATGCGAGTTGAAGTAGAAAAAAGAAAAGGGATATCGCAACTACATGCTAGATTTATAGAGTTTAGAGGGTTTAAAGAATGGGTTGGGAAATGAGAAAGTGAGGACAATGATAACTATGACAATGATCTGAAAAAGGAAAAATGATGGTAGGGATGGGGGTGAAACAAGAATGAATACTAAAAGAAACTTGCATGAGAGAGAGAGAGAGAGAAAGAGAGATAATTGCTTCACTCGTAGTAAAAAATCATGAAAATACCTTAACTGCTCTACTTTGTTTTTTATCTAATGATTATATCATATCGAACTGACGGATGGATTTTTTTTACAGGTGTGAATATGATTCTTAATGTTATTTTGGTCTTTAGTTCTTTACATCCCCCCCTCTCTCTCTCTCTCACCCATATGTGCAAGAGAGTTCGAAACTAGGGGCAAAGTCAAGATTTACATTAGCCAACCCTACGATCATTTCGAGAATCAAAATCATCTACTATCAAATTGTAAGGACAAATTTTGTCATTGTGTCATGTTTGTAATATATATATTGAAAATTTGTAATATTAAAATTGCTTGAGTCATAAGTTAAGGTGTTTTAGTTTGTACCTTCAAGCCTATGAAATAAAGACACAAAGCGGCCGAGTAAAGTGACATCAAATTCATGCTAAGTGTTGCTTTCAACCTTGGGATTTCAATAAAGGTATAAAGCATTATTATGTTTTCTTGCTTTGGGTGTTTAAATTTTATTGAGGTTATTTTTCAAAAATAATTTTTTACATAAATAATTTTATCGTGTCGATCCACGTTCAGTGTGTTTAATCGTGAGGGTAGTTTCATTACCCGACCTCCCATGTTTGATGGTTTAAACTATCCCTATTGAAATGCCCAAATGAGATTTTTCCTGAGATCTATCGATGAGAACGTTTGGAACTCGGTGGAGTAAGGGTGGTCTCCTCTTTTAGAAGGTGGCTTGCCGAAAGCGTACTCCCTGTGGATTATGCCTAAAAGATGGATCGAATTTTTAATTACAAGGGTGTGGACGCTATGTTTTGTATTGTCACTGTTGAAGAGTTTAGATCTATTATGACTTATGAGAGCACGAAAGATGCTTGAGATATTTTGAAATCCACACCTGAGGGTACGATGAATACCGTTATTCTAAGTTAAAAAATCTGACAACGAAATTTGAGACAATTAGAATGGAAGAACATGAGTCGCTTGATGCGTTTTATGCTAAATTGTCGGATATTGTCAATTCCTCGTTTAACTTAGGTGAACCTATCCCCGAGCCGAAAGTGGTTAGAAAAATCTTAAGGTTGTTGCCCGAAAGATTTAATGCCAAAGTCACGAACCTAGATGCTCTTGGCGTGTTGATACTCTTTGAGTCCAAGAACTTGTAGGTGATCTCCAAACCCATGAGATGAAGATATATTCCCCCATTAACAAAGAAAGGAAAGACAATAGTTTGGCTTTGAAAACTCGTAAGGAGGACATGTCAGATTCCGAGAGTGAGGGTGAGTTAAAACCCGAAGACATTGCCAGGTTTGCGAAAACTTTCATTAATTTTCTTAAGCTTAGAGAAGAGAAGAATTTAATAAGAAATCCAAGAACTTTAACAATGACAGTTATAGGAAGAAAATGGATAACCCTAAGAAGGTGGATGACCGATGCAAGTGTTATGAATGTCAAGGGTTTGAGCATCATGCTTTTGAGGGTCTCACTAAACTAAGGAAGGAAGGTAAGAAGCATAAAGCTTACTATGCAACCCTTAGTTTTAGTGAGTCGGAAGAGGAAACTAATTCTCCCGTGGAGCGTAACTACACTGCTTTAATGGCTAGTCATGCAAGCCTAAATGAAAAATCTTCCGACGATGAAGATAATTATGTGCATGATAGTTCTGAGGTCCAATCTTTAATTCCCATGTTTGTATTGAGGGGGAAGAAGAGGAGAGTGGTGATGAGGAGGAGAATGACCTTCAATTTGCCTTTCGTGAGTTATATACCAAGTCTTTGAAGTTGAAAAAGACAAACTTGAAATTAGAGGAAATAATGATAAATCAATTGAGGATTAAGGGCACTTGAGAAGAATCTTAGGGATAAGGTCACATATGTTGAGGGGGAGAGATATAAAATTTTAGGAATGGATGCTAATATGGGAGGGGTCCTTAAAATTTGATGACTCTAAACTTTCTCTTGAGTCTAGAATTTTGGATTTAGAAGATGAATTAAAATACCTAAGGAATGCCAAATTTGATTTCGAATCTAGGTCGAAAAAGTTGAAAAAAATTTAAGGAACCGTCCAAATAAAAATAACAAGGTAGGTCTAGGATACAATGACCCAAAGGCTTCGACTCCTAAATCCACGAGCAAGATTGTGAGAGAGTCAACCGTTTCCAAGGACATTCCCAAAGGTCATCTCAAGGGTAATTTTCCACGTGTTTACACATGCACACACTGTGGTAGGAAATGCCACCTTAGGAGATTATTTTTGATCGTAGAAAAGGTCACGTGAAGTCTAAATCTCGTGTAACGATGGTTCCAAGAACCCAAAGTGCAAAATCATCATCTATTTGGTTGCGAAAATCTGATTTGGAGGCACTTAATGATTTTTGCATGCTTTCATACAATTCATCACATGCTATATCTTATGAGTGATTGTGTTGCATCTTTTCCATACACTAGTCTTGCACTTCATGTTATATGTTATAACTATTGCTATGGTGTTTGCATCCTTTGTACTTTGGTTTTTTATTTTTTTTAGTCTATATGAAAATTAAAAAAAAGATTTTATTTTTTTTCGAGTAATTTTTTTCTTCTGAAAAATTTACGATAAACTCAAAAAGATTTTTTTTTCTTTTCTATAGTAGTTTTACACATTTTGTGTGGCATATTGGTGTGTTTGAATACCATTATTTCCCCGTGGCTAGGACATTAGAGTATGGCTTAAGATGCTTTGGATTGTTTCTTAATCATGTTTTGTCATGGAGTTGTTCTTATTTGGATTTGCTTAATGGATTAATCTAAACATAAGCATTCACACACATTTTCATGAGCTCTTTTAGAATTTAATATCTATTTATGTATGAGTTAAGTGATGCGTTCTCCTACCAATCTTGTCAAATACATATCTTTATATCTAGGTTATTTGTGCGTTTAAGAACCATTGCTGTGAGGATGCTCTTAGGTATAAAAATTAAGAGTGTGCAATGGAAAGGGTTATGAAGAGAGTAAATCTCATTTGCATGCTAGGCCACCATTGGCAAGAGCCTGTGAAAAAGAAAAGAAAAAATATTAGCCACGACCAAAATTTAGATATTGATTATCAAAAGTGATATCTTCAATTGAATATTTATAATTTTTGAGGGTGTGTTTAATTGAAGATCAATGGGTTTTCGCAAGTTTGTCCTAGTTCACCATTAGTGTTTGATGCTATTAGTTTGAGAATCATCAATATTTTCTAGGCTTGTGTGCATTTAGTCCGTTTGTCCATTTTGAGTTCACTTTATTTGTCACAAGAGGATAAATCTAAGTTTGATAAATTAAGACAATCAAATAGAACTCCTTGGACTATCTTGAGTGTTTAGGACATATTTCTTTTGCTTCTAGTTCACACCCCTACACTTCATACCACATTGTTTTAAATACACATTTATGCCATACGAGTGTGACAAACTTATTTTTGTGTGTCGTGGGTGGTAATACACACACACACACACACACACACACACACACACACACACATATATATATATAGGAAAATGATCAAGTGAGGTCCCAGTTTGAGGACCCCGAATGAGGACCATTTTTTTAAATAGTAAAAAATATATTTTAGGGCTGATTTTTTTTTTTATGATTTTTAAACATTTCAATAGCACCATAAAAAAATAATCAGCTCAAAATGATTTTTTTTGCTATTTAAAAAAAATCAGTCAAACTTTATCAGTTTTTAAGTTGTTAAAAACTGACAAAGTTTGACCGATTTTTTAAAATAGTAAAAAAAAATCATTTTGACATGATTTTTTTTATATGGCCATACTGAAATGTTTAAAAACTATATAAAAAAAATTAGCTCATTTTTTTTTTTTTTACTATTTTATCAAAATTGGTTCGCGCCAGCGGTATACAAATAGAGGTCCTCATGAGATCCTCTCTCTCTCTCTCTATTTATATATATATATATATATATCTATACTGTCATGTTATATGTGTGTTTATATATGTATATATGGTATTTAGTTAGGTATTTGGATGCATTTAATCCATATTTGTCATTGTACCATCTTTTGGATTATTTGTAATTATGTTGTCGTTTGTTTATTGTTGTTGGTTTCCTTCAAATTTCATGATAAGATTGTTTTATATATGCTCATTTGTTTCATATTATACACTTTAACCGTTCTTTATTCCCCAAGAAAAAGGGGGAGAAACTAACATTAAGGGGGATGGTTTTTCATATGCGGGGAATTTTTGGCTAACACTGTTATATATTTCATATTCTCTTTACATTGAAAGATGTGTTAAGTGTGCAATTTTATGCTTCGATGCAGTGAAGTTTCACAAGAGAAAATCTTCACAAGAGATAGGTTAGATGATGCCTTGTTTGCTTTTTTTTTTCCCTTTTGGGATTGGGCGTTAGAGCTTGACAACCTAGTTTTTTATTTTTGGTTTTGTCACGGAATAGCCAAATGGAGAGATTTGTAAGGATAAATTTTATCATTGTGCTTGGTTTGTAATATATATTGAAAATTTATAATATTGACTTTATTCCGCTTGGACAAAATCGTTTGAGTCATAGGTTAGGGTGTTTCAGTTTGTATCTTTAAGACTATATAATGAAGACACAAAGCGACTGAGTAAAGAGATATCAAATTCATGTCGAGTGTTCGTCTTGAACCTTGGGATTTCAAGAAAGGTATGAAGAATTATTATGTTGATCCCTGTTTTTTTTCTTTGGGCGTTTAAATTTTATTGAGGTTATTTTTCAAAAAGAATTTTTTAGAGAAATATTTTTTTGGTTTTAAAGCGGTTCTAACGGGCTTGGGTTTTCATTCTAACAAGATCAATATCTTTGTTCAAACGAGTTTAGTTTCTTGTTCAAATGAGGTTAAAGTTTCACTCGAATGAGCTTCTAACGACCTTCAAAAGAGGACATTCTGCCTAAACTTTTCAATTGCGATTAGAAGTTCGCTTGTAGATCATTCTAACGAGTTTGGTGGCTTTTTTCGAATGACCTTGTTTCGTTCGAACAAGAAGCCGATTTCGTTCGAATGACTTGCCTCATTTTACATGCATTCATTTTTCATGATTTTTAAAATTAAATAGGGCACAATAGTTCATTTTTACCAAAAGGGTTTCGAAAGCAGTTTTACACAGAGAAAACCCCGTTTGCACCATGTTTATGATCTCGTTTACACCTTCTTTATGATATCTATGAATTAATATAATATTCTGGTTTGAGATCTCATGTTTTGGGACCTAAGAGTTGTTTACTCTTCATATGTTCTAGTATCGTTTGGCACGGTAGATTCCGTGCTGCTACGTGATGGATTCTAGTAAGAGATCGATGGATATCGAGACGCTGAAGGACTGCGTTGTGAAGTCGTAGGTAGATTCATGCGGTTGCTGTGAAGAAGGTTCAAGAAGTGAAGATTATACCAGGTTTAAAGGAAGTCGAGTCAGTGAGTAAGACTGTCTGTCATTATTGTTTAAAATACTATATCACACTGGACTTTGCATAGGTTAGGTCACTCTAGGTTTTTCCAATTGTGAGTTTTACTCGTGTATCGGGGCATTGCGTGTTTGCTTATTTACTCTTTTTATTTTATTCTTACATGATCACCTAGATGAATGTTTAGGCAAGATAAAATTGGAGTAGTGATTACACGATAATTGTTTAACGTTTGTTCAATCCGTGCTTGAAATTAAAATTGGTGTATTTTCTCACTCGCTTAATTAATCAAATTAAAACTTGATATTTAGTGATCCAATCCTATAGACACGCACTTGTACATTTTCACAAATCCAAATCATTATCATCTGCAAGTATTCTTTGTATGGTGAGTATCATGAAATCTTAATTAAAGTCATTTCCATCTTGTTGAAAAGAGTTGTTTTGATAAGCTTCATAGCTAAAAATGCTCGTTCGATCGATGCCAAGGAAATAAGTGTAGAATCGCTACAGCGAAAATATTGGGACTTATCGAATAAAATCCAATTTAAATTATTCCCAAATTTTAGTTAAACCCTAAAACATGCATCTAGATGATTTATCCAATAAAATAAAGCATGCAGGATAAAACAAACAATTTCTAGAAAAATCCCCCAAGGGGGCAAAACCTTTTTATTTTCACTATAATTTGTAAAGAACGGTTTACACGGATTACAATGAAAACAAGAGTGACATACGAAATACCCACAAGCGTCGATTTCGATGTCTCGGCTAAAATCTCCCGTAGGAACTCCAGGTGGTCAGCAATGAAGAAGAGAAATGGCTTCTTCACAAGTTGTGAACTTTATAAGGACTCCCTCCACAATAGCACGCAACTGTCGGTTGTAGAGTTCTCCCCACAAAGGTAAATTTCAACAAAGTTGGATCTAGGGTTTCAAAACAATTCACTAAAGGATTGGGATGCTTTGTGAATTGAAAACAAAAGGTTTAAAACCTAAAAGAAGAAGATAAAAATCGTTTCTGCAATAGCAGTTTCGTAACAGCTCAAAAACGCAGGTCTTCTTATGAAAAACGAACTTGGAGACTCCTATTTATAAAAAACTTAAGGCGACACGTCGTTCGAATGTTGTTGGATGTCGCTCGAACGAGATTTTATGTCGTTTGAACGATAAGAGCATGTCGCTCGAATGAAAAAACATGACACGTGGAAAATGTCGTTTGAACGACAAAAGCAGGTCGTTCGAACGACCTATCAAATGAGATTTCACGCGAACCTGTAGAAAATTTTGATATGAATGCGTGGCCGCCAGTTTCGTATTTTTCTGATTTTTTATGAATTAGTTATGGCTATTCTACAGAAAGGTGTCCGAGAACAAAATATTTGGAAAAATATTTGATAAAAATATCCCAAGACTTTAAGTGAAATGCTAAGGAATTAAAGCACAACCTTACCAAACTTAACCTCGCGGAGGTTTGAATTGTTAAGATCTTGATATTCGGATCCGTCTTTGATGCTTCAATGTTCTTGAATGCTCTTCGATGGTGTAGTGGTATACGACATACTAAATTAATAACGAACTTATAAAATAACGTCCTTACAAATCTCCCCCCATGTCTATGCCAGTACAAAATAAAAACTCCGAATTATCAAATCAAAGTGACTATACAAATCTAATATCCCCCATGAACCCAAAAATGGAAAATACTAAAATTTGCAAGTCTTCAAATTTTCTTCAAAAATCTTCAAGTTCAAATCTTCAAACCTTTAAGCTTTTCTCATCAGGGTGTGCAACATATGATCATCACTTTGGTACCTACACACATGCGATAAAGCAAATACCTTCGTGACGCATCGAGTTTGAAATGATATAAGAATAAATAAATCAATATAATCAAATCTCCCCCATAATGCAAACTCCCCCATAAAATCATAATTCGTTCATGTCCCCAAATAGTCAGATAAGAAGAAACAAACTAAACATGGAGTGTCACGATAAAAGTGCATAGCAAATGTGAATCAAACTACGCGCATGCAAAGGAGTATCTCAAAAATATTCACAAACTATTTTTGATTTTTCAATTTTTCGTACAAAAATAATGTTACAAAAATCACACCATGGATTTAACTAAAACAACCAAGTCATGGAAATAGAATGAATGGATGTGAACACATTCGATAGGTAATAAAACTCAATGAAGCATATGTGCATGATGCATACGTGTATTCCTATGAATGAACATCAAAATCATCCTTAGGTGTAAAGTTGTAGAATTCAGATGATATCGACTAAATCAAATCAACAAATCAAAGCCTAAGTGATTTTCACACCAATAACGTCCAAAACAATTTAGTGCCGTTTCGAGAACTTTTCAAAGGACGTGCAAACCCATTGATTACTTTCCAACCAAACTCCCTCATATAAAAAATGCAATTTTTTTTATATCTAATGAGATACTAAATTCGTTAGGAAGATTTTGAGTTCATTTATTAGGAGTATCCGATATTCATCGTGCACATATGTCATGTTTGTATGCATTGATTTTCCTATCGAATTTGCTCACACACGTTCATTTACGCTATCATCGACTTGGTTGTTTTTGTGTTCATTCATGGTGTGTTTCTTTGTTTGTATATTGTTTGAAAAATTTTGAAAAATTCAAAAATAGAAGTTTCTTTCCTTGTGACACCCCGGCCTTGCTTGTTTGAGTTCTTCTTATCATTTGTCTATTTGGGGACATCATAAAAAGGGGGAGAAAGAATTATCCGATTATGGGGGAGTATTTGAGTTTTGAGTGTTTATCATAAATTGGTATATATGTTTATCTCATTTCAAACTCGATACGTCACTTGGTATTTTTCTTTATCTCATGTGTGTAGGTACGAAGATTAAAGATCAATTGATTGCACACCCTGATGAGAAAAGTTTTTGATTATTTTTGAAGACTTGAAGAGCAAACGATGAAGACTTATTCATTTGTACCTTTTCAGTTTTGGGTTCGTGGAAGGGAAGATTTGTATAGGCAATTTGATAGTTGATAATTTGAATTTTTTATGTATGTACCGACATAGACATAGGGGGAGATTTGTAAGGACATTTTTGTCCATTATCATTTTTGTATGTCGTACGCCGTTACATTGATGAAGAAATTCAAGATCGAATCAACATCAACGGATCCGAATATCAAAAGCTTCATAAATAAGGGATCAGATTTCTGGTAGACCGGACGAGTCCGTCTATTTTAAAAAAGAACCGATCCGCCCCCGGACCGGTCCGCCTCAAGTCAGACTGATCCGTTGTGTACCAGTAAACCCCGGACTGATTGCAAACCGAAGAAGCCCTATTAAAAAAAGTACCGATCCGACCTCGAATCGGTCCGGATCAGAGCGGACCGATCCGCCTGAGATAAAATCGTGCAAATCGTGTTCAGATATTTTCGGCCCAGGTTTTCTTTAGTAAACCAACTTCGGGCATTTGTTTTGTAAGACTTTCATAAATGATTTTCAGAGTCCTAAATACTCTAAGTCTTTACCTTTTTGAGTCCCAAGACTCATGTTTTGATTCACACAACTTTGCCAAACCTTTGTGAATCAGTTTGCAACCCAAGAACACATCCTTGTGTTAGTTCATACTTTTGTGGAGAAGTCCGTCCTTCTTCTTCATTGCTGCCCTACTGGAAAGGGATAGTTCCAGCCGCCGACTACAGAACCGACACCCGCGGGTATTTCTGTGTCACTGTATTTTTACTGTAATCCGTGTAACCGTTCCTTACAAAATTATAGTAAAAATAAAAGGTTTTGCCCCTTTGGGGGATTTTTCCTCACTTGTGTGTGTTTGAATGTTCTTGCTTGTTTCATCATCTTATTCAATTACACCTAGATGCATATTTAGGACTTAATTGATAAAAACTGAGTTTAATTAAATAATATCTCTATTTGAACGCTCGTGCACTCTTCTCATCTACTTAGAGAAAACCTATTGGCCCAAATTTTGGCATATTTCATCTTTTTATTGACTTAATTTTTATGCAGGCTCTTTTCAAATGGTGGCTTTCACGACATGGTTGTTATTCACTCGCAGCCCTTTCCCGGGTCGCTAATCATTTTTTCAAATTTAAACCAATTCCTCACGGACAATGGTTTTTACATGCACTACTTTTATTACTCTCGTATTAATGCACTTGGTTCATTTTAAGGACAAGATTGAGATGAAAACACTCGAACAACATGTGATAGACAAGCACAATAATCAAACAAATTCGTGCACGTGTGCAGTAAAGGACAAGTGAGTCAAACATGTAGGAAGTAATAACTAATTACTTCTCAATGACTCCAAACATTGTAAAGCACATGAATGACATGATATATTGTCTCAAAACACTATCAAATTGTCACATGGATAAATGGAATGTAATTGTGACTCGGTCATCCTAAGTGTCAATCCATAAACGGTGCAAACAAAATACAAAAGTATTTTTGGATTTTTCAAAAATTTTATCAAAATAAAATCTTTTTGTATATTCTTTTTTTCAAAATAAAATCTTTTTGTATTTTTCAAAACTTTCAAAAATTTATATAAAAAGTACACATGTCATAATACTAGGAAACAAATATATCATGAAACAAAAAACTAGCGTATGATAAACATGTAAATACAATCATCTATACGATATGGCAAAAGAAGAATCATGTGCAATAAAATGAGAATCATGATCACATAGACCATAAGCCTCTAAATCCGATTTCCTGACCCAAATTGATGTGTAGCAGAGTGTGGGGGTTTTGGGAACCGGTGTGTCTCTTTTTATGTTTTCTAGGTCCATTTAAAAGCTTGTAGTAGAAATGCCTAAGATGACCTTGCCTACCGCAATGTGTGCAAGTGTAAATCGGACGGTGAGTGTTACCTAAAGGTGGCCTTCTCCTCAGATTTCTATGTGGTGCTATCTGAATTTGCCTAGGTGGCTCTCTCCTAATGATCCTAGGAGGTTCTCTCACGATGTTCCTAGGGGGATCTTTCCTAAGAAAATTAGGTGCCTCTTTCTTAACAATCATAGGAGGCTCTCTCATACTTGTGGGAATGGGTGCAACATATTTTTAAAAACCAATCCCACCCCTCTCCTTTTTGATCTCGATGGTGCCTAAAATCTTATCAAGTTTTTGAGACCTAGACTCCAAATCAAATTTCACTTTACTTGAATCTTTCAATTTCACCTCAAGTTCACCTATTCTAGATTCAAGTACACGTCTAGAATCCTCAAACTATAAAAGTTCTTTTTCATAACTTCCATCACACCTCGAAGACTATCTCTCTCACCCTCGACGTACTCAAGCTTTACCTTCAAAATTTTCTTATGAGCCCTAAGTTCTTTAACTAAAAAATAATTATTTTTTAAGGCATACTCTTTCAAATGAACTTTCAATTTCAAATTTTCTTTCTTCATATTCAAAGATTCAGCATAAAGTTCATTGAAAGCAGTTTGCAAGTCACGCTCATCTACACTTTCACCCTCACTCACATCACCGTCACTATCATCACTAATCACACGGATGGGAAGCTATCGCCTAGAAGCATAATAGACTTCTTCTTTCGAATCACTATCACTAAGGGTAGAAACATGAAAAACTGGTTTATTCAATTTTTTCTTTAAATTTGTGGTACACTCATCTAATGCATGACCAACACCCTCACAACAAGGACACCTCTCAGATTCGTTTTCAACAGAAGATTTAAAACAAGAGTTCATGTGAATTTTCCAAATAACTTTTTCAAAAATTTGACATCGAAGATCATCAAAACCACCAAAAGCCATTTTTGTGAAAAATCAGGATCAAAACACAATAACTTAGTGCAACAGGCTCTGATACCAATTTGTAGAATCGCTACAGCGGAAATATTGCGATTTCTTTAATAAAATCCAATTTAAGTTATTTCCAAATTTTAGTTAAACCCTAAAACATGCATCTAGACGATTTATCCAATAAAATAAAGCATGCAGGATAAAACAAATAATTTCAGGAAAAATCCCCCAAAGGGGCAAAACCTTTTTATTTTCACTATAATTTGTAAAGAACGGTTTACACGGGTTACAATGAAAATAAGAGTGATATACGAAATACCCTCAGGTATCGATTTCGATGTCTCGACTGAAATCTCTAGCAGGAAATCCAGGTGGTCAGCAATGAAGAAGAGAAACGGCTTCTTCACAAGTTGTGAACTTTATAAGGACTACCTCCACAATAGCAGGCTGCTGTCGGTTGTAGAGTTCTCCCCACAAAGGTAAATTTCAACAAAGTTGAATCTAGGGTTCCAAAACAATTCACTTAAGGATTGGGATGTTTTGTGAATTGAAAACAAAAGGTTTAAAACCTAAAAGAAGAAGATAAAAATCGTTTCTGCAGTAGCAGCTTCGTAACAATTCAAAAATGCAGGTCTTCTTATGAAAAACGGAGTTGAAGACTCCTATTTATAAAAAACTTAAGGCGACGCATCGTTCGAACGAGGTTGGATGTCGCTCGAACGAGATTCTATGTCGTTTGAACGATAAGAGCATGTCAAAAAAATTGACACTCGTTTGAATGACAAAAGTAGGTTGTTCGAACGACTTATTAAATGAGATTTCACGCAAGCCTGTAGAAAATTTTGATACGAACGCGTGACTGCCAGTTTCGTATTTTTCTGATTTTTTATGAATTAGTTATGATTTTTCTACGGAAAGGTGTCCGAGACAAAATCTTTAGAAAAATATTTGATAAAAATATCCCAACACTTTAAGTGAAATGTTAAGGAATTAAAACACAACCTTACCAAACTTAACCTCGCGGAGGTTTGAATGTTGAAGATCTTGATATTCGGATCCGTCTTTGATGCTTGAATGCGCTTCGACGGTGTAGCGGATTACGACATACTAAATTGATAACGGACTTATAAAATAATGTCCTTACAATAAGAAGAGTCAGTATAAGACGAATTAATCTATCAATCAAACAATATATCTCCCTCTTCCTTATTTAACCTAATTGACTGCATAACTTAGGGATTGTGAATTTATTTTGGAAACTTGGATGATAATATTCCTCATAGTGTTTCAACAGACTCCTTATAGCATGTATATCATCTTTTGTGGAACCCTAGATAAAATTTATCAGGTTGCACATATCATGAATTTTAAATGATTTATAAACATTAGGTGGATCTAAAGACAAAGATAAGAATAATGATTCCTACTGTTCACTTAGAGAATCTACTATTTAACTCCATTATTTAAAAATTGATGTAACATTGAATATATTGACTTGATA
The DNA here is from genome assembly GCA_949130495.1 of Sambucus nigra. Classification (NCBI taxonomy): domain Eukaryota; kingdom Viridiplantae; phylum Streptophyta; class Magnoliopsida; order Dipsacales; family Adoxaceae; genus Sambucus; species Sambucus nigra. The sequence continues at coordinate 157,251,333 of OX422210.1, read as the reverse complement.
ATGAAGATGAATTTCAATATTATCGTATTTTTAACAAGAATGACATATATCCACTATTTAAGAACAACTCGTATCGAAAATCTCAGTACAAATACATAATGATTGCATTTTCTTAAAGAAAGAAGTCAAACTAGTTTATTTTAACTTCCAAAGGAGTGTTTTTGAAGTTGAGACGATATTCATAACATTTACTATGTCTTGAGATTTTGGTTAAAGTGCTTGACAAAGTATATCTATGGTTATGTAAGAACATGATTTTACACTCCTATTGTTTTTTATTTTGGCTTTATTACAGAACAAAGAGCCAATGTTGTAATTGTAAGTCATCTTTTGAGTTGTATTGAAGATCATTGAAGAACTAAGACAACACACTACATTAAAAAGTTATCAGACTTGACAATTTCAGAATATCGGAGGTTTTTTTAAGCATTTACGATTTTTTATTTCCTTATGTTTATTTTTGAATTAAAAGGAATGATGGGAACAAAACCATTGTTATAAAAGGAAAAGATTTAATTTTTTAAACTGTAAATTTTATACGAGGTTTGGATTTAGTCTACATCAAATGAGCATGTAGCTTGGAGAACATGAATGCTTACCATCGAGTCTTACATTAATCGAGCATTTATTTTGATTTCATATAGATGTTGTAGGTGAATGACCAGAACCCTATTTTGTTGCATTTGGACTTAGTTTGCCATCTGTGGTTTAGAACATCAACCGAAGCTTCTAACCTAAAACATGCTTTATTAACCTTTTAATGGTTGTGATATTAACATCTTAGGCTTTACACAAACATGCACATTTTGCTAAATCTATTTTTGTGCTTTGAGTTATTGTAGAAATCATGTTTGAAAATGTGTAAATATTTCAGACTTGAGGGCTTTACTGACTAAAACCTTGCACATGTTGAACATGGACTTTATTGCACAAGCGTGCACACAAAGTCAATTTACGAAAATGGGCATGGCTTTAATGAATACGGGAAGATTGATATTGTCATGTGGCTATATCCTAGCCAATGAGTTCTATGTCGAGTGGATGGATGAAATCACACACCACGACCCATATTATTAATGAAACTTATAATGATATTTGGCTCTAAAAATCAAAATATGAAAAGAGTTTATCTTAAACTGTTTAAGAGGTTTTTCTCCTATACTCTTTACAATTACTCATTTCTCTTCACAATTAAGAGAATTGTCTAGATTTATACTAAATCTATGACATGCGAGGACTTTAAACATAAATTTTTCTTTTGAATCCCTTAAAGCCTAGATCAATTCACATTTTTAATCATATTCAAATCAGAACTTAGATATAGAACTAAATCTAAGGAAATTAATTATCCATTGAAATGATTGCTCAAGGGGTGATGTACAAGAGAAAATGAGTGTCTTCTTAAGCTTCATGGAGCTACTAATTTGATTTTTATTCATTGGGGGAAGAGTTTTAGTGTCCAAAGGACTTCAAGTAAAAGTTGTCTAATTGTACTTTGTAAAACATTTATTTTCAAGTTAAATGAGAGAGAACATGCATCTGAGGAGTTTTTCCCATGCAGGAGTTTTTCCTTATAGATTGTTTTCATGTGATGCATTTATGGTTTGAATTGTTAGTCTCAATTAGATCATACCCCGATTCACGTCAATGAAGATGGATCATTATTGAGTAGGTAATTGGACTTGATGAGTCCAAATTGGTCCTTGTGTGTGGTTATATCAAAATTATTCCAATATTGATTTTATGAATAAAAAAACACGTCACATGTTCAATTGAAATTAATTGGTTAAAATATATCTTCTAAAAGTTTTGCAAATTCTAGGTTACTAGATCTTAAAATTAGGCATAATTTTGCCTAATTTGTGATTTTTCCTACCTACCCTAGGACATATTAGGTTAGTTGTTACACACAAATCACCCACGGTTTCATATTGGACATTGGTCAACCGACACCTAACAATAATAGACGTTATCTAACAGACGTCCAAAATAACGTTGCACATAATTTGACTGATGCCAAGAACCTTGGCAATATTAGTTAACTGATGGTAAAAATAATGTTGAAATATTGCACCAATGCCAAGACCAAACAAGTTGTACTCTTGGTGGTGTAGAATGGAAAGGACATCCAATGCTAATGCAAGTTACACATTAATTAATTTATGTATACAATATTAGTGTATATAATATTTTACACTAAGACTTGAAATTTTGAGATTTGAAATTCTATAAAAAATGATTCAAGGTCTGGTTTAGTAAGCCATACAACATGATTTTATAATGTATTCGAAATTTTAACTACGATCAATTATTTTTAGAAAATACCTTTTTATGATAGTTTTAAAAAATGACTTTAAGGCATTTAAAAAAATCACTTAAAGTATAATACTATTACTTGCATGACATATTTTTTTTATTAAATGTCATTATATATTTATCAGCGTTAAGAAAAAAAGGGCGGATTCTTTTCCCTCCATCTTAAATTAGAAACTTTTTTTTTCTATTAAAAAGTAACCTACTCTCAGAGAGTGCGCACGATCTTAATGGATTAACTTATTTAGTTAAATTCCCCAACACAACTCCAATTTTAACAAATTTTAATTCCCGGTTAAATTATGTTTGCATAAACTAAATGATTCAATGACAAAAATTAAACTAATCATGCATTCAAACACATAATTGAGGAAAAACCATTTTTCAGGGTAAAACCTACTTTAAAATTTTTTACAAGACAGTCAACTTACAGATTACTTAGACCGACTAAGTATGGCGCACAATATTCATAAAACTTCTAAAGAAAATGGCTCAGTCTAGAGTCGTCCACATTCGGCGATCCACCCTTGGTATCCATCGATCAACCTTTCTTCTTCCTTCAACAGTGATCCTTTGGGTCAAAAGTTCAGTCGTAGAGAATCCTCTCCATAAGGTGTATGCAAGATACAAAAACTTTCAAGGTTTCAAAAGTATTCACAAAATATTTAGGGATGTATACTTGTGAATCAAAAGTGTTTGGAAACTCAAAAGATGGAAAAACTTTGATAAAGATATGCAGTTTTCATCCTTTCAAGAGTCCCATGAAAAATAGGTTTAAAATAGGTATTTATAGGTCTAACACAGAATTTGAGGTGGCGTCTCGTTCGAATGAAAATTGAAGTCGTTCGAACAAGAACAACATCTCGTTAGAACGAAAACCTCAGTTCGTTCGAATGAGACTGCAATCTCGTTTGATCCAACTTCTAATGAGATTTTAATGAAGTAAGACATGCTAGGAAGAGAATTCTCATTTGAATTTCGTTTGATGCTCTGATCGAACGAGAAGCCAAAGTTGTTCTAACGAGTTAAGAACTTGTTCGAACGATATTAAACAAAAAAGTTTACTAATTTTAAATCCTTTAAAAATCCAGCCTCATTTTTTTTAAAAACACATCCCAAATATATGTATGAATAATCAAGAACTCCTAAAACACATCCCAACTATTTTTGAAAATTTTCAAATATTTCTCAAGTATAAGATTTTCAAATATAACATACCATGAATTAACACAAAACTACAGAATCATGAATGCAAAATGTAGAGGTGTGAACATATTCCATAGGTTAATCAACATAGACAATCATAGCACATGTAAAAGAAGGATTGAGATACCACTAACGAAATATCTCAAAGTCTACCTTAGGTGTAAAAATGGTGAACTCATGTGAAATTGACTTAACCTAATCAACAAATCAAGAACGTAAGTGATTTTCACACCAATGATGCCCAAAACTATGTAATATTTTTCTAGATTTATATAGTTCGTGCAAACCTATTGATCTTCAACTTAAATCCCTCAAAATCTCACACAACTAAGAATACTCTTAATTATTTTTGAAGAAATTAATGCTCATGTGTAGCTAAGCATCAATGTTAACGAATTGGTCTGGCACTTCTGTTTTTATGTGCCTGTAATCTTTTTAGGCTATTTTCATTGCAAATATCGGCTTTCAACGCAAAGACTTTTATCTATCGTAGCCCATTTCCATTGCTTAATACATAACAAATTTTTAGAAAAAAATGATTTAAATTCGGGCAATGGTTCTTACATGCACAACTTTTTATATCATTTTTTCATTTGGTTCACTTTAAAGCAAAATTGAGATGAAAACACTATGATCGACAAGCGACAGGTAAGTGAAATATTCAAATAAGCTTGTGCTCATGTGCATTAAAGGTGACTAGGAATCAAACATGTAGCAAGTAATCATCAAATCACAACTTAATGACTTCACACATTATTAAGCACATAAATGAAGTGATGTAATGTCTAAAAAATACTACTAAAAAATCACATGAAAATATGGAATGAATGGGTGATTCGGGCATCTTAAATGTTCATCCATATATGGTGATGAAAAAAATACAAAACTCTTTTTGACTTTTTCAAAAATTATATCAAGATAAAATCTTTTTTCCTTTTCACTTTTTTTTTTCTTAATAACCGAAAATCCTTTTGTATTTTTCAAAAATTTTTAGAAAAACAAAACTCTTTTTGTATTTTTCTAAAAGTATCGAAAATATAAAAGACAAATACAATTATAGAACATACTGGCAATAAGAATGTAAGATATGACCATGATAAGCACCCTATGCTAGAAACAAGTCTCAACCTCAATCATTACGGCCCATAGGAGTTCTCAAAAAGAGAGGACATCGTGAGAAATTCCTCCATCAAATTTTGTGAAGTCTTAACTAAAGACTCCACTTGCTCTTGAAATCTCTCAAAGTCTCTACGATCATGTGTGGGAGCATGTGGAGTAATACGTGTCGAAGTGCATGCAGGAACTCGTATAGGAGCATACCTAAAACTATACCTATAAGACATTCTCCCAAGATTAAAACAAAATTATCTAAGGTGACCTCTTTATTTGCAATGGGAACAAACATAATTAGGCTTGGATCCACTTTTCTCAAAATGTCTACGACAAGCTCTCCTATGTGGGTTAGGTCGCCTAGGTAGGTTAGATTGAGGGCCATAAGGATCCAACACAAAATCGATTTAAGAATTTTAGGAAACATATCAATCTCATACGTTTGAATATCTCCTCAAGTTCTTCCAACCTAAGAGTATCTAGGATTCCTAAAGAATTTAACATGGTGACCTTAGGAATAAAAAAGACATGGAATGACCTCAAAATTTTCTTAACAACTCTCATCTCAAGAATCTTCTCACTCAAATTAAAACTAAAATTAACTATGTCCAACAAAATTGCATAAAGTTCATCAAAAGACTTGGACTCTAGCATGGTAATGGTCTCAAATTGGGTGGTCAAAATTTGAAGCTTAAATGCCTTTATATCGTTAGTACCCTCGTGTGTGAGTTTGAGCTGGAGGGTATCCTAAGGTTCTTTAGACATGGTGCACGTCATGATGCGGCGAAACTCGTCAGGAGTGACGGCTCCAGAAATAGAACTTAAACCTCGAGAGTTAAAATTGTTCCATTTTAAGTCGTCCTCTATCCATTGAGAGAGAGAGATTTAGGGCCAACGACATTGTCAACAGTTATAGTGGGTGGTGTTCACCCTCTTTCACAGGGCAACCGAGCGTCTTTGATATTAGAACAGACTTCATCATATCTTTTCAGTAAACATAATTAGAATTGTAGACACCCCATTCTGTTACCCCTTAAACTCTCCTTAGGTCCCTAGCACCTTCCATCATCACCATAAACCCAGGTCATACCCCGAATACTGACTTAGACGCCATCGGGCACTCCCAGGCTCCGTTTGACCAAAAGTCAAAGTCTTTAGCTCGACCGAGACTGAATGAATCTTCAAAGGGCACTGAAACCCCTATCCAATAGTCCGTCCTGTGCATGATTTTGACCTACCATGCGAACGAACGACCCATTTTCCCCGAAACCCAATCAGAAGGCCACCGGGTGCTCCCGAGCTCCATTTGACCAAAGTCAAAGTCTTCAGCTCGAACGATATTGAATGAATCTTCGAAGGGCTTTGAAACCCTTTTCCAATGGTCCGCTCCGTGCGTGATTCCGACTTATGGTATGGATGAACGATCCGTTTTACTCCGAAAGGTCACCGGATGCTTCCAGGGCCCGGTGGACCAAAGTCAACTCCTCGAACTAGATAAAACTCTTTGGAATGTCCAAGTATATCTCTTAACCTTTCTAACGATCCACCCCATGCGTGATTCTGACATACCATCCGGACGAACGTTTCGTTTGCGTCCGACGTTTTCCCGTCCAATGGACCGATAAATGCTTACGAGCCACATTTGACCCAAAGTCAACTCTCGAACCCGGGAGCGTTCCAAAGGACTTTCGAAGGTATCTGAATTACCTTTCCAATGGTCCACCCCGTACGCTATTCGGATCAACGGTCTGCGTTATGCGGCTAATTTTCCAAAAAGGCCTGAAAGACACTACCAAACGACAGGTCCCAGACCCTGCCTATCGGCAGTGTGCCTAAACGCACCTGTCGAATGGCAGGAACAGGGCTATGTCGATCAGCAATGTCCTGGGCCTATAAAAAGGAGGCCTTGACCTCATTGCAAAGGAGGCCAAAAATCAAAAACTTATCACTCTCAGCAGATCCCGAAAAACTCTCTCGAAGTCAGTGTGATTTCTACGCCTAAATCCCTTTCCAACCTTCAATTTTCATCATCCTTTTCATCAAACTTGGTGAATTTACTACCTTCCATCATCATCCAAGTCTAAGGGTTTCTCTCCAACACTCAAGATCAAGCTCAAGATCTTCAAGAAGGTCCAATTTTCTCAACTCTCTCCTTAAATTCTCATAAATTTTTATTACTTAGTGCTTTTATTATCTCATCTCACACATCCTAATATAATTTTTTTATTTAGTATTATTGCACATCTCTTATTTTCATATAAATAAAACCCCAAAAAATAAGAAAAAGAGGGTTTGCTCATAAATTCCAAACGGGAATTCTCATACTTTTCTTACACTTTTCTCACAACTAAAACACTTTTTCTACACACACACACACACAAATAAGAGAATCCCCGGTTGGATTTATGGGATAAACCCCACCTCTCATTTTGCATGCAAACTACGTAGACTTTGATGCCTCTATAGGCTATGTAGGCGTCTCAGGATAAAACCCGAGACTCGAGTCCTATTTTTACTTTGTCTCTCATTTTCTATTGTCTCTAAATTCCACTCTCTTATACTATATATATACATATATTTGTTCTTAGGGTCGTATTATTCCATATGCGTTATCGTTCCCTCATAACGATTAACGTAAGGATAATCGCCTGAATCCTATTTTTCTAATATTTTATACCTTCCTACGGATGACTCGCTTTACCTCTTCCATGGTACAAGTCGATGATTCCTATCTCCACTATATATACACATGTACACATATTACGGGGAAAATAAAGGAAAATAACAAAAATCCATGAGAGACCGAAAGGGCGGAATGGGTGCCTAACACCTTCCCATTTCGTAACTTAGACTCCGGACCCTTCTCGAATCATTTTGGTTTCGTATGCACCAGTAAGTCTTTGGATGCTGTCCTTCGGGATGGTTTCTCCTTTTCTTTTGTTTGTTTTGAGTAAAATAGACTGACGACTCTAATCTCTCTACATCTTTCACCTCACCTCAAATGACGCCGGCTGAAGCGCTCCCTAGAGGGACGCGAGGGACCTAAAGACCCTCACTCTCACGCTGCCCCCCCTGCACGTCGAGGATCAGGATCGGGGATGGCCACAGTAGCGACTCCGCTGGGGACTTTCTTTTGAGGGCTAGACTCTATTTACATGTATGTTATGATTGCTTATATTCTCCCCCATTTTTCATGATCCCCTTTTACATGTGTATCGCATGCTTAGGCTTTCTATTCACACACTTGTAGACAATTCTCCACGTACACTTCGCACCACCTTCACCTAGGGTCACATATATCCACATGTTGCATGCATCACCCATCCATGATTGGTGTACCATTGGTACTTGTACTTTGCTCCCTGTTTGGCATAATCAAGAAATACATTCTCATAAGATACTAATAAGAGGATCATGCATGATTCACACGACATCACCAAAGAACATTGTTATTGACCAAATTTTTACCCAGTAACTGGAGGGTCACTTCGTGATGGGCGCTGGTCCGATAGGGTGCTGTTAGCCTAAGAGATATGACTCTCACCTTCCATTGGCCAAGTACCTTCGACGTATATCGAACGGTTCCCCCGCATCGTACCACTTGACCGGGAATTCGTTCACGTACGCCGAGTATATCGAATTTTCCCTCACACGTACCGTCCCCACGAGGTATATGGTGAGGCAATTTACGTACACTCAGGTATATCAAATGGCTTCTCCACACGTACCGATTGCCCGCAAGAGCAAGATATATATCGTGGAAGTCACGCCAAATGGGGGAACCCTTTTCGATTCACCCAAACAACTGCATACCCGCATATAGGTGTCAAGCCTAGGACACACATGTTATATTGTCAATTTCAACATAAAACTCTGTTGAAATTTCGGGTCGGCCAGCCGCTCGAATTCTTGCGCATTTTTAAAACGGGACCCTGTCCGTGAGCCTGGTCACAAGTCCAGCCATAGCTTTGCATATATTACAAACCCATTTTTTCCAGGCTCGGGTCCCGTCCGGCATTTCATTTTGCATTTAGGGGAATTAATACAAGTGCAAACATAATAATTATAATAATCATGCTTAGACCGTCTCCAAAGGAAAAATTCTCCTTTTTCTTTATCCAAAATCCAAAAATATTTTTTCCTTTCCTTATCAAAAATGCAAAAACATTTTTCCCTTCCTTATAAAAAATCCAAAAACATTTTGTCTTTCAATCTCGAAAAAAAACTCTTAAAAAAAAAAATTCATCCCCTTTTCTAAAAAATATATCCCATTTTACGCCTTCTCAGGTCGTTCGCAAACCCTTGGCCTGGCTCCTTATTAGCTTTGGTCTTCAGTCAAGTCACCCCAGAGTTTCGTCCATTCCCCTATTACTCCTTCTGAGTTTGGAATCCATCCACCTTCCATAGGAACATAGATCAAGTACCCGTTGTGGAGCCGGATCTGACGGTAGTTGTAGTTCAGCTTGTGTCCAAGATTGACAACCTCCAAACTGAGGTCTGAAAAATGCAACGAAACCAGGTTCCTGTTCTTGAAGAACCCGAGGCCCTATTCCCTTGGGCTATGGATCCACCTGAGCCCATCTGGGTTCCCGAAGAGTATCAGCATGCTCCACGTGTCCCTCCTGCTAATGGGCAGTCGCCTGCCCAGCTTCCTATGCTGAATCTTGCCTAGCATGGGGCTAACTTGCCTATGATCATTGATTAGAAGGAAGAAGAACTAGACAAAGTCAAAGAGGACCTCAAGATGCTCACCAAGAAGTTTGACAAATTCAAAATCTCGGGGAATTATATGGACTACACCCACATGTCTCCTTATCCTAAAGCAAGGTTACGTGAGAAATTCAAGATGCCAAATATCAAGAAATTCAGAGGAAGTGGACCCCCGATTGTTCATCTTCGAAGTTATCAATGTTCCATGACTCTACTAGGGGCTTCTAAAGAAGTGATGGCCTAATTGTTTCAGTAAACTTTGAAGGATAGTGCCCTCCGATGGTTTTTATCTCTCAAAGAGTCCAGAATTCGTAGCTAGGAGGATGTGGCTCGAGAATTCATGTCACGGTACAAATACAATGAAGATATTGAGGTCTCCCACTGTGATTTAGAGCTGCTCAAACAGAACCCTGGAGAATCAGTCAGTAACTTCATAGCCCGATGGAGGGAAAAAGTAGCAACTATGACCAATCGGCCTTCTAAGGAAGAACAAGTCAGCATAGTGAAGAAGAACTTCTTACCCCATGTCCGAGCAACGATGGTAGGATAATACTACTCTCACTAAAACAGAAGTTAACCTAAAGAAGGTATCCGGACAGTTCACCTCCAGAAAATATGATAAACCTGCCAGTGCTACAGTCTCAACCATCAATAACATCTCTTAACCAACCACATCATGGGAACCGGAAAGCCACCCAGTCCCAGTCCGTAAGGAATACACTGAGCTCTATGCTCCCCTCTCCAAAGTTTATCAAGCCTTGTTGAGCCGAAACCTTATCAAACCTTTGGATCCTCGTCCATTTCCAAATCCACTCCTGAGAAACTTCAAGGCAGATGCCCATTATGTCTTTCACTAAACAGCTGGCCATACCACTGACCAATGCCTTCACCTCCGAAACATAATCCAAGGTCTAATTGACTGGGGTACTATCGCCCCACCAGCCAATCCTAAGCCAAACACTACTCACAGCCCATTTCCAAATCATACCAATGCCATCTTTTCTACAAGAGACCCCAGAATTTGATCCCTCAACTCAAATCATACCCATATACTCTCTTAAACCTCTCCAAATTTGCCCATATTTCCTCCTACACCCTACTAGCCTCACTGATCAGGCACTATCAATCCTTACCAGAGCATGCATCGTTGTCCGTATCCGTTTTAAAAAAGGAAGTATGGAATTATCAGAAGTCTTAAACCAACTCCTAGAGTTCGGGCTGAAATTGCCCTCACAGATGATCATTGATTGCCAGAGGTTCAGTACACTATTCTTGGAAGCATGGAAATGGGACTGAGAGTTAGATAGTTAGGTAGTACCAATCAATGAAGTCAGCCCGGATGATGTGGTCCAGATTATAGCAAAATTATTCAGGCAGACCAACAAGATTTGTAATATAATTGAGTTACTTGATGCTCTGAAGCTACAGGGCGCCTGGTCCCTTCACCCTTACATATCCCCACAGAATGGGATGACCTGTATGAAGAAGTCGTCGAAGTTGTGGAATGCATTGACTTTACATGGAAAGACAAAATTATTGCCACCGGACGGGGGGAAGAATTCAGAGATTCAAATGAAGAGCAAGCTTCAGAGAAAACTGGCCCGGTAGCCGACATGTGTGGAATGATATCATTTGAAGAAATCCTCGGAAAAATAAATAAGGTAGCAGAACAACCCTAGATTGACAAGGAAATGGGATTCATATTTTTCCCTTCTTCAGTAAATTACATGACTAGATCAGGGAGGCATTACCAGATTCCAAGCTCACTACCTGCCAATGACAAAGGGATGGTCATTGAAAACTTTTTTATGCCAGAGATGACCCTCGAGGAAAGCAATATCCTAGATCAACTAAAGAAAACTCAAACTAACATCACTCTATGGGGGATTTTTATGTCTTCTCAGATGCAGAGAAACACTTTGATCAAGTTACTCACTGGACCCACAATTCATCCTTCTACCACACTAGAAGAAGCGGTAAATTTGGTCGGATCCTTGACCTCTACCCGAATGCTATCCTTTTTCGAAGAAGAAATCCCCAAGATTGGGCTAAACAACAATCATGCACTCAAAATCTCCGTCGAAGTTATGGGGAAGGTTGTACCACTCTCTTTTGTCGATAATGGATCCGCCTTGAATGTCTGCCCACTGATAAACTTCAAACGTTTAGGACTAAAAGAAGCGACCTCACTCCAACCTCCGCTGCTATGTGTGCCTATGATAATACCCATCGGGAGGTGATGGGATCCATAAAGCTCGTAATAGGGGCTGCCCATATAAACCCTATCATCGAATTCCAAGTTAGTAACATCCCAGCCAGTTTCAACCTATTGTTAGGACGACCTTGGCTCCACAGTATCAAGGGTGTGTCCTCCTTACTCCATCAAAAATCAAAGTTCTTCACCGACAGATGAGTCATTACCATCTTGGGTGACGACGATAATTCCGAGGTTGCAAGTACTAGCAGTCCTATCCTTGAGATACAACACGGGTCAAATGATATGCTCATATCAGGATTTCAAGTTGAACCTTTTATACTCCCGACAGGGGACGACTTCAAAGAAAGGGTTTGTCTAGAATACGACCCTCATGGCAACGTCAATGTGATTCAGATGTTCAGAAACATGCACGTAATGCCCGACTGGGGCTAGGACAAAGACATTAAGGGATACTTGAACCGATTGAACTAAAGAAGGCCTTCCCTCCTTGTGGTTTGGGGTATCAACCGTCAGAACACGAGCTCAGAATGATCCACTAGTCTCGACCAAAAAGAAGACTAGATCGCGTCCAGACTATCCCAGGTGACTCTTTGAATGGACGATTCATCAAAGAGGGAAAAGACTTCCCCTTTTGTAGCTTTCATGAACCACGGTATGACCATACAAACAAAAAGATAAATCCTGGAATGGAGATCTTTTTCCAAGACAGCTACCCATGGGTCAAAGATTCCTAACACCAAGTACAACCACTCATCAAAGATACTGAAGAGACTGAGGAAAGTGACTCCGAAGATTCCTTCAACTTACAGACACTGGGGCTAACACTTTACATGGTTCATTCAGGCACTACATCACCGGATCCGTCCCAACTGATTAAAGCTACTGATACACCTCTTCTCAACTGGCATGCTACACCAGTTCTACCCGCTGAAATATCCCCTAATCCCAATGCTTACCCCCTTTCTTCTTCTGTTGTTTATCCTTGTTCAAATGTAATCGAGTACTATTTTGACGAGGTTCTCAATGCTGTTTTTCCTATTAATGAAATAAACGAAGATTTTGAGTATCTTGATGTGCTTTATATTAACTGTTTGGATTCTAACCAAACTTTTGATGATGATGATTTTACAAATGAACAATTCTTAACTGATCTAAATAAGCGTTCAAGTTAATGAAGAAGAGACTGTTATTATTAACCTCGGTTCTAGTATCCAACTGCGCGAGATTAGGATAGGGACTACCCTTGACGAGCATGAGTGTGCACAACTCGAAGAATTGCTAAAGGAATTCGTGGATGTCTTCGCATGGTCCTATGATGATATGCCCGACATTGATCCTGGAATAGCTCAACATGAGATTCCCACTCTCCCAGATTATAAGCCGGTCAAACAGAAGTTGAGAAAACTCTGCACCAAATGGTCGCTCAAGGTCAAAGAAGAGGTGGTCAAACAGTTGAATGTAGGCTTCATCCGTGTGATCGAATATCCCACGTGGCTAGCCAACATAGTGCCCGTGCCAAAATCAGGAGGAAAAGTTTGGATGTGTGTAGACTATCGGGATTTGAACAAAGCCTCTCCAAAGGATGATTATCCGTTACCCAATATCGACATGATCGTAGACAACACAGTCAGTCATGCTCTCAAATCATTCGTCGATGGGTTTGTCGGATACAACCAAATCAAAATGCACCCAGACCACCAAGAAAAAACCGCATTCATCACCCAATGGGGAACGTTTTGCTACACTGTCATGCCATTTGGTCTCAAGAACGCTGGGGCTACCTACCAGAGGGCAGCCACAACCATCCTGCACGATATGATTCACAAAGAAGTTGAGGTCTATATGGATGATATGATTATCAAATCCAAGACTAGAGAGGGTCATGTTCCTGCTCTTCGAAAGTTCTTCAAATGACTGCGACAGTATCAGATGAGACTCAATCCACAGAAATGCATCTTCGGCGTTACAAAGGGAAAAATCTTGGGATTCATGGTTAGTGAGAAAGGGATAGAAGCAGACACTGCCAATCTAAAAGCCATACTTTTGATGCTACCTCCCCAAACAGAGAAAGAAGTCTGAGGTTTCTTTGAGAAATTATAATACATCAGCCGGTTCATCAACCAGCTAATCTCCATCTGCGAACCTATCTTCAAACTTCTCCAAAAGGATTCAACTAAAGTTTAGAACAAGGCATGCCAATAAGCCTTTGACCGAATCAAATAGTATCTTACCCAATCCCCGATACTCATGCCACCGCAGCCTGGTCTCCCCTAGCTCCTATACCTAACCATAATCGACACTTCAGTCGGGGCTTTGTAAGCCCAATACCTTGAAGATTCCCACAAAGAAAGATCCATCTATTATGCTAGTCACAAATTAGCTGGGTATGAGGTTAACTACACTGCTTTGAAAAAAATGTGTACCGCACTTGTCCGGGTCACCCAAAAGCGGCGCACTACATGCTCGCCTTCCCCATAAAACTTATATCCCGAATGGACCCCATCAAATACCTGCTTGAGAAACCCGCCTTGCCCAGTTGAATGGCTCGATGGTTGATGCTCCTAGCCGAGTTCGATATTATGTACGTCACACAGAAATCTATGAAAGGAAGAGCCATCTCTGACTACCTTGTTGATTCCCCCGTAAAAGAAGCTGATGTCTGGATCTTCGAATTACCAGATGAAAACATACTTTGCATTGCTCAAGAAAACCTTCGATGGTAAATGTTCTTTGACGGCGCTGCCAATAAAATGGGATATGGCATTGGCATACTTCTGATCGCCCCAGATGACTCCCACACTCCCATCGCCATCAAATTGGATTTCCCTTGCACCAATAACATGGTTGAATACGAGGCATGCACGGTAGGCCTCAAGGTTGCTCTTGATAAAGATATTCAATGCCTAGACGTCTACGGGGATTCTGCCCTCATCATCGTTTAAGTGCTCAGAAAATGGAGAGTCAAGGATGAGAAACTCCAACCCTTCCATGCCCACTTAGATGAACTAGCCTCCCAATTCCAGGATATCACCTTCCATTACCTACCCCGAGAAAAGAATAACCTAGCCGATGCCCTTGCTACCCTGGCCTCCATGGTCGATATACCCAAAGGAATAACTATGACCCCCTTCTTAGTTCAAAAGAAAGACAAACCAACCTACTGCCACCACATTAGGCTCGTCCCCACAGAAGATCCCGAACTAGCAAATTGTTGGTACCATGGTATCTGGCGCCTCTTCAAGCATGGTAGGTATCCCGAGGGTTCTAATAAGAAGGATCGAGCAACCCTCTGAAGACTAGCTGCCCAGTACATCATCTATCATAAAGCAGTACTCAAGAGGAACTTCGATGGAACTCATCTACACTGCTTCGCAGGGGCTGACATTGAAAAGATAATGCAGAAAATCCACAGTGGGGAATGCGAACCCCATATGAACGGTCACATGCTTGCCGAGAAGATCATTCGATAGGGATACTACTGGACCACCATGACTCAGGATTACACCGCCTATGTCCAGATATGCCCCAAATGCCAATAATTCTCTAACCTTCAGCATCTGCCGCCGTACGAATTATACAACATGACCTCTCCCTGGTCGTTCTCCACCTGGGGCATCAACATCATAAGGAAGGTTAAACCGAAGGATTCTAATGGGCATGAGTTCATCCTAGTTTCCATTGATTACTTCACTAAATGGGTCGAAGTGGAGTCATACGTAGTGCTGAACGCTAAGAAAGTAGCTAAATTTATCAAGAAAAACACCATCTACCGGTATGGGGTCCCGCACGAGCTAGTATCAGATAACGGGTTACATTTTAAGGCAAAAGTCACAGAGGGCGGTCAACGAGTATGGGATTCAGAGACATAAATCTTCTCCCTACCGACCTTAGACCAACAATGCAGTTGAAGCCGCCAACAAGAACCTCAAAGCCATCATCAGCAAGATGATCGAAAGATATCGGGATTGGGCTGACCGGATCGTGTACACCCTCTGGTGCTACGGAACCTCAATTAAAACCTCTACTGGAGCTACCCCTTACTCTCTAGTTTATGGCATGGAAGCAATCCTACATGTGGAGTTGGAAATACCCTTGCTACGCGTCATGCTTGAAATCAAGGTCAGTGAAGAAGACAGGGGCCAAAGCCATCTTGACGAGTTGACCCTCCTAGATGAAAGGAGATTAAAAGCACTATACCACATACAAGGGTACCATCATTGAATAGCGCGATCATTAAAAAAAAGGTCAAGGATTGTGGTGTCCGAGAGGGGGACCTAGCCCTCAAAGAAATCATAGAACCCATCTGGGACCCAAGAGGGAAATTCAAGCCCAATTGGAGCGGCCCTTACATTGTAAAGAAGATCTTGTCTGGTGGTGCTGCCATGCTCACCGACATAGATGGGGAAGAGATGGCTCATTCAGTCAACCTAGACCATCTCAAGAAATTCTACCCCTAGTTCAAAATCTCGGCGCGCTACGACTCTTCTCATCTCCCTTCTATTCTAAAAAAATAATCTCTTCATTTCCTTCTACCCAGAACTACGTGGGCTTGATCCTCTGCAAAAACCATTTTCAAACAAAATTAAAACATTTCAAAACCCCAGATGTATGTAGGCAGCTCGTACACCTTACATGAGCACGACCCTTTTCCTTTTTTATAAAATACTATTATTTTCTTATCTCCGAGAATAACAGTCAATTCCAACATATATTTGAAAAAAAGGATTATGTATGCCTTAGCGATCGGTATAGATAATTCAAAAATACAAAATTCATCAAAAGGCACAGTTGGATGATCAAAAACTTATTTATTTCACTAATAAGAAATTATGATACGGATTACATAAGAAAAGGAACAGATAACTCCTTTCCTAAAAAAAAGCCAAAATAAAATCACCCCATTTATCCCCCATTACACAATAAAATCTCCAGGAGTCCTACCCACAGCTACCAGAGGAGCCCGCTCCATCATCATCATCATCATCTGCATCCTGAGGTCCCCAAGTTTCCCCTGACTGAACAGAGTTTTGCACACACTCCATGGATCGATAAGCTTGAACTAGCTTTGAAAAGACCACAACACATCCTTCCATGGTGTCAAAAGAGACAAGCCACTTTTATCCAGTCTCCATTGCCAACATCTTGCTAACCACTCTCCTCTACAAACACTTCATATAATCCCTAGGGATATGCCAAACTCTCCCAACAGACTGAGAGGAGAGGGTCGACGGACACCGATTCTCCCACATAGAGTCAAGCTGCATGCCCATACACTCGGTCAAATCCTCTATCGAAAAGAAATTTAGTGTCCGAGGTGGCACGACCTGTGCTCAACCAAATTTGCACAGAAGCCGCATGGGAAATAGAAAGAGGTTTGTCTGAGACTAACCAGCCGTACATACGAGTATTCTCCTAGCTCCAGAACAGGCAACAACTGTCCCCACCAAGGCACTGACCAGTATAGATTCCGAGCCCCATGCTCCACAAGCCAATTCTTCCATATCTAGGCCAACGCTGAAAAAGTGACGCGAAAAGAAGTTGGGTACAATCGAAAAAGGATATTATTGAAGAGTCACCAGGCAAAGTCTTTTAGACAACCACATTAACAACATCACGGGGCTACCCCACAGGAAGTTAGAATGACCTTCTCGCCAGGCATCTGGACCGTTTAGGGTCTCCGCCAGTATCACCACCGCAGGATTATGACAGTATGACATCTATGAAGTAATGTCTGCAAGTTGTGTATCCACCCGCAGTTTCCCAGTCACCAGCAGTAATTTTGATAGTAAGCCCAGAGCAGTGGCTCCAGCATAGCCAACATCGCCTACTTCCCACAGATGTACGGACTGCAACACCTTCGGGAGGGAGATCATTCCTCTAGCACCAGTGATCTAGTCACCGAAGGCGAAATGCGAATAAGCCCAGCCAGCAAATCCCTGGGAGAACGGGAAAATTCGAGTAAAGCCGCAGCAACAGTGGGATTTACTCCTAGTATGACAGAACATTCCTCGTTGGTAGGACAAACTTCATCCAACTCAAAATGAAATACATGGTCTTTGGGGTACCAAAATTATACCGCCGCCATCAGCAGGTACCACTTAATTGGCCGATTGCACCACAAAGAGACTCGACGCATGTTGAAAGCATCATAGTCGACCTTATAAGAGCACACGCTTCCAAGGCTTCGAGGTAGTTAGCAAACTCAAATGCTACCAGGGAGAACCCTCACAAGAGACACAATCCCTGTAGAAATCGGAGGGAATCCTACCCCACAAAGTACAAAAGGCTGAAGAGGGCACAAATCAAAAGCTTTGAATTGATGGCACTGGACTTGACTTCCGATAGGCAGGACAAGGGTCTTGCTGATCGATAACCCCCTATTTTTGGAGATTTTCCTTTTTTTCCTTTTTTATCAAAATCAGAAGCCCAAAAATAAATTGATATTCTCAAGAGAATTTCAAAAATCCTTTTCCACCCTGATATAATTTCTTAAAACTTTCCTTAAAATCCCAAAAATATCTCTTTTTACGGTCTCAACAGCAAAGTAAAAATCGCATGTACATGCATTCACTCATTCATCATTAACAAAAGATAATAAAAATATCCATTTGCATTGCATATATATATTCTTCTGTGTTACATCAAATTTTGCAGGAAATAAAAGAAAAGCAAAAAACAACGGGACTCAGCCTGAACCCACAATCTATCTCTCTCTCACCTACCCTTCACCCCTCTCTACGCGCTCTCTTTCCCCTACGGCTGGACGACGCACCACCGCTACCCGAGCCAGAGGCCTCCCTGGACGAAGTGGACGGCACCAAGCAAGAAGGAACCTGGACCGCATCCCGAATATGGGCAGTCGCCGAAGATATTTAATCTCTAATGTTCCTCAGCCAAGTGGTTGACACCCGGACTTGCTATAAAGAAAAGGCAAAAATCAGTATCAAAAGAAGGATCAAAACAGAAAAGAAAGAAAGAAAAGAAAAGAAAGGTATACCGCAGGACGAAGAACCTCCTCTATCAAACCCAACTCCTCCTGATCCATCGCGTGAGGACGATGCAACATAGGCACCATCCCTCCATCAGCCCGCTGAATATTGTACGAAGGGGTGTGCAATCGCACAAAGGGGACCTCTGAGGTCGCCAGCGCTGCAGATGCCGCCGGTCCACCACCACTGTGGGAAGACGCCACTGCCCGCTCGAACCCGCAGGAGGGAAAGGCAAGGCATCATATAGGCTGGGCGCCATCAACCAGCTCGTCATAAATTCCATATAGTCATACGATGCGGATGTATCAGTGTACAACAGGTAGGACTCGCCGATCATCGCTGCGATCCTCGCACCCTCCGACAGCAGTCGCTCCCGCCTCATAAACATAGGAGGCTGCGCAGGTGGCACCACCACCTCCTCCTCAGTAATCTGCCGAACCGCCCGCTCCCCCAGATACCAGGAATGGCCGAACTCATGCGCCAGCAAATGCCTCATCTGCGCATTCACCCCGGTCTCCCCCGTATCCTGAATGGTTGTCCCCCAAGGGTAAAAGGTAACCTGAAAATTCCCAGCAGGCATAAATCAATACAAAATCAGAACATGCCAAAAACCAAGATTGAAAAGGAAAGAGTATTACCCTATCACTGGTCAGGGCATTCAAGACCTGACGCACCGCCTCCAGAGAGAGAGATCCCTTTGACTGCCGATTGGCCTTGCACCATCGATACAATCGACAGAAGTCCCCAATGGTATCGTCCTTCAGAGAAATCAGCGGGGTATTGCACCCAATCACCTCATATAACCACCTCTGCCAAAGACAAGAATTCACAATAAAAAAGGACGCATAAGGAAAATGCAAATGCATGAAAAGAAATGCCCAAAATTATAGAATTCCTCGAGGAGATAAGTGGCTCCAGTAAAAGTTTGCCGGCAGAACCGACTGAATGCGTCCAAAGAAAAGTAGAGGGTCGCCAAAGTCAGGCTCCCCCAATCATAGAGAGGGATGTTCGAAAACATCCTCAAGTACGGAAAGAACCACAAATGGACGACGTCTCCGCTCGACGCCACCATGAAGCCTCCCAGCACCAAAAAAATGAACAACCGGGCCATTTGCCTCACCTTCAACCCATCCTCCACATCAACCAAACTACTCAACAGAACATCCTTCAGCAAGGACAGCCGGATAGAATCCCCAGCCACTATCCTCCCTACGTCGCCGAGCGCCACCCTCACCGCCTCCGACCTCACCCTCAGAGAGCGATCCACCTCTATCTTCTCCCCATCTCAATCTAGCCCCAGCAGCTGCTGCACATCTATAGGAGTCACGATCATCTCCCCAAAGCCAAAATGGAAGGTGTGGGTAGTATCCCACCATCTCTCCCCCAAAACGCACAGGATTGCTGTCGAACAAGGAGTCTCATCCAGCGCAGACGCCAACCTCCCAAAACCCGCTGAAGATACTATCCAACGCACCACAGATGGAAGATGCTCCCAGACATCCTTAAGCCCCGTTGTCCCATGAGCAGGCATGTTCTTCAAAGAGATATCAGACTGTCAAAAGAAGAAAAAACCTTGTCAAATTCGAGGAAGAAAGAAAAATCACCAAAAAGAGAAGAATGCCAAAGGTCAGGTTACTTACATAACCACTAGGGTTCACCACCCTCGAGGACCGATGACACAACGGCTACCGTAGCAAGGTCCGCTCATCCGCAACCGACTCGAACACATCAAAGGAGTTCTCGCTCCCCAAAGCAAGTGGTGCCCTGGCCCTCCACTCCATGTTCTCCCAATCGTTAACGGTCAACCATTCCCTATGCGTTGCAGTGCTCACAAAGGCGGCCATTTCTTAAGAGATCGAAATGGTAGAACGATTTGCAGAGGAAAATCTCAGAAAGAAAGAAAACAAGAAGCTATGAAAAATGAGGGGAATTCACCCTCTTTATATAGGATGCCAAGTGTCATACCGATCGGCATTGACTCCCCACCCACTGATCGGCACTGCCCCCTTACCTTCCCGAGGTAGTCCAAAAGTCTGTGCTACTGCCGAATGGCACCCTCTGAACTGTGCCGACCGGCACCCCCCTTGAAATTTCGTACAAAAATTCCCAGAAAATCTTGAAAAATTCCTAAAAATCCCAGGAAAGATTTAGAACATTTTCACAAAGAAAATTTCACACTCCCTCAAGCGAAACCCCCATTTCCCCAGCGAAACTCCAGAAAGACATTTTCAAAGTCTCCAAAGGACAATCTACTTTTTCCCTAGCTCATTCCCCAGTGGAACCCAAAATCCAATCTTCATCCACTCTTAGGTCAGAATTGACCTCGGTCTTGGATCGTCACATTAGTTAAGTCAGAATTGACCTCGATCCTCGATCGTCACCTCTCTTAGGTCAGAATTGACCTCGGTCTTGGATCGTCACCTTAGTTAGGTCAGAATTGACCTCAGTCCTCGGTCATCACCTCTCTTAGGTCAGAATTGACCTCAGTCTTGGATCGTCACCATAGTTAGGTCAGAATTGACCTCGGTCCTCGGTCGTCACCTCTCTTAGGTCAAAATTGACCTCGATCTTGAATCTTCACCATAGTTAGGTCAGAGTTGACCTCGGTCCTCGATCGTCACCTCTCTTAGGTCAGAATTTACCTCGGTCTTGGATCGTCACCATAGTTAGGTCAAAATTGACCTCGATCCTCAGTCGTCACCTCTATTAGGTCAGAATTGACCTCGGTCCTCGATCGTCACCACTCTTATGTCAGAATTGACCTCGGTCTTGGATCATCACCTTAGTTAGGTCGGAATTGACCTCGGTCCTCAGTCGTCACCTCTCTTAGGTCAGAATTGACCTCGGTCTTGGATTGTCACCTTTGTTAGGTCAGAATTGGCCTCGATCCTCGATCATCACCTCTCTTAGGTCAAAATTGATCTTGGTATTACATCGTCACCTTAGTTAGGTAAGAATTTACCTCGATCCTTGGTCGTCACCTCTCTCAGGTCAGAATTGACCTCGATCATGGATCGTCACCTTAGTTAGGTCAGAATCGACCTCGGTCCTCGGTCGTCACCTCTCTTAGGTCAGAATTGACCTCAGTCTTGGATCGTCAGTTTAGTTAGGTCATAATTGACCTCGGTCCTCGGTCGTCACCACTCTTAGGTCAGAATTGACCTTGGTCTTAGATAATCACCTTAGTTAGGTCAGAATTGACCTCGGTCGTCACCTCTCTTAGGTCAAAATTGACCTCGGTCGTGGATCGTCACCTTAGTTAGGTCAGAATTGACCTCGGTCCTCGGTCGTCAACTCTCTTAGGTTAAAATTGACCTCAATCTTGGATCGTCACCTTAGTTAGGTCAGAATTGACCTCGATCCTCGGTCCTCAGTCATCACCTCTCTTAGGTCAGAATTGACCTCGGTCTTGGATCGTCACCTTAGTTAGGTTAGAATTGACCTCGATCCTCGGTCGTCACCTCGCTTAGGTCAAAATTGACCTCGATCTTGGATCATCACCTTAGTTAGGTCATAATTGACCTCGGTCCTCGATCGTCACCTTAGTTAGGTCAGAATTAACCTCGGTCCTTGGTCGTCACCTCTCTTAGGTTTGAATTGACCTCGGTCTTAGATCGTCACCTTAGTTAGGTCAAAATTGACCTCGGTCCTCGGTCATCACCACTCTTAGGTCAGAATTGACCTCGGTCTTGGATCGTCACCTTAGTTAGGTAAGAATTTACCTCGATCGTCACCTCTCTTAGGTCAGAATTGACCTCGGTCTTTGATCGTCACCTTAATTAGGTCAGAATTGACCTCGATCCTCGGTCGTCACCACTCTTAGGTCAGAATTGAACTCGGTCTTGGATCATCACCTTAGTTAGGTTAGAATGAACCTCGGTCCTCGGTCGTCACCTCTCTTAGGTTAGAATTGATCTAGGTCTTGGATCGCCACCTTAGTTAGGTCAGAATTGACCTCGATCTTCGATCGTCACCTCTCTTAGGTCAGAATTGACCTCAGTCTTGTATCATCACCATAACTAGGTCAGAATTGACCTTAGTCCTCGGTTGTCACCTCTCTTAGGTCAGAATTGACCTCAGTCTTGGATCGTCATCATAGTTAGGTCAGAATTGACATTGGTCCTCGGTCGTCACCTTTCTTAGGCTAGAATTGACCTCGGTCTTGGATCGTCACCTTAAGCTCGGGGAATCTTCTTCGACCCGCAGAATTGGTCATCTCACCTTAAGCCTGTAGAATTGGCTTCGACTCGCAGAATTAGTCATCTCACCTTAAACCCGTAGAATCAGCTCCGACCCACAGAAATGGTCACCCTCACATTAAAGCCCTAGGAATTGGCTTCGACCCACAGAATTGTTCATCTCATACTTAACCCTACAGAACTGGTTTCGACTCGTAGAATCGATCATGCCCAGCACACTCCCTTAGGTCCTCAGAATCGGCCTCGACCCTCTGAATTGGTCATCCTTCCACAAAAGCATCATGCGATGTCTATTCGACGGCTATTATTTATTCGAAACTCACCTGTCGAGGGGATCTGTAGACACCCCATTATGTTACCCCTTATACTCTCTTTCGGTCCCTAGCACCTCCCGTCATCACCAAAAACCCAGGTCATACCCCGAATACCGACCTAGACGCTATCGGGCACTTCCAGGCTCCGTTTGACCAAAAGTCAAAGTCTTCATCTCGATCGAGGATGAATGAATCTTTGAAGGTCACTGAAACCCCTCTCTAATGGTCCGTCCCATGTGCGATTTCGACCTACCATGCGGACAAACAACCCATTTTCCCTGAAACCCAATCACTGAAACCAACCGGGCGCTCTCGGGCTCCATTTGACCAAAGTCAAAGTCTTAATCTCGATCAATACTGAATGAATCTTCAAAGGGCACTCAAACCCCTTTCCAACAGTCCACTCCGTGCAGAATTTTGACTTAAGGTACGGACGAACGATCCGTTTTAC
Source organism: Sambucus nigra (assembly GCA_949130495.1). Classification (NCBI taxonomy): domain Eukaryota; kingdom Viridiplantae; phylum Streptophyta; class Magnoliopsida; order Dipsacales; family Adoxaceae; genus Sambucus; species Sambucus nigra. Next base: position 157,227,823 of record OX422210.1, on the reverse strand, counting down.
TCCGAAAGGTAACCGAATGCTTCTCGGGACCGGTTGACCAAAGTCAACTCCCCGAACCAGATCAAACTCTTTGCAATATCAAATTAAATCTCCTAACCTTTCCAACGGTTTACCCCGTGCACGATTCTGACATACCATGCGGACGAACGTTCCGTTTGCGTCCGACATTTTCCCGTCCAATGGACCGGCGGATGATTTCGGGCCACATTTGACCCAAATTCAACTCCTGAACCCGGGAGTGGTCTAAAGGACTTTTTAAGGTCTCTGAATTATCTTTCTAATGGTCTATCCCGTGCGCGATTCTGATCAACGATTTGCGTTCTGCGATCGATTTTCTAAAAAGGCCTGAAAGACACTGCCAAACGGTAGGTCCCAGACCCTGCCTATCGGCAGTGTGCCTAAACGCACATGACGAATGGTAAGAACAGGGCTATGCCGATCCGCAATGCCCTAGGCCTATTAAAAGGAGGCCTTGACCTCATTGCAAAGGAGGCCAAAAATTAAAAACTTATCACTCTCAGCAGATCCCGAAAACCTCTCTCGAAGTCAGCGTGATTTCTACACCTAAATCCCTTTCCAACCTTCACTTTTCATCATCCTTTTCATCAAACTTGGTGAATTCACTACCTTCCATCATCATCCAAGTCTAAGGGATGCTCTCCAACATTCAAGATCAAGCTCAAGATCTTCAAGAAGGTCCAAGTTTCTCAACTCTCTCCTTAAATTCTCATAAATTTGCAATATCTTGTTTTATTACTTAGAGCTTTTATTATCTCGTCTCACACATCCTAATATACTTTTTTATTTATTATTATTGCACATCTCTTATTTTCATATAAATAAAAACCCAAAAAATAAGAAAAAGAGGGTTTGCTCATAAATTCCAAACGGAAATTCTCATACTTTTCTTACACTTTTCTCACAACTAAAATTTTCTACACATATACAAATAAGAGAATCCCCGATTGGATTTATGTGATAAACCCCACCCCTCGTTTTGCATGCGAACTACGTGGACTTTGATGCCTTTATAGGCTACGTAGGCGTCTCGGGGTAAAACCCGAGACTCGAGTCCTATTTTTACTTTGTCTCTCATTTTCTATTGTCTCTAAATTCCACTCTCTTATACTATATATACGCATATATTTGTTCTTAGGGGCGTATTATTCCATATGCGTTATCGTTCCCTCATAACGATAACAGTAAGGATAATCGCCTAAATCCTATTTTCTAATATTTTTATACCTTCCTACGGATGACTCACTTTACCTCTTCCATGGTACAAGTCGATGATTCCAATCTCCACTATATATACACATGCACACATATCACGGGGAAAATAAAGGAAAATAACAAAAATCCATGAGAGACCAAAAGGGCGGAATGGGTGCCTAACGCTTTTTCATTTCGTAACTTAGCCTGCGAACCCTTCTCGGATCATTCTGGTTTCGTATGCACCAGTATGTCTTTGGATGCTGTCCTTCGGGATGGTTTCCCCTTTTCTTTTGTCTGTTTTGAGTAAAATAGACTGGCGAATCTAATCTATCTACATCTTACACCTCACCTCAAATGACGCCGGCTGAAGCGCTCCCGAGAGGGATGCGCGGGACCTAAGGATCCTCATTATCACAGTGCCCCCCTCCCCGCCCCCCCCCCCCCCCGTAGCGATGATCGAGATCGGGGATGGCCACGGGAACCATAAAAAATGGGCATTCGATTATACAAATTATCCATTAAAATCTGTCTTGTTAAAGATCAATAATTTTTCAAAAAAAATCGATTTGAAATTTTTTTTACAGAAAAAGATCACACTGTATATTTGTGTAACCGCCTCTGATACCAATTTGAGAAAGCTGGTATCTCAAAACAAAATATGAAAAAATCAGGATAACACAATATTTTAGTGTTACCTGCTCTAATTCAAATTTGAGAGTGCATGCGATCTTTTTGGATTAACTTATTTAATTAAATGCCCTAACACAACTCCAATTTTAGCAAATTTTAATTCCCGATTAAATTAAGTTTGCATAAACTAAATGATTCAATCACAGAAATTAAACTAATCATGCAATCAAACACATAAGTGAGGAAAAATTCCTTTTCACAGCAAAACCTATATTCACCATTTTAAAACGTTTTACAAGACAATTAACTTACAAATTACTTAGACCGACTAAGTATGGCACATAGTATTCACCAAACTTCTAAAGAAAATGGCTCAGCTTAGAGTCATCCACAGGCGGCGATCCACCCTCGGTATCCATCGATCAACATTTCATCTTCCTTCAACACTGATCCTTTTGGTCACAAGTTCAGTCTTAGAGAATCCTCCCCACAAGGTGTATGCAAGATACAAAAACTTTTCAGGTTTCAAAAATATTCACAAAATATTTGGGGATGTAAATTTGTGAATCAAAAGTGTTTGGAAACTCAAAAGATGGAAAATTTTTGATAAAGATATGCAATTTTCATCCTTTCAAGAGTCTCAAGAAAAATTTGTTTAAAATAGGTATTTATAGGTCTGACACAAAATTCGAGGCGACGGCTTGTTCGAATGAAAACTGAAGTCTTTCGAACGAGAATAATATCTCGTTAGAATGAAAACCTCAGTTCGTTCGAATGAGACTGCAATCTCATTTGAACCAACTTCTAACGAGGTAAGACCTGCTAGGCAGAGAATTCTTGTTCGAAGTTTGTTCAATGCTCTAATCAAATGAGAAGCCAAAGTCGTTCTAACGAGTCAAGAACTCGTTCGAACGAGATTATACATAAAAGTTTTCTAACTTTGAATACTTTAAAAATCTAGTTTCGGTTTTTCTAAAAACACATCCCAAATATAAATATAAATAATTAAGAACTCTGAAAAGATTTATACCTTCATGAGATATAGAGGAGTCTTGAACTTCGAGAAGTTGGAGTTCGGTTTAATGTGTCTATTTGTAACTGGATACGCTAAATATGCCAAAGTGCAAACAAATACAAATAAAAAGCATAAGCTAAAATATTTGCGCTTACACTTTCCTCACCCAAAATCAACCCTTCACTCCTCATTCCCACCATTACCCAAAATGGCCTCACACTTGTTTACCGCCAGGTATGTACTCTCTCTCTCTTATATACACACACACACACACACACATTTATATGAAACCCTTATTTACACTAGTTGATACAAAATAATTCGTCAACATAACAAGTTGAGTGGTCCTTTTGGGGTTGGCAGTACATTTTTAGGCTCTGCATTTTTTCATTCCACCAATCTGGATTTTTGAAGGTAACATTCGAAACTGGATATATTTTTTTCAATTTTTTCTTCCTTTTATGATATACTTTATGTTTATATTAAGATTGATTGTTGTGTCTATTTGGAATAATGTTAAAATTAGGGATTTTAAGAGCATCTTAGTTTGTAAACAAAATGTTGATCTTAATTTTTAGAGGTTGGTTGGATTAATTTTGTTGAGACAATTGGATTAAATTTAAGTATATTGACACCGTTTGATGTCAAAAGCAGATCGAAAGAGGATGGAAGGTGGGAAGTTGCCCACCTTAATTTTTGGCCAAAAAATATTAAGCATAATAATTTATGTGTTTATCCCTTTTTGTGGTTCGATTTGAGATATGAGTGGGCCATAAGTCTAACATTATTTTTCCCCTTTAATTCTTTATCGGTAGTTTTGTCTTAAATGTATGTTGTATTTTTTGCCCGCCTTATCAAAAGTTTCTGGATCCGCCCCTGGTTGAGGAGAAGTTTCATGTGAATGTGCTAGAATATTATAGTGAGTTAAGTTGAATTATATCAGTGCATGCTTTGATTTTAAATATTCAAACGTCAAATGCATAATGCAAATCGTTCTTTAAAATAGTTGTATTGAAGTTAGCTTATTACGTCATCTTGATTTGTTGGACATTATTGTCAGGAAATTCTAAGCAATTGAGTAGTCAATGTTAGTTTTAGTGATTTTGGTTTGAAATATCATTCATCAATGAAATTCATTGAATATAATTTATAACATTAATTATTATGAATTGTGTGATTCGAGAATTGTGAATTATGTTATTTGGCATGGTAATCATATTTCTACCGTTAAAAATTCTAGTCTTAATAGGTACACTTTAGAAAATGAGAACAGATATGTCGTGGATGTATATGCATAGATTATCACATGAGTACTCACAAGGGGTTGAATATTTTCTTAAAGTTGCTGAAATAACTGTTAAAAATTATGAATCTATATGATTTTCGCGTAAATCTTGGGAAATTGGCTTAAATGGAGTCTAAAAGAAATCAAAGGTAATCTATACGTGAATGGTATTGACCAAAGTTACGTATATGGATATTATATGGGGAAGTTACTCCTGATTCAAATTTCTCACATGTCAACATGGGTGACCCAATCCATTGATATAATTTGATAAACAATTTAGAAGATATTGGTTGTATGATGGAGATGATTGAGGTAGTAAATGAAGACTTTATTGGGAATCCTAAAGCATTTGAAAAGTTTCTTGAAGATGCACATATGACCTTATACAAAGGGTGTAAAAATTTACAAAGATCTTTGTACTTGTGAGTCTATTTAATTTGAAAGCAAAGAGCGGATGGTTGGATATGAGCTTTTCAAATATGATGGAATTATTTGCCCAAATATTCCTAGAAGATAATCAACTGTCTTTATCTATATAAAAGGTCTTAAAGACATTGTCCATGTTTAGAATGGGGTATGAAAAGATACGAGCCTTCCCTAATGATTGCATACTCTATAGAATAAAGTACAAAGATGCAATTGTATTCCCTACTTGTGGGACACCAAGTTATAAGTTAAAAAAGAATATAACCGAGGATAAGACGAGTTTATATGCAAATAAAATATGGTATTTTTTGCCCATTCTTAGGTTCAAAAGATTATTTCAATTTGTACAAACTACAAAGGTTTTGACATGACATGCAAATGAAAGAGTGGTTGATGGTAAGTTATGCCACCCCGCGGATTCCCCTACATGGAAGTTGGTGGATGACGAGTGGACAAAGTTTGTAAAGGAGGATATAAACCTTCTATTGGCACTTTCAGTAGATGGAATCAACCCAGACAACTCTTAATAATAAGTGTAGTTATTGTCCAGTTATGTTGGCAACCTATAATCTTGAGTCGTCATTGATCACAAAGAGAATTTTTTTGATGTTAAAAATGTTGTTATTGGGTCTGCGAAAACCTGTCAATGATATTGATGTTTACTTGGCACCATTAATTGAGGAGTGTGCATCTAAATGGATACTACCCAAATAAAAATTAATTCAAGAAAAAAAGTTTGTTAAGTTATTATTATAAAAGGGTTTAGCAATCCAAAAGTCTATGTGACAAAATATTCTACTAATTTATAGAATATCTAAAGTTTTATCTTCTTACTTATGAAAATAATTCTAAAAGATGCGAAAAGGGTAAAATCATCACTAAACTGGATATACGAAGGAAAACCTACTAACGAGAAAACCTCGTGCCAATAAGAATGATAAATTTACCACGGTAGAGTTTTAGAATTAAAATAAATAGACTTACAATCTTCGTGATAAAATATGTGTCACAAGCACTAAGGGCTACAGCTCAGTTGGTAGAGCACCTTGTTAACAAACACGCCAATATTTTTCGGGGGAGTCCATATGCTAGAACTGACTAGACACTCTTTCTGATGTGGAACAACAACAACACTGTTTATATGAACAGTAATCGAGGGTACTGTTCATATGAAAAAGGAAATTATCATTCTTCTTTGTATTTAATAAACATAAATCAAGTGCCTTTTGCATTGTTCATAAATCAGTAACCAAGGGTACTGTTCATAGAAGGAATGCAATTGGACAATCGTGATCCGATTAGCCTCTGCACCATGTGGAGTTTGTTAGAAACACCGAATTTTTCATCCAAGTTAGAGGCTCAGTTGACGAGATTGACAAAATGGATGCCCACCAGCACTAAAGTGTCATATGCACGACTGACAGTAGACTAAGGGAAGTTTGATCCAACAACCCAGTTTTAATCTCGAGCCAATGTTCATGATAAAGGACTGGGTACCATCCGTACCCAAGGTGGTCAATAGAATCTTCAGTCGCAGCAGAACCGACCTATCCTCTTATCCTGGAATATAAAATCTCTGTCAACAAATAGGGCACAAGTCTAACGAGTGTCGTATGAGGCTGTAAATAAACATAGTTAAGAACGTAGAAGAATATGAACCAGTAGAAGATTAGTATGATGAGGCAGAGATCGCAGAGTCTGATGATAGGTAATGTGTGGCGTGTGTGGTGTGGAGATTATTACTGTCCCCAAGGAAGGAAGTTGATTATCAACGACATAATATATTCAAAACTTTTTGCACAATCAACAAGAAAGTGTGGAACGTAATACTGGATAGTGAAAGTAGCGAGAATATTGTGTCCAAAGCACTAGTTAAGGCCCTACAGTTGCAGACTGAGAATTATCCATTGCCATATAGAATCAGTTAGATCAAGAAAAGATCAAAAGTTCATGTAAATGAGGTATATCTAGTTCCTTTCTCAATTAAAAAGCACAATAAAGATGAGATCATTTACGATGTCATAGACATGGATGCTTGTTATGTATTAGTGAGGAGGTCGTGGAAATATGATGTTGATGCCACCCACAAGGGTGAGGATAGAACGTACCAATTTTTGTGGCATGAAAAGAAGGTTGTCCTTATTCCAACAAATGAAAGAGAAACTGTACCTAGAGGTTCTAAAGTGGAGGGGTAGACTTTCCTAACATTGGAGGGGAAAGAGTTTTGAGAGTTAATAAAGGAACAAAAAAAGGGAATAACACTGGTTATAAAGGGAGGGTTTGAATAATATACACCAATCCCTAAGATTTTATAACTAATTATGACAGAATTTTAGGATCTAATTCTCATAGAGCTACTAGATCACTTGCCACCAATGCATGGCATATAACATAATATTGATTTGGTTCTTAGGGCCAGTATAATGAACTTATCCCATTATAGGATGAGTCTTAAGGACCACGAGATTTTACAGTAGTAGGTTAAAGAGCTGTTACAAAAAGAAATTACTTCAAGAAAGTATGAGTCCTTAGGATGTCCCTGCTTCATTGGTGCCAAAGAAGAAAGGAAAAGGGAGGGTGTGCATGGATAGACGAACCATTAACAAGATCAAAGTGAAATACAATTTTTTTTATCTTAAGGCTCAATCACATAATGGATATACTGGAAGGATTTAAGGTCTTCACCAAAATAGACCTAGTTAGTGGTTATGAGTGGACTTAGATCTGGCCTGGAGATGAATGAAAGACAACCTTTAAGACTAAAGAAGGATTGTACATGTGTATGATTATGTCGTTTGGGTTATCTAATGCTCCGAGTACCATCATGCGACTTATGAATTATGTGCACAAACCATTCTTCGATAAATTCATTGCTACTTATTTTGATGACAACTTGGTATATAGTCTTAATAATGCAGATCATATGGGGGACTTGAGAGAGATATTGCTGACTTTGCATGTCCACAAGTTGTATATAAACTTTAAAAAGTGTAGCTTTATGACAAGACAATTATGGTTTGGGGATTTATTATGGGGTTAGATGGCATTCATGTCGATAAAGAAAAGGTGCGAGACATAAAAAGATTGCCCCACGCCTAAGACAGTGATCGATGCGCGCAGTTTCCATAAAATTGCAACTTTCTATCAAAGGTTTATTAAAAAATTTAGTACTATAGCTGCAGTGGTGACTTCCTCTACAAAGAAGGGATAGTTCCAATAGGGAGCAGAGCAGGAGTCTATCTTTGTGTTATTAAAGGAAAATCTTTATTTTGCACCAGTATTAGCCATACTAAACTTTGATAAACTATTTGAGGTTGAATGTGACGCCTCAGTTATAGGGATTGGAGTTGTTTTGTCTCAAGAAGGAAGGCCAATAGAGTATTTCAGTGAGAATATAAATGAAGCAAGGAAGCAATGATCCACTCATGAGCTATAGTTATTTATTGTGTTTCATGTGCTACGACATTGGGAATATTATCTTATCCAGCGAGAGTTTTCACTCTACACTGATCACCAGGCCTTGAAGTTTATGAATAGTTAAAAATACTATGCACAAAATGCATGCTCATTGGATCACTTCTCTGCATAAGATCACTTTCTCTCTACGACACAAATAAGGGAAGATGAATAGGGTGGATGATGCCCTAAGCCGGAGAAAATATTTACTTACTATTATTAGTGCTAAGTTTATGGGATTTGATTGGTTAAAGGAACAGTATATGGAGGATGAAGACTTCCAAGATAGTTGGGAGAAGTGTCAAGTGAAGCTGGATACCATAGATTTTCACGTCCACGATGGTTTCCTCTTTTAGGCTAACCATCTGTGCATTTCAAGGATGTCCTTCTGGGAGCAGCTAATCAAAAAGATTCATAGCGAATGATTGGGAGGTCACCAAGGTAAGGAGAAGACCATTACCTTGGTAAAATAATGTTATTTCTGGCCAAAGTTAAAGCGGGACATGGGTAAATACGTAATGAAATGTCTCGTATGCCAGACTACAAAAGGACAGGTATAAAATATAAGAATTTATACACTGCTACCGGTGTCAAACCATATTTGGGAGGCTCTGTCCATGGACTTCATGTTGGGACTACTATGAACCCAACGTATGATGGATTCTGTATTTGTGGTGGTTAACAAGTATTATACCATGAATATACTAAGGCTCATGGACCAATCAAAAGATAATAGATATATTCATTTCTCACAGAAAACTGGTCGGCTCAGCTACCCATCTGGACGACCAGGGCAATTCTGGTCAGTCCCAGTATCACAGACAATAGGTTTAGTCCAATAACACCATTATATACTGTGTGATTGGATTACGTCAGCAGCACTCCCTGCATGGGGAGGATATGCAAATATTCCCCCATCTTCTTTATAACAAACTTTGTGATTATTCTCCCACTTACATGTAAAGGGTGTACCCGCCTAACCTATAAAGGCATGACACATGTCCCTCTATATTCTCTCTTTTCTAAAAATATATAAGTAACCAGTTATCTCTTTTGTAAAGGGATTGAGATATTATATTCATACCATTATGTTATCCAAGTTTAAAGTGAACTTGAGAGTTCGTAACCTCCATTTATCCATGGCTTTGTCCCTCTGAATCAGTACATTAGACACCTGCACCTGTGGACGTAGGCACCTTTTTGGGCCAAACCACATAAATCTGGTTTCATTCTTTATCTATATTAGCTTTTATGCGATTATATCTCTTTATCTGTTATTTTTTATAGTTAGTATACACTTGCTAAGACTGATTCGTATACTAGTTTTAGACGTTAACATATTAGCACATTCTTCAGGAACCAACATGCCATTTGTTATTTTCCACGATTACTAATCTTGAAACTCAAGGATACCCAGTTCTGAGGAAATAGTGAATCGCAATCCGATTCATTTAGTGTTTCGTTGGGCTAGTGTCTACTACTCTGTAAATTCCTTTCAGTTCTCTTTGATTCTTTAAATTCACCTTCGAAGTTAGTTTTCCCTGCTTTAAATTTGATTTTTCTCTAACTTCTTCTATCGCAACTATTATAACTATATTTTTGTATTACGATACTCTATTTTTTGTAAATTTCATAAACATGGAAGAGAACCTAGAAAGTAATTGAATTGTCGATGGAATTCCACCTTTCACACATGTAGGTATGGGTAACCTGTAAGGAATATTACAGATCTTGGCTAGAGGCTAAAAGGCTTCCAAGAGAGCATCAAATAGATAATGCAGAGTATTTTGGAAGGGAAAAATAGGCCCGAAGGGAACCCAATCACCCCAACAGGGGGTGAAAACTCTAGTAAAAGGCGAGAGATGCCTCCCCCTCCCCATACAGGGACATGAGGTAAGCGCATCACTAAAGAGCTATGAAAAACCCTAGACTGTTGAATTTAGGTTCTAAAAGGTAAGGTATTAGGTCTAAATAATTCTATCGACCAGGGGCAATATCCACCATCAGATCAGGTGGATATGACGATGAATAAACTTACTCCCTTGAATGACCAAGAATTTTGGAAAGGATCAGCAGAGGGTCTGCCTTTACTCGACTGGGCCCAAGAGCTTCGAGGGCCCACTAGTATAAATATCCAAGGGAGATGGGGGGTATATGGAAGAATCCAAGAGAACTGAGGGAAAAAAATTTGAATGCTCAGTTAGGTGAAGATCCAGCGTGTGAGGGTTGGCTAAAGACCAGCAGACTTCTTAGGAAGAGAGATCAACTGAAAGTTGAGGCTGAGTAGGAAAGACAAAGCAATTAAGGCTGAGAAGGAGGAACAACCCTGAAATGGGTCTATTCAATGCCTAGAGGATCGTCTAGGCAAGATTATAAAGACATATAACCCTTTGTAGAGGGGTTTTGTTCAAGGATCGTCACTCACAACAACAATTGTGGGTTATCCAACACCTGTAAAATTCAAATTTTCTATCATCACTTCTAAATACGATGGCAAGTCAAATCTTATGCTGCATGTGGTGTAGTACCAGGATGTTTCGGATATTTATTCCATCCCAGATGAAATGTGCTATAGGTCATTCTCTAATAACATCATCGAGTCGGATCAAATTTGGTATAACCATTTACCAAGAGGCCAAATCATAATTGTCCATCAAATAACTGATCTCTTCATTCGCAATTTTTATTTCGATATAAATCCAGAAAATAGGGCGGCTCACTTGTTAAACGTTCATCTGAAATGAATGAAATGACTAGGGAGTTTATCATACGCTTTAATATTGAGATGCTTGCAGTAATTAGCTATGATAAGAAGATAAGAATCACGACAATAATGAGCAGTTTATTACCTGGGAAGTTATATTACGCGTTGGCCAACGAACCATCGAGAATTATGGAAGATCTTTTAGCTAAGGCTGGAAAAATTATGAATGCTGAAGAAGCAATGGCAAAAGAGAAATTGAGCCACGCTAAGTCTGACGTCAACAAGAGCTTGAAAAAGAAGGAAAGTTCTAAGGACAATAAGAACTTATACAAGCCGAAGAAGTACGATGAGTATACCCCACTTACCATAGATTTACATCAAATCCTCGATAAGATCCAAGGAAGTGGTGACCTAAAATGTCTGGGTAAATTGAAACATCCTATAAATTGAAGAGATAAGAGGAAATATTATTAATTCCACAAGGATTATGACCATAACACTTATAGTTGCCTGGCCTTGAATAATGAAATTGAAAATTTGATCAAATGAGGTAAATTAATGAAGTATGTTAATAAAGGTGTCCGATCATATAGATATGACGAGCAAAAACCAAGGGGATGAATAAAGTCCCCCTGTAAAAAGGCGAACGAGATGAAAATGCGTTGCAATAAAGATTTATAAAATGATCCAAATTTTCCCAAGAAGCCTAAGGAGCCTATGAATTACATTGGCATGATTTTTTTCGATAGTCACTTTATAGTTGGAGGTGATGTTGGTGGTGGAGACAGACCAACCAAGAGGAAAGCCTACCTCAATGAGGCAAAGCCTTTGCTCATGTTAGAGAGGTCAATTTAATTGAAATTTTATATTCTCGTCTTCAGAAGGTAAAGAAAGATAGTTTCATGGTTGGTTTTTCAAAAGATAACTTGTAAGGTGTAATTTATCCCCATGACGACCCTCTGGTCGTCACCATGATGGTGCATGAAAGATGGGTAGCGAGGATTTTAGTAGACAATAACATTTTTGCAGATGTTATATTCTACAGCTATTTTAAGAAGTTAAAGTTGAATGATCGAAAGTTGAAGGCGTACCACAGACCTCACATTGGTTTTTATGGGGTGAAAGTGTTCCCTTAAGAAATAATCAAGCTTGAGGTTGTTGTCGGCACATGGCCTACCTTCCAAATAGAGATAATACGTTTCTTTATCCTGGATAAGAGTGGTCACTCAACCTATAATATTATATTTAATAGGGTCGATCTGAAGAAGGTTGGAGCTTTGCCTTCCACTGTCCATTAATGCTTGAAATTTCCTACGCGTTATGGGGTTGGTGTGGTCAAGTGTAACCAAGTAGAAGAATGTGAATGCTTACCTCTATAGAACAGGAAGAGGATAAGAAGATGATCACTACCTATCAGATCGAGACTTTAAATTCTCTATAACCTTGCCTGTGACCAGTTTATCTTCATCTCGAGGATCTAAAGTCTCCTTGAGATAAAGATAAACTAGTCACAAGTGAGGTTGTAGAGAAGGTTAAATTAATGATTCTGGACTATGAGCACCCGAAGAGGACGGTTCAGATTGGCTCATCACTTGATCCTACCTTCAAGAAGGAACTAACTAATTTTCTAAGGCATATGAAGTGATTATTTGCGTGGAGCCATAAAGATATGCCTGAGATAAATCATGAGTTCCCCTACCATGAGCTCAGTATAGTGAAGGATGCGAAGCTTATCAAACATAAGCACCGTGTGTTTAGCCAAAAGAAGAACATGGCCATTAAAGATGAGGTTTACAAGTTAAAAAGGAAGATTTCATAGAAAATGTTAAGTACCCAGAATGTATCAAAAATGTTATTATGGTTACGAAGAAGAATGATAAGTGACGCATGTACGTCAACTTTATCGACCTTAACAAAGCTTGCCCCAAGGACTATTATCCTTTTCCTAGGATTGATCAGTTGGTCGATGCCACTGATGAGCACGAGTTACTCAGTTTTATGGATGTCTATTTAGGATATAACCATATCAGGACGAAACCTGAAGATAGAGAGAAAACCTCATTCATCACTAGCCGGGGTACATACTACTACAATGTTATGCCCTTGGGGCTCTAAAATGCTGGAGTAACGTAATAGAGGTTGATGAACAGAGTCTTCGAATAGCTGATAAAAAAACCATGGAAGTATACGTGGATGATATGTTAACAAAGAGCAAGAAGACAGATGGTCACATTAGTGACCTCGGCCAAATGTTTGACCTGTTGGAGAAGTAAAAAATGAAGTTAAATCCACCAAAGTGCGTCTTTGGAGGTAAAGGAAAGTTACTAGGATTCATCGTTAATAGAGGCCAACACTGACAAGATCTGGGCATTGATCAAAATGCAACCTCCCAAGAATAAAAAGGAGATCCAAAGGTTTGGCGAAACGAGTAGTAGCGCTGAACCATTTTATTTCAAGATCCACTGATGGATGTCTTCCATTCTTTAAGGTGTTGAGAAAGACCTTTGAGTGAAACGACGAGCATGAATAAGCCTTCCTAGAATATAAGAAGTACTTAGGATTTATGCCTTTGCTGTCAAGGCTAGTCCTAGGCAAAAATATTTAATTATACTTTGTCGTATTAAAGTCAGCAGTCAGTTTGGCGTTTATCAAATAAGAAGGTAGAATGTATAATCACGTCTACTATACTAGATAGATGTATCGTGGAGATAAATGTGATACCATAGGCTGAAATAATTGGCATTGACTTTGATTGAACCTTCTCACAGAATAAAACTGTATTTTTAAGCATATGCAATTATTCTTTCTATAAACCTTTCTCTACGACAAGCTATTCTTAAACATAAGAATCAGGTAAAATAATGGCTTGGGCTGTAGAACTAGGAGAGTATAACATATTGTATGGACCCATAACGATAATTAAAGGCCATGCAATGACTGACTTTATAGAAGAATTTACCTACAAGGAGAAGACTGCCAAGCAGACTTCTACGAAAGAGAGCTCGCCAATATACACAATAGAGTAGACTTCTATGGTAGAGATCTCAACAGTACATCCAATCGAGCATCCTTCTACGGAAGAGAGATCAATAATGAAGTTATCTTACTGGATCAGTGGAAAACCAGAGTCATCAGTGTGAGAGGAAGAAATGACCCATGATTTAGAGCTGATGAATTCAAAGATGGATATTTAGTCAATGGCAATTTTAAAAATGTAATACTCATGTGGAAAATGTTTGTAGACGATTTATCATGTGCTAACGGTAGCGAAGGGAGGCTAATTATTAACACACCTGAAAGGGCAGGCATTGTGTATGCCCTTTTATTTAACTTTGAGACCTCTAATAATGAGTCTGAGTACGAAGCCCTGGTCACGGGACTGGGATTAGCACTATTACTGAGGGTAGAACAGTTTTTGGCCTACAGTGACTCTCAGTTGGTACTAGACCGAATCTTGGGCATTTATGAAGCCAGGGAGGAGTCTATGATGAAGTATCTCGTGAAGGTGAAACACTATTGACAAGGTTCTCGCCCATTTGGATGGTTAAAATCCTAAGAACTGAGAATACCCGAGCAGATGCTTTTACTCGCAGCTAATCAAATTGATCTTTGGATAACAGTATCAATTGAGATCTTGTCCTGGGGAAACATTGAATAAGAATTTATGATTATTATGGAGTTAGACATGGGGCCATCTTGGATAGATCCCACCCATGCGTACTTGGAAATTAGAGCAGTACTGAAAGATCGAAAGGAGGCAGTGATACTTCGCTCAAGGTAGAAAAATACATGCTCAGATGAGGAAAACTAATCATACGGGGATTTATTATGTCATTTCTCAGATGTATGCATCCCAAGGAGGTCCATGATTTGATGAAAAAAATTCCACGAGGGCTCATATAAAGCCCATTTAGTAGATGGGTCGTTGATGAAGTGGGTCACCACACAAGGATATTATTGGTCCAGAATAAAAGAAGATTTTTCCAATTATGTAAAGAAGTGTGATAGGCGTAAGAGGTATGTCGTGATACATAAGAGAACGGGGGCTGCATTAGTATTGATCACATCCCCTTGGACCACTTCTATATAAGTAAATGATATGGTCATCCCACTGCTAAAGACAAGGGGCCGATTTAGGTATCTGGTCATCTCAATGGATTATTTCACCAAGTGGGTGGAAGCAGAGTCACTGGTAGAGATGTCGCACGAGAAGGTTTTTTATTTTATATGGAAGAACACCATTTGTTGATATGTTATGTCGTACTCCATCATCATAGACCAAGTTATGCAGTTTGACGATATCAAGTCTGAGGATTATTGTATACGTTCAAATATCAAGAAACTGTAATCGACACCTAGTCACCCATAGTGTAATGGGCAGACAAAAGTCATAAATAAGACCATTTTCGACGAATGAATAAAAGACTCGACCATTCCAAAAAGAACTGAATCAATGATCTTCAAAGCATACTCTGGGCCTACCTAACCACTCCAAGGACTGCTACAGGCGAGGCCTATTTATGTTGGCATTTGGCACAAAGGCAATGGTGCTAACGGATATCAGATTACCTAATCACCGAGTACTCAACTTTCAGTCATTTAAGAGAGACTTAATGAGAAGACTCGATCTAGATTTAGTAGAAGAAGTAAGGGAGCACGTGAAACTTGAGGCAACATCTTACCAATAGCGAGCTGCTTGGTTTTACAATAAAAGGATAAAACTGTGCACCTTAAAGGAAAGGGGATACATGATCAAGAAAGTTATCCCAAAAGGGAATAAGTTAGAATCAAATTGGCATGGATTGTATAGAATTTATGTTATCATGCAACCTAAGACTTATCAGATCTAAACCTTATAAGGTGAATAGGTCAAGAATTTGTGGAATGTAGAGCACCTGAAGAAGTATTACTAGTGATGAAGAATGGGTTACAGTTCAGAAGACCAAAATACTATGTAAATACTTTTTATTTCCTTGTAATTAGTCTTTAAAGATGAATGAGAATCATAATTTCCTCATCTACATATGTTGTCTTTTCAAGCTTTTCTACATTATTCAATGTATGTTTCGTTTGTGCGAGAGATGTATAAGAAGCTCAAGCCAAAGACATCTCAGAGCCGAGCATATCAAAATACATGATCAAAACCATACTCATGTATGGCCTCATCCTTGGACAAGTAACAATCAACAAGTTTAGCTAAATTTAGGAAATTTGGTATATTTATATGGACGAAAAGATTCAACAATAACTTTCTAACGCATGGATAGATCATTGTACATTTGGTCGACTATGGAAACCAATGATGACATATGATCAGGAGGACAAGATCTGTCCATACAACGAGTAAGTTGTCATAAGCATTGGTAGATCCTAAGTCGGGACAACTCAGGTTAGTGCAAAAATGGTAGCTAAAAAGGAAAAACAAGGTCGACAAGATCCAACTACACGATTGTAAGACTAAACTACTAGTAGACCTATCTTAACACTAAATAATTAGTAAGGTGACATGGCTAGTAGACAAGATCTCACTGTGAGTCAATAAGACTAGAACTGACTGGGAGGGCGACGAGATCTGACCACATATACTTACCAAAAATTATTTTTGCAAAAACATTTAGCTACAAGTGGTGGCTAAAAAGTTAGCCGAGCAAAATAACTAGTATAAAGTCAAAATATATGCATGCATCCAGACAATAAGTTGAATGATATTTGATGTCAAAGTTAATCAAGCATAACTGTAAATGTTCATTACAAAACATTGAATGGGTAATACAAAAAGATTCATAAAGACATAAATTCAAGAGTTCCTAAGAGACATGAGCATTTTCAATTCCTGGGTTGACTTGAGAAATTTGGCCAGTCTCTGAGACTTGAAGAGCAGTGGAAGTAAAAGCACCATCCATAACAATATCATTAGAAATTTCTGGTGCTATGGGAAGAGCAGGATCCGCGGTAATGGTTAATCGGCTTCAAAAATCTCATCATCTTCTGCAACAGATTCATCCACCTCCATCTGGTACTCAACTACCAAAGTTGTGGCTTACTCATCATCGCCCTCCTACTTGCCGACAACATCTATAATCTCAGGGTAATGTTGCATAACCCTCTGTTTGAGTTCCCCATAGCTATAAATAAAGAAGGTTATGGTCTCTATGTTATAATTGTCATAAGTTGTGAACTTGACAACCCCATCCTCTTGAGCCTTAATCGAAGCCTTATTAGCCTCAATTAAATTAGGATCGATGAACAAGGTGGATGAAGCCCTAAGTAGGAGAGCATATTTATTTACTATTATTAGTGCCAGGGACATGAGATTTGATTGCTTAAAGGAGAAATATGTGGAAGATGAAGACTTTCAATACATTTGGAAGAAGTGTTTGGCGAAGCTGGATATCAGATATTTTCTCATCCCCGATATTTTCCTCTTTTGGGCTAACCATCTGTGCATTCTAAGGACATCCCTCCAGGAGCATATCATCATCGATATTCATAGAAGAGAATTGAAAGGCAACCTATGTAATGAGAAGACCATTACCTTAGTAGAAGAACATTATTTCTGGCCATAATTGAAGCGGGATGTGGGAAGATACGTGACGAAATATCCCCTAAGCCAGACTGCGAAAGGACAGGTACAAAATACACGACTTTATATGCCATTACCGATGCCAGAGCATATTTATTAGGGTTTGGCCATGGACTTTGTGTTGGAATTGAAATGAACGCAATGCAAGATAGATTTAATATTTATGGTGGTTGACAGGTTTTAAAAATAGGCCACTGTATCCCCTACAATAAGACTAACAACACTTCTAATATTGCCGATATATTCTATAGGGAGATAGTTCATTTACTTGGGGTATCCAAATCCATTGTGTCTGGCCGTGACATGAAATTCATTAGTCACGCTTGGAAAACTTTATGGGGAAAGTTTGATAGTACTTTGAAGTGTAGCAGCACAACACAACATCAGACCAATGGGAAAATAAAAGTTATTAATAGTACCTTGGGTAACTTAATTTGTTGCATGTGTGGAGATAGACCCAAATAATTGGATGTCGTTCTTCCTCAGATGTAGTTCCCATACAACAACATGATAAACCAATCGATTGGCAAAACTCTTTTTTAGATAATTTATAGTAATCCCCGATGACATGCTTTAGATTTGGTGCCATTACCGAGGTTATCGAGGTTTAGCATTGCAACAGAGAATATGGCAGAGAAGGTCCAAAAAACACTACACTAAAAGGCCAAATTATCACCTTTCAACTGGTCAGCCTTGTCACGGTCATTGACCATGCACTACATAAAAAACACCAATCTGGCACGCTGATACAAGGAAAATCTGGCACAGTTCTAAATCGTGCCAAAATCTGGCACGATTATGCCTCATTTAGCACGCTTTAAAACAGTGCCAAAATCAGGCACGATTTTAAACCGTGCCAAATCGTGACACGCTTCATTAAGTCATGCCAAGTCAAATTTCATTCCCATTTCACAAACCCTATCTACACATTTTTCTCTCCCCCTTCTCTCTACGAGACTCGCTACCCGCCCCTCTCCCTCCTCGATGACTAGCTGCCACCCCACCTCCGCGCACCCTCTCTCGGCGGTGACCTGCTGTCTTCCCAGCCACACTGCAGGGAAGGGAAGACATATATTATAAACCCTAGACCTATATTATAAACCATCGCCGCCGATTAGTAGTTGTTGCCGCCGACCAGTAGCTGTTGCCACCGACGACCATCAAGGTTCTGCATCATAGCTGTTGCCGCCGATCAGCAAGGTTCGAGAAATTGATAAAATAATATGTAACTCTTGTATATGAAATTTTTTGGATCCCGACCTCATATCTCACACAACAATGAATCCCCACCTTAACTCTTATTGGTAGAGGTTTTGTAATATGTGATTACAATTAGTGTAAGAGTTGTAATGTTAATCTCAATTTTGGCAGAGGCTTTGTAATATTAATCTCACTTTTGATTTTTTTTGGTTGAAGAGTTGTAATTATGAACTCATAGTTTTTCCTTCTTCCTTAATGATTATTTTCTGTTGAGTAGATGTGATGATTTATTTAGTAGTGTAATAATTTTTAGCTTCTACTATGATACAGAGCAATTCAAAGATTAGACTGTTACCACAAAGAAGGGCATGAGGCACATCGCAAATATGGTGACAAAATTTGTATGTTATTATTTGGAGTCATTCAAATATTTGTGTCTCAGATACTAGATTTCCATAGGATGGCATGGTTGTCTATTGTTGCTGCTACCACCCCCTCTCTCTCTCTCTTGAGGGAACTTGAATATGCTCTGTCTTTTTAGTCTTTTTTGGGTCTCTAACTTTGTTTTTCTTCATATTAATACATTAGACATCTCATAAAAAAATGGCAAAGGAGACGATATTGATAAATAAAAAATTGAGAACATAAACTATGTTGATTTGACAACTGAAAATGCAAGGATTAGTGATGTGATTTGATTTATGAATCGATGGAGTGGCAATAGTTCTTTGGGTTCTTTTGATGTCTAGGATAATAAATTGGGTCTTAACTTGGTTAGGTTAAAGGAATGAGGTAACTACTTTTGATCAGTGCGAGTTCTGCTCCGTCGAGTTTCATAGCTCTGTCGAGTTTCCCAGCCAAACCCTAGATATTATCAGCAAAGATCTCTATAGCTCCGACCACACCGCTGTTCCAGTTGATTTCTCTGATTCTTTTGGCGCCGGCAATCTTGAACATAGGTATATCTTTTTATCTCTTCCCTATTTTTAATGTTATGTTCTGATTGATGTTTTGTTATGTTTTACTTCTAGGCAAGTGTTCATTTTTAATGCAAATTGTTTTGATTGGCGATGATCTTTTTATACATGTCAGACTTAAATATGCATATTGTTCAAACCTGACAAGCATGGGTTTCATGCAATTGGATGTTGAGTTAATCTTGGTTGGATAGTAGAACATTGAGACATCTAATTATTGAAAATAATGACAAAGTTAAGAAAGTGTAGGGTGTATGCAAAAAATAGGGGTATCTTTTTACATGTTACTTTTTTTATTATTTATAATTTTTAATCCTTTGTACCATCAACAAGATGATTGGAACTACATAAATCATGTAGAGTCTGCATTGATTGTTCAGTTCGGCAACATAAAACCATTTTTACTCTTTTTGTGTTTAAATGTTGGTGGCCAGAATATAACTATTTTTACTCTTTTTTAAGGAAATATGCTTATTTTTAATCTATTTTTTAAGGGAAATATACTTATTTAGCAACCCTTTTATTGATGCCACGGTTTTTAGACTTGGGTACCTTGATACTAGCCAGAATTAGACTTAGGCATGGCCATAAAGTTTTTTTGGACTTTTGATATTTTTTTTATTGTTCAGTGGCATACCTTTTTTGAGACTTTGTAGCTTTGTCTGGGCTTTGGAGGCTGTCTTGTTCTATCATGACTGACTGTTTGCTAGTTTATCTTAGTATTGTGAGTAGAATATGTGTAAGTTAAAGCCTAACTTTTTTTCTCCTGCATTTGCAGATTTCTAAATTTTGGTTCTATACATTATGTGCAGATCAATCAAAGTTATGTTTGTATTTCATTTTTATCTCTGTTAGGAATTTGTTTTCAAGTTGAATTTGATGTTTGTAGTGGGTGAAAAACATAGCTCTTTGTGCCAAGGCTTTTGAAGCCTAGTTGGAACACCTCTAGAACTTCAAGTTACCATATATTTTTAAAAATCTGGAAGTTACAGAAAAAACATTTACAAATTTAAAAATTACAGAAAACCAAGAGTTAAATACAAGTTTGACAAACAACGGTTGTAGAAATATCAACAAAACATATTAGAAGTTTCATAGAAAAAAGTGTAGAAAAGACATTACAATCTTTATATGTCATAAATGTTCATAGTTATGTTCGTTATATCTAACTTATCGTGTCAACTTTTGCATGAAGGCGTTGCCTACTTTGGGGTTTACCTCCTCAAATGTTGCTCTCTCACATTCACCATTTTGACAAACAAAGCAGATGTTTACAACTTTGAAATTTTTGCATTAGAGATTGTTAGTGGAAAAAGCAACACAAACTATAGGCCCAAAGAGGAGTTCGCGTATCTACTTGATTGGGTAAGGCATGCCTTCATTTAGTTCTTCCCTTTGTAGATAATATTTTTAGTGTATGTTTTCAAACTATATTTTTATACTATTAGAAAATGTTGAATTATTTTAAGGAGTTCATCATTGAACATCATAATGAAGAATAGCTATCTCTAATGAACAGGGATCTTTTTGGATGGATGAGTTCTTATAGTGTTTATGTTTAATGTTTGTTAAACTGCTTACATATATATCTTGTTCTAAAGTATTGTCTCTCTAATTGTGATTTTGCTGCTTTAGGTGGATCCAAAAATGGTGAAAAGGATGAACAACATGCAGAAGACGCAGTGTTATGCCGGGAGACGGGTGGACTGGTCAAAGGAAAGATAGTGTTTTGCAAGGGTGCATTCATGTGGTCATTCAGGTTGTGCTTTTCTTCTTGGATAGTATAGTTACATTTGATTGATTTAATAGATACTATTGGTATGTTATTTGGGTGCTCATGTTGAATTTTCTAATCATTTTGCAGAGGGGGAACTTCAACTAGTTGGAAATTCATTCCCAGATTTTGAGGCAGAGGTTATATTTAATCAAGAATTCATCAAGGTAACGTATAACATAATTATGAAATATTAATTTCCATTTCCAATGTATAAACAGTACTTTTTATTTAGTTAAATAATGGTTTTGCACTTGGGGACCTAGTTATCATAGTAGGCCCAGTAAGAGGCACGGACACCTCGCACGGGACCAATATAACTTGTAGGAACTAACCGCGTAGTCCCGGGTTTCCCAGTTTGAGAGTATGACGATAATTTGCTAAAATCTCACTTTGACTTGAAAACACGCCGTTAAAGGGTGAAAATCCAAATCAGCCCCTAAACGACCCCGTAGGAGGCACGGACACCTCGCACGGGACCAATATAACTTCTAGGAACTAACCGCGTCGTCCCGGGTCTTTTGGTTTGAGAGTATGGCGATAATTAGCAAAAATAACACTTAGACTTGAAAACAGACCGTTAAAGGGTGAAAATCCAAACCAGCCCCGAAACGTCCCCGTGGGAGGCACGAACACCTCGCACGGGACCAATGTAACTTGTAGGAACTGACCGCGTCTTTTCGGGTCGCCCGATTTGAGAGTATGACGATAATTTCCAAAAATAAAACTTAGACTTGAAAACAGACAGTTAAAGGGTGAAAACCCAAATCAGCCCTCAAACGACCCCGTAGGAGGCACGAACACCTCGCACGGGACCATTGTAACTTGTAAGAACTGACCGCATAGTCCCGGGTCTCCCGGTTAGAGAGTATGACAATAATTTTCAAAAATCACACTTATACTTGAAAACAGGCCATTAAAGGGTGATAACCCAAACCAGCCCCCAAACGTCCCCGTAGGAGGCATGAACACCTCCCACGGGACCAATGTAACTTGTAGGAACTGATCGCGTCGTCCTGGGTCTCCCGATTTGAGAGTATGACGATAATTTGCAAAAATCACACTTAGACTTGAAAACAGGCCGTTAAAAGGTGAACACCCAAACCAGCCCCCAAACGACCCCGTAGGAGGCACGAACACCTCGCACGGGACCAATGTAACTTTTAGGAACTGACCGCGTCATCCCGAGTCTCCCGGTTTGAGAGTATGACGATAATTTGTAAAAATAACACGTAGAATTGAAAACAGGCCGTTAAAGGGTGAAAACCCAAACCAGCTCTCAAACGACCCTATAGGAGGCACGAACACCTCGCACGGGACCATTGTAACTTGTAGGAACTGATCGCGTAGTCCCGGGTCTCCCGGTTAGAGAGTATGACGATAATTTGCAAAATCACACTTAGACTAGAAAACAGGCTGTTAATGGGTGAAAACTCAAACCAGCCCCCAAACGACCCCGTAGGAGGTACGAACACCTCGCACAGGACCATTGTAACTTGTAAGAACTGACCGCCTAATCCTGGGTCTCCCGATTAGAGTGTATGAGGATAATTTGCAAAAATCACACTTAGACTTGAAAACAGGCCGTTAAAGGGTGAAAACCCAAACCAACCCCCAAACGACTTCGTAGGTGACACGAACACCTCGCACGGGACCAATGTAACTTGTTGGAACTGATCGCGTAGTCCCGGGTCTCCCGGTTAGAGAGTATAACGATAATTTGCAAAAATTACACTTAGACTTGAAAACTGGCCGTTAAAGGGTGAAAATCCAAACCAGCCCCCAAACAACCCCGTAGGAGGCACGGATACCTCGCACGGGACCAATGTAACTTGTAGGAACTGACCGCGTTGTCCCGGGTCTCCCGGTTTGAGAGTATGATGATAATTTGCAAAAATAACACTTAGACTTGAAAACAGGCCGTTAAAGGGTGAAAACCCAAACCAGCCCTCAAACGACCCCGTAGGAGGCACGAACACCTCACACGGGACCAATGTAACTTGTAGGAAATTATCGCGTACTCTCAGGTCTCCCGGTTAGAGAGTATGACGATAATTTTAAAAATCACACTTAGAATTTAAAACAGGCCGTTAAAGGGTGAAAACTCAAACCAGCCCCCAAACGACCCCGTAGGAGGCACGAACACCTCGCACGGGACCAATGTAACTTGTAGGAACTGACCGCGTCTTCCCGGGTCTCCCGTTTTGAGAGTATGACGATAATTTGCAAAAATCACACTTAGACTTGAAAACAGGTCGTTAAAGGGTGAAAATCCAAACCAGCCCCCAAACGACCCCGTAGGAGGCACGAACACCTCGTACGGGACCAATGTAACTTGTAGGAACTGACCGCGTAGTCCCGGGTCTACCGGTTAGAGAGTATGACGATAATTTGCAAAAATCACACTTAGACTTGAAAACAGGCCATTAAAGGGTGAAAACCCAAACCAGCCCCGAGACGTCCCCGTGGGAGGCACGAACACCTTGTACGGGACCAATATAACTTATAGGAACTTACCGCGTCATCCCGGGTCTCCCGATTTGAGAGTATGACGATAATTTGCAAAAATCTCACTTAGACTTGAAAACAGGCCGTTAAAGGGTGAACACCCAAACCAGCCCCCAAACGACCCCGTAGGAGGCACGAACACCTCGCACGGGACCAATGTAACTTGTAGGAACTGACGGCGTCGTTCTGGGTCTTCGGGTTTGAGGGTATGACGATAATTTACAAAAATCACACTTAAACTTGAAAACAGGCCGTTAAAGGGTGAAAACCCAAACCAGCCCCCAAACGACCCCGTAGGAGGTACGAACACCTCGCACGGGACCATTGTAACTTGTAGGAACCGACCGCGTAGTCCCGGTTCTCCCGATTAGAGAGTATGACGATAATTTGCAAAAATCAAACTTAGACTTGAAAACAGGCCGTTAAAGGGTGAACACCCAAACCAGCCCCCAAACGACCCCGTAGGAGGCACGGACACTTCGCACGGGACCAATGTAACTTGTAGGAACTGACGGTGTCGTTCTGGGTCTTCGGGTTTGAGGGTATGACGATAATTTACAAAAATCACACTTAAACTTGAAAACAGGCCGTTAAAGGGTGAAAACCCAAACCAGCCCCCAAACGACCCCGTAGGAGGTACGAACACCTCGCACGGGACCATTGTAACTTGTAGGAACCGACCGCGTAGTCCCGGTTCTCCCGATTAGAGAGTATGACGATAATTTGCAAAAATCAAACTTAGACTTGAAAACAGGCCGTTCAAGGGTGAAAACCCAAATCATCCCCGAAACGACCTAGTGGGAGGCACGAACACCTCGCACGGGACCAATGTAACTTGTAGGAACTGATCGCGTCGTCCTGGGTCTCCCGGTTTGAGAGTATGACGATAATTTGCAAAAATCACACATAGACTTGAAAACAGGCCGTTAAAGGGTGAACACCCAAACTAACCCCCAAACGACCCCGTAGGAGGCACGAACACCTCGCACGGGACCAATGTAACTTGTAGGAACTGATCGCGTAGTCCCGGGTCTCCCGGTTAGAGAGTATGACGATAATTTGCAAAAATCACACTTAGACTTGAAAACAGGCCATTATAGGGTGAAAACCCAAATCAGCCTCGAAACGTCCCCGTGGGAGGCACGAACACCTCGCACGGGACCAATGTAACTTGTAGGAACTGACCGCGTCTTTTCGGATCTCCCGATTAGAGAGTATGACGATAATTTGCAAAAATAACACTTAGACTTGAAAACAAACAGTTAAAGGGTGAAAACCCAAACCAACCTTCAAACGACCCCGTAGGAGGCACGAACACCTCGCACGGGACCATTGTAACTTGTAGGAACTGACCGCGTAGTCCCGGGTCTCCCGGTGTGAGAGTATGACGATAATTTGCAAAAATCACACTTTCTTAAAAACAGCCCGTTAAAGGGTGAAAACCCAAATCAGCCCCCAAACGACCCCGTAGGAGGCACGAACACCTCGCACCGGACCAATGTAACTTATAGGAACTGACCGCGTAGTCCCGGGTCTCTCGGTTAGAGAGTATGACGATAATTTGTAAAAATCACACTTAGACTTGAAAACAGACCGTTAAAGGGTGAAAACCCAAACCAGCCCCCCTACGACCCCGTAGGAGGCACGAACTCCTCGCACGGGACCAATGTAACTTGTAGGAACTGACCGCGTAGTTGTATATGCAATTTTTCTTCTTGTATATGCAATTTTTTGCTTGAATATAATTTTTTTTTAAATTACTTGGTTACTAATACTGTATCTTTTTTGTGTCTTATTTTTTTTGTAGGATGACATTCAATCGTTAGCTTTTATCCACTCGGAACGCACGAAGAAGTCAATGCTTTACAACAGGGGGATTGTGTATTTAGTGTCGTTAATATTCAGGATTCCATTTTTTGTGTTATGGTCGAGCAGGCTTCAGTAGTTTTATGGTTTATTTTTATTGTCGTGCTGGCTATAGTAGTTTTATTATTGACTTTTATGGCCGTGCGGGATTTATATGGGCAGATTTTATGTTAGCAGGTTTTGGGATGCTCAAAAAATAGAGGAAACTCTCCCCAATTTTTTTTTGATATGGGAACTATTAACTCTTGTAATTTTTTGAAGTTATTGTCGACTTATGGTCATGTGTTGCTTTATATTGGTATTATCTCTTGTAATTTTTTGAAGTTTGTATGCACATTAGTTTATCAACAACCTGCGATATTCATAATTTGTGAATTTTCTTGATTTTGTTTTTGCAAATAATAAAATATTTTTCCTACCGAATTTGGAATTTGCAGATTTTCCAGATTTGGTTCCTATTATTTTTTTTTAATCAACTGAAAAATCTGGCACGGTTTTAAACCGTGCCCAAACCGTGCCAATGCATAAAAATGAGAACGCTTATAAAACAATCTGGCACGCTTTATAACCGTGCCAAAAGCGTGCCAGAAACAAGATAGTTTGGCACGGTTTTGGCGTGTGCCAAAAGCATGCCAGATTTAACATCTGACACGGTTTAAAAGCGTGCCAAAAGCGTGCCAGATTAAAAAATCGACACAGTTTAAAAGCGTGCCAGTTTGAAAAATCTGGCACGATTTTAAACCGCGCCAAAAAATCTGGCACGCCTGATTCTGGCACGGTTTAAAACCATGCCAGTTTCCTATTTTTGGTGTAGTGATGATAAAAAACACGCTTTTTTTTTATCACGGTCAATGATCGTGATAAGGCCGTGACAAAGGCTTATCATGGTCATGACCGTGACAAGACCGTGACAACTGTACTTATCACAAACTTGTCATGATCAATGACCCTGACAACATTATAAAGTTGTCACGGTCAATGACCGTGATAACTTTTTCAGTAAAAAATCATTTCCTCTTGTTTTTTCCCACCGTTTTCACTTCCCTCTTTTTCTCTCTCTCCAAGCGACTGATCTCTTTCTCTAAGAAATTTTCAGATTAGTTTTTTACTCTTTTTCTCTTTCCTTTGTATATATGTGTGTAGGTGTGGGTATATATATATATATGTGTGTGCATATAAGTGGGTGGTGTGTGTGTGTGTACGTGTGTGGTGGGGGGGGAGGGGGCAGAGGGTATGGGGGTGGGGTGTGTGGGTGAGTGTGTATGTGTGTGTGTGCGCGTATGTGTGTGTGTGCATGCATGTGTGTGTGGTGGGGGGAAGGGGGAGTGGTGGGGCAGGAGGAGTGGTAGGGCAGGGGTGGGTGGTGGTTTGGGGGGGAGGTGTGTGTGTGTGTGTGTTGAAATTAACTGTTAATATTTAGGACTTGAAATTAATTGTTAATTTGGGACTGGAAATTAATGTTTTGTTTAAGACTTGAAATTAATTGTTAATGTTGATTTAGGACTTGAAATTAATATTTAGTTTAGGACTTGAAATTAATTGTTAATGTTGATTGGGGACTTGAAGTTAATGTTTAGTTTATGATGTAAGGACATTTTTTGTCCATTAACAATTTGTTATGTCGCACGCCGTTACACCGTTGAAGAAATTCAAGATTCATACAGTCATCAACGGATCCGAATATCAAAATAAGAAGAGGAATCAAAGTCTGACAGGCCGGACTGGTCCGCCCAGAATAAAAGAACCGATCTGCCTGCGGACCGGTCCACCTCAGACCCGGACCGGTCCGCCTGCTGAAAGCCAGTATACCCCGGACCGATTGCGAACCGAAGATGCCAAATATAAAAAGAACCGGTCCGCCTACCCGGACCGGTCCGCCTCAGACCCGGACCGGTCCGCCTGGGATAATCTCAAACAGATCGTGCAGAGATTTTTTAGGCCATGTTGTTCTTTTATAAACCCACTACGGAAAGTGGTTTTCCAAGACTTCTACACACGATTTTCAGAGTACAAAAAAAACTCTAAGTCTTCACCTATTGAGCCCTAGACTCTAGGTTTTTGATTCACACAAATTTTCAAACATTTGTGAATCTCTTTGCAACCCAGGAACGCACTTTTGCTGTTCATACCATTGTGGAGAAGACCGTTCTTCTTCTTCATTGCATCCCTACTGGAAAGGGATAACTCCAGCCGCCAACTACAGAATCCGACACCTGGGGGTAATTCTTAGTCACTTGTATTTTCATTGTAATTCGAAATTGTACAGTTACAATATTACAATGGAAATAAATGGTTTTACCCCTTTAGGGGATTTTTCCTCACAAGCATGTGTTTGAATGTTCTTGCTTAGTTCATTATCTTATTCAATCACATACTGTTGCATGTTTGGGGTTTGTTTGAGTTAAAAGGTGTTTAATATATAATTTGCCCATTTGAACGCAAGCACATACATTCTCAAATTGGTGTCAGAGCAGGTTACGCTAATCTATCGCGTATTCCTATTTTTCACAAATTTTTTCTAAGATATCAATTTTCTAAAAAAAAATTGATTTTTGAAAAAGTGCGTGTTCAAATGGAGAAGTTATATAATAAAATGCCAGTTTTTTACGGAACAAACTATGCCTATTGGAAAGCCCGTATGAGATGTGCATTAAAAGCCATTGATGAGCGTGTCTGGATTTTGGTTGAAAGAGGGTGGACACCTCCCTCCGTGACTGTTGATAATGTGATCAACTTGAAACCTGTCACTTCTTGGACTGAAGAAGAATTTAAATGGTCATCTTTTAATTCTAAGGGTCTAAGTGATATTTCTGGGTCTGTCACACCTGATGAGTTCAAACGAATAATGATGTGCACCACGTCAAAAGAGGCATGGGATGTTTTACAACTCACCCATGAAGGAACAAATGCTGTGAAAGAGTCTAAATTGCAAAATTTAACAACTTAATTTGAAACCATCACCATGCATGAATCTGAATGCTTTGATGAATTTTATGCTAGACTTTCTGACATTGTGAATACTAGCTTTAATCTTGGTGAACATATTCCTAATGCTAGAGTTGTTAAAAAGACTCTTCGTTCTTTGCCTAAGCGTTTTATCCCTAAAGTCACTGTGCTAAATTCTATGGGTAATTTAAATACGCTAAAATTGGAAGAACTTGTAGGAGATTTGCAAACATATGAAATTGATATGTTCCCTAAAACTGCTAAATCTAAAGATAAGGGAATTGCACTTAATGCCCAAGAGAGAAGGAGTGAGGGGTCGGCTAGAAAGAGGGTAGAGTCATCTAGAAAGAGAGAGACTGACATGTCAGATTCTGAGTGTGATTTTGACTTAGATGATTTGGCTCTTTTTGCAAAAAATTTCAAGAGGATTCTCAAATTTAAGAAAAATGGCAATTTTAAAGATAAAAAGAAATTTGAGAAAAATAAGTTTGAAAAGAAAAATATTTTTTTTTAAAGATCCTCCTAAGAAAGATAGTGAGAGATGCTTTGAGTGCGATGGTAGGGTTCATAGAGCTTTTGAGTGTGCCACTCGTCTTAACAGAGAGAAAGAGAAAGTTGTCCTTAATGCAACCCTTAGCGACGACAGTGAGGTCGAGACGGTGGATTCAGGAGATGAGTCACCGCATGAGTGTAACTTCACCGCATTCATGGCCAGTCAAGTGATCACTCCTAGTTCTCTTCACGACGATGAGGATGATGCTTCACAGGGACACCTCGATAGTGAGATCGATGTGAGTGAGGGGGAGGATGACTCAAGTGAGAGCGAGAGTGATATTCAACGCACCTACGCTGAGTTATATTCTGAGTCTTTTAAAACTAAAAAACGTAACAAAGCGCTAGTTCTTAAGATCACCGGCTTAAAGGAAGATTTAAGAAAGGCAAGAGAGAGAGAGTCCTCCACCTTCACCGCCCTGAGAGAGAAAGAATCTGCCTGTGTCGAGAAAGAGAGTTTGTTTGAGAGAGAGAGAGTGTTTTAGAGAAAGAGAGAGGGGACTTGACTAAACAAGTGGCTAGTCTTACGAGTCAACTCCATTCCTCCGTGGAGACTCGGAAGAAACTTGAAGCCCTGGTTGCCCAGCTGACTCATGATCTTGAGAAAGAACGGGAAGTCAAGGTACAAATCGAGGACAGATCTGGGAAGATGAGAAAGATGCTCCTCGGCCCCGCTTTAGGTTTTGGTGATCGACCAGGAATTGGTTATGATGGTGCCTCCACGTCCCAAATTGCACCTGGACCAGTTCTTGAGTTTACTACGACTCCTTATGGCCATCGTCAAAAACCTCGAAGGAGTGTTCGACCAAGAAAGGCAAACCAAGGTTCGCCTTTGACTGTGTTCTTTTGTACTTATTGCAAAAGGAAAGGCCACCTTAGGGAGTTTTGCTATAACATGGGTCGGACACGACGTACTAATGCTCCACCATGTCATACTGATGAGTTTTTGAGTCTGAGAGAGCAAGTTGAGTTCTTAGCTACCACGTCCCAGAGTTTAATGGAAGAATTCCGACGGATGTCTTTGACGTTAGTGAATGCTTCTCACATTCCAGCTAAAACCAACAACAACAAAGGCAAACAAAAGGTCATCTCGACTTGGGTACCTAAGAAAGATAAAAAGGCTTTTGTTGTTCATGTTGCTCTCAAAGCACATAATACCTCACAGTGGTATTTTGATAGTGGGTGCTCCAGAAATATGACAGGTGATGCCTCATTTTTTATGACTCTTGAGGAATATCAGGATGGCAGAGTCACCTTTGGAGATGGGAGCAAGTCTAGCATTATAGGACGTGGTACTGTCGAGTTACCTGGATTCCCTAAGCTAGAAAATGTATTGTACGTCAAAGGTTTGAAAGCAAACCTTCTCAGCATTAGCCAGTTGTGCGACACTGACTTTGCAGTAAAGTTTGACCGGGACGCGTGTAAAGTGTACAATCAAGCCGGTAAACTTTTGATGCAAGGGGTGAGGACCGAGGATAATTGTTATGGGACTGAGCCCACGTCCTCACTTGTCTGCAACAGCGCCACGATCACTCCTATGGATCTGTGGCACTAACGTCTAGGTCACATGAACGTTAGAGATCTCAACCGCTTAGCTAAAAAGGACCTAGTACGTGGCTTACCATCTCTTGGAAAGTCAACTTCGACCATTTGTGGACCCTGTCAGATGGGAAAACAAATCCGTAGTTCCCATAGGAGGTTGCATTCTATTACCACTTCTCGTGTTCTTGAGTTGATTCACATGGATCTTATGGGTCCCACTCGTACTGAGAGTCTAGGTGGTAAGAGCTACATTCTCGTGATGGTAGATGATTTCTCTAGGTACTCCATTGTAGGTTTTCTGAGAGAGAAATCCGATGTTGTAGAATTTTTAACGACCAAGTGCCGTGTCTTGCAAAATCAACACGGTGTCACTATTAACAGGATGCGTAGTGACAATGGGACTGAATTCACAGAAGCAAAGGTAGACCTTTACTGTGATAGCCTCGGGATCAAACATGAGTTTTCTGCTGTGAGAACTCCTCAGCAAAATGGGATTGTTGAGAGAAAGAATAGAACAATCCAAGAGATGGCTAGATCCATGCTTCTAGGTCGTAAAATTTCTAGGAGATTTTGGGCAGAGGCAGTGTCTACTGCATGCCACACGGTGAATAGGGTTTATTTGCGTCCACACACACTTCAGACTCCTTATGAGTTGTGGACTGGCAAGAAGCCCAACCTGGCATATTTCCGTATTTTTTGGAGTAAATGCTACATCCTACGGGATAGAGAGCAATTAGGAAAGTTCGACTGCCGGAGCGACGAGGGAGTATTTCTAGGATATTCATCAAATAGCAGAGCGTACCGGGTTTTTAACCTGAAGAGATCTAAGGTTATGGAATCAATAAACGTCACCGTGCCAGATGACGAACCTCCGACGGTTATTGATCCTAACCTTCAGTGTGAGGATGAGAATTGTTCTGACAGCGATTTACCTGTTCCTCTCTCACACTCTGTGGACCCTACTCCTGTGCTAGGGGACACACCTGCTTGGGCTCGTAAGAGTTATGACCCTTCTGCCATTGTTGGTGATCCCACTCTAGGGGTCAAGACTCGTGCTCAGCTAGAGAACGTTGTTAGCCATCTTTATTACACATCCAAAGTCGAGCCCAAGAACCATAAAGAAGCACTCAAGGATGAACACTGGATATCTGTTATGCAGGATGAGTTGCTTCAGTTTAAAAAGAATATTGTCTGGGAACTAGTCCCCCGACCTAGTGAGACTAATGTGATAGGTACCCGATGGATTTTTAAGAATAAAATGGATGAAAATGGTACCATAATCAGAAATAAGGCTAGGTTGGTCGCTCAAGGCTACACACAGATAGAGGGTGTAGACTTTGGGGAGACATTTGCTCCTGTTGCGAGGCTTGAGTCCGCTCGTCTTCTGCTCGCCATCGCATGTCATCTGCGCTTCAAGTTATATCAGATGGATGTCAAGAGTGCCTTTCTGAATGGCATTCTACAGGAGGAGGTTTATGTGGAATAACCAAAAGGGTTTGAAGACCCTCAGCACCCGGAGAACGTCTACTATCTGAGGAAAGCCTTGTATGGTTTGAAGCAAGCACCCCGTGCTTGGTACGAGAGGCTTACTTCCTATCTCTTAGCTCGTGGCTTCAAGAGAGGGGGAGTAGATATGACGTTGTTCGTCAGGAGAAATGACGGTGCTATTTTGGTTGCCCAGGTTTATGTGGACGACATAGTCTTTGGATCCACATGCTCCCAGCATGCTCACCACTTTGAGGAGGAGAAGAAAAGTGAGTTTGAGATGAGTATGGTTGGTGAGCTTACATTCTTTCTTGGTCTCCAGGTTCGTCAGCTAGAGGATGGGATGTTCATCTCCCAATCCAAGTATGCTAGAGACCTAGTGAAGAAATTCGGTTTAGACTCCGCTAAGCATGCACGTACACCTATGAGTACCACTACCAAGCTTAGTAAGGACACTTCAGGTAAGGACGTAGAGCAAACCTTATATCGGAGTATGATTGGTAGTCTTCTCTACTTGACTGCCAGTCGTCCCGACATCGCCTTTAGTGTTGGAGTCTGTGCGCGATATCAGGCATCCCCAAAAGAGTCACATTTACTTGCTCTAAAAAGTATTATTAAATACGTGAGTGGGACTCTCTCATACGATATTTGGTATTCCTTTGATACCGATGCTCGTTTGTCCGCCTATTCGGATGCCGATTGGGCCGGGGATGTAGATGGGTGTAGGAGCACTTCTGGTGGGTGTTTCTATTTTGGTTCTGCTCTTGTCTCCTGGCTGAGCAAGAAGCAAAATTCCATCTCTTTGTCCACTGCGGAGGCTGAGTACATAGCCGCCGGGAGTTGTTGCACACAACTCTTGTGGATGAAGCAAATGCTGGAGGATTATGGGATTTCACAGGACACCATGACCATTTCCTGTGACAACACGAGCGCGATACACGTATCCCGCAATCCAGTTCAGCATTCGCGCACCAAGCACATCAGGATACGTGAGCACTTTATTCGTCAGTTAGTTAAGGAGAACACTGTATCCCTGAGTTTTGTTTCCACCGACCGTCAGTTAGCCGATATTTTCATGAAACCTTTAGATGCCCTTAGATTTGAGAGTCTTAGGAAGTCTTTGGGGATTCGCACAGTTGACTGAGGGGTTGGTTTATGTCTAGAATATGATGTTTCTTCATGTTCATATCATATGCTTCCTATTGCTAGTCTGTTTTATATGTACCATTGCTTAGTTGTACAGCTATTTATTTATTCTTTTTGCTTTTTATATTTCTTTTGAAAAATACAAAAAGATTTAAGCACAAAAAGATTTTATTTTACTAAAATTTAAAAAAAAAAAAAAATTTAACCTTTTATGGATGAGCATTTAAGATAGCCAAGTCACAACTTCATTCCATATATCCATGTGACTGTTTGATAGAGATTTGAGAGGCTACATCATTTCATCCATGTGCTTTACAATGTTTGGAGTCTTTGAGCTGTAATTAGTGATATCTTCCTACATGTTTGACTCCTATATCCTTTATTGCACACATGCACATATTGGATTATTGCACTTGTCTATCTCATATTGTCTTGAGTGTTTCCATCTCAATTCTGTCTATACAACTTACAATATGCGATAAAACTTGACAAGATTGGAATGCATGTAAAAACAATTTTGGTGAGACTTTGTGTTTTTGTATAACGGGGAGGGGCTGCGAAAGGTAATCATTTATCCTTTGCGCAAAAGCCACCGTTAAAAAAGACCTAAAAAATGGAGGAATTTTAATATTCGAGGTCCAAAGAGGTTAAAAGAGCCCGAAAAAATTTAAAGGCAATAACAATCACTTCATGCCAAATATGGGCCACTTAGGTTTCACCATAAATTCTCCAAAGTTTGACAATTTAGAATACCTCTATTCAAAATTATATCTGAGGGAGTTTGGTTGGATAATCGTTAAACGGGTTTGCACTTCCTTGAAAGTCCTGAAAAAGCATAAAATCGTTTTGGACGTTATTGGTGTGAAAATCACTTTGAGCTTTGATTTGTTGATTTGATTGAGTCAATATCTTATATTGTCATTCTTTTTCACCAAAGGACGCATTTGAGTTCATTCGCTAGGAGTATCCAATATTCATCGTGCACATATGTCATGTTTGTATGCATTGATTTTCCTATCGAATTTTATCACACCACTTCATTTACGCTATCACCGACTTGGTTGTTTTTGTGATCATTCATGGTGTGATTTTATCCTAGTGACACTCCATACTTGCTTATTTGATTTATTTCTCTCATTTGTCTATTTGGGAACATCATAAAAAGGGGGAGAATGAATTATCTTATTATGGGGGAGATTTCAAAGTTTGAGTTTTCTCATAAATTGGTATTCATTTCAAACTCGATACGTCACTTGGTATTTTGTCTTTTCTCATGTGTGTAGGTACTACATGGATTATCATTGGATTGCACACCCTAATGAGAAAAGTGTTGAGATTCCTGAAGATTTGAAGAGCAAACGTTGAAGTCTTATTCAATTGTATCTTTCCAGTTTTGGGTTCATGGAAGGGTAGATTTGTATAGGCATCTTTAGTTGTTTGATAATTCGGATGTTTATTTTTATGTATGTACCGGCATAGACATAGGGGGGATTTGTAAGGACATTTTTTGTCCATTAACAATTTGTTATGTCGCACGCCGTTACACCATTGAAGAAATTCAAGATTCATACAGTCATCAACGGATCCGAATATCAAAAGAAGAAGAGGAATCAAAGTCTGACAGGCTGGACCGGTCCGCCCAGAATAAAAGAACCGATCCGCCTGCGGACTGATCCGCCTCAGACCCGGACCGGTTCGCCTGCTGGAAGCCAGTATACCCCGGACCGATTGTGAACCGAAGATGCCAAATATAAAAAGAACCGGTCCGCCTACCCGGACCGGTCCGCCTCAGACCCGTACCGGTACGCCTGGGATAATCTCAAACAGATCGTGCAGAGATTTTTTAGGCCATGTTATTATTTTGCAAACCCACTACGAAAAGTGGTTTTCTGAGACTTCTATTCACGATTTTCAGAGTACAAAAAAAACTCTAAGTCTTCACCTATTGAGCCCTAGACTCTAGGTTTTTTATTCACACAAATTTCCAAACATTTGTGAATCTCTTTGCAACCCAGGAACGCACTTTTGCTGTTCATACCATTGTGGAGAAGACCGTTCTTATTCTTCATTGCAGCCCTACTGGAAAGGGATAACTCCAGTCGCCGACTACAGAATCCGACACCTGAGGGTAATTCTTAGTCACTTGTATTTTCATTGTAATTCAAAATTGTACAGTTACAATATTATAATGGAAATAAATGGTTTTGCCCCTTTGGGGGATTTTTCCTCACAAGCATGTGTTTGAATGTTCTTGCTTAGTTCATTATCTTATTCAATCACATATTGTTGCATGTTTGGGGTTTTTTTGAGTTAAAAGGTGTTTAATATATAATTTGCCCATTTGAACGCAAGCACATACATTCTCATATGACTTGAAATTAATTGTTAATATTGATTGGGTGATGTTAGTTGGGATTGAAATTAATAGGTATTGTTCATATTTATTGAATCTTATTGTTTAGAGAATGAAATTAATTTGACATTATAAATATTGTTTCTATATTTTTATTTAAGTTTGAAATTGTTAATGCTGAATTAATTGAGTAGATGAATTAGAAGGAGTACGGGATAGACATTTGTTGGTTTGTGGTTGTTGTTGGATTATATTGGACGGATGTGGTTGGATATGGAAGTTGGTTATTAATTTTTTTTAAATCCTTAATTTGATTCACACTAATAAATCCTTAAATAATTAAATGAAACATACTTGAAATTAGGGGTGCAAACGGTTCGATTTGGTTCGGTTTTGATACTAACCCGAGAATCGAACCGGGTTGGGTCAGTTCCAAATTTTTGGAACCGGAATCGAACCGACAGTTGTGTAGAACCGAACCAAATCGAACCAACGGTTCCTGGATTGGTTCGGATCGATTTTAGGTTCCAAAATCATATTTCAAACTTAGTGAATTCTTAAGATTAATGTATTTCAAAAATAATTTTTTTATGGTCAAAAATAATTTTGATCCCCAATAACATAAGTTAGAAACTCGGGTAATCCCAAAAATATAAATTATAAGTGTTATATACATATATTTTTATTTATTTTATAAAATATACCGTATCGGTTCGGATCAATTTGGGTAGCGGATCGGTTCGGGTTGGATTTACAGTGGAATCGAGAACCGAACCGAAAATATTGATTTTATTTTTTTTGGAACCTGAACCGAACCAATAGTCTAAAAAATCGAACCAACCTAACCCAATACAATCGGTTTGGTTTGGTTTATCGGTTTTCTCGGTTTCGTTGTGCACCCCTACTTGAAATTACACATAGTGGGCATACATACTAGCCTTCTAATTCTTATGCGTACGCATCCAATAGCTCTTAGACCCGTTCGAGAGTCATTAACCCTATAATGAGTTCTCTCGAATTGTCCTATTTGGACAGTTTGGGACTGCATGGTTTCTGTATAATAATATTCTTAGTGGCTTAAACTTGTTACTTTTGGAGTAAGTTCTGCAGTCGTATCTTAATGTTCTTTGGGTACATACTAAATGATGTGATGTTGAGTGTTATTTCAATTATCAATTGAAATAGTACTCACACTTGCAAATCTACGCCGTGTACTTAGAGAACTATGGGGGTATGCTGTCGAATTTTCCTCAAATTGGAACAATGTGCATGAGTTGTTAAGTATATTACAAAAATATGTGGTCTTGAATGGGATAGGACCCCTCACCCTTTAGAGAAGATGGAGGAAATAGGAATTAATATTATAAATTGAATTTGAATTTGAAATTTAAAAATCGAATATAAATAAGACATAATTAAATGAAACATACTATAAATTTTATACAACAAGTAATAGGTGATTGTTTATACTAATGGAAACTAAATGGTCATAATTTTATTTATACTAATCCACGAATATACGCTTTTTAAATATAATATATGATTGTGTGGAGCAGCTGTAATGGGATATCCTAAATACAAAGGGTGGATGGGTGAGACAAATAGCTTAGGGGATGTGTTTCACAGAGATGCTAATAAATTTATAAAATACGCAAAGAGATGTCATAATGATGAAGAGTTTTTGTGTCCGTGTGCTAGGTGTGAAAATGGTAAAGTTGTTTGAGTGGAAAACAGTTGAACTACATTTGTTAAGATGGGGTATGTAAGATAGTTATCGATTTTAAAGTTTTCACGGGGAATCGAAAGTTCCTTTAGTCCCTGAGCAACCTCTAAAACAACCTTCAATAAGTAGGATAGATGTACAAGGGTCAGACGTATATCATAATATGTTAGAGGATCAAGTTGATGATGTGTACGGAGTTCATGAAGTGGAAGAGAATGAGGTCACTGATGTTGTACAAGGTTCAGGTGCTCATGAAGATATCTGGATAAACATAGACGATGACTACCAAAGTTTAAAATTTAAGGTGACCTAACCGCTATACTCTAGCTATGAAAAAGATCAAACAAATTTACATGCCACGGTTGGTTTTCATAGTTTAAAGACCCAATACGGTTTGTCTGGAAATAGCGTGACAGGAATTATGAATTGGGTGAAGGGCTTGCTACTAAAGGAGAAAACGTTTCTAAATAGTTATCCTGTTATGAATAACAGTTTGAAAGGTTTGGGAATGAAGTATAAATCAATTCACGCTTGTGTGTATGACTGCATACTATATCGAAAGGAGTATGAAAATCTTGATCAGTGTTTGGTATGCGATGAACCTTAGATATGTCCAATCTATTGGAAAGGAAGGCACAAGCTCAAAAGTGCCTCAAAGAGTGTTGAAATATTTTCCCGTTAGGCCTAGAATAAGCAATTTTTCAATGTACCATGGATAGCGGAGGCAATGACTTAGCATGCTAGGGCTGAAGTAGGGGATAATTTCATGCGTCATCCTATTGATTCTACAACTTGGATGAGGATGAGTTATGAGTATCTCGATTTTTCTCGAGAACAACATAACATTCGTTTGACAATATCAATAGATGGTTTCAATCCATTTGGAAATTTAAGCACCAATTAGAGTGTATGGCTAGTGATCCTAGCCCCACTCATCCTCCCTCATTCACAGTGCATGAGACCTAAATTTTCGATGTCGTCTTTGTTGATCCCTGAGCCAAAGGCACCAAGTGAGGACATCGATGTTTACCTGGATCCTTTAATAGAATAATTAAATGAGTTATGGGAATAGGTTGTACAAGCATTTGACTCGTTTAGAAAAGAAGAGTTTACGCTGAAAGCTATGTTGATGTGGGCAATTCATGATTTTCCAAATTATGGGACATTATTTGATTGTGTAGTACATGGCTATTTGGGGTGTCCTATTTGTGGAGAGGAAACTGAAGCTCTTCATCTCCCCGCT
Organism: Sambucus nigra; assembly: GCA_949130495.1. Lineage (NCBI taxonomy): Eukaryota > Viridiplantae > Streptophyta > Magnoliopsida > Dipsacales > Adoxaceae > Sambucus > Sambucus nigra. The sequence goes on along the minus strand of OX422210.1, from coordinate 157,189,191 downwards.
AGCTCAAAAAATATATACCATTTCCATATGAGGTTTTTACCCCCCCCCGATCATAGTTTCAAATTAGAGAAAGGTTCTAATTTTTTATTGGGTGGGGTTGAACATAGGCTACCTTTGAGAAAACTTTCAGGTTAAGAAATTAAAAGTAAATCTTCTGATTGTTGCCCTAATAAGCCAGGTAAGAATCCTAGATTTAAGAATGTAAACTGAGACAAGAAAGGCATGGTCTGGTAGGTCAATTTTATTTGACCCCCCTTATTGAAAGAATAACCCGGTGCGCCATGTATTGGATGTGAAGCATTCAGAGAAGAACATCGCTGAACATATTGTGGGCACATGACTTAAGGGGAGGCATTCGAAGGATGAAGAAAATGCACAAAAAGACGTTAAATTGTTGAAACTTAAGCCACAACTATAGTTGAAAGAAGATAGTAAGGGAGGGACAATAATTCCCCCAGGTGCATTTACTTTGATGAGTAAGGAAATGAAGGTGCTTGTAGACACAACATATAATTTGAAGGTTCCATCTAATTTTTCGTCCAACTTGCAAAGGATTGTGAATTATGCTACCCATGATTTACATAAGTGTAAGTCCCACGATTAGCATGTGATCATGTAATTGGTTCCTCTATTGTTTAAGCACTGTTTCTCTAAGCATAAGGATTTTTGGAGGGCTATTATGCAAATTAATATATGCTTCTCACTTTTATGTGAGAAGGTAGTGAATCGAGAACACATAGTGGCTGCAAATTGGCGATTATCGAAGTGATTTGTGTGTTGGAGAAGTACTTTCCCCCATCATTCTTTGACATAAGTGTTCACTTGTTGGTACACTTATGCGATGAGGCACTTCTTTGCGATCCAGTTAGATATCGGTGGATGTATCCATTTGAAAGATTGATGAGAGTTTTCAAAGATTACGTCAAGAATACATGATACATTGCAGGATCAATTGCAGAGGAATACATAATCGTGGAGTCTTCAATCTATACTCGGGAATACATGCCTGATTCGACCATCGTTGATGAGTTCCTCGATGAGGGTGGTCATGTGATGGGCAAACGAGTGAAATTAACAAGTTTGCAACATGAACAAGTAGCTCGTTATCTATTTGACATGCATGAAGATGTCGAAGAATGGAAAAAGTAAGTTTAAATTATTTTAAGTTTTACATCATGTTAGATTATTTTATACATAATTAATTTTTTAATACGTTCAACACATTAATTTTAAGCAGAAAATATGAAGCCCGTGAGAACAATAAAAGATGAAAAATAATGGCACAATCAGACAACGAATTTAGGCAGTGGCTGTCACGCGAGGTAATTAAAATGAAAATGGTTGTCATATATTGTTACATTACTATAAAACTTTACAAGTAACATAATTAATCTATCTATATTCTCAGCTCTTAAATACGGATGATGAGATATCAAGGCTTGCTCGTCTAGCCACTGGACCCTTGTTCGTCGTATAAGAGTACAAAAAGTATCGATTGAACCGTCACGTATTCGGTGCAAGGGTGTACGAGGAAAGTACAAATGTACATAACTCGGGCATTTCATACAAGGCTCTTACTTTCTATCGAGCGAGCGCGAAAGATAAAAACCTCGTTGAAGCTTAAATGACTTACTATGGTGTAATTTGAAATATATTTGAATTGGACTATGTAAGCTTCAAAGAAGTTGTATTTTATTGTGATTGGGTAAGAGTTGAGAATAAAAATGCTTGTAAAGTTGATCGTGGCACCAATTTGATCATGATTGACTTGTCCAAATTAAAGAGTAACTAACACATGAGCGATGAGCCATTTGTTTGTGCATTTTAAAAGGTCAAGCAAGTGTTTTACTCGGAGTATATAAAAAATGAGTCATGGTCAATCGTCCTACATGTGCCAAAGCGTCTAAACAGTAGTGTGGATGACTTGGCTGCTCTTACTGAATATCAATCCATTTTTTATGATAACCTGAATTTGAAATAATTTTTAGATTTATAATAATTATTTCAATTATCGGACTTTAGTTTAATGCTTTTAATTCATTTGTACTTGATCAGTTTACTGCATGTAATATTTAGGTTTAATTCTTAAGCATTAATTCAAAGTCCATGTCCAGTAGGTGTATTGTTCTAGTGTTTTATTATTATCGGGATTCACTTTAATACTTGTAATTCATTGGTACTTGATTAGTTTAGTGCATTAATTCAAAGTTTCCAATGTCCTGTTAAAATATGGTTAGTGCTTTGTATTCTTCTAATTCATTTGGATTTGTACTAATAAAAAATATTTTTACAGAAAATGTATTCTTCAGAGCTTGGCGGCAGTGGAGGTGACGAGGGCTCCTCGGCCCCTAGGCTCCCAAAATGGGGCAAACTAGGATCGACCGTTGAGAACAAGACAAGAATATTGACTAGATCCCTCGAGTTAGTGAAGACGATTAAGCTTTAATAAGAAATTCTATAGTTTATTGTGTTTGGTTTTAATGGCTAATAATGTATTCCCTATTAATAACCTAATAGGGAGCATATGGAGAGCTTGAGGCAAAGGTATCCTTGAAAGTGCAAAAATAAAAAATGGTTAAAAGAGGAACGCAACAAGACCATTATTAACTGGCTTCGTGAAAGGGTATAATTAGTTTATCACGTTAAGATTTAATAGACTATTATAATAGTGACTAACAATTTAAAAAATCAGGTTGAAAATGACTTATATACCTTCAATAACAATATTCCATACATCTTTAAATAAGTAGCTCGAAGACCTCATTGTTACGTAATACAATATCTTGGCAATATCTTTAAGTTTTTTGTTACCATACGAAAGATCGCGCTACTAAACGAGTAAACCAAAATTGTGGAATTAGCATCACGGCCACATCAATGCAAGTTGTTAGTGAAAAGGATGATCATCTCGTTGTCGCAAATTTGTTTTTTATAGCGTCATCAGTGAAATATGGATGCTTTATTATTTAACCTTTAAGATTCTGATTTTTAATTGTGATTGGGTCGACAACAATAATTGTATCCAAATAGACGAGCTTCACTTTACATCTTGTTATTTTAGCATAGTTGGCCATAATAATGAGCCTTTTATTTTATCTTCTTAAGACAAAGAGGTTTTTTATGCCCCGGTCCAACTCAATCATAAATGGTCAATCATTCTTGTAACCCCAAAAAGAATTTATAATTATGATTGTAAGGATGACGAGTACACTGCTAGATGTGCGGAAGACCATGTCGCCAAAAATGAATTGCCAAATGCTGAATTGATCAATGAAAGTGAAGAGTTATATGCACCTCTGAATTTTGAGGGTATGTGGATCGATAATCAGAAGTAAATAGAGAGTGTCAGCTGTGTTGCACATGTGTTTACAATTCTGTATGCTTTTAAGGTGGTTGGGTGTTGTCTATCGTCATTGCGTTTTAATTTTTTTTATTAGTCTATGTTATTAAGATAGTAAAATTGATACCTTATTATTATGAAGTATTATTTGTTGAAGATTGCTGGGGAAAGTATCTTAAAGTGTTAGATTTGATTTATTTCTCCTATTTTGGATGGTTAACTTTATGAACTTCCTTTCTTAGATGTTAGTTATTTTATTTTTAAACATTTCGATTGATATTATATTTTGATATGTTTAAGTTTGATGAGACTAGTGGACAAAATGGTTAAGTTTAAGTTGGACATCATGTTCCTCGTTGACTTACAACCTATTATTTGTGAATAAAATTCTATCTATAAATGTTCTTTAATGAATTTATACTCCTAATGTTTATGCTTGTTGTTTGTCTTTTTACTTAGGTAAAAGGAACGTATTTGAACAATGATGATATTCTAACTCACAAGAAGAAATGGGTGATGTAGGTTTATTTATTACTCATAAGTTAGAATTTAGGTAGATATTCATATGCTTTAGAGTTATTTTGTATGATTTTTATTCATATGCAGCCAAATAAAATACATGAATCACGCGATCTGACATTTACATTTTGGTAACCCACAAGAGTAGTTTAATAACAAATGGAACCTTGTTTGCTTGATTATACGAGGATCGAATTTGTTCCAAACATATAAAAGTTGGTATCCGAGTATGATCTTTCCAAAAACTAGGGAACGCATATCCAATTTATGAATTTTGTACATATTTTCGAAAGTGTCAGGACAACCCTAATAAAATAATTAGACAAGAAAATGTAGTCGGACTTTGCAAGTTACCTTTTTATTTCCTGTCAAAGTTAGTCTCGTGGTGCTAATGCCCTTCCTTTTGAAGTTCCTTGTAAAATATCATTTTAGGCAAGATTTGAGATTAAATTAATACTGATTTAAGATTAGAATAATATATTTTCATCTCTGTGGGCAGTTTCATCTTTAGTGTTTAGGAATATCACTTGGGCTTAAGTTTCTTTAAGATGGAAAGAATGTAAATGCTTAATATCTTCTTATTGTGAATTGTGGACAACTTGTTCCCCTGCTCTTATGTTTTAATTTACAGTAATAAAATCATTTTTAAAATTAAAAATCGGTAAATTTCAAAATCAACCGAAGCAGTGTCCTAAAATACCCATTTAAGAGCCTGATGGTGCTCAACTGGCTCACTTAGGCCTTGCCCCACCTAAACGCTTGGTAATTTTATGCCATCCCATCTATACATACAAACATGCGTGCGCGCACACAAATTTGCCTACACATAAACTTTGCCCCCTTTTATTCACCTTATATATCTATTCTTAAAAGTGTTTAAACCATATTTTTTAGAACATAACAAAATGGTTCCTTATCTTTTGTAATGTTTATTTGGTTTGTTTGTCTTTGTAGTGGATATGGATGAGGAAGATGATTTCCATTCTAAAATGTCGGACAATTTAGCAAAGTCACCAAGAAATTCATGTAATAAAAAATGAATAGTTAGAGGTGTGGTTGTTTTAAAATGGATATGGAAAAGGGTTTTGATGGTCGATTACTAGTAACTTACAAAAAATGGGCAAACAAATGGCATAACAAGGTCTGATTTTGCAAGTTACAAGGTAATTTTAGTAAGGACAATGGTGCTCATAAGATATCTTTGTTGGCCTAAAGTGATAAAGGCATTAAAAGAGAACTTATGGGTAGCTGTGGAGATAAGTGCCAATTAATTGTTATCTATTTTAATATTATTTGAAGATTTTGTTATTTAATATAATATTTATTACTTACAGGCTAAATTAAATATGGACCCAAAATCATATAAGGTAATGATATCTGGTATTGGTTGTTTGTGGAAGAATTTCAAAGGAGAACTTGCCAAGAATTACATCAGGCCATTTAAAAAAAATCCGGATAATCTTAGGAACCGTCTAAATAACCATAAAAAGTTTATTGACCAGGATGATTAGGATGGGTTTGTAAGAGGAAGATTATCATAAAAGTTTAAGGTATATATTAAATTGCTTTTTTATTATACATGTCAAAAATTATTTATGGTATGGTTAAATTCTTTCATTTACTATATGTTCATTTCATATAAATTAAATGAATTAAGTGTAGAAAGGCGAGTAAAGAATAAGTTTAACCACAAGCTTAGTAAGTTGGGGCTATACAGATCTTGAAGAAATTATGGTATGTGATTATATTCGTGTATTATTTTCTAAGATTGATACACAAAATTATTGGATAAATAACTTCTCACCTTCTTGTTCTTGATTTATAATTGGCATAGAAAGAAAAACATGGCGATGCATTTGATGAGGATGATAGGTCTCTGACGTGGTTAATGACTCGACAATCTAGAAATAAAAAATATCAAGACGATGTAACTAAGGAAGTTAGTGAAAAAATTGTGAGTTCATCTACTATTGTTAATTCATTTCTTTACTTAGGGTATTTTTTTCCTCAATTTGTGAACCCTTTCGCCGTATTATTTGATAACAAGTTTTACACTATAAATTCGATATGGCTCGTGAACCAATCAAACGAGGACATCTAGACTCATTTCTTACAAAAATGAGATCCTCTTACTTGATAACCCGGTCGTCCCCAACAATTTTGATTAAGTCAGTTAACCCCATCAATTAGCAATCAATCAACACTGTTAAGACTCCATTAGACTAAGCATATACAGTGTGAAAGGATGATATCAACATTATTAATAGCACTTGCACATGTGGGGAGATAGGAAAATATTCCCTCATGTGCCAATAATTAAATTGATTATTCTCTCACTAAAATGTAAAGTGTGTACCTACCTAACCTATAAAGACAGGACACTTGTTACTCTCCTTTCTCTCTCTTCTAACAACCTATATATTGCACACACAAACACACACTTTTAAGGGATTTGGCATATTTTTCCTTACTGTTATGCTATCCAATTCTAGAGAAAACTTGAGTGTTTTCATCTTGTATTCACCAATGGCTTTTACCGAGTAAATCAATACATCAGACATTAAACCTGTGGAGGTAGGCATTGGCTCAGGCTAAACCACAAAAATCTTGTCTTATTTCTCTTTCTCTCACCTCTTTACTATTTTCTCTAGATTAGTATTTCATTAGTTTATATCTCTATATATGTTATTTATATATAATTTATAGACTTAAACTAAGACAAATTAGTACATTAGTTTTAGGTAACAAATTGGCGTCGTCTTTAGGAAATGGCTAGCCATTGTCGCTTTCCACCATTTTAACTTTCTAAAACTCGAGGATACCCACTTCTGGTTAACAAGTGAATCGCACTCCGATTCAGTTATGTTTCGTTGGGTTAGAGTCTATTAATCTTTTATTTCCATTTTTTTCTCTTTAATTCCTTAAATCCTACATTAGATTTGCATTTTCCTACTTCCAATTCACTCTTTCTGCAATTCATGTTGTTATGCTTAAGATAAGTTATTTTTGCTAGTATGGTACTCTATTTTTTTGCAATTTTTGTGAAAATGGCTGAAAACTAAGAAAGTAGTCGAAATGGAGAGGGATTTCACCCTCTACTCCTGTGGTTATGGATGACTTGTAGGGATTCTTACAAAGCTTGGCCAACCATGAAGTTATGCAGGAGAGCATAAGGAACTTGATGCAAAGTTTTTTATTCGAATAGAACAGACCCGAGATAAACCCGGTTACCTAAGCAGGTGGAGAAAACTCTGATGGGAGTCGTGAAATGCCACCTCTAACCCTATACAGGAACATGAGGCAGGAACATTATGACAGAGCAGTTAATGCCCCTAAGACGTTGGTGAAGCCCTTATACTTTTGACTCATTTGAGTCTAGACTGTATAAGAGCTCATCTAGTTTGGAAATTGTGACAAAATAGAGTCTATCCTAGAAACCAAAGAGCTTCAGAGATTGGGTTGCTTCTTCTTCTATCTATCATGTAATGATCCTAAGACTATAGCCATCACTCACACACTTAGAATTTGATTCTTGCATATCATATTGCACCCCTATGTGTTTTAATGTTGTGAGTGTGTTTAAATCCCTCAATTTGATTTTTAATAATTTTTTGGGAATTTAAAACATATTTTAAACAAGGTTTTATTTAATTAAAATTTGATTTAAAAAGTCTTGGGGTTATTATATAAATATGGATTGTTGTGTTTATTGGCCTAAAGTTACTCTGGGTAGAAACCGAAAGCGCTAGAGACTTAAGGGTTGGCTTTGTAATTATTTTGGGACGCGCGTTTACCTTCGTTCACAGGCCAACACCTGCTGTCTTCTGATTGGACCAAACTGTGTTTCTTTACTGAGACAAACCATCGCACGCTTACAGCCCTTGGATCTATCCTTATCGATGGCCTGCATGTCTTTTGAGTGGATCCCCGTGTAATCCCTTAAGCCAATCATAGCCTGTTTAATCCACCACCTGTTGTGAGCCCTTGGATTGCAGTCAATGGAGCTTGACTCAATCTCAGCCATTGTTTTTGAACGAGGCTCTGGAATCTTCTCCTCTCCCTATTTAAAGACCCTTCATCTCAGCCTTCGAAAGCTTTTGCCATTTTGCAAAGTCTCAGAGAATAGAGAGAGAGAGAGAGAGAAGAGAGAAGAGAGAAGTTAGAGAGAGAAACCAAACCCTAGTTAGAAACCCTAACTTCGTCCAAACACTTCTCAAGCCCAAACTACTTACCTCTCCAGAAAATCCACCATAACCAAAAACACCATCCTTAGTGTTTTCTTAGGTTTATGAGAGTTCTGGTTAAGAGATCTTGGGTTGCTGAAATCCTTGTGTTCATAAATCTTATTTCCAACTTAGACATAGACTCAGATCTTGTTTCTTTTTCAATAGAAATCATAGATCTGAAGTTTTTCATGTCACAGAACACTTAGTTGCATTTATTTCTCATCTTGAGAATTTCGTTGTTGATTGTTTTCTGTTAAAACATTTTTCTTATTCAAAGATCAACAATAGATATTTTTCTATTTCTGTTTTTACAAAACCTAACCTGACCTAGTGGGATTCGCACTTGGAGGGTTCTCAATCTTCATAATATTTTCAAAACTGATTGAGAAAGGTCTTGACCGATTTCTTAAGCAAGATCTCCGTGGAATCTGGGTTATTTTGAAAGGTCGAAAAGGTTCTTGGTTTTGTAAGAAAGAAAAATAACAAATACACTGCATATAGACTTTATATGTGATTTGTTAGGATCGTCTGTAACTAATAAGTGTGTGTGTGTGCATGCATGTGTTTTAGAACACCATTCACAAACATCTTCACACTACGAACACTGAAAGTGTTGGCTATAAGATTTGGTGAACAATAAGTCGACGTAAAGTGCTGGAACAAAGAAGAGTTGACAAACTGAGACAACTACATCAACAAACAAGATCTGCAGAAAAGTTAAGGACGCCAGAGGGTACAATCCTGAACTTGTATAGATTTGTTTTTGTGTGCATGTTAGTTAAATAGGTTGTAACTCATATATTTGTTTTAGTGATTGTTTTTGTTTTACTCCGTAGAGGGAGTCGTGGATGTTTCCTCAAGGTTGAGGTTTTACCACGTTAAAAATCTGAGTATCAATATTTCTACATCTTCTCATACCTTTCTAATAGTGTGCTGAGTTTAAAACATTTTAAACTGTTTACTAAAACTTGTTATCAAATCTTGTCCATATCTCGTACATAATTTTGTTAACACATCTTGTGTTCAAAATCGTTTTGATTTAAGTAAAGAGTTTCTTCAACAAACTTTCGGAGTTGCTTAAATAGTTTATTTTCATAAACGGCCTTGGCAACGCTATTTCAATTGGTATCAGAGCTTTTGGTGAACTTTTTTCAAAAAGATCCTGAGTTTCTGAAACTGTTTTCTCAAAATCATTATGGACGAGAAAAACGAAAGATATGGTAACTTGACCAGACCTCCAGTCTTTGATGGAACCAATTTATGTTACTGGAAAGTAAGAATGATTGCTTTTATTCAAGGAACACTGGGAGATGATGTCTGGGATATCATTGAAAACGGATACTTTTATCCAACTAAACCAGCCACTGATGGAAGCAATGAAAGGATTAAGAAAATACTGAGTGAGTTTACTCAAGAAGAGAAACAGGTTTCTCGAAATAATAACAAAGGCAAGAACGCTATATTTATGTCTATTAACGAACATGAGTTCAAGAGAATCTCATCTTGTACCACTTCCAAGGAAGCATGGGATACCTTGATTACTGCACATGAAGGAGACTCTAGGGTAAAAGCTGCTAAGACTCAGATGTTAATCCAACAGTATAATACCTTAATCATGTCTGAATCTGAGTCTTTCGATGATTTCTATATGAACCTTACTGATATTGTCACTAAACTTCATGCCAATGGTATAACTTATGATAGACAGGAAATTGTCTCTAAAATTCTGAGATCATTGCCACAGAAATTTGACAATAAAAGATATGCTATTGAGGAGATGTGTGATGTAAATCTCACTCCTGAATTACTCAGTAGTAAATTAAGAACTGTGGAAATGGAATTGGAGTTTAAGAAACAATTGACCCACACTAATAGGAAACATACCAATTCCAATCTTAGCTTTACCTCTAAGATGATTAAGCCTGAGTTAAACACCTCTAGTAATGATTCTGATGAGGACTGTGACTTAGAAAGTCTAGATAATCAGATTGCCCTAATGACAAAACAATTTAAGAAAATTGTTAAATTTAGAAACAGTGTTGCAAATAGACAGGGCAAGTCTAATTATACCACTCCTTCAAATCACAAACCTCATGAGAAACCTCATGACAAACAGAACAAGGACAACACAAGACCTCACAGAGACCTCAAGAAGACTGAATGCTATAGATGTGGTAAACTAGGACACATTGCTCAAGACTGTAGAGTTAATTTAAATGCCCAAAACAAACACTCTAGAGCCAATATCTGCAAAACCTGGGATGACTCAAGTGATTCTGAAAATGAGGAACTTGAGACATCTGATGGTTTTGATCCTTGTTTAGCCTTCTTTGCCAAAATCATATACAATGATGATATGCCTATGCTTGATAGTGAGGATGAGTTTAGTAATTCTAGTTCTGTTGCTTTGAATTATACTTTAACTGGTTTAGATGCTTTACTTACTGAGAACATTAATACCTCTTCCTCGGGGTGTGTGAGTCAAAGGGAAATCGATACTGCTGATGTCAATGGGTGCGTGAGTTTAAGAAATGAAACCTTAGGGGTCACTTCACACACTTCACTTAGTGACTCTGACAATGATGATCTCCCAGACATTCACACTCTATATACTAAAACTCTAAAGAAAAGCACTAGACTAGAAAAGATTGTTAAAGATCTTACCAAAAAGTTAGAGGATCTAAGCCTAATGGTAAAACTGAATGCTGAAGAGTATACTACACAATGCATGTCTCATGACAGTGAAGTTAAAATGTTTGATGAAAAACTGAAAACTTTGACTGAAGCTAGTGAAATTCTGGAGAAAAAATACAAAGGGACGTTATTAGAATTGGAACAAACAAAAGAAAAGACAGCAACTGTTTTCAAAAAATTTACCAAATTTGAAAACAACTCTAAATGTTTTGAGGAATTCGTTGCTGAATCTAAAACCAATTCTGATGATAGAACTGGAATAGGGTTTTGCCCCAATTTGAAGACACAAACTAAACATGTTGAACCTATCAAGTTTGTGTCAGGAGGCAAAAGACCTATTGAAACATGTCCAGACTTTCATTCTCTAAAAACTAAGTTTGACCATCAAAACACCAACACTGAAGATGCAAGTTGCTCTAAGCTTGAAAGTTTACCAAAGGGAAAATATGTCTGCCCCCCTATTAGGAAAAGTGAACCTGCTTTCAAATCTGTGTTACCTAGGAATAAAATTCAGCCTCAAAATTTCTCAAAACCTTTGTTTAGAGACTTTCCTAAGGAAAACCCTATTCTGAGCAATCTTTATTGCTCCTATTGTGATATATATGGTCACTCTTTCGATAATTGCTATGCTAGGAGACTGATTAAACCTATCTACAACACTCCTATGTATCATAACTTTAACTATTCTAGGAGGAGTCGTAACAATTATGTCCTTCCCAGGCCACCAGACAAAAACTCTAACTATAGGAATAGAAGGACTAAACCTAAAAGGACATTTACTAGAAGGATTACCAGAACCTTTTCTAAATCAAATGCTCAGGAATTCAAATTTACTCAAAATCATGCGCAAAATGTTTTTCAACAAAAATCTAATGCTCGCAAATTTTATCAAATAAGAGCAAACAAGCGCAAACTAAAAACCAGGGCAATTTGGGTTAGAAAAGATGATCTAGCACCGCAGATGAAGTGTAACATTGTTGTTTCTGCTCTAAAAGCTGAACTTACATCTTCTGGATGGTACTTGGATTCTGGATGTTCCAAGCATATGACAGGTGATGATACAAAACTTTTAAATAAAACCCATTTTGATGGTGGAAAAGTTGTTTTTGGTGATGGTATATCATCCCAGATCATAGGCAAAGGAACCCTTAAAGAAAAAGGACTTCCTCTTCTTGAAAATGTTCTCTTAGTTAAAGGTCTTAAGGCTAATTTACTTAGCATTTCACAATTCTGTGACTCAAACTACACTGTTACCTTTTCAAAGAACAATTGCAAGATTTTAAATGAAAAGGGAGAATGCTTAATTACAGGATTCAGGACCCCTAACAATTGTTATACTGTCATGTCTAGTTCTGAAATCTGTAGTGTTGCCAGAATGGATGACAACGAGATATGGCATAACAGAATGGGTCACATTAATTACGAAAATTTGAGTAAATTGTCTTCTCAGCAGATAGTTAGAGGAATACCAAAAATTAAACCTATTCATAACATTGTTTGTGGTCCCTGTCAAGAAGGAAAAATTGTTAAAGCACCTCATAAAAGGGTTAAAGATATCCTTACCTCTAATCCCTTAGAACTCATCCATATGGACCTAATGGGTCCTTCTCAAACTGTTAGTCTTTGTGGACACAGTTATATTCTAGTTATGGTTGATGACTTCACCAGATTCACTTGGGTAGCTTTCTTAAAACAAAAATCCGATACCTTTCAAACTTTTTTAAAGATTCTCTTACGGATTGAGAATGAAAAAGACACTCAAGTGAATAGAATCCGAAGTGATAGAGGTGGTGAATTCAAAGACACTGGTATTGTAGAATATTGTGACTATAATGGTTACAAACATGAGTTCAGTGCTCCTAAGACCCCTCAACAAAATGGTATAGCTGAGAGAAAGAATCGAACTCTTCAAGAGATGGCACGTGTCATGCTCCATGCTAAGAACTTACCTAAGTATTTTTGGGTAGAATCTATTCGTACAGCCTGCCATCTTATTAATAGGGTCTATCTTAGAAAGAATTCGAAACAAACCTCTTATGAACTTTGGTACAATAAAAAGCCTAATCTTAAGTACCTTAGAACCTTTGGTAGTACCTGCTATGTTTGCAAAGATAGGGAACACTTATCTAAATTTGAGAGTAGAGGAGATAAAGCCATATTCTTAGGTTATTCACCTAACAGTAGAGCTTATCGAGTGTATAATCTTCGCACTAAGACCTTAATGGAATCCATAAATGTAATTGTTAGTGACACTACTGTAGAAAGCAAGACTAGTGAATTAACTCTAGAAGAAGAATCGTCAAATATTTTAGAAAATGACTCTTCTGAAATAGATAATTCATTACCTATTGAGTCACCTGAAGTACCTAACTGGGTTTCTAAAGATCATCCCATAAACAACATAGTTGGTAACCCTGGTGAACCAGTACGTACAAGATCCCAACTTAGAAATTATGCTCTCTATGCTTGCTTTGTTTCTCTCTTGGAACCAAAGAATGTAAATGAGGCATTGAATGACTCTCACTGGATTTCTGCTATGCAGGATGAACTTTTACAATTTGTCATTCATGATGTTTGGTTTCTTGTTCCACGTCCTGATCACAAAAAGGTTATTGGTACTCGTTGGATTTTCCAAAATAAAACTGATGAAAATGGGATGATAATTAGAAATAAAGCTAGACTAGTTGCTCAAGGTTACTCCTAAATAGAAGGACTTGATTTTAATGAGACGTTTGCTCCTGTTACTCGTTTAGAATCAGTTCGTCTGCTTCTTGCTATAGCTTGTCACATGCATTTTACATTATATCAAATGGATGTTAAATCTGCGTTCCTTAATGGAATACTTGCCAAGGAAACCTATGTAGAACAACCTAAAGGGTTCATTGACCCTAATTATCCTACTCATGTATTTCGGTTGAAAAAGGCTTTATATGGTCTTAAGCAAGCTCCTAGAGCTTGGTATGAGCGACTGTCCAGTTTTCTGCTGGACAAAGGTTTCAAAAGAGGTGGAAATGACCAAACCTTATTTGTCAAACAGTTTGGCAAACACATTACTATCGCTCAAGTCTATGTAGACGATATCATATTTGGATCCACTTCTACCTCAGAAGTAAAATCTTTTGCTGAAATTATGAGTAAGGAATTTCAGATGTCCCTTATGGGGGATTTACAGTTCTTCCTAGGTCTCCAAGTCAAACAACAACCAGATGGCTTGTTTCTTTAGCAGACTAAGTACGCATTAGAGATAGTTAAGAAATTTGGCCTCGAGAGTGCTAAGAGTGCTAAAACACCTATGAGTACTACAGAGAAATTATCTAAAGATGAAAATGGAAAATCTGTAGACTCTGCCTTATATCGTAGTATGATTGGCACATTACTCTATCTGACTGCCTCGCGTCCTGATATCATGTATGCTGTTTGTGTTTGTGCGCGTTATCAAAACAACCCCAAGGAGAGCCATTTAAACGCTGTTAAACGCATAATTAAATATGTTAAAGGCACTCTAAATTTAGGAATTTGGTACACGAATGACACACCTAGCACTATTATTGGGTACACTGATGCTGACTGGGCTGGGTGTACTGATGATAGTAAAAGCACTTCAGGCGCATGTTGTTATATTGGTAATAACTTGGTAGGATGGAGTAGTAAAAAACAGAACTGCACATCTCTCTCGACTGCTGAATCTGAATACATAGCCGCCGGTAGCTGTTGTGCCCAATTGTTATGGCTTAAACAAATGCTAAGTGATTATGGTATTCTAGAACCCACACTTCATCTCTATTGTGATAATCAAAGTGCGATTAACATTTCTAAGAACCCAGTTCAACACTCGCGAACTAAGCACATTAAAATAAGACATCATTTTATTCGTGAATTAGTTGAAACCAAGGAATTAGAAATCAATTATCTTTCTACTGATCTACAACTTGCAGATTTATTTACCAAACCTCTTGATTATAATAGATTCATTTCTTTACGTAAATCTATTGGTATGATTTGTGTTGAGTAAATACCTGTTATATTTGCCAAGTTCCTTCCCTTTGTCCATTTGAGACAAAATGGGGGAGAAATTTGAGTCTACTGCATATACTAAAAAGCTTGATCTTAGTAATTTTTTGCAGGTATTCTTCTTGTACAGTCATTCTTCATTGTAATAATAGGATGTTAAACTGTATATAGTTGAGTTATGTAATTTTTGCTTTCTAGGATTTGGGTAGATAGAACCTTTATAGGTATAAGTTTTTCTTTTTGTTGTCGCCCTACGAGTTGAGATGACTCAAAGGAGATTTTGTCTCATATTTCCAAAGGGGGAGATTGAAGCCCTTATACTTTTGACTCATTTGAGTCTAGACTGTATAAGAGCTCATCTAGTTTGGAAATTGTGACAAAATAGAGTCTATCCTAGAAACCAAAGAGCTTCAGAGATTGGGTTGCTTCTTCTTCTATCTATCATGTAATGATCCTAAGACTATAGCCATCACTCACACACTTAGAATTTGATTCTTGCATATCATATTGCACCCCTATGTGTTTTAATGTTGTGAGTGTGTTTAAATCCCTCAATTTGATTTTTAATAATTTTTTGGGAATTTAAAACATATTTTAAACAAGGTTTTATTTAATTAAAATTTGATTTAAAAAGTCTTGGGGTTATTATATAAATATGGATTGTTGTGTTTATTGGCCTAAAGTTACTCTGGGTAGAAACCGAAAGCGCTAGAGACTTAAGGGTTGGCTTTGTAATTATTTTGGGACGCGCGTTTACCTTCGTTCACAGGCCAACACCTGCTGTCTTCTGATTGGACCAAACTGTGTTTCTTTACTGAGACAAACCATCGCACGCTTACAGCCATTGGATCTATCCTTATCGATGGCCTGCATGTCTTTTGAGTGGATCCCCGTGTAATCCCTTAAGCCAATCATAGCCTGTTTAATCCACCGCCTGTTGTGAGCCCTTGGATTGCAGTCAATGGAGCTTGACTCAATCTCAGCCATTGTTTTTGAACGAGGCTCTGGAATCTTCTCCTCTCCCTATTTAAAGACCCTTCATCTCAGCCTTCGAAAGCTTTTGCCATTTTGCAAAGTCTCAGAGAATAGAGAGAGAGAGAGAGAAGAGAGAAGAGAGAAGTTAGAGAGAGAAACCAAACCCTAGTTAGAAACCCTAACTTCGTCCAAACACTTCTCAAGCCCAAACTACTTACCTCTCCAGAAAATCCACCATAACCAAAAACACCATCCTTAGTGTTTTCTTAGGTTTATGAGAGTTCTGGTTAAGAGATCTTGGGTTGCTGAAATCCTTGTGTTCATAAATCTTATTTCCAACTTAGACATAGACTCAGATCTTGTTTCTTTTTCAATAGAAATCATAGATCTGAAATTTTTCATGTCACAGAACACTTAGTTGCATTTATTTCTCATCTTGAGAATTTCGTTGTTGATTGTTTTCTGTTAAAACATTTTTCTTATTCAAAGATCAACAATAGATGTTTTTCTATTTCTGTTTTTACAAAACCTAACCTGACCTAGTGGGATTCGCACTTGGAGGGTTCTCAATCTTCATAATATTTTCAAAACTGATTGAGAAAGGTCTTGACCGATTTCTTAAGCAAGATCTCCGTGGAATCTGGGTTATTTTGAAAGGTCGAAAAGGTTATTGGTTTTGTAAGAAAGAAAAATAACAAATACACTGCATATAGACTTTATATGTGATTTGTTAGGATCGTCTGTAACTAATAAGTGTGTGTGTGTGCATGCATGTGTTTTAGAACACCATTCACAAACATCTTCACACTACGAACACTGAAAGTGTTGGCTATAAGATTTGGTGAACAATAAGTCGACGTAAAGTGCTGGAACAAAGAAGAGTTGACAAACTGAGACAACTACATCAACAAACAAGATCTGCAGAAAAGTTAAGGACGCCAGAGGGTACAATCCTGAACTTGTATAGATTTGTTTTTGTGTGCATGTTAGTTAAATAGGTTGTAACTCATATATTTGTTTTAGTGATTGTTTTTGTTTTACTCCGTAGAGGGAGTCGTGGATGTTTCCTCAAGGTTGAGGTTTTACCACGTTAAAAATCTGAGTATCAATATTTCTACATCTTCTCATACCTTTCTAATAGTGTGCTGAGTTTAAAACATTTTAAACTGTTTACTAAAACTTGTTATCAAATCTTATCCATATCTCGTACATAATTTTGTTAACACATCTTGTGTTCAAAATCGTTTTGATTTAAGTAAAGAGTTTCTTCAACAAACTTTCGGAGTTGCTTAAATAGTTTATTTTCATAAACGGCCTTGGCAACGCTATTTCAGTTGGGTTTAAGCTCGCATGGCAAGGGTAACATGTCTAAATATTCAGAATCTGGGCGAGATGATTGTAACAATAGGCCTGTGGAAACATCCACGGTCAGATAAACTAGGTATGATGATCGAATGTACTTGATGGAATGTCCTAACATTTTGGAAAGGCTGAGTAGATGGTATGACATTGATGGCCCACGAACTGCACAGGCTCACCGGTATAAGGACCCTAAAGATTCTTGAGAGAATAGATAAAACTCAAGAAGAATTGAGACCAGGAAGTTGAGTACTCGACCAGGTCAAGGAAAAATATGCGAGGGTCGGCTAAGGCTGAGTTGACTTCCATTAAGGAAGATAACTCAACCAAAAGTCGAGGATAAATATAGACAATAGTGATAGCCGAGCAGGATGTACAACTCTGAAAGGGGACTATTTAACTCTTAAAAGATCGGATGGACGAATCATCAAGATAAAGAGCCCTTTACAAAGGGTTTATATACAAAGGTCTCCATTCACAGTTGGAGTTCACCCACGAAGTTTAAGCCGCTTTCTATCACTCCCATATATAATGGGAAATCTGTTCCAATGTTGCATGCATAGCAGTACCAAGTTGCTTCTAATATCTATTCAATTCCTGACGAGATATGCTACAGGACCTTCCCTAGTACTTTCATTGGGTCGGCTCAAATCTAGTAAATCGGCCTCCTTAGAGGGTAGATGTAAAAACTTCAAATACCAATCTATTTTTCAACAAATTTTGCTTTAGCACCAAGAAAAGAAAAGGGTTACTCATTTGTTAATGAAACGATAAAAGGTGTTCATCATGCATTTCAACACGGAGAATATCGAGTTTGTTGATTAGCATAAGAAGATTGCCATTGTCGCTATTCTAAGCGATCTTCTACCTAGAATTATGTACTAGGCGTTGGCAAAAGAACCGCCGAGCACAATGGTCGAGCTTCTGGACATGGTCGTATGAATGTCAAAGAGGCAATGGAGGTAATGGAGTCTAGCCATGCAAAGTCTGATGCTGGTAAGAGCTTGGACAAGAAGGAAAGTTTAAGGACTCTAAGAAATCTGACAAAATGAAAAAATATGATGAGTACACTCCGCTCTATGTGGACATCCACCACATCCTTGACTATATCTGAGGAAATAGTGCCCTCAAGTGGCTGAAAAAATTGATATCTTTGTTAAATAAAAAAGATAAGAGGAAGTATTGGGAGTTACATAAATATCAAGGTCACAACACAAACTGAACAACACTTGTGTGGGGGCTATAGCATGCAAGACTCGAGTACGAAAGTAAAACAGTTGTGGAGTAAACGTAATTTACCTACGAGGTTTATTGATTATTCTAGGAGCAACCAATTTAAAATTTTCTTGAATTGTTAACTTTAAGAAAATATATTTAAGTTTTCAAATTCAATTAAAAGTCCAGATTATTTTCTAAGATTAACCTAAGTGATTTACAAAATAATAATCAATTCAATTTTTAGGCAGGTTTCTAATTATTTAAACCTACTTTTTTGTGTAAGGTGAGATGCAGAAAATGTCAAGCACACGCTATTTAATTTACGTCGCAAAATCCCTTCCCTGGGAAAAATGACCGACTCTCCTAAGAGTCAACCTAGTCTACTTCCACTAAAACCAAAATGAAATGGGAACGATTATACAAACATCAAACAAGACTCAAAGTAAGATAAATTAGAACAGGCTATTACCTCTCTCGACCAAGCTTCTATCTACTCTCATTGCTCTTCCGCAATTATCCTCACTATGCAACTCTTGTTCACTTTTCTTTCTTCATGTCTCAGCCTCCCTCTAGCTTCTTTAGCATAGGTTGGCTCAGTGTCTATTGTGTCCTAGTTCTTAATGAAGTATTTGTGTGATGTGTGCTAATGATATATTGAATACAATGAAACAATTTTGTTTCCTAAATATTAGCAGCAACACTTATATTCTTTCTTTCTTTGTTTAAATCAAGCTATCTTGATTTAATACAACTTTTAGCTAACTTTTTCTCAAAAATTAAAATAATCAGATTCACTCTAATATGTACACAATAATCAGTGCCTATGTGAATAGTGGTGTACAAAGTGTGTGATCTAAAAGTGATATGCAAATGATGTATGTTCCTGAAATCACTTCAAAGATTAAGCAATCATATATAGTGTAACAATATACACGAAAATAATATGACTTCAAATGTATATAAAATATAAGCACAAAGTCAAATATACACAAACTGTTTTTAGAAAATATATTTAAATTAATTCAAGTTTAATCTAATATCTTATTACGTCAAGTTAAAACAATTTAAATAGATTAATATACTCTATTCAGTCCAATCAGTTCTAGTTCTCAGTCATTGGTCCAATGTTAAAGATAATACGGTTCAGATATACATAGTCCAAGGTTATAAAAATTATCAAGATCATATTAGGTCAATGGGACAGTCCAAGTATTGTTTATTTAACAAATAGGTACTCAATGATTTTTAAAGGTTTAAATGTCTAAACCTTGAATAGGAAGTGACTTTGTTACCACAAATTTCTTGAATAATTTTAAAACAATTTTTTTTAAAACAAGTACGAATCTAGAATAATAGAACCATCAAGAATATATACAAGTGATACGTGTGTGATTCAGTGTTCAAATATTCACAAAAATCAGATCTAAAACAATAGATCAAACAAGATAACACAAATCTTGCAAATCATGAACAAAACTACAAGATTTATGGTTTTGTGCGTGTAGTGTTTTATAAAATATAATCAGTAAGAACATAACACAATATAGATCTACAAAACACAGATCTATAAAAATATGTGGACAAAAAAACTCACAAAAAATTCAGATGAGAGATGAGGTTCTGGTGCTCTTAAATTGTCATGAAAAAATGAACCTTGAGAGACTTGAAAATATTGTTGAGATGAATCAACCTTGATCACAAAATACACACACACTAGATAAATCTTTGAAAAATTAGGTGTGTAAACTCTTTTTTTCTCTCAAAAATTCAGCAAAGTTTTGGCTCAAAAAATAATTTTCTCGGGCTTCAAATAATGAGACTCAAAGGGCTGAATTTATAGACTTGTGAGGTGCGCTGACTCGTGTAATAAAGACACACATGGATCGTGAAAGGCAATCCTAAGTCATAGATAATATATGATTTGACTATCCTTAAAGAAACACAAGTTAACCAGTTAGAAAAGTGACGCGCGTATTACAGCTGGATCTAACTAAATGCATAACAAATATGCGTGCTTAATCAGTTTCCAAATGTTACCATTAGGAGAAAAATAGCGACGTTGTCGTTTTCGAATCCGAGTAAAAACATCTCGAACAAATCTTTTGGCAGGTGTATAAAAGTATATGTTATGTTACACGCAATCGGCAAAAGGCTACACGCCAACTGTTAAAGGGTAACAATACACATCATGCTAAGGTAACAGCTAAAGGCCTGCAAAGGCTAAGGGACATGGACAAAGGTCAAATCTATTACAGCCTACAATAATCAAATCTCATGCAGTATAGCATACACATCAAATAGTGTAGGCCATTACACTAAAACGGGGACACACTATCATACATATTAACATACATATCAACATGTCAAATATTAATATAAGCCACGCATATGCACACGAACACATTATATTATACAAATACACATAAATTCATTTACACGAATTTAATTAAAAAATATTTATACGTTAAAAACTTAATTCTGAAATTTACTTTTGAAAAAGATATCTAATTACAATAATAAATTCCAAACTAATTTTTAAACTATTTTTTAAAAAAATCTTTTTACTCACAATCAAACCACATCATTAAACATGATAAATGAAATGCAATGTCGTTTAGTGTCCTACATGATAAAAAATATATAATACTACAAGCCATAGTGGGTGTGAAAGACAACCTTTTTCTGAAATGACGAACCGAGTTGAGAGTTGATTTGACGTAGACGGTTATAGATAGCTTGGCATAGGTAGGTTAGACACAACCTAATTACAAAGATATTTTGTCAAAATTCAAGTCCAACTATCTAAAGGTTTATATATCTACAGCACGGAAATCAAACCCTAGGAGTGCTCTATATAGGTACATTCATAAACATATTCTTAGCCTTTACGTATGAAATAGAGGCTTTGATTTGATGACGTAACATTGAAAAGTATGTTGAAAAAAAATGGTCGAGCAGATAGGAGGAATGAGAAGAAGCCTAGGAGATGATTTAAGTCTCCTTGTAAAAAGGCAGAAGAGAAGAAACGCAACCAAAACGAAGACTCTTATGATGGAACTGATCCATATATTCCCAAGAAGCCCAAGGATTCGATGCACGAGGGTGGAATGATCTATTTGGGTTATCACTTTTTAGGTGGAAGAGACGCTGGCGGTGGTAATGGACCATCCTAGAAAAAATCTTACCTCAATGAGGTGAAATCTTGTTCGCATGTCAGAGAGGTGAATTTAGCCGACGTTGTAACAACCCATCCTAATAAGGTAAATAAGGATCATCTTATTTTTATTTTTTTAAAGACGAATTGTCTGGTGTGTTGTATCTGCATGACGACCATCTGGTCGTCACCATGATGGTCCATGGAAATAAAGTAGCGATAATCTTGGTGGATAATGGCAATTTTGCAGATGTGTCGTTCCATGATTGTTTTAAGAAGTTGAGATTAGTGAATTGAAAATTAGAGGCATATCACATGCCACTTATTGTTTTCTTAGCGGAGAAAGTGTACCCATTGGGAATCATTGATTTGAAGGTCATCATTGGCACTTGGCCGACTTGCCGAATCGTGAAGATGTATTTCTTTGTCCTTGACAATAGCGTCATCTCGTCTTATAATATCATCTTTGGTATGATCGGCTTGAAGAAGTTTGAAGTTATTCCCTCCACTGTCCATTAATGTTTGAAGTTCTCGACCAACTGTGGTGTGAAAAATATGACGGTGTGATAATTGATTAAAATCGCAAATTATTACTTTGGCATACTTATTTAATTAGAGTCTATTTTTAAGACAAATTAACTCATCCCCTAAACATGCAACTACGTGTGTGCGTGTGTCAACCCATAAATAAATAAAGCATGCGACACAAATTTCAGAAAAAATCCCCGAAGGAAAAAACCTTTTATTTCTAGAACTCTAACAAGTTTACAAGACCATTGACTTACATAGCATCTTGTTTTCTCCCACAAGAGTAATGCACGGTGTCTTCGTCAAACCTTCAAAGTAACGTCTAGAAATCAGCAGTGGTTCACACTCAGCTATACCACAAGGACGCACAGTCCAAACACGTAGTCTAAAATCTTCACAAGGACTCCCTCCACAATAGCACGTTGTTGTCCGATTGTAGAGTTATCCCCACAAAAAATGAACAAAAGCAAAGTGTGTTCTTGAACACCAAAATAATTTACCGAAGCATATGGGATTTTTGTGAATTGAAAACAAAAGGGATGAAAACCCTAAAAGAAGAAGTCAAAAAGAATTATGTTGATTCGCAGTTTTCTATCTTTCAAAACGCTGGGACTTCTCAATGAAAACGAAACCATTTAATGGGTATTTATAGAAAAATACGCCACCTCGGTCGTAGGATCTCACTCGAACGAAGTACACGTGTCATTTGAATGACATCGCGCGACATCTCAATGTCATTCGAACGAGATGAGATCTCGCTTGAACGACATGGGCATCAAAATCGAAGAACGCTACAGGACTTAGAAAAATTACTCATTCTCAAATTTTGACGAAAAAAGTCCCCTCCAACACTTAGAAAATATTTTGAAAAAATATCCTAAAGCTCTAAGTGCAAAGTTAAGGTATATAAAATATAACCTTACCAAAGTAAACTTTACGGAGGATTTTTGATGAAGAACCTTGATATATTCGGATCCGGCTTGATGTAGATTGCTCTTGAACTTCTTCGACGATTGTAATGGTATATGACATAATTAATTATGGCGGACATTTATAAAAATATGTCCTTACATGTGGCATTGGGGTAGTTAAGGGAAATCAAGCTGAAGCACGTGAATGCTACTATATATCTTTAGAATATGAGGAATATAAGAAGTTTACCACTACTTATTAGATTGGGACTTTATATTTCGAGATAAATATAAACCGATCACTGGAGAATTTGTTGAGCAAATTGAACCTATAATTCTAGACGACGGGCGTCTAAAAAGGATAACCCAGATCGGCTCATCATTAGATATAGATCTCAAGAAGAAACTGGTAGATTTCTTAAGGCTAAGAAAGAACATCTTCTCCTAGATTCACGAGGGCATGCCAGGGATATATCCATTTTTCCTCCATCATAAACTCAGTCGTAAAGGATGTGAAGCTTGTCAAACGAAAAAGACGTGTGTTCTGCCAGGAGAAGAACATGGCTACTCCGAAAAAAGTGGAAAATTTGAAGAAAGCTAACTATATTGAGGATCTTAAGTATCCATATTAGATCTCGAACATTATTATGGTCCGAAAGAAGAATGATAAGTGGCACATGTGCGTCGACTTTACCAACCTCAACAAGGCTTACCCCAATGATCACTATCATATGCCCCGAATTGACTAGTTGATCGATGCCACTGCTGGGCGTGAACTGTTCAGCATCATGCATGTTTATTCGGGGTACAATCAGATAAGGACGAAATCAGAAGATAGGGAAACCCTTCATTCATCACCAACTGAGTTACCTACTACTATAACATTATGCCCTGCGGGCTCAAAAATACTGGAGCTACGTACCAAAGGCTGGTGAATAAGATCGTTGAGGAGAAGATCAGAAATACCATAAAAGTTTATGTGGATAATATGCTAACAAAGAGCAGGAAAGAAACGGATCACATCAGTAACCCCGGCCGAACATTTGACAAACTAGATAAATATCAGATGAAGCTAAAGTCAGAAAAGTGTGTTTTCGAAGTAAGAGATGGAAAGCTTCACGACTTCATAGTGAACCAGAAGGGGATAGAGGCCAATCCTAAAAAGATCCAGGTGTTATTCAATATGCAGCCTCCCCAAAATAATAATGAAATCCAAAGCCAGACGAGATAAAGAATTATTCTTTACCGGTTTGTTTCAAGAGCGATTGACCTTTATCATCCATTCTTTAAGATAAGAAGAAATACTTTGAGTGGAACGAGAAATGTGATAAAGCCTTCCTGGAGTTAAAAAAGTACTTAGGATCTGCGCCTTTGTTATTAAGGTCGATCTTGGGTGGAAAGCTTTACTTGTACCTGGAGTGTCTGAGTCAACAATCAGATCAGTATTAGTATGAATTGAAGATGGAGCACAAAGGTCTTTATACTACACTGGTAAGGCTTACTATGGAGTCACAATCTGATACCATAGGTTAAATTGTTATGCATTGGCTTTGATTGAAGCTTCTCGAAGAATTAAACCATACTTTCAGGCGAATACAACTATTGTGTATATATAACTTCCTCTATAATAAGCTATCCACAAACATGAGAAATATAGAAGGTTGATGGCTTGCGCCATAGAGTTTGGAGAGTATGACATTTTGTATGAGCCAAAAACTTATATTAAGGGATAAGTAGTGGTCAATTTTGTAGTAGAGTTAATTTTTGAAAAAAATCCAGTTGAGCAAACAGTATAAAAGCCATTCGAGCAGAATAGTGAAAGACTAGAATCATCATCTTCGTATGAAGAAAGAGCTCGTGACTTGGAGCAGATGAAAAAGTTATTTAAGAACGGGTGTTTGGTTGAAGGCGACTTTGAGAAAAATCCTCCGGTGTGATAGTTATTTATAAATGTTTCATCTTGTGCAAATGGTAGTGGAGAAGGGCTGATTATTTCAACACTTGATGGAGCATAACAACGTGGAATAATATGAAGCCCTTATAGTAGGATTGGGGCTAGCATTTTCACTGGGCGTCCAGCAGTTGTTAGAGCACAGTGACTGCCAATTGGTTGTGAACCAGGTCCTTAAAGTTTATGAAGCCAGAGAGGAGTTAATAGTGAAATATTTGGCAAAGGTGAAAGCATTATTTCCAAGGTTTTAGGCTATACAAATTGTCAGAATACTAAGAGTTAAAAATTCCCGAGCAGAAGCATTGGCTCGTCTGGCATTGACAATAATGGTCGAGCTTAAAAGAACTATTACAGTCAAGATATTATCGTAATAGAGTATAGAAGAAAAGTACGTGCTTGTTACGCAGTTAAACATGGTACCATCTTGAATGGATCCAATTCAAGCATATTTAGAGATCGGTATAGTTCCATAAGACCAAAGGAAGAATGAAGGCTCTACTACAACGCGACGAGTCATGTACTTGAAGGAGGAATTTTATTCAAAATAGGATTTATTATGTCTCTATTAATATGTGTCCATCGTATTTAAGGGATCGACCTGATTAGGGAGGTCCATGAAGACACCTATGGAGCCTATTTAATGGACATGCCATTGGTGAAGTGGGTCTCCACTCAGGGGTATTATTTTTTGACCATGAAGGAAGATTACGCCAGAAAATGTGATAAGTGTCAACGATTTATAGTGATATATAGAAGACCTGGGGAATTTTTGGCATTGATTATATCTCCTTGGCCTTTTGTCATGTGGAGGACTGATCTAGTCAACCCATTACTAAAGTCAAAGGGCAGATTCAAATATCTAGTTATTGCATTACATTATTTCAAACAAATGGGTGGAAGTTAAGACACTAATTGAGATGTCGTATGGGAAGGTCTTCCATTTTATACGGAAGAACATCATCTGTTGACATTGGATGTTATACGCCTTCATTACTAACCATGAAATGAAGTTTAATAATAATAAGTTTGAGGACTATTGCATTCGATCGAGGATAAAGAAGGTGAATTTTACACTTGTCTATCCTCGGGGAAAGGGGAAGATAAAGATCACTAATAGGACCTGCTAGATGGAATCAAAAGAAGACTGGATGATACCAAAGAGAACTGGATCAATGAACTGTATAGTGTGCACTGGGCCTATAAAATTACACCGAGGATAGCCACTAGCAAAGCCCCTTTATGTTGGCATTTAGCACATAGGTGATGGTGCCTACTAAGATTGATGTACCTAACTACAGAGTACTTAACTTCAATTTGCCCAATAGTGACTTATTGCGAATACTTTATCTTAATCTGGTAAAGGAAGTGAGGGAGCCTGTAGCACTCTAGGTGGCAGCCTACCAGCAGTGGACAACTCGATTCTATAATAAAAATGTAAAGTTGATCACTTTGAAGGAATGAGCGCATATGATGAAGAAGGATATCTAGAAAGGGAATAAGTTGGAACCTAATTGGAACGACCCGTACATAATTTCTTTAGTCGTACTACCTAAAACTTAGCGAATTGAGACGTTAGAGGGCCAGAAATTCAAGAACCCTTGGAACATTAAACATATGAGGAAGCATTATCAATAAAGATAATAAGATTAAAGTTTAGAAGAGTAGAATATTTTGTAAATATTTTCAATTCTTTGTAATAAATTTTTAGTAAACAATAAGAATTAACAATTCTTCCTCTACATCTTGTTATCATTTTAAGTTTTCTTCATTGTTCAATGCCTAGTTTGTGGTATAAAAGATGTGAAAGAAACCCAGGTCGAAGACATCTCAAAGCCAAGAATAACAGAATGACTACAATTAAACCACACTTTATGAATGGCCTCATGTTAAAAAGGACAAGATCGATAAGTTTAGACAAATATGGGAAATCCAGTTCAGTCACATGGTCAGGCCAACAAGATCTGACCATAACTGACCAGTAAGCTAACTTATACAGGAATAGATCCTAGTACATTTGGCTAACCTGGGAAACCAATACTGACACATGGTCAGGATGATAAAATCCATCCATACTCCCAATAAGCTGGCTAAAGAAAAGATAGATCCTAAGTTAAGACAACTCAGGTTCGTCCACATGGTAGCCAGTATCGCAGGTTATGTTGATAAGATCAAACCTCCAAACCACACGACTAAACTAGCAGACCTATCTAAAAAATCTAGTAAATCAGGTCAAGCTGATAAGATCTAACTATACAACCACAACCACTAGTAGGTTGACTAGCTCCAACCACTTTAAATTTGTAAAAATATTTTTCACAATAACTTGGTCACATATGAAGAATAACAGCATAGTCGAGCAAAATAACTCACGAAGAAATAAACGCAATTAACAATTCAAGCACTCAGTCAAGAAAAATATTTGGATAATATTTTATCTCAAATAAGTTATCCACTAATTATAAATTATTTGCAAACACAAAAGTTAGATGATCATTAAAAATATTGTTCAAAGTAAAAAAAAAATGAGAAATAACAAAGCTTCACAAAAACACAAGTCTTGGAGTTTAAGCTGTAAGAGTCTCTTCATTGGCTAGATTGACTTGAGGATCGTTGGCAATGACAGTTTCGGCCATGGAAGTGTCTTGGGTAACTTCACGAGCAATGGAAGGAATGGCCTCATTAGCAGTAGTCTGTTCGGCTTGACCAATCACCTTGTCCTCAACTGACTCATAAACATCCATCTCATCCTCAAAAAAATAAACCTATATAATTGTCATCATGACCCTTTATAAGGACACAAATTTCTAATTGAGTCCTTCTTAGTTTTGGCTCAATTTCGGACAAAAACATTTGAGTCATAGGATAGTGTTCATGTGTATCCTTCAAGCCTATGACACGTAAAGTTGAAGACGTAGCGGCCAACATTTCAAGTGGATATCAATTATCGATTTCTTGTGCCTCGTTTATGCGTCATCAACATCACATATTTCAAGTCTCCAATAAGGTATGAACGCTATATATATTTGTAGAAACTTGGAATATTTTAATTAGGTGTATTTTATTAAATATTTTTAAAGACTTTATTTTTCTCAAAAAATATTTATTGAGAACTTTTTATAAAAGTTTTGGGCTTAAAAATGAGTTTTATATTTTCTGTAAAGTCATTCGAACAAATCTGGGATCATGTTCGAACGAGATTCTCAGGTCGTTCGAATTAGACTTCTAACGACTTTAGCATTTTTCAGTGACTTATCATTAGTAAAGTCGTTTGAATGAAAATGTCGTTCAAACGAAATTTGGCGGGAACAGATTTTCGGTAGTTTTTTCCATTTTCCCACTACTTTTTCCCCACTACTTTTTGCGAGAATTAACGATGTGCGGCAACCATTTTTTGAAGTAACTTTTGTGAGATTTCCAAAGCCTTTGAGAGTCAAAATTCTACCAACAAAATTTCAAGTTTGTGTGTTTCAATTTTGTCAAGAAATGATCTTCTAAAACATATGCACCCATTGTTTAGTTTAAATTCAAGTATTCTACACACACACACGCACACATACACACACACACACACACACACACACACATATATATATATATATATATATATATTGTGCTTGGAGCATCGGGTTCTACTTTACCTATTAAAGAGTTGTTTGGGTTTAGTTCTACATCCCACAAAGAAGAAAACAAGTTTATTGTTGCGGCATTCCAACTTGAAGAAAGGCTTGAGTGCAGGTTGACGGAGTCCAAAAGCTTCATTGGAGGAGTCCAAGGTTCTGGTGGAATCCGGGATTGTCGGCTAAGCAGAGGTTGGTACAAGAAGATGCGTCAGGGGATTGAAGGAGTCGAGTTGTGTAAGTCATTTGTCTTGTATTTGTAAAATTTTGTACTTAGTGGACTTAAGGCTAGGGGTTGTTCGAGGTTTTTTCCATTTTTGGTTTTCCTCGTACATCACGGCGTAGTGTGTTATGACTTTATTTTATCTTGCAAATCACCTAGAATGCATGCTTAGGACTAAAAGATAAAATATGATTTAAATCACAACTGTAGTTTAATTTGGTGATAAAATTAGTTTGGGTGAAGTTTAGATTAATTTAATTCAAGTCATTTATTGTTAATTTGGTAAAATTTGGTTTGGCCTAATTTACAAAAAATAATTAATCATGTTAGGCAAATTTTAGGACTTGCGTTTAAATTAAATTTGTTTAAGTGAATATTTGTGTTGGATCAATCTCCTTTCAGTTTAGTTGAGTTTAATTTTAATTTGAAAGGAATTAAAATTTGAAGGTTGTGTTGTTTAGAATTCGAACCATCCTATTCCGCATTAAAGGAAATTAATAATTAATTTTAAAGAATATTTTTTAAAATTTGGGGTCTTCAAATTGGTATCAAAGCTAGAATCGTTAAATTATTGCGTTTAAGATCCTTTTGAGTTTTTAAAATGGAAAATATGCCTTTTTTGAAATTTTCAGTTTTTTATGGTTCTCACATGCTTGCACACGACTCTTCACTTGCTATATCTTATGAGTAATTGCTTGCATGTTTTACAAACACTAGATTTTGTGCTACATCCTATATATTCATGCTAGTTGTATGTTTGTTTATCATTTTCTAGTCAATACCCCATGCTTAATCACATGCTAGAATTATGATTTATGTATATCGTTTGTATTTATTTTTATTTGTTAGTGTCTTATTGAGAAAAATAAAAAAAACATTTTCTTTGTTTCTTTTAAGTTGATTTTTTTTTTTGTTTGGTGAAATTTTTTGAAAAACTCAAAATGATTTTTTTTTATTGTGTATATATTTTAGTTTGACACACTTTATGTGGCATATATTTGTGTTTGAATCCTTTATTTTTCGCTTCCATATGGCTAGAACTTTTGGTTAAGATTGTCAATCCTTAAAATGTTCTTTGTCGTGCTTGCGCGGAGTAGTTGGATTTTGTGTTGCTTAATGGATTCTATTTTTATATGCTTCTATTCACACATGAACAAGCTCATTTGAATTTTAATCGTCACATGTATATCTGAGTTAAGTGAGATATTCTCCCATCAATTTAGTCATCTACATTTTGCTATGACTATGGAGGATTTGTGCATATAATCACCGTTTCTCGTATTTAAAAAAAATAGAAAAATATTTATCCGCTATCGTAATTATTTATCAATGGAATCGGGCTGCGAAAGACAAAATTATTTTGAATGAAAAGCCACCATTGAATGTTAGGCCTTAAAAATATGGCATTAAAAAGAATATTTGTCAAGGCCGAAAATAGTTTAGTTAATATGTTCAAAAGAAAAGGAAAAGAAAAATCATTAGGAGTTTTGTTGGATCTATTAACGGGTTTGTACATTGACTTTGTATCCTAGTTAAGATTTTATTGTCATGGCTCTATTGGTTTGTAGAATCATCAAAATTCTAGGCTCGTGTGCATTGTGTATGTTTGTTCAGTAAGTTCAATTTATATTGTCACTTGAGGCTATATCTAAATGTGATAAAGTTTTGCAATCAAATGAGAACTCTGTGAATATGTTTTAAGTGATTGGGTCGAAATTTAATTGTTACTAGTTCACACCCCTACTCTTCCATTTCCATATGACACATTTATGCCATAAGAGTGTGGAAAACTTATGATATTTTGAGTTGTGTCATTTATGTATTTATATCTATATATGTGTACTCGTGCATATTTTGTATCATATGTGTATACATATATGTGATATTTTGTTTGTTTTGAGTCTTTTCCATGCTAGCTAGTCCATATATGCTTTAATTCATAATTGGTATCTATCTTATTGCGAATTTTGGTTGATATCTCATGCCTATATTGAATATTTTTTGGTTGGTATCATTTTTGTATCGCATCATAAGTAGGTATGTATTTACCCTTGTTGTGGATTGGTTAATTTTTATTGTTGCCCATATGCTTTAATGTTCGTATCACTTTATGCACCATCATGTTTTACTTGTTTTCCCATATTTTATATCCCTTCTGTAGTTTTAAGGGGGGAAATGGTATTTACTTTACATTGGGGGGGTAATAAGTAATTTGTTTTAATTCTATATCCTTTGTCTATTCCTGAACAAAAATGGGGAGAATGATAGGGCGAGAAATGATATCTTATCCTATTGTAATCGTATCTTAGTTTGGAAGATTTAACTTAGGGGGGATGTCTTTTTAAGTAGGTCATTTATTTGATAAATGGGAGAATTAATTTAAGTGGAATAATTATTTTAATTGTATTTAATATTTTGATATTCCCTATGCGTTTAATGTTTTGCTTAAGTGTGCAGGATTTTTAGTGGCATATTTATAAAAACATCCTTATATTGGCAAAGATCGTCATTATTGGGTTTTGAGTCAAGCTTGTATTTTTTTATTTTGGGATGGATGTTTTTGAATATAGTTGAGCTTGACGGCCCTTTAAAATTTTTGTTTGGCTTTTGTCCTGGAATAGCCAAAGGGGGAGATTTGTAAGGACACAAATTTTCAATTGAGTCCTTTGTAGTTTTGATTCAATTTCGAACAAAAACATTTGTGTCATAGGATAGTGTTCATGTGTATCCTTCAAGCCTATGACACGTAAAGTTGAAGACGTAGCGGCCAGCATTTTAAGTGGACATCAATTGCCGATTTCTTGTGCCTCGTTTATGCGTCATCAACATCATATATTTTAAGTCTCCAATAAGGTATGAACGCTATATATATTTGTAGAGATTTGAAATATTTTAATTGGGTGTAATTTATTAAATATTTTTAACGACTCTATTTTTTTCAGAAAATATTTATTAAGAACTTCTCATAAAAGTTTTGGGCTTAAAAATGAGTTTTATATTTTTTGTAAAGTCGTTCGAATGAATCTGGGATCTCGTTCGAACGAGATTCCCAGGTTGTTCGAACGAGTTTTAATTTGAAATGAATTAAAATTTGAAGATTGTGTTGTTTAGAATTCGAACCACCCTATTACGCATTAAAGGAAATTAATAATTAATTTAAAAAGAAGATTTTTTTAAATTTGGGGTCTTCACCCTCCCACTTGCTAATAACTTCTGCAATATCGGGGTAATGCTTGACCACTCTTTTCTTCAACTCTTTATAATCTTCAATAAAGAAGGTCATCTTTTCAACTATAAAGTCAGCAGAGGCTTTGAACTGCTCAATAGTGCTCTCTCTAACCTTGGCAAGAGATTCATTAGGTTTAATAAGAGTTTTATTGGCTTGTGCAAGGGCCTCCTCAAGAATCTCCCTTTTTACGGCCTCAGTGACAGCTTGATTCTTCAACTTCTTATATTCTTCCTCAATAAAGCAATAGACGAAAATTTTCATGACCAATTGATTGTCTATTTGAATCTCATTACAAGTATTATGCATCTCATCTGTAAACTATTTAAGATCGTTCTTTATCTTGGTGTTTTGCTGAGAGAGCTCGTCAATGGCCTATTTATTCTCCTCATAAGCATGGTGATTAGTTACATCCTTCTCTCAGGTAACAGTACCATCCATTTCACCCTGAAGGAGAAGACAAGGAGATCAACAAAGAGTAAAAAAAGGTCAGCAAGAAGAACTAATATAAATCCAGACTCCTAAATAATTTAAAATCTTAACTGTACCCATGGTAGCCAAATACTTCCATGGAATTACCCATGTAGTGGAAGATATAGTCTTTATATCTTTCAGTCTATTCGATGGTTACAATATTCTTCGGATCAAACAAATATGTCTCCACCAAGGGGTAATGACTGGAGGACCCAGATTCTCTAGCTAACCTGTGAATAAGTTGTCCACTAATTAACACGTGCTCTAGATAATATATGTTATCCTCAGTTATTTAACCCTTTGATGTGTGGGATCACCATGAACAGTGGGACCCTCTAACAATCTCTTAGCACCAGCAGCTGGGGGATCATAAGTTGAAACATCTTTCTCCTTGCCTTTGGCTTTAGCATCAGCCTCAACTTTTTTTTAGGTCTTATCCTTTGCCTTTTTCTTGGATTTAACCTTGTCTTTTTTTTTCTAAATCTCACTTTAGCCTTAGCCTTCTTTTTGGCCTCAGTCTCTAGGATCTTCGTAGAGACTACTTCAATGGCCTTGCTATCATTTAGCCTTAGTGCCATGACATAGTAAGGTTCAACACGAAATGTTGAGGAAGTGGGAGTTGAAGTTGCACAAGAATTTAATAGTTAGAAACATTACAATGAAATATCAAAGATGACATAATATAGTTGGCAAACTTTCGACAGTTAGCAAATTCTACTTACCTTCCTTGACCTCGTCCTCCTGATCGGTCTCAACGTCGGCCTCAGCTAGAATTGGCATTAGTATTTCCCGAGGTGAAATACCTCCTAAAGGAGTGTAGTATCCAAGCTTAATGAACTTCTCTAAGATAAAGAGATCCTTGGAGATAAGATGGTTGGACACGAGTTCTCTCCACCAAGATTTTCAACACAAGGAGAAATTTCGGATCCCTCTTCCCTGAAAAAGGATGAAAAAAAAAGTGAGTACAGAGTCAGTCAAAAGTAATTAGAAAGTAAATATAGGAAAAGTGTATAACAATGCGATTCGCCCCACACCATTCACAGGCAATACTATAAGATTGATCCCTCTCATGTGGGAAAAACTCCCAATTATTTTTCAAGAACACAAACTAGTTCTTCCAACTGTGATTCCTATTCTAAAAAACCTTCACTAACTTCAAATGTGACTTTATGGGGGTGAAGTAATAGTATCTAGGGACCTTATCAATGTTTTTTATGTCATAGATGAACTTTAAAATGTCCTCAGTGATATCGAAGCCAGTGTGCTCTTACTAATATACCATTGATCCTAAAATTATCCTATGTATTCAGGGGAAGTTGGGTTGGAGCCACCCCATAACCCCTTAGGATAGACCTTACGAAATTTGACCTGCAGAGCTAAAAGGGGGGGAAAATCTCTTCAGCATCACGCCAATCATAAACTTTTTCATCACAGTCAGACAGTCTTAACGCATTGCTAATAGGGGTAGCATACCAATTTGCTCATCCCCAGTAGCGTCATAGGCGTGGTATATATCTTCATTATTGGCATGGTAATATGAATTGATAGCACTGATATAAGTACTCTCCTCGATAAGAGGCATAATAACAGGAAAATGACCTTTTCAGCCAAAACCTCTAAGTCCATTATGGATATTTTAGACACCTTGTTCATGTAGTTTCTACCACCAGGCTGGTGGTGGATCTCGTCAGCGTCAGCAGATCCTATAAACTCAGACCTACGGTATTCTACATCATGGGTTATAGAGCAGATCTAACTAAAGATGGATCATATGCGTGAAATATTGATGGTACGTATTATCCTTAAGATGTATGGGTTGCAATGTGACTAGACCCCTAGCCTCGTAGAAATAAGGACACAATTTATTGACCTCGCGTATGCGATTTAACACTATCTCAATCCAAGAGTTTTCACTCATAAAGGGTAGGTTGGGGGAGAAGGGAAGTCTTGGAGGTTGTTTGGTTTCAATGTAAAGGATCTGGTCTAGAAGCAATCCTAAAACACTTAAATATCCCTAAAACTATTAAACTGTGGGCCAACAAACTCAATGGCCACCTAAAATGGGTAATTATCTAATGAAACTTTGATAAGCAATCAATCCAATTACAATAATCAATGACAGTAAGAAATTGTAAAAATTTGTAAAAGAAAACCCTAGAAAACTCAAAAAGGGCGAATAGCATACTTGAAACCCTAAACCACTAAAGAAGACTCAGAGATTGCTTGAAACGCAGCAGGAAATGATTGAAAAGAGAATCCCCCGTTAAAAAAGATTTTTCAGGCAAGGCAACGATAAAAAAATGGCAGAAAATAGGATGGAGTTAACCGGAGACGAAAGAGTTTTGAATAGGAAAAATAATTTATCTCTCTAAAAATATTTTGTGTAAAGAAAAAGATTTTGAAAAGTTAAAATGATGGGAAAATGGTTCTTTTATAGATTTTAAGCACTAATGATTACATGTGGGAAAGTGATGTGACATCATGCAAAAATATAGCAATCGATGCCTCAAAATGGGTCTCACACTACCCTAGACATGCACGCCTTAAATGCTCCTATCGCCACTCTCAGTGTATAACTTGTGGAAACCTCGAGCCAAAATAAAAATTCCAAAAAAAGTCACAAGAAAATGTTCACTTCCACGGATGAGCCAATGATATCCCGAGCCGAGAAGATCGTCATAATCCAACTAGAACACTAGTCGATGACATCTAAGTTAAAACTTAAATCACTCAATCTGCTCAGTACATAGCCAAAAGATATGATATTTCAGAAAATCTTTTACAATCTTCCATCGTGAGAAAAGTTTTGGTGGCTTTTGTTACACCATAAATATGGAATTATTCATGGACAAATTAAATGAGGACACGGAATCTCATTACCTACAGAAATGAGATCGGATCAGTTAATAACCTAGTCGGCCCAGGAAATCTAGTTGACCCCAGTAGTTTAATCAAGTTAGTTAACCCTGTCAATTAATAATCAACCAACATTATTAAGACTGCGTTAAAGCAAGCATGTATAACATGAAGGGATTGAATGAGTAGTATTAATTGCACGTGCATACGTGGGGAGATATGAAAATATTACCACATGTGTCAATATGAAAATATTCCCCCTTGTGCTACTAACTAACTTTATGATTATTATCTGACTAGCATTTAAAGTGTGTACATGCCTAACCTATAAAGGCAGGACACTTATCGCTCTCTTTTCTCTCTCTTCCAACAACCTATAAATAACATGTGACACCCCGCCTAATTAAATATCGGGCGATCACTCCTTTATTAAATTAAAATCAAGGTGAACAGTTGGTTCATTCTTAGCATCACTGTCGTAAAAATAACTTTTCCAAATTTAACACCCTATTTAATTAAGCTAAGTGTCAAAACCATTTTTTAACATTATTTTCCAAAACAGCATTTAAAACTTAAAGTAAAACATACATGCTGAATAAATCCCAAAGTAACAGTACTAGAAATAACTGAAATACAAATGTCCCAATAAAACAGATAAATAGTGGAAAGGGCGACACATGCCCAATAAGGAGAATGATAGAAGGGGAATCAAGTAAATGAAATCGTCTAAGCAAGTGGTCTGCAACTCCCACCTAAGCTGCAGCACGTTCCTTCCAAGGGATCCTAAACAAGACGCCCCTGTGGCTGGGCACCTGTAATATATACATATATATACAAGAGAAAAAGAGGAATAGAAACGGGTCAGAGCCCGATAGTGTATATGATTTAAAAATCCGTTTAGCAAGTATTTAAATTGATACAAGCCAATGCAACAACATATTAGTGCGACACTCTCTTGAGAAATTCTCGCCTCTCTTCTAATGTGCACTCCTATCGCACTAACCTTCCCAATGGTTTATCTCATCATATATCACACTATCCTTCCCCAAGGATTTAACTTATCTTAGGTGACTCTCAAAATTTAAGATTTAACAACATCATGGTTTAAAAAAGATAATTTCATTTAGTACAAAACGCTCATTTTAACTTTATTGATTCATAAAGTTTTTCAATATCATATTATATTTTTCAAAACAAGTATTTCCAATTTGAGTCATTATACATGTCTTACTTACCATAACACAGTAGGCAGTTTCCCATATTTCAGAAGTTCATATATATATTAAATACTCGTATAATATATATATTCTAACAGCACCCCACATAAAATTTTATGGTGCGGGCATACTCTGCTATCCAATCCCCGTATCAATCGTACTAAAGGGAATACAAGTTCGGAATCACTCTCGAACTGTATAAATACATACACAAACAATATTGAGGCGAAGCATAGTTTCCAAGTCCAAGAGGTCAGTACATACCCTCACGTCTCTTAGGACCGTGACTACCGATTCGATAGCCTGTACCTAGGATTTCTATCTTCTAGGGTACGAGTCAATATCCCCCATAAGGCACACGAGATAAGATCGTCCCAGCGCGAAAACCTCAGGGATAGCAAGTAGCGCGGACATGATTTTCACAAGTATCTAATATATGCATACACAATCATATAAATATACTACTTTTATTATATCAATTTAGGTTTATCCAATAACCCACATTCACAACATTTATCCTTATTTTCCCATTATTATTTATCAAGTATAATGGTTCGTTTCTAACTTTAATTCGAAGGGTTTTTCCAACTTACTACGTAACCCTCATGGACTCTATTCTTCCAAATGTACAATTCAGTAGATATCCATTTATGTTCCGACGTAACTCTCTCTTACGTGTCTCTCCCCTTTAATATATACTTACATTATCCCTTATGCAAAATATCCCAAAAATATAGATTTCGCCTTACATTAAAGGATTTTGAATTTTATTTTCAAAGATGAGAATTTCAAACGGTTTCGAAATCGGAATTAAAATGGAATTTTAATTGAATTTTTTTATTATCTCTAAGAGTCCTCAAAACATAAAACTGTCTAGCAAAAAGAATATTAAAAAATATTGAACGGTCCGATCGAGCTGAATTTTTTTCTGTAGCTTCCTCTCGTCTTCAGCTAATTCTCTGTAAAATTTCATCCAATTCCAACGGTCCGATCGTCCGAGATAAATTTTTCTTTTAGTGTTTGTATCTGATTAGAACTCTTTTCTTAATCAAACTCTTAATCCTTTACATGACAAAGGGTTTCCAGAATATCATATAAATCATCACTACATGAAAATTTCCTATCTCAAATTGGGTTTTTCTTCCATAAATCTCATCTTAATAACTCCTAAACTAATATGGATGATGCATCAACGAAATAAGAAAGATAAACACTTGCCTGGGATTTTCAGAAATCTGGTTTGGTGTTGAATTTGGTGTGGTTGCGTTCCCCGTCTCGCGATCTACGCGTTGGCGGTGGCGGCGGTGCAAACGGGTGAGTTTTGAGCCTTGGAATGCCTTGAGAGCTCTCTCCTCTCCTCTCCAATGGCCGTTCTAGTGTTTTGAGTTATCTAACCCTAGGAGATAACCTAAACATCTGATATAACCCCTTTAATTTTCGCGGGTTTAATTACCCAGAAATACAAAATGACTAAAATGCCCTCCTGGGGTACTAATTAGGTCTAAAAACGCCCCGAGACCCAAATCAAACTCCCGGGTATACTTTTCTGACTATCTCTACCCTTCCAGACGAGTTGGCGCACTCAAAACAACCATACGAACAACTTATAAAATATTTACTTTTATTTATCAATATTTAGTCCCGACGCGACACGGGCGCGTCCCGACTCAAATTTCTAAAATTGTCATTTTATTCACTCGTGACATTTAATATGGCCACTATTATATATTAATTTGCTCATTAGTAATATTCAACAAATTTTCCCATAATTACTAACTCTCATCACGTTAATAATTATAACATAATTAATTTCCGGATTTTTATTAAATAATTAATTCACATTAAATTTAATAAATCCCCAAATTAATATAGCATAAAAATACGGGGTATTACATAACACGGACACCCACACTTTTGGGGGATCCAAGATGATTTTCCTCACTATTATATTGTTTAATTCTAGATAGAACTTGAGAGCTTTCATCGTGTATTCATCAGTGTCTATTTCTCAATAAATCAATACATCAAACACTACACCTACGGACATAGCCCTTGCTTTGAGCTGAACCACGTAAATTCTATCTTATTTATCTTTTTCTTATCTTTTTATTATTTTATCTAGATTAGTGTTTCAGTAGTTTATATCTCTTTATCCATTATTTGCTTATAATTTGTATACTCTAGCTAAGACAAATAAGTATACTAGTTTTAGGCAATAATGGATTGGCGTCGTTTGGGGGGAATGGCTAACCACTGTCTCTTTCCACTATTTAAAATTTTTAAAACCCGAGGATGCCCATTCTTTGTAAATCAGTGAATTTTCATTGGGTTAGAGTCTGTTGATCTGTAATTTCCAATTGATTCTCTTTATTTCCTTGAATCCTCCATTAGATTCACATTTTCCTATTTTCGATTCATTTTTTCTGCAATTCCTATTACGACTCTTGTTATAAACTATTTTTGCTACTATGGTACTCTATTTTTTTGTGATTTATGTGAAAGTGGCTGAAGCCCCATAAGTAGACGGACTAGAGAGGGGGTTCAATCCTCTAAGATTATGGGCATGGGAGGCCTGCAAGGGATCTTATTGTGCCTGGCTAGGGCCATAAGCTATGCAAGAGAGCGTGAGACAATTGACGCAAAGTTTTTTAGTCGAACAAAACAGACCCCAAATAAACCTAGTCACCCCAGTAGGAGGGGAAAACTCTAAAAGGAGGAGAGAAATGCCACCTCCAGCACCATAGATGGATAGAGGCAGTGCACTATAATAGGGAAGTTGATTCCCATAGGATATTGTATTTGAGCTCGCGTGGTGAGGGAAATATACTCTGGATTTGGGAGAGATGATAGATCCTATAGGCCTGGGGAAACATCCACAGTCAGATCAACTGGGTACTATAATAATTAAACGCACTCAATGGAACGTCCAATCATTTTAGAAAGTCTAGGCAGATAGTCTGCCTTTGATCGACTAGGCCCATGAACTGCATGGGCACACCAATACAGGGATCCTAGAGAGCATAGGGAGTACAAAGAAAACTCAAGGAGAATTAAAATCAAAAGGGTTGAGTGCTCGTCTAAGTCAAGGAAAAGTATGTGAGGGTTGGCTAAGGGTGAACTAACTTTAGTTAAGGAAGAGAGCTCAATCGAAAGCCAAGGACGAGCAGAGAAGTCGGTGAAAGTTGAAAAGGAGGAATAATAATTTTAAAGGTTCTATACAGCGCCTGGAAGATCGACCGGGCAAAATCATCAATTAGAAAAACCCTTTACAAAGGGATTATGTGCAAAGGTATCCATTCACAACTGTAGTTGTGGTTATCAAACACCTGAAAAGTTCAAGACGCTTGCTATCACTCCCAAAAATGATGGGAAATTTTATCCAATATTGAATCCGGAGTAGTACTAAGATGCTTATAATAACTATTCAATTTCGAATGAGATGCGCTGTAGAGCTTTCTAAAACTTCAAGCAATTTTCTAATCTCTTTGTCAGCAACTTATGCTTCGGCACCAAGCTAATAAAGTGGGTGGATTTCTTATTAAGCATTCGCCAAAAGATGGATGAAACGACAAGGGAGTATTTTATGCATTTCAACACGCAAAAGCTTAAGGTATTAGATTATTATATGAAGATTTCCATTACAGGTATCATGTGCGGTCTTCTACCTAAAAATTTATACTGGTCATTGGCAAAAGAACCGTCTTGCATAATGGTCGAGCAGCTGGCCAAAGTGAGAAAAACTATTAATTCCATAGACGCGAAGGCGATAAAGGAGTCTAGCCATGCAAAGTCTGACACCGATAAGAGCTCGAATAAGAAGGAAATGTTCTAAGTACTCTAAGAAATTTGATAAGATGAAGAAATATAATGAGTACAATCCGCTCAATATGGGAGTCCAACACATCCCCGACAAAATTAGAGGAAGTAGTGACCTCAAGTGGCCGATAAAATTAATATTTCTGCCAAACAGAAGGGATAATTGCAATTACAAAGAGTTACATAATATCACAATCACAACTCGGACATATGCTTAGCATTAAATAATATAAGCTTTGATCCGATAAGGCAAGAGCTTTTAGAGTCGTTTTTGTTATTTATAAGAAAAATACAAAATTAAACATAATTCGAGTTAATAGTGAATTTTGAAACTCCATGCTCATTAAACTCACGTCTTATACTTATGGCCTTGAATATTCTTTCATTATCGCTTATGAAAGGTTTGTTTTGAGTATGTATAGGCTTTGCGATGCAAATGGCGAAGTCTGGATGCAATTTGGGCAAGAAACTGTCACTTGCGCACATTCAAGGGAAAAATGGTAAATTTAGATGACCAATTTCGGATTGGACTATCATGAAAGTTGTAAGCCTCGAATCAAGAAATTCCTAGATTCAAATGGTGTGTCAATTTGAGCTCAAACGAAGAAATTATGACATTACAAAGTTTGAAATCGAAAGAAAGCCAAAGTCAAAGCCCCGGGTAAAATTCGAAGTCAAACCCCGTGACCCAAAAACTAATGAAATATTTGTGTCCTCAAAATAAGGTCCACGTCGGCTCGCACATCAATCTAAGGTTATATCTGAAAGTTATGAAGATTTAGAGTTCAATTATAATTTTAGAAAATTGGTGAGAATAAAGGGTTATGTATATTTCCTGCAATATATATTTTTTGAGAACCATAGTTGGTTCAGTGGTGAGAGAGGAATGGTTTTTGAATACCAGAGGTCAAGGGTTCGAGTCACATACCCTCCCAAATTTTTTATTTTTGTTGGGCGTGTGGCGCGTGTCTACCCAGCGCGTCGTCTTCCCCCACGTGCAGTTCCCCCTTTTTATTTGTCATGGCATCCGAGGTCACCCCTACCTCTTTTTTTTTAATTCCTTATTTGCTTTTGCTTTTTCTTTTATATTTTTTTATTCTTTTGTTTTGTTTCTACCTAGATTCATATTCCACCCATATCAGTCTCCTACCTCCCAATTCTTTTGTCCCCTCCAAGATTCTCCTACCTCCCAATTCTTTTGTCCTTTGTTTTCTTACTTTTTTTATTCCTTATTCTATCTTTTTATTATTTGTTTATGTAAGGACAATTTGTCCATCATTATGTATATGATATGTCATACGCCGTTACAAGAATGATAGTTGAAAAGATCACATCGTCATCAACAAAATCCGAAGATCAAAAGAAAGGAAGAATTCAGAAATTCAGACAGCCGGACCGGTCCGCCTGATATTAAAACGAATCGATCCGCCTAGCCGGACCGATCCGCTGAGACCCGGACCGATCCGCCTTGATCGGTTAAGACCAGTGAGCCCCGGACCGAATGCGAACCGAATCAGCCTCAAAATAAAAGAACCGGTCCGCCATCGGACCGATCCGCCTAAGGCCCGGACCGGTCCGCCCTGGATAACCACGAACAAATCGTGCAGCAGATTTTGTAGGGTTTCGATCCCTTATTTAAACCACGATCAGTAGTTGGTTTTATTAAGACTTACACACGATTTTCTGAGTTTCATAACTCATAAGTCTTCATGGTATTTGAGTCCATTGATTCATACCCTTGATTCACACAAATTCCATACATTTGTGAGTCACTTTTGGTAACCCAAGAACACCATTGATGTTCAACCCTTTGTGAAGTGGACCGCTTATTCCTCTTCATTGCAGCCCTACTGGACAGGGATAGTTCCAGCCGCCTGCCCTACTGGAAAGGGTTTCTTCCAGCCGCGACTACAGAATCCGATACCCGAGGGTAATTCTTAGTCAACCTGTATTTCATTGTAATCCGATTGTAAACCGTCTTTTACAAATTATAGTGATATACAAATGGTTTTGCCCCTGTGGGGGATTTTTCCTTAACTTTGTGTGTTGAATATCTTGTGCATGATTTCATATTGTTTCAATCACACCTAGTTGCATACTTAGGGTTAATTTGGGTTAAAAATGGCAGTTATTGTATTATTTCTTAATTGAACGCAAGCGCCAACTCTTTCAAATTGGTATCAGAGCGGGTTACGCCATTCTATTGCGTATTCCTTACTCCCGCAAAATTTTTCTAAAGATATCAATTTTTGAAATAAATTGATTTTTGAAAAGAGCGTGTTCAAATGGAGAAGTCATATTATAAAATGCCGATTTTTTACGGGTCGAATTATGCCTATTGAAAAGCCCGTATGAGGTCGGCTTCAAAAGCCATTGACGAACGTGTCTGGATTTTGGTTGAACGAGGGTGGACTCCTCCAACCGTGACTATTGATAATGTGACCAACTTGAAACCTGACATCACTTGGACTGATGATGAATTTAAATGGTCATCTTTTAACTCTAAGGGTCTAAGTGCTATTTTTGGGTCTGTCACTCCTGATGAGTTCAAACGCATAATGATGTGCACCACGTCAAAAGAAGCATGGGATATTTTGCAACTTACCCATGAAGGAACGAATGCTGTTAAAGAGTCAAAATTGCAAGATTTAACAACTCAATTTGAAACCATCACCATGCATGAAAATGAATGTTTTGATGAATTTTATGCTAGGCTTTCTGACATTGTTAATACTAGCTATAATCTTGGTGAACATATTCCAAATGCTAGAGTTGTTAAAAAGATTCTTCGTTCCCTTCCTAAGCGTTTTATACCTAAAGTCACTGTGCTAAATTCCTTGGGTAATTTAAATACTCTAAAATTGGAAGAACTGGTAGGAGATTTACAAACTTATGAAATAGACATGTTTCCTAAATCTGCCAAGCCAAAAGATAAGGGAATTGCCCTTAAAGCCCAAGAGAGAAAAAGTGAGGGGTCGGCAAGAAAGAGAGTCGAGTCGTCTAGAAAGATAGAAACTTCTGATTCTGAATGTGAGTTTGACCTAGATGATTTGGCACTTTTTGCTAAAAACTTCAAGAAAATTCTGAAATTTAAGAAAAATGGGAATTTCAAAGATAAAAAGAATTTTCAGAAAAATAAGTTTGAAAAGAAAGATTTCAAAGAACCCCCTAAAGACAGTGAGAGGTGTTTTGAGTGCGACGGTAAGGGACACAGAGCGTTTGAGTGTGCCACTCGTCTGAATAGGGAAAAGGGTAAAGCGGTCCTAAATGCTACCCTTAGTGACGACAGTGAGGTCGAGACGGTGGACTCGGGAGATGAGTCACTGCATGAGCGTAACTTCACCGCGTTCATGGCTAGTCATGTGAGTACTCCTAGTGCATCTCACGACGATGAGATTGCTACTTCACAAGGACACCTCGACAGCGAGAGCGAAAAGAGTGAGGGAGAGGAGGAAGGTAGTGAGGACGAGAGTAACCTTCAACGGGCGTACGCTGAGTTGTATAATGAATCATTTAAAACTAAAAAGCGTAACAAAGCCCTAGTGCTTAGGATCACCGCGTTAGAAGAGGAG
This sequence comes from Sambucus nigra, assembly GCA_949130495.1. Classification (NCBI taxonomy): domain Eukaryota; kingdom Viridiplantae; phylum Streptophyta; class Magnoliopsida; order Dipsacales; family Adoxaceae; genus Sambucus; species Sambucus nigra. The sequence continues at coordinate 157,145,304 of OX422210.1, read as the reverse complement.
TTAGGAGAAACGAGAGAGAGAGAGTCCTCCACCTGCACCGCCATGAGAGAGAGAGAGAGTCTGCCTGGGTTAGTAAAGAGAATCTGCTTAAAGAGAGAGAGAGCAGTTTTGAGAAAGAGAAAGCGGACTTGACTAAACAAGTGGCTAGTCTTTCGAGTGAGCTTCATTCCTCCCTGGAGACTCGAAAGAAACTTGAAGCCCTTGTTTCTCAGCTTACTCATGACCTTGAAAGAGCTAGGAAAGTCAAGGTACAAATCGAGGACAGATCTGGGAAGATGGGAAAGATGCTCCTCGGTCCCGCTTTAAGTTTTGGTGACAGGCAAGGAATAGGTTTTGATGGTGCCTCCACGTCCCAAATTGCACCCGGACCAATTCCTGAGTTTACTACGACTCCTTATGGCCATCATAAAAAACCAAGAAGGAGAGTTCGACCAAGAAAAGCAATCCAAGGTCCTCCTAATACTGTGCCCTTTTGCTCCCATTGCAAAAGAAATGGACACCTTAGGGATGATTGCTATAAGTTGGGTCGGACACGACGTACATTTGCTCCACCACATCAGACTGATGAGTTTGCTAGTCTGAGAGAGCGTGTTGAGTTTCTAGCCGCCACTTCACAGAGTTTGATGGAGGAATTCCGACGAATGACCTTACCATCAATGAATGCGCCCCGCATTTCGGCTAAAACCAACAACAACAAGGGAATACAAAAAGGTACCTACGCTTGGGTTCCTAAGAAAGAGAAAAAGGCCCTTGTTGTCCATGTCGCTCTCAAAACCCATAATACCTCACAGTGGTATTTTGACAGTGGTTTCTCCAGACACATGGCAGGTGATGCCTCATATTTTACCCATCTTGAGGATTATAATGATGGGAGAGTCACCTTTGGAGATGGGAGCAAATCTAGCATAGTTGGACGAGGTACAGTAGAGTTACCAGGATTTCCAAAGCTAGAGAACGTGCTGTACGTCAAAGGTTTGAAAGCAAACCTTCTTAGCATCAGCCAGCTGTGTGACGATGACTTTGCAGTGAAGTTTTACCGGAAAGCTTGTAAGGTCTATAATCAAGCCGGTAAACTTTTAGTGCAAGGGGTGAGGACAGAAGATAACTGTTATGGGACTGAGCCCAAATCCTCACTTGTCTGCAACAGCGCCACGATCACTCCTATGGATATGTGGCATCAACGTCTAGGTCATGTGAACGTTAGAGACTTATCTCGATTAGTCAAAAAGGACCTAGTACGTGGCTTACCATCACTTGGAAAGTCAACTTCCATGATTTGTGGACCCTGTCAGTTGGGAAAACAAATCCGTAGCCCTCATAGGAAGTTAAATTCCATTACCACTTCCCGTGTTCTTGAGTTGATTTACATGGATCTTATGGGTCCTACTCGCACGGAGAGTCTAGGTGGTAAGAGATACATTCTCGTGATGGTAGACGATTTCTCTAGATACTCCATTGTAGGTTTTCTGAGAGAGAAATCCGATGCTGTAGAATTCCTAACGACCAAGTGCCGTGTCCTGCAAAATCAACACGGAGTCACTATTAACAGAATACGTAGTGACAACGGCACTGAATTTAAGGAAGCAAAGGTGGATCTGTACTGTGATAGACTTAGGATCAAACATGAGTTTTCTGCTGTGAGAACTCCTCAGCAAAATGGGATTGTTGAGAGGAAGAATAGAACGATCCAAGAGATGGCTAGATCTATGCTTCTAGGTCGTAAAATTTCTAGGAGATTTTGGGCAGAGGCAGTGTCTACTGCATGCCACACGGTGAATAGGGTTTATCTTCGTTCACACACTTTTAAAACGCCTTATGAATTGTGGACAGGCAAGAAACCCAACTTGGCATATTTCCGTATTTTTGGGAGTAAATGCTACATCCTACGGGATAGAGAGCAATTAGGAAAGTTCGACTCCCGAAGCGATGAGGGAATATTTCTAGGATATTCATCGAACAGTAGAGCGTACCGGGTTTTTAACCTGAAGAGCTCTAAGGTTATGGAATCAATAAACGTCACTGTGCAAGATGACGAACCTCCGACGGTTATTGATCCCAACCTTCAGTGTGAGGATGAGGATTGTTCTGACAGTGATTTACCTGTTCCTCTCTCACACTCTGTGGACCCTACTCCTGTGTTAGGGGACACACCTGCTTGGGTTCGCAAGAGTCATGATCCTTCAGCCATTGTTGGCGATCCCACTCTAGGGGTCAAGACTCGTGCTCAACTAGAGAACGTTGTTAGTCATCATTGCTACACGTCCAAAGTCGAGCCCAAGAATCATAAAGAAGCACTCAAAGATGAACACTGGTTATCTGCTATGCAGGATGAGTTGCTTCAGTTTAAGAAGAACAATGTCTGGGAACTTGTCCCCCGACCTAGTGATACTAATGTTATTGGTACCCGGTGGATTTTCAAGAATAAAATGGATGAAAATGGTACCATAATCAGAAATAAGGCTAGGTTGGTCGCTCAAGGCTACACACAGATAGAGGGTGTAGACTTTGGGGAGACATTTGCTCCTGTTGCGAGGCTTGAGTCCATCCGCTTACTACTCGCCATCGCATGTCATCTGCACTTCAAGGTATATCAGATGGATGTCAAGAGTGCCTTTCTGAATGGCATTCTACAGGAAGAGGTTTATGTGGAACAACCAAAAGGGTTTGAAGACCCTCAGCACCCTGAGCACGTCTACTATCTGAGGAAAGCCTTGTATGGTTTGAAGCAAGCACCCCGTGCTTGGTACGAGAGGCTTACTTCCTATCTCTTAGCTCGTGGCTTCAAGAGAGGGGGAGTAGATATGACGTTGTTCGTCAGGAGAGATGACGGTGCTATTTTGGTTGCCAAGGTCTATGTGGACGACATAGTCTTTGGATCCACATGCTCCCAGCATGCTCACCACTTTGAGGAGGAGATGAAAAGTGAGTTTGAGATGAGCATGGTTGGTGAGCTTACATTCTTCCTTGGTCTCCAGGTTCGTCAGCTAGAGGATGGGATGTTCATCTCCCAATCCAAGTATGCTCGAGACCTAGGGAAGAAATTTGGTTTAGACTCCGCTAAGCATGCTCGTACACCTATGAGTACTTCTACCAAGCTTAGTAAGGACACTTCAGGCAAGGACGTAGAGCAAACCTTGTATCGGAGTATGATAGGCAGTCTTCTCTACTTGACTGCTAGTCATCCCGACATTGCCTTTAGTGTTGGAGTCTGTGCGCGTTATCAGGCGTCTCCTAAAGAGTCACACTTACTTGCTCTAAAACGTATTATCAAATACGTGAGTGGGACTCTCTCATACGGTATTTGGTATTCCTTTGATATCGATGACCGTTTGTCCGCCTATTCGGATGCCGATTGGGCCGGGGACGTAGATGGATGTAAGAGCACTTCGGGTGGGTGTTTCTACTTTGGTTCTGCTCTTGTCTCTTGGTTGAGCAAGAAGCAAAACTCCATCTCTTTGTCCACTGCGGAGGCGGAGTACATCGCCGCCGGGAGTTGTTGCACGCAACTCATGTGGATGAAGCAAATGTTGGAGAATTATGGGATTTCACAGGACACCATGTTCATTTCCTGTGATAACACGAGCGCGATACACATATCCCGCAACCCTGTCCAACATTCGCGCACAAAGCACATCAGGTTACGCGAGCACTTTATACGTCAGTTAGTTGAGGAGAAGGTCGTAACCCTGAGTTTTGTTCCTACCGACCGCCAGTAAGCCGATATTTTCACGAAACCTTTAGATGCCCTTAGATTTGAGAGTCTTAGGAAGTCTTTAGGGATTTGGACAGTTGACTGAGGGGTTGGTCTATGTCTAGAATAGGATGCTTCTTCATGTTCATATCATATGCTTCCTATTGTTAGTCTGTTTATATGTACCATTGCTTAGTTGTACAGTTTTGTTTTATTCTTGTTGCTTTTTATATTTCTTTTGAAAAATACAAAAAGATTTTTGTTTTGATAAAATTTTTGAAAAATTCAAAAAAGAGATTTGCCGTTTATGGATGAGCATTTAAGATAGCCAAGTCACATCTTCATTTCATATATCCATGTGACTGTTTGGTAGAGATTTGAGACGCTACATCATTTCATCCATGTGCTTAACATTGATTGGAGTCCTTGAGATGTAATTAGTGATATTTCCTACATGCTTGACTCCTATATCCTTTATTGCACACATGCACGGCTATATTTGATTGTTGCGCTTGTCAATCTCATGTTGGCTTGAGTGTTTCCATCTCAATCTTGTCTATACAATGTATAAAATGCGATAAAACTTGACAAGATTGGAATGCATGTAAAAACCGTTTTGGTGAGACTGTGTGTTTTTGTATAACGGGGAGGGGCTGCGAAAGGTAATCATCTATCCTTTGCGCAAAAGCCACCGTTAAAAAGGACCTAAAAATGGAGGAATTTTAATATCCGAGGTCCAAAGAGGTTAAAAGAGCCCGGAAAAATTTAAAGGCAATAAAAAGCAATTCATGCCAAATATGGGCCACTTAGGTTTCACCATCAATTCTCCAAAGTTTGAGAATTTAGTATACCTCTATTCAAAATATCAATCTGAGGGAGTTTGGTTGGAAATTGAAAAACGGGTTTGCACTTCCTTGAAAGTCCTGAAAAAGCATGAAAATTATTTTGGACGTTATTGGTGTAGAAATGACTTTGAGCTTTGATTTGTAGATTTGATATAGTCAATGTCGTATATTTCCAATCTTTTACACCAAAGGAAGCATTTGAGTTCATTCGTTAGGAATATCCAATATTCATCGTGCACATATGTCATGTTTGTATGCTTTGATTTTCCTATCGAATTTTGATCACACTCATTCTTTTACGCTATCACCGACTTGGTTGTTTTATGTTCATTCATGGTGTGATTTTATGCCTTGTGTCACCCCGGTACTTGATTGCTTGATTTATTTCTCTCATTTGTCTATTTGGGGACATCATAAAAAGGGGGAGAATGAATTATCTGACATTATCTGATTATGGGGGAGTTTTTGAAATTCTGAGAATATCTTCTTAAATTGATATATATGCTTATGTTTATCTCATTTCAAACTCGATACGTCACTTGGTATTTGCTTTGTCTCATGTGTGTAGGTACATCCTTGATAATCCCATGATGCACACCCTGATGAGAAAAGCGGTGAGATTTCTGAAGATTCGAAGAACAAACGATGCAGCCTTAGTCATTTGTACCTCTTTCAGTTTTGGGTTCATGGAAGGGTAGATTTGTATAGGCATTGTTTCATACTTGATAATTCGGATTTTTTTTATGTTTGTTCCGGCATAGACATAGGGGGAGATTTGTAAGGACAATTTGTCCATCATTATGTATATGATATGTCATACGCCGTTACAAGAATGATAGTTGAAAAGATCACATCGTCATCAACAAAATCCGAAGATCAAAAGAAAGGAAGAATTCAGAAATTCAGACAGCCGGACCGGTCCGCCTGATATTAAAACGAACCGATCCGCCTAGCCGGACCGATTCGCTGAGACACGGACCGATCCGCCTTGCTCGGTTAAGACCAGTGAGCCCCGGACCGAATGCGAACCGAATCAGCCTCAAAATAAAAGAACCGGTCCGCCATCGGACCGATCCGCCTAAGGCCCGGACCGGTCCGCCCTGGATAACCACGAACAGATCGTGCAGCAGATTTTGTAGGGTTTCGATCCCTTATTTAAACCACGATCAGTAGTTGGTTTTATTAAGACTTACACACGATTTTCTGAGTTCCATAACTCATAAGTCTTCATGGTATTTGAGTCCATTGATTCATACCCTTGATTCACACAAATTCCATACATTTGTGAGTCACTTTTGGTAATCCAAGAACACCATTGATGTTCAACCCTTTGTGAAGTGGACCGCTTCTTCCTCTTCATTGCAGCCCTACTGGACAGGGATAGTTCCAGCCGCCTGCCCTACTGGAAAGGGTTTCTTCCAGCCGCGACTACAGAATCCGATACCCGAGGGTAATTCTTAGTCAATCTGTATTTCATTGTAATCCGATTGTAAACCGTCATTTACAAATTATAGTGATATACAAATGGTTTTGCCCCTGTGGGGGATTTTTCCTTAACTTTATGTGTTGAATATCTTGTGCATGATTTCATATTGTTTCAATCACACCTAGTTGCATACTTAGGGTTAATTTGGGTTAAAAATGGCAGTTATTGTATTATTTCTTAATTGAACGCAAGCGCCAACTCTTTCAGTTTATTCTTTTTTTCTCCCATGTCTTATCATTTCTTTATCTAAATCTAATCGAGGTTTTCTCTTATTCCCACCCTTTTGTTTCTTTTACTTCCTTTATTGTTTTATTTTATTGTTTTTTTATCCATTTTCTTCTCCCATGTGTATTTGTGTTAACCAAAGATGTCTCATTATTTATCTTAGTTTGTTTTGTCCTTTTCTTTTTATTCTTTTTTTTTCTACCCATTTCCACTTTTGTTGTCTTCCCCTTCCTTTAATTTATCTGAACCACCTTGTCCCAAATTTTCTTTCGTTCTTTTATCTTTTTATTATCTTATTTTGGTTCTTTTTATTCTTTTGTACCGTGTTTCCTTTCCCCCTTTATTTATTATGTCCGAAATTTTCGCGATCCCAAAATTTCTTTTTGTTCTTTTTTTGTCCCTCATTCCTTTTTATTTTGTATACACAAAATGTGTAGGGTATAAATGAAGAAGCCATTTTCAGATTTTGGGGGTACATTGTGTGACTATTTATGTGCAAATTTGGGAGGAACGTTATGTATTGGTACTCAAGTCTTGGACTCAAAATTTTGTAAGTTGAATTTTATTAATCAAAATTATTATTTCATTTTGCAATATTTATGTTTCAAATATGACGCGTGATTAATTTTATTTTTAGGACTAGATGAAGTTTACCACGATGAATTAAATTTGTGTGTTAGTTTAATTCAGGGCTAATTCCCGACGTGTGTTAATTAAAAATAAAAAGTAGGTATTCATTTAATACTACACGAGAACGTATTTTAAATCTTCGAAATTATTTGATAAATCATATTTTAAGAATTTAAATGCGTAATTTTTTATGGCTTATGCTTAAATTAAATTGTTTGATATCTCATGCTTAAATACAATGTTAAAACTTAAAAATTGATATCTTTAAGGGAATATGGATTGAAGGCATCTATTTTAAGAGACGTTAAAATATCTGGTGAACATTTATTGTTGTATTTTTCGAAATGTACGCGACAAGGATCGACGATTTTGAGTTATAAATTTAGGAATATGGAATTAAATTAATGTATGATTTTAATTGAAAGTGATAAACGGATCCAACGTTCTAGTTTTCTCCCACATTTAATTATCTAATTTGTAGTCATTCTATTCATTCGCTCTTATGTTAATTTAGAATTCAGTCATATTTATACAGTCGTTTTGTCTAATTGGATAGTCAATAATTTATAAGAATTGATCAAATCTCTATGGGTTTGACCCATACTTACACTTGCTATACTCCAATAGCCCGTGCACTTGTGGTATTTTACAACAAGTTTTTGGCGTCATTGTCGGGGATTTGTTTCGATTTTAAAAATATTGATTTTCGGGCTAGTTTTATATTTATTTATTTTTTTTTGTATATATATATATATATATATATAATTTCCGGTAGTGATTTTTTGTTATTTTCATAAAAAAAAAATAGATTTAAGTCTTTTGTTAGTAAATAATACTTTTTGACACTAGTTATCTCACAAAATACCTAAAAAAATTAAAAATCCGAAAATAATCATTTTATTATTCTGAAAATTTTCAAATTTCATAGTTTTTGTAATTTGGACAAGAAAAAAAAATTATTTTTATTATAAATAAATAAATTCCTAAAATTCAAAATATAATTCCAGTAGTATATAATTTTTTCCACAACATAGATAAAAACTATTCATGTAGTGTGCCTTTTGTTTTATTATGTGTTCCTTTCTCTCTTTTTTCCTTCTTCGTGTCAAAGTACACCATAAGTGCATGTATTGTTATATTTGTACTTAATATTTTTGTGTCGCACTTTACGCCTGCTGTAGTTTTTTTGTGTTATTTTTCTGGAACGCATTAAAAAAAAGATGAAAAAGAGAAAAAAAAATCTCGAAAAAAAGCAAGCAATCGTGTGAAAGCACTAAAGATACTTGTGTAATCTTGCCATACGTACAAGGTACTCTCGAAGACAACTGAAATGTATGCGACATTTCCCTCCAATATACGCCAAATAAAACTTCAGCCCGACGCAAACAAGTAAGCATAAAAAGTCCACGTCTGAGGTACATTTTGTTTGCTCCTTACGTGGACTTAATTTTGCACATTTCAATAAGCACGTTGCATCAATTTGACTTAAGGGTACAGATTCAATTGCAAGATAAGGTGGGGATTTTATCACCCTTCCTTGGCTCGAAAATCACTAAGTTATTTGAGCATTTACATAACCCGAGCCATCATTTTTAATTTAAAAGTAATTAAACATTGACCATAGGGTATTACATAGCTTATAAAAAAATTCTTAACGAGGCTAAAATTTAAAGTTACTCTAAAGCGGATTTGTCAAATCAGTTTCGTTTTTACCTTGACTACGATTTGTCATTTTTAATGAGTTTTTGTAATTACCACTGATAGATAGGGTTTTGCCGTGGTGTCGGGTCACTGACGTCGGTCGTTTTATGTTCGGCTCACCAACTCTATGAAAAAAACTTAAACTATGACTACACTCTTTTAAGGGAGTATAACAGTCAGTCCGGGTATCGAATCCACAGAAACGAGTTGCTAGAAATTAATCGGTTTAATACTTCTAAAATAAAAGTGTAAAATATAATAAAGAACAAAAATAAAAGATAACAAAATGAAAAGATTAATCTAGACGGGTTTATATTAAACTAAGATTAACAAAGTGAATAAAAACTATAGGTTGCGTCAGATATCCCTCACCCAAAGTTAATTAATATAAATGGTTACATAGATCGACGAGTCCATCAAGATTGCATCTCGTTTCGACAGTTAATTAAATCAATGGTTGTCACACCCCTAAATTCGAATAAAAGCCTAATAAGATTGTGTGTCGTAAATACGAAACATACATGATATACCCCGTTAAATCTCTTAGGCATAATAACTAGGACAACCCAATCGAAACAAGAACGAATCAACTCCATCACCAAAGTAAAGCAACTAAATCAATCCTAAGTGAGTTCAATCCAACACAACCTAATTTAACTTAGCCACTACACATGAATAAAAGCATTAATAAAGCACCCAATTAATTAAATAACAACTAATTAAATTAACACTACAAATTAACTGGGTATGGAAATAAATGGAGAGAATCGAAATTTAGGGCACAAAGCATAAAAGAAAAAGAGAAGACAATAAATAGTATTCACTTACATTAATGGGTGTCAAACCACTAAGAAAATAAAGGAGAGGGGTGTTCTCCACAAAAATACCAAACCCTAGGTCCTAAAACTAAGAGCAAATGATATATATTATGTGTTCTTTTTACAAAAATAAACTAAGGGTCCTATTTATAGTAAGTTGGAAAAAAGAGAGAAAAGAAAAACAAAAAAGAAAAGAAAAAGGGGAGAAGCAACAAAGTTGGCCAAAACAGGTAACCGGTCGACCGGTGGCTAAATCGCGGTCGACTGCGCCCAAAGGCAAAAGCCTATTGTCAACGTTGCAAGCCAATTTTGGAATCATCGGTCGACCGCCGGTGCATGGACGGTCGACCGGCGCATGGCAGCTCAAGCACACTTCGCAGTTCTTCTAATTACAGCCCCAAACACCAATTCGAACCATCGAGTTTTAACAACAGCTCCCATGGTCAAAGACCAGTAGCTAAGTTGCAAAACCCATATCAAATAGCTACTATGGTTCACCCATTTGGGGTCAAAGCCTAGAATCCATAACCCGAGACCGTGTGTTGTGCCCAAAACGAGACCTCCACGTTGCTTCCCTCAATTCGTGTAAGTCGAGAGCTTCATATTTTGGAGACCCATATCCATTAATGTCCAAAGAACCAAAACTCGTGGAAATGGTAAAGTGGGTACTCTAAGCTCCCGAGAACCGGAGCCAAGTGACTTGCGACTAATATGCGCAAAAGACCCATGCTCCAATTTCGGACCCAAGGCTCCAATTTCGAAAGAAACCAAAATCCGAGCCAAACCCGAGCTCAAACCTAAAATCTTTATTTGTTGAAATGGAAGTTTGCTGCATAAAAGAGAAAAGGGACATAAGGGGCATTATTTAAAAAGTTAGTATATAAAATAATTAAATATTTAATTAAATCCCTTCTAATTCTTCCCCGATTAAAGGTCGTTCAGGATTCGATTCGAGCACTGTTCGCGGTCAAGCGAATTTTGGCGTGAGAGCTATAACTTTCATGAAGACTTTGGTCAAAAATACCAAAGTGTGAAATTATCGAATTGCCCCTGAACGTCCGAACTTCGATGAATCTTTATCGGAATGCGCTCAAACTTCATACTTATCACTTTAATACCCACAAACACTCAATAATACCTCAAATAACATGTTAACATATAAAACGAAGGTTGTCTGATTAACGAGCATAAATATAGACATTAAACTACCCGAGGGGGCTAAAATGCATAAGTTCGAGGGTAATTAAATGCATGATTCGATACGAATCAACCACCAACCTAAAGGTAAGACTGAGATTTGAGGTGATAACCATAATTTTGTCTTTTAAATTCTCCCTTGTCAAAGAGTATCTACTATATAATTAGGGAAATTAATTTGGATACCTACATGGTCATCGAATAATCTCGAGAAAACTAGATTTTAAAATTTAAATTACCATCACCTAGATTAGATAATTCAAATTGCTTTGTGTTTGTTTATGAATTACGTGGTATTGAATCAAATTATTTTTTTTTTCTCTCCTGTAATAAAAAAATATATATATAAAGCATTAAAAAAATCGAAAAAAAACATATTTGAAACAGCGAGGTTGGTTTTGAGATCCTACCGGTCGTTTATCTAGTGTGGAGTCTAGCATTCCCGATAATTCTATAGGTAGAACTTTGATTTTCTCCAAGATGGGAGAGGAATGAGTTAGCAACCCATGTCGAGCCCTTAAAGATTACTTATATACCAATAGGTCGAGTCAACCCTCGCGCATACATCTTCCTCCACATAACGCGAACAAATTTGAATTCAAGTCAGGAATAATTTATTTGTTACCCATATTTCATGGCACAGAAAAGGAGGACCCATACCTTCATGTGCTCGAATTCAAAAAAATTTGCTGAACGATTAAGTTACAATAACTCACCTATGAGATTATTAAACTGAAATTGTTCCCATTTTCTTTTAAAGATAAAGCCAAAAGTTCGCTACTCTCGCTTAAAACGATTTCCTTCACTACGTGGAATCAATTGAGCATCGAATTTTATTGAAAAAAAAAATCCCCAACCAAAAGACGGTGGCAATATGTCATGCCATCAACACTTTTAGCCAAAAATATGGTGAGGCCTTATGGATGTATTTGGAGATATTCAAGGACTTGTCACCGCAATGTCCTCACAATAGGATTCAATTGGGACGTCAAATACAAATTTTGTTTGAGGGATTTGATTTTACTACTCAGTAGATGCTTGAGTTAATGTGTAGTTCTAATTTATTGAGAAAAGTGAGGCTGATGCATGGAAATTTCTAGAATTTGTAGCTAAAAAGTCTCAACGATGGGCACCCCATTGGGTATCTAGGCCCACCATAATCAATGAGAGAACCGCTCACCAGGATGAACAAGATTTTGGGATAAATGCCAAAGTGGATACATTGGCTCAGCGTTTAGAAGCCTTAAAGATGAGAAAAGAGGGTAATCGAGGGGTACCTGCGACTGTGCAACATGTAGGTTCACCTATGTGCTTGCTTTTTGATAGTTTCGACCACTTAGTAAAAAATTGCCCACCATTTTGGCCCACAAAGCACTCACCGAGCAAGCAAATCCCCATTATCAAATAGGCCAAATTATGACTCGTACTCAAATATGTACAATCCAGGATGGTGAGACCACCCTGACTTTTTGTGGTATAAGGGTCAATACTAAGGAGGTGGAGTTCAATCTTTAGGCAACCCACCCCTAGGTTTCCAAAAGAATGACCCTCTACCATCGTATCCTTCATCCCAAAAGATCAAATATTTAGAGGAGATGATATACAGGCTTGCTCAAAGTACTTTTTTGTTCTACTAACCAACCTAAAGTGTCTTGTAATACACTGAGCAAAGCCTGCATGCGAACACTCAATCAATTGCTAATCTCAAGGTTCAAGTGAGCCAACTAGCCAACGCAATGAGTGAGAGAAACAAGGGAACATTACCAAGTCAACCCGAGCCTAATCCAAAAGGTAACATGCCTAATTAGGTTAGTATATCATTCAAGACAACACGGGAACGTCACAATTCTAAGAGCATGTACAAGACATCTGTGACACCTCGTCTAATTAAATATCGGGTGATCAGACCTTTATTAAATTAAAACAGGTTTCTCATATGATTTATTCTTAGAATCACTGTTGAAAACCAAGTTAATTACTAACCACCTAAGTTAATTAAGTCGGTGCCAAAATTTATCTTTCAAATAAATAGGATAAAAGATTAGTTTAAGAGATAAATTAGCATTCACAAGATACTAAAATCCAAACCATCAATAAAAATGAAAATGCATCAAAGTCATGCCAAATAAACCTTCGGCTAAAACTACAACCAACCAATAATCCACAATCCAATTACTAAGTAAAACTTAATACAAAATTGGAACTACAACGTAGTCAACTAACAACATGTTTACACATGAGATACAAGAATGAGATCCTATGCTAGATCTGAATGGAAGATTCGGCTACTCAATAATCCTATCCGCATCCACAGTGCTATAGCAAGAGTTAGTACTCAAAACAGTTTGAAAACATTCAACAAGTAATTTATTGCAATATAAAATTGGTTATTGATTACATATGTTAGGTTCATGCACATTCCCTTGAGTTTCCCCACCTCTCTTCTAATGTGCACACCTAACATTCTACACTTAGCCCAACTAGCTATCACTCAAGCTATCTCGACTATAGTATATAACCAATCTTATCAATAGCACACTCTCCTGTACCGCTCATTTAGCAAGATTCATTATTATCATATCTCGTAGTGTTCTTCATTACTTAGGTAACATTCACATATGTTACATTTAAGCATCAAAATCAAGTCTTATTACTTGATTCATAATTTATTATAGATATTCCCAATCTATTCTTTATCTTGAAATTAAGTTTCTCTCTACTTAATTGATCATTTAGATGTATATCTATATAAATATATATCACCTAAAAATCTACTTTCAAGCATAAGTTGAACATCATGAAGGTTATATATTTCACACACGATATATACTATAAGGATTATTAGTACGGCTAATCATCGACCCCAATCATCCTATCATTTACATTGGTTCGGATATCCCTCGACCCCAAAGTAAATGTTAAGCGTGTGTATATTGGTCCGAATACTCATCATCCCCAATATCATTCATCTTTGATTTGGTTCGGATAATCATCGACCCCAAATCAAGCTTTCATGTATCAGTCTGGATAATCATCAACCCCAATACATAATTTAGCATACTTTAGGTATTCACACGGCCTAAGTATCAATAGAATATGTATACACACAACCAAATTATTTATACTAGTACGTAATATTTTCTCTCTAATATTCATCGTACTTTATCATATATTTACGAATTTTATTCACTTTCATAATTATTTGAGTGTTCACACAACTCTAAGGTTCAAGTTACCCCTTGTTATATAATAACTCAGTAGTTACCATCTTTACTCTACTAATGTACATAGTTTCATTAGATTCCCATAATTCTTTATCCATCTCCCAGATTAATTTCAAATTAACCAATCCCATTCCCATCTTAAATATCTCTCTAAGACGAAATTGTACTCCCATCGTAGGACTACTATAAAATAATAAGTCTCCCAATATTATTTTCACAAGTTGATAGGCGCGCGAGAAGCGTGCGCGTGTAAAGTGCACAGTCGTTGTTTTCTGTCTCGCCGTGACTATACAAACAAACTTAAATTACGACTACACTCAACTAGTGAGTATAGCGGTAAGTCGGGTATCGAAAATCCACAGGGACGAGATGCTAGAATTTATATGATTTAATATTCCAAAATAAAAGTGCAAAAGATGATTACAAAATAAAAAGAAAAAGATGCATGAAAGGGAAATGATTATCTAGGCAAAAGTATTGAAACTGGATTATGAAAGCGGGTAAAACTATAGGTTGCGTCGAATATCCCTCACCCGGGATAATTTGTATAAAATGATTACATGGGTCGACGAGTTATTACAAATGCGTCTCGTTTCGACAGTTAATTGAATCAAGGGTTGTCACGCCCCTAAATCCGTATAAAAGCCTAATATGATTTTGGCGTCAACAAATATCCCGAAAATTGCGCACGAAAGGTCGTAAGCACGGGACATACATGATATGCCCCGTCAAATCTCATAGGCGCAATAACTAGGACAATGCACCCGAAATAAACCCGTAAACACTATCACCAAGCAAAGCAACGCGTTAACTCGAGTGAGTTTCATTCAAACACAACCTAATTTAAATTACCTAGAAAGCATCGTAAAAACACGGTAAATAACGCAATAAATAAACGCGGTAAAACTACACTAGAAAGCAATGAAAGAAAGCATGTAAACCTATTTAACAAAGCATGTAAATTATCTAGAAAGAAATAAATGAAGAAATACAAACTATATTAATGGTAGGGGAGATGAATAGTGCCACTTACAACCCAAATGGGTGTCAATCCAAAGAGAAATAAGGAAGAACTCTCCAAAAACCCCCAAAACCTAGGCTAAAAACTAACCTAAAACTATCTAAAATCGTCCACACATGTTTATTACATCAAAATTGGTATATATACTAAGTTAGAATTAAATTAGAAAAGAAAAGAGAAAAGAAAAGAAATGCCAAAATATCTCCTGAAAACAGGGGATTGATCGATCGACAAAAAGGGTCGATCGATATATCAAGGCCAAATTTCGGCATTACAGAAGGATCAATCGATCGATCAAAATCTTTGATTGATCGATCGAGCAGGGGTGAGCCAAGTAGCAGCTTCTGCATCTTTTCCTCCTCTTCTCCTCCTCTTTTGCTTTCCTTATTTTTCCCTCCGCTGAAATCGTCGTAACTTCTTCATACGGACTTGGAATCGCGCACCGTTCACGGCCACGCGAAGCTAGCGAGGAGGGCTACAACTTAGGTGAAATGTCGGTCCAGGTTCCCAAGTTGGGAAAAGACTAAAATGCCCTTGAACGTGCGATCGCGTACGGAACTTGAGCGGAATGCGTCCGAACTCCATACTTAGTACCTAAATACCTACAAAAGCCCAATTATACCTCATATAGCATGTTAACAATATAAACCGAGGTTGTCTGGTTAATGGGCTTAAATATAGAGATTAAGGCACCCTAGGGGGCTAAAATGTGTCCGTTCGGAGGATGAAATACGCAATATTTGTGTATTATCACAAGTGCTTAAGTGTTTTCCACCATGTCCATTTAAGAATAACATAGTAAAATGGAAAATTCCAAAAATTCATAGCACCAAACCGATTCGGCTTCTCAGAACTGGATCGGTCCACTATTCAGTGAAGGCCAAATCGATTTGGTTTCCCAGGATCGGACCAGTCCGCTTTTCTGCAACTTTGTTCTCTATTTGGCAACAGCGTTTTACACCTTTTATGATACCCAAACCTCATAATTCTTCACCAAATTCGCAATCGATTGTTCCTAAATATTTCTACCTGAGTTAAGATTATTTCTAACGTTTCAAACACATTAAAACTTCACCGAAATGAATCAAGAATGAATCAAACCCCTAAAACTCTTTTATAAATCTAGTTTTGTGTTCATCCATTTCATTCAATTTAAAACTCAGATTTAAATCCGTAGTTCTGATTTAACATTCTCTGCAGATATAAACCCTAACTACATGAAATTTCACCCAAACATGAAATCAGTTGGTACTTGTCATCAAAGGTTTTTAGATAAAATCAATTTATTCATGAAATCCCTATTCACGGATATTATAACATCAATTTGATTTGCGATAAATACTTTCCTTAGATTGATTGATTTTATTTCTTGGTTCTTTGTTGATGATTGATTTCTTCTCCTCCAATATTCCTTTCTAATTGCCTTGAGGTGCAAGAAACCCTTCACCACCTTCACAATTCTCTCCTTAGGCTTTGGGAAAATGGTTCCCTCTTTTCTCTAATGGCCTCTCTAATCTTTTGTGTTATGATCCCTAACCCCAATATCTAAATATCATATATATGGCTCTAAATTCCGTACGTCCCTTGACCTCTTTTTGAAAAATGATCGAAACGCCCTTATTAGGAGCTGATTTGGTCCAAAATTGACCCAAGATCCAAACTATACTTTCGGATACATTGTTTCGAATATTTTGACCCATTCGGAGTCATTCGTGACCTCTAAATTTCCATCCGAGTCACTTAAAATATATATCTCATTTCCCACCTCGAATAATCTACTTGCGACTCCCGGTGAGCTAAACTATAATACGCACATATTACTCGTTATGCCATATAATAATAATAATTTGTTATTTACTATTCACACTTAGTAAATTTCATCAAAATATTAATCAGTATCTTTCTCTCAATTAATATTTAATAATCACATTTATTAAACAAATCACGTTAAATTACTTCACTCCCGTAATTTAAATAAAACATATTTTTCTAATTAATTTTCGAATTAATTATATTAGAAGTATGCAAAAATATTGGGTATTATAACATTATCATGCTTAGGTCTGATAAATAAGTTGAGAATAACATTTCACCACCCATAAAGAGTGAATCTGAGAAATGTAAGGAGAAGGAAGATCCACTAGTGGATCCAACTTCCTCCCCACCCTCGTCTTTCGACCCATATGTGGGGATTTATGTCCCTAAAGCTACGTTTCTTCAATGTTTGGTGCCCCAAAAGAAAAAGGCACAAGAGAATAAGGTGTTGAAATTATTTAAGCATGTGAACATTAATATCCCACTGCTTGATGCTATACAAAAAGTCCTATCCGATTCCAAAATTTTGAAGGACCTTTGTACCTTCAAGAGAAGCACCAATGTTCCCAAGAATGATTTTCTCGCTGAGCAAGTTATCTCGATTATTTCGTATAAAAATCCCTTCAAGTATAAGGATCTCGAAACACACCGACAATATCAATCAAGATAGGGGAGCACACTATCGAGAAAGCACTCTTAAATTTAGGGGAGAGCGCACCTTCTGCGTACACCATGTATGAGAAACCTAGTTTGGGGGAGTTGATGCCCACTAAGATGATATTATCTTTGCGTGATCGGTTTGTTAAGTCGCCTAGAGTGTTGTAGAGAATGTTTTGATTAAAGTTGGTGAGTTTGTCTTTCTCGTAGACTTTGCGTTCTTAGACTATCTACTTGTACTAAACCCATCCACCCAAATTCCGATAATCCTCGATTTGCCCTTTTTAGCTATTTTTGATGGTTTCATTAGATGTCGGAGTGGTCAAACGAACCTTTCGTTTGGGAATATGACCATGGGTTTGAAAGTGTTCAATTTAGAGAAGCCATCATCTGATGAGGGAGAAAATGAAGTCTAATATATTCAGTAAGTGCATGATGTCACTACCCCATTCGTTAGTGACATTGTAGATTTGAATGCTTGGACACATGATTTGTCTTTAGATATGAGTATTAAGGAGTTTGAAGAATAATTTGGGTCAGTTGATGAGGGTCTCGTTGTTCAAGTTCACTCATTATAGGAATCCTTTCGTCACTAAGAGGAAAGTCATTGTGAAGATAGAATAGATCAATTCCTTCTCTATGAATGCAAACCCAACCCTTTCGAGAGTACGCTGACACTTAAGATTTTATCTATTACTGACAAGATGGTTGTAGAAATCATTCGAGCATTTTCATCTAGTGACGCAAGTTTTATCACGTCGTATTTTCCCTTTCCACTACGTCAATCGTCTTGGGCATTCGAGTGTTTTAATGAGATAGAAGACAAAATTAGAGTATTGTCCAACTTAATGCCCGATTTATTCATTCTTGATTTTATGATTCATTCTCGATTTTATGAAATAAATAAGCTTAAAGCATCATTCGAGATTCCACCGTGAGAGTATGTTCATGTCCGACCATTTAAGCTATAATTTGACGGTGCATCACCATAATCACACTCACTGCATTCATTGTGTACCGTCATGTATGCATATTGTTTATTAGATTAGCTCCAAATTGTTCTGGCTTTTGGTTTGTAATGAAATGGATGTGAGATCGATCAAGTGGAATTATCATTAATTGCTTTGTCCATATTTCTATTTGAACATACATTGAGGACAATATAAAATTTAGATTTTAGGGGTAAGGATGGTATTTAAAAAAAATAGAGAAAAATTCAAAATTCCACAAAGATTTTCAATACAAGTGAGTTTTGAAACGATCTCTTAATATACAATTAAGTCACAAATCTCTCAACTTAAATTTTTTTTTACACTTAGCCATGTAATATGATCAAAAATTAATATTGAGACGAAAGTTAATATGCTTAACGATTAAATGCAGAAATTTTTAATAAACTGAGAAAGTGTGCCATTTATCATTTTTTAGAGATTTAAATCAATCCGAGTTAAGATAACTCAAATTTTCCTTCAACGATTAATTGGTCAATGATATCAAATTCTTTGTTTTGTTTGAAACTAAAAATAAAAAGTCAAAATGTGAATCTTACACACTAGATGTCTTAGCAAGTTGACTTGAGACACAAAATAACTGAGCGGAAGTTGAAAAATGAGATTAGGCCATTTGAGAATATCAAGGTAAAATTACAGTAAGAAAAAGGCCAAAATAAGAATGTTTGTAAGAATAATGCGTGAAAAGAAAGAAGAAAAGGGAAGAAAGAAAAAATTAGAAAATAAAATAAAAAGAGTATGTGAGTTTGGCAAAGAAAAAGAAAAGAAAATGGAGGTTAGAAAAAGTTCCTAAAAAGTCAAATTACCGAGAAACCTCTATATTCTCAAATAATCTTAAAACTCCAAAAATCGTTCTTTCTAGCCTAAACCCGAGCCTACAATACAACCAAAAGAGGGTCATAATTGGTCTCAAGTGAAGTTAGTTATAATGTGGAGAGAAAATTAATAGGATATATGGTGTGATTCAAAGTTTTCAAAAAGTAATCAATTTTTCATTCATGAGATCATAAACATCCATTATAAAATATCCGTCTTTCATGATGTATATGTGAAGTTTGCTCATTAAATTTACTCTTTTATTCACATATACCGAGATAAATTACCCAATTTTAAGTGTTATATTGTGAGTGCATCCCGTGAGAATTTGAATCAAAACGAACTTCTGGATAAGAAACCTAAAGATTAAATCTTTTGAATTAGACGGTTATATTGACTATGCACAAACACATATTAAGTTGAGATTAAAAAGTAAGTTTGTACTGTATTTATGGAATTTTCAGTTAAGACTTGGTTATATTACCGATGTGTCTTTTATAAATTGAGTTAAGTTTTTAAATTTTGTGGGTATATTCACTGCAAACCCTCACGAGCCAAAACTCGTCCATTATGGCAACGTAAGGGCTTAACTGCATGTTGCACATGCTAAGTGCAATCGTGATTAATATGAAAGTGAGTTAGATTTTAAATTTTTTTATTTTGCTCAAGGACTAGCAAGGCTAAGGTTTGGGGATATTTGATGAGTGCCTTATTTTGTATTATTTATACCCAAATCTTAGACTTATTAGCCCCGTTGCATCATAAACAAAGAGCTTTTAGAGTCATTTTTGTTATTTAGAAAAATAATATAAAATTAAACATAATTTGAGTTAATAGTGGAATTTTGAAACCCCGTGCTCACCAAACTCGCGCCTTATACTCATGACCTTAAATATTCATCAGTAATCGCCTGTGTAAGGTTTATTTTCAGTATGTACAGGGTTTATGATACAAATGGTGAAGTCTGGAAGCAATTTGGGCAAGAAATTATCACTTATGTAACTTTAGGGAAAAATGATAAATTCAGATTATTAATTTCGGACTCGGACTATGGAAGTTTAATACCTCGAATCAAGGATCACCTGGGTTCAAACGTCGTGTCAATCTGAGCTCAAACGAAGAAATTGCGTTCGTCCAAAGTTTAAAACTAAAAGAAAGTCAAAGCTAAAGTTTTGGGTTAAATCTGAAGTCAAACCCGAAATCAAAACCAGTAACCCGAGCATTAATGAAATAATATCTTCCTCCAAACGAGAGTCACGCCAGCTCTTACGGTTCATCGATCTGAGGTCATATGTGAAAGTTATGGTGATTTGGGATTTAATTGTAATTTTGGAAATTTGGTGAGAATAAACGGTTATGTATATTTCGTGCAATATATATTTCGGGAACAATGGTTGGTTCAAGGGCGAGAGCAGGGAGGTTTTTGAGTACTAGAGGTCAGGGTTTCGAGTCACGCCGCCTCCTTAATTTTCAATTTTTTCCAGGCGCGCATCTCCCTAGAGCGTCATTTTCCCCCATGCACGGTCCCCCCTTTTGTTTGTTGTGGCATCCGAGGTCAGAACTTTCTCTTCTTTTTTTTATTCCTTCCTTTTTTTTCCTTTTATATCTTAATTGTTTTTTTTACCTAGATTCCTTTTCCCCTCATATCAATTTGTTTCCTCCGAGATTCTCCCACCTCCCAATTCTTTTGTCCTTTGTTTTCTTACATTTTATATTCTTTATTTCGTCTTTTATTGTTTGTTTATCATTTCTTTTTTTATTTTATTTTATTCTCCCATGTCTTATCATTTCTTTGTCTACTTATGTTCGAGATTTTCTCTTTTTCCCACTTTTTTATTTCTTTTACTTTCTTTGTTGTCTTATTTTATTCTTTCTTTATCCATCTTCTTCCCCCCATGCGTATTTGTGTTAACCGAAGACTTGTGTTTGTTTTTCTTAGTTTGTTTTGTCTTTTTCTTTTTATACTTTTATTTTCTACCCATTTCCACTTTTGTTGTCTTCCCCTTTCTTTAATTTGTCCGAACCACCTTGTCCCATTTTTTTTCTTTTTTCATTTTTATTATTTTATCTTGGTTCTTTTTATTTTTTTGTCCCATGTCTCCTTTCCCCCTTTCTTTTTTTATTATGTCCGAAATTTTCAAGACCCCAAAATTCCTTTTTGTTCTTTTTTTTTGTCCCCCTCATTCCTTTTTGTCTTGTATACACAAGTGTGTAAAGTATAAATGAAGAGGCCATTTTCGAATTTGGGAGGTGCATTTTTAGAGAGACAAATTTGTATACAGGGAGAGTTATTAAAGAGAAAAAAATTATAACACCAAAATAGTATACTTTGTGTGTTATTTTTTAGTATCCATGAGACTATTTCTTTGTAAATTTAGGAGGAACATTGTGTATTGGTACTCAAGTCTTGGACTCAAAATTTTATAAGTTGAATTTTATTAATGCAAACTATTATTTCATCTTGCAATATTTATGTTTCAATTATGATGCGTGAGTAATTTTATTTCTAGGGCTAGGTGAAGTTCATCATGATTAATTTTATTCAATGTTAATTCTCGACATGTGTTAATTAAAAATAAAAATTTGGTATTCATTTAAAACTACACGGAGTGTGTTTTAAACCTTCAGAATTATTTAATAAATCACATCTTAAGAATTTAAATGTGTAATTTTGGATGGATTATACTCACATTAAATTGTTTAATATCTCATGCATAAATACTATGTTAAAACTTAAAATTTGATATCTTTGAGGGAATAGATATTTAAGCCACCTATTTTTTAGAGACTTTAAATTATTTCATGAAAATTTATCCTTGTATTTTTCAAAATGTATATGATGAGAGTTGGTGCATTTTGAGTCATAAATCCGGGAATACGAATTAAATTAATATGTATTGTTAATTAAAAGTGATAACCGAATCCAACGTCCTAGTTTTCTCCCTTATTTGATTATCTAATTTGTAGTTATTTTATTCATTCTCTCTCGTGTTAATTTAGGATTCAATCATATCTATACGCTCATTTTGTCTAGTTGGATAATCAATAATTTATAAGAATTGACCAAATCTCAGTGGGTTCGATCGTACTTACACTCAATGTATCCAATAGCCCATGCACTTGCGGTAATTTTAACATTTAAAATTCGATAATAGGCAGATGATAAAGAATGTGGTGGAGACAAAGACTCTCATGATGGAACTGATCTAGATCTACCCAAAGAGCAAGAAAGAAACCGATCACACCAATGACCTCGACCGAACATTTGACCAATAGGAGAAATATCAGATGAAGCTGAATCTAGTAAAGTGTATTTTCGGAGTAATAAAAAGAAAGTTCCTCGGCTTCACAATGAACTAAAGGGGCATAGAGTCCATCCCTGATAAGATCCATGAATCGGTCAATGTAAAGGCTCCCCAAAATAAGAATAAAATCCAAAGCTTGACAGGACGAGTAACTACTTTTAACCATTTTATTTTAAGAGCGACTGGTCGTTGTCTTCTATCTCCAAGGTGTTCAGAAGACCTTTGAGTGGAACAAGGAGCATGATAAAGCCTTCTCGGAGTTTAAGAATTAGTAGTCAGCATGGCACCAGTACGACTAGAAGATGGAGTGTGAAGGCATGTATACTACACTAGTAAGGCATACCGTGGAACCGAAATCTGGTCGCTTAGGTTGGAAAATTTAGCATTGTCATTAATTGAAGCTTCTCGGAGATTGAAACCATACTTTCAGGTGCATAAAATTATCGTGTATACAAACCCTCCTCTGCGACAAGCTATCCACAAACATAAGAAATCTGATAGTTTGATGTCTTGAGCCGTGGAACGAAAACAATATGACATTTTCTATGAGCTAAGAACTGAGATTAAGGGTCAATTTGTGGCCGATTTTGAAGCATAGTTCACTTTTGAAGAAAAGTTAGCTGATCAGACAATAAAAAAGGCACCCAAGCAGAACAACAAAAAACCAGAGTCGTCGACTTGGCAAGAAGAAAGAGATCACGACTTAAAGAAAATGGGAAAGTTATTTCATAACGGGTGTTTAGTTGAAGGAAGTTTTGAGAAAGATCCTCCAGTGTGGAAGTTATTTATAGATGGCTCGTCATGTCCCAATGGCAATAGATCATGGCTAATCATTACAACACCCGATGAGGAAGATGTAGAGTACACCCTCAGGTTTAATTTTGAGGTATCTAATAATGAGGTAAATATGAATCCCTTATAGCAGGACTCGGGCTGGCATTATCACTAGTCGTCGAGCAGTTATTAACATGCGTTGACTCCCAATTAGTTGTAAACCAGATCCTTGAAGTTTATGAAGCTAGAGGGAAGTTTATGGATAAATATATGGCAAAGTTGAAAGCATTATTGCCAAGGTAGTATACAAATGATCAGAATACTAAGAGTTAAAAATGCCTGAACATATGCACTGACTGGTTTGGTGTCGACGACAAAGGCCAAGCTTAGAAGAACTATTTATGCTGAGATCTTATCATAACGGAGTATCGAAGAAGAGTACGTTCTCATTATGGGGCTGAACATGGTACCATCTTGAATGGATCCCATTAAGAATATTTGGATATCGGTGCAGTACTAAAAGACCCAAAGGAGACGCTAAGAATCTTCTATAAGGCGACAATATATGTGATAGTATGAGGAATTATATTTATAAAAGGATTTGCTATATCTCTACTACGATGTGTTCATCCTACTGAAATGCCGCCCGCCCTTATCAGGGAGGTCCATGAAGGCTCATGTGGATCCCATTCAGCGAGAAAGTCATTAATGAAATGGGTTGCCACTCAAGGGTATAATTAGCCAACCATGGGGGAGGACTCTGCTAACTATGCCAGAAAGTGTGATAAGTGTTAATGGTATGCAATGATACAAAAAAGACCTGGGGTAGCTCTAGCGCTGATCACATATCCTTGGCCTTTCACCATGTGGGGGATTGATCTGGTTATCCCATTGCTAAAGATAAGGGGAAAAATCAAATATATGGTTATTGCAGTAGATTATTTAATAAAATGGGTGAAAGGTGAGCTACTAGTTGAGATACAATATGAGAAGGTCTTCCATTTTATATGGAAGAACATTATTTATCGATATGGGATGTCATATTCCTTCATACCAAAAATAGCAATTGTAGGTCCCCAAAATATAACTTTTAACAAAAACTTTTGCTTGAGCGAAATTAAGTTAAGGATGAATGCAAACCAACTTTCTCTTTTGAAAAAACTTCTTTTTCAATTTTGTCAAACCAAGTTGTGACAAATTAACTTAACCATATTTTATCTTGTTTAACCCTAAGCATGAAACTAATGATTAAAGCAAGTAAAATAAAGTAAAGCAATACTCACAACGCCGATGTACGAGGAAAAATCCAATCGTAAAAAAATCTCGGACGACCCAGGCCAGACAATCACTATGACAATGGTTTAACAAAGTTAGACTGTAGTCTTATACAACAACTCGATCCACCCAACAGACTTGACGCTCCTCTGATCTTCTACCAATCTTCACAGTGCTCACGCAGAAAGTAACCTTCTTCTACGATGCTCGTCCATAATAGCCACCTCCACGAATGCCTCGGTGTCCACCGATACGACCTTGTGTCGTCTACGATGTCAAAATCAGTATCTGTCTAATCTTCACTGCAAAACTAGCAATGGATCTTCAATAGAACCTCAAACTTGGTGCCAACAAGATCACAAGAACATATGATAATGAAAAGCTCGGATCTTGAAACTCTAATGATGTTTTATTGTGAAACCACTTTAGAAAATTTTGTGCAGAAAATTTTATGTATGGTAAACTATTTTTCTCACTGCAACCCCTTCGAGGAAACTGACCACGCCTATTTATAATTATTTTAAGGCGGTGGAGGAATCTCGTTCGAGCGAGATACTGCATCGTTCGAACGACAGCAGCACTCGTTCGAACGACAATGCTTGTAGTTTGAATGGCGTCACACATATTAGAGTTTTGATGCATCAAACTTTGAAAACAGAGTTTTACTTTAAACCAACTCTTATCCAACTCTAATCCGTCCTCATCTGATTAAAACGAACTGTAAACATTTAAAACATTTTCTTTTAAAAATAACATCCTTATTTTTGTAAAATAAAATTATGAGTTTCATTAACATTATGCATTCATACCTGAGTGATCTCGAAAAGTAATTAAACCTTGAAAAAGATAAATTTGCACCAATTAAACTTCGGCATGATTAATTCCTTGTAGATTTGACGCAACGTCTTCAATTAAATCTTCGATAAGTCATAGTCTCGTAGTGGATCGGACAATAAAAATCTACCTATGACTCAAACGTGTTTTGTTCCAAGAATAAGTCAAAACTACATTAAGACTCAATTGAAAATTTGGTCCTTACAAATCTCCCCCTTTGACTATTCCGGGGTAAAACTAACAATGAAATGCCTAAGCCGGGTCGTCAAGCCGTATGACGCCTAAATTCCATCCCATAAAACCCAAAATGAAAAATACATCATCAGTATAGGATAAGATTCTTCAACAATGGATCAATATGCATGAAATTATCTCGAATGTCTGAATGTGATATAGACTTACAATCTCGAATCTTTTTAAGCATACCTACACACATGAAACAAACAAATACCTAGTGAAGTATGGAGGAACAAATAATATAAATCTGTATGAATCAAATCAGAATTCAGAATCATTTGTTATGTGAGTAAGCATGATACCAATATGTGAAAAAAAAAACTCGACTCACACAAAAGCTCCTCCTACATCACAGATATATCTCCCCCTTTTTGTCTCGAATAGACAATCCGGTGAAAAGATAAATAAATCTAGCATGAGATATACCAATATGATTAAATCAACATGAAGAATAGCTAGATAAATAGAAACAACCAGCTAAATATGATCAAGCAATGTCAAATAAGTAACAAGCTAACAATAAATCACAAAAAGAATATATCAACATAAGCAGGTTTGATTAAACGAACTAATGTAGCAAAATATGTCAAATATCAAAGTAAACTGCATAAACAGAAATCCAGAACCAAAATATAAAATAATATGCAGCAGGGTACTGAAACAAGAATTAACCAGAAAAGGTCAAAACGCTGGTCAAACAGGATGTCGTTCGAACGAGCCAGGGATGTCGTTTGAACGAGAAGCGAAATCGCTCGAACGAAACAACATGTCGTTAGAACGACATTATCAAACTTTCACAGTCTCCCCAAAAAATTAAATAGAGTTGCCCAGTGGGAAAATTTATGTGAAAATTCTGACTGGAAGGGGCTCAAACTGCAAAATAGTAACAAAACTAAGAAAACTAAAAAGTAAACAAATATGAGTAACATGCTAACATAGTATCGATGTGCCTAAAGATGAACACAGAATGTATGTGTGTGAACTAAAACAAAGGAATCATTATTCCATCACATCGAAACGATTAAGAAGCTCTAATCAATAACAATCTATCATCACACTTTATTATAGCCATATGTGATAATTAAAGTGTGAGCTTAATGAACTAAACAAACATCATGCACATGAATCCGGAATTTTGACGATTCTACAAACAATAGCGTCATGACATGAATTTTCAACTATAGGATTCTTTGTACAAACCCATTTAAATTTTTAATCCATACAAACTCCCTCAATAATATCATATTTTCCTTGGAATGAACTAAACTAATTTGACCCATTTTTGGCATATGATTCTTTTTATTGCCTTATGAATTATTTCGGGCTCTTTAAATGGTGGCTTTCACGACGAGTCAATTTTACACTATCACAGCCCTTTCCAGTGAGCACTTAACCTTTTTTTTCAAATTTAATCCTCACGATAAACGGTTCTAACATGCACATTACCTCCTTAAGTCTACTTACGCATAAATGACAAAATTGAGATAAGAACGTCTCACCAAACTCAAATATGTTAGAGTATTCAAACATCCACATGTGTGCAAAGATGACATATATACAAAGTCGAATCAAAATGCATATCAACTTCGAATCATCCCCATAATACAATGGTTAAGATCAATCTAAGCATCGATAATAATGACCAAATGTCCTAGCCATATGGATAATGGAAGGAAGGGGGTCCAAGCACACCAATATGCCATATCAAACATGTTATCTCAAAACAAAAAAAATCGAAAACCTTTTTGTCTTTTTCAAAATATTTTGACTCAAATAAAAGCAAAATCTTTTTGTGTTTTTCTCAAAAAACCAAAATTCTTTTTGTATTTTTTAAATAAGATGCAATAAATGAAAAATATAATACAATATGATAAACATGGTAACACACTTAACCTTTAGATTTAGCATGGGAGGAATTAAGTGCAACTAAATGAGAACCATAAAGTTTTATTCCTAAAGCTACCAAATCCGACTTCCTAACCCAAGTAGGTATGTAACGACGAATGGGGGTGGGGGGAATCGGGGCAACTTTATTCCTAAACTTCATAAACTTTCGAGGAGCATTCCTAAGGTCATAGCAAAGATTTCTAAGGCGACCTTTCCTACCATAAAATGTGCAAGTGTAGCGATGGTATGGAAAGTGACCTATATGTGGACCTTTTCTAACATTCCTATGAGGCTCTCTCACACGTGCAGGGGGAATGGGAACAACACGATCATCAAAGCCAATACCACTCCTATCTCTCTTAATTTGGACGGTGCCTAGCATCCTATCCAAATTCTCACTTCTAAACTCCAAATCAAACTTAACTCCATACGAGTCTCTCAAACTCTCCTCTAACTCCTTAATCATAGACTCAAGTATATGCCTAGACTCCTAAAGCCTCTAAGGGTCTCTGTCTCTTTCTTGACGTACTCTAGCTTCTCCCTAAGCTTCTTCTCCTGTGCCCTAAGATCCTCAATTAACACATCATTGTTTTCTACGACACGTTCTTTCAACTTAGCTTACAATTTTGAGTTAGCCTTTTTAATCTTCACCGTCTCCTCAAATAACTCTCGAAATGTAACTTGCAACTCTACTACGTCGATCTCCTCATCCTCGCTCTCATCACCCTCACCCTCTCGGGAAGATGTCTCAACAGCCTCGAAAGTGTCAAGAACATGAGTATCCTCGTGGGAAGATATATCATCATCGTTCGCATGACATGCCATAAAAGCAACAAAGTTACGCTTAATGGGGGAATCCTCTCCCTCTTCCGGTTCACTATCACTTAAGGTGGAGTTATTTGCTATCGGTTTCTTGCCCTCTTCTTAAGTCTAGAGGGACACTCATCTACTTTGTGACCAAACCCCTTACACCCGAAACACCTATCAGAATCATCTCTCTTAGGTTTCTCACTACCATCCTTAGGGGTGGAGTCTCCCTTGTTCTTGAATTTCTCAAACTTTGTGGCAAAACTTCTTGAACTTTCTTGCCAATAAGATGACATCCTCAAAGTCAGAATCGGAGTCGTCATTCGAAATTTTAGTTTCCTCCTTCAAGTATTTCAAAGCAATGCCCTTTTCTTTCTTTGGCACTTGCTTGGAGGTAAATATATCGAGTTCATAGGTTTATAAGTCACCTACGACCTCTTCTAGTTTCGACGAGTTAGGCATACCAAGGAAATTCATAACTGTCACTTTCGCATCAAACTTACTCGACAACGATCTCAAAATTTTCTTAATCACTCGGTTATCGAGAATCTTCTCTCCTAGGTTAAATGCCGCATTAACAATAGTGGACAACCTAGTGTAAAACTCATCAGACGTCTTAATTATCTCAAACTCTGTAGTAATATTTTGCAACTTAGACGCCCTAACCATGCTCGTGCCCTCGTGAGTGAATGTCAATGTATCCCAAGCTTCTTTTAAAGTTTCACAAGTCATGACACAATTATACTCTTCAGGTGTGACATGTGAGGAAATAAAGTGCAAACCTTTAGAGTTATACTGTGCAAGCCCATTTCAGTTTCAATCCATGACTCAATGGGTTTAAAACTAGTGGCCTCTCCCTCTTATGTGACAAGTGGTGCCCAACCTTTTTCAATATCTAACCAGACACGCTCATCAATGGATTTTAAAGCATTTTTCATTCGCATTTTCCAATAAGCATAATTAGTGCCATAAAAAACAGGAGTGCGAAAACTATCATAATTTCCAAAATTCATCCTCACAAGCAAAAAGGGATCAAACACAATACAAATGTATTTCTAGCACTGATACCAATTTGTAGGTCCCTAAAATATAACTTTTAACAAAAACTTTTGCTTGAGCGAAATTAAGTTAAGGATGAATGCAAACCAAATTTCTCTTTTGAAAAAACTTCTTTTTCAATTTTATCAAACCAAGTTGTGACAAATTAACTTAACCAGATTTTATCGTGTTCAACCCTAAGCATGCAACTAGTGATTAAAGTAAGTAAACTAAAGTAAAGCAATACTCACAACGCCGATGTACAAGGGGAAAAACCCAATCGGGAAAAAACCTCGAACGACCCAGGCCAGACAATCACTATGACAATGGTTTTACAAAGTCAGACGGTAGTCTTATACAACGGCTCAATCCACCCACCAAACTTTACGCTCCTCTGATCTTTTACTAATCTTCATAGTGCCCACGCAGAAAGTAACCTTCTTCTACAATTCTCATCTACAACAGTCACCTTCACGAATGCCTCGGTATCCATCGATACGGCCTTGCGTCGTCTATGATGTCGAAATCGGTATCCGCTGAATCTTCACCGCAAAACTAGCAATGGATCTTCAATAGAACCTCAAACTTGGTGCTAACAAGATCACAAGAACATATGATAATGAAAAGCTCGGATCTTGAAACTCTAAGGATGTTTTATTGTGAAAACACTTTAGAAAACTTTGTGCATAAACTTTTCTGTATAGTAAACTATTTTTCGCACTGCACCCCCTTCGAGTAAACTGACCAAGCCTATTTATAATTATTTTAACGCGGTGGAGGAATATCGTTCGAGCGAGATACTGCGTCGTTTGAAAGATAGCAACACTTGTTCGAACAACAATGCTTGTCGTTTGAACGACGTCGCATAGATTAGAGTTTTGATGCATACAACTTTGAAAACAGAGTTTTACTTAAAACCAACTCTTATCCGTCCTCGTCTGATTAAAACGAAGTGTAAACATTTAAAAAACTTTTAAAACATTTTCTTTTAAAAATAACATCCTTATTTTTGTAAAATAAAATTCCGAGTTTCATTAACATTATGCATTCATACCTAAGTCATCTCGGAAAGCAATTAAACCTTAAAGATGATAAATTTGAACCAATTAAACTTTGGAATGATTAATTCCTTGTAACTTTTCCGCAACGTCTTCAATTAAATCTTCAACAAGCCTTAGTCTCGTAGTGGATCGAACAATAAAAATCTACCTAGGACTCAAATGTGTTTTGTTCCGAGAATAAGTCAAAAATACATTAAGACTCAATTGGAAATTTGGTCCTTACAGCAATGACAAGTTTTAGGACTACTGGATTCGACGGGGAATTAAGAAGATGCATTCTATACCTACCCATCCTTTGTTAAACAAGAAGATGAAGATCACTAACAGGACCCTACTGGACGGAATGAAAAAAAGATTGGATGACGCTAAAGGGAATTGGATCCATGAACTGCACAGTGTGTACTGGGCCCATTCAATTACACCGAGGAAAGCCACTGGCGAAACTCTCTTCATGTTGGCATTTGGCACAAAGACGGTGCTGCCTACTGAGATTGACCTACCCATCCACAGAGTACAAAACTTCAACTTGCCTAAGAGTAACTTAATGCGAAGACTTGGATCTTGATTTGGTATAGGAGGTCAGGGAGCACACAACACTTCAGGTAGTAGCCTACCAGCAGTGGACAACTCAATTTTATAATAAAAGGGTAAAGTCAATCACTTTAAAGGAAGAAGATTATGTGATGAAGAAGGTTATCCAAACAAAGAATAAGTTGGAACCTAACTGGCATGACCCATATAAAATTTCTGTAATAATGCGACCTAGAACTTACCATATTGAGACCTTGGAGGGCGAGAAATTTAAGACCCCGTGAAAGGCTGAACATTTGAGTAAGTATTATTAATAGAGGTGAGAATAATACAATTTTGAAGAGCAAAATATTATGAAAATAGTTTTCAGTTCTTTGTAATCAATTTTTGATAATCAATAATTCTTCCTCCACGTCTTGTTATCATTTCAAGTTTTCTTCATTATTTAATGCCCACTTTGTCGATATAAGAGATGTGAAAGAAACCCAGACTAATAAAGTCTCAAACCCAAGCATATTAGAATGATTACATTTAAACCACACTTCATGAATGACCTCGTCTTAAACAGGTCACGATCAAGAACTTTAGCCAAATCTGGGAAATCCAGTTCAGTCGCATGGTCAGGTCGGTAAGATCCGACCATAATTAACCAATAAGTTGACTAACTTAAGGATAGATCCTAGTACATTGGGCTAACCTAGGAAACTAATGCTTATACATAGGCAGGATGATATGATTCGTCCATATGACAAATAAGTTGGATAAAGCTATGGTAGATCCTAAGTCAGGACCACGCAGGGTCGTCCACCCAGTAGCCACTAAGTCAAGTTAGGTCGACATGATCCGACCTCAAAACCATACAACTAAACTACTAACAGGCCTAGCTTAAAAATCTAGTAAATCAAGTCAAGTTAATAAGATCCAACTATGACCACAATTACTCTCAGGTCGATTAACTCCGACCACTTTAACTTTGTAACAATATTTTGCATAATACAAAAACACTTGCTCATAGGTGAAGGCTGAAAGTGCGTGAATAGATTCGCAATTTCCAATTCAAAATTATTTAATTAGATGTTAAAATATGCTCAAACCAAATTCCAATTAAATCAGCGCCTAAACATGCATCTACATGTCAATTTAAATCTCAAAATAAATCATGCGATGAGTAAGCTGACAAAGACAGATTCAGGAAAAAATCCCCGCAGGGTAAAAACCTTTTATTTCCATTATAATTTGTACAGGAACAGTTTACAATCGGATTACAATGAAAATACAATTTGACTTACGAAATACCCGCAGGTGTCGGTTTGTAGTCGTCAACCCAAGAACACCGCAGTACTCCCTATGACACGTAGTCGATGATCAACCCAGTACCTCCCACAAGTGGCACCTATGGTCAGCCTAGTACATTTCCAATGCACCTATGATTCAACAACAAAACTATGCTTTGGGTTCCATAAACAACTCACACAAAAAGTCTGGGATTTTATGAATTGTAAAAACAAATTTTGAACCCTCAAAAGTGATGGATAATAAACAAAAACACTCAAAACGTCTCCTGTTAAAATTAGTGTTTTCTCCATGCTAAATACAGAAGCCTGACACCCTTTATATAAGAAAATTCAAGGCGGTGACGTGTCAGAAATAAACTCTGTCGTTTCAACGAAACATGACGTCGTTCGAGCGACAACTCGATCTCGTTCGAACGAGATGTGACGTCGTTCGAACGACCGTCACTGATCCTCTTTAAAAAAAATTAAAAATTAAATAACTTGGAATGCTTAAAAACCAAAACTGTTTACGGGATCAGGAGTATTTATCCAAAATATTTTTATGATTAAAATCATTTAAAAATAATTTTTCTTTTCATAAAAATATCCCAACACTTTTAATGTAAAAAGTAAATGGAAGTAAAATACATTTTACCAAATCCGTCCTTGTTGGGCATGATTATTGAAGAGTCTTGAAATTCGAATTGTCGATTGTAGATGTAAGCTTCCCAATTCTTCGACAAACTTATAGCGGTATACGACATACTAAATGTGATGGACAATGTCCTTACAAAGGCTAATAGCTTAGCCGAGAAATATAACTTGCAGAAAAACTATCACAATTAAGAATTCAAGCATGCAGACAAGCGAAATAGTTGGATAACATTTTATCTCAAATAAGCTATCCATTAATTTTAAATTATTAGCAAACAAAAAAGTTAGATGATCATTACAAAAATTATTAAAAGTAAAAAATTAATCAATAACAAAGCTTCACAAAAATACAAGTCTTAAAGTTTAAGTTACATGAGTCTCTTTATTGGTTGGAGTGACCTGAGGAGAGTTGTCAACAACAGATGAGGCCATGGTAATGTCCTCGGCAACTTCAAGAGCTATAGGAGGAATGGTCTTATCAGTAGCAGTCGGTTCGGCTTGACCAATCACCTTATCCTCAGCTGCCTTGTCAACATCCATCTCATTTTTGGTCATCAAAGATCTAGGTTCATCATCATCACCCTCCCACTTTCTAACATCTTCTTCAATATCAAGGTAATCTTTGATCACCCTCTTCTTCATTTCTTCATAACCTTCAATGAAGAAGGTCATCTTTTCAATAGTAAAGTCATCAGAGTCTTTGAACAGCTCAATAATGCTCTCTCCCACCTTAGTAAGAGCTTCATTAGCTTTAACAAGAGCTTTATTGACTTGTGCAAGGTCCTCTTAAAGACTTTCCCTTTTTATGGTGTCAATAGAAGCTTACTCTTTCAGCTTCTTATTTTCTTCCTCAACTAAGCTGAGGGATAAAGTTTTCACAATCAACTGGTTTTATCTCTCATGAAACTCATCACAAGTATTGTTTAGCTCATTTACGGACTATATAAAATTGTCCTTCAACTTGGTGTTCTGCTGAAAGAGCTCGTCAATCGACTATTTTTTATCCTCATAAGCATGTGATTAGTTGTAGCCTTCTATCGGAGAACAATACCGACCATTGCACCTTAAAGGAGAAGATAAGGAAATTAACAAAGAGTAAAACATGTCATTAAGAAGAATAAATACAAAGCACATGAATAACTTACCACGTAGATATTATGATGAGAGAAGCTTCCATAGAGTGTCAGTATCCAGACTCCTAAAGAATTTAAAATCTGAATCGTGTCCACGGTAGCCGAGCATATCCTCGGTGTTACCCATATGGTGAAATGTAGAGTCCTTATATATTTTGGTCTATTCGACGATTATTATATTACTCAGATCAAACAAATATGGCCACACCAAAGGGTAATAACTAGAGTACCCAAATTCCATGAACAACCTACGAGCAGCTAATCCACCAATTAATATGCACTCTAAAATAAGACCTATTATCCTTCGTTATTCAACCCTTGGATGTTTGGAATTAACTTGAATAATGGGACCCTCTAACGATCTCTTATCACCTACTGGGAGATCATCAGTGGCAATAACTTTCCCATTTCATTTAGCTTTATCAATAGTCATAACTTTCTTTTGGGCCTAAGCCTCATCCTTTTTCTTGGCTTTAACCTCATCTTTCTTTATAGATTTGGCTTCAGCCTTGACCCTATTTTTTGCCTCAACTTACAGCCTCTTCTTACGGGCTGCTTCAATGGCATTACGACTATTGTGTCTTGGTGCCATGACATATGAAGATTTAGCTCGTAACGCTAACGAAGTGGGAGTTGAAGCTACACAAGAATTTAATAGTTAACAACATTATAATAAAAAAATTGAATACAACCTAATATAGTTGGAAAATATTTTATAGTTACCAAAATCTTCTTACCTACCTCGACCTTGACCTCCTGATCGTCTCAACGTCTGCCACGACTATAAGTGGCACTAGTATTTCCCGAGGTAGAATACCTCTTGGAGGAGTGTAGCATCCAATTTCGATGAAATTATCCAAGACGATGAGATCCTCAAAGGTAAGGGATTGGCCACACAGGTTCTCTCTACCAAGATTTTCAACACATGGGCCAACTTAGGAGCCCTCTTCTCTAAAGAAAGGTAAAATAAAAGTATGAATGCATATTCAATCAAAAGGTAAATAGAAAAAAAATAGAGGAAATGTGTATACCAATGATTCATGGGGAATACTATAATATCAACCTATAGAGCTCAAAGGGGGAAGAAATTCTCATCGGCATCACGCTGATCAAAAACCTTTTCATCACAGTAATGTAGTCTTAATGTGATGCTATTAGGGATAACGTATCAATATTTTAGCTCTTTCAGCTCATCCTCAGTGATGTCAAAAGCGTGGCATTTGGATTTGGTATTAGTAGGGTCTTATGAATTTGTAGAACTATTAGAAGTACTTTCCTCGGTAAGAGGCACAGCGACGGGAGAGGTGGAAGTCCTAGATCTATTAGACATGACCTTTTCAATCGATGCCTCGAAGCCAATTATGGATATTTCATAGATCATTTTTGCGTAGTTCCTATCATCAGGTTGGTTGTAGACCTCCTCAATGCCAACAAATCCAACTAACTTAGGACTCATGCACTCTATGCCAGGGGTCTGTGGAGTAGACCCGACTGAAGATGGAGCCCTAGGGATGAAATATGGATCGTCTGGATTGTCCTCATGATGAATGGTTTACAATGGAACTTGTCTCATAACCTCTTAGAAACGAGGACACAGTTCATTGATCTCATGTATACAATTTAACACTATGTCAACCGAGAGTTTTCACTCATAAAGGGTATGTGTAGGGAGAAATAAAGTTTTGGAGGTTATTTGGTTTCAAAGTGAAGGTTTTAGGAGAGAAGAAACCCTAAATTAACTAAAAATCCCTAAAACTATGAAATCATAGGCTATCCAACTCAATGGCCACCTAAAATGCATAAATCTTCAATCAAACTTCGATTAAGAGTCAAGTCAACAACACCAATCAACTACAACATGAAATTGTAGTAGATATTGAAGAAATTTGCATTAGAACACTCCAGAAAACTTAAAAAAGGTGAATATTGTACCTGAAACTCTAAACCATAAAAAAAGACTCAAAGATTGCTTGAAAACTAGCAGCGAGTGGTTAGAAAGATAAACACTTGTCGAAAAATTATTTTCAGGTAAGGCAACGGTCATAAATAGCAGAAAATAGGGAGGAGTTAGCCGTAGACGAAGGAATTTTGAACAGGAAAAACACTTTATCTCTGTAAAAAGCTTTCAAGTGATGAAAATGATTTTGAAAAGTTGAAACGATGGAAAAATGGCACTTTTATACATTTTAGGAGGTGATGATTACATTTGGGAAAATTAATGTGGCGTCATGCCTAGAAAAAACAACTGACATCTCAAAATTGGTGTCACACTGTCCCAAAAATGCGTGCCTTAAGTGTGACTTGTCGCCACTCTCAGTGTCTGACGCGTGTGTAAGGACATTGTCCGTCATAATTAATTATGTCGTATACCGCTACAAGTCGTCGAAGAATTGAGGAAGCTAACATCTACAAAAGACGATTCGAATTTCAAGAAGACTTCAACATTCATGCCCAACAAGATAAATTTTGGTAAAATTATGTTTAAGTTCCATTTACATTTCATACTAAAAGTGTTGGGATATTTTTTATGAAAGTTAAAATATTTTCTAATTATGAAAAATGGTTTTTGAAATTTTTATAAATGTTTTTTATAAAGCTAGTATTTTAAAAAACATTTTCTCATATAGGTTTCTTGATAAAACATTTTATGATCCCGTATCTAGTTTTAATTTTTGAGGTTTCCAAGTTATTTAAAATTCTGAAGTTATTTTGGGTTCACCGCCTCAGTCATTCAAATGACAGCGTATCTCATTCGAACGAGATACTGTTTCATTCAAACGACAACGTATGTCGTTCGAACGATAGGAGTTTTAGGCTGACACGTCACCGCCTCAATTTTGCTATATATTGGGTGTCAGACTACTTGTTTTTGGCGTGGAGAAACACTACTTTTAACATAATACATTTTTGAGTGTTTGTTTTCTTCTCCAACAATTTAAAGGGTTCAAAGCTTTTGTTTTACAATTCACAAATCCAAATTACTTTTGTGTGAGTTATTTTGTGAAACCCAAGACATATTTACTGGGAGTTTATGCTGCTACACTAGGTGTCTTGGAAGGTATTGAGCTGACAATAAGTTAGGGGTGACAATTTTAGAAACAACACAAAAAAATGACATGGAACAACACAAAATTGACCCGAAATTGACACGATATGTCGTGTTCGTGTCTTATTTTTTTACACGAAGTCATGTCGTGTCGTGTTCGTGTCTGAATTATTAGGCGTGTCGTGTTATCGTGTTTTTTAAGCGTGAAATTTACAAAATTCTGGTATTCGTGTCGTGTCGTGCCATGTTGTTTTTTATTCAGGTCGTGTTCGTGTTAACTAAAAAAACACGAATTCGTGTCGTATTGTATTCGTGTCCGAAAAAACCTTATCGTGTCGTGTCGTGTCGTGTCGGTTCGAGACACGACCCATTGACCCGAATTGCCACCCCTACGATAAGTGCCACTTGCGGGAGGTACTGGACTGATCGACTGCGTGTCATAGGGAGTGCTGAGGTGTTCCTGGGCTGACGACGATGAACCGATACCTGCAGGTATTTCGTATGTCAATTGTATTTTCATTATAATCCGTGTAAACCGACTTTTACAAATTATAGTGGAAATAAAAAAGGTTTTACTCAAAAGTTTTTTTTCCTGAAATCTGTATTTGTCAGTTTAATCATCGCACGGTTTAATTTATTGATTTGATTTGACACGTCGATGCATGTGTTAGGGGCTGAATAAAATTGGAGTTTGGTTTAAGAAAATTTAGACATCCAATTAAATAAGTTTGATTTGGAAATTTGCGAATCCATTTGAATCAGTATCACACACGGTATTTTACAAATTGGTATCAGAGTAGGTTGCGCTAATTTATCGCGTATTCCTATTTTCTGCATAAATTGTGTGATATTATTTTTTTGAAAAATTTGTTTTATGAAAAATCGTAACTTTTTGATGGATCACTTATATAATCAAATGTTTATTTTTTACTGGTCCAATTATGCCAATTAGAACGCCCATATGAAATCACAATTAAAACCCATTGATGAACGTGTGTGGTTGCTTTGTGAAGGAGGATGGACTCCTCCCGCTGCCACTTCTAATAATATCACCTCTTTGAAACCTGTATCGAATTGGACAGGAGATGATTTTAAAATTCCCGTGGTTTGAGTGCTATTTCTGGAGCCGTCACCCCCCGACGAGTTCCACCGAATTATGACGTGCACCACGTCTAAAGAGGCATAGTTTGTCATCCAATTGACACACGAGGGTAAAAACGCGGTTAAAGAATCAAAGTTACACAATTTGGCCACCCAATTCGAGACTATCACCATGTCTGAGTCTGAATTTTTTGATGAGTTTTATGCACATTTGTCGGACATTGTTAACTCAAGTTTTTATTTAGGTGAGACAATTAACCACACGCGTGTCGTTAAAAAGATTTTGAGATCTCCCCCGAAACGTTTTATTCCTAAAGTCACTATTTTGAATTCGTTAGGAAAGTTAAATTCACTTAAGTTAGAAGAGCTCGTAGGTGACCTACAAACTTATGATATTGACATGATTCCCCAAACCATTAAGGCTAAGGATAAAGGAGTTTCTTTAAAGACTTAAGTTAGAAAGAAAAATAAATTAAGAGTTTATGGGTCTGATTCTGAGGGAGAGTTTAGTATTGACGATGTGGCCTTGTTTGCGATTTTTTTTAAAAAGTTTCTCAAAATGAACAAAAATAATTTTTACAATAAAAATTATTTTGAGAAAAATAAAAAGAAAGAAAAGGCCAAAGAGGGTTGTGAAAAAGAGAGAGGGGGTGATAAATAGGAAGAGAGTGGGGAAGATTTAAATGATATGACTTGTTTTGAGTGTAAAGGAAAAGGACATAGAGCATTTGAGTGTCCTATTAGACTAAGGAGAAAAGGGAAGAAAGTAGCCATGCCTGCTACTCTTAGTGATAGTGAGGGAGATGCGGGAGATTAGTCCGATAAATGTTTAAAACATGAGATGTGTGTAGCTTGTTCGAGTCATGTGAGCACACCCACTTTATCCCACGATGATTTTGTTCACGCGAGCGACGGTGATGAGTCAAGTGTTTCTAGTGGGGATGAGATCGAGTTTGAGAGTGGAGATGAAAGTGAGCTCCAAAACGCTTATAGGGATTTGTACACCGAGACCTTGAAAACAAATATGTATAATAGAGATTTAGATCATCGGGTTTTAGACTTGGAGAGAGAGAAAAAAGGTTTAAGGAGGGGAAAGTGTGACTTGATTGACACGTTGTCTAGTCTGATGACATTTGTATCCCAACTTAAGAGTGATCTCGAACGTGCCCAGGAAGTCAATGTCCATTTAGAGAATGCATCTAAGAAGGTTGAAAAGATGGTTCTCAATCCCATTTTTGGTAGTGGTGAGAGTATAGGAATAAGTCATGACGGTACATCCACTTCTTTTGTTGCTCCCGAGCCGATTTATACTTTAGTTAGAGATTCACATGGCTCTCGACCCGACTCACCTAGGCATTCTGTACATGTTAAGAGAGCGCGTAGGAGACATTTTTTAGAAGTGTACTTAAGCCTGCTTACATTTGCTCCCATTCCAAAAAGAGATGACACCTAAGGGAGTTTTGCTTTAAATTGGGGTGTGTGTCACGATTTGCTTCAACACATGTTCGCACACATGCACCTACCCATGATACTTTTCTTGCACATAATGATAGAGAGTTTGCACATATTCGGGAGCAAGTAAAGTTTTTAGTCAAGACTTCACATGATTTGATGGAGTTGTTTCAAAAGATGTCACCATCTTTGAAAAACTCCTCCGCACCTAATGGATGAGGTTTAGACTTTTTGCTAGCATAGGTTGATTTACATGATGACACTTTTGCCTGTTGCTAGTATGTATCATTTTGTATTTATATTTTTCATTTTGATATATTTATCTTAATTTTTCAACTGTTTTAGCACTGTTTTGGATCTGTTTGCCCATTCCAGGAACTGTTTTCATGAAATTTTTTCACTGGACAAAACTGCATAACATTATAGGTAAACCGTGAAAATTTGTTTTTTGTTCAAATGAGAGGAGTTTTCATTCGATTGACTTCTGATGTTGCGTGAAGCTTCTTCTCGCGAGAAGCCCTGTCGTTCGAGCGACATGGCTCTTCATTTAAGTGACCCCTGGAGAGTTTGCTTCTTCCATTTGTAGTCATCTCGTTCATAGTGTTATATTATTTGGTACTGCTGGGTTGATTCTGAACAGTGTTCGAAAAATACAAAAAGAGTTTCATTTTTTGATAAAATTTTAAAAAAAATCCAAAAAGAGTTTTATTTTTTGTTTACACCGTAAATATGAATGGACACTTAGGATGACCGAGTGACAATTTCATTCCATATCCATGTGACTTTTTGATAGTGTTTTGAGACAATATGTTGTGTTATTCATGTGCTTTATAAAGTTTGGAGTGTTTGAGATTATATAGTGTTGCTACCTACATGTTTGACTCATTTGTCCTTTATCGCACACGGTATTTCACAATGCACGAATTTGTTTGAATTCTGTTCTTTCCTATCACATGTTGGTTGAGTGTTTCCATCTCAATTTTGTTTATACAACGAACCAAATGCGATAAAACTTGATAAGAAAGTAGTGCATGTTATAAACCATTTGTGAGTTTATGTGATTTATTTTGAACAACGAAAAAGGGCTGAGAAAGGTAACTTATATTTTTCCTTTACAATAAAGCCACCGTTTATAATGGACCTAAAAAGGCGAGGAATTGAAAATTATCCGAGATCCAATGAGGTTTAAAAGAGCCCGAAAAATTGAAAGGTAATAAAAAGAAAATTATGCCAAAAATGGGCCAATAGATTTTAGTTTCATCACCTCATAAGAAAAGTAAAAAGCATTATCTTTTAATGAGGGAGTTTAGATGGATTTTAACGGTTTGCACGTCTTTGAAAGTCGTGAAAAAGCATTACATAGTTTTGGACGTTATTGGTGTGGAAATCATTTATACTTTGATTTGTTGATATGATTAAGACGATGTCATCTAAATTCAGCAATTTTATACCTACGAACTATTTTGATGTTCATTCGTTAAGAGTACACTTATGTATCATGAACACATGTCATGATTGAGTCGATTTTGCTATCGAATTTGTTCACACCCATTCATTCTGTTTCCTCGATTTAGTTGTCTTAGTGAAAATTCATGGTGTGTGATTTGTTTGTGACATTATTTTTGCATTTTTGTATGAAAAATCTGAAATATCAAAAATAGTTTGTTTGCATTGTTTACCGTGACACCCCGATTTGATTTATGTGATTTATTCTTTTCCTTGTCTATTTCGGACAAATAAAAAGGGGGAGAACGAATTATGATTTTATGGGGGAGTTTAAGTATGGGGGTAATTGATTATGCTTTCATATTTATGCTTATATCATTTCAAACTCTATACGTCACAAGGTATTTGCCTGGTCTCATGTGTGTAGGTACAATTGAAGATTATTATGATGCACACCCTAATGAGAAAAGCTTGAAGTTTTAAAGAATTGATTGTTGAAGCAAAGTTTGAAAACTTGTCATTTTATCTTTCTTCTTTTATTTTTAGGAGGGTAGATTTCTATAGGTCATTTTAAGTTGATAATTCGGATGTTTTTATTTTGTACCGGCATAGACATAGGGGGATTTGTAAGGATATTATCCATCATAATTAATTATGTCATATACCACTACAAATCGTCAAAGAATTGAGGAAGCTAACATCTACAAAAGACGATCCGAATTTCAAGAAGACTTCGACATTCATGCCCAACTAGATAAATTTTGGTAAAATTATGTTTAAGTTCCATTTACATTTCATATTTAAAATGTTGGGATATTTTTTATGAAAGTTAATATTTTTCTAATTATGAAAAATGGTTTCTAAAATTTTCATAAATGTTTTTTATAAAGCTAGTATTTTCAAAAATATTTTCTCATAAAAATTTCTTGATAAAAATATTTTATAATCCCGTATCTAGTTTTATTTTTTAGGTTTCCAAGTTATTTTAAAGTCTGAAGTCATTTTGGGTTCATCGCCTTAGTTGTTCAAATGAAAGCGTATCTCGTTAGAACGAGATGCTGTTTTGTTCAAACGACAGCGTATCTCATTCGAACGACAAGAGTTGTAGGTTGACACATCACCACCTCAATTTTGCTATATATTGGGTATCAGACTACTTGTTTTTGGAGCGGAGAAACACTAATTTTAACAAAATACATCTTTGAGTGTTTGTTTTCTTCTCCAACAATTTAAAGGGTTCAAAGCTTTTGTTTTACAATTCACAAATCCTAATTACTTTTGTGTGAGTTATTTTGTGGAACCCAAGACATATTTGCTGGAAATTCATGCTGCTACACTAGGTGCCTTAGAAGGTACTGGGCTGACAATAGGTGCCACTTGCGAGAGGTACTAGGCTGATCGACTACGTGTTATAGAGAGTGCTGCGGTGTTCCTGGGCTGACGACGACGAGCCGACACCTGCGGGTATTTCGTATGTTAATTGTATTTTCATTAAAATTCGTGTAAACCGACTTTTATGAATTATAATGGAAATAAAAAGGTTTTTATCTGAAAGGATTTTTTTTCCTGAAATCTATGCTTGTCAGCTTAATCATAGCATGGTTTAATTTATTAATTTGATTTGACACGTAGATGCATGTTTTAGGGGCTGAATAAAATTGACGTTTGGTTTAAGCCAATTTAGACATCCAATTAAATAAGTTTGATTTGGAAATTTGCGAATCCATTTGAATCAGTATCGCACACGATATTTACAATGGAAACCTCAAGCCAAAATAAATAAATTAAAAAAATCACAAGTAAATGTGCTCGTTCACAGGTAAGCCGAGGATATTTCGAGTCGAGAAGATCCTCATAATCCGACCAGAACATGAGCCGATGACATGTGAGTTGAAAGTTCACTCACTCAATCTGCCTAACACATACCCAAAATACATGATACTTAAGAGAATCTGCTACAAGCTTCAATCGCGAGCAAAGTCTTCTGGGCTTTTTTTATACCATAAATATGGTATGACTCATGGACCAATCATACGATGATACCTATACTTATTACCTAAAGAAATGAGATCGGCTTAGTTAATAACCTGGTCGGTCTAGGCAATCTGGTCGGCCCCAAAAGTTTGATCAAGTTAGTTAACCCCATCAATTAACAATTAATCAACACTATTAAGACTTCATTTACAACAAGTATGTACATCGTGAATGGATGGCATAAAAAATATTAATTACACGTGCACATGTGGGGGTAAATGCAAATATTCCCCTATGTGCCAATAACTAACTTTGTGATTATTCTCTCATTAGCATATAAAGTGTGTACCTACCTAACCTATAGACGCAGGACACCTGTCACTCTATTTTCTCCCTCTTCCAATCATCTATAAATAACACACATCCCGGGGGATCCGATATATTTTTCCCTACTATTATGCTATCCAATTCTAGAGAGAACTTGAGAGATTTCATCTTGTATTCATCAATGGCCGAGTAAATTAATACACCAAGACAACTACTATCACTAATTGGATGCCATTAGGGCCTTTTAAATGTTAGCCTTCCATGTATATCAATGGTCTATAAT
Organism: Sambucus nigra; assembly: GCA_949130495.1. Taxonomy (NCBI): domain Eukaryota; kingdom Viridiplantae; phylum Streptophyta; class Magnoliopsida; order Dipsacales; family Adoxaceae; genus Sambucus; species Sambucus nigra. Next base: position 157,101,729 of record OX422210.1, on the reverse strand, counting down.
GTTATTAAAAAACCCTTCTTGCATGCCCCTAAAGAAATATACATTCTTAGGAACCTATTTCAATCCACCCCATCATCATGGATAATTGCAGTTGTACTAAGATTGGTCCTTTTTTATCTCTATAATATAATCATGCACTTTGCCATACTGCTCCTTCAAAATCCATTCTATTAACTTGGAATCTTGTATTTTTTGCTATGTACAATTTTATCTCTACACTTGAACTTAGTCATCACGAGCTCCTGTATTGCATTTAAGGGAATTTGAGGATGTAACCTCATTCAATCAACCAATTAACAATACACTTTCCTTCAAGTTCTTATTAACAAATGACCTATAACATGTATATTTTATTTCTAAAGTCCTAATTTGTGAAGTGGACTCTCAACCAATTTTGTTACATATATCATCCAATTACACCCCTCTGTTACAAACTTCCCTCAACCTCGTTTTCCCCATTTTAGTGATTTTGATTTTTTTTACGTTGTCTTATGGCATTAACTAATATGGTATCCCACAATAAAATGAGGTCCTCTATGTATCTCTTTGAATTTCATTGTGGCCAATGTTTTTTTATCCCACTTTATTCCTTATATGAAGAACTATTTAAGATGCTCAAGGGACTAACCATTGCACAATCAATATCCTCAAAATCTCCTAAATTATCCCACTGATATGCTTTGGAATTTTCCTTGCCCTTATTTTTTTCCCACCATTTAATTTTTTCATACCCTTACATTATTGGACTATTCCCTTTCTCATCTATGCTGGCCATACCCACTTTTAAGTCCCCCACTATGTGTTCATTAAACAAAAGGTTATTCATTTCATATTCAAACCCAGAGTCACTAAAACATTCATAATCACAATCCTAATCACTATCAAATTTCCCATTTTGAACCTCAATATTAATAACATCCCCAAAACTAGCCTCATTCAAAGTATCACATTGTTTCTCTCACTTTATTCTTTAACATTGGTTTCGGGTTCTACGTTCATCCTTAGGGGTTCTTAGTTAAGTATTGAAGGTTCAACATTCGCGGTTGGTGATTGTTCAACATTAAATGAAACATCTTGTCTAGGGATGGCATTAAGACGAGGGATTACTTCAACAAAAACAACAAATACTTTATATCTTTTTTTAGAAGTTTAGATACATAAATTTTAATAAACACATTATCACTATCCAAAGGCATCAAAATGCCATCAGAAGTCAAATGGTGTAGTATGCATAAACTGTTCTTCTGACCTAATTCCTTAACCATGTCCATTACTTCTAAGATTGAAATTAAACTAGCATTACATAAATCATACACATTTACTTTTACCCGATTATGCCTCTTTGTAACAATTGCTTCCTCAAACTTCCAATTATGATGTATTTGTATAGTAAACAAATTCATTATCTAAAAATGGAAAACACTTTGTTAATGAAGTTCGAGTGATACATAAATAAGTAAAAAAATTGGTGACATGTTTATATAGATTGACATGCAAGACTGAAATCTTAACAAAAGATGGACATGCATAACTAAAATCATTACAAAAAAAACTCCATTGTTGTTCTGATTTAAGGGTTGAAAAACTATTGTCCAAAAATCCTATGTCAATGTATAATCATACCAAAATAATGGAAAAAACTCGATGAAATAGCTTACACTTAACCATTATTTCTTCATAAGTAAACAAAACGTTTGCGAAAAATCTTAAATAATGGATTGAAAATTTCATCGAAAGACAAAACAACATTTGCATAAATTTTCACAAAAAATAAGAATAAATGTTTGAAAAATGAATTTGAGCAAAAAAATAATATAATTTTTACAAAACTTACCATTATCTTGGATTTGGCATCTCCGGTGACTGAAAATAACGTATGCCGATGCACATTTTTAGTGAGACCCTACTTTGCTCCCAGAGAGAGAAAGATAGAGAGAGATGATAGGAAATGACTGATGTTTTATATGCTTGGAGAATAGAGAGAGATGTTGTGTGTTCAACTATAAATTTATACGGTCACCTTGATTATGCTATGTAGTTGAAGACATGGAGCGTTTAAACACGTAGCTTGTGACATGCGTAATCATTTGTTTGTTTTTTTAAATGGAATGATAACGACATGTTAAATTACAACACCAAATATACTTTTGGGTTAACATTGCAACGTTTTAAACTTCGGGTCTAAAATTAAAACTCATACTAAACTTCAAGATAAATTTGTATTTTTTATAAAAGTTAATATCATATAAGAAGGGTTTTAACAATCGACTGACGAAATTCATCAAAATGGGGGACAAAGCCCAACAAGTAAAATTATTGGGGTTTGACTCAACAATGGAAAATAAGTGGGGGTCAACCCCCGAATAATTTAATTTTAAGAGGGTCCTATAACTCTCTTTTTAAAGTGTCTAATTTCAATTAGAATAACTATTCACTTATTATTTAGAGTAGCGAAGTCAGGGTGGACCTAATCGGGGGGGGGGGGGGGGGGAGGGGGCATTTCGTGATCTTTTAGTGCATATATGGTGAAAAGTAAATTTCGGTGCCTCAATGTAAATCTTTGAAGTGAAATACATATAAAAGTAAGCACTTCATTGAGGGGCAAAAGCTGAAATATTTATTTTATACTTCTATTGTTTGATTTGTTAAAATATTGGGGTTGGAATAATAATTGTTTTATAATTTTATGGATTTGTTGAGTAACTTAATAAATTAGTTTAACTGTTAGAAATTTGTGTTTAATGATTTAAAAAAAACATTTAATTGATTAAGTGAATGTTGATAAAATAGTTGTCGCTAAAATATAATTTTAATTGATGAATATTTATTTGTTAATTTTCAATTACTGAAATTTTTATTTAATAAAGTTTTATCGCTAAAATATAACTTGAAGGAATAATATAATCTTATTGGTATCTTAAACCTACAAACTTTTTAATTAATTAATGATAAGTCCAAACGATATCGGTATACATATTAATGTAGATACAATTACACTTATTAATGTAAATACAATTGCAAATGTAACTCTATCTACATTAATAAGTGTTAATGTATTTACATTAATAAGTGTAATTGTATATATATTCATCAGTATAACTGTATCTATATTAACAGTTACAAGTGAATTTATTGAAAAAACTATTTTTAATTAGTAATGATAGGAAGACTTAGTTTTTGGATCCAATTTCGAGACATAGTGATGTGCCATCATCATATTGAGTGGTGTGTGTGTGTCACATGAGTTCCACTTAAATTATCGCCCAATGTGGTGCTGACGCATCATTGTATTTCAAAATTGGTCCAGAAACTCGATCTCCCTATCATTATTTATTTTTAATTTATTCTTATCGTTAATTTACAAAGAGTTTAAGAATTTATCACCATATATATATACTAGCGGATACCCGTGCCGAGGGCACGGCGATAAATTTGCCCCCGTTATAAAAAAACCCAGCCCATAAAAAAATAAAAAGAAGAAAGAAAAAAAAATAGTTTAAAAAAATCCATATCTATTTATTAAAAAAAAATCCATATCTATTTATTAAAAAAAATATATATATATATATATAAAAAAAAAAAAACTTTTAGCATGACATTTCATGCATGAGTATGAAATGTCAAAAATATCATACATGCGTTTTTGCCATCTCCATATGGCTCCATTATATGGATATATATATATATTTTTTTTATATCATGAGTTGAATAACTATTTATGAAAGAATAAAAAAATTGAATAACTCAAAATAAGTACGCGGCTTCTAAAACCCTAGTTTGAGTGTTCCCTCCCCCACCAACACTGCCAGGCATTATTTGTGTCTCGTTGACAAACTGTGTGTTTTTATAACAGTTTGTGGTGCGATGGAGGTGGACAGATTTTACTCTGCTGCTGTTCTTGTGGATGCTCACAGATCCCTCGTTTTGCTCTTATTGCTGGTACATTTACTTTCATCACCCAATGCCCTTAATATTCGAATGCCCACAACGTATGCTGCTCTAATATGTTTTCCATCTCTGTCTGGGTTATGAGCATGTATGACTTAACTGATGTGATGGTTTTAATTGAACCAACTTTATGCTAATCACAACATATCATTATAATCTCTTTGCTACCCTTGAAAAAAGGATCAATTGACAAAAAGTCCCTAAAACATTTTTTTAATACATATTTAGTCAATTTTTTTTTTTATTTTATTCCAAAAAGTCATTCAAACACTCGTGTAACTAATATTATTTTATTTTTAAAGGTCCGCGCTAGCGGTACCCCTGTCTCCCCTATACCCCACTGCCGGAGCTCTGGCGAACCTCACTGAAGCTCCTTTTTTTTTAGTGTTTTTATGTGGTGAAGAACTTTTTGGAACAAAATAAAAAACCTTGGACTAAACGAATCTTGTATTAAAAAAATGTTCGAGGGACTATTTGGTAAGTGCTCTTGAAAAAATCCAAAGGGGACATTGTGACCCATTACTACCTTTACAATACAACTAAACGAGAACCTAGGGTTACAGTCCCCTCCTTTCCAGTAGGGAAGCAGTCACCACCACCACTATTGAAAGGGTTCTTATATTCTAATTTCATAGTAGCTTGAAATTGAATTAGGTAGAACTTAAAAGGGGCTTGTTGGGGTCCATTGAAATCCCCCCTTGTTTGGAAATCTTGAGGTTCTTGTTTTGGTGGACCAAGATAAGGGATTCATTAAGCTAACACAACTAACCACTTCAAAGAGAGAAGGGGCACCACTTCAGATACCCCGTTGAGATTTTTACGTTGAATATCACTTCACATTTAATGACGTGTGATACAGTGGCCCCGGGATTAATGGCCTATATCACATTTGGAATTACAAGGGATCACCGCCTTACAACCTTGAACTCTCTCATAAAACATCCTATGTTGCGCGGATACAAATATGCGGCACGGGATACGGTTTTGTGGTACAAAAATATAGAGTTGAGATACGGCAACAAAATAATGTATGTAGTATATATTATATGTTTGTATATTTTCTTTTCAAAAGTATAGTATGCTATTGATATTGATAATTCATGTGACTTAACAGTTTAACTAAGAAGAAGAAACACAATAATATTTCTTGAACAAGACAATTAAATCACCAAGTTATGGATTAAGAACTTAAGAATGTTTTCATGGAACATATTGTGTATATACGTTTTTTAATAAGAAATACGAAAATCTACCCCTTTGCATCCCAGATGGATCCTAATGTCAATCGTGGAAGCGTGAATATAACAACTTAATAAGAAGAAATACTCCAAATCTCATCTCATTTCTCTAGACTATGTACTAATTGAATTCCTCTCCCAACGAGGTGTTCACCATATATATATAAGGGAAGGGGGATGGTTTTTGAGATAACTACCCTACCCCATTGGGAATATTCTTGCATCCATGTGATGTCATGGGTGACATCACTTAAGGATCCCCCCCCCCCATGACAACATGGTCTAAAATTTTCTTATTTACATATATGAAAATAAATTCGTACATTCCCATAACCAACTATTAAAATGCCCTTAACTAATTATGAGAATATTCTTATAGGAATATTCCCTTGTTACAACAATAATATTATAAAACTAAAAGCTACAATTATAATAGTTTTTTGTTCTCGACTCGATACCACGTGAGTGCCATTTTCCCACACAAATCATTCTCCCGTCCTTTGAAAGAGATCGTCCATTGCAAAAGCTCGTCCATTGCAAAATAATATTGTGGAAACTTTTCTGCTATTTAATTATGTCCCGTAGTGAATTTTGTTGAAATTATTTTGCATAAAATTAATCATTCTAGCGAATTAGAAGTTTGATGAAATCTATAATTCTCCGGTCCAATAAAATCAATCTCATTGTTCTGTTATATGATTTTGAAAATATGTTACATCTCGGCTCTTGAGGAGTGAATCCCCTAACCTTATTTCGGCAACTCACGACCCTTCTACGCATTGGAAAGCGATTGTTGATACCAAAATTAATATGCTGATGTGGACGAATCAGACGAAGACACGTGTCACAATAGTAACGAGGAAGTTCATTTCCTCGACCAACTCATGTTCTCCCCGAGCAACGAGGATATACCGAGGAACTTCAGCACTCCGAGATACTCTAGCGCTCCGAGGAACTCCTGAGCAACGCGCAACTAAGGCGGTCCGAGCTGCATCTCGGCCGTATTATTAATTGCCAGAATGTCAACAGTTCAACTATTCATTGAATGTTCATTATCTTGACGCACACGCTGCATTAAATGTATTACCCTTTCATATGTATATCATTTAATGTATCAACCCATTCATGTACAGCCTAATGGCTATAAATACCTTGTATCACCCTCATTCAAAGGGAGGAGGAATTTCTGGATTGAACTTGTAATCGAGAATTCCTAAACACTCAGCAATAACATAACAATGGACGTAGGCCATTCTTATACGGCTGAACCACTTTAAAAATCTTTGTCTCATTTTATTTATCTGTGATTGAAGAATTATAGCTATCTAATTTTTTACATCAACAGATTGGCGCCGTCTGTGGGAAGCGATTGTTATTATCGTTTTTCACCAAAAATCATTCATTATCAATGGCGGATAATCCAGAATCTAGCAATCGAAACGCTGGGAATGCTGGAAATCCTCCAAATCCCTCTGCACCTCCAGATCTGGCCGAAATTATGACGAATCTGGCTCAAGGACAAACCGCCATGCAAGATACAATGAGGCAACTCTTACAAACCCTTCATGGTGGTGCACCTGCACGTTCAGGACAACAAAGTGGTCAGAGGCAAACTTATTTACTTTCTTCACGATCTAGGCGTACTGAGTCACGTCGCAATGAGGAGTCTGATGATTTCTCTTATCAACCTGGGCGAACTTCGTCAATAAGGGTGACAGATACTAATCAACATATCACCCTCTCTCCAGAAAGACCCAGCGCTTTAGAAAGACTGAGTAGGGCGTCTCCTTTCAGTCGATTAGGCCCTAGGAGGAACAGGAGTCCACCTAAGACCACATCAAGGAGTTTTCGACAACCATCAGATCTAAGGGAAGGATCAGCACAGTCACGACCAATCGTTCGTCAAGATAGATCTCAAGAAGCTACCTCAGAACGATCGATTGCTCGAACCAATAGGCCCGAGGAAGGAAATGAAGCGTGGAAAGGATCTTTCCAACGGTTGGAGGATAAATTGGGAGAAATGGCTAAAGCAAAGAACCCCCTACAACGAACTTTTGTTCGAGGAACACCTTTTGTACAGGCCATTGTGGATTTTCCTACCCCATCGAAATTTAAAGCACCCGTGATAACTCCCAAATATGATGGAAAGACAGATCCTGTTCTTCACATAGAACAGTATCAAGCTGCTGCTGACATCTATGTTGTTCCCGACGAGATGAGATGCAGAGCCTTCTCAGGAACTCTTACTGGATCTGCCCAGATATGGTACAACAATCTTCCTCGGGGTAAGATTTCAACTTTCTTTCAGTTAGCTGAGTTGTTTATTGGCAATTTCTGTTTTGGAGCAAAGCCAGTAAAACGAGTAGCACACTTGTTAAGTGTTAGACAGAAATCTGGTGAGAGTACTAGAGATTATATAACTCGTTTCAATAACGAGAAGCTAGAAGTCATAGATTACGAAGAGAAGACAGCAATTACCGCCTTGATGAGTGGGTTGTTGCCTAATAAATTGTATTACACCCTAGCGAAAGATCCACCTAGAACTATGTCAGAATTGATGGCGAAAGCGGCCAAAATTATGAATGCCGAGGAGGCTATGGCTGCAAAGAAGAATATGGATAAAGAAACCAAGGTGGAAGACGACAAATCTAAGAAGAAAGAGCATAAAAACAATGGTGGAGATAAACATTCCAAGAATAAATGGGAAGTCATGAAGAAGTATGATAATAATACTCCTTTGAAAATGGGTATTAATCATGTCTTGGAGGAAATCAAGAACAATGAGGAGGTCAAGTGGTCAAAGAAACTGAAGTCAGACCCTGATTCGAGGAGTAGGGATAAGTATTGCGAATTTCATAAAGATCATGGTCACATGACCAAAAATTGCATAGCTCTTCAGAACGAGATTGAAACACTCATTCGAAGAGGAAAGCTGACAAAATATGTTGATCGGGGAGGTGAAAGAAAGGATAACCACCGAGCTAGAGAAAGGTCTAGATCTCCTCGTCGGGCAGAGGAGAAGAAGAAGAGAGACCATGAAGATGATCCAGAAGATGACCCCGATCTTCCCAAGAAACCGAGACAACCAGAACGAGAGGTATTTTCTATACGTTTTGGGTCATTTGATTGTAATGTCATTACAGGAGGAGATGCAGGAGGAGGAGACCTTACTGCAGAAAGAAAGGCTTACCTCGGAGAGGCTCAAGCTTGTTCATATATTCAGCGAATAAACCTGGCCGAGGACGATCGTCCGAGGAAGGTAAACAAAGAGAAGCTGGTTATTGGCTTTTCAAAAAACGATTTGGCAGGTGTTCTTTATCCTCACGATGATCCTCTGGTGATCAAAATGAGGATGAAGGAAGTAGTAATTTCAAGGTTGTTAGTAGACGATGGAAGTTCAGCAGACATCATGTACTATTCATGCTTTGACAGCTTGAATCTGAAATTATCTCAGTTAGAACCGTATCATAGACCCCTTCTGGGTTTTGCTGGCGAGAAAGTTTTTCCACTTGGGACGATCAAGTTGGACATATTCATTGGAACTTGGCCCGCTTGTCGAACAGAAAGAATACGCTTCTTTGTGATGGATAAGAATGTGCAGTCAGCCTACAACATCATCATGGGAAGAGTTGGTTTGAAGAAGTTCGAAGCGGTTCCATCTACAGTACATCAATGCTTAAAATTTCCAACAAACTTCGGAGTAGGAGTTGTGAAAGGTGATCAAAAAGTAGCTCGGGAATGCTATTATTCATCTGCCGAACAAGAGGAGCTTGAAGAATCAAGGAAAAAGACTATTACCTACCAGGTGGAGGAAGGTACAGAAATTGAAACTCTTGATCCCGGGGATGAATCCCAACTTGTAAAAGGACAGGTGGTATAATCTACAGAAAATGTTATTCTGGACGAGGAGCACCCTGAACGAGTAACCCAGATAGGTTCGTCGTTGGATGCTTCAATAAAACAAGAGTTGATAATATTCTTAAGAAACAGGAAGAAAACTTTTGCATGGAGTCATGAGGACATGCCGGGAATAGATCCAGACTTCTTATGTCACGAACTCAATGTGAATAAGGAGATCAAGCCTGTAAAGCAAAGAAGAAGGGTATTTAGCCCCGAGAAGAATCAAGCTATTCAAGAGGAGGTCGACAAGCTCCAGAAAGCTCAATTCATTGAAGATGTGAAGTACCCGGACTGGTTGGCGAATGTGGTGATGGTGAAGAAGAAAAACAACAAATGGAGAATGTGTGTTGATTTTACTGATCTTAACAAGGCCTGCCCAAAGGATCATTTTCCATTGCCCAGAATTGACCAGCTAGTGGATGCTACCTCGGGGCACGAACTGCTTAGCTTCATGGATGCTTACTCTGGTTATAACCAGATCAAAATGAAACCAGAAGACAGGGAAAGTACTTCTTTTATTACCCCTAGGAGAACTTATTGCTATAATGTTATGCCTTTTGGTTTGAAAAATGCAGGGGCGACATACCAGCGGCTGATGAATAATGTTTTCACCGAACAAATCAGTTGCAACATGGAAGTCTATGTTGATGATATGCTGACAAAAAGCAAGAAAGCTGCAGATCATCTAGTTGACTTAGCTCAGACATTTGATCAACTAGATAAATACCAAATGAAGCTCAACCCGACGAAGTGCACATTTGGAGTACGAGAAGGAATGTTTCTCGGATACATTGTCAACCAGCGAGGCATTGAAGCAAATCCAGATAAGATCAAAGCTCTTTTAGGGTTACGATCTCCAACAACAAAGAAAGAAGTGCAGAGTCTTACAGGACGAGTTGCAGCGCTCAACAGATTTGTGTCCCGAGCAACTGACAAATGCCTCCCATTCTTCAAAACACTTCGAAAAACTTTTGAGTGGACTGATGAATGTGAGAAGGCCTTTCAAGACTTGAAAAAGTATTTGGGAGCACCTCCATTATTGTCCAGGCCAATAACAGGAGAGACGTTGTACTTGTATCTGGCAGTATCAGAGAATGCAGTCAGTTCAGCATTGATCAAATTGGAGAATGGAGTCCAGAAACCAATTTATTACACAAGTAAGGCTTTCCGAGGTGCAGAGATCAGGTACCCAAAGTTAGAAAAATTGGCATTGGCACTAATTGAAGCAAGTAGAAGAATGAGGCCATATTTCCAGGCCCATACCATCATTGTGTATACCGACATGCCATTGAGACAAGCCCTTCACAAGCCAGAAAAATCAGGAAGATTGATGTACTGGGCAATAGAACTCGGTGAATATGATATTGTATATGAGCCCAGATCATCATTGAAAGGGCAGGCTGTAGCAGATTTTATAGCAGAATTTACATACCCTGATACCCCCGAGGAACAAAAGCTGCTCGCTGACCAACCTATGGATGTTACAGGATCAACAGACATAAGTCCAAACCAACTCCGGTTGGTAAAAGGGCTTGTGGATGTAGAAGGATCATCAACTTTAAACTCAGACCAGCTCCGGTTGGTAAAAGAGCGAAAAGAGATGATCGACGAGGAGCGAAAGGTGTCAGGGGAGGATGAAAAGAAGCAACAAATATTTCACCGAGGAACCCTGTCAGAGAAGGAATTTGAAGACGGATTACCCATATGGAGATTATATGTAGATGGCTCATCTTGCACAGCAGGTTGCGGAGCAGGAATTGTTTTGAGCACCCCAGATGAGATTGACATGGAATATGCTTTACGATTCCAATTCAAAGCCTCTAATAATGAAGCTGAGTATGAGGCCATGATAGCAGGTCTTAATTTATCAAAGATTATGGAAGCGCAACAAGTGATGGTATTCAGTGATTCTCAATTGATTGTGAATCAGATGATGGGAACATATGCAGTTAAAGGAGAACTAATGGTCAAGTATCATGCAAAGGTGATGGAATTGTTGGCGAAATTTGATGCCATTCAGTTGATCAGAATACCCAGAATAGAAAATGCACAAGCAGACACACTGGCCCGACTAGCATCAGCTACTCGTACCGAGTTGCGAAGAACGATACCAATTGAAGTATTGGAGAGTCGAAGCATAGATGAAGACCTGACAATGAATGTAATTACACTTGATTTGGGACCATCTTGGATGGATCCCATCAGGGCATATATTGAAGAGGGAGGATTGCCGGAGGACAAGCTCGCTGCCAAGAAACTGAAGTATAAAGCTGCTCGGTATGTGTTAACTAATGGTATTTTGTATAGACGAGGAATTATGGCAGGTTTGCAGAGATGTGTACATCCCTCCGAGGTGAAAGAATTGATTGAAGAAATCCATGAAGGGTCTTGTGGAGCTCATGTAGCAGGTCGAACGCTTTTACAAAGGGTAATGACTCAAGGATACTATTGGCCATGGATGAGGGCTGATTGTATAGCCTATGCTAAGAAATGTGACAAGTGCCAACGTTTTTCCTCTATCCGACGAACTCCACAAGCATTGTTGACACCAATAACTTCCCCTTGGCCATTCGCCATGTGGGGAATTGATTTGGTGGGACCATTGCCGATCACCCGAGGAAGATTCAAGTACCTCGTCGTTGCAGTAGACTATTTTACTAAGTGGGTAGAAGCTGAACCCCTCATCGACATGACGTACGAGAAGGTATACCAGTTCGTTTGGAAGAATATCATCTGTCGATATGGTCTCCCTCATGCTTTCATCACAGACCATGGAACCCAATTTGACAACGAGGAGTTTGCTGCCTATTGTCAACAATCAAACATCCTGAAGACCCATTCAGCACCAGGTCATCCTCAAAGCAATGGGCAGACTGAGGTGACGAACAGAACGCTGCTAAATGGTTTGAAGAAAAGACTAAGTGAAGCTAAAGCTAACTGGATTAATGAGCTACAATCAGTATTGTGGGCTTACCGAACAACTCCCCGAGCAGCGACTGGAGAATCACCATATATGCTGGCATTTGGAAGTGAGGCTGTGATACCTGCAGAGTTGGGCCTACCAACACACAGAGTGCTGAATTTCAATTCTCCGATCAGTGACTTGATGATAAGACTGGATTTGGATATGCTCGAAGAAGTAAGAGAAGAGGCAGCCATTAGGAATGCTGCTTATCAACAACGAACAACTCTGTTCTACAACAAAAGGGTGAAGAAATGCGATTTAAAAGAAGGAGATTATGTGCTAAAGAAGGTCATTCAGAAGCACAATAAATTGGAGGCAAACTGGCATGGGCCTTACCGAGTTACAGAAGTTGTTCGACCAGGAACTTACCGAATAGCAACTCTAGAAGGAGAAGAATTCAAGAATGCTTGGAATGCTGAACACCTTCGCAAGTATTATCAGTAATGTAAAATGTAAAGCAGTTCCTTCATTATGAATAAAACGAGGATGTTTCACCATTTTCTTTCTATTGAAAGTTTTTCGGGGAATACTAGTGTTGTACACTACGCTACTCGACAGCAAAAAGAAACAAAAAATATACTCCTTTGGTTAGGAGGCGTACACTGGCGTGATCAACTTCGGTTGGTAAAATAACTAGTGTACAAGATAGTTCGAAAGAACACGATAGTTCAGACCCACGATCAACTCCGGTTGGTAAAAGGGCGAGAACAATTGATATACTCCTTTGGTTAGGAGGCGTACACTGGCGTGATCAACTTCGGTTGGTAAAATAACTAGTGTACAAGATAGTTCGAAAGAACACGATAGTTCAGACCCACGATCAACTCCGGTTGGTAAAAGGGCGAGAACAACTGATATACTCCTTTGGTTAGGAGGCGTACACTGGCGTGATCAACTTCGGTTGGTAAAATAACTAGTGTACAAGATAGTTCGAAAGAACACGATAGTTCAGACCCACGATCAACTCCGGTTGGTAAAAGGGCGAGAACAACTGATATACTCCTTTGGTTAGGAGGCGTACACTGGCGTGATCAACTTCGGTTGGTAAAATAACTAGTGTACAAGATAGTTCGAAAGAACACGATAGTTCGGACCCATGATCAACTCCGGTTGATAAAAGGGCGAGAACAACATTCTTATAACACCAATCTCGGTTGGTCGGGAGGTAATATTATTACAAAAGTTAAAAGTTCTTCAGAGAACAAAACATTCCAAAATGAACCAAGTATGGTTGGTCGGGAATAAAAAACCCATCAACTGTAGTTGGTCGACGAGGATAAATTATTGACCTTGGGTGGTCGGACACATTTATTGAAATTTTTTGAAATTGAACCAAGTATGGCTGGTCGGAAATAAAAAACCCATCAACGGTAGTTGGTCGACAAACACTATTTAGCAACCTTGGTTGGTTGGAAACATTTTAAACAATTTATACTCATTACTTTATTAAGTGATTGAGCAATATTGATACTTGCAGCTTTTATCTTGATTTATGAACAACACAATATTATTATCTTTTTAACAGATACATATACACAAATATAAAGTGTTTGACAGGCACAAAAGAATAGCAATAAAGACTTGCAAACAAAAAATGAAATTCTTTCATTAAATTCAAAATAAATTACAGATTACATGAATGTACTAACTGTTACATTGAAAACCTATTCTATTGGTTTCTTTCCTTTATTTTTTGAAACAGGCTCCTCGCCAGCAGGAGGATCCTCTAGGCAAAGAGGAGAATTAATGAAATTAACATCTCTGAGCATTCTGACGTTCATCACAGAAGGTGTATCCAAGAGATGCTCAGGACGAGATAATTCAATCTGGGAATGAAGGCTATAATCACCGAGGTATTTTGAAATTAAGCTACGAGGAATGGAACGAGCTGGGATCCAGGCCATGTCCAATTTGAAAGGTGGCACAGGCAAGTCTAATAACCCTGGAGCATGATAATCCCATAAATAATGCCCTTGCTCCAATTTTAACACACCCAGTGCGTTCAACCACCCCTGCTTATAACCTTCATTGTTGGCATGTTCAATACGAGCATCCAAATGAACAAGAGCTTCATTATATCCTGCCATCCAGAATTCCCTGGGTTGCTTATGAAATTGAAAGGTTAATCTATCCAATTGTTCGAGAAGGTTTTTGGCAAAAAGATCCTTAGTATGTAGAGCAGACTTCGTTGCCGTAAGTTGATCTTCCAAGGATAGATTTTTCTTGGACATTTCTGATAGAGCCCGATCTTTGACGTTTAATTGGAATGCTTGAGTTTCCAAAGTAGATTGGGTACGAGCCTCTTCGACATTACGACTAAGAACTCTTGATCGACTCTGAGCAGCGATTGGAGAACTTTGCTCCTCGGCAACATTTTGAACAGCTCTTCCTCGCCCCCGAGAACCTCTTCCTCGTCCCCGAGCAGTCCCAGAAATAACAGATCTTCTTAAGTCATCCAGTTCTTGCCTTAATTTGGCATTTTCGACCTCTAAGAACAAGAAACCTTCATCAGTAACTGGTACTAAAGCAGTGGAAGATGATGCTGCAGATTCATACTGAGCCAACTTTTTCTGCAAAGTATTGTTCTCCTGTTCCAACAACTCAGCAATCTGCCTGCAGGCCTCAACCTCACCTTTTAGAGTTCTTTCCCTAACATCATATCCAGCGAGGATCTCTTTATGGCCTGTTTCAGAAGAAAGCTGCTGATATCTATTTTCATATTCCTTGTGCAGCAAAGCAGTTGATTCATTATGTTGATTCTGAAGATCTTCTAAGCTACAATGAAGTTCCTCGATCAATTCGTAGTATGCCACATTATTGGCCACAGATCTATCAAGTAAATCCTTCAGGTACCGGTAAGCCTCAATTGCTTGCTCTGAGGCATCGTGACCAAGGATGTCGACAATCTCTGATACACTTAGGTCTGCATGACCAGCTTTATAATATCCATTGCATTGTCGCATCAACTCAGTATCAGGAGCAGATATCAATTCCATTCTGGCCAAAAACTAATAAAGAAGAAGGCAGGAGTCAATAAATAAAAGCAGACAGAGTATCAACAATGAAGAGGAACGAAGATGTAATTTATTAGATCATCAAAAGATTACATTGTTTGATTACAAATAATAAAAGATAAAAATGATACCGAACAACTTCACACCTTTTCCTTGTCTCCCAAGACTTTCTCGGGAGGCTAGGATGAGGAGCTCGGTTGCTCGGTGGTAACGGCGACTTGGTCTGCAAGAGTTGAAATTTTGTCAGAAGGAGGAGGCATGGAAGAAATGTCCTCGCTGGCAGCTGGAAGAAAGGCAGGGACTTGATCACCTATAGCCATAGAAGATTCATCAGAGGCGGGCTCATCTTCTTCTTCTTCCACAATTGGTGGAGGAGGACCAGGGAGGTGCAACTGGAATAGATCAGAATCATCCTTGATCTTCAGTTCCTGCAGAGCAGCTACTCAGCCATCGTGGAAGTATTTCAACTTCCCGTATTGAACTTGGGATGTCATCGCAGCAATTCCCTTATCCCATCTTTCTCCCAGCCAGCGCTGAAGGATTTTTTGACTGCGACTTTTCTTCTTAGTTTCTCCGAGGAGAGCTTCACATCCAATTCTTCCTTTTGGACCTTGATATCTTGCAGGGCGGACAATTTCTCCTCTGCTTTCTTCAATTTATCTTCAAGCTCTCCCAAGTTCTTGAGCTTGACATCATACTTCTGATGTTCGACCTCTAAATCTTTTACTTTATCCTCCAAACTCTTTGAGATCTCAGCCATCTTCACCTTCTCGGCCTCAACTGCAGACAACTTTTTCTCCCAAACAGCCTTATCCTCATTATACTGTTGACGAGATTCCTTCAAGGATTGGGTCAAACCCAGCAGAGCATCCTCTACACCTGACGAGGAGCTTGAAGCTTTAATAGCTTCATCCTTCTTCACAATATTATTGAAACAGTTCACCAGCTGAAATATGAGAAAAACAGTAAAAGTCAATACAAAATGCAAGCATTCAGAGAAAGAAAGAAAACCCAGAGTATGAGAAATTTACCGAAGCAAGGTGACGAGTAGCTAGGGATGTCAGCATATCCCTGGAAATATTTTCATCAATTCCTTGGACCTCGGGTATGATCCAAGTTTTTACCGAGCTCATTGCAGAGCTCGGAGGAATGATGGTTGGAACACCGACAACACCAGATGGTGGGGAAGAGGCAGTTTCAGCCAAAGTGACCGAGGATGATTTCCTCAATCTTCTCAAAGGGACTTCAGCAGCTTCAACCAAGGAAGAACTCTTGGTCGGAGAGATGGTAATCACTTCCATAGGAGCAACTTTCTTGCTCGGAGCCACTGGGGGCTTCTCGGCAGCTTTAGAGGGTGCAACATCCACTTTCTTAGTCCCCTCTGGGACATCAGTTTTGCTTTTCTTAGCCCCAACAGCAGAAGTAATGTCATCAAAGAGAGCAGGAGGAGCTCTTTTCTTACCCATTCTTTGACTTAAAGGAAGATGAGAATCTGAAGAAGAATCTTCTGGAGTTGAAGCCGGTTCAACAGGGCGAGCAGTATAAGAGGTTGTGTAACTCTTATACTGTAGCAGATATGAGGCAGACCTGATGTGTTCGTCTGCAACGTTCTTATGCAAACCCCAGATAAGTTTCAGATGCTTAATATTAACCTCTGATTCTTTTGGAGTTTTTCTTTTACTATCAACTGCAAACAAACACATAATGAAATATCAGTCATACATTTTGTCAAACATGATAAAAGCATAACTTCATAAGTAAAATAAAATGAAAAATAAACCTATCCCATTGCCATATGGGGGGCATCTGGGACCGTTGTATACTCCATCTCCAACTAAAGGGGTATATTGCCAATTTTTAATAACCAACCCATGTTCAAAATAATCTCTATTTGAGTCAGGGAGGTTAACTACAAGAGCCCTATTCAGAAACCTAGTTTTTAAATAATAAATATTATCTAGAGTGGCCCATTTATAGCAATACATAATTTCAGGGATCCCTATACGAGTCCCATGAGTTAGATTTAATTTGTGCACCCCATTAATTATTCTCCATGAATTGGGGGCTATTTTTGCCGGGACAAGATCAAAATACTGACAAAACTCAAGACACAATGGGTTTGGTGGAAAGGAAAAACCACATTCAGCAATGAAAAGACTGGGGAACCAATGTCCCTCAGCCAATCGAAAATAATCTAAAGGCTCAGAAAGAACCTCCAGAGTTACCCAGGAAGGAATGGAAAAATCGGAGCGAAACTTCTCAACAGACTCCACAATATAAACCATACTGAATAAAAGAGATATAGAAGAAAGGAAGAAAATCTTACAGGAAGAAAGGAGGTATGTTGACAACGAACGAAAACTAGGATGAACGCACAAGAGAGAAGGAGAAAATAGAAAGCTTGAATGCAGGAAATTGGAAAAAGAAGAAGACGGTATGGTTATCTAAGAAGTTTAAATACTTTGCCTTGGGAAACGGCGAATGAAATGATTACAAAAAAGAAACTATTGAACTTCCGCCGGCTAAAAGGACAAAAAGGGCACTAAGATCGAAGCGCTCTTAAAAGTTCGAAAAAAGGCGGATTCGTTGAATTTGGGAATAAATTTAAAAACGATGCTCCTAAAACCCAGGAAGATCATTCAATATTGCCATAAACCGAGAAAGAATGTTCCATACTCCTCAAAGTTCGAAATATGAAACATTGGGGGCTTCTGTTGATACCAAAATTAATATGCTGATGTGGACGAATCAGACGAAGACACGTGTCACAATAGTAACGAGGAAGTTCATTTCCTCGACCAACTCATGTTCTCCCCGAGCAACGAGGATATACGGAGGAACTTCAGCACTCCGAGATACTCTAGCGCTCCGAGGAACTCCTGAGCAACGCGCAACTAAGGCGGTCCGAGCTGCATCTCGGCCGTATTATTAATTGCCAGAATGTCAACAGTTCAACTATTCATTGAATGTTCATTATCTTGACGCACACGCTGCATTAAATGTATTACCCTTTCATATGTATATCATTTAATGTATCAACCCATTCATGTACAGCCTAATGGCTATAAATACCTTGTATCACCCTCATTCAAAGGGAGGAGGAATTTCTGGATTGAACTTGTAATCGAGAATTCCTAAACACTCAGCAATAACATAACAGTGGACGTAGGCTATTCTTATAAGGCTGAACCACTTTAAAAATCTTTGTCTCATTTTATTTATCTGTGATTGAAGAATTATAGCTATCTAATTTTTTACATCAACAGCGATATTATACGGTGATAAATAAATGCATTAAATAAATCTCACATGACAAAGTCTTCCAAAATTGGTCAGCGGAGTCGTTAAGCGACCCTCTCTCTCACACGCGCGCACACACTCACACACAAACTTTCTCCCTTTCTTCATTTTCATTAACCTATGTACTCCACGATAGAGGAGAAACAAAACCTCTTTTATCATCTACTAGTGTGAAAGCCAATCTGTTTTTCATTTTCCACAAAACTTACTTCTCATTATTGGTTTGCTCATCTACACTTCAATGCAATTGAAAATATAAGTATCCTCGTTCGATCTCTCTCTCTCTCTCTCTATATATATATATATAAAGGGCAAACCCAGTGCACGAGGCTCACGCCACTGCATGCAGAGAGGCTAATTTTGCGACTCGAATTCGTGACCTCCAGGTCACAATGGGCAACCTTACCGTTGCTCCAGGTTCACCCCTCCTCTCTCTCTCTCTCTCTCTCTCTCTCTCTCTATCTATTTATCTATCACACACCTACAAATTCTTCCATTCTTCATGTCTATGAACCTATATGTACTATAGGCAAGAGCCAACAATTGTCGAGGAGAAGCAAAACCTTCTTTATCCAACTAGCGTGAAAAGCCAATATGTTTTTCATTTTTTCCACGAAGCTTTTTGATGTTAGTGGACGCGATCGAATTTATACAACAACAAATAATGAAGTAACTCTCTCTAATCATCATCCATAAGCTTCAAAATGTAATAATCCAAATACAAGGCAAGGCGACCTTTATATTCTAGGGAGCAAAGGCTTATAAATACATTAATACCCGAATAAAAGAAATAATAAGAAAGATGCTCATGCCCTTTTATTACTCGCTCTTTTTTGAGTGGAAGCTGTATGCTCATACGGACGAGAGTAAAATTCGGGATCAATGCGCTAGAGTGTGGCTTCAGTAATTCAGGAGCTCTCCGAAACCGGGGGGACCACCCAACTAACTAAATATCGCGCTAATCTACTAGTCGACCAAGTAAACGTCTCTAAATCTCCCTCAACACGATCCATATTAGATCAAACAGGTTGCAGGTCATCAACGAGCAACGGGATTCATGGAACACGATGACCCTTGAAAAGAGAAAGATCCGCCACATTGAATGTATGGTGAATGCGGAAATCGGGTGGGAGATCAACCTTATTCACATTCGAACCATTAGCGGATATGATGAGGAAGGGTCCAAAACGCCTCTTCTGCAACTTATGCCCCTTGCAGTGTCGTGTAATCTCTCGCCTGAGGTGAATCATAATTAAATCTCCCAACTGAAAAATTACCTCGCAACGGTTGGTGCCCACACGTTCCTTATAGGAGCTATACATGCGTTTCAATTGGGCTTGCACATCAACATGGATAGATGCCATTCTCTTTGTGAAGTCAGACCGATAGGAATAGAATCTTATATTAGTTTTCCCTTTATTTTAGTTCTTTTAATTGGTCTCCAAGTATGTTTGGGACTAATTAAGTATATTTTTGTTAATACTTGTCCTTTTTAGTCATTTAGGTAAATACTTGGTTAGCAAGTAATATCCCACATATAAATATTCATGTACTCCTCATTTGAGGACACTTCTCCATTTTTGAATATAAAACATGCTTTGATTCTCTCTCTAGAATGTGTATTTGTTTTGTTTTGTTTTGGGCCTTTAACGTGTAGTTTACGTCAAATTGGTATCAGAGTGAGGTGTCGTTTCCCCCGATTAGTGTATTAGTGCGTCGATTATCAATAAATTGTACACTACGCTCTCGATGGCTTGAAGAAATCAAATCGATATCAAGAAGAGATTAATCAAGAATTGAGGCAAAAATATGATGAAATCAACAAGAAATTTGATACCATCTTGCATCTCTTCTCCAAAATTTCACCACCTACCACCACAAATGACCCATCCGAATCTACCCCCCATAGGCCCGGAAAAGAGGCTATCATCCGGGGACAATCAGAAGCTGTCAGACAGCCCACTGGAAGCCAGGTCCCATGCGAAAATTTCGCCCTTCTCGCTCTTCAAGCTTTATGAGCTCTACGGCTCTAGTAGAAAGGCCGAGACCCTCGGCAAGTCTAATGGATATGCCCTCCTCGAAAATACAGAAGATCCCGGTCGATGTCAAGGATCAGCCCCCATCAATCAGGGCGATTTTGATTTCCGACCAGAAGTTCAGAGCCGACGAGGACAATTCGAGCTCGGTGACCACCCCGACCCTCTCGGTTTATGAAGCACGGATGCGGGTGCGACACAGTGCGGGTGCGGCGATTCGAAAATTCTCAAAAAATTAGGATACGGGTGCGGCGAGATATAATATAATAATATAAATTATATTATGTTATTTTTAAGTAATACAAATAAGTTCCATCATTATTATGATTCTCAAAAATTTATGATAAGGGTGTTTGTTATTTTTTAACACATGGACAATATTAAAACAGGGGACTCTACCATCAATGTCACATATATTATAATAATCTACTAAAACCCATTAACCATTAAACTATAAAATTAGAATTCAATATAATATAATAAAAAACTGTTAACTTTACAAAACCCATTTAACATTAAACTAAAAATAAACATTCGAAGTCGTTAAGAAACGTACTAATCTATTAGCTTTCACATATATTATAATAATCCACTAAAACCCACTAATCATTTTTTTTATAAAAGTAGAATCCAATATAATGTAATAACGAGCAGTTAATTTGGGCCACAAAACCCTTTTAACATCAAACCAAAAACAAATATAGAAAGTTGTTAAGAAACAGAATTATCAGTCTTCGCATATATTATAATAATCACCCACAAATCATTAAACTATAAAAGTAGAATCCAATATAATATAATGACAAGCACTTAACTTGGGTCACAAAACCCATTTAACATTAAAATATTAAACTAAAAACAAACACAGGAAATTGTTAAGAGAGAGAGTGAGAAAGAGGGAGAGGGAGAGAGAGAGAGAGAGAGATGAAAATGAAGAAAAAAAAATATGATTTTTTTTTTGGGATTCTTTACGAATCCCATCAAAACCAGCCGAGTCCTTGCCGAATCCTTCCCGAATCCAGAATTAATTTATTTAATTAATATCTGATTATTCTTTGGGTGCGAATCGGGGCCGAATCGCACCCGCACCCGACTCGCGTGCGATTCGGATTCTTCAGGCCTTTTGAAGAATCCGTGCTTCACAGCTCTCGGTATTTCTCGGTATTTCAGAACTCCTCAGAAAATCAAAGAATTCCGACCTCTTCAGGAACTTTAGCATTCCTGAATCCCCGCCTCACCTACAAAAATCTAACTCCTCGGGCAGTCCAGGCAGTCCGCACTCGGCAAAATCGGAATTCACGAACTCCCCGAGAATTTTGGAATCTTCAACCTACTCGAGAACCCCATACGGAATTTACGAAAATCTCGGATGTCCGACCCCCTCGGAAAGCCTAGAATGTCCGAACCTCCCGCCTCAATCGAATATTCTGCCCCCCTCGACCGTCGTGATCTCTTCACAGCCCCACCCGACATTTTCGAAACCCTCGGAATTCCCGCCTCATCCGCATTTTCGACTTTTGCATTTCCAACCAGCAGACCCACTGATCCCGGCCCCTTCGACCACCGCGAGCAACCTTATGACTCCGACGGATATTTTGAAATTTCAGGCCGCTTTTGTGTTCTTTTTGCTGCCACTAAATTTTAGGGTTTCATCCAAGTTTGGTGGAATGATCTTTGTTATCGTTGGACAACAGCTGGGCTACCCTCTATCCAGACATGGCTTGAAGGCCGCTCTTCAGGCCTCATTCATCCCGCTGACATAGGAGCGCGATCTTTTTGCTCGCATCCGGCCCCTCCGACAGGAGACGTCTACTGTGGTGGAGTACACCGAGCAGTTTCAGCTTCTTTGCATTAGGGCTCATCTTCCCGAGACAGAGGATCATCAGATCAACCTCTATATTTTGGGCCTCCAGCCTTACATTCAACGTGATCTGGGATTACAAGAGATACCGACCTTTTGAAGGCAGTTGAGTATGCTACCAAGGTAGAGGCTTACCACCTGGCACTAGCAGCTCCACCCTCCTCCCGAGCTCCACCTCCATTAGCTACTGCTCTTACTCCAGCCTCAGCTCCCTCTACAGTTACCCCCGTCACCTATACTAACCCCGTGGCGCCACTGGCGGGCCCTCCTACATTCAGGTGCTATAATTGTGGCATTGTTGGACATCAAGCATCAAACTGCTCTGTTCCACGTCGACATGCCTTTTTAGCAATGGAGCACCTCCAGATTATCTTGATGAGTTCGAGGAGCCTCCTCGCCATGCATTGATCACCATTTTGGAGCCTGACTCAGTGAGCATCCCTCTTTGAGTTCGTGGATGAACTCTTTTTGAAGGGGGAGAGTGATAGGAATAGGATCTCATGTTAGTTTTCCCTTTATTTTAGTTCTTTTATTGTCTTTTAATTGGTGTCTAAGCATGTTTGGAACTAATTAGGTATATTTTTGTTAATACCTGCCCTTTTTTGTCATATAGGTAATTGCTTGGTTAGCTAGTAATAATTTAGTCATTTAGGTAATTAGGTATATTTTTGTTAATACCTGTCCTTATTAGTCATTTAGGTAATTACTTGATTAGCAAGTAATATCCCACATATAAATATCCATGTACTCCTCATTTGAGGATACTTCTCAATTTTTGAATATAGGACATTATTTGATTCTCTCTCTAGAGTTTGTATTTGTTTTATTTTGAACTTTTGACGTGTAGTTTACGTCATAGACACTGTCGAGCTAATTGGGATAGCTGGTGGAAGCACAACAATAATAATGGGCACTTATGGATTGGTACCCAAAACAATCTGAAATGGGGAATGTCTGAGTGGTTGACAATGTTGTTGAATGCAAAACTTTGCCTGGGTAACAACACCCCAACTTTGAGGATTATCTTACGCAAGGCACCATAATAGATCTCCAACACTATGGTTGAATACCTCCGTCCAATCGTCCGTTTATTTGAGAGTGGAAGGCGTGGAAAATTGGAGGGAAAACCGTAACAACAACAAAAGCAACCGTCGGCAAGCGGACATTCTTGTTGGATGTGATGCTCCTCGGGACGCCATGAAGTTGGACAATCTCCCAAAAGTATAAATAGGCTACATGTGAGGCATTTGTGGTCTTACTGCAAGGAATGAAGTGGGTCATCTTCGAAAACCGATTTACCGCCACAAAAATGGTGTCATGGCCCTTAGTTTTCCGAGGTAGACCTACTATGAAGTCTATGGATACATCCTACCACGGCTTCTTAGGATTAGGGAGGTGTATACAATCCTACGTTCGTGTGACGCCCCTTAACTGTGTGAGATGTATAACAAATCTGAATAGAAGTGTTGGTATCATGCTACATGGTAGACCAAAAAATCTCTCACGGAGTGTGGCCAAGGTGCGGGAAATCCCTATGTGCTCAATTAATGCGTTTGAATGAACCTCTCGAATGATCTTTTCCTCTACTGAAAACTTGGGAATCTAAAGTCTAAATCATGGAATTGAAAATCATCCTGTAGGAGGAAATCACTTTACGCCCGATGTTGTTCACGATCCGTCAGATAGGCCCAAAATACTCGTCAGTCGTATAAAGGTTTTACAGATCTTGTTAAACCCAAATACGGCGCCTCGGAGAATTGTCAACACGAGATCGGTGACTCAAAGCATCGGCGACTCAAAGCATCGGCGACCTGGTTCTCCTTCTATGGTCGGTACTAGACCACTTCACATGCTGGTCACTAATCTTTCTTTTGACTGTTGACGAACCGCAAGGCCTCATGATCGAACTTAATGACAAACTCCCGGTGGATAAGATACTCGTGCCAGTGACGGAATGCCTGGACGGTGGCATAGAACTCCACATCGTATGCTCAATAATTCAGAACAGCCGGATAGCTTCTGACTCACGATACTCGTGTCTAGGCCTCGTGTTTCTTCACCTTGGTGTAATCTTATAGTCGTACCGGAAATTTTTCGTTATGTTATGTGGCCACCTTGCTTTGGGTTAGTCTGGTTTCTTTTTAAACAAGGTCTTTTGAGCTTCCACCACGTTTATGATGTGATGCTAAATATTGGAGTGACAAGGATCATTATTATAACCATTTTTTTTCATCATTTTGGTGCCAGTGCCATGTTAAGCCAGTTTGCAGACACTTGTATAATAAACAAAAGAAATTGCTGGTTTTGCTTCTTTATATAGACACCCTTGTTTTAATTGCGTTACATTTTTCAGATTGGGTCTCTGTCTAATAATATTGTTGTGTTCTTGAACGTGCTTGAAGCAGAGAAGAGGTAAAGAGTTTTTTTTTCCAATTTGAGTTTGAATTCTTTACCAACTGTTTGGAGAAACGTGTAAAAATCAGTTTATTGCTGAATATGCCATTGCATTACAGGTTTCCTTTAGGCGATCTTCACAGAGTAGAAGGGCGTGATGCTGAAAACAAGGATGCCAGTGAAACTGATGACGACGACGATGATGATGATGAAGATGACGATGATGGGGATGATGACAATGAAGATGGGGATGATTCGTCAGGAGATGAAGGGAGTGATGATGATGAAGTAGGGGGTCCTGACGGTGAGTTAGAAGCTAATAGTAGTGGAGGAAGTGATGACGATGATGATGACGATGACGATGATGACGACGATGATGACGACGGTGATGATGAAGATGAAGATGATGAGGAAGAGCAAAATCAGCCACCTTTTAAGAAAACAAAGTGAGAAATGTGATTTATTTTTTTACGTTTTGCTTTCTTCTTCTTTCAGTTAGGTCTCAGGGAGTTGCAAATTTGGAGGCGATTTATTTATGCCTAGAGGATTGCATATTTTGGTGTTCATTTATAGGAGAGATTTTTGCTGCCCTTTATATGAGTGTTGATTTTTTTGGGTATTTATAGAGCTAGAATCCATGTTAATCATGTTGATAACCATGCAGGCATATAGGAACTCATATTTCATCAATTTACCAGATGTTTCTTTCGTTATCCATCTTCATACCTACTATAAAGCATGGCTGATTTTATTCGGCATCAGGTTTAATTATTGGGTAGTACTAGGGAAACACACTTTGGGGACACAAGACAAGTATCTCCGTGTCATTGGTGGACACCTTAAGTGAGATACACTCCACTCAAGTGTTCATAAATAATACAAAGACAAGACAGGTGTCCCTTGTCCTCAAATGTGTCCCCAAAGTGTGTCCCTCTATCATTATCCTTAATTATTACGTCTTTAAATACTTCGAGCACCTTTATTTTTTTATTTTTCTAATCTTGAGCAAATCAATTATATTATCCATTCCAGGATTCCTTTCTGTTAAGGGAATACTCCCAGTGATGAGAGTTTTAACTGTATGGAAAAAATTGAAAAGAAAAGGAAAGAAAGAATGGCAGTTTTAAAGAAAGAGCAAATTGGTTTAAGAAATTTCGAGACCAGCCATATTTTTCTATAAAGAACCCTAGCAGAGGCAAAGAATAGCTCGATGAATGTTGGTTATTGTTGATGCTAGAAAATAGAAAGATAATATTCAATAATTAACTGAATTAATCAATAATTAAACTATTAATTGAGACTGTAATGGGAGAAAGAAGGGTAGCTTTTGGTTGGGCTGCCAAAATCCTTTCAGCGGGTGAAGAATTGATCCTCACCTAATATGTACTCTCTAGAATCCCTATATAATATCTATTAGCAGTTTTAATCCCCCTTAATTCAGTATTTTAGAAAATAGATACGATATTTTCTGGGGTGAAAAGGATCAAGTTGATGATCCATTGGAGAAATTAGAAAGACCCAGGCTATCCTACATCTGAAGGAGGGTTGGAGTTGAGATCCGTAGAGGATATTGCCAAATTTCTCAATCAAGCTAGGGTGGAAGCTAAGGCAACATTCCTCTTCGTGGCTACATATATAGAAACAAACTTATCGCTCAAGCTCGATACTATCATTTATCTGAGATCACTGTTGTCATTTCTCGGATTTTATACTATTTCAGCAAATTATGAAATATTAGTTACATTTTGCAGTCATTTTTCATGAAATAACTTTTGTAGTTTTATTCATGGTTCATAGTTCCTAAAAATAAATTAGCCCACATGCGATACATATATGCAATAACTTAATTTAGTTAATACCATCTCATTCAAGTGAAAAATGTGAGGACGTTGTGCCATGCAAAACCTACTGTTAGTGTGAATTGGAGGTTTCTAGATAAAGAGATAGCAAGTGCAGATAAGATTTTATTTTTGAGATTCAAAGAATTTTAAACTGCAAATTAAAATTTGCAGTTTCAAACTGTAGAAAAATGTTTATTGCATTTGACTCTATAAATTTAGTTTTACAGTGAATGTTGGATTCCGTGTTATGTATAACTTTTATCGTATTTCCTTTCATGTTGGGCCCTTCGTGTTATAGGCTTTAGTGGTGTAACTTTAGTTTTGGATGTATTCTCTCGAACTTTCTAAATTGGTAACCTTTCTTTAATTAAGATAAATACAATTATAGGGTTCCCAATTGGGTACGCATTCACATTTAAAAAAACTAGAAATCTAACATAAAAATCTCTCTATATTACCTTTCTCAATGACCCTGCTTTCATAATTGTTCACGCGATTAGTTTTCATCGTGATTATTGTTCACGTGCCTACTCTTCATCGTGATCAGGGCTCTATATACGTGATTTGGGGCCATTTTTTTTATTTTATTTTATTTTGTCATAGCCTATGTTCCTCTCTGTTTTAGGGTTCATACCCTAATTCACCCCTTTAATATTTCTTTGTGTTCTTTATGAGCTAAGAACTTGTCGTTCCTTTTTATTGGGGCAGAGTCTCACGAAATATTCCCTCTTTGCCTTCAATTACATCTGAAAACGACTTGTAAACTTTATTATGATCGTCCCTCATTGGTTGTCCGTGGATTCCATTATCAAGAAGTGTATCCACGGCTTCTTGTACCAATTTCTACTGACACATTACTAATTTTCCTGGTGTAGATCTACTAGTTAATAGATCGGTAAGAGTATTGTTCCGATAGATAACTCGTCTATAGAGTTCATTAATATCCGAGCTCATTAGTTTACCCCCATTTATCTGAATGATCAGTCTCAACTCAGGAGGTAGAACTGGTAATAGACACAAAACATCCATTTTGGTTCTATATTTGTTCAAATAAAATGCTTAGCTAATTCCATGCGTCTAACCAAAAAATCCTTTCTTCTTCCAACTTTTCGATCTTCCCATTCATTCCCGGTGGGCCCTTCTTCTCTCAATTCTTTCCTCGCAAACAATCTTGGTCAATTTTACATGTCTTTGACTAGGTTGTTGGTGATTGCTTGCCTTATATTAGTCGCTTGTAGTGCTAACGATATTTTTCGATTGTTTTTATGATCGTTTTTTAGTTAGTGTTTCCTATTATTTGTGACTATAGCTAATTTGGGCAACATGAAGGATATTGTCTGCACATCACGCGCACATCTTTGAGTTGTATCAAAAGATCTCTTGTGCATCTCAAAAGGCATAGTGTGATTTATGATGATTTTGGCTACTTTCATGTTAGATTAGAGGAGTTAGCTCAATATGAGCTCGTTAGTGACATCCCTCTCGAGGCAATGTTGCTCTTGGTGAAATGACTCGTACCACAATTTAATGAGTTTATGGTCTGAGTTTGATTCTCTCAAAATTTAGATCCTAAAAACATATCGCCCGTGCCTTCTCTAAGGGGGACCTTTACATTGTGGATAGTGAGGAGTGCTGCCTCCGTCTTACTCAGAGTCTTTGCATGCACTCGTACTTTAAGTTGATTAATTGGTGTTTGCCTCCCGTGCTAGTGACGAGAAGACTATTTGCAATCATTATGGTGCCACAAGGTATAGAAGGGCCAAGTGCTTCAAACGTTAACTAAAATTAAAGAAAAAGTTTGCTTAGAACTGACCCTCTGGTTTGACTCGAATGTTCGCAGTTGACTATACCACCGATTCTCACATGACCTCTTTTTATCCTCCTCAGATTACTATTGCCCAATTGCAGTCTCAAATTGGTCTTCTTTATAAGTAATTGAGCTCCCTCTTCATTAGGGTTGGGCCATTTACGCCCACTCCCACCATTGCTTTATGTACCTATTCTACTATTCATGTTAGGCCTGCTAAGTGCATATGAAGTTTTAAATTTGGAGCCACATACCACATGTTGAGTAACTCGTACTTTATTTCCTCACCTAACATTCCCATTTGCCAATCAGTTTACCTTAGGGACGGTTCCCATGCGACTATATGTAGCAATAAGGACATGCACATGCCTTTCAATTTTATTCTCTCCTCTATTTTACATGTCCCCAATTATACTTTTACTCTTTTATTTGTTGCTCAAATTTTCAATCACCTCAATTGTGTTGTTATGTACCCATTATCTCTCACAAAACCCGAGTTCGAGCATGATTATTAACAAGGTCTATGAGCATGATGAGTTATAACACTTTGGGGATCCTCCACTGCAACCCATGACATGCAACCTTAGTGCCTTTATTTTTCTAGTTCCATTTCTTATGATGTTCTTTTAGGATTTTTCATTTGTGGCATTCTCGTTTAGGTCATGCCAATTTTCGTACCTATGTTTGCTATTTCCTTATCTTTTCAAATCTTGTAAGGAGAAATTTTTTATGTGAAGTTTGTGAGATTTACAAGCATACTATAACTAATTATACATCATATATGAGATGTTATTCTGGTATGTTATAATGAATTTATTTTTGATGTGTTAGGGCCCTCCCGAGTTATTGTTTTTATGTGGCATTTATTAATGTTTATAGTCCTTGTACTTAATTGTATCTTTAATGAAAGAAATTTGAAATTCTCCCATTGTTTGTTTAATTAAGTTTAAACAATAAAAACTCAATCTAAGACAATGAATCGAAATATCTTATGAATAATATGCGTGACTATGTTTTAATGAATTTATTCTCATCATTACACCAAAATGCACTTTTAGTAACAAATTATTTTTTTGATTACTAACAGTTCATCCAACTGAGTTTTGATAGAGAATAAGAGAGGGGAGTGATCTGAGCAGGTTTTATTAAGATGCATTAAGGAGAAGTTTGGGAAAGTAGAATTCCAAGAGGGAGATATTAAGCCTCTGTCAAGCCTTGCCCATACCTTGCCCTTATGTCTAAAGTTATGCCAGGTGTAATTAGAACCTGAATACTTAACCTCCATGAGGCCTGCATTAGAGGTAAACAGGTTGAAATCTTCAACAACTCTCAGATTAATCCTACCCCCACCTTTCTAGTCAGAGCTTCTAGAAACAACATTAAAATCACCCATTATGAGCCATGGATAGTCTGCAACACAACTTTTGTGAAACATGAGGGAATTCCATAAATTAATTCTCTCAGATTTAGTGCACTTAGCATAGACTATTGAGAGGAACACAGAGTTTGGCAACAAAGCATGCTGCAATTTATTATACCATTATTATTTCTCACAACAAATTACTGTTACTAATGTCATAAATTCGTTAGTAATTCCGTTTACACTTAAAAACTAAAACAAAGAGCAATTTTTAGATCACACCAAAGTGCGATGTCATTTTCCCTCCTAAAGTGAAAAGCCCTAAATTTCCCCTTCCCTCTCGACTCTCTCGCAAGCAGCCGATGAGTACTTGGACATATATTCAACATACCTTATTTTTTTTTACTCTAAGGTTACTATGATGTAGCCAAAGAATTGATGCAGTGGGAGAATTGATGCGACTTACTAAGCATTTATGTTACTCCTACTTTTCTTAGTACAAATTTGATTTTGAGATATGATGTGACTCTTCTCTTTGTTTATTTCTTCATTTTATTGAGATTCATTCTTCAATTGTTTTTCTGAATGGCCACATTATTTACATATTCATCCTTGAGTCATTGTTCATAGTATGCGAAAATATTAAACTATAGTTTTTAGGCTTCATGATGTAAAAATACTCAACATTATCATGTTTATTTGTTTATTAATTTACATATTCGTGTTTAAGTTGTTGTTCGTAGTATGTGAAAATGTAAACTGTGATTTTTAGTCTTGTTGCACATGATGTGTATGTAAAAATGCTTAATATAAGTATATATGTTTGTTTAATGATTTACATACTTGTGCTCCAATTGTTTTTTC
This sequence comes from Sambucus nigra, assembly GCA_949130495.1. NCBI lineage: Eukaryota > Viridiplantae > Streptophyta > Magnoliopsida > Dipsacales > Adoxaceae > Sambucus > Sambucus nigra. The sequence continues at coordinate 157,071,201 of OX422210.1, read as the reverse complement.
ATAGTATGTAAAAATCCTAAACTATGATTTTAGGCTTGATGTGCATGAAGTCTATGTGAATTCTCAACATAAACATGTTTGTTTGTTTATAGATTTAAATATGCTTCAATTGTTGTTCATAGTATGTGAAAATGTTAAGCTATGGTTTTTAGGATTGTTGAATATTAAATGTATGTGAAAATGCTCAGCATAAGCATTTTGCTTGTTAACCCATATACACATTTATGCTTCAATTGTTGTTCATAGTATGTGGAAATGTTAACTTGAGGTTTTTGGTAAAGTAAATCTGAATTATCGTATGGATAAATTTTGTTTATTGTTATGATGTTAAAAGCACCGAGCAAAAATCAACTAGTGGTCTTGTTTTGAACGATGGTCATGTAGGAAGTGGTGATCTATAGTTCTATGAGGCATTACCATTGTAATCGGTATCTTGCAAGGGCTCCTCAGATAAATTTTACAGAAAATAGAGAGTTTGCAGCAACTTTCATGTTCAAATACAACGATAAAATTTTCCACAAGGTACCTAGGATGAAAATGATCCTAATCCATGGGTTGTGTAATGGTTTACATACATATGGGCTGGTTAATGCTTTATTTGTGCGTGTTGTAGAAAAAATGACCATGTTTTTAAACACGGTTGGTCACAACCATTGCAAGAGAGTCGAAACCTTCTTATTATTTAAGTTTGGTCAAACTATGAGTCTTTATTTTCATAAAGTGTTAAATATATGTCTTACTCTATACCGGAATATTGTCACTAATGCTACTGCTTAAAACTCTCTGTGCGATAAGGTCAAGATTCAAGATTGACTCCCTTACTTTAAGGCGAAGTGTTTATTACTAATAATATTATATTGATTCATATATTCACTTACACATTTAGTTCTTAACACTAAGACAAATTGTAAGTCTCATAAGATGTTGTGGTCGAATGTAAATTTGATATGAAGTTGACAAATCTTCTTGTCGATTGAGAGCGGTCCTCACATGATGGTTAATTATCGAGGTGTGTCGTATTTCGATAAGAACCTATGTTAAATGTTCTTATAAGTCTGCCAAACATCTATTGCTTTTCCTCAAGTTGTAATAATTTAGGATCCCTATGGGTCTCATTCCTGAAAATCAAAGAGGGTTAGATAACATTCATCATTCATTTTTTTGCAATGTTATTGAGAGGATTATTGGATTGTTAAAAATAAGTTTTCTTCCATTCTTCAATCTTTATGATTTACTCGTAAATAATTGAAACATATCTATTAGAACATCCCCGTTGATTGCTGGCATCATGGTGCATCAAAGGGGATTTCTAATATAAAAGCAAGGTGCATTAAAAGGGAATTCTGATATAAAATTTATTGAATGTATGTTTGTCAACATTGATAGTGTAACTTACTGATAATTCTATAAATCATTAAAGAGGTGAATATTCAATAATCATGTTATTTCATAATATAAGTTATATAAAAATACATTTATAAAATGCACAATTTGTAGTATAACCTATAAGATTTTGAGTGTGGTAGGTACAAGTAATAACTTATACCTAATGGCTTTGTATGGTAAGGAGAGTTCTGAAATCTGGAGGGACCTTTATTTGTCTCACCTTGGCAGAAGCTCATGTTTTGGGTAGTGTTCATCTCATGTTTAAAGCGGTTTTAAATTTTATGCTCTGTTTGGTTTAGGGTGAAATATTTTTCACCAAAGTGAAAAGTAGAATGGTGAAAAGTTTCTTTACCTATTTAAAGTTCATTTTTGCTAACCATTTTGTCAAAATTACAATATATAACATTTACATCTACTTATATTGACATATTTACAAATTTTTACATTTCCAATAGGTGAATACTTTTCATCTTTTTACTTTTCACCCATGTGAAAAATATTTCACCCTGAACCATATGAAGCCTTAGTTTGTTGACACTAGCTTAATCTTCAAAGAGAGCTTAGGTAAAAGTTAACTCTGCTTAGTGTGGGATGAATTAAGGGTTTATCTATTGTTTTCGGTTTTTGGTGTTTATGTTTTCATCTTTAACCATTTACTCTGTAGTTTTTCTAATGAGTGATAACATATATTTTTTATCGCTTTAACTGTCTAACTGTCTTGTATCAAGTTTGTTTTTCCCCGATTTTCAATATGGGCAAAATTTGAATCTTCTTGATATACCACACAATCTATCTAAAAATCACAATTTACAGACCTTTATGGTGATTGCTAAGAAAGAGGGTTTGGCCGTGTTGCAAAAATATCATCATCATTCGATCAATCTACTATTAATTATTATGGGGATAAGGTAGAGTAATTAGTCCTTATTTTTTATTATATCTTGGGATATCTACTTCATGTAGAGCGCGTGATGGAACTATGGTGTTGAAAGTTTTGATGTAATTTCTTTTGAATGTTTATTCAATTACCTGAGTCTTATATCGTGGAAGCTTGATAGAGTTGTCTTTTATATTTTAGGCTCGCAGATTCTTTGAAGCACTTGAAATTGAGAACATAGTCCATATAAAAGACTACTGGTTCAGATATATTGTACTTGCTGGAAGATTTGTAACTATGGGCCAAGGGGGATCTGATAGAGCCTAGCCCAGATCGTCGGCTGCAGCTTACTTTGGGTGAACTGGGGACCTCGCGCTTTTTCTATAAAGCTCTGCTTCTTGATGCTCAGCATCAGTATGATCCTTTCTTATATTCTTGTGGTGCTTTTCTTATTCATAAGGTTAGTTTCTATTTCAGCGTACCTAGTTTTTTTTACCCAACGTTTGCTTTAATTATTGTATGCCTATCTTAGGGAGTCAATTTATTTATTTTTATTGTGCGTGTAATATGTGTTCTAAAAAGAGATTTAATGCTTGGAAACTTATAAAAGTGAAACAAATAAGAGGCAAATATTTTTTTCGTTACTAGGAAATGAGATGGATTAATGTGTAAAGATCATTGTTTCTTTCTATCAATCTTTATCCTGGCAGGTACAAGTAACAAAATCATATGGATTAAAAATAGAAGAATGAAATTATAGGTGTAGATGCAATTATTATGCAGCACAAATAAATATGAAAGAGGTGACAACCAAGAAAAAACAAATAAAAGACCAATCACACAACAACGAAGATACGTGGTTCAGCAAAGAAGTGCCTACGTCCATGGTGGTTCAGTCAGTGTTATTTCTCTATATTCTGAAGAGTAAGTACAGAGAATACAACTTGTCCTTTGCCCCGGACTTAGGGTTTAATTTATACATGTGTATGTTGGTGTAGTGGGGGTGATGGGTTCCTCTTTATTAGCCATCTCCCTTACATGGAATCATGTTCCCCCACAACTTCTCTTCATGGGATCGTGGAGTAAATGGATGAGTACCAGAGGTGACGGGCCTGGGCTTTGGGCCGCTGAAGAGGGGCTACTTGTCCAGGCCTTATGGTGATAAAAACGGGATACCCACAATTGCCCCTAAATTTGTTGGGCCGTTCTCGCGGGTCTGATGAATTTAAATGATCAGCAATGATGGTTGATCTCTTTGAAAACTGTGAAGTTACTTTGGCGGCACCCGCTTCGCTGTCCGTGCGTTATGATTAGCTTTGAAGGCTTGTTGGAATAAGACACATTTTCTCTTCGTCGTTCCAGCTTTTCCATCAATCTTCTATTTTCTGAGAACTCTCAAGTTTTGTACCTTCTGTTTTCGGTCTCCACTCTCGTTGCTTCTTCGCCTTTTGATCTGATCTTCTGTCCTGTAAGTCTTTCGTGCCCTTTTTCTTGATTTTATAGTTTTTCCTGTATTTTTCCAATGGCGAAGATTGGAAATAGGTCGGTAACTGAGTTTAGAAAATTCTACGGTATTCCTGAGTGGGTAGAGATTGAGTGTTGTGCCTCGCCGCCTAGGAACGTCAGGGATATAGAGGATGCACATTGGATTCATGTCCTGTTGCTCTCCCAGGGGGGGCTTACCTTTCCCCCTAATGGTTTGTTTCTGCACTTTTTTAGTTATTTTGGTATTGTGCCTGCACAATGTTCACCCAATGTATGGAAAATAGTGAACGGTGTGCACAGGATAAATCAGTTGTACGGCACGAGGTTAGGGCTTGCCGAGGTCTGTTTTTGTTATTCTTTTTCTCGAACGAGTTCAGGTGTCTTGTACCTTAAGGCTAGGAGCCCTGATAGGGTATTGGTAGTAAATTTACCTGATTCCCATAAGGACTACTGGCAAGAAGGTTTTCTCGTTAGGAACTGGCAATACTCCACTCAATTTGAAGGGTCGAGGTCTGAGAGGTTCACTATTCCCTTTTATGGGGAAGAATATATAGGTAGATGTTGTATTGTTGTTTCAACCTTTGCTGACTTTGTGACTTGTCTAACTCCTCCTTGCTTTCTCCTTTTCAGCGAAGATAAAGAACTTGGAGCCAGCTCTTAGCGAGGTTCATATCTCGGAACTGGTGAAAGCTTGGAACATCAGGGAACCTTTGGGTGACGGCGAGCATCCTAGGTCTGCTGCTTTTCTGCTTGAATACAAGAACACAGGCTCGAGCTTCATAGCCCGACCTGTGGATAGTGTTCCGGACTTTGACTCTTCCGAAGAGATTTCAGCTGAGCCCATCCAATTGGACGAGGAGGAGAGCAGCTCGGAGAGCGAGCCTGCAGGTGTTGGGAGTAACTTGGGTGGAGGCAGTGCTGATAGTAGCAGTTCGTCGAGTACTACCAGCAGTCCAGGTGAAGAAATACCTCCCAGGAAGAATCTAATCCGGGATGATGATGATGATGATGATGTGCTTCTTGCACAGAGGTCCAAAAAATCGAAGACTGTCTCCGGGGCCATAGCTACTGGTTCTCGGCCTCCCTCTCAAGAACAAGAGAAGAAGAAGAGAGAGGAGGAGCAGGCGAGGGAGAGGGAGAAGAAAAAGGAGGAGGAGAGGAAGAAGGTGGAAGAGAGAAAGAGGAGGGAGAAGGAGAAGGAGGAGGAGAGGAGGAAGATGGAACTGAGGACCAAGACTGGTCAATCCTTGGTCCCAGTATCTGCTTTGCCTGAGGGGGCTTCGGTGGCCACCTCTCCTCAACTTGCCCCTGCGCTGCTTGAGAGGGCAGTCCTCCCTGCAGATCGGGAGAGGGCGTCAGGGTCTGATCAACTGGCCTTGCAAGCTAGCCAGAGGCTCGCCTTGGTAAGGTTTCTTTTCTACATCCCAACTTCTCCTAATCTGCTTTGATGGTTTCTTCTTTCTGATCTTTACCTTGTTTTCTGCAGTTTGTGACTGACTTCGCCGTGCTATATCGCTCTCGCGACGAGCTGTTGAGAAGGAACAGCGAGCTGGAGCAGGCGAATTCTACTCTGGTGGCTAGGGGTTCTCAGTTGGAGGCCGATCTGAAGGCTGCTGATGCGGCTCGAGCTTCTTCTGTCTTGGCCCTTGCTAATTCTGCTCGCGAGAGAGATAATGCTGTCAGGGAGCTCGGTGAGCTGAGGAAGTCGTACGACCAGGTCTGCTCTAGCAAGCTGGACTTTGTGAAGAAGAACAGGGTTCTTGCCGAGCAGCTGGAAGCGGAGAAGGCCCAGGCAGCCACTGTTAAAGAAGATTCATACAATTCTGGCTGGGCTGCTGCGTATGAAGACGCCGAGGTTCAGATAGGCTATATTAGCCGTCTGAACTTCAAGAAGGGGTGGAACAAGGCCCTTGTGGCTGCAGGGGTGGATGTTGCATCCCCACTTTTTGACGAACATGATCCAGGGCCCAAGCCAGTTGTGGATGAGGAGCCAGCCCCAACTGCTGAAGGGGTCAATCCTGCTTCTCAGGCGACTCTTGCTGATGCTTCCTTGGTCGAGGGGGCAGTGCACACCTCTGCAGAGGGTAACGCCCCTGCTGATGCTGACAAGGACGAGGGTCCGTCCACCGAGGTTGCTAAGTGATAGGGATCTCTTTGTAATTTTTTCCCTTTTTTTTTTGTTCTGATGTAACCTCGCTCATTATCAATAAAAAGGCTTCGTTTTTGTTTATGCTGATTTCTTTTTGTTCTCTTCCTTTCTTTGTAGTTGGTTGATGTGGATGATTATATTCCTGTTACCTCCCAATTGGGTAGGACTCTGGGTCCTAATGCAAGCCCTGCAGTTCGCCAGGCTTTTGCTAAACTCTGTAGGTTTGCTAAATCAAGGAACCAGAAGTATAAGGATCAGTCCGAGCTGGTGGCTAAATTGAAGGACAGGCTCCAGGAAATGGGAGAGATCGGAGCTTCAGTGCAGGAAGAAGTCAGCGAGCTGAGAGTAAAGTTACTGGAGGCTACCGAGATCAATCAGGTCGTGGAGTTTCTTCAGCCGGAGAATGATGACCTGAGGCGGGAGGTCTTGAAGCTTAAGGAGCATTCGCCGAGCACCGCTTCGGCAGTCCTGCAAGGTTCTTCCTCGTCGCGAGCTGCTCGGCCACCCCTCCCGCGAGCTGGCAGGAGTACGCGGGGTAGGAGTAGGTAAGCTGAAGAGCAGCGTGAGAGGGAGATAGAGGAGCTGCGCGGCGATGTTCAGCGAGCTTACGTAACTGCTGCTGGGCTTCAGAGGGACGTCACCCGACTGCGGCATTTATTTAAGAAGGGCCCTCGCCAAGTGTGGACTGATGGCTATGATCAGGGCTGGCTAGATGCTCCCACAAGATTATCAGAGTTCGAGGAGCTTTCCTTCATCAGGGGGTGGTTGAGTGCTCTCAAAGAGCTGCAGGTGCCGAGAAATTCGATATTGTGGTATCGGCATGAGATGTCTCCCTCTACTCTGATGCCCAATCCATTTAGGCGAGATGACCGATGGATTCCTATCGATGCTATTCCTCGGCGGCTACTGGAGTTGGACACAAATAAAGTTGTTGAGAAATTCGATCCTGCCCCTGATGACGGGAGGAGAGCTAAGGTTGCTGATTACCTTGCTCGGAGGCTTCCCCCTTCTTGATTTTTTGTTTTTTAATAATTGTAAATGCTTTGGGCGAGTCTTTGCCGACTAAACATGTACCATTATTGTTTGTAAATATAAAAGATTAATGGAAAGTTTGAGTTTTGGGCGTTTTTGCCGACTAAACGTGTTTATCCAATCTCTGTTATATTTTTGCAGCTTCACAATCTTTATCTTGCCATGTGAATGTCCGCCCAGTCCAGTATTAAGAATACCATTGTGCTCTCCCTTTACCTTTTAGGTCGTGTCGTCACACTCCCTTAGGTCTAAGAGGGGCAATTGGCGAGGACACACCTGTTTTTGGATGTCTTCATCCGGTCAGGATTTTGTTTAACCAGAGTAGGTTCGATGCCTAAGAATACTCTGTAGGGCTTCATATATTGCCATGGGTAATGCTAAGAGGTCTGTCGTGCTTCGTGACGATGACCTGAGGAGGGGTGTTCCCCTGCTATGTCAACTATTATACCTGTGATTTGAAAAAGATGTGCAATAAGATATAATTGTTATACTTTTAGAGAGTAATCAACTGAGAGATTTTTATTGGTGAGTAGAGAAATAAACTGTCTTTTCCCAAAATGAGTACAATAAAAGATCTAACAATAGAACTCCTAAAAGTAGAATTTCTTGAGATTAACTGCGTTCCATGCTCGTGGTATCTCTCTGCCCTCCATCGTTTTCAAATGATAGGCACCTTGCAGGTCGTCTCTAATTATTTCATAAGGTCCTTCCCAGTTTGGGCCCAGTTTACCATCTGATGGCTTTACTGTGTTGCCAATGACCTTTCTTAGGACATAGTCTCCAATTTCGAACTTCCTCGGATTGACCTTTTTGCTGTAGTGCTTCGCGAGCTGTTGCTGATAACTCGCTAGTTTGACTAGGGCAAGTTCCCTGCGCTCGTCGGCCAAGTCGAGTTCAGCGAGCAAAGCCTGATCGTTCTGATTCTGCTCGACAAGGTCGGATCTCATTGTAGGCAATCCTGCTTCTAATGGGATGACCGCTTCCATACCATATGCTAGTGAGAATGGCGTCTGACCTGTGGATCGTCTGGGAGTCGTTCTGTATGCCCATAGGACATGTGGTAGCTCGGTAGTCCACGCGCCTTTTGCTCGTTCTAACCGCTTTTTTAATCCAGCGATCACTGTTTTATTGGAAGCCTCAGCTTGTCCGTTGCTCTGAGGATAAGCTACCGAGCTGAAGTGGTGCCTGATTCCGTGTTGGTCGCAGAAGTCCTGAAAGGGACCACTTTCGAACTGTGTCCCATTGTCACTGATGATGGTTCTGGGGATCCCGAATCGAGTGATTATATTTTTCCATATGAATTTCATCATGTCAGCATCTCGGATGTTCGCCAGAGGTTCTGCCTCGATCCACTTGGTAAAGTAATCGGTGGCGACCAACAGGTATTTGCGATTGTCGGCAGCGGTGGGTAGAGGTCCCACGATGTCCATTCCCCACTGGGCAAAAGGCTAGGGGCTGGTCAGGGATTTCAATTCGCTGGCAGGCTGGTGGACCTTGGGGGCGTAAAGCTGGCATTTTAGGCATCTGCGGACATATACTGCGGAGTCCCTTTGCATATACGGCCACCAGTAACCTTCCTTCATTGCTCGGAAGGCTAGAGATCTTCCTCCGACGTGACTTCCGCAGATTCCTTCGTGGAGCTCGTGAAGCACTGTCTCGACCTCGCCTGGGTGGACGCATCTAAGATAGGGGCCGGAGAAAGATCTTTTATACAAGTCGCCTCCCGTGGATAAGTGAAAGCGAGCAGCTTTGACTCTTATCTGGTGGGCGGTCCTTTTATCATCTGGGAGCGTTCCGTTCTTCAAATAGCTTTTTAAGGGATCCATCCAGCTAGGGGCTGGTTCCAATTGGAGTATTTGTTTCGCTTTTGTTAGCTCGCGGTGAATGCTCGGGTAGCTAAGGAAATCGATAGGGATTATCCTTTTAAGGCTGGAATCGACTGCCGAGCTCAGGGCTGCCAAAGCGTCAGCGTGGCTGTTCTGCCCCCTGGGGAACTGCTGGATGTTGATTTCTTCAAAGTTTGTCATCAAGTTTCTTACCAACGAGAGGTAGGCTGCCATCCTCTCGTCCTTCGCGTTGTAGTCTCCACTTATCTGATTGGAAACTAGTTGCGAGTCTCCGAATACCTGTAAATGTTTTGCTCCTAGAGTTTGCGCCCTTTGGAGACCTGCAATTAAGGCTTCGTATTCTGCTTCGTTGTTGGAGGCTGCAAATCCCAGCCTAATTCCTTGCTCGAGGACTGCATTTTCTGGAGTGATGAGAACAATTCCTACTCCTGCCCCCTTTGAGTTGGAGGCTCCATCAACGAATAGTTTCCAGCTTCCCCCTGTAGCCTGGCTGTTTTGCATCGGTTCGGAGGATGAAATACGCAATATTTGAGTATCATCACACCCCCTAGCTTACACATTGCTAGTCCCTAACAATGAAATAGGATGCAACAAGAACTACAAGCAAACCAAAAGCATGAGATAGTACAAAAGTATGGTATAAAAGCAAAAGGCCACTTTTGCAAGCGATTCGATTGCATTTAGCGTATGCAATAAGCCGTTAAACCCCTAGGTCACCCTAGTGGACGAGTGTCATCTCGTGAGGGTTTTCAGGGATGGTACCCACAAACATCACATGGTTTCCTCAAAATATGCCCAACCCAACATGCGACAAGCCCAAAAATATCGAAAAGGATTTCATACGCATTATTAGCAAAGTGAATGAATTCAATCAAAAGTCCGAATCATTAACATTATAGAATGCACCTCATAGAATTAAAGCCTTAAAATGTGGGAGGGGAGCGAGCACATGAAAAGTGTGATTTGGCAAAAACTTAATTAAATCGGATAAACATTAAAGCAAGCATACATTCAATCCTCACGGGCATTACACTCATCAAGCGAATTCACTCGAAACAGGGAGGTAACACACAGAACATGCGGGTATAAGGATTAAATGCAAATGGAAACTAGGACGCACACATGTCATAAATGAAGAATGCTATGTATAAACTGAAAAACTGTAATCTCAATGAAAGGATACCGCCCATTAAAGGAGGCGAAATGCATTTTCACAGATTATCAAAACCATTTAAACCTTTGAATTACATCAACCTAAGATCACATAGGACTTTAATAGGGTTGTAATGTAGGTTAGACTAAGGTACGAAATGAAGGAACGTATGTATGGATTCAAAGTGTTAGGGGTGAAAACTCAGGATAATGGAAAGATGCGGGAAATATCAAAATTGGAAAACAAGTTCCAAAACAGCATTTAATATATCATCGGGGAGAGTATTCAAAGCTTATTGAACACTATACAACATCATTTACAACTTTCTCTTTTCTTTCTTTTCTTCTTTTTCTCATGTTTTCTTTTGTTTACTTTTGCTTTTTTCTTTCTCCTTCTCTTCACTTTTTCACTACTTTCTTCTTTACTTTTCAAACTCTCATATGCCTAAATTGCAACCTACATCATAACAACAACATTCAATCCCAAGTAACATTCCAAACAAAGGTATGGAAAGTGTATGCATGGGCTAAAACTCCAATTTAGAGTTGGTTACGGGATTTGGGTTATGAGACAAAAGGCTATATTTAGGCTCAAAGGGGTTAACGAGGGTAAACATATAAGGATGAGGTCAAGGCTAATATGGGTGATATAACAAAGAGGGCCTATGATCATTTCACAAAGTTTACGCAATTCTCGAGTCAAAACAATATATGAAAATCATGCTCAAGTAACACATTTCAAGTGTGAACTCAATTAATGAACGGTAAAATGAAAGAATAGAGAGATTACCGACGAATTCAACGTTTTCAATGATAAAAGAACAGTGTAAACACTCACAAACGACGAAAGGTACAAAGCTTACTCGGTGTAAGTATATACAATGCAACAAAAGATTATCGAGTTATAAAAATCTTAAACCAAATCAATAGGATAATAAAAGTGCATGTGCTCATGGGATTAAAGTTTAATTCATGAAGTTATTCATAATATCAATAAGTGAGACTAAAGTCTAACAACTTCTAAAATCAAGAACATGCATCGCTGGGTTATTTATTGGATCAGACAATTATTGAAATTTATCATCGAAAATAAAGGCAAAATGCCCAAAAAAGAGAAAAAAGAAAGAAAATATTTTTGATATTTTTGATTTTTTCTAAGAAAAGCATACTAAGTAAGTAACATGTGAGCAAAACATGGACTAAATAATGAAATGGATAGAATATCCCACACCCCCTAACTTAAAACTTGACATTGTTGTCAATGTAAATTAAGAACCAAGTCAAAGAGAGGAAAAGAGCGATATTACCCAAAATTGGATCGATCCCCATAAGAACAAGTCTAAATAATCTACAAAACAAGTTAGTACCGAGCATATAAAAAACAAATAACAAAACATTAAATAATTACACTAAACTAAATTAAAAAGGAAAGAAAAAAATAAAGAAAGAAAGAATAAAAAGCTAACTATATACAACCTACTATTTAGGCTTCACACTAACTGTACTCTAGAAGTTTAAATAGCTGAGGGTCCACCATAAGAACGATTTGACTTTGGTGGATAATCGGTGTACCCTCACATACAAGCATTCCCTTCGAAAAATATGGATTTCGTTTGAATAACGGAAGGCATGTGTAAGGCGAAAGAAATGAACCATCATCAATTAAAAGTTTTGGAGGCACAATGGGGGGTTTGGATTGAACGGGTGACAAAAACAAATGGGGACCGAGAAAAGCCGAATAACCTCCCAATGATTTTGAAATTGGAATGGGAGGTGGCGCACATGAAGGCACGAATGCGATCGTGGAAGGCGACTCGAGAAAGTACTCCTCATCGGCGAAAAGATTAAAAACATTAAAGTTTGAAACCAAATCATCGGGTACTTATGACGGTGTGATAATAGAGGATGAAAATGGGGATGAAAGAAATTCTAACTCATGAGATGAATCATCATTGCATGAAGATTGAGTTTCGAATGAAATAATATCATTTTCAATGAAATGTTCTTCTTTGGGGGGGGGGGGGGGGGGGGGAAGAAGAAATCATTTCATTGCAAATAGATATTACGCCATTATCATCCTCACTTTCAATATCTATTATGCAATGGGCAAAGTCTAGAATAGTTTGTTCCAAAGTAGGCAAAAGTACCTTAATTGGTTCAAAACATTCTTCTACTTAGAAAGTCTCGAAAGCAAAATCGTCGTCGGACTCAAATAATAAATCCAACTCATGTTCCCACGAACGATTTTCTTCCCGATAACGATTTACAATTTTCTCATTCTCATACATATGCAAACCCTCACCGAATGTCATAGGTCGAGATGCGGATGCATGAAAATGGGAACTTTGAAAATTACCATCGGACTTAAACGAAAACTCATTATTATAGGATTTTTGAAAACTATTGCAATTCGTTTCAAAATTCCTATTATAAGGAGGTAAAGGCCCAAAATCATTGTCATCATCATCCAAATTCCAATAATCCAAATTTTGACTTTCGTTATACTCGCCCAAAGTCATATTTGAATTTGTTATACTTTAGGATTCTAAGTATTCACCGAAAGTCATAGGTTTGCGAGAATTTTGAGAATTATAACAATAATTAACGAAAGAATTGGAATAAGACATGCTTACCCCAAAAATGGCTCGAAGTGGCGAATTCCACAAAGTAAGTGCGCGCGGGAGAAATTCGAGCGTTTCTAAGTGCTCAAATGTGGAAGTCCTGCAAAAAGGTTAGTAAATAATACAAATAGAAAGAAAATAATATGAAATACTAAATCAAATAAAGTCTAAAACAAACTCATCCGCGACAACAGTGCCATTTTGAGTACGCACGTGAAATGCGTGCTCGTGTAAGGGCACGGTCGTTGTTTTCATTTCACCGCGGTAATGCAAAAACCTAAGTTACTACTACACTTGCGAGGCAAGCACAACGGTAAGTCGGGTATCGAAAGATCCACAGGGACCAGATGCTAGAATTTAATTGATTTAGTGCTCCGAAATAAAAGTGTAAAAGTTGATTACAAACTAAAAAGGAAAAGGTGCATAAAAGGGAAATGTTAATCTAGGCAAATGTATTGAAACTAGACTAACAAAGCGAGTAAAACTATAGGTTGCGTCGAATATCCCTCACCCGGGTTAATTTGTAAAAAATGGTTACATGGGTCGACGAGTTATTACAAATGCGTCTCCTTTCGATAGTTAATTAAATCAAGGGTTGTCACCCCCCTAAATCCTCATAAAAGCCTAATAAGATTTTAGCGTCAACAAATATCCCGAAAATTACGCGCAAAAGGTCGTAAGCACGGGACATACATGGTATGCCCCGTCAAATCTCCTAGGCGTAATAACTAGGACAACGCACCCTAAATACACCCATAAACACTATCACTAAGCAAAGCAACGCGTTAACCCGAGTGAGTTCCATTCAAACACAACCTAATTTAAATTACCTAGAAAGCATGTTAAAAACGCGATAAATAAAGGCGATAAAACTACACTAGAAAGCAAGTAATTAAAGCATGTAAACTAATTAACAAAGCAAGTAAATCTAATTATCAAAGCAAGAAATAAGTAAATACACACTATATTAATGGAGAGGATTATGAATAGTGCAATATTCAACCCAAATGGGGTGTCAATCCAAGAACAATTGAAGAAGAACTCTCCAAAACCCTCAAACCCTAAGCTATTCTAACCTAAAATCTATCCTAAAACGTTCATATCTGATATTTACACAAAATTAGGTTTATATAGTAAGTGGGAAATGAAATAGAAAAGAAAAGAGAAAAGAAAAGAAAAGGCAAAATATCTCCTGAAAACAGGGGATCGATCGATCTACCAAAATCGTCGATCGATCGATCAAGAAGAAAAAAGTCCATCGTCGAGAAGGATCGATTTATCTACCAAAATCGTCGATCGATCGATCAAGCAGGTATCAGCCACTGCATTGATGTTTTTGCATGCTTGCATTTCCCGTCCTGTAGAATCACCGTAACTTCTTCATACGGACTCCAAATCGCGCACGGTTTGCGGCCACGCAAAGCTTACGAGGAGGGATACAACTTCCGTGCAGATGTTGGGCCAGGTGCCCAAGCTGTGAAAAGACTAAAATACCCTTGAACGTGCGATCGCGTAGGAAAATCAAGCGGAATGCGCCCGAACTTCACACTTAGCATCCAAATACCTATAAAATCTCAATTAACCCCTACAAAACATGTTAACGTAGAAATTCGAGGTTGTATGGTTAACGAGCATAAATATAGGGAATAAGATACGCGAGGGGGCTAAAATGCGTCGATTCGGAGGATGAAATACGCAATATTTGCGTATCATCAGAGGGAAACTTTGACTTTTGAAGCAAAAGGGGAGTTTAGGAATGGAGTATGTGCAAGAACGACCAAAAATAATGAACAAATGCTTGAGTAAGCAACAACTGATCACCAGAACACTTAAATCATGAGTTTTGACTTCCCAGGAAGATTTTAGCGCTTCAGTTTCTTTTTTAAGACAAGCGTGCCCTTGTTGCAAGCCTTGTTATTACAAAGATGACACCACGGACTCTCACTACATTTTAAGTTCTTGGGCTTATGACCCAGTTGAAATCTGTTGGCCCATAGTTATTAGCCCAAAGATTTCAGGGGCAATTATGGGAGCCCACTTTTTACAAGCCCATGAGAGTAGTCGGCCAAGAAAACTCAAGTTATTTGGCCCGAACCAAATCATGACGTAATTTCTACACAGGAAGTTTAGTTAGAGGATGATACTCACAGATATGGTCAAATTGGGTACCCTTGGTCGAAATATTCAAGCACCTCACGGCCAATTCACGTACATAATGGAGTTCCTTAAACAACTCAGGCTCTGTAACAAACACATTTATAAATTGTACTCCATGACCCGAGGCAAGGGGATGAAATATTGTAATCATTGAGAGACACTTAATAAGATCAAGTAACCACTCCGTGGACGTAGGAAAGTTGCCGAACCACGTACATCGTTGTTGTATGTGCTTCCATTTACTTTATGCCTTTTGTGATTGTTTTTGTAGATCCTTTATTGTGAATTTTTCTGCACTCACAACTATTAATTTGAAATGGATAACAAACTAAGATTATGTGAAAGAAAATGTTCAAGATCACATTTGACGTGCACACACATTCAATACTGTACTTTTAAAGTTATGATTTTTATGCCTTTTGCTATAATTCTTGATTTAAAAAATTAAAACTAACTTTGGATTATTGAAATAAAATTCTATCTCCGCCACCCAAAGTCTCATTCTCATATATGAATTAAGTCTATGTGGTAATGTATAATAGGGCATCGCGAGGATAATATTATTTGACAAGAAGACCGATAAAAATATACTTCAATGGCCAATTGAAGAGGTGGAGATTTTGAGAGTAAACAAGGAATTCAGCAAGGTAGAGGTTAGAGCAGGGTCAGTCATCCCACTCGATGTAGGCTCAGCATCTCAGGTTTGTATATTATTTTCATCTGATAAATGATATTATTACAATATTTCCAAAGTATATAAAAATTATGTATCTGATAATTAAGCTCCAATGCAATGGAACAATTATATATAAGTGTTGAATTTGAGGTTGATAATGATGCAATTGAGAGAGAGTAAATGGAGGCAATGTGGAGCATAGTTGTAGCAAAAATGGGGAAGTAGCTGAACGTGGTGCATTGGGACCCTTCGATTTATTGGTCCTTACAGATAACACCTTTCTGAGTAGCCTCTAATATACTTATATATTTCCAAAGTGTAAGGACATTATTTTATTGTCATGTTTACATTATTGTATGTGGTATACCGTTACAACCGTCGAAGACTTATTCAAGTTCAATCATGCATTAAGACGGATCCGAATATTAATAAAGACGCCTCCGTGAGATTATATTGGTAAGGTTGTGTTTTAATCCTTTAACGGTTCATTATAAGTGTTGGGATAATTTTTTTAAATATTTTCAAACACTTGTGGCATTGTTTTTCGTCAAAGATTTTTTTCCAAATATTGAGGCAGAGTTTTTAACGAAATAATTTTTTTTTCTTCTGTCGTTCGAGCGACCAGTGTATGTCGTTCAAACGACATTACTGTCTCGCGAGAAGCTCTCGTACGAGCGACATTATGTCTCATTCGATCGACTTTGGGACTTCGTTCGAGCGACGCACCGACTTAAGTTTTTTTTTTTTATGTAAAGCGTGTTAATTCACTCCATTTTCGTCAAGAAGACCTGGCGAATTTCGATACCAGTAAACTGTACTCTGCATAACACTTTGTCTTCTTCATTTAAGGGTTTAATCCGTTTTGTTTTCAATTCACAAAACATCCCAATCTTTTAGTGAATTGTTTTGGAACCCAAGATTTAATTTTGGGGACGTTATTTCTTTGTGGAGTGTTATCTCTGCGGCTGCTATGACTGTGTGTCGATTGAGAGTGCTCGTGGATGTTTTTGGCTGAACTAGGGACTGCGTGTTCTTGTGGGCTACTATGGTTGTTCCAATTCTGACTCTAGGCTGCATGACTATGCGAGTATCTATGCGATATTCATTGTGGATTTCATTGTGTATGTAAATTGCAATTTATCATAGTGAAATAAAAGGTTTTACCCCAAAGTTTTTTTTTTTTTTTTTTTTTTTTTTTTTTTTTTTTTTTTCTGAAATCTGTGTATCAGCAATTATATTTGTGTTGGTTTGATTTCACCCACATAGATGCACGTTTTAGGGATGAATTAAATTGGTGTAAAAATTGTCTCCAATTAAATAGGGTTAAATTGAAAAATTTCTAATTGTCTTAAATCGATATCACACCACTTTTACAAATTGGTATATGAGCGGGTTTCTCTAATTTATCGAGTGATCCTTGTTTTCCGTAAAATTATGTGATATTGATTTTTTTTGAAAAATTGCAATTTTTCCAATGGAGCACTTATATAATCGGATGCCCATTTTTTACGGGTCTAATTATGCCTACTGAAAAGCACATATGAAATCACGGTTAATTGATGAGCGCGTTTGGGTAGTTTGTGAAAGAGGCTGGACTCCTCCCACTGTCACCGCATATATTATCACTAATTTAAAATTCGTGACAGACTGGACCGAGGACGAATTTAAATGGAGCATTTTTAATTCACATGGGTTGAATGCAATTTCTGTTGCCGTCACTCCCGAGAATTTCCAACGGATTATGACATGCCCCACGTCAAAATAAGCGTGGGACATTTTACAACTTACCCACGTAGACACAAATGCGATCAAAGAGTCTAAAATTCAAAATTTAAATACTCAATTTGAAACAATTACCATGCTTGATACTGAGTGTTTTAATGAGTTTTATGCACGTTTGTCTGATATTGTCAACACTAGTTTCAATATTGGTGAGAACATTCCTGATGCACGGGTAGTTAAAAAGATTTTGAGATCGTTGCCAAAGCGTTTTATCCCTAAAGTGGTTGTTTTGAATTCTTTAGGTAATTTGAGCAATTTATAATTGGAAGAACTGGTAGGAGACATCCAAACATATGGGATTTACATGTTTTCCGACACTGTCAAACCTAAGGATATAGGGATAGCACTTAGAACCCATTCTAAAAAGGGAAAGGAAGTGTCCAAGAGTGAGAAGAAAAAGAAAGTGAGAGTTTGTGAGTCCGAGTCTGATTTTGATATGGTTATGCTTGCTAAAATTTTTCTCAAGTTTTCAAAAGAAAACTCTTCCAATAATTATTTTTTGAGAAGAATAAAAAGAAAGATGGGGGCAAAGAGAGAACTAAGAGAGAGTGCAAGAAAGAGAAAGAGGAAGAGGAGAGATGTTTTGAGTGCGATGGTAGGGGTCATAAGGCGTTTGAGTGTCCCATTAGGCTAAAGAGAAAGGGCAAAAAAGTTGACATGCCATCCACTCTTAGCGATAGTGAGGAAGAGGTGAAGGATTCTTGTGATGAGTCTTCACATGGGATGTGTGTCGCCTTTTGAGCTAGTTATGAGAGCATATCTAGTTTGTCCCATGACAATGAGGATACTTGTGCACGTGAGACCCCCGAGGAGGATGATAGTTTGAGTGTTTTGAATGAGGGAGAAAGTGAGTTCGGGAGCGAAGGTAAAAGTGAGCTCCAGATTGCGTTTAGAGATTTGTACATCGAGACCTTAAAGACTAAGAAATTGACCAAGGAGTTAGGTCTTAGGGTGAGATATTTGGAGAGAGAGTTAGAGGTTTTGAGGGTTTTTGAGGCGAAAGCAATTCAACTCGAGAAGGTGAAGGTTTCTTTGAGTGAACAGTTGATTTCTTTAGATCGGGAAAATAGTGATTTGACAAAAACGGGGTCTAGTCTGATGACACGTGTATCTCAACTCGAGAGTGATCTCGAATGTGCCCGAGAGGTCAAAGTCCCTTTAGAGAACGCATATGAGAAGGTTATAAATATGGTTCTCAATTCTGTTTTGGGTAATGTTGAGAGACTAGGAATAGGTCATGCTAGTGCGTCCACTTCTCATGTTGCACCCGAGACGGTTCTCGAGTTAGTGACGGATTCATATGCCTCTCAACCTAACCCACCAAGGCATCCCATTTTTAATAAGAGAGTGTGTCCTAGATTTTTTGAGAGAGGTGTACCTAAGCCTATTTATGTTTGCAAGAAAAGACGACACCTTAAGGAATTTTTCTTTAAGTTTGGTAATGTGTCACGTTTTCCTACTACACGTGTTTCCACTGCACATGCACCCACACATGATACTTTAGATGCTCCGAATGACTGCATAAGAGAGTTTGCACATATTAGGGATCAAGTTATGTTTTTGGTCAAAACTTCACCTGACTTGATGGAGGTTTTTCACAGGAAGACACCACCTTTGAAAAACTCTAGCACACCTAACGGTTGAGGTTTAGACTTGTTTGCTAACATATGATGATTTTCATGATGATATTTTATGCCTATTGCTAGTGTGTACCACTTTTGTATTTATAATTATTATTTTTGATATATTTTTCAAAAAACCAAAAAGATTTTTGTTTTTGAATTTTTTTGAAAAATACAAAAAGATTTTCTATTTTTTTTGAGAAAAAATGGGGAAAGCCAAAAAGATTTTATTTTGTTAAATTTTTTGGAGAAAGACAAAAGGATTTTCGTATTTTATTTTGCACAGTATATGAATGGACATTTAGGACGACCGAGTCACAATTTCATTCCATATCCATGTGACGATTTGAAAGTGTTTTTATATGCGTCATCATTTCATTTATATGCTTTACAATGTTTGGAGTCATTTAGACGTGATTTGTTGTTACGACCTACATATTGGACTCATGAGCTCCTTTAATGCACACTTGCACGGAATTGTTTGATTATTGTTCTTGTCTATCACATGTTGGTCGATATGTTTTCATCTCAATTCTGTCTTTAAAACGAACCAAAGGCAATAAAACTTAACAATGAAAGTAGTGCATGTAAGAACCGTTGAAGTGAGTTTGTGTGATATTTATTTAAAACGGAGAAGGGCTACGAAAGGTACTCATTTATCCTTCGCGATTAAGACACCATTTCTAACGGACCTAGAAAATGCATGGCATAAAAACAGAAGCCAAGGTCCAAAGAGGTTAAACAGAAACTGAAAAAATTTAAAGGCAACAAAAAGAAAAATATGCCAAAAGTCGGCCATTTTATTTTTGTTACATCACCTCAAAAGAAAAATAAAAAGCATTATTATTTATAATGGAATATAAAACGGGTTTGCACGTCTTTGAAAAGTCATGAAAAATAGTTACATAGTTTTAGACGTTATTAGTATGAAAATCATGTCTGACTTTAATTTGTCGATTAGATTAAGACAATGTCATCTAAATTCACATTTTCGACGCCTAAAGACAATTTTGATGTTCATTCATTAGGAGTACAAATATTCATCATGCAGATATGTTATGTTTAATTGCACTGATTTTTCTATCGAATATGTTCACACCCATTCATTTCGTTTCCATGATTTGGTTATCTTAGTGTAAATTCATGGTGTGTAATTTTTGTAAAATTATTTTTGCATTTTTGTTTGAAAAAAAATTGAAAAATAAAAAATAGTTTGTGGAAGATTTTGGGTTACTCCTTTGCATGAGCGTAGTTTGATCCATGTTTGCTATGCATGTTGTGACACTCCATGTTAGCTATGAATATGTTTACTCCATGTTTATTCTTTTCCTTGTCAATTTCAGAAAAATAAAAAGGGGGAGAACGAATTATGATTTTATGGGCGAGTTTTACATTATGGGGGAGATTTGAGATTCAATATTTATTTTGATGTTATGCTTTTGGATTACTCTTTTGCATGAGCGTAGTTTGATCCATGTTTGCTATGCATGTTGTGACACTCTATGTTTGCTATGAATATGTTTACTCCATATTTATTCTTTTCTTTGTCTATTTCAGAAAAATAAAAAGAGGGAGAACGAATTATGATTTTATGGGGGAGTTTTACATTATGGGGAAGATTTGAGATTCAATATTTGTTTTGATGTTATGTTGATCTCATTTCAAACTCGATACGTCACAAAGGTATTTGTTTTATCTCATGTGTGTAGGTACAAAGATTGATGATCATATGTTGCACACCCTGATGAGAAAAACGTAAAGATTTGAAGATTTGATGTTGAAGATTTTTGAAAAAAGTTTCAGACTTGCATTTTTTTATACCTTTTCATTTTTGGGTTCATGGGAGGGTATTAGATTTGCATAGGCATTTTGCTTTGATAATTCAGTTTTTTTATTTGTACCGGCATAGACATAGGGGGAGATTTGTAAGGACATTATTTATTTTCCTGTTTACATTATTGTATGTCGTATATCGCTACAACCGCTGAAAACTTATTCAAGTTCAATCACGCGTCAAGACGGATCCGAATATTAACGTTCTTCACCAAAGATGCCTCTGTGAGATTACTTTTGTTAAGGTTGTGTTTAAATCCCTTAACGGTTCATTATAAGTGTTGGGATACTTTTTCTAAAATATTTTCAAACACTTGAGGCATTATTTTTCGTCATAGTATTTTTTGTAAATATTGAGGCAGAGTTTTTAACGAAACGAATTTTTTTCTTCTTCTGTCGTTCGAGCGACCAATGTATTTCGTTCAAACGGCATTACTGTCTCGCGAGAAGCTCTCATTCGAGCGACATTATGTCTCGTTCGAGCGACTTTGGGACTTCGTTCGAGCGACGCACCAACTTAAGTTTTTTATATAAAGTGTGTTAAATCATTCCGTCTTTGTCAAGAAGCCCTGACGAATTTCGATACCAGTAAACTGCATTCTGCAGAACACTTTGTCTTCTTCATTTAATGGTTTAATCCTTTTTGTTTTCAATTCACAAAACATCCCAATATTTTAGTGAATTATTTTGGAATCCAAGATTCAACTTTGGTGAAGTTATTTCTTTGAGGAGTGTTATCTTTACGGCTGACTATGATTGCGTGTCGATTGTGAGTGCTCGTTGGCGTTCTTGGCTAAATTGGGACTGCGTGTTCTTGTGGGCTATTGCACTTGTTCCATTGCTGACTCTAGGCTGCATGTCTATGTGAGTATTCGTGCGATATTCATAGTGGATTTCATTGTGTATGTAAGTTGCGATTTATTATTCATAGTGAAATAAAAGGTTTTACCCGAAAGTTTTTTTTTCCATAAAATCTGTGTGTCAGCAATTATATTTGTGTTGGTTTGATTTCACTCACGTAGATGCATGTTTTAGGGTTGAATTAAATTGGTGTAAAAACTGACTCCAATTAAATAAGGTTAAATTGAAAATTTGCGAATTGGCTTAAATCGATATCACACCACCTTTGCATAAAGGAACAGATGCCCATCTCAAGACCTTCTTCTGCTCTGATCTATTAAGGTTTATTTGCTTATATGTACCTACATTTGTCTTGGGTGTGTTTGTTTTTGTCCCCAAAATCTTGATATAGGTCAATTAAGATTTCATATATACTTCAGATTATAAAGTCTAAACTTTGGATGATGAATAAATAATCACAGCCTTAGATCATAATCGGAAATTTTGGCAAAACGATAAATATGTGACTTATCTCATCCATAAGTTTGTGTATACTATTTGTCTTATGAGGCAACCGATGTTGATAAGGCAATTTATGGCAGCTCAATAACAGTACATAAAGGGGAAAATTAGATGTGAGGATATTTGTAAGTATATCTTACCAATATATTGTTATCTTACTAAATAATTTGTTATAAATAATTACAATAATTAAATGAGACCTTATAGTTGAGGCCGAACGAAAGATCCCCCAATAGTT
Source organism: Sambucus nigra (assembly GCA_949130495.1). Taxonomy (NCBI): domain Eukaryota; kingdom Viridiplantae; phylum Streptophyta; class Magnoliopsida; order Dipsacales; family Adoxaceae; genus Sambucus; species Sambucus nigra. The sequence continues at coordinate 157,048,982 of OX422210.1, read as the reverse complement.
ATGAGAAATGCATTGGATACAATATTATACATTTAAAGTAGTTAGTTGTAGTAGAGTATATAATCTTACTCGAGGTACTATACTAAGTATAAACAAATTTGGTTGGCTTTGAGTTGATTCTTTGATCAACACTAAGTGGGTACACGTGATGTATATTGAATAATATATAAGAGTTTGGATACATGTAAGATGATAAACAATCGGATAGTACTACATATTTAAAAGGATAAGGATACAGTAATAAGTAGTTGGACTTGGTTTCCAGTTGGATATGAATAAGTATTTGGATAGTACCTTTCGGAATGGATATGATAGCGAATAGTTTGGTACCTGCTTAGTTTATTCTCCCTCATTTTATGTTCAAATGTAATCGATTGTCTTTTTCTCTAACTGCAAAATTTTATCGCTAGTGATTTAACCAAAGTATTGAGATCTGTGATAATTGATAACTAGTTAGCGTTACTCAATTTGAATCAATAAAATTAAATCTTTTAACTGCTCACTGCTTTTCGACCACTTATTGGAACTCGTGACATTTATCACATTACATCTTGATTAAGTGTCTATTTCTACTGCTACTCTTCATATTGATTAAGTGGCTATTTATCCTATCATAGCTGAAGTGATAACAAACAAAAGAACACAACATTATCACATTAAAGTAAGCTATACAGAAATAGAACATTTTAAGTATGAACAAACATACAAGAGAGCTTATCATATTACTTTTGAATTCTTTCGATGTGGATCTCATACAACTTAACTTTTGATTTGTTTATGTTCATTTTGTAAAGAATGATTTGGCTTAGGAAAGAGCGAGGGAAAGAGCACTTCATCATTTGTTTTGTTGATAAACTTTTGTACGTATGTTGTGAAGTCCATTTAAAAGACATACGTCAATTTTATTTGTAATGTATGGTCTAAACATTTGACTTAATTTATTAATACAATTTGTAAGTTATCAAATTAAATTTACATAGTTTAAACTTAAATCTACTTGAACATAGTCAAAATAAAGTTGATTTAGTGACATGGACATTAAATAATTGAACTTTTATTGCTAATGTATTTTTTGAATTTTCTTAAGAATTAAATTTTATTATATAATTATATCTACAGTATTATTAAAAAGTTAAATGTTGAATATGATGCCCTCGTTTATATCAACTCTTTATATGTGTGTGTTATTGGGTTTTGAATATTGTTATAAGTACACTTGAATTTGTATACATTTAGGACATGCATGTTTTTTTATCATTTGAAGAAGGATTTCGAATCTTGAAAAATAAATATATATTTTTTTAATATATATCAATATTACTAACGGACCTTTACTATTACAAAATTAGACAAAAGCATTACAAAATCTGTGTAATAAGGTATGAATAGTAATATAAAGTCCGTTACTAAATCAGAATTAGTAACGGAAAAATACCGTTGGTAAATCCAATATTAATAATAGTAAAATACCATTGGTAAATCTAATATTAGTAACGATAAATATCTGTTTACTAATTTTCAAACAGAATAACACTGTTACTAATTATTTTTATAACAATAAAATACTATTACTTAAAGCCAATTTTGGGGTAGTGAAACTTAATCAGAAAGGAATATTACATAAACTAATGTGCCCATATACCTATGAACAAATGGCATGGCAGGATGTAAAAACTGTTATCTAATGTGGGTTTTACAATATTTTTTGAGTGGTATGAAGGTGCCTAAATCTTATCGACTCCTTAGTACCCTCACCACCACTTTTAGAAGTCAAATTTTTGGGGCTAATGTGCCTCGGCTTTTTCAACCCGATATCACTTTATTCCATTTGTCATCGTGACGTGCATTAATTTAAACGCCTATCACCCTATTTTACTCTCTCCTCTACTTTAAATGTCCCCAACTATACTTTTAATTTTTTTTATTTATTTCCTGACTTTTCGAACACCTTAATTGTGTTATACTACTTCGGGGATCTTCCAGTGCCAACTCTCACATGAATCCTCAGTGCCTCTATCTTTTGAGTTCCATTTCTTATGATGTTTCTTTTAGGCTTTGAATTTTTGGCATTCCCATTTGGTTCATGTTGATTTTCAGTACCTATGTTTGTTATTTACTTATTTTTCCAAAGTATGTGCAAGGACAAGAACTTTTTATGTTAAGTTTGTGAGTTTTTCAATAATACTAGATGTAAGAGTATATGTATGCTAACGTGACCCACGTCATTTAGGTTGTGTTATTTCGATTTTCTAAAACACACTTTGAGTCTTGTCCAAGAGGTCTTCAAAAATCTTCATCATACTCATACGAGATCATTAATGTTAGTGCCCCACGTTAACCACTTAGAATAAAGATATATGGACTAGAGGACTTACATTCCCCCCATTAGTTAAATAATTTTTCTAAATTGGAAAATATTTATATAAAATTTACATTTTTAGAGGTTGCCTAATACATGATGCAATATATTAATTTTATATAAAAACTTATGTTTTAAACAATGCATATTTTGTATTTAAATATTACTTGGTCATAGGTTCAATAAGAAAATTTCGAGTTTCGTGTAAATTTGCAAAACTGGTGAATTCTATTCCCAATGCGACCTTATTCGCTGAGCCGTCGCATCCGTGAAACTCGTCCTCACATCATCGAAGCAATTTGTTCACTGGTCACGACCTATGGAATCCCTCATATAAAATATCTAGTTAGAGGTGCAAATAGGGGTGTGCACGAACCTGAATAGACCGAACGAACCGAAAAAATAGAACCGGACCGAACATACTTTTGCGTTTTTTTTTTAATTCGGTCTTAATTCGGTCTAAAAATATATAGGACCGCATAATTCGGTTCGGTTTCGGTCTTGGACTGTAAAAATCGGGTTTGGACCGGACCGGACCGCTTATATATATATATATATATATATATATATATATATATATATATAACCAAACTCAACTCATCTCACGCACGCACGCTCTTAACTTGCACAGCAACATTAAAAAACAACCACAACAACATAACCCTAACCTAACCCTTATTTTTATTTTCTATTCTCTCCATCTAAGCTACGGCGGCAGCAAGCAGGATTCTTAAACATGTATTTTTCTATTTCTCTCTTTAATTGCTTTGCAAGTCTAAGATCTTTGATTGTTGAGTAGGAACAGAAGCTACTTTGGTCAAAATTTTGCAAGTCTCTTTAATTCTCAAACAGGATTCTCAAATAACCAAATTTCCTTCTTAAGCTACTTTGGTCAAAATTTTGAACTCAGGGAGATAAGAATCTTCACCTCTATTTTATTTGTATTTCTTCTTCAGTTCAGGTTGATGCCCTTACTCTTTCCTCTTTTTATTTTTATTTTTATTTTTATTTTTATTGAGCTGTCAAAACTAGTGCATCAATGGTCAAAATATATAGCTAAATGCTTGGAGTTTAAGGCTCTTGCATTTTAGTAAATGTGAGATTTTGGGAATTTTGCCGAGGGAAACGCTTGGAGTTGATCTAAAACTCATAATGCTTTTTAGTTAATCTTTTGTGCAACTAATCATTTATGGAGAATATTTATTTATTTATTTATTTACCTATCTATCTATCATTCTATATTTATCAAATCTCAACAACTATACTTGGATTTTAATTCCTTAGCAGTAATTCAAGCAGAATCCTTGTAACCGTTTGTTCATTACTTTTTCACATATTACTGAATCCTTGTATTGTTGGGAAAATATTGCATACAAGAAGCAGGTGTTTAACAATCAATTATAAAATACATTTTCCTTAGAAGTTTAGAAGTTGAGTATAAGACTGTCAATTAAAAAAAAAAATTGATGTTTTTAATAAAAAAAAATGTGTTATTTTTTTGGGGTATGGACCGAATAGGACCGAGACCGAACCCGGACCGCTTAAAAACTGAATAGGACCGAGACCGATTATTCCGGTCCGGTCTCGGTCCATAATTTTCTAGGACCGATTAATGCGGTCCGGTCCCAAAAATACCTCAAAATCGGACCGGACTGGACCGCGAACACCCCTAGGTGCAAATCTCTGATTCGATGCATGACCTTCCATTTTCACAAACCAAATCTTAGTGTACTCGAACTTTCAGCGATTTTGTACCCTTTTGAGTTCTTTCTCAAAATATATCATGGGAGCTTGTGCTAAGGCACAATCATTTTGGTGAAGCCCAAAAGATCTTGGATTGAACTTTGAGTGTATTACACTTAAGTAATATCTTCCCACTTGTCGTCACACATTGGTTATATAATTTCTATAATGCTTCATTGCTCCATGAGAAAGAGAGAAAAAGAGAAAAGTATTTTCAGCTTTGAAGAGCAATATTATTATTTTTTCTCATTGTTTTATTCAAATTGGTGATTTGTTTTTAATTAAGAAAGGCAGACTTTTAATCTCAAGTAAGTTTTGACAAAATTGTTATTATAAAATATTTTGTTCTTGAGTATGGCATTCTTTAACAACTTGAAAAATACTGTGAGTATTAAAAGAAACCAAAAATTTTTCAACATTTTTTCAATCATAAGATATCGTCACATATCCTTGCTATCAAATGGTGGTTACTAGGTGGTTCCATATTTTGGAACACAGTGCCCTTCCACTTCAAAGAGGATATCTTCACATGTTATTTTGACGAATTTTATACTCGATTTAGTGATGTAGTTAATTCGTCTTCCACTTTGGGCAAGGTGATCAAAGAGTATATTATTGTTGATAAGATCCTTGATATCCATTACATATAAGTTTTGTTGCAAGGTTATTGTTATCAAAGAAGTTAGAGCATTACTTATGATAACATTGAAACGAATGAATTAGTAGGATCACTTCTAACCTATGAGACTAATTTGAATTATAGCCTCAAAGAACCTATCAAATAAAAGAGCATAACTTTTAAAGAAAAACTCACAAGATTCCTCCATCAAGTACCCTTTGATGTTAGTGAATAAGATAAGTCTTCTTTACTAGAAAATTTACCAAGTCATGGAAAAAATGATTTCAAGCCAAAGACAACCTAAAATCATACCCTCCTTGGTTTAAGTCCTGTCAAGGAAGTATAGAGAAGAAGAAAGATACCCAAATTCCATCACATGCTATAAATATGGTGGTAAAAAGCATTATTCCAAGTAATGTCTTTCGGAACTGAGTTAAGGTAGTGATGAAAATGCATATCAAGCCACTTTGAGTGATGATTACTCAAAATCGGATCAAGAGTCTCCAAAAAATACTTATGGGACATTCAATGTCCGGGGGAATTTCGATGATTTAAATGATTTGAAGGAATTTGATACTCTTCCTGCGTGTGTTGATGCTACCACCGACACCTCTTTAGATGATGGTGAAGTTGTGAATGGCAATATCATCATCGCATATGATCAAATTTTTGAGGAGGTCCATTAAAATTTGGGAATTATAGCAAGAACTCTCCACCATATTAGGCAGTATTGAAAATAAAATGGCTTTGATGAATGATAGCTGTGTGAGCGATTTGGGCGCAAAAATGTGGTGTTTGGTGAACCACTTAGCACACAGGAAAGAAACAGTGAATTTAATCTTGTTGAGATGGGCCTGTTTGGTTTGCAACTATAATTCTGTTTTCTGTGTTTAAATACAATTCTGATAAAAAATTGCGCTTGGCAACCTGTTTTTAAACACTGAATTATAATTTTTCTATGTTATAATCAAGATTTTCAGAAAACAGCAAAAGAGTGTTTTATAACTTCAATTTTTTATTTTTCAACTCGAAATTATTCATTCTTAATATTTTAATGCATTTATATATACACACATAATGCATTAATATGTGTGTTATTTTTATAAATAAAAAATATATATGTACATGTACACAAAATTATGTATATTTATATTATTAAATTATTTAATATACTAAGATGCATATGTTAAATAATATTATCAATAAAAACATGATACTTATATATAGTTTTATACATGTATTATTAATGTATGGAATAATATAAAATATACATATAGTACATATGTATTAAAAAATATTATCAATTCATGCATATATATAATTTTATTGTGAATTATACATGTAATATATATTGATGATGCTAAGATTTAGCACCACCAGATAAGTGTTAGTGAGCTCAAGCAGTAGCAACCATGGCAGCCATAGAGATATATGAGTGTATAGAAGGGGATGAGTATAAGAGGAAATTAGACAATGATGTATAGTGGTTCAACCAATTTGGCCTACATCCACTGTGAGTGTGTGATCCACTAAGTATGGGCACTAATGGCCTTGGATACAATGCACATAACCCTCTCTCTCTCTCTACTGTGTGTGTACAAGCAGAGTTTTAGCTAGGGCTACTGTTCATGGATCGATCCCTTGTAGGGTTGTAGGTGACAAGTATATATAGGTCTTGGGGGGTGTAGTGTACCCCCCCCCCCCCCCCCCCCAAGTAAGCATGGTGCATGTGAATGATGATCTAACCAATTCCCTGTTGACACCTATAGATGCCAAATGATGACATAATATTCCCTCACGTGAGGGTGTGATTCGGTTATAACGGTCTGCCATGTGTCATATGAGTCTGACGCGCACTGTTCCACGCGTGTCCCGAACCACGCGCTGTCATGATGTCACCCTCGGCCTATGAGACGTGGCCGAGGGCAAAGTTTCTCCCGGTAGTGAGTCTGGCTTGATTCTGGCCTCGTACTGTCGTACCCTCGTAGGGTCGTCCGGAGCCTGGGGAAGGGTCGGCCACTCGTAGGGTCGTCTGGAGCCTTGTGGAGGGTCGACCCCTCGTAGGGTCGGCTAGAGCCTGGTGGAGGGTCGGCCCCTCGTAGGGTCGTCTGGGCCTGGTGGAGGCCAGCTGGGGTCTGGTGAAAGGTCGGCCCCTCTTAGGGTCGTCCGTTGTGGAGGCAATCCTCATCTAAGCCGAGGATATAAACGGGTATATCAATCACCCCCCAGCCCTTAGCCATAGGTGTCATTGAGATGGCTGAGGGATATTTGCTGAATTCGAGACACGTGTGATCAGTTAGGTGAGTGACACCTGTGGAGATACTCATTGCTGTTCCAGTTTCCAAGGCAGGGCGGCTGTGCAGTGTGCTTGGGGCCTTGTGCCCTAATTATAGCTTTCTTTGGTAAATGGGTCCACTCATTACCAAAGTATTTAAGAGATTTTCAAATTCTCTCTCTTCATATTCTTCTTCTTCGCGCCCAAGTCTATTCTCTCTCTAGAACCAGTAAGCTTCGCCACTTGCAGCCTTCGTTTCGTCAGGTCTCAGCAGCGTTACTCTCCCTCTTTATCAGGTATTCTCCTTCATTAAGAGCTTTCCTTTGTCTTCAATTCTGATTGTTTTTTAGGGTCATAGGGTTACATCAGCTTCGAGTTCCCCTTAGCTTTTTCCGGTGTCTTCTCCGGTAACTGGTTCTTGGATCGTTCTTGACGAAAACCTTTAAGTTCTTTGTTCAATCCAAAAGTCAAACCTGGTCAACTCCCCACTTGTTTGTAGCTAAATTAGTCTAGTGTAATTTCTCCAAGTGTAGAGTCTTCCCTTTAATGCTTAGGAGGCTTTACAACCTAGTGTCTGAATTCCCACCCTTGAGAGAAAAACTCTTTGCCGAGATCCGACGAATAGAGGAAGAGGAAGAGAGGAGACGAGGGGCCGACCCTAATTGGGTACGACCCATCTTTCCCATTCCTCTTGCCACCGTAAGACCATCTGAACCCTCTGAGTCTTGCGGGTCGTCGTCTCGTCCAGCCGACACTCCCAAACCAAGTGAAATGGACGAGAGAACCTTCTCTCCAACTGGTGCCGGGACGTCTGGTAGAAGGGACACGTCTGATCTTAGCCCTCCCCGAGAGGCCGAGGGTACGATCCCCTCTGAGGCTGTCCCTGTGACAACCCTATCCCCCAATGCCTTCCAAGTGGCTTTTCCTCAGGGTCCTCCTGCAGGTGATGAGGGGGAAGGGGGTGAGGACGAGGACGACGATACAGATGATGAGGTTGATACCTCCCATGCCTCGTCTTTTATCTCCTCTGTTAGGGATAGGGACCTTCTGATATGGAGGCATATTTATGAAGTGCCCTCTGGGGTAACTATGAGGGTTCCCTATGAGGCTGAGAGGGTTTTTGAGGGTGAAGAGGGAGAGGCTGCAGTCTACGAGCAAATGTTCAAAGTAGGTGTCAGACTTCCTTTCCATCCTGCTATTGTAGATATTCTGTCGGCTTTGGGCGTCTCCTCCTCGCAACTTCCACCCAACTCTTGGAGGACGATTCTGGGGTATATCTCTTTGTGGAAAAATTCTTTCACTGATGAGCCCTCGTCCGACGTGTTCTTGGCCTGCTACAATATCACCTCTTCATCTAAACAGCCCGGATATTATCATCTAGGGGCGAGAAGGTCTGAGAAAAAGCTGCTCCACGTGGCTCAAACTTCCAATCATGATTGGAAAAAGAGGTTCTTCTTCATATCTGGGGCATGGGAGAGCTCTGCCGAGGCGTCCCCTTCTGCCGACGGTCCGAGGGTCCCTAACAAATGGTCTAATCCCTCAATGAAAGCTAGGTCAGACCCCGGACTTAGCTTGGAGGAAAGGGATATTGTTGAGTATCTGAGGGGACGAGGGAGAGGGGGTGAGATCCCAAAGTTCGAAGATTTGATGACCCCCCGGTACCTCAAAGAAGCTGGTTTGAGGGTCGGCCCTCTGACGGAACTATGTGAGTGATACATCACGTCTTCTATTTTTTACTTTTTTGAAGTGTTTCCCGTTTATCTCTGTATTTCTGATGCATCGTATCCTTTTCAGGTCGTCCTGTAGGTGTGTCAGATTACCTCTGGGATATGACTGCTCCAAGACTACTTGCTGGTCTGTCAAAGAAGAAGGGGAAGGAGCCTCAGCAAGCTCCCAAGAAGACAAGGGCCTCAGGGCAGACGGTTGTTGAGCCGACAGCCGATAGCCGCAAAAGGAAGGAGCCTGAGGCTCCTGTTGAGCATCGGCCTGATCCAAGGACGAGGGCAAGGGTCGAAGCCTCTGAGGGGATGACCTCCTCATCCAGCATGGGGGCCTTCTGGTCTCAAAATCTGTCCCATCTGAGAGCCGATCCCTCATCTCTTATTGCCAACCTGAGGGCAGCTAAGGCCTCGATGTTCTCTGCACCGTCGGCCTCTGACTTCGAGTTCTTGGCAAAGATGCCACCAGCCAAAGTGTACGACTACGGTCTGCACTCCCTTGCTCAGGTATTGGTCTTGACCTTCTTTAATTTCACTAACTGTTCCCTCGGCCCCCTTGATATTTCTTCATTTTTTCTTGCAGTCTGTCTGTGCCCTCACCTCAGCCACCAAGTGGATGGCTGAGAACCAACAGAAATTCCATGAAGCTGAGAGGGCCATTCAACAAGAGGCTGACCTACGGACAGAGTTGGACACTGCTAGGGCCGAGCTGGAGAGCACAAGGACTGAGCACGCTAGAGTCCTTGATGAGCTGACGAAGCAACATGATGCCGATCTGCAGGCTAAGAACTTGTTGATCAAGGACAAGGACTTGTTGATCAAGGGAAAGGACGAGGCTTTAACCAATATGGAGGCCAAGCACAAGACTGACCTTGAAGCAGCTGTCCAAAAAGCCGAGGCTGATGCTGTTGAGGCTTACAAGGTCTCTGACGAATTCCAGGGCTTCGGCCTTGAATATCTTGAGAGGGGGATTAGGACGGCCTGTCGGTGGGTCGTCCTAAAGTTTGCCGACACAGTATCATCCATCCGCCCATATCTTGAGGTGGTTCAGCTGGATGATCCCTTGATTGCTGAAGCCCTGTCGCAAGTGGAGTCCCAAGTTCATGCTGAGGGGGTCGGCACGTCTGAGGATCGGCCAGTCATGATTGCTGAAGAGACCCCATCGGTTGATGTTGAGGCTCTGCCTTTTGATGTCGTTCCTTAGGGTGGCTGTCTGTAGCCTATACCCTCATTTTTGTATTTATGTTCAAAGGCCTTGTAAAAACACTTGATACTTATGTTTTATTAATACCAGTATTTTCTTCAACTGTCTCCCATAACTGCTGTCTTCCATATTTAATTCTGTTATGGTTTGTTCCTTTCTAATTTGCTACTAACCCCTCCCTTGTCTTTCTTGAGGACCACTGTGGGGTCGTCCCCTCATGTGGCCTCATTATAGCCGAGGGTTCAAGTAACCAAATTAATGATTTTTAAATAAAGTCTACCCTCGTCTTTCTTGAGAACAGTGGTGGGGTCGTCCCCTCCACTGGTCCTCATTATAACCGAGGGTTCAAATAACCAATTTAATGGTTTTAAATAAAGTCTACCCTCGTCTTTCTTGAGAACAGTGGTGGGGTCGTCCCCTCCACTGGTCCTCATTATAGCCGAGGGTTCAAATAACCAATTTAATGGTTTTTAAAGTCTTCGCTCGTCTTTCTTGAGAACAGTGGTGGGGTCGTCCCCTCCACTGGTCCTCATTATAGCCGAGGGCTCAAATAACCAATTTAATGGTTTTAAATAAAGTCTACCCTCGTCTTTCTTGAGAACAGTGGTGGGGTCGTCCCCTCCACTGGTCCTCATTATAGCCGAGGGTTCAAATAACCAATTTAATGGTTTTTAAAGTCTTCCCTCGTCTTTCTTGAGGACAGTGGTGGGGTCGTCCCCTCCACTGGTCCTCATTATAGCCGAGGGATCAACTTTCCAATTTAATGGTTTTTAAAGTCTTCCCTCGTCTTTCTTGAGTACAGTGGTGGGGTCGTCCCCTCCACTGGTCCCCATTATATCCGAGGGATAAACTTTCCAATTTAATGGTTTTTTAAGTCTTCCCTCGTCTTTCTTGAGGACAGTGGTGGGGTCGTCCCCTCCACTGGTCCCCATTATAGCCGAGGGATCAACTTTCCAATTTAATGGATTTTAAAGTCTTCCCTCGTCTTTCTTGAGGACAGTGGTGGGGTTGTCCCCTCCACTGGTCCCCATTATAGCCGAGAGATCAACTTTTCAATTTAATGGTTTTTTAAGTCTTCCCTCGTCTTTCTTGAGGACAGTGGTGGGGTCGTCCCCTCCACTGGTCCCCATTATAGCCGAGGGATCAACTTTCCAAATTAATGGATTTCTGTAGATGTTTCCATGCATGCTAGGACTGACAACAGGATGAAGGAAGCACTGATATTTCTCATTAATTTTCCGAGTGTTCTGTTGGAGCAACTCTCATTACAATTATGGCCTTTCAAGACCTTACAACACTACTGATAGTATTTCTTTAAATGATCTGCATTCCAGGGGTTTGAAAAAGGTTCCCCCTCTAGGTTTTCTAGCCTGTAGGTCCCAGGGATGACTTCATCGATGACCCTATATGGGCCATGCCAATTAGGGTGAATCTTGTTGGGCTTTTGCCAAGTCTTCTTGAGGACCAAGTCCCCCACTGCGATGGGCCTCTGTTTCACCCTCTGATTATAGAACCTTGCGGTCCTCTGTTGGTAGGAAGCCTGCCTTATCTCGGCATCCTCCCTTCTTTCCTCAATCAAGTCCAGGTCAAGTCTCCTCTCTTTCGTATTTCCCTGGGGGTCGTACATTTGGACTCTATGCGTAGGAAACTCAATCTCGGTGGGGATGACGGCTTCTGATCCATATGCTAGCATGAATGGGGTCTCCCCGGTGGAGGTCCTCACTGTCGTCCTGTATGCCCATAGCACGGCATATAACTCCTCGACCCATCTCCCTTTTGCCTCCTCAAGCCTCTTCTTAATCCCATCTAAGATTGTCCTGTTCGTAACTTCGGTTTGCCCATTGGCCTGAGGTCGGCCTGGGGTGGAGAAAAATTGTTTGATACTTACCCTCTCACAGTACTTCTGCAGAGAGGCATTCTTGAACTGGGTCCCGTTATCCGAGATGAGGGTGTTGGGTAGACCATATCTGCATATCATATTTTTCCAGATGAACTGGAAGGTCTTCTGCTCCGTGATCGTGACCATTGGCTCGGCCTCTACCCACTTTGAAAAGTAGTCAATTGCTATGATGAGGAACCGATAGTTATTGACGGCCCTAGGCAAGGGTCCTACCAGGTCAATCCCCCACACTGCAAACGGCCAAGGGGATGTGATGGAGGTAAGAGGTTGATGGGGTTGGTGAGGGATGGTGGCAAATCTTTGACATTTGTCTCACTTTTTTACGTATGCTGCTGCGTCTTTCCCCAAGGTCGGCCACCAGTACCCCTGGGTGATTACCCTCTTCGCTAGGGATATACCCCCAATGTGGCTTGAGCACGACCCTTCATGCACATCTTGCAAAATGGAAGGGACTTCTGAGGGATGCACACACCTAAGTAAGGGGATCAGAAACCCCTTTTTGTACAAGGTGTCTCCGATGACAGTGAATTTTTCCGCCCTGTACCTCAGCTTCTTCCTTTCTTGCCTTGCTTCTGGCATCTCACCCTTTTTAATGTATCTGATAAGGGGGTCCATCCACGAAGCTTCTTGGGAAACACTTAGGCAATTGCTAGGTGTTCCCTCAGTGTCCTCAATAGTCGGTCGGAGCAAAATTTCTACTGGGACCATCCTCCTGATGTCTGTTCTTGTTGCCGAGGCCAGCCTAGCAAGAGCATCAGCGCGGCCATTATCAAGCCTAGGTACCCTCCTTAATTTCACTTCTCTAAAGCCCTTCAGTAATGACCTCACCTTCTCGAGGTACCTATCCATCCTTTCGTCCTTAGCCTCGTAGGCTCCTAGTATCTGATTCACGACTAGTCTTAAATCACTATGGACCAAAATCTGGCCGACGCTAAGAGACTTGGCCAAGGAGAGGCCTGCTACTAAGGCCTCATATTCAGCCTCGTTGTTGGAGGCTTTGAAGTTGAACCTTAGGGCGTACTCGACGTCTGTGCCATCGGGTGCTGACAGTATCAGTCCAGCACCACTTCCGCTATCACAGGAGGACCCATCAACGAAGAGGCTCCACGGAGTCTCTCCTTCAGAAAAATTTCCCTCAGAGAGGGACCCCTGTCTAAAGATGTATCTACCCTCTTCGTTTTCAGTCGCATTCCTTCTTGCGGTGCTCGTCTCAGCCCTATCTGCGGGTGTGTCTGCGAGTCTGTCTTCTGTATCCATCTTCCCGAGGGTCTCACCCTCGGCCTCATCATCTTCCCAGGTGAACTCAGCCACGAAGTTTGCCAATGCCTGCCCCTTAATGGCTGTCTTAGGCTGATACACAATATCGAACTCCCCCAGCTCTATAGCCCAGGTCATTAGCCTTCCTGATTTTTCAGGCTTGTGTAGGACCTGCCTAAGAGGAGAGTCAGTAAGGATGACCATAGTATGGGACTGGAAGTACGGTTTCATCTTCCTTGAGGCATGGATCAAGGCGTAGGCCAACTTTTCCATCCTCGGATATCTTTGCTCTGCCCCCTGGAGTGCCTTGCTGTTAAAGTATACAGGCTTCTGTATACCATCCTCGTCTCTCACAATGGCTGCGCTGATGGCAGACTCTGAGACGGCGAGGTACACGTAAAGTCGTTCACCCTGCACGGGTCGTGACAGCAGCAAGGGAGACCCTAAGTATGATTTTAGCTCCTTGAAAGCCTAATCACACTCTTCACTCCATTCAAAGTCCTTCCTGAGGATCTTAAAAAATGGTAGACACCTGTCTGTAGCCCTCGACACAAATCTGTTCAAGGCAGCCACTCTCCCTGTGAGCCTCTGAACATCTTTGATGGACTTGGGGGTCTTCATCTCAATAAGGGCCTTTATCTTTTCAGGATTGGCCTCGATGCCTCTTTGATTGACAATGAACCCCAAGAACTTTCCCGCTCCGACCCCAAAGACACACTTGGCCGGATTAAGCTTCATCTGGTACTTGTCCATCGTATTAAAGGTCCTCTCCAGGTCTGCCACATGATCCTCTGCTTTCAAACTCTTGGTCAGCATGTCATCCACGTAGACCTCCATAGACTTCCCAATTTGGTCTTCGAACATTTTATTTACGAGGCGCTGGTACGTTGCCCCCGCGTTTTTTAGACCGAAGGGCATGACCCTATAGCAGTATGTACCCTTGTCAGTGATGAAGGCAGTCCTCTCCGAGTCTTCAGGGTTCATGAAAATATGGTTGTACCCTGAGTAGGCATCCATAAAACTCATGAGCTCGTGGCCTGCAGTAGCGTCTACCATCTGGTCAATGCGGGGGAGAGGGAAGCTGTCTTTGGGGCAGTGCTTGTTGAGGTCTGTGAAGTCCACACACATCCGCCACTTCCCGTTGGCCTTTGGGACAATGACTGCATTGGACAGCCATTCAGGGTAGATGACCTCTCTGATAAATTCAGCGTCTTCTAATTTTTTGACCTCGTCCCTGATGACCTCATATTTTTGTCTGGAGTAAATTCTCCTCTTCTGCTTCACCGGCTTCACTCCCTCTACCACATTGAGCTTGTGGCACATGATTTCAGGGTCAATCCCTGGCATATCTACATGACTCCAGGCGAAGACACTTCGCCTTCTCCTTAGCAGTTTAATGAGGTCTTCCTTGATTTTGGGCTTCAGAGACTTGCCAACTTGGACGGTTTTTTCCGTGTCATCCTCATCGAGGATGATGGATTCTACCTCTTCCGCAGCCTCTCCTTTTTTCAGCTTCGTTTCATCTCTGGGGTCTAGGGTATCAATATTATAAGTGGTTGTAACCCTCTTGTGTGCCTCCCTCTCTTCAGCGGAGTTGTAGTAACATTCTCTTGCCGTTGTCTGGTCTCCTTGAACTTCCCCCACCCCGTAAGGGGTTGTAAATTTGATCATCTGGTGGATCGTAGACGGCAAGGCTTCAAACCCCTTGAGGGCCACTCGCCCCAGTATGATGTTGTAGGCCGAAAACACATGCTCATCCATCACAAAGAAACTGACCTTTTTGGTAAGCTATCTCGGCCACTCGTCTCCCATCCTCACGTCGGCCTCATATACCCCACGGGGGTGAACCCTTTCCCCACTGAACCCAATCAGTGGATGATGGTAGGGGACGAGTCTAGCACGGTTGAGACCCAAGGCCTTGAAGCATGGCCAGAACATGACATCTGCAGAGCTACCCCCATCTACCAAGATCCTCGGCACCTCGCATCCGTGCACCCTAGTAGTGATGACGAGAGGGTCATCGTGTGGGGCTAAGAGGCCTTTGAAGTCCAACCTTGAAAACCCTACTATCAGTGTGTCCATATCAACCTTCTTCCTCTTTTCTGACTTGACCTCCAGGGAGGTTGCGTGTACCGTCTTCGCCACTGCCTTGGCCTCAACCACATGGGCCTTCCTGTCAGCGACCTCAGACCCTCCTCCTGCAAGTCCCCCGGAGATCATTCCCACTCCGAGGGAGATCATATTGAGCCTCTTGACAGGGCCGTGGTCGTCTTTCGGCGGGAGGTCAGGGTCGTCCTCATCATCAGAGGGGTCGTCCCCTCTTTTTTGAGGACCTTCTCTGCAGGCATCGACTCGCTTCTTTCTGGGGTCGTCCCCTCGGCCCCTCTTGAAGTCGGCTTTGTCGACGTACTTTCTGAGCTTCCCTTCTTTCAGCATCTTCTCAATCTCGTCTTTCAGAGCAAAGCATTTATCCGTCACGTGTCCGTGGTCTTGGTGAAATTCGCACCACAGGTTCTTATTCCTCTTGCCGGGGGCTGCCCTCAGCTTCTCAGGCCACTTCAGCGTCCGGTCACTCTTTATCTCATTGAGGATCTGTTCACAGCTGACCGTCAGAGGGGTGTACCCCGCGAACTTATCATCCATGGTTCTCTTCTTCCCCTCTTTGTTCTTCTTGGGGTATTTACTCCCACTAGCACCTCCTCTTTCGTCTTCATATTTTACAGCCATCGCCTCTTCGGCGTTCATCACCTTTCCTGCTGTTGACAACAGCTTGGCCATCGTCCTCGGAGGGTCTTCAGCAAGCTTCCATAACAGCTTCCCCTTTTGGAGTCCTCCAATCAGGGCTGTCATAGCTATGCTCTCCTCATAGTCTTCTACCTCCAGCTTCTCCTTATTGAATCTGGCTATATAGTCCCTCAGACTTTCACTCTTCCCCTGCTTAACATAGAGCAGGTGGGTGGTCTTCTTCTGTGGCCTCACCCCAAAGCAGAAATTATGGATGAACAGGTCTGCCAACTGCTTAAAGTTTCCAATGGAATTTTTTGGAAGAGATGTGTACCACACATGCGCAGCCCTTGTCAGGGTACCAGAGAAGGCACGACACCTCATCTCATCTGAGATAGAGTATATGTCTGCCGCCGACTGATACATCTCCACGTGGTGGACGGGGTTGGTGCTCCCATCATACCTTGGGGTGACCATAGGTGGCTTGAACTTTGACGGCGTGGGGAAGTTTACTATCTTTGCCACAAAGGGTGAGCCTATGGTGTATCCCCTCTGAAGAGGGTCTCGGCTCTTCAATATATCACCAATCTTATCCTCTAACCGCTGGATTGAGTCATTCCAGGGCGTCGCAGGGTCTGCCTGGCCGATTTTATCCCCTGCTGCCTCTCCGAGGTGGACGGAGGGTTCTGCTGCAGCAGGCCTGTGTCGACTGTTCACTTCCCTTTGGCCGTCATCTCGTCCTTGGGGTCGGCCATCGGCCGCCTCCCTCCTGGATCTTGTAGCACTCCTTGGCCTGGACAACTGTTCTCGCAGGTCATTTACTGGGCCTAGCCTCTCAAAGGACGACCCCCTGCTCAAGCGATCAAAAGCAGAGCCTCTTGGACGATCATCGGGGTTTGGTCTCCCACACTTCCCTCTACTGTCCTGGAGGGGTCGCACAGTATTGTTGGAGACCTCATAGGGTTCCCAGCATTCTATTGGGGCCTCCTCCCCCTCCAGATCGTCATACCTGTCTTCAGGGCAAGGGTTTCCTTGCCTCCCTAGGCGTAAACGCCTAGGGTCAGCAACATCCCTACGCCGCTGAGGGGGTGGCAGGTCTTTGCGTGGTGCCTGGGGTGGTCCCCTGGCCTTATGCTGTCCTGGGGCTGCTGCCGGAGTAATCATCTCAAGTGAGACCCCTGGTGGTCTCAGTATGTTCTGGCTCAGAGCTGTGAACTGCTCCTGCATCATCCGCTGGCTTGCTGCCAGAGACTTTAGGGCTGCAGCCACATCAGCCATCTCAGACTGAGGCGGCGGCTGACTGGAACTGGGTCTTCCCCCCTCATCCGGCGGGGGAAGCGGTGGCGGTGGCATCTCAGGTTCCATGTGCTTGAGCTATGAAAAGTTGAACTGGAGAAAATACTGGTGACCTTGGGAACCTTAGTGGGTCTCTTTCAATGGTGAAACACCTCCTCTCAGGGGGAGTGTTGGTTCACCACCAGAGTGCCCAGTGAGGTCAAGCTGTACAAAGGAAGAGATGTCTTCTCGTTCCCACAGACGGCGCCAAACTGATGATGCTAAGATTTAGCACCACCAGATAAGTGTTAGTGAGCTCAAGCAGTAGCAACCATGGCAGCCATAGAGATATATGAGTGTATAGAAGGGGATGAGTATAAGAGGAAATTAGACAATGATGTATAGTGGTTCAGCCAATTTGGCCTACATCCACTGTGAGTGTGTGATCCACTAAGTATGGGCACTAATGGCCTTGGATACAATGCACATAACCCTCTCTCTCTCTCTACTGTGTGTGTACAAGCAGAGTTTTAGCTAGGGCTACTGTTCATGGATCGATCCCTTGTAGGGTTGTAGGTGACAAGTATATATAGGTCTTGGGGGGTGTAGTGTACCCCTCCCCCCCAAGTAAGCATGGTGCATGTGAATGATGATCTAACCAATTCCCTGTTGACACCTGTAGATGCCAAATGATGACATAATATTCCCTCACGTGAGGGTGTGATTCGGTTATAACGGTCTGCCATGTGTCATATGAGTCTGACGCGCACTGTTCCACGCGTGTCCCGAACCACGCGTTGTCATGATGTCACCCTCGGCCTATGAGACGAGGCCGAGGGCAAAGTTTCTCCCGGTAGTGAGTCTGGCTTGATTCTGGCCTCGTACTGTCGTACCCTCGTAGGGTCGTCCGGAGCCTGGGGAAGGGTCGGCCACTCGTAGGGTCGTCTGAAGCCTTGTGGAGGGTCGGCCTCTCGTAGGGTCGGCTAGAGCCTGGTGGAGGGTCGACACCTCGTAGGGTCGTCTGGGCTTGGTGGAGACCAGCTGGGGTCTGGTGAAAGGTCGGCCCCTCTTAGGGTCGTCCGTTGTGGAGGCAATCCTCATCTAAGCCGAGGATATAAACGGGTATATCATATATAGATATATATACTAGTATTGGCCCGTGTCGATGGCACGAAAATAAAACATATTGCCCAAGCCCATTTTTCCAGCCCGTCTAATAACCCCCATGTCCAACCCATTTGCTTCTGCTTTTAGCTTGCTTTTGCTTTCAGCTTGATATTTCATGCATGCCCATGAATGATAAAATATCATGCATATTTTATCATCCATGAGCTATCTTATATATATATATATATATATATACCCCCCCACACTAAATAAATATACATATTTGTCAATTTTGTCAAATTTTAAAAAAAAACTGTATTTAAAAACAAGTTTACCGAACGCATATCAATAATTATAAACACAAAAAACTGAATTTTAAATATGTATTTAAAAAGAACGTTTAAATTGAGTTTTCTGAATACAGATCCAAACGGCCTCTAAGTATTTGAAAAAATATTTGTTAGAGAGTGAAAACTCCAAGGTTGACTTAATGAATATCTAAGGCTAAGATCGAACTTTTTTTCGCATTCACTTTGAAGGTCGATCTGAAAGATGTTTCTCAAAAATTTGGTAAAATGATTTTAAGAGGGAAGTATTCAAAATAAAATAGAGGAGTAGTATTTGTTAGTGATACTCCTTCATCCACTAGTATCATCACTACCCATTTTACCACCTACCTTAGAGAGTCATTTTTCAATAGATTCATCCATGAAGAACAAAAAGATGGTGAATTTCATTTGTTCTTATTATAAAATTAAGGATAATTGAAAGAGTTTTATTTTAGATCGAGGATACATATGATACAAAACCCCATCACTCTCACAGATCCTGCACCATTTAGGTTTACCTATTGCCATAAACAAGGTCATCTTAGAGAGTTTTTCATTTTAGTTATACTTTTCATAAATTTGGAGAGTATTGGGCCTAATGGGAGTTTTATAGATAAGAGTAAGAATACAAAGAGTCCGAAGACTTATAAAGGCTTCTAAGCAAAAATCGACCACCGTTGTTCCTCCTAAAGTCATGTTTGAATCCTCTACTACTAAAAAAAACATTGTAGTTGTTGTAGGATGCTCGCTGTTGTTCAAAACGAAGTAAAGAACTTTTCAAGTCGTTGTATTCCATTTCCGTCCTCTAAGTGATTATAGTTAGGTTTTTAAGATATGAAAAACTATAATCTGAATGGGAAAACCATTTGTACCTAATTTACCAATGGGTACACCAAATCAGATACCAATATCAAACCAACTGGTATATTGGTATTTTCGATATTTCTTTTTTAACTTTTGGTAATTTTGGTTTTTTTTTAGATTTTTTTCATAGTAAATACCAAAATTACAAGTCGGTTTTATATATTCGGTGAATATGGTACAATTTTTGGTACAAAATCACTTAAACCGGTATTATAATTTTCGTAAATTTGGTAAAAATTTCGATACAAAATTTTCAATTCATTTAATCCAATTTTATACATTCGGTGAAGCTAATATAAATTCCAATACAAAACAATATGAGCATAAACATCAAGTGAATGGCCTAACTAATTGTTTCCATAAACATAAAAATAAACATAAATATAAAACTCCAAAATAAAAGTTATAATCATCCCAAATCGTTTCTAAAACAAACCCGTAAAGTAACTTCCACCCACATAAAAATAACGAAAGAAAATAAAAAAAAAAAACCCGTAGATTTTCTTAATAGGCCACTAGATTGATAATATTATTGGCAAAAGTAAAAAAAATACATTGTAAATTATTCAAATTTGTAAAGAAACTTTCACTCAAACAAAACAAAACATTCACCTAAACGAACCAAACCAAACAATACTTTTACCCAAACAAAACTTTCACCTAAAAAATGCACTACAATGTCTAATGTGGTGTGCATGTGTGTGGTGTGTGTGCGTGTGTGTGGTGTGTGTGCGTGTGTATGGTGTGTGTATGATAAAGGGGAAAATAATGGGAGAAAATAAGAGCGTGAGGAGATAATGATTAAGGTCTAGATTTTAAAATGAAGGGCGGTGATAAATTTTTACATTTTTTACTTTCTTTTTTGACAACATGTCTTTTATTCTTTTATTTCATATACAATAATAAAATGTATTTGGTAGTTATTATTCATTATTTTTGGTTCCTCAAGTCGGTAAATTGGTAAGGTAATATGCGATAAATTTGGTACGATAAATTCGGTACGATAATGTTAATAAGTTGTTTTTTTTATGTAACAGCCAAAACCAACCAAATATTTTGTGATATTTTTTATTTCGATTAATTTGGTAAAGATTTCCATCATAAATCACTTAATGTGAAAAAAAAAGTTGTTGAAAATTATGGAAAGAAATCACTTTGTCTAAGTTGCATAAACCTGAAATTTTCAAATGTAGGTTGAAATATTAATCTTTAATTTTTATTTTACCAATTAATGCTCATTTTATTTACTTTTCTATCACGAGTTATGTATTTGAAATCACTCTATTTTATTATGACTGTAATTTTAACCATTAGGCCCTTGAATTCTTAATCATTCTCTGTATATATTCTTTATCATGACCATAAATTTTGAGTATGATTTTTGAAATTATTTTGGTCATATCAAAGTTTAGTTATAAGCGATGTAGTGTACTTGCTTAAACTTAATTTTAACCATTAGGTCCCTCTATATCTTGTTTTCTTTGTATTCGATGAAATGCATCACTGACATTAATTTTATTTGTTACAGTTGACAGTAAAAGGAAATCTCCAAGGGAAACTGATATTAATTTAAATGACTTGAAACTTATTTGGAGTTTGCATCAGTCGATCGTTGGAGATCATGTGAGGTCTGCTTCATGTTTGTTGAGGTATAGAAGTTCCACTTCATCTTTCATTGCTCGTCCTATGGTGGTTGATCTTGATCGGATACCAACTTCTGAAACTAGTGTGAAAGGATCTTCTTCTGATTTAAGTACTCATATTACTGATTTGATGAAGAAGAGGAAAGCTCCCATATTTTTTGACAAGTCTGCCTTTGCCACTGAAGAGGCAAAGAAGAACAAACAGGATGCCCCAGAGAAGGGGACACAGAATATAGATGTACCTCCCTTCTACTGCTGCTAAGGAAACTGGCAAGAAGCCCCATGTGCCTCCAAAAGAGGCAGCACCTTCGAGTAAAACTGTTGCTATTTCACAAAGAGAGACAGCACCTTTAATTGAGAGTGCTCCTCTGAGGAGATTGAAAAGAGGTCCTACTGAGAGACCTGTTGACTCTGTCTCTCAACCTTCAAATGTTGAAGGTAATGTTCAAGCTCTTATTCCTCCGAGCTCTGCTATGGGCTTGATCAGATCTTGGACTCTCCCAGAATTCCAAGGTATTGAAGACACCTTTTCTCATGAGAGAGTTACTACTTTGGAAGCTCAACACATTACGTTAGTAAGTAAGTCTTTAATCTTCTAGTACTATATTCATATATTGAATTAAACTTCTTTTTTTTCAGCTCGTGACGTGTTTAAATAGTATTTTAAAGAAAGATGAAGCCATCAGGGCTTCCACCTCCTCGGCTGGGATAGAAGAAGCTTTTGCTGGATTAACTCAATCTTTGAAGGAATCTCGTCAGAAGTATGAGGAAGACAAAAATGCATGGGAGAAATAATTCAAGTCTATTGAAATAAATCGAGATCAAGCTGTGACTGCCTCCAAAGAGTTGGAGAAGAAATTAAAGGATGCTGAACAACGTAAAGAGGAACTTGAGGTCAAGCTCAAATCTACGGAGTAAAATATCGCCAAGCTTCAAGATTCTGAACGACGTAAGACAGAGGTAGAAGAAAAACTGAAATCTACCGAAGAGCTCCTTAGGGAAAAGACTTCCTCAGAGAGAGCAAAAAGGAAAGTTATTGTTAAGAAATCTTTTAGTGTTGGTTGGGACAAGGGTTGGAATAAGGGCCTGGCTGTAATGTCTTCTCAGATGGAGTATCCCAGTGTTAAGTATTCTAGGGATGGATGGATAGCGGCTTTGAAGAAATTGAAGGTTGCTAAAAATTCTGAGTTATTTCAAGAGCATACTCATGGCCCTCCTCCCTCTCCTGGAGAAGAAGAAGAAGATGAAGCTGCATCAGATGAGTCTTCTATGATGATAGGAGAGCAGGTCCCTGTTTTTGCTATTGTCCAACCCTCCGAGCAAGTCCAACAAGCTAGCACATCTGCCGAGCAACTGCCATTGCTCTCCGAGCAACCAACCCCTTCATCCAAACCGTTCGAAGAAGTCGTAGGAAATAAGGATAAGGTTTAAAGTTGTTCGGGTCTTTTATTGCGTTGTTTCTTGGATGTAACCCTGAATTGTGTTTTCCTTTGTTGTGATGAATAAAAAATGAACTTTTGTTGTTCGTCTGGAATTTCTCTCTTACTTGCTCTGTTCGCATCATTGTTGATTTTGTTTTTCATTTTCTCTTTGCTAGTTTGTGGCCAGGATGGAACTCTTATCAGCTAATGATACAGAGTTGATGAAGAAGTGCAATGACTATTTCAAAGCTGGTCATGCAGACTTTACTGAGGCCTAAATAATTAACATCCTCAGATCAGATGCCTTTGAACGAGCAATTGATGCTTACCAGTACTTGAAATGCCTACTTGATCGTGCTGTAGCCAATAATGTTACTTATTACGAAATGATTGAAGATCTTCAAGGAATGATCGAGGAACTTCAATAGCAATACAGAGAATCCACTACACTTTTGTATCAAGGTTATGAGAAAAAGTACCAACAATTGAGTGCTGACAGGGGATATGACAAGTACATTTCAGCCCATGAGAAGCTTGAGATTGAAGAGCATAAATATATTGTCAGGCTGCTAGAGTAAGAGAATATCGCGTTGCAAGAGGAAATAAAACAGCTCAAATCTGCTGCCTCCTCTTCTTCGGGAGCCTTGGTCCCAATTAATGATGATGGTTTTTCCTTTTTAATATAGAAAATGATAGCTTAAGGGAAGAGTTAGTGACTTTGAAACGAACCGGGCTTTCCACACCTGCTCGTGGCAGAGAAAGATCTTCTTCCCGTGGACAAGCAAGGGCTGGTCGGGTTAATATTAATGAGACAAGAAATCAATTGGCCTTAGAAAATCAAGTCATTTAATTGACATGAAGAATCAGGTTTTGGCAAAAATATCTAAAAAAATTAAGAGTTTCACCGACCAACTCTCCAATCAGAGTTCTGCACTGGAAAGTAAAGAAATTCTGGTGAAAAATCTCCACGAGCAACTTGATAGATTGACTTATCAATTTCACAAGCATCCTAGGGAATTTTGGATGGCTGGGTATAATGAAGCTCTGTATCATCTTGATGCTCGTTTGCAGTAATCGAACAACGAAGGATATAAGCAGGGATGGTTGAATGCCTTATGTGTTCTGAAACTGGAGCAAGGTCATTTCTTATGGGATTATTATGAATCTGGAGTTCTTGATTTACCTGTGCCTCCCTTCAAACTTGACCTCAGCTGGATTCCAGCCCGTGCTTTTCCTCATATTTTGATCTCCAAGTATCTCAGTGATTATAGTCTTCATTCAAATTTTGAGATATCTCATCCAGAGCACTTGCTTGATCGACCATCCATAATTAATGTCAGAATGCTGCGAGATATGAACTTTATAAACTCTCCTTATGCATTAGATAATCCTCCAGCTGGGGTGGAACCTGTTTCAAAAGCAGAGGGAAAGAAACCCATAGAATAGGACATTTGTATGTAATGAATCAAATTTCATATCGTATGTAATCTGGTCGGTTTTAATAAAGAAATGTTTAGTTTCTTTTACAATTTCATTTCCTTGGAAATATTTTGAAGAATGTCTTTGTTATTCGTTGGTGAATATATATATATATATATATATATATATATATATAGAAGGACGAAATGTCCTGTTTTGTTTTTAGGGAATGGAACTTGTCCCATTTATCGTCTGATTATAGTGACTTGTCACTCTTTGGGCCTAAGCAATGGAATGATTTTCATCCCATGTTCATGCTTAGTTGTAGTAATCTTGCCAGGATTACCTTGTTGCCTAGATAGTGGATGCCTCGGGAGGTTACCCATTTTCTTGCCTAGTTTGGGATGTCCCTTGAGATCACCCGTGATCAAACAGGCTTTTGCACTGTATGATTTTTATTTACCAACCAACCGAAGTTTATGGTTATTAAATTACCGACCAACCGGAGTTGGTGGTATTAAATTGCCGACTAACCGGAGTTGGTGGTTGATGAATTGCCGACCAACCGGAGTTGGTGGGT
Source organism: Sambucus nigra (assembly GCA_949130495.1). Classification (NCBI taxonomy): domain Eukaryota; kingdom Viridiplantae; phylum Streptophyta; class Magnoliopsida; order Dipsacales; family Adoxaceae; genus Sambucus; species Sambucus nigra. Next base: position 157,024,545 of record OX422210.1, on the reverse strand, counting down.
GTTAAATTGCCGACCAACCGGAGTTGGTGGTTACTGAATTGCCAACCAACAGGAGTTGGTGGTTGCTGCTCTGAATTTGTGTTTGTGTAGTGTGTAGCACTAATATTTCAAAAAAAATTCAACAAAGGAGGAAATATGGGCGAAACATCACTTTATTCATATTGAAAGAACTCTGTTACATATGGATTTTAATTACTGACAGTACTTGCGCAGATGCTCTGCATTCCATGCGTTCTTGAATTCTTCTCCCTCCAAAGTTTCAATTATGTATGTCCCAGGATGGACAACTTCAGTTACTCTGTAAGGTCCATGCAGTTGGCCTCCAGTTTGTTATGATTTTAGATCACTTTCTTCAGCACGTAATCCCCTTCTTTCAAATCGCACTTCTTCACCCTTTTGTTGTGGAATAAGGTTGTTCGTTGTTGATATGCAACATTCCTCATTGCTGCTTCTTCCCTAACTTCTTCGAGCATATCCAGGTCTAATGCCTCATCAAGTCTCTTATGTGAGAATTGAAATTAAGCACCCTATGTGTGGGTAAACCTAATTCAGCAGGTATGGTAGCCTCACTCCCGAATGTCAATATATACGAAGACTCCCCAGTTTCTGTTCGCAGTGTAGTGCGATAAGACTACAATATAGAGTGTAGCTCGTTAATCCAGTTTTCTTTTGCGCCATCCATTCGTTTTTTAGACCATTCAGTAGGGTTCTATTTGTCACTTCAGTTTTCCCGTTGCTCTGGGGATGGCCTAGCGCAGAGTGGATCTTTTGTACATTAGATTGATGGCAATATGCAGCGAATTCCTCGTTGTCAAATTGGGTTCCATGGTCAGTAATGAATGCGTGTGGGAGACCATATCTATAAATAATACTCTTCCAAATAAATTAATAGAACTTGTCATATGTCATGTCAATAAGAGGTTCAGCTTCCACCCATTTGGTAAAGTAATCCACAACAACTACGAGTTATTTGAATCTCCTTTTGGTCATTGGAAGTGGCCCGACTAAGTCTATCCCCCACATGGCGAATAGCCAGGGGGACGTAATGGGTGTTAACAATGCTTAGGGAGTTCTTCGGATGGAAGAGAAATGTTGGCATTTATCGCACTTCTTAGCATAAGCTGCACAGTCAGCTCTCAATGTTGGACAGTAATACCCCTGTGTTATTATTCTCTGTAAAAGCATCCGATATGCTACATGGGCTCCACAAGACCCTTCGTGAACCTCTTCAATCAAGTCTTTAACTTTAGAGGGATGGAAACATCTCTTTACTCCTTCTATAACGCTTCTTCTATACGAAATGCCACTGGTCAATATGTAACGAGCAACTTTAAACTTCAGTTTCTTGGTTGCGAGTTTATCAGTTGGCACAACCCCCTCTTCGATATAGGCACTGATGGGATCCATCCAGGATGGTCCCAAGTCGAAGGTAATGAAGTTAAACATCAAATATCTGTTTATGCTCTGATCTACTAGGATTTCTATTAGGATTGTTCTTCATAGCTCGGTGTGTGTTGCTGATGCTAGCCGAGCTAGGGCGTCGGCTCTTGTATTCTCCAATCTTAGTATTCTGATCAATTGAACTGTAGCAAAAGTTGAGACAACTTCCATAGCTTTTGCATGATACTTGACCATTAGTTCTCCCTTCGCTGCGTACAACCCAAGAATTTGATTTACGATTAATTGTGAGTCAATGAATACAACAACCCGCTCTGCCTTCATAGTTTTGGCCAGACTTAGACCCACGATTATAGCTTCATATTCAGCTTCATTATTGGAAGCCTTAAATTGGAAATGTAGAGCATACTCCATATCAATTACATCAAGACTGCTTAAAACTATTCCTGCTCCACTGCCTGTGGCACACAAAAAGCCATCCACATATAGATTCCATACATATACTTCATTATCAAACTCTTGGTCAGACAGGGTTTGTCGGTGGAATATTTGACACTTCCTTGTATCTTCCCCCGACACTTCTCGCTGCTCGTTGATTATCTTCTCTTGGTTATCCACAGATGGAAGTTGGTCGGGTGTTATCTTCGATGATCTCGTAACATCCACGGGTTGGTTTGTATTAAACTCCTTCTCTTTGGATGCATCAGAGTGAGTAAACTCTGCGATAAAATCCGCTACTGCCTGCCCCTTAAGTGACGACCTGGGCTCGTAAACTATGTCATATTCACCAAGTTCTACTGCCCAGTATATCAATCTTCCTGATTTCTATGATTTATGCAGAGCTTGCCTTAATGGCATATCAGTATACACTACTATAGTATGGGCTTGGAAGTATGGCCTCATCCTTCTGCTTACTTCGATTAGTGCTAGTGCTAACTTCTCCAGTCTTGTATATCTGATCTTTGCTCCTCGAAAGGCCTTGTTGGTGTAATAGACTGGTTTTTTCACTCCGTCCTCCACTCTTATCAATGCTGAGCTAACCGCGTTTTCTGAAACCGATAAATATAAGTATAGTCTTTCTCCCATCACTAGTCTAGATAACAATGGAGGTGTCCCCAGATATTTCTTCAACTCTTAAAAGGCCTCCTCGCATTCATCATTCCACTCAAAAGTTTTTCTTAGTGTTTTAAAGAATGGGAGGCATTTGTCTGTTGCTCGTGACACAAATCTGTTAAGTGCTCCAACTCGCCCTATGAGACTTTGCACCTCCTTTTTTGTAACTGGAGATCGTAGTTCCAATAAGGCCTTGATCTTTTCAGGGTTCGCCTCGATATCTCGTTGGTTAACAATATACCCGATAAACATACCTTCTCGTACTCCAAATATGCATTTGGTGGGATTCAACTTCATTTGATATTTCTCTAGTTGATCAAAAATCTGACCTAAGTCAACTAAATGATCAGCAGCTTTCTTTCTTTTCGTCAGCATATCGTCGACATAAACCTCCATGTTATGACTGATTTGCTCTGCAAACACCTTATTCATCAGCCTCTGATATGTTGCACCTGCGTTTTTAAGTCCAAAAGGCATAACATTATAGCAATAAGTTCCCCTTGGGGTGATAAAAGAGGTACTTTCCCTGTCCTCAGGTTTCATTTTAATCTTATCCATGAAACTCAACAATTCATGCCCCAAGGTAGCATCCACCAGCGGATCGATTCGAGGCAAAGGAAAATGATCCTTTGGGCAGGCTTTATTAAGATCAGTGAAGTCCACACACATCCTCCACTTGTTGTTTTTCTTCTTTACCATCACCACATTTTCTAGCCAATCTGGATATTTAACGTCCTTAATAAAAAAGGCTTTCTGTAGTTTCTCTACCTCTTCCTGTATAGCTTGGTTCTTTTCAGGACTGAACACTCTTCTTCACTGCTTCACTGGCTTGACTTCCTTGTTAACGTTGAGCTGGTGGCATAGGAAACTCGGGTCTATCCCTAGCATATCTTTATGACTCTATGCAAAAGTCTATTTTCTGCACCTTAGAAATGCTACCAGTTCCTATTTTATCGATACATCCAATGATGCACCAATTTGGGTTGTTCGCTCTGGGTGTTCATCGTCCAGAATGATATTTTTGGTTGCTTCCATGACCTGGCCCTTCATGAGCTGAGACTCGTCTCTAGGATCTAATGTTTCAATCTCTGCATCTTCTGTTTCATCCACTTGATATGTAGTATTCTTCTTCCTGGATTCTTCTCGTTCTTCCTGTTCAGCAGATGAATAGTAGCATTCCCGAGCTACTTTTTGGTCACCTTTCACAACTCCCACTCCAAAATTAGTTGGGAACTTTAAATATTGAGGTACAGTATATGGTACTGCCTCGAACTTCTTCATACCTACTCTTCCCATGATGATGTTGTAGGCTGATTGGACATTTTTATCCATTACGAAAAAGCGTAATCATTCTGTTCGACAAGCAGGCCATGTACCAATAAGCATGTCCAACTTGATCGTCCCAAGTGTAAAAACCTTTTTGCCTATAAAACCAAGGAGGGGCCTATGATATGGATCCAACTGGGCTAACTTCAGATTCAAACTATCAAAGCATGGGTAGAATATGATATCTGTAGAGCTACCATTATCAACCAGTACCCGTGAAATCACCACCTCCTTCATTCTCATCTTCATCACCAATGGGTCATCATGAGGATATAGTACACCTGCCAGGTCATTCTTAAAAAATTCGATGGCCAGTTTATCCCTATTCACCTTGCTCGGGCGCTCGTCGTCAGCCAAGTTTATGCATTGTATGTAAGAGCAAGCTTGGACCTCATTGAGGTAAGATTTCCTCTTCGCAATGAGATCTACACCTCTTGGATCTCCACCTTTAATGATATTACATTCAAATGATCCAAAATGGATTAAAAATACCTCGTGCTCTGGCTGTCTTGGCCTTTTGGGGAGATCAGGGTCGTCTTCTGGATCATCTTCGTGATCTCTCTTCTTGTCTTCTTTTGCTCGGCGAGGAGACTTAGATCTTGGCCTTCCTCTATTGCTAATTTTTCCATCATTTTGGCGATCAACGTACTTAGTTAGTTTTCCTCGCCTGATGAGTGTTTTAATTTCGTTCTGGAGAGCTATGCAACGTTTGGTCGTGTGACCATGGTCTTTGTGGAATTCGCAATATTTGGACTTGTCCTTTTTGTCAGGATATGCCTTCATTTTCTCTGGCCAAGCTAGCACCTCGCCGTTCTTGATCTCCTACAGAATGTGATTTATATCTACTTTCAAGGGAGTATAATTTCCATACTTCCTCATCTGCTCCAGCATTTGTTTGCCTTTTAACTGCTTATTGCCACCATTGTTCTTCTGATCCTTCTTCTCAGTTTTACTACGCTCAACCTTGGTCTCCTTAATATCTATATTCTTCTTCGCAGCCATGGCTTCCTTAGCGTTCATGATCTTGGCTGTGTTTGCCATCAGTTCTGCCATTGTCCTAGGCGGATCTTTAGCCAAAGTATAGTATAACTTGTCTGGTAATAGTCCGTTCATCAGAGCAGTAATTGCTATCTTCTCCTCGTAAGCAACTACCTCAAGTTTCTCGTTATTGAAATGAGTAATATAGTCCCTGGTACTTTCTTCTGTCTTTTGTCTAACGCTCAGTAAGTGTGCTACTCTTTTAACTGGCTTTGCTCCAAAATAGAACTTCCTGATAAAAATCTCTGCCAGTTGAAGGAAAGTTGCAATCATCCCCCGAGGAAGGTTGTTGTACCATATCTGAGCTGACCCAGTGAGAGTTCCTGAAAATGACCTGCATCTCATCTCATCTGGAACCACCAAGATATCGGCAACAGCTTGGTATTGCTCTATATGGAGGGCATGATCAGTTTTTCCATCATATTTAGGTGTCACCATAGGAGCTTTGAATTTTGATGGTGTGGGAAAATTCACAATTGCCTGCACGAATGGTGTCCCTTGGACAAAAGTTCTTTGTAGAGGATTCTTGGTATTAGTCATTTCCCCTAACCTGTCTTCCAACCTTTGAATAGAGCCTTTCCACGCATCATTTCCCACCTCGGGCCTATTTGTTCGAGCGACTGATCACGTTGAGTTTTCCTCTTGGGACCTTTCATTACGGGCTGTTGGGCGTGATTGGGCAGAGCCTTCCCTTAGATTGGATGGATCTTGAGAGTTTCTCGACATGATCCTAGGAGGATTTCTATTCCTCCTGGTGCCCAATCGATCGAAAGGAGAGACTTTACTCAACCTTTTCAGAGCACTGGTCCGTTCTGGAGTTAGAGTGATATTCCGTTGAGAATCTGTAGCTCGTACTGATGAAGTTCGACTAGGTTGATACGAAGGATCATTAGTCCTCTCTGTACGATATGATCCAGTACGTCTAGATTGAGAGACCTCCGGAATAACGTTCATCTAGTTCTTGAAGATGGCATATGGGTATTTCTCTGAGCACTTCGTTGTCCTGATTGGGCCAGCACTCCATCTCGAACAGTTTGTTTAAGTTGACGCATGGTTTCTTGCATGGCCGTTTACCCTTGGACTAAATTAGCCATTATGCCAGCCAAATATTGAATATTTGGTGGAGTAAAGGGGTTGGAGGGACCCCAGTGTTTTGATTACTGGATTCCAGAATCTCAACCATAGATGATGAGTTGTTTGGTGAAAAACGCTAAGTATAATCGTTTCCCACAGACAGCGCCAATCTGTTGATGCAAAAAACTAGATTATATCTAATTAATCAATCACAGATAAAAATGATAAATAAGACAAAGGATTTTTAAAGTGGTTTAGACTTATGAAAATGGCCTACGTCCACTATTTTTGTATTGCTGACTGTTTGCCTTGAATCTCGATGATAAGTTCACCCAGAGATCCCAAAATCCCTTTCTTATGACGAGGTTACAATGTATTTATAGCCTTGAGGCTGTACATATGAAAAGGTAATGCGCTGTTATCTAGTAGACATATACATCTGTATAATAATAATGCGCATTTAATAAGTAGTCGCCTTTTGGTTTTCTCTATTTGGATGCTCTGCATGCTAAGTAGCTCGGACCGCTTAAGTTGCTCGGACCGCTTAAGTTGCTCGGTATGCTTAAGTAGCTCGGAGCGCTTGAGTAGCTCGATGACAGTATGCTATTTGTTGAAAGTATTTATATATTTTTATGTATATTGACACGTGTCTTCATATGATTGGTCCACGTCAGCTAACTAAATTTGGTATCAACACCCGTGATAGAAAAACAAGTACAATAAGCTCCTTATGAAAGTTCAAGAGCGGTTCGAAAACCTTTGTTAAACTAAAGTTGGATCATTCATGTTGTTTCCTCTAGTTAAGACTTAATATAAAAAGTATACGGACTAGAGGAAATAGATTAATCCCTTTCCTAAATAATTTTTCAAATGGGAAAATCTTTTATATTTAACATTGTGATTTTTAAGATTGCCAAATACATGATGCCATATATGTCTTATGTATAAAAACTTATGTTTTGAAAATGTATCTTTGTATTTTGAATTTAGTTAGTCATAGGTTAAATAAGAAAATATTTAGTTTCGTGAAAATAAAAAAACTGGCAAAATTTGGTCCTCGCGTAAGAGAAACAACTCGTTTGTTGGTTGTGGCCTATGGACCCCTAGTATAAAATCTTAGGTTCTATATGCAACCTTGTTTCGTTCAGTCTCCACATCAACGAAGCAACTCTTCACGCCTTCAAACTTTTTACTTTTGTACTTATTGAGATATTTCTCAAAATGTCTCATTGGATCTTGTGCCAATACACAATCAATTTAATGTTGCCAACATAATTATGACTTGAACCTTAAGTGCATTAAACTTAAACAAGATCATCCTACTTACCCTTACACATTGGGTATATAACTACTGTGATTCTCAATTGCTCTAGGAGAAAGAGGGAATAAGAGGAAAAAAAGAGAAAAATATTTTTATCTTTCAAAGAGAAAAATCTTATTTCCTTCTTATTGTATTCTTCAAGTTTTTAGTTTATTTTTGAAGCGTGAAAGCTAAACTTTCTCACTCAAAAAAGTTTTATAAAGCTATTTTTTAAAATATTTTGATCTTGAGTATTGTCTTTTTTGACAACTTAAAAATACTTTATGAGTTTTTAGAGAAACCGAACTTTTTTCTACATTTTTTCAATCTTAGGATATCCACACACATCTGTGGGTGTAAAAAAATGATTTAATTTCCTTGTAATAAAGTTCTCTTCCACTTAAAAGAAGATTTTATTGACGTAAGATTTAAAGTTATTAGTTGAGGTCAAAGCCAATCGTAGTTATGTAGCATACTCCAGCTTTTGGCACTATCTCTGGAGAATATGATGGAAAATAATGGATAATGATGTTGGATAATTGTGTAATTGTATTTTTCTTCCGATTTTGTAAGTTTCTACCATAGTATATTAATCGTTGTATTTTCACCTGAGTTTTTTCTCTTTTTCCTCGTACATTAGGTGTCATGTGAATTATTTATCTTTCTGCACTATTATAATCACTAATAATATATATATATATATATATTCCATTCTTGGTTATATACTTTGTCACGTACACTTTTAGGATGTCATTTACCCTTATTTAAAAGAAGAAGAAAAGTAATTTTTATTTGGGTGGCTACCATCGAGAGATCTCACTCTCACTAGAATTAGCTATATATCACATATGAGTTATTCTCCTAGCATGTTTGAGTGACTCATTTTGATGTGTTAGGAACCTCTCTTGTTATGTTTTTTGGGTGATTTAATTCCTGTTCACTTAGATTGATTTATCGCCTCATATATTAGACCAATACAAGACTCTATTTGACTTTTGTTGTGTACTTATCATGTATGCATATTATCCATGCACTACCCTAGTTGGATGTTTATTTGATCATATCTTGCGATATTTTAAGCCATACCGATGACTTCCATTGTTTTACGCCTTAAGTAGTCATAGAAGCCTCTTGTGTTTCAATAATGTCGAGTATACTGGGTGCAAAATATATTGGCGTTCCATCTTAGACTTTTGCACATTAGAATCCCACCTTATCTCATGGAAGAGTAAAAAGGAAGCAATTATTTATTGCTCTTCAACAAAGGTCGAGTACCGTACGATGGCTCAGGGAATGTGTAAGCTCCTAAGGCTCAATCAATTATGGGAGAATTAGGTTTTGAGGAGAAATTAACAACTAAGTTATTTTTATGATAATAATCCAACCATCATGTTAGCTTTTGCTTTCGTGACCCATGAGATGATGAAGCATTTGGAGGTTGACATTCCCTTTATTTGGAAGAAAATGAGGTGTGGAATCATTCATCCTTTATTTGTCACTTCTTCAAATTAGATGTGAATTTCTTCACCAAATTCTTTTACTGTCATTATGCGGATGACCTCCTAGGAGAGCTGAACGTCCATATAGACTAGATCTTAATATGGTCTTAAATGTTAGATACAAATGATTGCTTCAACGATTTGTATAGAGTTTATATTTATTTTTCGAGGCAAGGTCAGAGCCCCCCTTGTTGAAAATGTCACTAAGGAGGGGCTTTTCCTCCCTAATATTTTTATTAATAAAACTATGGGGTAAATGTTACTCTTTCCTAAACAAATAACATTTAAAATAAAAATTAAGGTAGTTTGAAAGGAATCTACGAATTATTTGTCTTTTTTTGGCAGATATCCATTCGTATTTATTATTTGCGAAAAAAATTTATTGAAAAGACTGCAAATTTGTATACATATTGTCATATTTTATTTTGAAAAGTTACTGTGAGTTTTTTTTTCAAAAACACAAAGTCATAGTTCAATGGAGTTATTTAAAATTATTTGAGGGGTTTTCCCAACAGACATAGTCCAAGGATTTTATTTTGTACTTTACCCTTGTGTAGTTTGTTCACCTAATTTTATAATGAATGGGTCTATATAGGTAGATTACAATAATATTAGTTTTTTTCAATCAAAACCAGATATGTAATATAATTTTGAGGTGATCAGCGATCCCCCCTTGGCATGAAACGTCTAGAACTAAAAGCTCCATTTTAAAACATGTTTAGCCTAAGGCCCTTTTCCCATTAATATTTCATGCATACATTACTAAAATACCCTTAAAAAGCGCGTGACATGTGACTTAAAAGTCGTAACTTCAAAGTATTAACCAACAATAACAGATTACCGTAACAAAACGGTTACCCCCATGTTTTATTGGATTTAAAAAAAATAAGAAGAGTTCAAATCAATGAAAACTTCTCCATTGTTGTTTTAACAAAAAATTCTCATCATTACCGTCTTCATACAAATATCGAGTTATTCCATTTGCATTTTTAAATGTAAGTTTTTTATATATTCCTCATTTTCTTGTAAATCATGTTTATCTACTTTAATTATAGAATGCATTTTTTATTTATACATTCCTCATTATGTTAATTTTTTTAATCTTAATAAATACTAGTGCAAACATTCAGTGAAAATTTAATTTTGAATCATATCCAACATAAAAACAACTCCGTGAACTTTTATTTTGCTTTTGCAAACAGATAACAAACAAAGTGCTCAGTAGTTGTATGGTTTGTTATTTTTTTTGTTTTCAGTTGATATTATTTGAATATGATTGCAAATGTAATTGTGATATAATAATGCAAAAATAATAATTATTTCTTTATTTTTACATTTTTTGTGCCAAATTGCATAATTAAAATTTCTCTGTCCTTTTCTTCTGATACTCCTTGTTATCATTGATTTCTTTAGTAACATTTTTTTTTGTGAAGGGAAATTATTAATATATCTATTTCGTTTGGTGGTCATAGTCCTCGCTAGAGGATTTCATATTGCAAAAGATTTTTATAAAATATCGCATTACGGTATTTTATAAATTCGCATTGCGAAATATATTGTTCGCACTGTGAAATACATATAATTCGCATTGCGAAATACATATATTTTCAGTGTGAAATATACCCATTTCGCATTACTAGATGAACATTCCTTCTATCTAAATTGAGTGTAGAACACCCTTTTTGAAACTGAAAAATATAACATATGTTAAGCCTCTAATTTCAATCTTACATTTGAGAAAAAGTGGTCCTCCTAAGGATTGCATTAATTTTTTTTTTTTGCAAATAACAAATACCTTCAAAATATTTACAATGGACAAAAGTAAAAATATCCTATTTAGCAATTCATCACTGAGATCAAACATCTCCTCCATATTTGTATCTAATTTTTAAAGAGAAAATATATCTTGAAATTACATAAAGGAAAAAATAATGACATGTTACAATCAAATTTATATACAATTTGACGACAATTCAATAGCTTGTCTATATGTAATGATTTCATATAGTAACTTCGTTATAATTTTGCAATGAGAGTCCGCACCGTCGTTTCACATAGGTATTTCATAGTGCGAATTCTCATTGCGAAATTTTTAATCTTTGTTAATACACTAAATAGTAATTAATTAATATTGAATTTTTATTATGGGATACTAAAAAAAATCATAATGTATTGCATTATTTGACGTATGTGTTACCAATGTCTCTATACGTATTTATATATTATTTAAGTAGTCCTCGCTAGAGGAAATTAGAAAATATTGTTTTATATTGATAATTATTATAACTTTGTTTGCTCTCTCTAGCGAGGACTAAAAAAAATGTGTTGTATTTATGTATGCGTTGAAATTATCTTCTTCGTAATTGAAATTATCTGCTCTGTAATGATGGACTTGGTTTAATTCATTGAGAGCAAAAGTGACATAATTTTTCAGATAGTAATTATGAAAGGCTAAGTATTCAATAAAGTTAATTAATGATCTCTACATAGACTAAAAAGGTGGATTTGATACCTAAAAATTAGATAATGAAATGACGTGACATTTATGTTATCCAATGTCTCTAAACGTATTGCTTTTATATATAAATATACATGAATACCATTAGCAGTAAGTATTCATTTGCATCCTCTCTATCCAAAATATGAGCATTCAAACCCTAATACTCTTTCAACTTTTTTTTAGTAAAAAATTGTTCAACTGATCAAAAGTTTGGAAGACTATATGGATATGAAAACTAAGTGGAGACAAGAGCTTGAAGGCATTGAGGATGTTATCCATTAATTGGAGATATATGTTTCATGATATTGGTTTCCTCACATAGCCAGTACATCAATAATGGTTATATGTACTGGCTTTATGGGGAAACTAATATTTCGAAACCAATTGTTCACACCTTGCTCTTAAGAAAGTGAAAAAAATTGAAGGCCTTTTTAGTTAGTTAGGTTTTTTACATGCATTTTTAGTTGTTGTTGATGTTCCAAACAATATCAAGACCATTTGGATATGGAAACGAAGTGGAGACGAGAGACTGAATACATCGAAGAAGGTCTAAATACCACTTTAGAAACTTCAGCATTTAGGAAGGCAATTTAAATCATTTTTACTCTAGTTGTTTCCTCGTTTGACTCTGTCAGGATGGTGATGCTTGGATGAACTACTTGTATATAACCAAAACATCTTCTTTTCACTAGTATAGTATCGTGTGCATACATTGGTTTCATATTATTAGTTCCCTCCTCGCTCACCGAGTCTCACATACTCAGAAGAGCAAAATACTATTATGAAATCAACATATGCATTCGAAACTGTACTAGTGAAAATAAGATCGTTTTGGTTTCATACAAGTAGTTCTTTCCGTGATTGCCATAGTAAACGATTATCGTGAAACCAACATCAATCTCCAAAGTGACGAAGTTCCTAAAGAGGTCTTTATGCACTGTTCAAGAGAGAGTGAAGAACATAGAAGGTCGATTTCACCAGTTACCCCTTTTAAATGTATTTCAAATTGTTGTTCATGTTCCAAACAATAGCCAAAAGTTGTATTAAAAAATTATAACATGTTGTGATTATGTTCCAAACAATAACAAGATATTGTATCGAAACATGTAACACGTTATAGTTATGAAATATGTATTTCGCACTGAGAAGTATTATATTTTACACTAGCAATTATAGTTTTTCACAATGCAAACTACTATATTTCTCATTATGAAATATACTAATTAGGTATAACATTATATGAAGTGCAGGTTGTAAATTCCCACATGCGTTTAACTGTTATTTCAATAGTCCTCGCTAGAGGAAATCAACAAACTTATTATTTAATTATTTAATTATTTTAGTAGTCATAGCTTGAGGAAGCAAGAAAAGTTTTAATTCAAATATAAAAAAATATTAAGATATTTATAAACAAAATTTTATTTCATAAAAATAAAATATTAACTTTGTATCAAAATTAAACTCCTAACAATATAGAAATTTATTCCAATTAATTTTTGAATATTTATCAGTAAGTGTTTAACTTAATGGAATTAATTTTTTTCTTTTTAAAACTAGTTATCATAATATATATAAATTTCACACTGAGATATTACTTAATATCGCAATGTGAAAAATAATAATTCGTAGTGCGAAATTGAAAATATGGACAACTACTTGAAATCAATTAACACAATTTTTATTACTTATTTATTATGCCCTCAGTTATTTCCCCTTACATGCCCTACTATCATGAGATGTAACATTTTTACCTACCACATTTAGTTAACGTTTCAGCTTCTCATTTTGATGGAATCCTCTTCTTTCTTCGACGACCATACATTTTCTTTGTATTTGGTTGTATGATGAGCACATCCTTTAACTTGAACTCTGGTTTGTTCATTATAGGGATTGGAGCAATGTGATCCCTAAAATAATTTTTGAATGTTTTGGCATAAATATCAGTCCACATATTTGTACTAGTATTTCCCACTTTTTTGCATCGTTGTAACATCATGAGCACACATTAATCCTCGTATTTACCACCTCCCACACGAGCAAGTCTTGTCGTCAATGTTGGCTGCCATGGAATAAGTAGGGTAACCCACCTCATATATTCCATCTGTGGACTAGGCTATACATCAAGTATGACCTTCTTTCATACTTAGTTGCAACCTCTTTTCCATTTTAGGAAACAACAGATGATGCCAAGTTCTAGATTTTGTGCACCTTTTTGACACCATGTTCATCGTCTTCATTCTTATATGGTAAACTATTCTGGTAACCGATAAATGACGATAATCCCTAATCTACGAATTGAAAGATTCAGCCATGTTTGAATACATCCTGTCATAACGTTTACCAATGAACTGTATATGTGTTCAATGCTTTGGATCAAGGTCACTGTTGATACCAAATTTAATCTACTGACATGGACCAATCATATGAAGACACGTGGCTATCTACATGGCAACAACGAACACTTCCGAGGAACCCACGCGCTCCGAGGAACAAGACTACAACGAGGAAGACTAGTTCCCCGAGGAACACTGCTTCCCCGAGGAACTCACACGCTCTGAGGAACAATGCCTCTCCGAGGAACTCTTGAGTACCGAGAAGCTTAGGCGGTCCGAGCAACTCAGGCGGTCCGAGCTGGATCTCGAACAAAGCATTAATAGCGGGATAATCAACAGTTCCACTGATTCATTAAATGCTTATCATTCAGACGTACACGCATAAAGGGCATTGAATGTATTACCCTTTCATATGTACATCATTTAATGTATCACCCTTTCACATGACAGCCCCAGGGCTATAAATACATTGTACAATCATCATTGTAAAGGGATCTGATCCCCAGACCGGAATTTCTGGATAGAACTTATAATCGAGAATTCCCAAATACTCAGCAATAATACAACAGTGGACGTAGGCCATTCTCATAAGGCTGAACCACTTTAAAATTCTCTGTCTCATTTATTTATCTGTGATTGAATAATTAGAGTGATTTAATTTTTTACATCAACAGATTGGCGCCGTCTGTGGGAAACGACTGGTAGTATCGTTTTCTCACCAAAAACAATCCATTATCAATGGCGGATATTCCAGAATCTAGCAATCGAAATGCTGGAACTCCTCCAAATCCATCTGCTCCGCCAAATATTCCAGATCTGGCTGGAATAATGACAAATCTAGCCCAAGGCCAGACCGTCATGCAAGAAACGATGCGATAACTCATTCAAACCCTCCATGGCGGTGCATCAGCCCATTCCGGACCACGAAGCATTCAAAGAAACACCCGTGCACCATCATCACGTGCTAGACGTACCAATTCGTATCGCAATGAGGAATCTAAAGATTTTTCTTATCAACCTGGATGAACTTCGTCAGTGCGAGCCACAGATACTGAACAACATGTCACCCTATCCCCAGAAAGTACCAGCGCATTGGAAAGATTAAGTAGGGTTTCTCTTTTCGATCGATTGGGCCCTAGGAGGAACAAAATTCCTTTTAATGCAACGTCGAGGAGCTTTCGACGACAATCAGATTTAAGGGAAGGATCTGCCCAGTCGCGACCAGCTGCTCGTCAAAATAGATCCTATGACCGATCCGCTGCTCGTCAAGATAAATCCCAGGAAGCCACTTCAACGCGATCAGTTGCTTGAACCAATAGGCCCGAGGAAGGAAATGATGCATGGAAAGGATCTATTCAGAGGCTGGAGGATAGATTAGGGGAAATGGCTAAGGCCAAGAACCCTCTACAACGAACCTTTGTTCGAGGAACACCTTTTGTCCAGGACATTGTTGATTTTCCAACACCATCAAAGTTCAAAGCACCTGTTATGACTCCCAAGTATGATGGGAAGACTGACCCCGTCCTTCATATAGAATAATACTAAGCTGCAACCGACATCTATGCTGTCCCAAATGAGATGAGATGCAGAGCATTCTCGGGAACACTTACCGGATCTGCTCAAATATGGTATAATAATCTTCCTCGGGGTAAGATTTCAACTTTTCTTCAACTGGACGAGTTATTCATTGGGAATTTCTGCTTTGGAGCAAAGCCAGTTAAACGAGTAGCACATTTGTTAAGTGTTAGACAAAAAGCTGGTGAGAGTATCAGAGATTATATAACTCGTTTTAATAACGAGAAACTTGAAGTCATTGATTATGAGGTGAAGACAGCGATTACTGCTTTAATGAGTGGACTACTGCCGAACAAGTTGTACTACACTTTGGCCAAAGATCCACCTCGAACCATGTCAGACCTGATGGGAAAAGCGTCCAAGATTATGAATGCCGAGGAGGCTATTTCTGCGAAGAAGAATATGGACGCCAAAGAAACCAAGGTGGAAGGTGATAAAGCTAAGAAGAAAGAACATAAGAATAATGGTGGTGACAAACAATCCCAAAATAGGTCATCATGGGAGGTCTTGTGGAAATTTGATAATTACACTCCTTTGAAGGTAGATATAAACCACGTCCTGGAAGAAATTAAGAACAGCGAGGAGTTAAAATGGCCAAAGAAAATGAAGGCAGACCTTGACACGAGGAATAGGAAAAAATATTGCGAGTTCCACAAGGATCATGGCCATATGACCAAAAATTGCATAGCTCTTCAGAATGAGATTGAAACACTTATCCGACGAGGAAATCTAGCAAAGTATGTTGATCGGGGAGGCGAAAGAAGAAACAACGACCGAACTAGAGAGAGATCTAGATCTCCTCGTCGAGCAGAGGAGAACAAGAAGAGAAACCATGAAGTTGATCCAGAGGATGACCCCGATCTTCCCAAGAAACCAAGGCAGCCATAACGAGAGGTATTTTCAATACGCTTTGGGTCATTTGATTGTAATGTTATTACAGGAGGAGATGCAGGAGGAGGAGACCTTACTGCAGAAAGAAAAGCTTACCTCGGTGAGGCTCAATCTTGCTCGTACATTCAGCGAATAAATCTAGCTGAGGAAGATCGCCCGAGAAAGGTGGACAAAGAGAAGTTGGTCATTGGGTTCTCAAAGAACGACCTCGCAGGTGTTCTATATCCTCATGATGACCCATTGGCGATCAAAATGAGGATGAATGAGGTTATGATTTCAAGAGTACTGGTCGACAATGGTAGCTCGACAGACATCATGTTCTACTCGTGCTTTGATATTTTAAATCTAAAGCTATCTCAACTGGAGCCTTATCACAGACCCCTCATCGGTTTTGCTGGCGAGAAAGTATTTCCACTTGGGACGATCAAGTTGGATATATTCATTAGTACGTGGCATGCTTGTCGAACAGAAAGAATACGTTTCTTTATGATGGATAAGAATGTCCAATCATCGTACAATATCATCATGGGAAGAGTAGGATTGAAGAAGTTCGAGGCTGTACCATCTACAGTGCATCAGTGCCTGAAATTTCAAACAAACTTTGGAGTAGGAGTTGTGAAAGGTGATCAAAAAGTAGCTCGGGAATGCTATTATTCATCCGCCGAGCAAGAAGAACTGGAAGAATCAAAGAAAAAGACTACTACCTATCAAGTGGATAAAGGTGCAGAAATTGAAACATTGGATCCTCGAGATGAGTCGCAACTTGTGAAGGGTCAAGTGGTTGAAGCTACTGAAAATATCATTTTGGACAACGGACACCCTGAGCGAATTACTCAAATAGGTTCATCATTGGAAGCCTCATTGAAACAGGAATTGATAACTTTCCTTAGAAGCAAAAGACAAACTTTTGCGTGGAGTCATGAAGATATGCCTGGGATAGACCCAAACTTCTTATGTCACGAGCTTAATGTGAATAAGGATATCAAGCCTGTGAAGCAGAGAAGAAGAGTATTCAGTCCCGAGAAGAATCAAGCTATACAGGAGGAAGTCGAGAAGCTTTAGAAAGCTTGTTTCATTGAAGATGTTAAATATCCAGACTAGTTAGCCAATGTGGTGATGGTAAAGAAGAAAAACAACAAGTAGAGGATGTGTGTAGACTTCACCGACCTCAACAAAGCATGCCCAAAGGATCACTTTCCGTTGCCCAGAATTGATCAACTGGTGGATGCTACCTCGGGACACGAGTTGCTGAGCTTCATGGATGCTTATTCTGGTTACAATCAGATCAAAATGAAACCTGAAGATAGGGAGAGTACTTCTTTCATTACCCCTAGGGGAACTTATTATTATAATGTTATGCCTTTTGGTTTGAAAAATGCAGGTGCGACATATCAGCGGCTGATGAACAAAGTCTTTGCTGAACAAATCAGTTGCAATATGGAAGTATATGTTGACGATATGCTGACGAAAAGCAAGAAAGCTGCCGATCATCTAGTTGACTTAAGTCAGACTTTTGATCAACTAGATAAATATCAAATGAAGCTGAACCCGACGAAGTGCATATTTGGAGTACGAGAAGGCATGTTCCTCGGGTACATTGTCAATCAACGAGGCATTGAAGCAAATCCTGAAAAAATCAAAGCTCTATTAGGGCTGCGATCTCCAACGACGAAGAAAGAAGTACAGAGTCTCAGAGGACGAGTAGCAGCCCTCAACAGATTTGTGTCACAGGAAACTGATAGATGTCTCCCATTCTTCAAGACACTGAGAAAGACTTTTGAGTGGAATGATGAATGTGAGAAAGCTTTTCAAGACTTGAAGAAATACTTGGGATCACCTCCGCTGCTATCCAGGCCGGTAATGGGAGAAAAATTGTATTTGTACCTCGCAGTGTCCGAGAATGCAGTTAGCTCGGCGTTGATCAGAGTGGAGAATGGAGTGCAAAAACCAATTTACTACACAAGTAAAGCCTTTCAAGGAGCAGAGATCTGATATCCAAGGCTGGAAAAATTAGCACTGGCGCTGATTGAGGCAAGTAGAAGAATGTGGCCATACTTCCAGGCTCATACCATAGTAGTATATACCTATATGCCATTGAGGTAAGCCCTTCATAAACCATAAAAATCAGGGAGATTGATGTACTGGGCAATAGAACTCGGTGAATATGATATAGTTTATGAACCCAGATCATCATTAAAAGGGCAAGCTGTAGCAGATTTTATAGCGGAGTTCACCTATCCTGATAACCCCGAGGAGCAAAAGTCACTCGCTGATCAACCTGTGGATGTTACAGGATCAACAAACACAAGCTCAGACCAACTCCGGTTGGTAAAAGGGCAAATGGATGTTACAAGATCATCAAACTCGAGCTCAGACCAATTCCGATTGGTAAAAGGGCGAGAAGAGATGATCAACGAAGAGCAAGAAATATCCGGGGAGGATGAAACGAAGCAACAAATATTTCACCGAGGAACTCTGACAGATCAGAAATTTGAAGACGAGTTACCTATATGGAGGTTATATGTAGATGGCTCATCTTGCATTGCAGGATGTGGCGCGGGGATAGTTTTGAGCACTCCAGATGAGGTCGACATGGAATACCCCCTGAGTTTCCAATTCAAAGCTTCCAATAATGAAGCTGAATATGAGGCCATGATTGCAGGACTTAGTTTGGCAAAAATCATGGAGGCGCAGCAAGTTATGGTTTTCAGTGATTCTCAATTGATCGTAAACCAAATGATGGGAATATATGCAGTTAGAGGAGAATTAATGATCAGATATCATGCAAAGGCAAAGGAGCTGGTGTCAAAATTTGCCACAATTCCACTAGTCAGAATACCAAGAATGGAGAATGCGAGAGCAGACGCCCTAGCTCGATTAGCATCAGCTACTCGCACCGAGCTACGGAGAATAATACCAATTGAAGTTTTAGCTGATCGGAGTATAAATGAAGATCTGACGATGAACTTTATCACCCTTGATTTAGGACCATCTTGGATGGATCCTATTAGGGCGTATATCGAGGAGGGAAAATTACCAATTGACAAGCTCGCAGCCAAGAAATTGAAGTTTAAAGCTGCTCGGTATGTATTAACTAATGGTGTTTTATATAGACGAGGAATTATGACAGGTTTGCAGAGATGTGTACATCCCTCCGAGGTGAATGAATAGATTGAAGAGATCCATGAAGGGTCCTGCGGATCACATGTAGCAGGCCGGACGCTTTTGCAAAGGGTGATGACGCAAGGATATTACTGGCCGACGATGAGAGCTGATTGTATAGCGTATGCCAAGAAATGTGACAAGTGACAGCGTTTTTCCTCCATCCGAAGAACTCCACAAGCATTGTTGACACCCATAACTTCCCCTTGGCCATTTGCCATGTGGGGAATTGATTTGGTTGGACCACTGTCAACAACCCGAGGAAGGTTCAAGTACCTCGTCGTCGCAGTGGATTATTTTACTAAGTGGGTAGAAGCTGAGCCACTCATTGATATGACGTACGAGAAGGTGTACCAATTTGTTTGGAAGAACATCATTTATCGATATGGTCTTCCTCATGCCTTCATCACATACCATGGAACACAATTTGATAACGAGGAGTTCGCTGCCTATTGTCATCAGTCAAATATTTTGAAGGTCCACTCAGCACCAGGCCATCCTCAAAGCAATGGACAAACTGAAGTGACAAACAGAACGCTGCTGAATGGTTTGAAGAAAAGATTGGATGATGCGAAAGCAAACTGGATCAACGAGCTACAATCAGTACTTTGGGCTTACCGAACTACACCCCGAGTAGCAATAGGAGAATCACCATATATGCTGGCGTTTGGAAGTGAAGCTGTTATACCTGCCGAGTTGGGTCTCCCAACACACAGGGTTTTGAATTTCAATTCCCCTGTCAGCGATTTAATGAAAAGACTGGATTTAGACATGCTCGAGGAAGTTAGAGAAGAAGCAGCCATTAGAAATGCTGCTTAGCAGCAGCGAACAACTTTGTTCTACAACAAAAGGGTGAAGAAATGCGACCTGAAAGAAGGAGATTATGTGCTGAAGAAAGTCATTCAAAAGCACAATAAGCTGGAGGCAAACTAGCATGGACCATACTGGGTTACATAAGTTGTTCGACCAGGAACTTATCGAATAGCAACTCTAGAGGGGGAGGAGTTTAAGAATGCATGGAACGCAGAGCACCTGCGCAAGTATTATCAATGATGTATATTCTCATGTAACACAGTTCCATCAGTATGAATAAAATGAAGATATTCTGCTAAAGTCTCTCCTTTTATTGAGAATTTTTTGGGGAATACTAGTGCTACACACTACTCGGCACAACTCGGTAAAGCTCCAGACTGCTCAGCAAAATATTCCTAAAGATGCCAACCTAGGTTGGTTAGGAAACAAAATATTCCTAAAAATGCCAACCTCGGTTGGTTAGGAAACAAAATATTCCTAAAAATGCCAACCTGTTTGGCTAGGAAACAAAATATTCCTAAAAATGCCAACCTGTTTGGCTAGGAAACAAAATATTCCTAAAAATGCCAACTTCGGTTGGTTAGGAAACAAAATATTCCTAAAAATGCCAACCTGTTTGGCTAGGAAACAAAATATTCCAAAAAATGCCAACCTCGGTTGGTTAGGAAACAAAATATTCCTAAAAATGCCAACTTCGGTTGGTTAGGAAACAAAATATTCCTAAAAATGCCAACCTGTTTGGCTAGGAAACAAAATATTCTCGCAAATGCCAACTTATGTTGATCGGGAGGTAAGATTATTCCAGAAAGCGCCAAAGTCTACTAACTATGGCTGGTCGGGGATAAAAACCAACCAACTGTAGTTGGTCGACGAGGAAAATTTACCGACATTGGTTGGTCAGAAATATTTTTTGGGCAAAATTATTTCAAAAAGAATAACTATAGCTGGTCGGGGATAAAAACCCACTAACTATAGTTGGTCGACATGGAGAATCTAACAACCTTGGTTGGTTGGAAACATTTTAAACATTTTTCATAATCGTTACTTTATTATTAAGTGGTCGAGCAACATTATTGATACTTGTGACTTTTTAATTGTTACTGAGTTGGTTGACAAACAACACAATATTGTTATCTTTTTAACAAATATGCATAAATGTAAAGTGTTTGATATTTACAAGACAATAGCAATTAAGATTTGCAAACAAAAATGAAAGTCTTTCATTGAATTCAAAATAAATTACATTGATAATAAAATGAAAAATACATTGATATTGAAATGTATACTTACTATTACATCAAAAATTCCTATTCTACTGGTCTTTTCCCCTCTGCTTTTGATACAGGTTCCTCGCCAGCAGGCGAATCATTTAAATCCAGAGAAGAATTGATAAAATTGAGATCCTTCAACATCATATTCATCACGGATGGTCGATCTAGGAGATGCTCGGGATGAGATACTTCAGTTTGTGAATGAAGATTGTAATCACCGAGATACTTTAAAATTAAGCTCCGAGGAATGGCCCTGGCAGGGATCCAATCCATGTCCAAATTGTATGGAGGCACAGGTAGGTCGAGTATCCCGGGACCATAATAGTCCCAGAAATAATGACATTGTTCGAGCTTCAACACACCTAAGGCATTCAGCCAGCCTTGCTTATAGCCCTCATTGTTGGCATTCTGGATACGGTCGTCCAAGTGGTATAGCGCTTCATTATATCCAGCCATCCAGAACTCCCTGGGCTGTTTGTGGAATTGATATGTTAGCCTTTCTAGCTGCTCGTGGAGATTCTTGATGAAAAGCTCCTTATTCTCCAAAACTGACTTCTGCGCAGAGAGCTATTTTTCCAGGTCCCTAATCTTCTTTGACATATCAGACAACGCCTGATTCTTCACCATTAATTGGAAAGCCTGGTTATCTAAGGCAGACTGAGTTCTCTGTTCCTCGACAAGAACCCGAGCTGCTCTTGCTCGTCCCCGAGGAGCTCTTGCTCGACCACGAGAAGATGTTGAGGTGCCAGAACTTTTCAAAGTCTCCAACTCGTCCCTCAACTTGGCATTCTCAACCTCTAAGAACGAGAATCCCTCATCGGTCACTGGGATCAAGGCACTAGAATTGGAAGCTGCAGACTTCAATTGTGACAGCTCCTTTTGCAGGTTGATGTTTTCTTATTCCAGCAACACAGTAATCTATCTGCATTCCTTGACCTCACCTCTCAAGGTTCTCTCCCTCACATCATGCCCAGCAAAGAGCTTCTTGTAGCCCTTGTCGGCAACAATCTGCTGGTACTTCTTCTCATATCCCTCATGCAACAGGGCAGTTGATTCTTTGTAGTGCAGCTGAAGGTCTTCAAGGGTGCCTTGGAGATCTTCGATCATTTCATAATAAGCCACATTATTGGCCACCGCTCGATCAAGTAGACACTTCAGATACTGATATGCTTCAACTGCCTGTTCGGAAGCATCATGGCCAAGGATGTCGGCAACTTGTGCAGCACTCAGGTCTGTGTGACCAGCCTTAAAGTATTCATTACATTGTCGCAGCAACTTTGTATCATGGGCAGATAGCAATTCCATCCTGGCCAGAAACTAGCAGAGAAAGAAATAGCGATCATCAATAAGAAATATAAGCAGAGTATGAATAGAAGATGAACAACAGTATGGAAAAAAGTTCAAGTTTTATTCGATCATAGTTCAGAGTTACATATTCTGGGTTACATTTGATAAAGAGACATAAAATAAAGATAAACCCGAACAACACTACACCTTTTCTTTATCTCCCAAAACCTTCTCGGGAGGCTGGGATGAAGAGGTAGGTTGCTCGGAGGGAAGGGGTAGTTGCTCGGGGAGAGTAGGCAGTTGCTCGGAGGAAGAAATGACTTGCTGATTTTCCTCCTCAGCAGGCTGAATGGCTGGAGGATGATCACCCATCACCATAGAAGACTCTTCTGAGGCATCTTCATCCTCTTCAAGATCTTCAGGGGTTGGAGGGGGACCAGGAATGTGTTGCTGGAAAAGCTCAGAAGATTCATCTATTTTCATCTCCTGGAGAGCTGCAACCCATCCATCCCTGAAGTACTTCAGGCTGCTATAGTCCACTTGCGACACCATAGAAGCCAACCCCTTGTTCCACCCCTTGTCCCAGCCAGCGCTGAAGGACTTCTTCACAGCCACCTTCCTCTTCAATTTCTTCGAGGAGAGATTCTCGGACAGTAAGTCATCAACAACTTTCAGTTTTCTCTCAATCTCCTTCTTCTGCCGACCTACATCCCTAAGTTGGGCCAGCTCCTCCTCAACAGTTTTGAGCTTATCTTCAAACTCCCCAGCAGTCTTAAGCTTCTCATCGAGCTCTTTATTTGCCTTCTCCAGGGCATTTATTCTCCTCTCCAACTCCTTGGAGGCCTCAACAGCCCGAACTTTTTCTTACTCGGTGGAGGCAAGCTTTTTCTCCCAAACAGCCTTGTCAGTGGCATATGTCTGGCGAGAATCGTCCAAAGACTTGATAGCTTCTGCCAGAGCTCCCTCCACACTGGACGAGGAGCATGAAGCTTTAATTGCTTCGTCTTTCTTCAAAATTATATTGAAGCAACTCGTCAACTGTGAAAGTAAAAAGAAATCAAGTCAGAAACAGAAACGACAAAGGAAATATGAAAAGTTGAAAGTAAGAAAACTTACAGAAGCAAGGTGACGAGCAGCTAACGAGGTGACCATATCCCGAGTAAGGTTTTCTTCAGTACCTTGGACCTCGGGAATGATCCAAGATTTTACCGAGCTCATGGCAGAGCTCGGGGGAACAAAAGTTGGAACCCCACTTCCAGTAGCTGGGGGCTGATTGATGGTGTCAACCAAATTAACCGAGGAGCTCTTCTTCAGCCTCCTCGGGGGAACAGGTACAGATTCAACCAAGGAAGAACCCTTGGTCGGTGATATCATAATCACCTCTCCAGGAGCAGCAGACCTGCTCGGAGCCACCGCTGGCTTCTCAGCAACCTTCACAACTACAGCAGCTGAAGAAGGTGTATCCTTCTTCTTTGTCCCCTCCACTGGGACATCAACTTTACTTCTTTTTACCTCTCCAGAACCAGAGGCAGGTTTCTCGAACAGAGTGGGAGGCCTTCTTCTCTTCATCCTTTTGCTTATAAATAAACGTTGTTATCAGTGGCACATTTTATCAAACACAAAAGAAACATGATTTCAAAATAAATAAAATAAAATAAAAATAACCTATCCCATTGCCATAAGGAGGGCATCTAGGACCCTGGTAAACCTCATCTCCAGTTAATGGAGAGTGTTGCCAATTTTTTATGACAACCCTGTGTTCAAAATAATCCCTATTGGCATCAGGGAGATTGACTACTAAGGCTCTATTTAAAAATCTAGTTTTTAAATAAAAAATATTATCATTAACTGCCCATCTATAGCAGTACATGATTTCTGGAATTCCTATACGAGTTCCATGCACTTGATTTATTCTATGCACCCCATTAACTATTCTCCATGTGTTGGGGGCTATTCGTGCAGGAACAACGTCAAAGTACTGACAGAATTCCAGACACAAGGGATTTGGTGGAAAAGAAAATCCACACTCAGCAAAAAAGAGACTGGGGAACCAATGCCCCTCAGCCAAATCGAAGTAATTAGAAGGCTCAGAAAGCTCTTCCAAAACAACCCATGAGGGAATGGAGAAATCAGAACGAAACTTCTCAAGAGACTCAACAGGGTAAACCATGGTGAATAAAGAAATGAAGAAGAAGGAAGAAGATCTTACAGGAAAAGAATGGATCTGGTGACAACGAACGACGGAAAAGATGAACGCACAAGAGAGTAGGAAGAGACGACGTAAAACTCGAAGATAAAAATTTGAAAAGGTAGAAGACGATAGGAGTGCCTGTGAAGTTTAAATACCTTGCCTTGGGAAATGGTGAAGTAATGATTACGAAAAAGGATGATTACATTACCGGCGGCTAAAAAGATGAAAAGTGGCGCGGGAATCAAAGCGGACAACAGCGGCTAAAAAGACGAAAAGTGACGCGGGAATCGAAGCACGCAGAAAAGTCCAAAAAAACATGATTCTACGAATTGGGAAGGAGAAATAAATACAAGGGAAACGCTCTTAAAAATCAGGAAGACTATTTAAAGCTACCATATTCCGAGAAAGAATGTTCGATACTCCTCAAATTTCGAACTATGAAACATTGGGGGCTTCTGTTGATACCAAATTTAATCTACTGACATGGACCAATCATATGAAGACACGTGGCTATCTACAGGGCAACAACGAACACTTCCGAGGAACCCACGCGCTCCGAGGAACAAGACTACAACGAGGAAGACTAGTTCCCCGAGGAACACTGCTTCCCCGAGGAACTCACACGCTTAGAGGAACAATGCCTCTTCGAGGAACTCTTGAGTACCGAGAAGCTTAGGCGGTCCGAGCAACTCAGGCGGTCCGAGCTGCATCTCGAACAAAGCATTAATAGCGGGATAACCAACAGTTCCACTGATTCATTAAATGCTTATCATTCAGACGTACACGCATAAAGGGCATTGAATGTATTACCCTTTCATATGTACATCATTTAATGTATCACCCTTTCACATGACAGCCCCAGGGCTATAAATACATTGTACAATCATTATTGTAAAGGGATCTGATCCCCAGACCGGAATTTCTGGATAGAACTTATAATCGAGAATTCCCAAATACTCAGCAATAATACAACAGTGGACGTAGGCCATTCTCATAAGGCTGAACCACTTTAAAATTCTTTATCTCATTTATTTATCTATGATTGAATAATTAGAGTGATCTAATTTTTTACATCAACAGTCATCCATAATTTTTTTTTCTTACCACCATACTTCCTTAGATCATCCATACTCTTCTCAAATACCTCTATTGTATCTGCATAAGCCTTATGTTTGAACCTGCTTACAATTATTTCACGTAGGATTTTAGAGTATTCATGACCACAACTATACAAATTCCTTAAATTCTCCTTTAGATGTTGCACGCAATAGAAATGGTGACTCCTTGGGAAAACTTTAATCATCAATTCTTTAAATCCATAATTATGGTGAAAAAGGAAAGTCAACTGTCTTTCACAACCAACAATAAGGCAAAGTTGGTTTAAGAACCAGGTCCAGTTTTTCTCATCCTCAGCAACTACTACAACAAGTGCAACGACTAACATACCTGGAAATAACCCAAAGTAAAGAAAACGTAATTCATTTCGCAGCGAGAAGTATTCTGTTTCACATTGTGATATGATATATTTCATAGTGGGAAATCAAATATTTCATGAGAAATGATTCAATTTGCATTACAAAATTAGTCAAGTCAATCAAATTTTTTGCACCCATATGTAACTTCAATTCATTAATTTGTTTTCTCGCCAATTTCACACACTCTAATCGCATGTTAAAGGTCACATAAAACACCTAAACACCTAAAGTAGTTAAAAATGTAAACTACATATACTAGTAATGTTTAACTACAAAAAATGGGATGCTTTTATGATGATATAAACAATACGAAGCCGTTCATGATAATTATCAAGCAAGTCAATGGAGACACTATTATATTTCTTATTCGACTCAATTATACGACTCGCAAACATTTAGGTTTTTACTACTTGTATGAAGATACAAGATGCACATTAGATCCTAATATCATTGATATTAGAAACACTAAAGGAATTGCTAAAAGAATTGAGCAAATCTGTGTGGTTGAAATAAAAAATTATGGTGTGTTTAGAATGGAGTCGATGCATCATTTATTCTCTAAATATGTATATAGGAACCACAAATGGTGCCTATCTGATGTAACAACAAAATGTATATACTTCCACTTTAAAGATAGAAGGGAACATGAAATCTTAGTAGGATATACACTAGCTTCCTCGTTAGAAAATAATGTAAATCTCTCCAGCGAGGACTTCAACTAAAAATTATTCATTTGTTAAAATATTTGTTATATATGCACAAAAATTAATTACATATTATAACATCGTGTTCATTCTCACCATTACATTTATATTCACATTTCACGGTTTCATTATCTTAATGCTATATTTTGTAGTTACATTTTCTTTTTGAAGTTCGAATCTAAAATTTTGGGTTTCCACTTCGTTATGAAATTCGAAAACAAAATTCTAAAGCATTGAGATTTCGCATTAAGTATCATTTCGCATTGCGAATTCAGAATGAGAGATATCATTAGGAAATCGCAATGCGAAATAGAACTGCGAATTCGCAATGAAAAATGTCATCAGAAAGAACTCTAAAATATAAATTCCCAAACGCTACAACATGTTATACTTTGGTTTCCATTATTTGTTGTAGCTGCAAGTAAATTTCCTTTGTATCTACTTTGCAAAAATGTACTATCTAGAAATATCATTGGGCGAAAAAATATAAAACCACTGATGCTTGCGCTAAAAGAGACAAAAAACCGTTTAAATCTCTTTGTTGACGAATTTCAAATTAAGTCAACAACACTTTCAGGATTTGTTGTCCTAACAGAATCAACGTACCACCTAAGTTGATCAAATAAAAGGAAGGCCCCGCCATATAATGGTGCCCTTACTTTTTCAGCACTCAACAAAGGAGAATGATATGACATTTGTTTTCCATAATTTGAGTTGAACTCCTAATTACTTTTCAAGTTTAGTAAATGGTTTTGAACGTATTTCAACCACAATCAAATATGAAACTAACATCAATGTTACCCTACGATTCTGTCCAGTGTGCGCAACATAACCACACGTATGATCGCCATTAAATGTCCTTGTAAAAAAAACCATTACATTATTCAATAGAAGCATGAATTCGCCATTTACAACCAATTTTAACTTTTATTGAACACTGTGTACAGTATGTTCTGTTGCCTAGAAAAATACTCAAGAGGGGGGTGAATTGAGTTTTTACTAACTTTTTGGGTTAAATTTATTGGCAAATTCATGCTTATAGATTTTAACGTACTTCCTCAGCTTAAATTTATTAAGTTTTGCATTTCAACGTACTTCCTCAGCTTCCCACAGACGGCGCCTACAGACCTAAGGCAGTCGAAGTGTTAAAAGCAATGAAATGTAAAGAGGGCACTGGCTCAGAAGGATTACCTGAGAAGAGATGGCGAGGCTTGATGCTGAAGTTGCAGAAATGGCTATGGTGCTGTAGAAAAATCTAGAGAGAGAAAAAGTTCAGGCGCGAAGAAGAAGAAGGGGAGTAAAACTTCAAAAATTGTTTAAATACCTTAGTAATGAGTGGAACCATTAACCAAGGCACAACACAGCCCACGAGGAGGGCATTATTAGGTCACAAAGTCCCAAGCCAAGTGTGCAGCTGTCACACCTTGGGAAATGGAACGACAGTGGAAATCGGCCTGGGTGTCACATTAGCTTGACAGGTGTCATTCATCTAACTAACCATACACTCATCTCAAAAGTAACACTATCCCTCAGCCATCTTAAGATCATCTATGTCTAAGGGCTGGGGGTGATTGATATACCCATATATACCCTCGGCCAGGCCGAGGGTGCCCTCCACTAAGGCGCGCCCAAGATGGTCTCGACGACCCTTCAAGGGGCCAACCCCTCATCATGGTCCAAACGAACCTTCAAGGGGCCGACCCTTCATCAGGTCCAGACGACCCTTCAAGGGGCCGACCCTTCATCAGGACCAGACGACCCTCCGAGGGGCCTACCCCTCATCATAGTCCGGACGAATCTTCAAGGGACCGACCCTTCATCAGGCCCAGACGACCCTCCGAGGAGCCGACCCCTCATAATGGTCCGGACGACCCTTCAAGGGGCCGAACCTTCATCAGGCTCAGATGACCCTCCGAGGGTACGACAGTACGAGGCCTAAATTAGGACAGACTCACTACCAGAAGGAACTTTGCCCTCGGCCTCATATCACAGGCCGAGGGTGACATCATCATAGAGCGTGGTTTGGGAGAAGCGTGGAACAGTGCGCGTGAGGCTCACATGGCACGTGGAAGACCGTTATAACGATATCACCCCCTCACATGAGGGAATATTATGTCATCATTTGGCATCTACAAGTGTCAACAGGAGATTGGCTAGATCATCATTCACATGCACCATGCATACTTGGGGGGTACACTACACCCCCCAAGACCTATATATACTTATCACCTACAACCCTAAAAGGGGATGGATTGTTAATTGTAAACCTAGCAAAAATTCTGCTTGTATACACAGTAGAGAGAGAGAAAGTGAGCTTATGTGCATTGTATCCAAGGCCATTAGTGCCCATACCTAGTGGATCACACACTCACAGTGGATGTAGGCCTAATTGGCTGAACCACTATACATCATTGTCTTATTCCACTTATACTCATCTCCTTCTACACACTTATATACATACATATCTCCATGACTGCCATGGTTACTACTATTTGAGCTCATCATCACTTACCTGGTGGTGCTAGATTTCAGCATCATCAGTTTGGCGCCATCTGTGGGAACGAGAAGACATCTCTTCCTTTGTACAGCTTGACCTCACTGGGCACTCTGGTGGTGAACCAGCTCTCCCCCTGAGAGGATATGTTTCATCATTGAAAGAGATCCATTAAGGTTCTCAAGCTCACTAGTCTTTTCTTCAGTTCAACTTTTCATATCTCAAACACATGGCATAGGAGATGCCACCACCACCACTTCCTCCACCGGATAGTGGAGTAGGACCCAGTTCCAGTCATCCACCACCTCAGTCTGAGATGGTTGATGTGGCGGCAGCCTTGAAGTCTCTGGCAGCAAGCCAGCGGATCATGCAGGAGTAGTTCACACCTTTAAGCCAGAACATACTAAGCCCTCCAGGGGTCTCACCTGAGATGATTACCCCGACAGAGGCTCCAGGGCAGCATGAGGCCAGAGGACCACCCCATGCACCATGCAAAGACCTGCCACCCCCTCAGCGGCGTAGGGATGTTGCTGACCCTAGGCGTTTACGCCTAGGGAGGCAAGGAAACCCTTGCCCTGAAGACAGGTATGACGATCTGGAGGGGGAGGAGGCCCCAATAGAATGCTGGGAACCCTATGAGGTCTCCAACAATACTGTGCGACCCCTCCAGGACAGTAGAGGGAAGTGTGGGAGACCAAACCCCGATGATCGTCCAAGAGGCTCTGCTTTTGATCGCTTGAGCAGGGGGTCGTCCTTTGAGAGGCTAGGCCCAGTAAATGACCTGCGAGAACAGTTGTCCAGGCCAAGGAGTGCTGCAAGATCCAGGAGGGAGGCGGCCGATGGCCGACCCCAAGGACGAGATGACGGCCAAAGGGAAGTGAACAGTCGACACAGGCCTGCTGCAGCAGAACCCTCCGTCCACCTCGGAGAGGCAGCAGGGGATAAAATCGGCCAGGCAGACCCTGCGACGCCCTGGAATGACTCAATCCAGCGGTTAGAGGATAAGATTGGTGATATATTGAAGAGCCGAGACCCTCTTCAGAGGGGATACACCATAGGCTCACCCTTTGTGGCAAAGATAGTAAACTTCCCCACGCCGTCAAAGTTCAAGCCACCTATGGTCACCCCAAGGTATGATGGGAGCACCAACCCCGTCCACCACGTGGAGATGTATCAGTCGGCGGCAGACATATACTCTATCTCAGATGAGATGAGGTGTCGTGCCTTCTCTGGTACCCTGACAAGGGCTGCGCATGTGTGGTACACGTCTCTTCCAAAAAATTCCATTGGAAACTTTAAGCAGTTGGCAGACCTGTTCATCCATAATTTCTGCTTTGGGGTGAGGCCACAGAAGAAGACCACCCACCTGCTCTATGTTAAGCAGGGGAAGAGTGAAAGTCTGAGGGACTATATAGCCAGATTCAATAAGGAGAAGCTGGAGGTAGAAGACTATGAGGAGAGCATAGCTATGACAGCCCTGATTGGAGGACTCCAAAAGGGGAAGCTGTTATGGAAGCTTGCTGAAGACCCTCCGAGGACGATGGCCAAGCTGTTGTCAACAGCAGGAAAGGTGATGAACGCCGAAGAGGCGATGGCTGTAAAATATGAAGACGAAAGAGGAGGTGCTAGTGGGAGTAAATACCCCAAGAAGAACAAAGAGGGGAAGAAGAGAACCATGGATGATAAGTTCGCGGGGTACACCCCTCTGACGGTCAGCTGTGAACAGATCCTCAATGAGATAAAGAGTGACCGGACGCTGAAGTGGCCTGAGAAGCTGAGGGCAGCCCCCGGCAAGAGGAATAAGAACCTGTGGTGCGAATTTCACCAAGACCACGGACACGTGACGGATAAATGCTTTGCTCTGAAAGACGAGATTGAGAAGATGCTGAAAGAAGGGAAGCTCAGAAAGTACGTCGACAAAGCTGACTTCAAGAGGGGCCGAGGGGACGACCCCAGAAAGAAGCGAGTCGATGCCTGCAGAGAAGGTCCTCAAAAAAGAGGGGACGACCCCTCTGATGATGAGGACGACCCTGACCTCCCGCCGAAAGACGACCACGGCCCTGTCAAGAGGCTCAATATGATCTCCCTCGGAGTGGGAATGATCTCCGGGGGACTTGCAGGAGGAGGGTCTGAGGTCGCTGACAGGAAGGCCCATGTGGCTGAGGCCAAGGCAGTGGCGAAGACGGTACACGCAACCTCCCTGGAGGTCAAGTCAGAAAAGAGGAAGAAGGTTGATATGGACACACTGATAGTAGGGTTTTCAAGGTTGGACTTCAAAGGCCTCTTAGCCCCACACGATGACCCTCTCGTCATCACTACTAGGGTGCACGGATGCGAGGTGCCGAGGATCTTGGTAGATGGAGGTAGCTCTGCAGATGTCATGTTCTGGCCATGCTTCAAGGCCTTGGGTCTCAACCGTGCTAGACTCGTCCCCTACCATCATCCACTGATTGGGTTCAGTGGGGAAAGGGTTCACCCCCGTGGGGTATATGAGGCCGACGTGAGGATGGGAGACGAGTGGCCGAGATAGCTCACCAAAAAGGTCAGTTTCTTTGTGATGGATGAGCAGGTGTTTTCGGCCTACAACATCATACTGGGGCGAGTGGCCCTCAAGGGGTTTGAAGCCTTGCCGTCTACGGTCCACCAGATGATCAAATTTACAACCCCTTACGGGGTGGGGGAAGTTCAAGGAGACCAGAAAACGGCAAGAGAATGTTACTACAACTCCGCTGAAGAGAGGGAGGCACACAAGAGGGTTACAACCACTTATAATATTGATACCCTAGACCCCAGAGATGAAACGAAGCTGAAAAAAGGAGAGGCTGCGGAAGAGGTAGAATCCATCATCCTCGGTGGAGGGATGTTGCTGACCCCCGGCGTCTACGCCTGGTGAGGCAAGGAAACCCTTGCCCTAAGGACAAGTATGACGATCTGGAGGGATAAGAGGCCCCCATAGAGTGCTGGGAGCCGTATGAGGTCTCCAACAATACTATACTACCTCTCCAGGAGAGCAGAGGGAACTGTGGAAGGCAAAATCATGACAATCGCCTGAGAGGCTCTGCTTTCGAACACCTGAGCAGGGGGGCGGTCTTTGAGAGGCTGGACCCAGTAAATGACCTGCGGGAAAAATTATCCAGATCAAGGAGTGCTGCGAGGTCTAGAAGGGAGGCAGCAGATGGCCGACCCCAAGGACGGGACGACGGCCAGGGAGAAGTAAACAGCCGCCACAAGTCTACTGCAGCAGAACCCTCCATCCTCAAAGAGGCGACAGGGGATAACATCGGCCAAGCCGACCTGACGAGGCCTTGGAATCACTCAATCCAACGATTGGAGGACAAGATCGGTGATATTCTGAAGAGTCGGGACCCTCTTCAAAGAGGATACTCCATAGGCTCTCCCTTTGTGGCAAAGATAGTCAACTTCCCTACGCCATCAAAGTTTAAGCCACCCGTGGCCACCCCAAGGTATGACGGGAGTACCAACCCTGTCCATCATATTAAGATGTATCAATCAGCAGCAGACATATACTCTATCTCAGATGAGATGAGGTGTCGTGCCTTTTCTGGCACTCTGACTTGGGCTGCACATGTTTGGTACATATCTCTTCCAAAAAACTCTATTGAAAGCTTCAAGTAGTTGACAGAACGGTTTATCCACAAATTTTTCTTTGAGGTGAGGCCACAAAAGAAAACCACATACCTGCTCTATGTTAAGCAGGGGAAGAATGAGAGTCTAAGAGACTACATAGCCAGATTTAACAAAGAAAAGTTAGAGATGGAAGACTATGAGGAGAGCATAGCTATGATAGCCTTGATTGGAGGACTCCAAAAGGGGAAGCCCGTTATGGAAGCTTACTGAAGACCCTCCGAGGACGATGGCTGAATTGCTGTCGACAACCGGAAAGGTAATGAACGCTAAAGAGGCGAAGGCCGCAAAATACGAAGATAAAAAAGAGGTATACGGACGATAAGTTCGCTGGTTACACCCCTCTAACGGTCAGCTGTGAACATATTCTCAATGAGATAAAGAGTGATCGATCCCTGAAGTGGCCTGAGAAGTTGAGGGCAACCCCCAACAAGAGGAACAAAAACCTGTGGTGTGAATTTTACCAAGACCATGACCATGTGACAGACAAATGCTTTGCTCTGAAGGATGAGATTGAAAAAATGTAAAAATTAGGGAAGTTGAGGAAGTACGTTGATAAGAGTTCTTTCAAGAGGGGGCGAAGGGACGACCACAGAAAAAAGAGAGGTGATGCATGCCAAGAAGATCCTTCAAAAAAAGGGGACGACCCTTCTGGTGATGAGGACGACCCTGACCTCCCTCCGAGAGACGACCACGGGCCTGTCAAGAGACTTAATATGATCTCTCTCGGTGTGGTGATAATCTCAGGGGGCCTAGTAGGAGGAGGGTCAGAGGTCGCGGACATGAAGGCCCATGTGGCTAAAGCCAAGGCAGTGACGACAACTGTACACTCAACCTCTTTGGAGACAAAGTCAGAAAAGAGGAAGAAGGTCGATAAGGATACGTTAATAGTGGGATTCTCAATAATGGACTTCAAAGGACTCTTATCCCCACATGATGACCCTCTCGTCATCACTACTAGGGTACATGGATTTGAGGTGCCTAGGATCTTGGTAGATGGGGGTAGCTCTGCAGACGTGATGTTTTGGCCATGCTTCAAAGCCTTAGGTCTCAGTCGTGCTAGACTCGTCATGTACCATCACCCATTAATTGGGTTCAGTGGGGAAAAGGTTCATCCCCTCGGAGTGTATGAGGCCGATGTCAGGATGGGGGACGAGTGGCCAAGATGGCTTACCAAGAAGGTCAGCTTATTTATGATGGATGGACATGTCTTTTCGGCCTACAATATTATACTAGGGCGGGTAGCCCTCAAGGGGTTTGAAGTTGTGCCATCTACGGTCCATCAGATGATTAAATTTCCAACCCCTTACGGGGTAGGGGAAGTTCAGGGAGACCAGACGACAGCACGGGAATGTTATTACAACTTCGCTGAAGAAAGAGAGTCACACAAGAAGGCTACAACCACCTATAATATTGATACCCTAGACCCCAGAGACGAGACGAAGCTAAAGAACGGAGAGGCCGCGGAAGAGGTAGAATCCATCATCCTCAATGAGGATGACCCGGAAAAAACCGTCCAAGTTGGCAAGTCTCTGAAGCCAAATATCAAGGAAGACCTTACTAAACAGTTGAGGAGAAGACGGAGTGTCTTTGCATGGAGTCACGCAGATATACCGGGCATCGACCCTGAAATCATGTGCCACAAGCTCAACGTGGTAAAAGGTGCAAAGTCGGTAAAGCAGAAGAGGAGAATTTACTCTAGGGAAAAATATGAGGTCATAAGGGATGAGGTTAAAAAATTAGAAGATGCTGAGTTTATCAGAGAGGTCATCTACCCTGAATGGCTGTCCAATGCAGTTATTGTCCCAAGGGCCAACGGGAAGTGGAGAATGTGTGTGGACTTCACCGACGTTAACAAGCACTGTCCCAAAGACAGCTTCCCTCTCCCCCGCATTGACCAGATGGTAGACGCTACCGCAGGCCATGAGCTCATGAGTTTCATGGATGCCTATTCAGGGTACAACCAGATCTTCATGGACCCTGAAGACTCGGAGAAAATAACCTTCATTACCGATAAAGGGACATACTGGGGTCATGCCCTTTGGCCTGAAGAATGCAGGGGCAACGTATCAGCGCCTTGTAAATAAAATGTTTGAAGACCAAATTGGGAAGTCTATGGAGGTATATGTAGATGACATGCTGGCTAAGAGTTTGAAGGCAGAGGATCATGTGGCTGACCTTGAGAGGACCTTTAACACGATGTATAAGTACCAGATGAAGCTCAACCCGGCCAAGTGTGTCTTCGGGGTCGGCGCAGGGAAGTTCTTGGGGTTCATTGTCAACCAAAGATGCATCGAGGCCAACCCTGAAAAGATAAAATCCCTTATGGAGATGAAGACCCCCAAGACCATTAAAGACGTTCAGAGGCTCATGAGGCGAGTGGCTGCTTTGAATAGGTTCGTGTCCAGAGCCACTGACAGGTGCTTACCATTATTTAAAATTCTTAAAAAGGCCATTGAATGGAGTGAGGAGTGTGATGAGGCTTTCAGGGAGCTAAAGTCATACCTAGGGTCTTCCTTGCTGTTGTCACGACCAGTGCAGGGTGAGCGACTCTATGTGTATCTAGCTGTGTCAGTGTTAGCCATTAGCGCTGTAATCGTCAAAGACGAAGACAGGGTACAGAGGCCAGTGTATTTCAATAGTAAGGCACTCTAGGGAGCAGAGCAAAGATACCCAAGGATGGAAAAGTTAGCCTATGCCCTAATCTATGCATCAAGAAAGATGAAGCCATACTTCCAGTCCCACATAATGGTCATCCTCACTGACTCTCCTCTTAGGCAGGTCCTACACAATCCAGAAAAATCAGGCAGGTTAATGGCCTGGGCTATAGAGCTGGGAGAGTTTGACATTGTGTATCAACCTAGGACGGCCATTAAGGGGCAAGCATTGGCAGATTTCATGGCCGAGTTTACTTAGGAAGATGATGAAGCCGAGGATGAGAGCCTCAGGAAGACAGATATCCAACAAGACAGGCTCACCGACACACCTGCAAATAAGGCTGAGACAAGCACCGCTAGAAGGAAAGTGGCCGAAAATGAAGAGGGAAGATACCTCTTTAGACAAAGATCCCTCACCGAGGGAAATTTCTCAGAGGAAAAGACTGTGTGGAGCCTCTTTATTGACGGGTCCTCCTGCGGCAGCGGAAGTGGGGCTGGACTGATAGCATCAGCATCCGATGGCACAGACATTGAGTACGCCCTGAGGTTCAACTTTAAAGCCTCCAATAACGAGTCCAAATATGAGGCCTTGATAGCAGGCCACTCCTTGGCCAAGACTCTTAGTGTCGGCCAGATTTTGGTCCATAGTGATTCGAGGCTAGTAGTGAATCAGATACTAGGAGCCTACGAGGCCAAGGATGAGAGGATGACCAAGTACCTTGAGAAAGTAAGGTCATTATTAAAGAGCTTCAGAGAAGTGAAATTGAAGAGGATACCTAGGCATGACAATGGCCGAGCCGATGCACTTGCCAGGCTGGCCTCAGTAACTAGGACATATATCAAAAGGATAGTCCCAGTGGAAATTTGCTTCGACCAACTATTGAAGATGCTGAGGGAACACTTGGCACTTGCTTAAATGTTTCTAAGGATGCTTCATGGATGGACCCCCTGATCAGATACATTAAAGAGGGGGAGATGCCAGAAGCAAAGCAAGATAGGAAGAAGTTAAGATACAGAGCTACAAAATTCACCGTCATCGGAGACACCTTGTACAAAAAGGGGTTTTTGCTCCCATTGCTTAGGTGTGTGCACCCCTCTGAAGTCCCACACATTTTGGAAGACGTGCATGAGGGGTCATGTTCAAGCCACATCGGGGGAGATCTTTGGCGAAGAGGGTGGTCACCCAGGGGTATTGGTGGCCGACCTTGGGGAAAGATGCCACGGCATATGTACAAAAGTGTGACAAATGTCAGAGATTTGCCACCATCCCTCACCAGCCCCATCAGCCTCTTACCTAAATTACATCCCTGATTAAGCGTGAAAAGTAGCGCGTGTCAAACGCCGATCGTTGTTTTCTGTTCTCCGCCTTAATACCAAAACCTAAACTATTGACTACACTCTTTTAAGGGAGTATAGCGGCAAAGTCCGGGTATCAAAAATCCACAGTGATGAGTTATTAGAATTTAAATGGTTTAATACTTCTAAATAAAAGTGTAAAAGATATTTTTCTAACTAAAAAAGAAATAAAAGATAAACTAGGGATGAGTGTATTTAAACTAAAATTAATAAAGCGAATAAAAGCTATATGATGAGACTAATATCATTCAAATCGAGTTAACGCGTATAAATGGTTACATGGGACTACGAATTATTAGGATTGCGTCTCATTTCGTCAATTAATTAAATTAAGAGTTGTCACACCCCTAAATTCGCATAAAAGACTAATAAGATTTTGGCGTCAACAAATACCCCAAAAATTACGCACGCAAGTTCGTAAACACGTCGCATACATGATATACACCGTTAAATTTCCTAGGCGTAAAAACTAAGACAACACACTCGAAATAAATACGTAAATCTCCATCACCAAAGCGAAGCAATAAATCAACCCTACATGAGTTCCATTAATCGCACCCTAATTTAAATTAGCCCCTACACATATTAAATGACATAAATAAATTAACTAATTAATTAAAGCACACCACTAATTAATTTAGCAACTATAATTATCTAGGCATGAAAATTAATTAAGCATGGAAAATAAAGCAAATACAACTTAAAGGAGACAATGAATAGTAACACTTACATTAATGGTGGAAAACCAACACAAAATGAGGAGAGGGGTGTCTCCACAAATAAACTCCAAT
Organism: Sambucus nigra; assembly: GCA_949130495.1. Taxonomy (NCBI): domain Eukaryota; kingdom Viridiplantae; phylum Streptophyta; class Magnoliopsida; order Dipsacales; family Adoxaceae; genus Sambucus; species Sambucus nigra. Next base: position 156,986,652 of record OX422210.1, on the reverse strand, counting down.
ATTATCTCTAACCTAGGTTCTAACAGAGAAGAGAACTAAAAATCTAATCTATTACATGATCTTTACAAAAATAAACCAAGTCTCCTATTTATACTAAGTTACATAAGAAAAAAAAAAGGAAAAAGAAATAAAAAGGGGAATAAGTTACAATTAAAGAATAAAATAAAAAGGAAAAAGAAAATAAAAAATAGAAAAACAAGCTACAGATATTTCAGGAAAAAACAGATCACCGGTTGACCGGGGGTGGTGACTGTTCGACCGCGCCAAAGGGGGAGGCAGCACTGTCTCGGCATAAAGGCAAAATCCAAATTTTCGGTCGACCGTCGGAGCGTGGCCCGTCGACCGGCGGCGCTGCAACTCCAACTCCAATTTTCCATGTCAAACCGAGACCAAGAAAAAGTTACCCAAAACCTCCCTACCCATGGAGTTGCAAACCAAAATCAAAACTAAAACCTCCAACAATGGTGATCCAAGACTCAACCCACATGCGATTTCAAAGCTCCAAAATCGTGTGTAGCCAAAGAAATCAAAAACTCCTCCATAAAATGCAAAGACCCATTTCCAACATTAATGGCCAAAACCTAAGCTCCAAAAAATGGCCAAAGAGATCCATTTGCGTGTGTGGTCCCAAATCAAGCTCCAATTTCGGACGAAAGGCTCGAATTTCGATCGAAACCAAAACCCGAGCAAAATCCGAGCCTAGGGCCAAATCGCCATCTTCATTTGCTGAAAAAACGTTTTGGGGACATAGATGGAATTAATGAATTTGTTATTAAAGAAGAAAAGGGACATGGATGGAATTATTTAAATTGTTAATGAATCTTTTATAATTCTTTCCGATTAAAGGTTCGTGTTTCCTTCGTTTGGACTCCGATTCGAGCACCGTTTGCGGCCACGCGAAGCTTGGCCCGAGGACTACAACTTTCCTGAAGACTTCGGGCAAAAATCCCAAAGTGTAAAATTACGAAAAATCCCCCGAACGTGCGAATCGCGACGAAACTTAATCGGAACGTGCCAAAACTTCATACTAAGCACTTTAACACCTATAAAAGCTCAATTATACCTCAAATAATATTTTAGCATATAAAACGGAGGTTGTCTGATTAACGAGCATAATTATAGGCATTTAAGTACCCGAGGAGGCTAAAATGCATAAGTTTCGAGGGTATATATATGCAATATTCGATACGAATCACACCCCCTAACTTACACATTGCTAGTCTCTAGTAATGAAATTCAACGCAAGAAGAACTATAAGAAAATAACATGTATATATGCATCAAAATATAAATGCCACTTTCGTAGGGAACACGATTGCATTTAGCATATGCAATAAGCCGTTAAACCCCTAGGTTACCCTAGCGGACGAGTGTTGTCTCGTGAGGGTTTTGAGGGATGATACCCACAAATATCGTATGGTTTCCTCAAAATATGCCCAAACCAACATGCGACAAGCCCAACAAAAGCAAAAAAGATTTCATATGCATTATTAGCAAAGTGAATGAATTCACACAAAAGTTCGAATCATTAACATTATAGAATGCACCTCATAGAATTGAAACCTTAAATGTGGGAGGGGAGCGAGCACATGCAAAGTGTGATTTGTCGAAAAACTTATATAAACCGGATAAACATTAAAGCAAGCATATAGTCAATCCTCACGGGCATTACACTCATCAAGTGAATTCACTCGAAATAGGGAGCTAACACACGGGACATGCTGGCATAAGGAGTAAATGTAAATGGAAACTTGGTCGCACACATGTCACAGATGAAGAGCGCTATATATAAAATGAAAAATTGTAATCTCAATAAAAGATACCGCACACTAAAAGAGGCAAAATGCATTTTCACAGATTATCAAAACTATTATGACTTTTAAATTACATCAACTTTAAGATCACATAGGACTTTATAGGGTTGTAATGTAGGCTTGGCTAGGGTACGAAATGAAAGGAATGTATGTACGGATTTTAAAGTGTTCGGAATGAAAACTCAGGATAATGGGATAATGCGGGAAATATCAAAAGTGGAAAATAAGTTCCAAACGAGCATTAGATATATCATCGGGGAGAGTAATCAAAGCTTATTGAACTATATACAACATTTACAACTTTCTCTTTTCTTTCTTTTCTTCTTTTTCTCACTTTCCTCTTCTTCTTTTTTTTTTGCTTTTTGCTTTCTCTTTTTCTTCTCTTTTTTTCACTACTTTCTTTCTTTTTACTTTTCAAACTCTCATAAGCCTAAATTGAAACCGACATCATAACAACAACAACATTCAATCCCAAGCAACATTCCAAACAAAGGTATGGAAAGTGTATGTATGGGCTAAAACTCCAATTTAGAGTTGGTTATGGGATTTTGGGTTATGAAACGAAAGGCTAATATTTAGGCACAAAGGGGTTGACGAGGGTAAACATATAAGGTGAGGTCAAGGAGAATATGGGTGATATAACAAAGATGGCCTATGACCATTTCAAAAAGTTTACACAATTCTCGAGTCAAAACAATATATGAAAATCATGCTCAAGTAACACATTTCAAGTATGAACTCAATTAGTGAACGATCAAATGAAAGAATAAAGAGATTACCGACGAATTCAACGTTTTCAAAGAGGAAAAAATAGTGTATAATACTCACAAACGACGAAAGGTACAAAGCTTACTCGGTGTAAGTATATACAATGCAAAAAAAAGTACCGAGTTATAAAAATCTTAAACCAAATCAATAGAACAATAAAAGTGCATGTGCTCACGGGATTAAAGTTTAATTCATGAAGTTATTCATAATATCAATAAGTGAGACTAAAGTCTAATAACTTCTAAAATCGAGAACATGCATCATTGAGTTGTCTATTGGATCGGGCAATTATTAAAATTTATCATCAAAAACAAAGGCAAAACGCCGAACAAAGAAGAAAAAAGAAAGAAAATCTTTTTGAAAATTTTAATTTTTACAACGAAAGTATGCTTGAAAATAACATATAATGAAATCAAAGAAACTACCAATGAATGGATAGAATATCCCACACCCCCTAACTTAAAACCGGACATTGTCCTCAATGTGAATTAAGAACCACGTTAAAGAGAGAAAAAGAGCGATATTACCCACAATGGAGCGATCTACGGAAAGTATAAGTCCAATGATTCTACAAAACATGTTAGTACCAAAGCATAACAAAAAAGAAGAAATAAAACTTTAACTAATTACACTAGACTATAAGTAAGAATAAAGAAAAATAAAACTAACTATTTACAACCTACAATTTTAACTTCTAGCTAACTATACACTAGAAGTTGAAATTTTTTAGGGTCCACCCAAAATACGAGTTGACTTTGAAAGATCCACGGCGGACCCTCCCACTCATATATGCCTCCCGAAAAATAATAATTCCGTTTGAACAACGGAAGGCATGTGTAAGGTGTAAGAAATGAACCATCCCCAATTAAAATTTTTGTCGGGAGGATGGGGGATTTGGATAAGACGGATGCCAAATAAACATGGGGGCCAAGAAAAATTGAATCATCTCCCAAGAATTTTGAAATGGGAATGGGAGGGGGCGCACAAGGAGGCAAAGATGCCTTCATGGAAAGCAACTCGAGCAAGTACTCCTCGTCGGGGAATGGGTTAAATGTTTTAAAGTTCGGCACCGATTCATCGGGTACTTGTGACGATGGGATAATAGAGAATGAAAATGGGGATGAATGAAATTCAAACTCATGAGATGAGTCATCATCGCATGAAGTTTGAGTTTCGAATGAAATAATATCATTTTCAATGAAATGTTCTTCTTTGGGGGCCAAAGAAGAAATCATTTCATTGCAAATAGATATTACGTCATTTTCATCCTCGCTTTCAATATCTATTACGTGATGGGCAAAGTCTAGAATGGTTTGTTCCAAAGTAGGCACAAGTACCTCATTTGGTTCAAAACATTCCTCGACTTCGAAAGTCTCGGAAGCAAAATCGTCGTCGGACTCAAATAATAAATCCAACTCATGTTCCCATGAACGATTTTCTTCCTGACAACAATTTTCAATTTTCTCATTTTCATACATACGTAAACCCTCACCGAAAGTCACGGGTCGAGGTGCGGATCCATGCAAATGGGAACTTTGAAAATTACCATCGAACTTAAACGAAAACTCATTATTATACGAATTTTGAAAACTATTCGAATTCGTTTCAAAATTCCTATTATAAGGAGGTAAAGCCCCAAAATCATTATCATCATCATCAAAATTCCAATAACCCAAATTTTTACTTTCGTTATACTCTCCCAAAGTAATATGTGAATTTGCAAATTTTTGGGATTCTAAGTATTCACCGAAAGTCATAGGTTTGCGTGAATTTTGAGAATTATAACAAGGATTACCGAAGGAACTAGAGTAAGACATGCTTACCCCAAGGATGGCTTGAAGGGACGAAATCCACAAAATAAGTGCGCGCGGGAAAAATTCGAACGTTTCTAAGTTCTCAAATGTGGAAGTCCTGTAAAAAGGTTAGCAAATAATACAAATAGAAAGAAAATACTATGAAATACTAAATCAAATAAATGTAATACCCCGTATTTTTATAGCTTTTAAATTATGGGATTTATTAAATTTAATTGAGATAAATTAATTTAATGTTAATCTGGAATGTTGTTTTAAATATTTACCAGCGTGACGAGAGTTAGTAATTATTGGAAATTTGTTATTTGTTGAATGTTACTGGGTGAGTATAGTAATATATGTTATTTCTTGAATGTTACTGGATGAGTATAGTAATATATGAGATTTATTTTAATAATATTGTCACGTGTGAATAAAATGACAATTATGAAAATTTAAGTCGGGACTCGCCTGTGTCGTGTCGGGACTAAATGTTGATTAATAAAAGTGAATAAATTATAAGTTGTTCGTATGGTCGTTTTGAGTGTGCCAACGAATCCGGAAGGGTCGAGATAGTCAGAAAAGTGTACCCGGGGGTTTAGTTTGGGTCTCGGAGCGTTTTTAGGCCTAATTAGTACCCCGGGAGGGCATTTTGGACATTTCACATTTTTTGGGTAATTAAACCCACGAAAATTAAAGGGGTTATATCAGATGTCTAGGTTATCATCTAGGGATAGAAAACTCAAAACTCTAGAACGGCAATTGGAGAAGAGAGGAGAGAGTTCTCAAGGCAATCCAAGGCTCAAAACCCATCCGTTTGCACCGCCGCCACCGCCAACGCGTAGATCACGAGACGGGGAACATAACCACACCAAATTCGGCACCAAACCAGAACGTCGAAAATCCCAGGCAAGTGTTTATCTTGCTTATTTCGTTGATGCATCTTTCATATTAGTTTAGGAATGATTAGGATGAATTGTATGAAAGAAAAAAAAACAATTTGAGATAGGAAATTGCATGTAGTGATGACTTAAATGATATTCTGGAAACCTTTTGTGATGTAGAGGATTAAACCATGAAATTATGATGTTTTATAAGAAGGAAATTCTGGAAAAGATTTGTTAGTACCATGTTTAAGACATTTCTAGGGTTCTTGATATTTACATGAATTGTGGGATGTTAATCCAAGTTTAGTGACGAAAATTGACATGTTTTACGTAGGAAATGCATAATATTATGTTAGGATGTTAGTAGTATAAATCTTTGGACGTTTAGGAATGCAAAACTTGAATTTGGATGAAGATATGTGTTAGAACCCGTAACTGCAAAACTGCTGAAATCGAAATACCTGCTTGATCGATCGATCGAGCCCAGAGCTTCGATCGATCGAGCCCCAGACCTCGATCGATCGACCCCTCCTGGCAGACTCCTATTTCCCTTTTTAAATTAGTTAAATTCAAGTTGATGTGAAATAATTCTTAGACATCCTTAATAAAATGTTTTAGGAGATATGGAAGACCAGTAGGACATATGAATAATGTTGGGGCCTTTAATGTGAGACGAGAATTGTATTTTTGGGATAATTACATAAGGAACGATTAAATCTTGTATTAAAGGGAGAGATTAAGTAAAAATGATTACGACGAAAAATAGATGAATTCCTACTGAATTTATACTTGGGAGAATAGATTCCATGAGTGTTACGTAGTAAGTTGGGATAATACCTTGAATATAAGTTAAAGATGAATCGTTAAACGTGATAACTAATAATGAGATATGAGGATAAATGTCGTAACTATGGGATTTGAGATATACCTAATATGGATATGGTAATATTAGTATAGTTATATGATTGTGTATGCATATGCTATCTATGTGTGAAAAACATACCCACGCTACTTGCTATCCCTGAGGTTGCCGCGCTGGGACGATCTTATCCTGTGTTGCCTTATGGGGGATATTGACTCGTACCCTAGAAGATAGATATCCTTGGTACAGGCTATCGATTGATAGTTCAGACGGTCCTAAGAGACGCGGGTATGTGCCATCCTCTTAGAGACTTGGAATCTATGTTTCGCCTCAATATTATTGTGTATGTGTTAATACAATTCGAGAGTGATTCCGAATTTGTATTCCCCTTAATACGAGTGATACGGGGTTTGGATAGTAGAGTATGCCCGCACCATAGTTTTTATGTGGGGTGCTGTTATAATATATATGTTATACGAGTAGTTAATATATATATGAAATTCTAGAATTTGGAATTGCCTACTATGATATGGTAAGTAGGACATGATTGATGACTCAAATTGTAAGTACTTGTGTTGAGAAAGTATAATATGACACTGGAAAACTTTATTAATTAATAAAGTTAAAATGAGAACTTTGGATACTAACTGAAGTCTTTAAAAAAAAAAGAAATTGTATTGTTCAGTCTTAAATCTTGCGAGTAACCTAAGATAAGTGAAATCATTGGGGAAGATTAGTGAGAGATATGATAAGATAAACCGTTGGGAAGGTTAGTGCGATAGGTGTGCACACTAGAAGAGAGGTGAGAATTTCTCAAGAGAGTGTCGCACTAATATGTTGTTGCATTGGCCTGTACTCAATTTAAATACTTGTTAAACGATTTTTTAAGTCATATACACTATCGGGCTCTGACCCGTCTCTTTTTCTTTCTCTCTTGTATATATATGTATGTATTACAGGTGCCCAGCCACAGGGGTGTCTTGCATAGAATCCTTTGGATGGAACGCGCTGTAGCTTTTATGGGAGTTACAGGCCATTGTTTAGACGACCTCATTGTTGACTCTACTTCTAGTTCAGCTTTATCCAGTGGGGGCATGTGTCTCCCTTTTTCCATTATTTAGTTGATATTGTCAGAGATTATAATTCTTTTAATTTCAGTATCTTTATTTTGGGATTGTTACTGTCAGGATGTTTTTCTTTAGTATTTTAATGTTGGGATTTATTATTGTTGAGTAAACTCTTGAATGTTCATTTTATTCTTCTACTTATTGTGTGACTCTTTAGATGTTAATGGTTTAAGGTTTTATAACCGGATTTAATAAAATGAGAATAAAGGTTTAAATGGTTTTGACACTTAGCTTAATTAATTAGGGTGTTTAAATTGGAAAAGTTTTTCATTTGCGACAGTGATGCTAAGAATGAACCAACTGTTCACCTTGATTTTAATTTAATAAAGGAGTGATCGCCCGGTATTTAATTAGGCGGGGTGTCACAGGTGGTATCTGAGCATCAGGTTCTTGTGTCCTTAGGATCTGTACGGCTTATTATGCTTTCTGCGTTGCTTTGTTTGATATAGAGCCCTATGTTTAGGATTGTCGATTTCTTTGACGAGATTACGTTCTCCTGCTATAATGTGTATACATTAGTGAATTCTAATTTCGTTCGGATATGTGCGTGTGCCGAGCGATGACGGATGTCAGAAGAGGACCGTTAAGCATACATCAGGAGGCAGGGCTCAGTTGAGATTATAAAATATATCCGAGGATGATGATCGTAGTTGAGGTCACCTCCATTATGGCACGAGAAGCCAAGACTAGAAAGGCTACTAAGGCGTAGCAATGATTTCCAAATGCTGTTATAGTCAAATGAGGTGCGAGGGTAAACTTACCCAACGTATTACAAAAACGTGTAGAGACTGTCAGTGGGAAATTCTAGAAATGCGGAAATTATGTGTGTTTACCAAAGGAGGTAAAGTATCCAAAGGCTTAGATATAGGACGGAGTGTGGCAAACTGAAAGTGAAAATTTAGAGAAAATTTTCTTGGCTTTCCGGACGAAATTATAATGGTTGGAGTCAACCACCAATTTTAGAAGTAGAATGCTATGCCTATAGGAGAACCTTAGGTACAGTGTTGACCGTATGTTCCTTCCTCAACTGTTCAGGATGAGAAGCAAACGTGGTTCTGAACTCATCGCAGGAGGGCATGACCGAAGTCCAATTGTGGATATGAATCCTAATCGTTATCAAATTTTGTATCGAAAGATGTAGATACGAGTGGAGGAAACGACTCCAAGTGGGAGACCAACTCGTAATAATAGTTGATAATACTCGAGGAGGAAATTTTGATGGACGACCGATTCAGAGGTTGACAATGTCATATTTTATCAATATAGATGATAACGCTTCTTTGTGAGGGAAGTTAAAGGAATTGAAGAATTTAGTCGAGAATAAGACTGAATACAACAGTGGTGGTATAGCACCACAAAAGGATGTGGATACACATCAGGAAACCCATTTAAATGCTTCAGATAGTTAAATTCTTACCAAGTGATGGTAAATTCAGTAAGTACTATTATAGATAGTAACATGATCTGTATGGCCTAAAAAGTTAAGGGAACAACCGGGATGGCTAACAGGAATCGGGTTTACTAAAGTCCGAGAGAAGGACAATCCTAACCTGGTTAGTAGGACAGGTGGTAAGTGGATTATGTGTTGAGGTATTTTGGTGCGGAGTGAAATTTCTCGCAATAATATGTTCCAAAGTGAGGAAAAGGGACAAGAATACGGTGCCTAGTAAAGGACGACGATTAAAATAATTTTATTTTTGTTTGGGCAGACGTGTTACGTCCGAAAACCATTTGTTCAGTCAAGACGATTGCCAGGATGGAAGTATAAGTTGTATCCTTAGAGGATGCGACGTGTTTATGTGACACGAGCGAGTCACCATATTTTGTTCATTGCTAGATTAGCAGGTGAGACGAGTTTAATGCATATCATTATAAATGTTACCATTATGTGAATATTTTTCCCTAGTATAGCGGGATTTTTTCTTTGGTGCTATCCGTAGAGGATGAATGTGTATATTAACAGTGTTACGTATTTTATTGAGGTTACTCGTCGTAGTGATGCGATATACGAGTATAGTATTATCTTTGATAAAACGTTATAGAAATGGTTAGTACGATGGTGGGCATTTTTTGCAAGGCTATCGGAGTAGTTGCATTAGTGCAACACGTTTTGTTTTGGCGAGGCTTTACCTGTAAGAAGGTTGGACTAGCACTTATATTATCTATCCTAGAGACTTCGGAGGATATAGTGGGCTCGAGATATTCGATGCCAATGTATGTATAGACTTTGCCAATATGATTCAGCATGTATCGGGATTTACCGTTGGGCGAAAAGATTTGATTCAGTATTATGTGTAGCACTCCGGACTTAGTGATAGGAAGAGTGCATTGTTATATTTATCTTTTAGAGATGTGGGAGTTAAGAGTCATACCCCTATTATTAGGGAAGGGAATTTTTAAAGTTCCGATCATATGTATCCGAGGTTTATAGAATGTAATTACCATCAACCTATACTGAACAATAGTGCAATTAGTGAAACGTTCTTTGTTAAGCATAATTACGGGAGAAATTGTAACTTTTCTGTCAAGAGACGGAATAAAGGGGTACATGACACGGACGGAGGACCTAACGGATTTCGATAACCGACAATGCTAGGTAGTAGTGTATCGGGGGGGTTCCTTGTTTGGATTTCGCTTTGCGAGACATCCCACGCATGAAACTTAGCGTAAGGTTGGAAATAGGGAGACATTTGGTCACTATTCCATGAGTTCGGTACCCTGGTCGAAATGGGATCAAGTAATTATGTATGTAAGTTGGAAGTTGAATTTTGTTTTAAAACCACTGGAGCCGAATTGTGTGGTAAGAAAGCATTGAAGTTATCCCCACGAGTTGAGGGGTGGAATGATGATAAGTAGGATTTAAAAATTTTAATTTCTAGGGTGATTGAGAGTACCCAAATGTCGTAACCGCGTTCAGAACACGAGGCGAATAAAGAGTTGGAATGATTTTTAGCATGGATTATCTGGAAAGAACTTTATTATACAAAAGAGATGACTTATAATTATTTTGATGAATAAAGCGTTAGTGATTTATTTTGGTTGATATACATATTTGGAAAAATTATTGAACTTATCTGAAAAAGGTTGAGATTTGTTATTTCTCTTTTATTGTCATGGAATTTGAATGCCCTATTCCTTCTATTTCGTTGAATTTATTTAGTCCTACAGATGGGTAGCACGCCGTTCACTCTCCTAGGGTGATCGGGGTGTTGCAAAAATGTGGGCATATTGGTTAACTGCAGTTAAAATCGTCCGAGTCTAAGGGACGTGGTTATGGATGTGTGTCATATATGTTTGTGGGACTAGTTTAATGAAGTGAAAGTGATAGAGTGGATTAAACGTCACATGAGGGGCGATAATCCATACATAGGTGTGCAATTAGAATAGCACACCCTAATTTGAATTGGAAGACTGTGGGAAGCCATTTAAGAAGAGTATTCCTTGAATGGAGCAGAATTAAATGATTATGAAGAACACTCGGAGCGGAATTGTTAGTAATCAAATGTGAGAGCGACTCACACATACAAAGGGTGATGATGTTAGTACGGTATAAGAGGTCCAGAAGTACGCTTCGTGAAGAGAAGAGCACGGGTGGAACCTTCGGCATACACCAAGGAATTTTGTGTTTATCTACAATTGCTGAAATTGGAAGAGGTCGGTAAAGTCGGTACAGTCCTTGGATGGGTTGCCATCCTCAAAACAAGATCAAGGGTTCATCCCGAACATGTGAATTAAGCCGCCGAGAAGGAAGTGATTGATATTCCTTTGGGCTGGTTTACAATATTAACTAGTATGACCCAGACTTCCTTTGAAAGTAAGGTCGCGCCAGTGCATGGTTCGGCGCAGTATAAGTTTCCAAATCAGGATGAGATTGGTGAATCCCACCTTTGATATGGGATTTCAGGAACCAACAAAGATAAGGTTTCATTTCGAGTAGGATGTATCACCCTTAGCCAGGGAATAGGCGCATGGTGATTAAAGATTTGTGGAGTTACATGAAGGAGATTTTAGAATCTTGATACGATGATTTCAGGAATGCTCTGTAAAAGCACTCGTACCTTTTGGTCGCTTACGAGGTGCTTATTTAGGTTTTGTTATGGAAGAATCTCGACTATTCTCCTTCCGTATGTTTAGAGGTGAGTAGATAATCAGAGTTTTTGGATCGGTCGAGAGAACATCCGATAACTGTGGTAGAATTCCACGACTGTTTTAGGCGAGCAAGAGTGATCAAATGTTCGTATAATTTTCTCAGAATGGGAGTTTTGTATATGAATAAATCCGAGTATTTGTCATGTAGTGAGATAATGAAATTTATAACGTATAGGCGTGACCTATGCGAATGTTGTCGGTTGGGAGAACAATGTGAAGTGTCTCCAATGAGAATGTAAAACAATGTTGCTGTGAAGAAAGGGCTATAGTGATTGAGCGTCGTAATGTGTAGCTAGTTTGTGTACGAAAAAAGGATATCCAGAATTGTGCTACCTGATAGGCCTTATTTTCCGAATTTCGGGACGAAATTCCGTTATTAAGGGGAAAGTATGTAATACCCCCCATTTTTATAGCTTTTAAATTATGGGATTTATTAAATTTAATTGAGATAAATTAATTTAATGTTAATCTGGAATGTTGTTTTAAATATTTACTAGCGTGACGAGAGTTAGTAATTATTGGAAATTTGTTATTTGTTGAATGTTACTGGGTGAGTATAGTAATATATGTTATTTCTTGAATGTTACTGGATGAGTATAGTAATATATGAGATTTATTTTTATAATATTGTCACGTGTGAATAAAATGACAATTATGGAAATTTAAGTCGGGACGCGCCTGTGTCGTGTCGGGACTAAATGTTGATTAATAAAAGTGAATAAATTATAAGTTGTTCGTATGGCCGTTTTGAGTGTGCCAACACGTCCGGAAGGGTTGAGATAGTCAGAAAAGTGTACCCGGGGGTTTAGTTTGGGTCTCGGGGCGATTTTAGGCCAAATTAGTACCCCGGGAGGGCATTTTGGACATTTCACATTTTTTGGGTAATTAAATCCACGAAAATTAAAGGGGTTATATAAGATGTATAGGTTATCATATAGGGTTAGAAAACTCAAAACTCTAGAACGGCAATTGGAGAAGAGAGGAGAGAGCTATCAAGGCAATCCAAGGCTCAAAACCCATCCATTTGCACCGCCGCCACCGCCAACGCGTAGATCGCGAGACGGGGAATGTAACCACACCAAATTCGGCACCAAACCAGAACATCGAAAATCCCAAGCAAGTGTTTATCTTGATTATTTCGTTGATGCATCTTTCATATTGGTTTAGGAATGATTAGGATGAATTGTATGAAAGAAAAAAAAAACCGAATTTGAGATAGGAAATTGCATGTAGTGATGACTTAAATGATATTCTGGAAACCTTTTGTGATGTAGAGGATTAAACCACGAAATTATGATGTTTTATAAGAAGGAAATTCTGGAAAAGATTTATTAGTACCATGTTTAAGAGATTTCTAGGGTTCTTGATATTTACATGAATTGTGGGCTGTTAATCCAAGTTTAGTGACGGAAATTGACATGTTTTACGTAAGAAATGCATAATATTATGTTAGGATGTTAGTAGTATAAATCTTTGGACATTTAGGAATTCAAAACTTGAATTTGGATGAAGATATGTGTTAGAACCCGTAACTGCAAAACTGCAGAAATCGAAATACCTGCTTGATCGATCGATCGAGCCCAGAGCTTCGATCGATCGAAGGTTCGATCGATCGAGCCCCAGACCTCGATCGATCGACCCCTCCTGGCAGACTCCTATTTCCCTTTTTAAATTAGTTAAATTCAAGTTGATGTGAAATAATTCTTGGACATCCTTAATAAAATGTTTTGGGAGATATGGAAGACCAATAGGACATATGAATAATGTTGGGGCCTTTAATGTGAGACGAGAATTATATTTTTGGGATAATTACATAAGGAACGATGAAATATTGTATTAAAGGGAGAGATTAAGTAAAAATGATTACGACGGAAAATAGATGAATTCCTACTGAATTTATACTTGGGAGAATAGATTCCATGAGTGTTACGTAGTAAGTTGGGATAATACCTCGAATATAAGTTAAAGATGAATCGTTAAACGTGATAACTAATAATGAGATATGAGGATAAATGTCGTAACTATGGGATTTGAGATATACCTAATATGGATATGGTAATATTAGTATAGTTATATGATTGTGTATGCATATGCTATCTATGTGTGAAAAATATACCCACGCTACTTGCTCTCCTTGAGGTTGCCGCGCTGGGACGATCTTATCCTGTGTTGCCTTATGGGGGATATTGACTCGTACCCTAGAAGATAGATATCCTTGGTACATGTTATCGATTTGATAGTTCAGACGGTCCTAAGAGACGCGGGTATGTGCCATCCTCTTAGAGACTTGGAATCTATGCTTCGCCTCAATATTGTTGTATATGTGTTAATACAATTCGAGAGTGATTCCGAATTTGTATTCCCCTTAATACGAGTGATACGGGGTTTGGATAGTAGAGTATGCCCGCACCATAGTTTTTATGTGGGGTGCTGTTATAATATATATATTATACGAGTAGTTAATATATATATGAAATTCTGGAATTTGGAATTGCCTACTGTGATATGGTAAGTAGGACATGGTTGATGACTCAAATTGTAAATACTTGTGTTGAGAAAGTATAATATGACACTGGAAAACTTTATTAATTAATAAAGTTAAAATGAGAACTTTGGATACTAACTGAAGTCTTTAAAAAAAAAATTGTATTGTTCAGTCTTAAATCTTGCGAGTAACCTAAGATAAGTGAAATCATTGGGGAAGATTAGTGAGAGATATGATAAGATAAACCGTTGGGAAGGTTAGTGCGATAGGTGTGAACACTAGAAGAGAGGTGAGAATTTCTCAAGAGAGTGTCGCACTAATATGTTGTTGCATTGGCCTGTAATCAATTTAAATACTTGCTAAACGAATTTTTAAATCATATACACTATCGGGCTCTGACCCGTCTCTTTTTCTTTCTCTCTTGTATATATATGTATGTATTACAGGTGCCCAGCCACAAGGGCGTCTTGCATAGAATCCTTTGGATGGAACGCGCTGTAGCTTTTGTTGGAGTTGCAGGCCATTGTTTAGACGACCTCATTGTTGACTCTACTTCTAGTTCAGCTTTATCCAGTGGGGGCATGCGTCTCCCTTTTTCCATTATTTAGTTGATATTGTCAGAGATTGTAATTCTTTTAATTTCAGTATCTTTATTTCGGGATTGTTACTGTGAGGATGTTTTTCCTTAGTGTTTTAATGTTGGGATTTATTATTGTTGGGTAAACTCTTGAATGTTCATTTTATTCTTCTACTTATTGTGTGACTCTTTAGATATTAATGGTTTAAGGTTTTATAACCGGATTTAATAAAATGAGAATAAAGGTTTAAATGATTTTGACACTTAGCTTAATTAATTAGGGTGTTTAAATTGGAAAAGTTTTTCATTTGCGACAGTGATGCTAAGAATGAACCAACTGTTCACCTTGAATTTAATTTAATAAAGGAGTGATCGCCCGGTATTTAATTAGGCAGGGTGTCACAATAAAGTCTAACACAAACTAGTCCCCGACAACGGCGCCATTTTGATTAAGTGTGAAAAATAGCGCGTGTCAAACGCCGATCGTTGTTTTCTGTTCGCCGCCTTAATACAAAAACCTAAACTATTGACTACACTCTTTTAAGGGAGTATAGCGGCAAAGTCCGGGTATCGAAAATCCACAGAGACGAGTTGTTAGAATTTAAATGGTTTAATACTTCTAAATAAAAGTGTAAAAGATATTTTTCTAACTAAAAAAGAAATAAAAGATAAACTAGGGATGAGTGTATTTAAACTAAAATTAATAAAGCGAATAAAAACTATATGATGAGACTAATATCCTTCAAATCGAGTTAACGCGTATAAATGGTTACATGGGACTACGAATTATTAGGATTGCGTCTCATTTCGTCAATTAATTAAATTAAGAGTTGTCACACCCCTAAATTCGCGTAAAAGACTAATAAGATTTTAACGTCAACAAATAATCCGGAAATTACGCACGCAAGGTCGTAAACACGGCGCATACATGATATACACCGTTAAATTTCCTAGGCGTAAAAACTAGGACAACGCACTCAAAATAAATACATAAATCTCTATCACCAAAGCGAAGCAACAAATCAACCCTACATGAGTTCCATTAATCGTACCCTAATTTAAATTAGGCCCTACACATATTAAATTACATAAATAAATTAACTAATTAATTAAAGTACACCACTAATTAATTTAGCAACTAAAATTATCTAGGCAGAAAATTAATTAAGCATGGAAAATAAAGCAAATACAACTTAAAGGAGACAATGAATAGTAACACTTACATTAATGGTGGAAAACCAACACAAAATGAGGAGAGAGGTGTCTCCACAAATAAACCCCAATATTATCTCTAACCTAGGTTCTAAGAGAGAAGATAACTAAAAATCTAATCTATTACATGATCTTTACAAAAATAAACCAAGTCTCCTATTTATACTAAGTTACATAAGAGGAAAAAAAAAGGAAAAAGAAATAAAAAGGGGAATAAGTTACAATTAAAGAATAAAATAAAAAAGAAAAAGAAAATAAAAAATAGCAAAAAAAAGCTACAGATATTTCAGGAAAAAATAGATCACTGGTCGATCAGGGGTGGTGACCGGTCGATCGCGCCAAAGGGGGAGGCAGCACTGTCTCGGCACAAAGGCAAAATACAAATTTTCGGTCGACCGTCGGAGCGTGGCCCGTCGACCGGCGGCGCTGCAACTCCAACTCCAATTTTCCATTTCAAACCGAGACCAAGAAAAAGTTACCCAAAACCTCCGTACCCATGGAGTTACAAACCAAAATCAAAACCAAAACCTCCAACAATGGTGATACAAGACTCAACCCACATGCGATTTCAAAGCTCCAAAACCGTGTGTGGCCAAAGAAATCAAAAACTCCTCCATAAAATGCAAAGACCCATTTTCAACATTAATGGACAAAACCTAAGCTCCAAAAAATGGCCAAAGAGACCCATTTGCGTGTGTTGTCCGAAATCAAGCTTCGATTTCGGACGAAAGGCTCGAATTTCGGTCGAAACCAAAATTCGAGTAAAACCCGAGCCTAGGGCCAAATCGCCATCTTCATTTGTCGAAAAAACGTTTTGGGGACATAGTTGGAATTAATGAATTTGTTATTAAAGAAGAAAAGGGACATGGATGGAATTATTTAAATTGTTAATGAATCTTTTATAATTCTTTCCGATTAAAGGTTCGTGTTTCCTTCGTTCGGATTCCGATTCGAGCACCGTTTACGGTCACGCGAAGCTTGACCCGAGGGCTACAACTTCTGTGAAGACTTCGGACAAAAATCCCAAAGTGTAAAATTACGAAAATGCCCCCGAACGTGCGAATCGCGATGAAACTTAATCGGAACGTGCCCAAACTTCATACTAAGCACTTTAACACCTATAAAAGCTCAATTATACCTCAAATAATATTTTAGCATATAAAACGGAGGTTTTATGATTAACGAGCATAATTATAGGCATTTAAGTACCCAAGGGGGCTAAAATGCATAAGTTTCGAGGGTATATATGTGCAATATTCGATACGAATCAATCCCCATGGCCATTTGCAGTGTGGGGGATCGACCTAGTAGGCCCCTTGCCTAGGGCCATCAATAACTATCGGTTCCTCATCGTGGCAATTGACTATTTTTCAAAATGGTTGGAGGCAGAGCCAATGGTCACGATTACGGAACAGAAGACCTTTCAGTTCATCTGGAAAAATATTATATGCAGATATGGTCTCCCCAACACCCTCATCTCGGATAACGAGACTCAATTTAATAACATATCTCTAGAGAAGTACTGTAAAAGGGTGAGTATCAAAAAATTCTTCTCTACCCCAAGTCGACCTCAAGCCAATGGGCAAACAGAAGTTATAAATATGAAAATCCTAGATGGGATCAAGAAGAGACTTGAGGAGGCAAAAGGAAGATGGGTTGAGGAGTTATATGCTTTACTGTGGGCCTACAGGATGACGGCGAAGACCTCTACCAGAGAAACCCCGTTCATGCTGGCTTATGGTTCAGAAGCCGTCATCCCCATCGAGATTGGGTTTCCTACTCACAGGGTCCAAATGTATGACCCCCAGAGAAATATGGAAGAGAAGAGACTTGACTTAGACCTGATTGAGAAAAGGAGGGAAGACGCCGAGATAAGGCAAGCTGCCTACCAGCAGAGGACTGCAAGGTTTTACAACCAAAGGGTGAAGCAGAGGCCAATTGTAGTGGGGGACTTAGTCCTCAAAAAGACTTGGCAGAAGCCCAACAAACTCCACCCAAATTGGCATGGCCCATATAGGGTCATTGATGAAGTTGTCCCAAGGACTTATAGGCTAGAAAACTTAGAAGGGGAACCCTTTTCCAACCCCTGGAATGCAAATCATTTGAAGAAATACTATCAGTAGTGTTGTAATGTCCTATCGGACCACAATTGTAATTGGTGTTGCTCCAACAGAACACTTGAAATGATAATGAGAAATATCAGTGTTTTCCCTCATCTTGCGTTTGCCAGTTCTAGTAAGGCTGGGATCACCTCTGGATAGCCACCCTCGGCTATAATGAGGGTCAATGGTGGGGATGACCCCACCTTTTCCTTAAGAAAGACGAGGGAAGACACTTAAAACCATTAATTTGGTAAAAACAACCCTCGGCTATAATGAGGGTCAATGGTGGGGACGACCCCACCTTTTCCCTCACGAAAGACGAGGGAGCACTTAAAAACCATTAATTTGGTAAAAATAACCCTCGTCTATAATGAGGGTCAATGGTGGGGACGACCCCACCTTTGCCCTCAAGAAAGACGAGGGAGGACACAAAAACCATTAATTTGGTAAAAGCAACCCTCGGCTATAATGAGGGTCAATGGTGGGGACGACCCCACCTTTGCCCTCAAGGGCGGGGACGACCCCTCCTTTACCCTCAAGAAAGACAAGGGGGGACTTAATTGTAAACATCATTTAGTTGGTGTGAAACCACTCTCGGCTATAATAAGGGTCAAGGGAGGGGACGACCCCTCCTTTACCCTCAAGAAAGACGAGGGAGGGGGCTACTGATATTGTTAATATAAAAAATTCACAATACAAATCACACAAGAGACGAGTCTGGAAGACAACAAGAGAGATGATATTATAAATGAAGTGTTACAAAGGCTTGTTCAACAAAAATAGAATACAAAAACATTAGTTACATGATGAGGGTATGGGCTACAGGCAGCCACCCTATTGAGCAACGTTAATGGGCAATGATTCAACATTAATGATGGGGGTTTCCTAGATGACCAATACATGCCGATCCTCAGACGTACCGGTGCCCTCGGCGTGCACTTGACACTCCACCTGTGCCAAGGCCTCGGCAATCAGAGGGTCGTCCAGTTGGACTGCTTCGATAGAGGGGTGAACAGATGATACCGCATCAGCAAACTTAAGGATGACCCATCGACAGGACGTCCTAATCCCCCTCTCTAAGTATTCAAGACCGAAGCCTTGAAACTCATCCGAGAGTTTGTAGGCCTCCACAACATTGGCCTTGGCTTTCTTTACAGCTCCCTCAAGTTCAGCCTTAAATTGAACCCCCAAGTTGGTCAAGGCCTCATCATTCTCTTTAAGAAGCAAGTCCTTGGCCTCCAGGTTTGCATCATGCTGCTTCGTCAGCTCGTCCAGGACCCTTGCATGTTCAGTCCTATCACTCTCTAATTCAGCCCTGGTAGTCTCAAGCTCTGACTGCAGATCAGCATCGTGCTGAATAGCCCTCTCAGCTTCATGGAATTTTGTTGGTTCTCAGCCATCCACTTAGTGGCCGAGCTAAAGGCACAAACAGACTGCATAAGAAAAGAAACTTGTTAAGAGGTTGAGGAAACAGTTTATGAAAGAATTAATCTAAGGAAATGAAGTAAGAGAAAATACCTGGGCAAGGGTGTGCAGACCATAGTCATACACCTTGGCCGGGGGCATCTTCGACAGGATGGCTGAAAACACCTTGGTCGGGGGCAGAGAACATTGAGGCTTTGGCCGCCCTCAGGTTGGCTATCAGGGAAGACGGCTCAGCCTTAAAAAATGCCAAGTTTTGGGACCAAAAGGCCCCCATGTTGGAGGAAGAACCAGTCCCCTCAGACGTCTCCACCTTGGCCCTCGTCCTCAAATCTGGCCGAGGGTCAACAGGAACTTCAGGACCCTTTCGTTTGGAGCCCTCGACGGAATGATCGACAGGCGTCGGCCCCACGGATTTCGACTTCCTTGGAGTCTGCTGAGGCTCCTTGCCCCTCTTCTTGCCTAGGCCAGATAATAAACTTGGGGCAGTCATTTCCCAGAGTTGGTCAGGGATACCTGCAGGACGACCTGAAAAGAAGACGACACATCAGAGAAATGCAGAGGCAAAGATGAAACACTTGGGAAAAAATAAAGATTGGGCAACAAATAATAATAACTCACATAGCTCTGTTAAGGGACCGACCCTCAAACCAGCTTCTTTGAGGAACCGAGGGGTCATCAGATCTTCAAACTTTATAAGTTCACCCCCTTTCCCTCATTCTCTCAGATACTCGACTATATCCTTCTCATCCAGACTTAGTCCGGGGTCTGACCTAGCCTTCATCGAGGGGTTAAACCATCTCTTTGGAACCCTCGAACCATCGTCTAAAGGTTGAGCCTCGGCGATAAATTCCCACTCTCCAGAGATGAAGAAAAATCTCTTCTTCCAATCGTGGTTGGAGGTTTGTGCCACGTGGAGAAGTTTTTTATCAGACTTCCTCACCCCCAGATGATAGTACCCAGGCTGCTTGGACAAGGAAGTGATATTATAACAAACCAAGAACAGATCGGCCGAAGGATCGTCAATAAAGGCATTCTTCCATAAGGAGACGTAGCCGAGGATCGTCCTCCAGGAGTTGGGAGGAAGTTAAAAGGGGGCAACGCCGAGGGCTGACAAGATATTCACAATGGCAGGGTGTAGAGGGAACCTAACACCGACCTAAAACATCTATTCATATACTGCGATCTCTCCCTCTTCACCCTTAAAGACCCCTCTCAGCCTCAGAGGGAACCCTTATACTTATGTTGGGGGGCACACCAAATGCATGCCTCCATAGCAGAAGGCCATGATCCCTGACTGAGGAAATATAGGACGAGGCATGGGAGGTGTCAACTGGGTCAGCGTCTGAGTCCTCACTATCATCCTCAGTCCCCTCTCCCTCGGCCTCATCACCTGTCATAGGCCCATGAGGAAAAGCCATCGGGAAGGCGTGGAGGGATAAAGTTGTCACAGGAACAGCCTCGGAAGGGACCACACCCTCGGCTTATCGGCCTGGGCTAAGATCAGACATTTCTCTCCTCCCAGAAGGGCCAGCACCTGTTGGTGACGATGCTCTCTCATCCATCTCTCCCTCGCAAGATTGACTCTCGGCTGGATGACAGGACGACCCACAAGATGGATGAGAGAGGAATGGGAAAAATGGGTCGTACCCAATTAGGGCCGGCCCCTCGTCCTCTCTTCTCCTCTTCCTCTATTCGTCTTATCTCTACAAAGAACTTCTCTCTCAAGGATGGAAACTCTTCAGCTAAACTATAAAGCCTCTTAAGCATTAAGAGGAAGACCCTACACTTGAAGAATTTGGCTAACCTAGTTACAAACAAGATTGTCAGTTGACTAAGTTGGACTTTTGAATTGAAACTAAGGATGGTAAAAGTTTTAACCAAGAACACTCAAGAACTAGCCACCGGAGAAGAACGCCGGAAAGTATGAAGTAGCCAAAGAAAAATCTAGTCCTACAGACCTAAGGCAGTCGAAGTGTTAAAAGCAATGAAATGTAAAGAGGGCACTGGCTTAGAAGGATTACCTGAGAAGGGACGGCGAGGCTTGATGCAGAAGTCGCAGAAATGGCTATGGTGTTGTAGAAAAATCTAGAGAGAGAGAGTTCAGGCGCGAAGAAGAAGTGGAGTAAAACTTTAAAAATTATTTAAATACCTTAGTAATGAGTGGGCCCATTAACCAAGGCAGAACACAGCCCACGAGGAGGGCATCATTAGGGCATAAAGTCCAGGCCAAGTGTGCAGCCGCCACACCTTGGGAAATGGAACGACAGTGGAAATCTGCCTGGGTGTCACATCAGCTTGATAGGTGTCATTCATCTAACTGACCATACACTCATCTCAAAAGCAACACTTTCCCTCAACCATCTTAAGATCATCTATGGCTAAGGGCTGGGGGTGATTGATATACCCATATATACCCTCGGCCAGGCCGAGGGCGCCCTCCACCAAGGCGCGCCCAAGATGGTCTCGACAACCCTTTAAGGGGCCGACCCCTCATCATGGTCCAAACGACCCTTCAAGGGGCCGACCCTTCATCAGGTCCAGACGACCCTTCAAGGGGTCGACCCTTCATCAGGCCCAGATGACCATCCGAGGGGCCGACCCCTCATCATGATCCGGACGACCCTTCAAGGGGCCGACCCTTCATCCGGCCCAGACGACCCTCCGAGGAGCCGACCCCTCATCATGGTCCGAACGACCCTTTAAGGGTCCGATCCTTCATCAGGCTCAGACGACCCTCCGAGGGTATGACAGTACGAGGCCTAAATTAGGCCAGACTCACTACGAGAAGGAACTTTTCCCTCGGCCTCATATCACAGGCCGAGGGTGACATCATCACAGAGCGTGGTTTGGGAGACTCGTGGAACAGTGCGCGTGAGGATCACATGGCACGTGAAAGACCGTTATAACAATATCACCCCCTCACGTGAGGGAATATTATGTCATCATTTGGCATCTACAGGTGTCAACAGGAGATTGGCTAGATCATCATTCACATGCACCATGCATACTTGGGGGGTACACTACACCCCCCAAGACCTATATATACTTATCACCTATAACCTTAGAAGGGGATGGATCGTTAATTGTAACCCTAGCAAAAACTCTGCTTGTACACACAGTAGAGAGAGAGAAAGTGAGCTTATGTGCATTGTATCCAAGGCCATTAGTGCCCATACCTAGTGGATCACACACTCACAGTGGATGTAGGCCTAATTGACTGAACCACTATACATCATTGTCTTATTCCACTTATACTCATCTCCTTCTACACACTTACATACATACATATCTCCATGACTACCATGGCTACTACTGTTTGAGCTCATCATCACTTACCTGGTGGTGGTAGATTTTAGCATCATCATTTATATTTCCAAAAAATATTAAATTTAAATCACTTAATCCGAATATTCAGATTAATAAAACTTAAATTATTTGACCAATGAAAATTAACTAAATACCACCAATTAATTTAAACAAGATAAATCACAGATTTCAACACCCAAATAAATATTTAATCAATTTTCGTAAATAATAATTTATCTTCTAAAATTAATCTTAAATGATTCACACAAAGAATATCAAATATATATATACTTCTCAAATAATTAAACAAGTTATATTTCAAGATTATAAGACCCAATAAATTTATAAACAATTTTCGTAATTAATAAAAATTGATATTCTAGAATTTTATTAATTATTATGAAAATAATTATTTCAGTCTTAAAATAAAATTATCCAATTTCTGATTTAATTAATTTGCAAGTCTAAGTGCTTGATAATGAAATTAAACAATGACACAGGCAAATAAATAAATTTAAATGCTGAAAATAAATGACACCGTATTTTTAACATGGTTCGGTCAAAACCCGGCCTACGTCCACGCGCCAAGAGCAAGCTTCCATCTCCCGCGTTTCACTATTCGTGATCCACTTGTACGGTAGGATCAAACCACCATTTACAGACACTTGAAGAAAATACCGGCTCCAAGTACAACCGAAGCTAAAATCCCAGCTTCAAATCTTTACACAGATGTAGTAGAAGTTTGGTGTACAATGTTTGAAACTCTTTTAGAATACAAAAATGAGTCCGAGTTTCTTGAGACACCCAAAATAAATCTAATTTTTTGGTCTCTTAAACTTCTCTTGAGATTATAGCAAAATGGAGTTGTTGTGCTCTGTTTCTCTTGATCTTCGACGAATGGCAGAATGCTGAAATTATTGCGATGTAGAGCTGATCGCAAGTTTGAGTTGCTCTCTCTCGAAGTGCATAAGATGAAAAGATTTTCTTCTTTTAGTGCATGATATTTCTGTTCTTGCTTCTTGTGTTACTTCAACTGAGCTAGGTCATCTGAATATGTAGATACCAAAAATATGACCGTTTGGAGAAGATCTCCATCAACTTGGAGAGAGTGATCACAGGGAGCATTAAATGCTCAAGATCTTGAGAAAGCAAATCATATCTGATGAACCACTCCATAATTATTTGATGTCTAAAATGTTGTAGACGTATTCTAAGAGAGAGGTTAGAGGCAAAAGAAGGAGAAGGTATACAATGAACATGTAAATCATTGGGTGTAGGTTAGTAGACAAAAAAAAATTAGTCTCAATAGTCAACATGTCTTATCCGAATAGACACTTTTGTGAGACAAATAAATTAGAGATATTATTTTTGCAAATGGTGTGTAATTTAAAGTGGGATCCATGAGAAAATATATCTCACTGTTTGAACAGGCCAAGTATAAAAGACATGATAAATATTATCCAATCGAAATGATCCCCCATCAATATAATAAAACACAGTTTAATGCATATGTCTGAATAAGATCGTGTAAGGTATAATGACCAGCAAGAAAAGGACTTGAATTGATTTTTAATGGGGCCCACTGAAAATATTACAGACCACTTGTGGTCTTTGAAGATTGATCAAGCGTATGAAATAAATAGGTTATTAGCTGTCATCAGCTTGTCAAATAATAACACATGTATAAAAAAAAAATTAGTAACTTGCAAGTAAATATTCTTTTTCAGATGCATTTAAAAATTAAATTTTACATAAATGCCAACTGACAAAAGCTTATAAATGTAAAGGACACGCAACTTTAAACAAAGCTTTCGTATGATTTAAAATTTTATACTGCTTAGAATTGTCCAGTCCCAATGAGAGATAAACATATATTGGTTCATTGATTTGATTAGAAAAAAAAATTACATAACAAGGACAAAATCTAAAGCACCCTATAATCTACATGTGTATATCCTAATGTATAACTGGTGGATGTGTAAGACTTTTATATAAAATATATGCGTTAAAAAACATATAAATATATATATAGATAATATTGTATATGTATGATTAAAATATGTATGAGATAATAAAAAACAATTGTACTCCGAAGTTAAGAGACGCATGTCCCAAAAGGACTGACACAAGCAAATATGTCTTTATCAATTACTATACCAAGAACAATTTGCCAACTCATATCGTAGGGCCCAAAGGAAGTGTCTTGATAAAAACCACAAAGACAAGTCTTGCTACACACGATATTGGCCAAGAATTTTTAACAAAGCAAAATTACTCATCATTTCTTCAACTGCTCATGGCAGTGATGAAGACTAAAGAAAAGAAGGCTCTAATATCTTCAACACAAAAGAAATAGCATGTAACTTGTTAACTTTGTAACTAACTGTACTTATATATAAATATAATATATAACCATAATATAAAATCATGTACAAAATATATAAAGAAAATGATGTTTATAAAAATATAATATATATAATAAAAAAAATATTATCACTAATAATTATACAAATGAATAAAGTGAACTATACTAAAAGTAACATAACACATTAAGAAATAAAAGTATATAATACAATATGTATATATGATTTGTACGAAAAATATATATAACAGATATAGTAGTTAATTATATTATATAATATACGTTATAGTATATAAATATATAATATTTACATAAATGTCTGGTACGTGACTTAACAAAGAAGTGTAAACCAAAGAAGGTATAAAAAGTTTCATGATATCTTTAGGCTATGCAAGTACTGACAGAAAGCTTTGTAGGAGAATTATTAAAATTTGCCCATGCGTGAAGGATAGATAAAGAAAATGATAGGGACAAAGTTCACTTTTGCATTCATTACACTCCATCCATTATATGCATACATATTTACATATATTAATGTATATAAGTAATAGCTAATAGTATAGTATAAAAAATTCTAAAAAAAACATAGTGAGTATATATAAATAACTGACAGAAAAAATATAATATATAAAATAACAGTAATAGTTATATAAAAATATGTAAGGTGATAATAAAAAATAGATTGCTATTACAAAAATATAGTATTTATATAAATAATTAAAAGAACTATTATATTAAGAATATACATATATTTTAGAAGATATAATAAACTATATACATAAAAAATAGATAAATATTTATATAAAAGTTTACGAACAAAATTATAATATAAATATTGTAATATAAGAAATATTTACATAATGACTTAATAAAAATATGTTTGGAATCATCAAAATCAATATATTATATTAAACTAAAATGTACTTCAATTACAATTAGGATAATTAAATATTAATTACATTTTCGTTTAACATGTTCATTCATTAAATAATCAATATCAAAACCAACTTCAACAACGTACTTGCACGAATCCATTCTGAATTGACTTGCACCACCTTTAAATATTCGACCAACTCCTACGATTAAATTAGCCCATCCAGCTAACATTAATGTCTTATTCTGCAAGGCATTACTGTTGGATTGCCTGTCTCTATCAATTATAACATAGTATAATTCATTATCAAATGAATTATAACCTTCATCAGATTCCGACTCAAAGTTGTGCCTTATATCAACCATATCCAAACTATTAGGATATATATATATATATATATATATATATATATATATATTGACGCATGTTCTCCATATCAATCTCATCATCTAGCGTACAATATGGATTACTTGAGATCTCATAACTTATATAAAATGATGTTGATCTCAACTTCTCCCATTTAACACGCATTTTTTCAACAAAATCCTTGTACGAACACGCTGTAGATATCATTATGGCAACACTCAATTTACCATGCTTGACAAAACATGTAACATAATTGTTTCCATCCTTAATTTGTTAAGCAAGATTGAATTCTATATATTCAAATAATAAGAATCCTAAAAGACTCGTGATGTTTGAAAAGGAAGAAGGGTTACGTATATATGAAGATTTTTATAACCCAAAGAGATCCAAAAATCACGGAATTAATTTTTTACATTCCATAATTGAGCTGATCGTCGAATACAAAACGATATTGGACACCCGAATTGTCATTGAAATCACATGCATTTTGCAATTTGTTATTAATCGATTACCATGCAAAAGGTATTTGGACAGCTTACATACTACAAACACGTGCAATGGATGGAGTAAAAATGTTTTGAGATGGGTTAATAATTCTACACGCTTCTTGCCTCGATGGATCACTCAATCATGCTATAATTTCCATCATTTATTTGTAAAATATAATTGTAATTTCAACAAAAGACCATGCCTAACCCAATTGAGCACGATTTTGTAAGCAAAAATGTAATTTAATTGTACTCATCTATTTTGAGACTCGTAAGAAAACTTCATCAGGATCCTCATATGCTGCTTTATTTGCTCTTAAACCTCTGATAATAAGTGATGGGTTGTATTCTTGGTACAAAACTTGTGACAGGCCTTCCCCTCTCTGGCCCTCCTATTAATGAACACAAATGAATTACAATCTGTCAGAATATGGAATCAATCAGCACTAAAAGATTAAGGAGCACTCCAATCAAATCTTCTAACACTCCAAAATTGTTTCCAATAACTTTATTACCCTTAAAATTGATAAACTATTTTTCTTCAAATATAAAAAAAACATCTCATCTGTTTTTATTGAAAAAACATTTCAACTGTTTTTTTTAAATCATCAGCTATTTTTAAAAACTGTTTCTAAAAACTAAAACAATGTTATATATAATATAAAAAACTGTTTTCACAAAAATAAATTGTTTTAATTGTTAAAAGTCTGTCTTTTATATAAAAAATTTCTACATTTTATTTAAAACTCTTTTATAAAACATTTTACTTAAAACGGTCATTTTTTTTTTTTAAATTTTGATAGTTAAAATGTTTTATTTTGTAAAAACAGTTTTATTTTATATAAAACAATTTTTTATGTTTTATAAACAGTTTTTTATTAACTAAAAATAGTTTTTTATAAAATAATATTTCTCCCCATGGCATGAAATATTATTTTATAAAAAACTATTTTTATAATTATATATTTGTATAGGTGAAGAGAATAGTAAAAAAAATATATATATATATATGAAAAGAGGCGGCCATTACCTTAAAAGGGTTGATGTTCAAAACTCCATCACAAGATTTGTCTCCTGGTACTTGATATCTTATAACTTGAAACCGATGATATATTTCATTCATCAACTTCTTCCTTTCTTCCATGCTTTCGACGAAAGCTGCCTTTATAATTTGGGCTTCTTCTTCAAGAGTTCTCACTCTCTCTTTAAGCTGTTTAACTTCAGCAGCCTTCATCCAGACCTCTCTCTCACCAAAACTATTCAGTGATGTTTTTTCCACCATTTGGTTTGAACTTGAAGCCCTTAAATCCCCCTTTAAAATATATCGACATGACCTTTTGTTTGTAATCATCATTCAGATCTGTTTTCCAACACAGATTATTACATATCGGGGTGTTTTTAAGTCGAAGTAGGGTATTTTCCCCTCTTTCCTAGTTCCTATAATTAACTTACCAATATTTTTGCATGAAAATACAAAAATTTAGTGAAGTCTCTAGTAATACCAGGTTTGGTTATTTGTAAAAAAAAAAAAAAAATGGGGCATATACCAAATAATCTTTCGAACTTTTTTTTTTTTTAAATATAAGGGACTTTTGGATACAAAATAAAACCTTTGAACTAAATGTATATTAAAAAATGTTTGAGAGACTTTTTGGTATTTGATCCAAAAAAATAATAACCCTACCAACAGGATGACATGGATACGTGTATATTATGTAGGGGTGGAAGCGGTGCGGGTTTTTACCGTATCGTACCGTTTTGGTCCGAAAAAAAATGATTTTGGTTTCATATATTAAAATACCAGAAACCAGTCTTACCAAAACCGAAACTACCGCAAAAAAGTGGGTTGGTTTTGGTTTTAAAATTTAAAAAACCGATTTACCGAAATTACCGTACCGAGTTTACCGAAACCAGAAAAAACCGTACCGAAATTACCGTACCGTACCCAATTTACCGAAATCAGAAAAAACTGTACTGAAATTACCGTACCGTATCGAATTTACCAAAATTACCGAAACTAGAAAAAAGTTGGTTTTGGTTTTGGTTTTAATATTTAAAAAAATTAGTTGGTTTTGTTTTTAGTTTTTTGGAGCTTTTAGTACTGTTTATCGAAACCAGAAAAAACCAAAATTTACCGAAACCAGAAAAAACAGAAATTACAGAAAAAAACCAAATACCGGCGGGTTTGATTTTGGTATTGATTTTAGTGTACCGGGTGGTAAACTGGTACGGTTTGATTTTACCATTCAGAGTTTGGTTTTGGTATTGGTATCTACTATTTACCGATCAAACCGTACCGATTACACCCCTAATATTACGTATAGATATCTCTCTCTCTCTATATATATATATATATATATATGTTCGTATTAATTTTTTTTTATTGTGTTCGAGTCTCTTCAGTTTTGTTTAAACAAGTGGTTTTTTTATCGTATAAAAAAATAATATTCAAATTTGATCCGTTACTTTAATGTGTGATACCCGTGTTCACACGTTATTACATATTAAGCTTGTGTTTGAGTCTCATTAGTTTTGTCTAAACAAGTGATTTTTTTATCGTATGAAAAAATAATATTCAAATCCGATCCGTTACTTTAACGTGTGATACCGTGTTCACTCGTTATTACCTATTAAGATAATAAATAATTTTGAATCATATAAGGGTTGACACATTAAACATAAAAAGACACATTAACTCCTTAACATTGCTAAAACTCTCGGTTAATACAATTCACTATTGTCAAATTAACATTAAGTCACCTAAACTTTTCAGAAAACCACACAATATTCGTTATTTACTCAAGTTAATGATTCTTAACGAGTATAATCGAGTGAATGAGGTCTAACACAAAACCTAACCCGTTAACTAACGTGTGAGTCAAAATTATTAGAGGTCCACCCCTTAATCAATAACATCCGCCAAGTGTCCAAAAAGGATCCAAAAATCATATCTCATTTTGGAAAGGATCTCGTCGGGTGTCCAAATAGGGTTCAGAAAACAAATTATTTTTTAAAAAATAGCAAAAAAAAATGAGTGAATTTTTTTGTGAGGTATTTAAATATTTCATGGGACCTGTAAAAAAAAATCAAATGAAAATGATTTTTTTTGTTAAAAAGTAACATATATTGACCCATTTTTTTTAAATAACGAAAAAAATTATTTTGATGTGATTTTTTTACAGGTCCCTAAAATGTTTAAATACCCCACACGAAAAAAAATTAACTCAATTTTTTTTTAAAAGAATAAATTACCAAAAAGTCCCTCAAATATTTTTTTAATACACTTTTAGTCCAAACTTTTTTAGTTTATTCCAAAAGGTCCCTCAAACACCCATTTAACCAATATTATCTTATTTTTAAATGTCCGCGCTACTGGCACCCCACCCCACCTCCCCTCCCCCCACAACCGGAGCTCCTACGACCCTCACTGGAGCTCATTTTTTTGAAACAAAAATAAAAAAAACTTGAACTAAACGTGTGTTAAAAAATGTTCGAGGGATTATTTAGTATATGATCCTTTTAAAAAAGGGAGGGGCTATTGGCACTCCACAAAATTCCTTAGGCACTCTATCTTCAAATAAAATTCCAACTTTGCCCTTTAACTTTTTTAATATATGTAAATTTTGTCTATAATTGGATTTTATGCTTCCTTGGTCTTTAACAAAAAATTTAATATATATATATATATATATATATATATATTAAAATTAATACATACAAATTCTTTTTTTTAACCAAATTAAAATTTGAAATGGCACGAATTTTTTATTACTTGACATGAATGCGATCCAAGTAAAAGCGACACGACATAATATTTTTTATCAAATGCAAACACGACCCAATTAAAATTGGATACAACACGAAATATTTTTTTAATATAACACGAACACAATCCAAATAAAAGAGACAAAACATTACACGAAGTATTATTTTCGTTTATTTACAAAAACAGAAACATGGCCGAATAATTAAAAAAAATCGTATTGTGTGGCATTTTAATTTGGACGTGTTTATGTTTTTGTAAAAAAAAAAAGATTTCACAACACGACCAAATTAAAATCATGTTGTGAATTTTTTTTTTTTACAAAAACAGAAACACGACCAAATTAAAATGCCACACAATACGAAATCATTTTTTTTTTACCAAAATGGGCAAGTTAAAGCGACACAACATGATTTTTTTTAATCAACCCAAACTCGATGTAATGGAATTATTTATGGACATATTTGTATACTCCCTGTATACGGCCTTCGTCCATTTTATTTTGGGAAAGTAGTTTTTTTGTTTTGTAAATTAATTTTTTAACGATTTTTTAAAATAGCAAGACAAAGAAGTTCAACAAAAAAAATTGGTTCGACTCGAAGATTGATTCAAATCTCTCTTTTACGAATGTTTTTTACTATATTTTTTTTATGCTTCCTGAAAATATTTAATTTCTTCAAATGCAAAAAAAAAAATATAGTTTACAATTTTTTTTTTTTTTAAATCGTTAAAAAAATTAATTTACAGAAAAAAACTACTTTCCCAAAATAAAATGGATAAAGGGTGTATACAAAGAGTATACAAACATGTTCATAAGTAATTCCATCACATTGAGTTTGGGTTTGATAAAAAAAATCATGTTATGTCGCTTTAACTTGCCTACTTTGATAAAAAAAAAAGTGATTTCGTATTGTGTGGCATTTTAATTTGGTCGTATTTCTGTTTTTGTAAAAAAAAATCACAACATGATTTTATTTGGTCGTGTTGTGAAATCTTTTTTTTTACAAAAACATTAACACGACCAAATTAAAATGCCACACAATACGAAATTATTTTTTTTATGGGACATATACCAAATAGTCCCTCGAACTTTTTTTAACACACGTTTAGTCAAACCTTTTTATTTTGCACAAAAAAGTCCTTCGCCATGTCAAAAAGGTTTTACCATGTTGCTAACGCGGATATTTAAAGGTAAGAGAATAAGGGATTTTTTGGCACAAAATAAAAGGTCGGACTAAATGTGTACTAAAAAATGTTTGAGGGACTTTTTGATATTTGATCCTTTTTTTATTCGATCGTGTTTTTATTTTTGTAAGTAAATGAAAATAATATTTCGTGTAATATCGTGTCTCTTTTATTTGGATTGTGTTCGTGTTAAGTTAAAAAAAAAATCTTGTTGTATCCAATTTTCTTTTAGTCATGTTTGCATTTGATAAAAAAAATTATGTCGCGTCGCTTTTACTTAAATCGTCTTCGTGTCAAGCAATAAAAAATTCGTGTCATTTCATATTTTAATTTGGTGATATCCTTATTTGGTTAAAAAAAAGAATTTGTATTTATTAATTTTATATATTAAAATTTTTGTTAAAGATCAAGAAAGCATAAAATCCAATTATACACAAGTTGTATATATATTAAAAAAGTTATAGGGCAAAGTTGGAATTTTATTTCAAGATGGAGTGTCTAAAGAATTTTTGGAGTGCTAATAGCCCCTCCCTTAAAAAATAATCCGTTTTTTAGATCCCCTTCAAGATCTAAAGAGGACCTTAAAGAAAGGATAAAAAATATGGACCAATTATTTAAAATACTAAAATAAAGAATTTTTCAACCAAACTTGGTGAATATGATCTTCACAATAAGATTGTCTACAAATAATTTTATTAAAAACTTCATCCAAAAATGCGTGAAATGTAAAGTTTATGTGCATTCGAGAATTTGTCACCGTTAGAAATAGCAAGGCAATAATTTCAGCTCTAAATTTAGAATTACAGGTTACATGTGACGAAAGGTGGCGTCTGTATGTTGCTATATTCTAAAATTAGCAGAGCTGCATTTCAGTCTGCAGTTATGGCTTTATTAGGCAAAATTTGGCTGCATTTATCAGTCGGAGTCCCAGCTTTCCATCCATATAAAATTGAGACCAACTGTTGCAGTCTTGGGTTATGGCTTATTAGGCAAAATTTGGCTGCAATTATCAGTGGGCGTCCCAGTTCCTAGCCATATAAATTTGAGAATAAGCGTTCAATAGCTGTGATCATCCAAACTGTAAATTACAAGGACCTAAATTTGATAGTCCAATTTATTAATTAAACCATTTCTCCCTCTTTGCCGTCCTGGTCAATTATTCAAATTTGATCCTAAAGCCCACGTGATTATGACAGTCAAATAATGTAATTTTTTATACATGGTTTCAAACATAAAATTAGAAGTTGGAAGCAAATGTTTATATACATGAGAGAGAGACGGCTGTATTTACTAGTAGTAAGCAATGCTTATATTTATTAGTAGTAAGCAATGCTTGTATCATTATCATACAAAAGTGGGCATGCGCAAAGGAGCAGCTGAATGCGAGAAATTGCAATGCAGATCGTATGAATGTACAAAAAGACAGCATGCAGTTCAACTCAGTCGATCGGAACTTCCACTTCCATTTTCAGGCCCCGTTTGTCAAGAATCTGAATGGGAAAAAAAAGAAGGCAAAGCTTGATATCAAACTTAAAACAGTCGTCAGTATAAGAAGAAGAAAGATAACATCTTATTTTCTCGTCTGCCTTGAGTTGTTTCCCTATTCAGAGTCAGTGTTTTAGTTATAGGAGATTCTTTCAGTTATAGGATAATATTATCTTGTAATATATTCTTAACATGCCTTCTTTATTTTTTTCTTTTTACCTTTTTAAGTTATCTTCTCTAATAAAAAAAGTTGCCTACAAATTAAGTCATTGGCCAACCATTGTGTTGTTCAATGGTATTTTGAGTGATGGATGAATGAGAGCAGCTATTTTTTCTAAAATGTTGTTGTTTTGATTACTTTCCGCTGTGCTTGGCGTTATTGTTGTGAGAGCCATGTGTAAGACTTGGATGAAACCACCATCAAACCACTCCTCCAAACTATGCCCCTGTTGACAGCTGTCAAATGACCTCCATTGGCCCCACTGCTGGCACATCAGTTACAGTTCTTCCCCGGCAGTCTCCAGATATGCCACACTCTGGCTGCAACCATCACAAACCAAAACACCCCCACAATCATACATACGTCCAAAAAACCCAGACAACCCCTTCAAACTCAACAAATCCCCAACCCAACCAGCAAAATTAGTAGACTCCAGGACTTCACTCACCTGCATTGAACATCCTTTGCCGATGTCCAGAGAGGCTTGTCAAAGCCATTGGGAGCTCCACACCCATATTTCCAGACCCATCGAACTTTGAAACCCCTCGCGTGACCACCCAAGACCCTAACTTTGTAAACCTGCCACCAAGTCCTAAAACTGAGACAAGGTTCAACTCCGACCCTCTATGCCAGAATATCAGTCGCACCACCTTACAGCAATCCTTATCTATTTCCGCACCAATATTGCACTCTCGCTGGTCTCACACATCCCTCACCTATAATTGGGGGGCCTCGTCGGATCAGTTGAAGCCATCCCTAGTGGTTCCTTCCCATCAGTCCCTGAACTTTCCTAGACCCCATATCAGCCCCAACTTTATCAATCAACACCTATATTATTATTTCTCTAAAATTTTCTATATTTTCTTTTAGAAAATGGAGTGGAGAGGGTGGTGGCTTATGTGGAATTGAATGGCAGAGTCTATAACCATAGAGACAATCCAAGCTTGCGTCGACTGTTGGGAAGGTGCAGGTGACTCGCTATATAGGGAGGTACAGGGTTATCAATTAAGCACCACCTCCATTAGGTGATACTAGAAGTTCCGCCAACTCTTGATTCCGTGCCGCGAGGAGCTTCTTGAGATGGAGGCGACGCATGATATGTGTGCACGAACGAGCAAAGCACATGACTCATGGTTCAAAGGCGCGGTATCGGTCTATGACTCGGAAGCTCAATTTTTAACTCACTAACCCAATTTTTTAAAAGAAAATATAGAAGATTTTAGAAAAATTATAGTATGGCTCAATTAGATTAGTACAAATCCATCATTCGCATAATATTGACGTGTCGTATTGACGTTGTGTCCCATTTGTTAGCTGCAATATTCCATACTAGTTCAGTATTATGTAGAACAACTTAATTAGACACAAAACATCATATACAATTACACAAGATTTTATAAAGAATAAGCTACAAAAACTAGGCATGTCATGCCAAGTCAAATTTGTTTCATTGATATATAAATACGGTAACGATTTCGGATCGGTGGGCGGCAATACCTAATCAACTCGGCCTTATCGTCTCTGTTTTGGCCTGTACTTTGAACCATGACTTGACTCGATATTTTGACTATTTGTCATCATGTATGACAACTTCTCCAACCCCTATCGTTTTCACGTACAACTATGATTGCACTCTGCTACTCTACACATGTTTTGATGATTTGCAAGGGCATGCTGAAGGGCAGTTGAAAAATGGTACGAGTACCCAAGTCTTCCCTTGTGATATCTTTTCAATTTTCGAGGAGGGCTGCCAGCTGGAGTGCTCATATGTTAGAAAGCTAAAGGTTTTCGATAACGACAATCTTTATCCCATCTTCAGAGAGGCAGATTGTAATGGAGACCTCTTCGATATTTTTGCTGAGATAAGTTGGACGAATCGCACTCACTTTCGAGAGAGAAAGCCGTATTATGTTTTTGACGTCTTACTGCTCTTCAGGACAAAAATAGCTTGTTATGTGTTCGTTTCGTCCGGGGTTAACTCTAGTTGCACGAGTTTGTCTAATACTGGGTATATGGACCCGTTTTAGGGTGAACTTGAATCCCGTTCTGAGTTCGTCATTCAGCCGTTATAACTAAACTGCTTGTACATGCTCTGACCAAGCTGTGGCCTCACCTTCCTCAATGAATGCTCTGGTATTTGGTTCCTTATCTCGACAATTCTCAGGGCAGAGTTAGAATTCTCCAGCCTTGGTATGATTTTGTGTGGCTAGCGTATGCCTTCGCTAGCGTGTACACTGAAAGTTTCTGTGGACAGCTTCTCTCTTAAGTTGAGAGCACAACGATGCTTGTGTGGCTCCATATTTTCCACCCAGTCTCCAAGTTCGGGATTAACTTTTATTAGTAGTGGACTGTGATGCGCACATAAGTGCTCCAGGACGTGGAAGATATTTCTTAGTAATCTTCTATTTTTACATCCCCTTTAGGTTATTTCACTATATAGAGTTAGTACTTTGGCTAGAGTAATATTTCTTTTGAATATTCTTAACGTGCCCTTTTTAGTCAACTTATCTTTTTAGGTATCTTGGCTAGCAAGATAACTTATATATAATTAAGGGTCATTAGCCAACCATTATATTCACTTTACGTTTGAGAGATGAATGAATGAGAAGCCCTTATTTCCGAAATGTTGTTGTTTTGATTACTTTTTGCTGCGCTTTACATCGAGTTCATCCTAAAGAAATGATCAAATTGGATGATTGCTAGTGTCGGATTGATTCAAATAATGAGGTTTCTCCTTAAAATATGGTTTGTATTTTTGTGCAAGCACACTCCGAATCTAATTTGTCACTGCTTATTGCTATATCAATGTGTAAATATATATCTATACTGACACGAGGTTCTCTTGTAGCATACAGAGATGCAAAAGTGTTAAACTAATATCTTTTTTCCATTTTCTTTGGCCATTAACTCTTCCTCTGTCTCTCCTCTAATATGTTAGAATTAAATTATGTCTAGATCTCTCTCACCTTTATTTCTTTCGTTTTCTTCAAGGTACAAGTTGAAATGGGTAAAAAAGTGTTGAAAAAGAAAAAACCTCAATGAAGTCGTCCAACAACAAACAAGATTCCCTTGTATATCCAGATTCCTGCAAGACCTGGCTCAAGACTTCCTACAAAACACAAAACCCAGGACATAAAGAACTTCCTATAATTGTCGCATCAAAAGCAGCAAGATAATGCTAAACGTTAGGAGCTCGATTAATGCTAAAAGGTTTGGACTAACAAGTAACAACCATTAGGTTATGCGCTCGCTTGATGCAAATAGTGCTAAAATGTTAAGTTTGTATCCAGTCTATTATAGTAGAACCACCTATTAATATGCGCAAACTGGATAATTGATTTTTCTATTAGCAGAAAAAATAGGAGATTTTCCTGGAAACATAAAAAGTAAACATTATTTGATAAGCAGACATTTTTATTAAGTCAATTAATACCATTTATTCTAAATTCTAAGTACAGTCATAGACCAAATAATTCCTTATTATGCATACATACAGTGGCGGATCCAGAAATTAGAGGGGTTGGGGGGTTAGGGTATATACATGTACTTACTTTTGATATGGGGGGTGGGGGGGACAAATATAACTGCGTGTGTATATATACATATATATATATACACACATTTTTTATTTATATAAACTCAATTAGTTTTTAAGGTAAACTTTTTGATTCCGTGACTTTGCCAATCTGATTCCATGACTTTGCCAATCCTCCTCCCTACTCCCCCCCCCCCCCCCCCCGCACACACACACACAAGAAAAAAAAAAAAAAAAAAACAATCCCACAATCACAAAACTTTATATGAAAATTTAACAATCACAAAATAATCATGTCTTCTGTAGAAGAAGAATAAGCTATGACTTTATGATGGCCAACATTGTCACTCTACGGCTATACCAGTACTTACAAATCTCTCTGAACTGCTCCTCCGCCCTCCCCCAAATAAAATTAAAGAGGATTCCAAGCATAGAACCAGTAGTATATTTGTCCGATGCCGAAACAGAAATTCGAAGATCGTAAAGCATTGAAAGTACATTTTGCTTAAACGATATTTTATTTAGTCATCTACTCTGAGGTACACAACATATTGACTATTGATTTCGGTCAGGATTGTGTCTTTCGATGTCTACCGTGGTCAATATGGAAGTAAAAATATATGTATATTTAATTATTATACAAATTTCCCATTTTAAAACTATATTTTTTTAGTTAAGATACTCCATTAATAATCTAATTGAAAATACATCCCCCACAAATAAATATATATATATATATATATGTCAGAATAAATCCCCCTCAGCAATAGATGATAGCTTTCCCCTTCACGTATTTTTTGGTAGCTTCCTTACCATCTCAATGAATTATTGACTCAATCCACTTCTTGTGAATTTTCCCTCATATTAATTTCAGTTAATAATGGATACAATAAAATAGCAATTGCAGACAATAACAGGAGATTTTGTGCATAAATAAATGAATAATGTGAAAACAAAAGGAATGAAACAATAAATGGAATAGTCGAAAATGAAAATGCCTCTCTTTGCTTATCCGACATGAATGAGCCAGTCAAATCCCGCAGCACCTCTAATATGTCATTGAATGTCACCTTCCCGTTATAATCTGAATCATATACTTTGAAGATAACTGTGACAAAATTGGTAATAATAGTTTTAGTGAATAGCAAACAATACCCAGGTGAAGTAACCCCCCCCCCCCCCAACACACACACACACACACTGATTATATAATATTAATAAAAAAAGCATATCTACATTGGAAGAAAACATTAATAACAAAATGCATAAATCTGATGGGAAAAAATCTGACATTTTGTTCAATCGGTTCTCAGGTGAAGTCCACGGAAATGCAGACTAAGATTAGAAGACATGAATGAATTTATTTTCCCACTCAAATTCTGGACCTACGTTACAGAACTTGCTAGATTTTTTGGGTGAGGTGGGGATGGGTAACTGATTGGCGGTTTTCTATATTTTTTTGGGGTTGAGGGAGGTTGGGAAGGTTTTTTGTCTCCCCATCCCCCTTTTTTTCATTCAGGTCTCTTGTCGGACCTATGTATATCTTTTTTATACAGGTTTCACCCCCTTAGTCGGCTTCTTTTAATATGGGTGTTTTTATTAACACCATGCTATTCCATTAACAACCACCGACTTTAAATAGCCCCTCTCTTTGGGCTCATAACCTTTTAACCTTCCCACAATCGTGGTTTGTCAAATAAAAAAGCAAAAAGGGCATTGTTTAGACAAAAGAAAACTTTGGGACCCAAAGAACACCGTAACAAGCCCTTTTTTCCAATCTTCTCTCTCCTCAAACATGAAGAAGCAAGATCCGGAATAACCATCTCTATTTCTAGGGCAGGAAGAAGACGAATACGCAAGCTCCAATCACGACAGAATTTGAAAACAACATGAAAATTTGTTACTATTCTCAATTTTTCAAACATGATTTGTAAAACCCATTTTAACTTGTTAGAACAATGATACTACTTTTATTTTTGGCAACACTTTTGTTATAGAACTGTAAAAAAAAATATCTTCAGATTTTGGGCAACAAAAATTATTTGTTGTATTAGATTTTGACAGATGAGAGTTTTGATTTGTTGTTTATTCAAAGTATATTGTTCAGACATTTTTTTGTTGTTGGAACATGTAATAGAAAAGAATGAGACTTTTTTTGGGGGACCTATAATGAATTGTAATAGAGTGAGATTCTTGCTGAACATGATTTGTTGTTTAGTTGCCAAATTATATTTGTTGTATAGATAAGGAATTGGAGGAAGAAGCTTAAGTTTGATAGGAGTGTTTTTCTGCCGGTGGATAAAAAAGGGAGAGTATCGTCATTAAATATTTATATACTTTTAATCTCTAAATAAGTATATCGGGTGCTGGTAATTGAATAAGACGGTTCATTTAAAAACATCCTTTAATATACTTCGTTTTTTTTTAAAAAAAAAAAAACTTCTTCGTATTATATTTGAGGCCTATCTTTAAACACTTGAAGAAATATTTAATTGTTCCTCATAGACTTACGTTGATTTAGAGCTCAATCATCTATTTTTATATCTCAACATGAACTCTTTATCACTACTGATAATAACCCATGTTCCACTGATGACAGACTAAATCGCCATGTGAGAGACAGAGCCCTTGCACGTTGATCCTTCTGTTGAAGATTAGATAATCAGAAAACAAGAACTGAAATCTTGGAAAGAAAAACAGGAGAACTCTAATGCTTGTTCAATCTGAATTTTACTGAAATGAATTACACAGAAAATTTTGAAATACAGAGAATCCTTTCTAATATTTATACTACACAAAAGTCATAACTGTTACAACAGAATCATAACTGTTATAACAGATATGACTGCATTTATCTCAAGACTACTCTGACCTCTTCTCTGCTTTTAGTTTTTCTGCCTTAGACTTCAATTCCAAATTGTCGATATGAGAGGCTATACTCCAACACCCCCCCTCAAGAGGAGCATGTATATTTATAATGCTCATCTTGCGCAAAATATGATGGAAAGGCAGTGATCCGAGAGGTTTTGTAAATATATCTGCTAGTTGTAATCTGGAGGGAATGTGAAAAATCTTAATGACATTTTGCTGCAGTTTTTCCCTAACAAGATGACAATCTATTTGAATATGTTTAGTCCTCTCATGCTGTACTGGGTTTGTTGCAATGGACAGAGCTGATTTGCTATCAGTGTAAAGCATGGTTGGATGAAAATGATCAACACTCAGATCTTGAAGAGCATAGAGTAACCACTGAATCTCACATGTGGTGGCTGCAAGAGCCCTATATTCTGCTTCTGCAGATGATCGGCTAATTGTGGCTTGCTTTTTGGATTTCCATGAGATCAATGAGTCTCCTAGAAAAATGGCATAACCTGTCACACTTCTCCTAGTGTCTAAGCAACCTGCCCAATCACTATCGGAAAAGGCTTTCAGTTTTAAGTCTGAGGATGAAGAGAAAAATAATCCCTGGCCTGGTGTCGCTTTTAAGTATCTAAGCACACGGATTGCAGCTTGATGATGGGCCACTGTAGGTTTAGCAAGGAACTGACTAAGAACTTGAACAGAGTAAGCCAAGTCAGGCCTTGTAATTGTCAAATATAGTAACTTGCCAATCAATCTTCTGTAGCCCGAGGCATCCTCATAAGGATTGGAATCATCTGTACTGAGTTTAAGATTAGATTCCATTGGGAATGCAGCTGGTTTGGAACCTATAAGACCTGTATCTTCAAGTATATCTAAAGCATACTTTCTTTGGCAAATAGAAATTCCAGACTGTGATCTGGCTACCTCCAATCCTAGGAAGTACTTCAGTTGTCCCAAGTCCTTGATTGTGAATTTATCATGCAGAAAAGTCTTGAGTTGCTCGATCTCAATTAGACAATCACTAGCTAGTAAAACATCATCTACATATACTATTAGAGCTATAAAAGAAGTGGCAGTTTTCTTAATGAAAAGGGAACAATCAGAATTGCCTTGAGTGAAGCCATAATCAAGAAGAGCTTGAGAAAGTTTTGCAAACCATTGTCGAGAGGCCTGCTTTAGGCCATAGAGACTCTTTGACAGTTTACAAACCATGTTAGGCTGTTTAACATCCAAACCAGGGGGCACTTCCATATACACTTCTTCATGCAATTCTCCATGTAAAAAGGCATTATTTACATCTAATTGGTGAATATGCCAACCCCTAATGGCAGCAACAGCTAACAACAACCGAATTGATGTAATTTTTGCCACTGGAGAAAAAGTATCAAAGAAGTCTAATCCTTCTTGTTGGGTATAGCCTTTAGCCACTAGTATTGCTTTATATCTTTCTATAGTTCCATCAGCCTTGCATTTCACTCGAAAAACCCATTTACAACCTATGGTCTGTTTATTTTTAGGAAGAGTAACAAGTTCCCAGGTTTTGTTTAACTCTAAAGCATTAAGCTCATTTCTCATAGCAACTTGCCATTCATGTATTTTTGCAGCTTGTTTATATGTTTTGGGTTCTTTGGTAACAGAAATGGAAGCTAGAAAAGCTTTGTGTGATCCTGAAAGTCTATTAACAGAAAGAAAAGATGATATAGGATAGAGAGTACCTATTTTAGAAGAACAATCAATGGAAGAAGACGAGTTCTTTGCATAAGGAACCAATGAGACTTTACCACAATAATAGTCCTGCAAAAATTTTGGTGGTTGCTTAATTCTAGTTGATTTTCTGATATGTGAATCAGTAGGGATGAAATTTGCTAAGTCAGTTGGATGATCACTGTCGATATGAGAGGCATCTGATTCACTTGGATTCTGTGAGGGCGTGTTTTGATCAGAAAAGATAGGATTATTTGTATGAGAGGCTTCATGTTGAAATGTTGTAGGAGGAAATAGGAAATTGGGTATTTCAGAGTTAATAGGAAGAATTTTGAATGGAGAATTGGTTTCATGAAAGACAACATTTCTAGAAGTAAAGATTCTGCTTGTGTTTAGGTCCATGAGTTTATAACCTTTTACATCAGCTGGATACCCTAAAAATAGACATTTAGTTGCTCTTGGATCGAACTTTTGTCTGTGACTAGTAAGTGTAGAAGCAAAGCATAAACATCCAAAAACCTTTAAATGAGAAAGATTTGGTGGTTTATGAAATAACATTTCAAAAGGTGTTTTGTTTTTAAGAAGAGGAGTTGGAATTCGGTTTATTATATGGGTTGCAGTCAATACACAATCACTCCAGAAAATTAAAGGTAAGTTTGCTTGAAACATCAATGATCTAGCTGTGTTTAATAGGTGTTGATGTTTCCTTTCAACAACTCCATTTTGTTGTGGGGTTTCCACGCAACTTCTTTGGTGTAAAATTCCATTTGCTGTATAAAATGGTGCAAGAATAAATTCTGAACCATTATCAGTTCTTATGATTTTGACAGAAGTATTGAACTGAGTTGTCACCATTTTACAAAAATTTGGCAACAAAAAAGAGACTTCAGATTTATTTTTGAGCAGATACACCCAAGTGCATCTTGTGAAATCATCTACTATAGTTAGGAAGAATTTAAAACCAGAATAGGAGATAGTGGAAAAAGGACCCCATATGTCACAATGAATCAAATCAAATTCTTTATTAGAATTGCTTTGTGATACAGGGAAAGAAAGTTTTCTTTGCTTTGCTAGTGGACAAATTTCACAGACATTTGTACAATCAAGTGCTATTGAATTGTCTATTTTTCTAAGAAAAGGTATTCTGGAATTCGAGACATGGCCTAATCTGTAATGCCAAAGGTTTGACTGGATTTGAGTTGTAGTTGATGCAGTGACAGGTGTAGAATTAAACTCATATTTCTTGCATGAATTAGCATTCGAGGAGGCTTGAGATATGTGATAAAGTCCTTGTTTCTCAAAGGCAATCCCAATCGTCTTCTTCATTGATTGGTCCTGTAAAAGGCAATAAGAACCAAAGAAGGATAGACACAGATTAGATTCTTTGGTTAGTTTAGAAACGGATAATAGATTGAATGAAAAACTGGGAACACACAAGACATTCTTTAAATGTAATGTGCTGGAGAGACTTACAGTTCCAGTATAGGATGCTGGAACAATTTGTCCATTGGGAAGATTAATGAAATTGGTAACTGGTTTAGGAGGAGAAGAATATAACAGTGGTGAACAGATCATATGATATGTTGCACCAGTATCTAAAATCCAAGAAAATTTAGAATTTAACTTGGTAGAAGCAGAATGACATTTATTTAAAGGGTTACCAGAAAATTGAGAGGTAGTGGCTAGATTTACTGCTGCTGGGGTTATACCACTGCTTTGAGTAGATGAATTTGAATTGGCAAGTGCTAAGAGTTTATTAAATTCTTCAGCAGTTAAACTAAACCTATGATTCTCATTACTATTTTGAATGTAGACCTCTTCAGTTGAAATGGCCGCATGTGCATAGGGAGGATTTCTTTTCCCTTTGGGTCCAGTCCATCCCGGGGGATAACCATGCAATTGAAAGCATTTGTCAATTGTATGGCCATTATAGCCACAATGAGTACAATGGATTGAAGGTTTCTTTGACTTATCTTTGAAGAACTTGGATTGGGTATTCTGATTAGGCTGACTAGAGTGCTTTGCTAACAAAGCATGTGTTTCAGTAGGTATGAAATTCGTCAATTGCCTCTGACTCTCTTCTTGAAGGAGTAAAGAAAAAACTTTAGCCATGCTAGGCAATGGAACAGCAAGTAACAACTGACTTTTTACAGAAGCATAAGAATCATTTAGGCCGACAAGAAACTTCAACACATAATCTGACTGCTGTCGAAGGAGTAAGAAATTGAACAAATCACATGTGCAAGAAGCCATCTGGCCACATGTACAGGTTGGAAAAGGCCTATAGCTGACATATTCATCCCATAGAGTCTTAAAAGCACTGAAATACTCTGTAATGGATGATGAACCCTGGTTTATACAACTTAAAGATTTTTCAAGATGAAAAACCCTTGGTCCATCACTTCTCAAATATCTTGTTTTCAATTCATTCCAGAGATCTACAGCAGAGGTGACATAAAGCAAGCTATTTCTAATATCTTTAGAAATAGAATTCATAAGCCAAGAAAGTACTAAATTGTTAGCACGAAGCCAAGCTGTATGAAGAATTTGCTGAT
The DNA here is from genome assembly GCA_949130495.1 of Sambucus nigra. Taxonomy (NCBI): domain Eukaryota; kingdom Viridiplantae; phylum Streptophyta; class Magnoliopsida; order Dipsacales; family Adoxaceae; genus Sambucus; species Sambucus nigra. The sequence continues at coordinate 156,942,747 of OX422210.1, read as the reverse complement.
TAATAGGAGGAGCAGAAATTGAACCATCAATAAAGGCTACCTTGTTTTTGACAGTCAGAGCAATTGTGATCGAGCGGCTCCAGGCAATGTAATTGTCTCCTACAAATACTTCTGAGACCAAGAGAGAACCCGGATTATCACTAGGATGAAGATAATATGGGCTAGAAGAGTCATCTGAAGGATTGGAAGGAGATTGTGAAGAATTATTAGAGTTTACTTCTGTCATTTTACTAAGAAAATGAAAGAAACAGATTTAGGGTTTGAAGATTGGCGAGAAAATCCCTGAGCAGAATGTGTAATATGAATTACAAAGATAGAAAGAAAAGAAGAAATGCGGAAGCAAGTATGATTTTCAATCTGATACCATGTTGAAGATTAGATAATCAGAAAACAAGAACTGAAATCTTGGAAAGAAAAACAGGAGAACTCTAATGCTTGTTCAATCTGAATTTTACTGAAATGAATTACACAGAAAATTTTGAAATACAGAGAATCCTTTCTAATATTTATACTACACAAAAGTCATGACTGTTACAACAGAATCATAACTGTTATAACAGATACTCTGACCTCTTCTCTGCTTTTAGTTTTTCTGCCTTAGACTTCAATTCCAAATTGTCGATACGAGAGGCTATACTCCAACACCTTCCAAAATTGATTTTGATCATAGTATTGATCAGGAAAAAATAAAGAGAAGTGTGTAATTAATTTTAAAAAAAAACAGCAAATGTTTTATACCAACCAAGCCAAGCCAAAACAGCAAATGTTTCTAACCTATTTTAGATTCTCACTTCTCTTTTCTCTCACACCGGACCTCCCCTCCTCCTGGCCGCAGCCATCCCTCCCCTCAACCTCAGCTCACCTCCCCTCCCCTCCCCTCGCCGGACCTTCCCTGCTCACTCATCTCTTGCCGCCGCACGCAGCAGGTATTTTTTTTATATGTGCATATTTAGTTTTTTTTTATGTATAATGTATTCCCCTAAATTGTGGTTTAATTTGTGTGTAAAACTAGTTTGAAATTGTTGTAACGTAAAGTTACTAATGTTTAAACATTTGTAACTTACTAATGTTTTTTATATGTGGTTTTTCTATACGTGCATATTTAGGTATTTTTAAGATTTATGTATTTTTACAAATGTCTCCACTCCAGATTAACATTTAATTTAGATATTTTTAAAATAGGATTTATGTATTTTTACAAATGTCTCCACTCCAGATTAAGATTTTATTTAGATATTTTTAAAATAGGTATTTTTAAAATAAAAATACCTATTTTAAGTTTATAATAACTCCTGCTTGATTGTATAATGTATTCCCCTAAATTGTATCGAAATTGAGGTTCAATCATCTCCCAATGCGGGGTCCAATAATCTTTTCTGTCAAGAAGTTCACCCCCAAATTTGGGTATTGTGAATATTTATTAAGCGTTGTTTATTTCTTGAAATTAATTAAGTATTGTTAATAATGATTGAGAGCAGTTTTTGGGCATTATAAAACTATAATTTGTATAAAACTCAAAATAACTCAAAAAAATTGCCTTGGGGTCTCCCGCCTCCGAACCCCCGGCACCACTCAAAACTTTTGTCCCTCTTGACCAAAATTTCTGGATCCGCCACTGAATGCACCCACTAAATTATGCACATCACCCGGATTTTAGAAAACATACAACTCAACCTGCTATATTTTAATTGGTAGATTGCAATTAGTTGGTAAGAGATGATGGGGTTGAGTTGCATGTCTTCTCAAATAGGGGGAGATACATAGTTTAGTTGGTGCATTTAGGAATTCACATTAATTAATTGGTTCCTTGTTTTTCACAAGACTATTTGCATACCAGTCTTGTCATAGTAAATTTGCATGTGGTACAATATTAAATTTAAGGACTAGTGAATCTATTTCACAGAGTTGCTAAAAAAATTGGATAAATTTTTAACACCCTCCCCCCAACAAAAAATTCTTGGCCACACCTTCATATGCATTGCCATCTGTAGAAAATTCTGACCAATTAAGGCAACATGTAAAATTTCATGCCAATTTTGCACTAAAAGTACTTCAACTTAAGCTTCTCAAGTAGGAAGTTCCAATCTCTCATTTGAACAAATAAATTACGAGAAAATATTCACATGGTATAATGGATTTTTATAAGATGGTCGATTAAGAGATTTAAGGGTGCATATCATATTAATATCTTATATATTGAAATTCAGTTCCCCTGTTGCAGGCATAATCCGAGCTCTTACTCACAACCGTCAAGAAGTGATTTTATTTTTTGCTTGAACAATAACAGCAGCAATTAAATTCAAGATAATTGAGGCCACACTTAAAAATTAATCAAAAGAATACAGTAAAGAGCATAACCAACACATACGTTCGATTTTCTGAGGCATACTGGCTTTGGCACTAAAGGCAGACAAGAATGCCACAAAATCCTTAAAATTCAAACCATCCACCATCTTAAGCAACCTCTGCAAACAACCACAAAACCAAAACAAACAAATAAATAATCAAACATGTCAAAGAACCAGAAAGACTAATAAGAAAAACTCAAATTCTACCTGTGAAAGAGGATTCATAGCAAACTCAGGTACTGATAAAAACTCATCAGCGGAGATAAACCCCTTAGCACTACGATCGAGTTGGCAAAATCTCTGATACAGAGACACTATCTCATGCTGGGAAACTAAGTTTTACACCAAACCCACATTAAAATATGAACTGGGTTATAAATATTAAAATCAAATAACCCAAGAAAGTATGTATACATATACGAAAGGCTCACATAGATTGTTAGAATGGTCTTGGACTTCTTCAATGTCATACTGAGTTAGCATTGATGATGCACTACCCATTGATTATCTAACTGTAAACTAACAATTTTCAATTAAGAAATCTTCGTTATGGCTTAAAGGTAAAAAAGAATATAAAGAAAATATAAATTAAGAGACCTGAAAATCAGAGATCCTCGGAGCGGACGGGAAGAGTAAGATAAAACTGACGGTAAAGAAAAGGGTAAGAAGATAATATAAGCGAATTTGTCTACTTTGTTAGCATCGACACACTAAAAAGCGAGGTTGATGTTTATAAACCAAAATGATGTATGTTTCTCACGCAAGCTGATAAGCTCGTGTTTAAATTATGGTTATCTTGTTTTCGCCAATCCGTGAGTGATGAAGATCGAATGTTGCGTCAAAACGATGTGGGCCTTTCGTTAACCCAGTTCAAATCCAATGTAGACCAGTTTTGTACATTTTTCACGAATAAAACAACTTTTAAATTAAATTAGGAATTTTTTTATACACACACCTACTCCTATTTTAAGAAATCTTTATCTCACCCTCCATCTTTTAACAAATACAAGCAATTTTTAAAAAATACTTGTATAAAAAATAGTTTTTCTCATTATAATAATATTTTTTTATATAAAAAAGTTTTCTTTAAAAAAAGTTTTTTAACATTTTTATTCACTAAAAATGTTTTTTAAAACAACTTATATATATATATAGAAGAAGCTGATATTGAGAGATAGGGTATCCTCAGGTGTGACAGGGGGAACATCGGTGGTAATATTCTACTCGGCCTTAGCCTTAGGCTGATCCTCAGTAGCTTCGTCTTCCAAGTTGTTTACCTCCCTCGCCCCCACTCAGCAACCAAGACCTTGGCTTCATCACCCTCCCTTTCCCATTATTGGACGACTCCTCTAATGTTAGGATAATACTTGATGACCCTCTTCTTCAGCTCGTCATAACCCTCAATGACGATGGTCACCAAATCAATGTTATATTCGACATAAATCTTATACTTTCTAACACCGTCCTCCTCAGTGTGGGCAAGAACCTCATTAGACTTCATAAGGGCCTTAATGGCTTTCTTAAGAGCATCAATAGCTTGAACAAACTCCTCAGACCCCTTTGTGAGTGCCTCTTCTGAACTCATGATCTTCACAACATCAGTGTTGATTTGTTCCTTCATCTTTTTATTTTCTGCCTCAGACTCGCTTAAAGCTTGAACATTTGCTATAAGTTGATTTCCTTTCTCCTTGAACTCTACACAGACCTTTTCATAATCAGCTTACGCAATGTTTAACTCCTCCGACATGATCTTACATTGTGCAAGGAGCCTGAGCATTAACCTCCCTCTCATCGTCATAAGTATTTTGGTACGATACTTGTAGACACCCCATTCCGTTACCCCCTAACTCTCCTAAGGTCCCTAGCACCTCCCTCCATCACTACAAACCCAGGTCATGTCCCGAGTACTGACCTGGAAGCCATCGGGCACTCCCCGGCTCAGTTTGACCAAAAAGTCAAACTCTTCATCTCGATCAAGACTCAATGAATATTAGAAGGGCACTGAATCCCCTTCCCAACGGTTCGTCCCGTGTGCGATTCTGACTTACCATGTGGACAAACGATCCGTTTGCGTCCGAAACCTGACCCAGAGGCCGTCAGACGCTCCCGAGCTCTGTTCCATCTAAGTCAACTCTTCATCTCGACCGAGGCTGAATGAATCTTCAAAGGGAACTGAATCCCCTTTCCAACGGGCCATCCCCGTGCGCAATTCCGACTTACCATGCGGACGAACGATCCGTTTGACTCCAAGAGGTCACCGAATGCTTCCAGGGCCCGGTTGACCAAAGTCAACTCCCCAAACCGGGTCAAACTCTTTGGAATGTCAAAGTACATCTCCTAACCTTTCCAGCGGTCTGCCCCGTGCGCGATTTGGACTTACCATGCGGACGAACGATCCGTTTGCGTCCGAACGATTCCCCGTCCAATGGACCGACAAACGCTTCCAAGCCATATTTGACCCAAATCCAAAGGACTTTTAAAGGTCTCTGAATTACCTTTGCAACGGTATACCCCGTGCGCGATTCTGACGAACGGTTTTTCCTCGACGACCGATTTTTCGAAAAAGTCTGAAGCGCACTGTCAAATGGCAGGTTCCAGACCCTGCCTATCGGTACCTGCCGATAGGCAGGAACAGGTCTATGCCAATCGGAAGTTACTTGGGCCTATAAAAGGAGGCCTTCACCTCATTTGCAAGGAGATCCCAAATCTGATAAAAATCACTCTCAGAGAATTTCAGAAACCTCTCTCGAAAGCAGCATGATTTCAACTTCCAAATCCCTTTTTTACTTTCACTTTTCATCATCCCTTTCATCAAACTTGGTGAATTAGCCACTTTCCATCATCATCCAAGTGCAAGGGCTGCTCTCCAACATTCAAGATCAAGCTCAAGATCTTCAAGAAGGTCCAACTTTCTCTTAAATTCTCTTAAATTCGCAATAACTTGTTTTATTACTTAACACTTTTTATTATCTCATCTCACACATCCTAATATACTTTTTATTTAGTATTATTGCACATCTCTTATTTTCATATAAATAAAAACCCAAAAAAATAAGAAAAAAGAGGGTTTGCTCATAAATTCCAAATAGGGATTCTCATACTTTTCTCATAACTAAAAACACTTTTTCTTACACACACACACACCCACAAATAAGAGATCCCCCATTTGGATTTATGGGATAAACCCCACCCCTCGTTTTGTATGCGAACTACGTGGACTTTGATGCCTTCATAGGTTACGTAGGCGTCTCGGGGTAAAACCTGAGACTCGAGTCCTTTTTCTCACTATTTCTCTTATTTTCTATCTTCTCTAAATCCAATTTTCTTATATATATATATATATATATATATATATATATATATATATATATATATATATATATATATATATATACTTGTTCTTAGTGACATATTACTCCATATGCGTTATCGTTTCATTATAACGATCAATGTAAGGGTAATCGCGTAAATCTTAATTTTTAATATTATTCATATACCTTCTTACGGATGACTCACTTTATCTATTCCATGATACAAGTCGAGGATTCCTATCTCCACTATATATATACACATGCACACATATCACGGGGGAAAATAAGGGAAAATAACAAATATCCATGAGAGACCGAAAGGGCGGAATGGGTGCCTAACACCTTCCCATTTCGTAACTAAGTCTCCGAACCCTTCTCGAATCATTTTGGTATCGCATGCACCAGTATGTCTTTGGATGCCATCCTTCGGGGTGGCTTCCCCTTTTCCTTTTATCTGTTTTGAGTAAAATAGACTGGCGACTCTGAATCTCTCTATATTTTTACACCTCATCTCAATTGACGCCGGTCGAAACGCTCCCGAGAGGGATGCGTGGGACTCGAGGATCCTTCCTCCAAGCGCCCGCCCGCCTTGGAGAGGATCGGGGATGGCTACAGTGGCGACTTTGCTGGGGATATTGTGTATTTTGAGGGCTTGACTCTATTTACAAGGATGCTATATTTGTTTATTTTCCCCCTATATCTGCATGTTCCCCTTTTTCATGTGTATCCAATGCTTATGCTTATGTTCACACACTTGTAGAAAATTCTCTATGTACACTTCACACCACGTGCACCTAGGATCACATATATCCGCATGTTGCACGCATAACCTATCCATACTTGGTGTACCTTCGGTACTCGTACTTTGCTCCCTGTTTGGCATAATCAAGAAAGGCATTCTCATCATAAGATACTAATAAGAGAATCATGTATGATTCACACGACATCACCAAAGAGCATTGTTATTGATCAAATTTTACCTAGTAACTGGAGGGTCATTTCTTGATGGGCGCTGGTCCGGTAGGTCGCAGTTAGACTAAGCGATATGACTCTCACCTTCCATTGGCCAAGTACCTGCGACGTATATCGAACGGTTCCCCCGCATCGTACCGCTTGACCGAAGTCATGACGGGAGGTATATCGCAGGGAATTCATTCACATACACCGATTATATTGAATTCTCTCTCACACGTACCATCCCCACGAGGTATATGGTGAGGAAATTCACGTACACTCAGGTATATCAAATGGCTTGTCCACACGTACCGATTGCCCGCAAGAGCAAGACATATATCATGGAAGTCACGCCAAAGGGAGGAACTCATGTCGATTCACCCAACCAACTGCATACCCGCATATAGGTGTCAAACCTAGGACACGCACTTTAGATTGCCGGTTTCAACCCGAAACTCTGCCGAAATTCCAGATCGATCTGTCACTCGAACTTTCGCGCATTTTTAAAATGGGACCCTGTCCGTGAGCCTGGTTACAAGTCCAGCCATAGCTTTGCATATATTAAAACCCCACTTTTCCAGGCTCGGGTCCCGTCCGGCATTGCATTTAAGAGAATTAAATACAAGTGAGAACATAATAATCATAATAATCATGCTGAGTTCCGTCTCCAAAAACATTTCTCCCTTTTTTTATAAAAAATCCAAAAACATTTCTCCCTTCTTTATCAAAAATCCAAAAAAAATATTTCTCCTTTCTTTATCAAAAATCAAAAAGATAGTTTCTTCCCTTTTTCTCAAAAATAAATTCCATTCTACGCCTTCTCAGGTCGATTGCAAGCCCTTGGCCTGGCTCCCTATTGGCTTCGGTCTTCGGTCAAATCACCCCGAAGTTTCATCCGTTCCTCTACTACTTCTTCCGAGTCTGGAATCCATCCACTTTCCATGGAGAATACATATCAAGTACCAGTCATACAGCCGGATCTGACAACAGTCCTAGCTCAGCTCATGTCCAAGATTGACAACCTCCAAACTGAGGTCCGAGAGATGCAACGAAACTAGGTTCCAATTCCTCAAGAGCTCGAGGCCGTGTTCCCTCGTGCTATTGGTCCACCCGAGCCTATCTGGGTTCCAGAAGAATATCAGCACACTCCACGTGTCCCTCCTGTCAATGGGTCGTCGCCGTTCCAGCTTCCAATGCCAAACATTGCCCAACCTATGGCTAACCTGCCTGTGGTCGTTGATCCAAAAGAGGAAGAGTTGAATAAAGTCAAAGAGGATATCAATATGCTCACCAAGAAGTTTGACCAAGTTAGGATCTTTGGTAATTACATGGACTACACCCACATGTCTCCTTATCCTAAAGCGAGGTTGCTCGAGAAGTTCAAAATGCCAAATATCGAGAAGTTTGGAGGGAGTGGACCCCCGATTGTTCATCTTCGCAGTTATCATTGTTCCATGACTCTACTAGGGGCTTCTGAATAAGTAATGGCCCAATTGTTTCAGTAAACTTTGAAGGATAGTGCCCTCCGATAGTTTTTATCTCTTAGGAATCCAGAATCCGTAGCTAGGAGGATGTAGCCCGAGAATTCATGTCGCAGTACAAATACAACGAAGTGCTTGAGGTCACCCATCGTGATTTAAAGTTGCTCAAACAGAATCCAGGAGAATCAGTCAATAACTTCATAACCCGGTGGAGGGAGCAAGCAGCTACCATGACCAATCGGCCATCCGAGGAAGAACAGGTCAACATACGAGCGACGATGGGAGGAAAATACTATCCACACTTCCGAGCTCTCAGAGAGGCTGGAGTAGAAATCGAGGAAAGTCTTGTTAAAACAGAGGTCGAACCAAAGAAGGTGTCCGAACAGTTCACCCCTAGAAAGTATGGCAAGCCTGCCAGTGCTACAGTCTCAACCATCAACAACATCTCTCAACCAACCACATCATGGGCATCAGAAAGCTGCCCTGCCCCCATCCGAAGGGAATACACCGAGCTCCATGCCCCCCTCTCCAAAGTTTACCAAGCCCTGTTGAGCCGAAACCTCATCAAACCCTTGGATCCCCGTCCATTTCCATATCCACTCCTAAGAAACTTCAAGGCCGATGCTCATTGCGCCTTTCACCAAACTGTCGGCCATACCACCGACCAATGTTTTCACCTTCGAAACGTAATCCAAGATCTCATTGACAGGGGTACCATAGCTCCACCAGCCAATCCTAAGCCAAACACTACTCACAATCCACTTTCGAATCATACCAATGCCATCTTCTTAGAAGAAAACCCAGATTTTGATCCATCAACTCAAATCACACCCATATACTTTCCTAAACCTCTTCAAATTTGCTTATATTTCCTTTTACACCCTACTAGCCTCGCTGATCAGGCACTGTCACTCCTTACCAGAGCATGCATCGCTGTCCGTACCCGTTGTGAAAATGGGAATATGGAATTGTCAGAAGTGTTAAATCGACTCCTAGAGTTCGGGCTGAAATTGCCCTCACAAATGGTCATCGATTGCTAGAGGTTCAGCACACTATTCTTGGAAGCATAAAATTGGGCCCGAGATTCAGACAGATGGGTGGTACCAACCGACGAAGTCAGCCTAGATAATGTTGTCCAGACTATGGCAGGATTATTCGGGCAAACCAACAGCATGTGTGGTATCATCGGGTTACTTGACGCTTTAAAGCTACAAGGGCGCTTAATCCCTTCAACCACACATATCCCCATAGAATGGGAGGACCTATACGAATAAGCTGTTGAAGTTGTGGAATGCATTGACTTTACATGAAAAGATAAAATTGTTGCCACTGGATGGGGGGAAGAATTCGAAGATTCGAGTGAAGAACAAGCTTCAGGAATAGCTGACCCGGTAGCCGACATATGTAGGATGATATCATTTGAAGAAATCCTCAGAAAAATAAACAGCGTAGCAGAATAACCTGAGATTGATGGGGAAACGGGATTCATATTCTTCCCTTCTTTAGTAAATCATATGACCAGATCAGAGAGACATTACCAGGTTCTAAGCTCACTACCAGCAAATAACAAAGGGAAGGGCGTTGAAAAGCTTCCTCTGCCCGAGATGACCATTAAGGAGAGCAAGATCCTCGATCAACTGAAGAAAACTCAAGCTAACATCACTCTATGGGGACATTTCATGTCTTCCCAGCTACACATAAATGCTTTAATCAAACTACTCACTGGACCCATAGTTCCTCCTTCTACCACACCAGAAGAAGCGGTAAATCTGGTCGGATCTCTGACCTCTACCCGAATGATATCATTTTCTGAAGAAGAAATCCCCAGAATTGGGTTAAATCACAATCTTGCACTCAACATCTCCGTCGAAGTTATGGGGAAGGCCATGCCACTCTCTCTCGTTGATAACGGATCCGCCTTGAATGTTTGCCCGCTAAGAACCTTCAAGTGTTTAGGCCTGAAAGAAAGCGACCTCGCTCCAACCTCTGCTGCTGTACATGCCTACGATAATACCCATCGGGAGGTGATGGGATCCATAAAACTTGTAATAGGGGTTGGCCCTATAAACCCTGTCGTTGAATTCCAAGTCATAGACATCCCGACTTATTTCAACCTGTTGCTCGGACGACCCTGACTCCACAATATCAAGGGCGTGTCTTCCTCACTCCATCAAAAATTGAAGTTCTTCGCCGACGGGCTAGTCATCACTATTTTGGGAGACAATAAAAATGTCGAGGGTGCAGGCACCAGTAGTCCAATCCTTGAGATACAACACGGGTCAAATGATATGCTCCTATCAGGATTCTGAGTTGAGCCATTCCTACTCCCGTCAGGGGACGTTTTCAAAGAAAGGATTTGTCCAGAATATGACCCTCATGGCAATATCAATGTGATTCAGATGTTCAGAAACATGCACTTAATGCTCGAACTGGGACTAGGGTAAAGGCAGTAAGGGACACTTGAGCCCATCAAACTAAAGAAAAATTTCCCTCCTTGTGGCTTAGGGTATCAACCATCAGAACAAGAGCTCAGAATGATCCACCAGTCTCGACCGAAGAGAAGATTAGACTACACCCAAACTATCTTAGGAGACTCCTTGAATGAACGATTCATCAAAGAAGGCAAAGATTTCCCCTTTTGCGATTTCCCAGAACCATGGTATGACCACACAGACAAGAATATGAAGCCTGGAATGGATATCTTTTTCCAAGATAGCTACCCATGGGCCGAAAGTTTCCAACACCGCGTACAACCGCTCATCGAAGATAGTAAAGAGACTGAGGAAACTGATTCCGAAGATTCCTTCAACTTACAGACACTGGGGCTAACACTCAGCATGGTTCGTTCAGGCACTACATCAATGGATTCATCCCATCTGATTAAAGCTGCTGATACACCTCTCCTCAACTGGCATGCTGCGCCAGTTCTGCATCCTGAAATCTCCCCTAACCCCAATGTTTACCCTATTTCTTCTTCTATTGTCTATCCTTGTTCAAATGTAATCGAGACCTCTTTTGACGAGGTTCCCAATGCTGTTTTTCCTATTAATGAAATAAATGAAGATTTTGAGTATCTTGTTGTGCCTTACATTAACTGCTTGGATTCTAATCAAACTTTCGGTGATGATGATTTTGCTAATGAACAATTCTTAACTGATCTAAATAAGGTTAATTATAAACAACATAATTGGGTTCAAGTTAATGAAGAAGAGACTGTTGTTATTAATCTCGATTCTAGTAACCAACTGCGCGAGATTAGGATAGGGGCCACCCTTGACGAGCATGAGCGTTCACAACTCGAAGAATTGCTAAAGGAGTTCGTGGATGTCTGCGCATGGTCCTATGATGATATGCCCGAAGTTGATCCTGAAATAGCTTAGCACGAGATCCCCACTCTCCCAGATTACAAGCCGGTTAAACAAAAATTGAGAAAACTCCGCACCGCATGGTCACTCAAGGTCAAAGAAGAGGTGGTCAAACAGCTGAACGTGGGCTTCATTCGTGTGATCGAATATCCCACATGGATAGCCAACATAGTACCTGTGCCGAAATTAGGGGAGAAGGTTCGAATGTGTGTAGACTACCGAGATTTAAACAAAGCTTCTCCAAAGGATGATATCCGCTACCCAATATTGACATGATCGTGGATAACACATCCAGTCATGCTCTCAAGTCATTCATCGAAGGGTTTGTCGGATACAACCAAATCAAGATGCACCCCGACCAGCAAGAAAAAATCGCATTCATCACCCCATGGGGAACCTTTTGCTACACAGTTATGCCATTTGGTCTCAAGAATGCTGGGGCTACCTACCAAAGGGTTGCCACAACCATCCTGCACGATCTGATTCACAATGAAGTTGTGGTTTATGTGGATGATATGATTATCAAATCCAAAACTAGAGAATGTCATATTCCCGCTCTCCGGAAGTTCTTCGAACGACTGCGACGGTATCAGATGCGACTTAATCCACAGAAGTGTGTCTTCGGCGTTACAAAAAGGAAACTCTTGGGATTCATGGTCAGTGAGAAGGGGATATAAGCAGATCCTGCAAAGCTGAAGGCCATACTTGAGATGCCACCGCCCCGAACAGAGAAAGAAGTCCGAGGTTTCCTTGGGAAATTATAATATATCAGCCGGTTTATCAGCCAACTAATCTCCATCTGTGAATCGATCTTCAAGATCCTCCGAAAGGATTCAACCAAGGTTTGGCACAAGGCCTGCCAAGAATCTTTTGATCGAATCAAAAAATATCTCACCGGATATGCCCCAAGTGTAACCTCGGCCAAGAGACACCAACCTCGGCCGATATTGTGGCCGACATTGGGCATGTCTTGGACATGCGATATCACCCCTCGGCCAGAACAAGGTCGGCCCAGGCCGACACTACCATAAGCCTCTCCAAGGGACCTCATAAGGATCAACAGCACTCGCATATAACTTGAAATAGCAACCTCGACCATACGAAGGCCGAGGCTGCAGGATGCCACCAGATCAACCTCATATCAGGCAGATCCTGCCCATTGTCTCGGCTAGTATCGGGCCGAGACCTCTATTGAGCACTCGGACTGAACAAGTATCAAGACTCACCAACCTCGGCCTCACCAAGGCTGAGGTCATATACCAGGCGCGATGGCCGAGCACCTGCTGGCATCCAGATAAGGACACGATGACACAAATCAGTTGTAACAAGATTATTCCCCACACGTGGGGAGAATATTGCATCATCATTCTCTACATGTGACAGTGATAGATGGCACTCCCACATTGGTGAGGTTACCACACACATGCTCATTACATGCATGGGGGGTACATTACACCCCCTAGGTACTATATATAGGGGTCATCCCCTACCTTGCAAAAGGATCCCCAGTTATTCAACCCTAGCTAAAACTCTGTCTAGATCCACAGTAGAGAGAGAAAGCTTGAGAGATTGTATCCATGGACATTAGTGCCTTCATTCAGTGATATTACTCACACACTCACAGTGGACGTAGGTCAGATTGGCTGAACCACTTATATACTGGTGTACTCTCCTCTTCTCCTCACCTCATTCTCTTATCTCTTTACATAACTGTGTTGCCATTATTGTTCTTAGATAGAGCTAGAAAACACCTTACCTAGTGGTGCTAATTCCAGCATCATCATTTTGGCGCCGTCTGTGGGAACGAGAAGCTATCTCTTACTCTTTTTCTGCTTAACCTCACCGGAGACTCTGGTGGTGAACCAGGCCTCCCGCTAGCGCGGAGCTGTTTCACCATTGAAAGAGGTCCTGTGAGGTACTAAGCTAATCTGCTACTTAGGCTCTATAGTGTTAACATATGGCACCAGACTTACCACCGCCTCTTCCGCCGCCCGGTGGAGGAGGGCCTAGCTCCAGTCAGTCGCCCCCCCAGTTCGAAATGGCGGAGGTAGCAACAGCCTTGAGATCTTTAGCTGCAACACAACAAGCCATGTAAGAGCAATTTGCTCAGCTCAGTCAAACTATGATGAGGCCACCTGGTGTCTCACCGGACATGATCACTCCGGCGGTAGTTCAACCTCATCCTGACGCCAGGGGACCACCCCAGGCACCAATGAAGGGCCAGCCTGCACCGCAGCGGAGAAGGGACGTTGCCGATCCTAGGCGCTTGCGCCTGGGGAGGCAGGGAAACCCATGCCCAGAGGACAGGTATGATGACCTGGAAGCTGAAGAAGCCACAGAAGACTGCTGGGAGCCGTATGAGGTGTCAAATAACACTGTACGGCCTCTTAGGCAAAGTCAAGGATGTGTCGGCCCAAGAGGTGAAGAGGCCCAACAAAGAGGGTCGGCCTTTGATAGGTTGAGCAGAGGGTCGGCCTTCGAGAGTCTGGGCCCGGTGAATGACCTAAGACAGAGGCTGTCGAGGACAAGGAGCACAGCAAGCTCTCAGAGAGGGAACAGGCAGGGTCGGCCAGACCAAGGCCGACCGTATGAATGAAGAGGCAGGGAATAGGAAGAGGTCAACAGCCAACATGTCATGGCGGGAGAACCCTCTGTCCATCGCAGGGAGGTGGCAGGGGATAACCTCGGCCAAGTTGATGACAGAAGACCCTGGAATGATTCCATCCAACGCCTTGAGGAGAGGATAGGAGACCTCATTAAAAGTAGGGACCCGTTACAAAGGGGTTACTCAGAGGGCTCCCCATTTGTGGCTAGGATAGTGGGGTTCCCAACCCCAGCTAAGTTCAAGCCTCCTGCAGTGTCTCCCAAGTATGATGGCAGCACCAATCCTGTACACCATATCGAGGTGTACCAGTCAGCAACAGACATTTACTCGATACCTGATGAGATGAAGTGTAGGGCCTTCTCGGGGACCTTGACAGGGGTTGCGCACAGTTGGTTTACCTCCCTTCCGAAGAACTCAATTGAGAACTTCAAAGTCTTGGCTGAGCAGTTCATCCACAACTTCTGCTTTGGGGTGAGGCCTCAAAAGAAGACCACACACCTGCTGTATGTCAAGCAGGCCAAGGGTGAGAGCCTAAGAGACTACATAGCAAGATTCAACAAAGAGAAATTAGAAGTGGAGGATTATGAAGAGAACATAGCCATGACCGCCCTTATAGGAGGCCTCCAGAAGGGGAAGCTACTGTGGAAACTAGCAGAAGACCCCCCTAGGTCTATGGCAGAGCTGCTGGCAACCGCAGGGAAAGTAATGAATGCGAAAGAGGCAATGGCCGCCAAGTATGAGGAGGAGAACCGCGGTGGCACTGGGAGGTTCCAGACCAAGAAAGAGGGGAAGAAAAGGTCAGGAGATGACAAGTTCGCTCACTATACTCCTCTGACTGTGAGCTGCGAGCACATCCTCAACGAGATTAAGACTGACCGAACTCTGAGATGGCCAGAGAAACTGAAGGCCCCACCACATAAGAGGAACAAAAACCTATGGTGCGAGTTCCATCAGGATCATGGCCATGTCACCGATAGATGCTTCGCTTTAAAAGATGAGATTGAGAAGATGTTAAAGTCTGGCAAGCTGAGGAAGTATGTGGATGGTAAGGCTCCAAAGGGTGGAAGAGATGACCCTAAGAAAAGAAGAGATGAAAGATGCCGGGGCAATGTCCTGGCTAGAAGAGATGATGATTCGGAAGGAGATGACGAAGACGACCCGGATCTTCCGCCAAAAGATGACAACACCCCGGTGAAGAGGGTCGGTACGATCTCCTTTGGTGTTAGCACCATATGTGGGGGATTTGCAGGAGGTGGCTCTGAAGTAGCCGATAAGAAGGCTCATGTAGCAGAGGCCAGATCAGTGTCCAAGCCTGAAGTTGTGAATCTAACGTCTTCCGATGCAGTGCAGAAGAGGAAGAAGGTAGACATGGACACCCTCGTAGTGGGGTTTTCCAGACTCGACTTCAAGGGTATCTTATCCCCCCATGACGACCCACTGGCCATAACAACAAGGGTGCATGGGTGCGAGGTACGGAGAATTCTCATAGACGGGGGGAGCTCAGCAGACGTGATGTTCTGGCCTTGCTTCAAGGGCCTAGGTCTTAGCAGAGCAAGGCTGGTGCCTTATCATCACCCATTGATAGGCTTCAGTGGCGAAAAGGTCCACCCCTTGGGCATGTATGAAATGGACGTACGGATGGGTGATGAATGGCCTAAGAGGCTGACCAAGAAGATAAACTTTTTCGTTATGGACGAAAACGTTTTCTCGGCCTACAACCTCATCATAGGAAGGGTGGCCCTTAAAGAGTTTGAAGCTGTGTCGTCGACGGTCCATCAGATGCTAAAATTCCTGACTCCTTATGGAGTAGGGGAAGTGCAAGGGGACCAGACCACGGCGCGAGAGTGCTACTTCAACTCGACCAAAGAGAGAGAAGCCCATAAGAGGGCAACCACTACTTACAGCATTGACACTCTTGACCCAAGAGACGAAACAAAATTGAAAAAGGGGGAGGCTGCGGAAGAGGTAGAATCCATCGTTCTCAATGAGGGAGAGCCGGAAAAAACCGTCCAGGTCGGTAAGGCCCTAGAGCCAGGAATCAAGGAAGAGCTGATAAACTTCCTCAGGAGGATACAGAGTGTCTTCGCATGGAGTCACGCGGACATGCCTGGCATCGACCCTGAGGTGATGAGCCACAAGCTCAACGTGACCACAGATGCCAAGCCGATCAAGCAGAGACGAAGAGTCTATTCCAGGGAGAAATACGATGTCATCCGGGAAGAAGTCAAAAAGTTGGAAGAGGCCGAGTTCATAAGAGAGGTTACCTATCCGGAGTGGCTCTCAAATGCAGTCATCGTGCCTAAGGCCAATGGGAAGTGGCGAATGTGTGTGGATTTCACTGACCTGAACAGGTCTTGCCCAAAAGACAGTTATCCCTTACCTCGGATAGACCAGATGGTGGACGCAACGGCGGGTCACGAGCTCATGAGCTTCATGGACGCTTATTCAGGCTATAACCAAATCTTCATGGACGCCGAAGACTCTGAGAAGACAGCCTTCATTACTGACAAAGGGACGTACTGCTACAAAGTGATGCCCTTCGGTCTGAAAAATGCAGGGGCAACATATCAACGTCTTGTTAATAAGATGTTCGAAGAGAAAATAGGTAAGACCATGGAGGTGTATGTAGACGATATGCTAACGAAGAGCTTGAAAGCTTGTACTCATGTAGCAGACCTTGAGAAGACCTTCGATGTTATGGACTCGTACAAAATGAAACTCAACCCAGCAAAGTGTGTCTTCGGAGTAGGAGCTGGGAAGTTCCTGGGGTTCATCGTTAACCAGAGGGGAATCGAAGTGAACCCTGAGAAAATCAAGGCATTACTTGACATGAAGACTCCTAGGAGTATCAAGGATGTCCAAAGACTTACGGGAAGAGTGGATGCCCTTAACAGGTTTGTTGCTAGGGCAACGGACAAGTGTCTTCCCTTCTTTAAAGTTCTAAGAAAGGCCTTTCAATGGGACGAAGAGTGTGAAAAAGCCTTCAACCAGCTCAAGTCCTACTTAGGGTCCCCCTTATTGCTGTCTCAGCCCATCGTAGGAGAAAGGTTGTTTGTGTATCTGGCAGTCTCTGAATCAGCCATCAGCGCGGCCATCATATGGGAAGAGGGTAGGATTCAAAGGCCCGTGTACTTTAACAGTAAGGCCCTTCAAGGGTCTGAATAAAATTATCCCCGAATGGAGAAGTTGGCTTATGCCCTAATACATGCCTCAAGAAAAATGAAGCCTTACTTCCAAGCTCACTCCATGGTAGTCCTCACTGACTCCCCACTAAGGCAGGTTCTGCACAAACTTGAGAAGTTCGGAAGATTGATGACCTGGGCCATCGAACTAGGAGAATATGATCTTACCTACCAGCCTAAGACAGCCATCAAGGGGAAGGCCCTCGCAGACTTTGTCGCAAAATTCACCTGGGAAGAGGCCGATAGAAGTTTGGAAGAGGCCGAGACAGAGAAAGGCTTAGATGACGGCGAAGAGATGAACCGTAGTGTCTTCCGAAATTCAGAAGAGACGGCACCAAACGTCTTCCGAGATCGGGAAGAGGTCATCTCAGGCAAAACCCGAAGCAGAATAGAAGAGAACGAAGAGGATCGATACCTCTTCAAGAAAGGGGTTATGAGAGAAGGGGTCTTCTCATCAGATACAGACGTCTGGAGCCTCTTCGTTGATGGCTCTTCCTGTGATAATGGAAGCGATGCGGGGCTAATACTCTCGGCTCCAGATGGAGCCAACATTGAATACCCCTTGAGATTCAACTTCCAGGCCTCAAACAACGAGTCCGAGTATGAGGCTATGATAGCAGGTCTCTTATTGGCAACAACTCTTCGAGTAAAGCGACTCCTACTCCATAGCGACTCAAGGTTGGTTGTCAATCAAGTATTGGGGATATACGAGGCCAAAGATGAAAGGATGTCCAAGTACTTAAAGAAGGTAAGAGGGTTGTTAGAATATTTTGAAGAAGAAAAACTGAAGAGAGTGCCTCGACTAAGCAACAATCACGCTGATGCATTGGCAAGGTTGGCCTCGGCAATGAAGACAGATATGGGAAGGACCATTCCAATCGAGATCTTAGGAAAGGTAACCATCGAGGAGGACAAAGTATGTAGCCTTTGTCACAATGTGAACCTAGGAGACTCATGGATCGACCCGCTCGTCAGATACTTAAGAGAGGGAGAGCTGCCTGAGTCCAGGCTAGAAAGGAGAAAGTTGAGATACAGGGCTGCCAAGTTCTCAATGGTAGGAGACGTCTTGTACAAAAAGGGGTTTCTATTGCCTCTCCTCAGATGTGTACATCCCATGGAAGTACCCCGGGTCTTACATTAGGTTCATGAGGGTTCTTGCTCTATCCACATAGGGGGAAGGCCCTTAGCCAAGAGGATCATCACTCAGGGATACTGGTGGCCTACCTTGTCCAAGGACGCTGCAGACTATGTGAAGAGGTGCAACAAATATCAAAGGTTCGCCACTATCCCTCATCAACCCCATCAACCTATGACGTCAATCTCTTCTCCATGGCCATTTGCGGTATGGGGAATTGACTTAGTAAGACCCTTGCCAAGAGCTGTCAACAACTATAGATTCTTGATAGTTGCCATTGACTACTTCTCAAAGTGGGTGGAGGCAGAGCCAATGATAACAATCACAAAGCAGAAGACCTTCCAGTTCATTTGGAGGAACATCATATGCAGATATGGCCTCCCATACACTCTCATCTCGGATAATGGGACCCAGTTCAAGAACTCCTCCTTAGAAAAGTATTGCTTAAGAGTGGGGATTAAGCAGTTCTTCTCATCTCGTGGTCGAACTCATGCAAATGGTCAGACCGAGGTCACAAACAGAACTATCTTGGACGGAATCAAGAAGAGGTTAGAAGATGCGAAGGGGAGATGGACTGAAGAGGTCTACGCTGTGTTATGGGCCTACAGAACCACGACAAGGACACCAACAGGAGAAACCCCATTCATGCTGGCACATGGCTCAGAGGCCATCATACCAACGGAAGTAGGACTCCCAACTCATCGGATTCAGACCTATGACCCTGACAGCAATGGGGAAGAGAGGAGTCTAGACCTCGATCTTATCTAAGAAAGAAGAGAAGATGCAGAGGTCAGAAAAGCAGCCTACCAGCAGAGGGCAGCGAAATTCTACGACCAGAGGGTAAAGTCAAGACCCATTGCAGTGGGAGACCTAGTGCTAAAGAGGACCCTACAGAAAGCAAATAAGCTACACCCAAACTGGCATGGCCCCTACAAAGTAACAGAAGAGGTTGTGCCTGGCACTTACAAGCTAGAAAACCTAGAAGGAGAACCTTTCACTAACCCATGGAATGATGACCACCTAAAGAAATATTACATATGATGTTGCATAGAATTTTATGTAAATGTGCCATCTTATTGAGAAGAGGTTATTAATAAAGATCAGTTTCCATGACAGTGCTTGCTTCATTCCTAGATCAGAAATTTATTATGAGGATAACATCTTAGGTGATGACCTCAGACCCTCATAACACCATTCAGTGGTGACGAGGTCTGAGATCAGACACTATAATGAGATGACCTCAGACCCTTAACATCATTAATTTGGAGAAATATATTATGGGGATAACGTCTTAGGTGATGACCTCAGACCCTCATAACACCATTCAGTGGTGACGAGGTCTGAGCTCAGACACCATAATGAGATGACCTCAGACCCTTAACATCATTAATTTGGTGAAATATATTATGGGGATAACGTCTTAGGTGATGACCTCAGACCCTCATAACACCATTCAGTGGTGACGAGGTCTGAGCTCAGACACCATAATGAGATGACCTCAGACCCTTAACATCATTAATTTGGTGAAATATATTATGGGGATAACATATTAGGTGATGACCTCAGACCCTCATAACACCATTCAGTGGTGACGAGGTCTGAGCTCAGACACCATAATGAGATGACCTCAGACCCTTAACATCATTAATTTGGTGAAATATATTATGGGGATAACGTCTTAGGTGATGACCTCAAACCCTCATAACACCATTAAATGGTGACGAGGTCTGATCTCAGACAGCATAATGAGACGACCTCAGACCCTTAACATCATTAATTTAGTGAAATATATTATGGGGATAACGTCTTAGGTGATGACCTCAGACCCTCATAACACCATTCAGTGGTGACGAGGTCTGAGCTCAGACACCATAATGAGATGACCTTAGACCCTTAACATCATTAATTTGGTGAAATTTATTATGAGGCTAACATCTTAGGTGATGACCTCAGACCCTCATAACACCATTCAGTGGTGACCAGGTCTGAGCTCAGACACCACAATGAGATGACCTCAGACCCTTAACATCATTAATTTGGTGAAATATATTATGGGGCTAACCTCTTAGGTAGTGACCTCAGACCTGCATAACATCATGCGTTGGTGACAAGGTCTGAGATCAGGACCATTGGTCGAGTTTAAACAAGACCATTGCAAAGACAAGCTTATAAAGAGGGCTTCAGAGGTTGAAGCTCATTGCAAATTTATTTCTAGCAGACACCATAACAATGGAACTAAGAATGAAAAGCATCACATGACATTCAATGAAAAGAAAGTGAAGAGGGTCCTCATCAGAGGTTGACATATATATTCAGAAATTTGATATTCAATTATTACAGACAAAAGTTCCACAATACTAATAAATTACAAACATAAATAAAAAATATCCTAAGAGTCTGAGGGGGGAACGCTGACACCCTCGGCTTGGTTGGAGACCTCGGCTGCATCATCACAAGGGTCTGCCCCTCCAACCTCGGTGACCTCCAGAGTAGCAGTCTCGACAGGAGCAGCAGCCTCTTACTTAACCTTTTGAAGAGCTTGGGCAAATTGTGGATCAGCAAAGCCGAGACCCACGAAGTCAGAGGCCTTCAGAGTGTCGGCCTCTCTCTCTCTGATGTCAGCCCATTTAGTAGTGGCTTTGATACCTCTTTCAAGGTATTCAAAGCCAAACCCCATGAACTCATCAGAGGATTTGTAGTCAGCAATGATCTTCTCAGAGGCATCCTCAATAGCGGCCCTGACAGCCGAGTTAACCTTTTGCTGAAGAACGTCGTCTTTAGCCTTCAGTGCAGCAGCATGGTCCTTGCCGAGCTGAGAGATGTCCCTCTCCAACCCCTTCACCTTTTCCTCAGATCCCTTCAGCTCAGACTTGAGGCGCTCTATCTCTGCATTCAGAGCACCCTGGACTTTCTCGGCCTCTTGCCCCTTTTGGATGAGAGGCAACTTCCTCAGAGCCCAGTTTGATAGATGGTGCATAGAGGTCAAGCCCTGCATATTTAGTGAACATGAGTAAAGTTGAAGAAGAGTCAGATGCTACACTTTGAAGAATTTGTATTAAAGGACCAAATTATACCTGAACGGCTCTGTGAAGGCCGAACTCAACCAGCAGAGGGGTGTCCATAGCCCTGTAGAAGCGCTTATCAGCCTCGGTCATTACAGAGCCGATGGCATCCACGGCCTGCATGCTGTGGCCAACTACGCTGTCAGTCAACTTCAACTGATCCAGACGGTCCGACACGATATTGGCCGAAGAGATAGGGATAGCAGCCTCAGTGGTCTTCTTCTTTGGCCTCTGATCCTCAGGGGCATGTTCTTCGGGAGCCCTCTTCTTTTTAGCTGGGGGCTTAGAGGCCAAGGGAGCTGGGGGAGGAGCGTTCAGACCTGCCTTTTTGGCAAGTCTTGTCAAGCTCGGTGCATCCATCTCCCAAAGCTCGTCTGGGATATCCCTTGGTTGCTCTGCAAAAAATTAATAGACCTGAGTTAGATAAATCAGATATGAATAACCTCAGAGGTTAAACTTAACAAAAATGCTTACCCATCTCAGCAAGGGGACTTCCACCCAGACTTGTCCCAGAGAGGAAGTGGGGAGTCATCAAATGTTCAAACCTGATAAATAGGCCATTTTCCCCCTGATCCTGAAGGGCTTTCACCTTCTGGAGGTTTTGAAGACGTAGGCCAGGGTCGGCCCTGGCTGACATGGTGACCTTACCCCACCTCAAGGGCATCCTCTGCTCTAGATGGGACGAGGGAACACATGGGCCAAACTCCCATGGCCCTGAGGCAAAGAAGTACCGAGGCTTCCAGTTATGGTTGGAAGTCTGGGTCACCTGAAGCAACTTCTTCTCAGGCCTCCGAGCTATGAAATAGTAGTAGCTCAGATGATTTTTGGCCTAGTAGGGGACGTAACAACCCGCAAATACTTGAACTGGAAGGTCTGAATGGTGGACGGCCTTCCATAACACTATGGCCCCTATTAGGATTCTCCATGCATTAGGAGAGAGCTGGGAGGGAGCCAAATTAATGTAAGAAAGGATAGATCTGATAATAGGGTGAATGGGCAGATGGAACCCCAATTTGAACATCTGCTCGTACAAGAAGATCTCCCCGTCTCGGTCGTGATAAGCCCTTTCTTCCCTCAGAGGTCTCCTTAGTTTTATTGAGGGGCTGATAGAATACAGGTATCTAAAGCAGAGAAGGTCTACCTCAGTAATAGTACTCTCGTGCTCTGCCACCTCAGAGACGTCGACATCAGACTCAACCTCATCATCATCCAGCTCAACGTCGGCCGGAGCAGATGTTGATGGGTTACGAGGAAACCTCTGAGCAAATTTTGCCCCGGTAACAGCCGACATAGGGATGGCGTCAATTGGTGGTGGTATGGCCACACTCGGCTCAAGAATCTCAACCTCTGAGGAAGACCCTGAGGTGCTTGAGTGGTTATGGGATGAGGCTCGACTGGAGACCTCGGCCTGATCAGGGCTAGGTGCGAAGTCCATGGCCTCTTGAAAGGAGTCCACGGACATGGGGTCTGAGGTAGAAGATTCAGACTCAGACATAGGTATAGGATCAGCAGGAACCCCTGTCTGATAGAAGTTCTCCGGGGGGTCGGGATATATCACCCTCAGAGGTGGTGGAAACAAGGGTCTAATGGGAAACTCTTGTGACCTACGAGCCTCCTCCTGAGCTCTCTCTATTTGCCTAATCTTTTCTAAAGTCTTCTCTCTAAGAGAAGGGAACTCCTCAAGAAGCTGATATAAAGGTCTGAGCATCAGAGGACGACACTACACTTGGGGATTTTCCTAAACTCCAAAAGTTACAAATAAGACTGGCTAATAAGCAAAGGAATTTAAAGATCAAACTACTTAAACTTGACAAGAAAAACTCGCCTGAAACTATGGTAGTGACGCCGGAAAACTAAGAAGGTCGCCAGAAAGTATGAAAATAAGGGTGCTTGCAGGTAAAATGAAGGAAAAAGTATAGAAAGCCTTACCTGAGGAGGAAATGGTAAGGAAATGAGGAGGAAACGCGAGAGATCACCACCCAAAAGCCTTGAATCAAAATCTTTCTAGAGAGAGAGAATTGCAGAAACGCTGGCGGCAGAAATGGAAGAAATGGAGAAGAAAGAGAGAAAGAAGGGTTCAAAACCCTTATATACTCATGCACGACTCCTAAGGCCCATCATTGCCTTGGGAGCCCCAAAGGACGGCTGACAGCACACGCCTACCAAGTAGGCATGTTCTAGCATTGGACAGGTGTCAGGCAGGTATTGGCTTGGAACAGACAGGCCTCGGAGGTGCAGTAATCCCCTAGCCACTTGCTCTCACATATGACTAAGGGATGGGGGTGATTGATATGCCCCAAGTGTAACCTCGGCCAAGAGACACCAACATCGGCCTAGAGACACCAACCTCGGCCTAGAGACACCAACCTCGGCCGATATTATGGCCGACATTGGGCATGTCTTGGACATGCGATATCACCCCTCGGCCAGACCAAGGTCGGCCCAGGCCGACACTACCATAAGCCTCTCCAAGGGACCTCATAAGGATCAAAAGCACTCGCATATAACTTGAAATGGCAACCTCGGCCATACAAAGGCTGAGCCTGCAGGATGCCACCAGATCAACCTCATATCAAGCAGATCCTGCCCATTTTCTTGGCTAGTATCGGGTCAAGACCTCCATTGAGCACTCGGACTGAACAAGTATCAAGACTCACCAACCTCGGCCTTACCAAGGCCGAGGTCATATACCAGGCGCGATGGTCGAGCACCTGCTGGCATCCAGATAAGGACACGTTGACACAAATCAGTTGTAACAAGATTATTCGCCACACGTGGGGAGAATATTGCATCATCATTCTCTACATGTGACAGTGACAGATGTCACTCCCACATTGGTGAGGTTACCACACACATGCTCATTACATGCATGGGGGGTACATTACACCCCCTAGGTACTATATATAGGGGTCATCCCCTACCTTGCAAAAAGATCCCCAGTTATTCAACCCTAGCTAAAACTCTGTCTAGATCCATAGTAGAGAGAGAAAGCTTGAGAGATTGTAACCATGGCCATTAGTGCCTTCATTCAGTGATATTACTCACACACCCACAGTGGACGTAGCCCAGATTGGCTGAACCACTTATATACTGGTGTACTCTCCTCTTCTCCTCACCTCATTCTCTTATCTCTTTACATAACTGTGTTGCCATTATTGTTCTTAGATAGAGCTTGAAAACACCTTACCTGGTGGTGCTAATTCCAGCATCATCATCACCCAACCTCCAGTGCTCATGCCACCACAGCCTGGTCTCCCTTTGCTCCTATACCTAATCATAACCGACACTGCAGTTGGGGCTTTGATAGCCCAATACCTTGAGGACTCCCGTAAAGAAAGAGCTATCTATTATGTTAGTTGCAAATTGGCCGGGTACGAGGTCAACTACACTGCTTTGGAAAAGGCGTGTGTCTCACTTGTCCGGGTCACCCAAAAGTTGCGACACTACATGCTCGCCTTCCCCATCAAACTTGTATCCCAAATGGACCCCATCAAATACCTACTTGATAAAACCGCCTTATCCAGTCGAATGGTTCGATGCTTGATGCTCCTAACCGAGTTCGATATCGTGTACGTCACACAGAAAGCTGTTAAAGGAAGAGCCATCTCTGACTACCTCACTAATTACCCCGTAGAAGAAGCAGATGTTTGGATCTCTGAATTCCCAGATGAAAATATCCTTTACATCGCTCAAGACCGCCTTTGATGGAAAATGTTCTTTGACGGCGCTGCCAATAAAAAGGGATTTGGCATTGGGATACTTCTGATCACTCCAGATGATTCCCACACTCCCATCGCCATAAAATTGGATTTCCCTTGCACCAACAACATGACGAAATACGAGGCATGTACAGTAGACGTTAAGGTTTCTCTCGAAAAAGGTATTCAATACCTTGATGTCTACGGGGATTCTGCCCTTATCTTCGGTCAAGTGATCAGAAAGTGGAAAGTCAAGGATGAAAAACTCTAACCCTTTCATGCTTAATTAGAAGAGTTAGCCTCCCGATTCCGAGATATCACCTTCCATTACCTACCCTGAGCAAAGAATAACCTAGCCGATGCTCTCGCTACCTTGGCCTCCATGGTCGACATTCCCTAAGGAATAACAATGACCCATTTCCTAGTTCGAAAGCAAGACAAATCGACCCATTGCTACCATATTGAGCTTGTCTCCACCGAAGATCCCGAACTAGCCGATATCTGGTGCCTCCTCAAATATGGTAGGTTTCCCGAGGGTTCACCCAAGAAAGACAAAACAACCCTCCGAAGACTGGCCGCCCAGTACACCATCTGTTATAAAGCTCTACTCAAGAGGAACTTCGATGGAACTCATCCACACTGTATCACTAGGGCTGAGATTGAAAAGATAATGCAGAAAATCCACAGCGAGGAATGCGGGCCCCACATGAACGGTCACATGCTTGCCAAGAAAATCATCCGATAAGGTTACTACTGGACCACCATGACCCAGGACTGCACCGCTTATGTCCGGAGATGCCTCAAATGCCAACAGTTCTCCAATCTTCAGCACCTACCTCCGTGAGAATTATACAACATGACCTATCCCTGACTGTTCTCCACCTGGGGTATCGACATCATAGGGCAGGTTATGCCAAAGGCTTCAAACGAACATGAGTTCATCCTAGTTTCCATTGATTACTTCACCAAATGGGTCGAAGCTGGGTCATACGCAGTACTGAACGCCAAGATAGTGGCCAAATTCCTCAAGAAAAATATGATCTACCGATATGGGGTCCCGCACGAGTTAGTATCAGATAACAGGTTGCATTTTGTAGCAGAAGTCACAGAAGTAGCCAACGAGTATGGGATTCAGAGACACAAATCTTCTCCCTACCGACCTCGGACCAATGGTGCAGTCGAATCCGCCAACAAGAACCTCAAAGCCATCATTAGCAAGATGATCGAAAGTTGTAGGGATTGGGATGATCGGATCCCGTACGCCCTCTGGGGCTACCGAACCTCAATCCGGACCTCTACTGGGGCTACCCTTTACTCCCTGGTCTACGGCATGGAGGCAATCCTACCTGTGGAGCTGGAAATACCCTTGCTACGCGTCATGCTCGAAAGCAAAGTTAGGGAAGAAGATTGGTGCCAAAGCCGTCTTGACGAGTTGACCCTCCTAGATGAAAGAAGATTAAAAGCTCTTTACCACATACAAGGGTATCATCACCGAATAGTGCGATCATTCAACAAGAGAGTCAAGGACCGTGGTGTCCGGGAGGGGGATTTATCCCTCAAAGAGATAATAGAACCCATCTGGGACCCCAGAGGGAAATTCAAGCCTAATTGGAGCTGCCCCTACATTGTGAAGAAAATCTTATCCGACGGTGCCACCATGCTCACTGACCTAGATGGGGAAGAGATGGCTCGTCCAGTCAATCTGAACCGTCTTAAGAAATTCTACCCCTAAGTCCGAAATCTCGGCGCACTACGACTCTTCTCATCCCCCTTCTATTCTAAAAAAAAAAGAACAATCTTCATTTTCCTCTACCCAGAACTACGTGGGCCTGATCCTCTGCAAAAACTATTTTCAAACAGATAAAAAACTTTTTAAAAACCCCAGAGGTATGTAGGCAGCTCGTACACCTCACATGAGTGCAACCCTTTCTTTATCACAAAATACTATTCTTTTCTTACCTCCGAGAACGGTGGTTCATTCTAAAATACTTGAACAAAAGGATTATGTATGCCTTAGCGATCGGTATAGATAATTCAAAAATGCAAAATTCATCAAAAGGCACAACTGGATGATCAGAAACTTGTTTATTTCATTAATAAGAAATTACAGTACGGATTACATAAGAAAAGGAACGGATAACTCCCTTCCCCCTACTATCATAAAAGCTAAATAAAAATCCCCACATTTATCACATAAATAAACTCTCCAAGAGTCCTACCCACAGCTACCGGAGGAGCCTGCACCCTCATCATCTACATCCTGAGGTCCCCAAGTTTCCCCTGCCTGAATAGAGTGTCGTAAACACTCCATGGACCGATGAGCCTTAACCATCTTCGAAAAGATCACAACACCCCCTTCTATGGTGTTGGATAAAACAAACCATCTTTGTCCAGTATCCACTACCAACATCTTGCTGACTATTTTCCTCTATAACCACTTCATATAATCTTTGATGACATGCCAAACTTTCCCGACAGACTGGGAGGGACGGGACGACGGACGCCGATTTTCCCATAGATATCTAAGCAACAGACGTAGGCGCTCAGTCAAATCTTCTACCAGAAAGAAATTCGAGTTCGAGGTGGCATGACCTGTGCCCAGCCAAATTGGCGCAGAAGACGCCAAGGGAAATAAAAGGAGGTCTGCTTGAGACCAACCAGCCGCACATATGAACATTCTCCTAGCTCCAGAACAGGCTGCAACTGCCCCCACCAAGGCACTGACCAATACAGACCACGAGCCCCATGCTTCACAAGCCAATGCTCCCAGTTCTCACCATACAGACCAACACTGATGAAGTAGTGTGAAGAGAAGTTGGGTACGGCCGACAAGGGATATTCTGGAGGAGTCGCCAAGCGGAATCTTTTAGACAACCACATGAACAGCATCACGGGGCTACCCCTTAAAAAGTTAGAGCGACCTTCTCTCCAGGCATCCAGGCCATTCAGGGTCTCCGACAGTATCACCACCGCAGGATTGCGACGATAAGACAACCATGAAGTAATGGCTACAAGTTGCGGGTCCACCTGCAGTTCTCCAGTCACCAGTAATAATTTTGAAACCAGACCCAGAGCAACGACTCCAGTATAACCAACATCACCCACTTCTCGCAATGCACGTGCTGCATCACTGCCGGGAGGGAGATCATTCCTCCAACAACCAATGATCTGGCCGCTGAGGGCGAAATACAAAGAAGCCCGACCAATAAATCCCTGGGAGAATGGGAAAATTTGGGCAAATCCGCGACAACACTGGGATTTACACCCAGCATGGCAGAAAACTCCTCGTAGGTAGGACAAACTTCATCCAACCCAAAGCGGAATACATGGTCTTCGGGGTACCAGAATTATACCGTCGCCATCAGCACGTTCCACTCAAGAGGTCGATTGCGTCACAAGGAGACTCGACGCATGTTGAAAGCATCGTAGTCGACATTACAGGAGCACATTACTTCCAAGGTTTCGAGGTAATTGGCAAACTCAATGCTACCAGGGAGAGCCATCTTGCAAGGCTAAGAGATAATGGGCAAGTAGGTGAAAATGCAAAGGTGTGATGAAAAGACTACACCATTACCCATTTTTATACTTGAGAACCCACACAAGAGACATAATCCCTGCATAAATCGGAGGGAATCCTACCCCACAAGGTACCAAAGGCTGAAGAGGGTACCATTCAAAGCTTTGAATTGATGGGACTGGACTGAACTGTCGATAGGCAGGTCAAGGTGCTTGTCGATCGGCAACCCCCCATTTTTAGAAATTTCCCTTTTTCCTCTTTTGTCAAATCAGAAAACTCAATAAAAATAAATTGATATTCTCAACAGAATTTCAAAATCCCTTTTCCTCCTTATATAATTCCCCTTTTTAATTTAAAATTTTCCTTAAAAAAAATCCAAAAATATTCCTTTTTACGGTCTCAGCAACAAAGTAAAAAGCGCATGTGCATGCATTCATTCATCATTAAATAAAAGATATTCAAAAACTATATTGCATTGCATATATCTGTTTTCTGTGTTACATCACTTTTGCAGGAAATAAAAAGAAAAAAGTAAAAACGACAGGACTCAGCCCGAACCCATATTCTCTCTCTCTCTCTCTCAAGAGCTTCCACCCCTGCGACATCCTCTCTTCCCCTTACGGCGAGACGACGCGCCACCACTACATGAGACAGAATCCTCTCCTGACGAATTAGACGACACCAAGCAAGAAGGGACAGGAACCGCGTCCCGAATATGGGCATTCACCGAAGATATCCAGTCTCTGATGTCCCTTAGCCAAGTGGTCGACACGCGGACTTACTGTAAGAAAAAGTGAAATTAGTATCAAAACAGAGATGACCAAAACAGAAAAGAAAGAAAGAGAGGAACATAAAGGTATAATGCAGGTCGGAGGACCTCCTCTGTCAAACCCAACTCCTCCGGATCCATCGCATGAGGACAGTGCAAGATAGGCACCATTCCTCCATCGGCCCGTCGAATGTTGTATGAAGGGGTATGTAACTGCACAAAAGGAACCTCTGAAGTCGCCGCAGATGCCGACGGACCACCGTCGCTGTGGGAAGACCCCACCGCCCGACTCGAACCCGCCGGAGGGAAAAGAAATGCATCATATATGCTGGGCGCCATCAACCAGCTCTTCACAAAGTCCATATAGTCATACGGCGCAGCCGTATCGGTGTACAATAACTAGGACTCGTCGATCATTGTTGCGATCCTCTCATCCTCTAACAGAAGTCACTCCCGCCTCATAGATATAGGAGGCTGCGCAGGTGTCACCACCGCCTCCTCCTCAGTAATCTGACGAACCGCCCTCTCCCCGAGATACCAAGAATGGCCGAACTCATGCGCCGGCAGACGCCTCATCCGCGTGTTCACCCCGGTCGTCCCCGCATCCTGAATAGCTGTCCTCCAGGGATAAAAGGTCACCTGAAAATATCCAAGCATGCATAAATCAATACAAGATCAGAAGGTGAAAAAACTAATACTTAAATGGAAAGAGTCTTACCCTACCACTGGTCAGGTCATTCAAGACCTGACGTACCACCTCTAAAGACAGAGATCCCTTCAACTGTCGATTGGCCTTGAGCCATCGATACAATTAGCAGAAGTCCCCAACAGTGTCGTCCTTCAAAGCAATCAGGGGGGTATTGCACCCAATCACCTCGTAGAACCACGTCTGAATTCACAAAGAAAAAGAGACGCTTAAGGAAAATGCAAATACATAAAAGGAAAATACGAATGCATGACAGGAAAATGCAAATACATGAAAGAAAAATGCGAATGCATAAAAAATACCTCAAGAAGGTACGTAGCCCCAGTAAAGGTCTGTCGGCAGCACCGAATGAATGCATCCAGAGAAGAGTAAAGGGTCGCCAAAGTCAGAGTAAAGGGTCGACTGAATGCATCCAGAGAAGAGTAAAGGTACGGCAAGAACCACAAATGGATGACGTCGTCGCTCGACGCCACCATGAAACCTCCTAATACCAGCAGAATAAATAACCGGGCCATCTGCCTCACTTGCAGCCCTCCCTCCACATCAATCCCTTGCTCAGCAGAACATCCTTCAGCAGGGACAGTCGGATAAAATCCCCAGAAACTATCCTCCCTACATCACCAAGTGCCGCCCGCACTGCCCCCGATCTCACCCGCAAAGAGCGACCCACCTCTATCTGCTCTCCATCACAATCCAGCCCCAGCAGCTACTGCACGTCTATGGGAGTCACAGTCATCTCCTCGAAGCCGAAATGGAAGGTGTGGGTAGTATCCCACCACCTCTCTCCCAAAGCGCATAGGACCGCTGTCGAACGAGGCGTCTCATCGAGCACAGATGCCAACCCCCCAAAACCCGCTGATGAGACCACCCAACGCACCACAGGTGGGAGATGCTCCCAGACATCCCTAAGCCCCGTCGTCTCACGGGCGCGCATGTTCTTCAAAGAAATATCAGACTGGAAAAAAGGAAAAGTCTCATCAAAAGTCAAGAAAGAAAGAAAAAAATCACCAAAAAGAGAAGAATGCCAAAGGTAAGGTTACTTACATAACCGCCGGGAATCACTCTCGAAGAGTGATGATGCGATGACTCCCGCAGCAAGGTTCTCTCATCCGCAATAGGATCAAACGCATCAAAGGAGTTTTCACTCCCCAAAGCAAGAGGCACCCTATCCCTCCAATCCACATTCGCCCAGTCATCAACGGTCAACCACTACTTATGCACTATGGTGCTCACAAAGACGACCATTTCTTGAAGATCGAAATGTTAGAACGACTTGCAGAGGAATCGCAGAAAGAGAGAAATTAAAAGAAGTTGTGAAAAAATGAAGGGATTCTCCCCCTTTATATAGGATGCCAAGTGCCATGCTGATCGGCACCTCCCCCCACCATACCGATCGGCACTGACTCCTTACCTTCTCGAGGTAGCCCAAAAGTCCGTGCCACTGCCGAATGACACCCCTCATACCATGCCGACCGGTACCCCCCCTAAATTTCGTACAAAAATTCCCAGAAAGCCTAAAAATCCCCGATATATTCCTAAAAATCCCAGGATGGATTTTGAACATTTTCACCAAGAAAATTTTACATTCCCTCAAGCGGAACCCCTCTTCTCCAGCGAAATCCTCAAAAACCAAGTGAAATCTCCTCCCGACAAAGCTCCCGAGGATCTCTAAGGATTGCCTGATCACTTCCTCAGTGGAGTTCTTCCAACACCAAAATAGGTTGTTCCATCCCTCGCGAGTTCTCCTAAAGAAACAAAAGCTTCCCCAGCTATCATCTCCCCAGCTCAAATCAAAATCACAAGGAACTTTCTCCAGTAAAATCAAATCCAATATTTATCCACTCTTAGGTCAGAATCGACCTCGGTCTTGGATCGTCACTTGAATTGGGTCAGAATTGACCCCGGTCCTCGGTCGTCACCACTCTTAGATCAGAATTGACCTCGGTCTTGGATTTTCACCTGAGCTGGGTCAGAATTGACCTCGGTCCTTGGTCGTCACCACTCTTAGGTCAGAATTGATCTCGATCTTGGATCGTCACCAGAGTTGGGTCAGAATTGACCCCGGTCCTCGGTCATCACCACTCTTAGGTCAGAATTGACCTCGGTCTTGGATCGTCACCTGAGCTGGGTCAAAATTGACCTTGGTCCTCGGTTGTCACCACTCTTAGGTCAGAACTGACCTCGGTCTTGGATCGTCACCTGAGTTGGGTCAGAATTGACCCCGGTCCTCGGTCGTCACCACTCTTAGGTCAGAATTGACCTCGGTCTTGGATCGTCACCTGAGTTGGGTCAGAATTAACCCCGGTCCTCTTAGGTCAGAATTGACCTCGGTCTTGGATTGTCACCTGAGTTGGGTCAGAATTGACCCCGGTCCTCGGTCGTCACCACTCTTAGATTATAATTGACCTCGGTCTTGGATCTTCACCTGAGTTGGGTCAGAATTGACCCCAGTCCTCAGTCGTCACTACTCTTAGGTCAGAATTGACCTCGGTCTTGGATCGTCACCTGAGTTGGGTCAAAATTGACCCCGATCCTCGGTCGTCACCACTCTTAGGTAAAAATTGACCTCGGTCTTGGATTGCCACCTGAGTTGGGTCAGAATTGATCTCGGTCCTCGGTCGTCACCACTCTTAGGTCAGAATTGACCTCGGTCTTGGATTATCACCTGAGTTGGGTCAGAATTAACCCCGGTCCTCGATCGTCACCACTTTTAGGTAAGAATTGACCTCAATTATTAGATCTTTACCCTAAGCCCACAGATTTGGCTTTGACCCGCAGAATTGGTCATCCCCCAACACCACTTCAGATCCTCAGAATCGACCTAAATCGCCATTCCATCCCCAGCGCACTCCTTAGGTCCTCAGAATCGGCCTCGACCCTCTGAATCGGTCGTACTCCCTCAAAAGCATCATGTGGTGTCTATTCGACGGTTCTCATTTATTCCAAACTCACCCGTTGAGGGGCTCTGTAGACACCCCATTCCGTTATCCCCTAACTCTCCTAAGGTCCCTAGCACCTCCCTCCATCACTACAAACCCAAGTCATGTCCCGAGTACTGACCTGGAAGCTATCGGAAACTCGCCGGCTCAGTTTGACTAAAAAGTCAAAATTTTCATCTCGACCGAGACTCAATGAATCTTTGAAGGGTGCTGAATCCCCTTTCCAACAGTCTTCCCCGTGCGTAATTCTGACTTACCATGTGGACAAACGATCCGTTTGCGTCCGAAACTTGACACAGAGATCGCCGGACGCTCCTGGGCTCTGTTCGACCTAAGTCAACTCTTTAGCTCGACCGAGGCTGAATGAATCTTTGAAGCTCACTGAATCCCCTTTCCAATGGTCCATCCCGTGCGCAATTCTGACTTACCATGCGGACGAACGATCCGTTTAACTCTAAGAGGTCACCGAATGCATCCAGGGACCAGTTGACCAAAGCCAACTCCCCAAACCAGGTCAAACTCTTTGGAATGTCAAAGTACATCTCCTAACCTTTCCAACGGTTCGCCCCGTGCACGATTTGGACTTACCATACAGACGAACGATCCGTTTGCGTCCGAACGATTCCCCGTCCAATGGATCGACAAACGCTTCCGAGCCATATTTGACCAAAGTCAACTCCCGAACCCGGGAGAGGTACAAAGGCCTTTCAAAGGTCTCTGAACTACCTTTCCAACGGTATGCCCCGTGTGCAATTCTGACCAACGGTTTTCCCTCGGTGGCCGATTTTTCGAAAAAGCCTGAAGCGCACTACCAAATGGCAGGTTCTAGACCCTGCCTATCGGCACCTTCCGATAGGCAGGAACAGGTCTATGCCGATCGGAAGTTACCTGGGCCTATAAAAGGAGGCCTTCACCTCATTTGCAAGGAGAGACCAGATCTGATAAAAATCACTCTCAACGAATTTCAGAAACCTCTCTCGAAAGCAGCGTGATTTCAACTTCCAAATCCCTTTTTTACTTCCACTTTTCATCATCCTTTTCATCAAACTTGGTGAATTAGAAACTCTCCATCATCATCCAAGTGCAAGGGCTTCTCTCCAACATTCAAGATCAAGCTCAAGATCTTCAAGAAGGTTCAACTTTCTCAATTTTCTCTTAAATTCTCTTAAATTCGCAATAACTTGTTTTATTACTTAGCACTTTTTATTATCTCATCTCACACATCCTAATATACTTTTTATTTAGTATTATTTCACATCTCTTATTTTCATATAAATAAAAACCCAAAAAAATAAGAAAAGGAGGGTTTGCTCATAAATTCAAAATAGGGATTCTCATACTTTTCTCATAACTAAAAACACTTTTTCTTACACACACACACACACCCACAAATATGAGATCCCCCATTTGGATTTATGGGATAAACCCCACCCCTCGTTTTGTATGCGAACTACTTGTACTTTGATGCCTTTATAGGATACTTAGGTGTCTTGGGGTAAAACCCGAGACTCGAGTCCTTTTTATCACTTTTCTCTTATTTTCTATCTTCTCTAAATCCAATTTTCTTATATTATATATATATATATATATATATATATATATATATATATATATATATATATATATATATATATATATACTTGTTCTTAGTGACGTATTACTCCATATGCGTTATCATTTCATTATAACGATCAACGTAAGGGTAATCGCTTAAATCTTATTGTCTAATATTATTATTATACCTTCCTACGGATGACTCACTTTATCTCTTCCGTGATATAAGTAGAGGATTTCTATCTCCACTATATATATACACATGCACACATATCACGGGGGAAAATAAGGGAAAATAGCAAATATCCATGTGAGACCGAAAGGGAGGAATGGGTGCCTAACACCTTCCCATTTCATAACTAAGCCTCCGAACCCTTATCGAATCATTTTGGTTTTGCATGAACCAGTATGTCTTTGGATGCCATCCTTCGGGGTGGCTTCCCCTTTTTCGTTTGTCCGTTGTGAGTAAAATAGGCCGGAGACTCTGAATCTCTCTTCATTTTTACACCTCATCTCAAATGATGTCGGCCAAAGCGCTCCCGAGAGGGATGCGTGGGACCCGAGGATCCCTCCTCTAAGGGCCCACCCGCCTTGGCGAGGATCGGGGATGGCCACAATACTACTTGCTCCCTTAAGATGATGGCACCCATCGCGCCATGAAAATAAGGCAAAAAGATCAGCACAATGCAAAATATTTCAACAAAATTAACAAAATACAAGTCTGGGTGAGAATTTACCACAAGCATTCGGTGCTACACCAAATTCCACAAGTCGTCAGCACTAAAATCCTTGAGGAATTCAAACTCAATGGTATACCCATGATAACTGACCACATCAACAACATTATTTGTGTATACAAATAAAGTTTGGATAATTATTTAGCTACTTTAGTATGGTTGAATACTCGGGATAATAAGTAAATGGATCCAATTCACCATAGGGAGAGGATGATCCCCCCCACCTTAGACCAAATGCCGAGTTAGTTATCCACGAATCCGAACCCTTTCCCTATAAACATTGGTATTTTGTTTTTTAGGATTGGTTTGAGACGTGGGACCTTTCATAGGGCTCTTATTACACACCGGTGGCACATATTTGAAGCAACAACCATCCCCTTACCATTATTTTTTATCGTGGCAGTAACATCGACTTCGACTTCCCTTCTACCAGCATGCTCAGCATTCTTCCAGGCCTCGACATTGACCCTCTTTTCACCATCAACTTTCTTTTTGTCCTTAGTGTTACCATCGACCCTTTTCTTTCGGAATCTGCATTAAGTTTCCTCTTCCAAGAAATCTCTATACCACACAATCAATTTGTGGAAGGGCCATGCCAGACGATAGATCAATTTGGAAAGTTGATGAAGTGGGAGTGGAAGATGCACGAGAGCACATCATTTATCAAAGTCAAAATGATAAGCCAAAGACGAGCTATTAAAGGTGAAAAGTCTTATACCTTTTTTGACCTCCTACTCAGCTTGTCCTTTCCCGTCGGCAGAAATGTTACCTTCAACCACCATGACTACCTGATCCTCTCGAGGGGGATCACTTTCAGGAGGAGTGTAATAACCAAGCTTTATAAACTTTCTCAGCAAGACAAGATTCTCAAAGTCCATGGGATTTGGTGTGTAAGTGTTCAACA
Organism: Sambucus nigra; assembly: GCA_949130495.1. Classification (NCBI taxonomy): domain Eukaryota; kingdom Viridiplantae; phylum Streptophyta; class Magnoliopsida; order Dipsacales; family Adoxaceae; genus Sambucus; species Sambucus nigra. Next base: position 156,906,480 of record OX422210.1, on the reverse strand, counting down.
CCAACTGTTTCAGAACTTCGGGCAATTTGGGATTTTTCTTCTCTGCACAAAGGCCTGGTAAAAGTAAAGGGTCAACACATAATAACTCAACAGGAAATTAAAAAGTACAATATAAAGATGTATACCAATACGATCTGGCCCACACCAGCCATAAGGGACACAATAAGATCATTTCTTCTCAATGGAATGGAACTCCCAATCATCCTTTAGGCATCCAAACTGATTCTTCCTTCTATGGTTGATCGTCTGAACAACTTGCACCATCTTCAGGCCAGACTTTAGAGGAACAAAGTAATAGTACCCATTTACCTTGATATTGTCTTTTATGTCGTACATAAATCTAAAGATATCCCCAATAAGGTAAAAACTAGTACGGACTTGCCAATAAACCGACCCTATAATGGACCTATAAGAGTTTGGTGGAACCTAGATTGAAGCCACTCCATAACCACTTAAGATATACCTTAAAATCGAATGGAAGGGCAACCGAACTCCAACTTTGAAGGCCTAAACTGGAAAGCATATCACATTGGCATTAGGCTAATCCTAGACTCTCTCACCAAAGTCAGGAACTCTTGAGAAAATGCCAATGGGAATATTATATTTAACCCTCAAATCCTCTATCTCATCCTTTGTGATGTCGCAGTTGTGCTTTAGAGCATTGGTATTGGCTATATCCCAAGAATTAGAGCTTCCTGAGGTACTCTCCTTGATGAGGGGTACAACCACAAGAGAGGTAGAAGCCCTAGGCTTTTCAAGCATAGCTCTCTCGATAAGGCGTCTAACTCAATAACGGATATATCAAACGCCATATTTATAAATTTTTAACCACCCGTGGGGCGATCCACTTCAATAATGTCTACATATTTCATGAACTTAGGGAAACTATGTTCCACAATTGGGGAATGTAGTGCAGAACAACAGAAGAGGCTACTTTAGGAGTATACATAGGGTGGCCAGGCTCTTCCTCATGTCGAACAACCTGGAGAGGATCAAGAAACCTTCTAGCAACGATGCCAGGAAAAGATTGCTCTAATTTAATTAAGTTCTGGAGCTACCTCTGAACCCAGGTTTCATAACTCATCAAGGATTATAACTATGATGTAAAACGGAGCCTATTAGGGGATAAATCATATTTTGGGATGAAAAACTAAAAAGCCCTCAAAATGGAAAATCCTAGGCCAACCAACTCAGTGGACAAATAAAGATGCACAATTCTCCAATCAAATGCCAACAATGCCCAAATCCATCAACAACGTGCAAAAGAAGACGAAATCGCAAAGAACTTGTAGAAAAAACACAAAAGGAAACCTTTAGAAGTAGAAAGAGAGAAAGACAATGTACTTAAAACCCTAAGATGTCGAAGACGAATCAGAAACTGCTTAAGCTCTATAATAAAGGAATGAAAATTGAAAAGGCTCGTCAAAAAGAGTTTTTCAAACAAAAGTTTGTCGAAAAAGGAGAGCTTTTGGAACGGGAAGATTTTTTCTTTCTCTAGAAAATATCGCGTGAAGGAAGTGAGTATGAAAAGTTTGAAAGGATTAGAAATTTAGGTTTTATATCTTCTACTAGATAATTATTACCCTCATTAAAACAAAGCATGATGTCACACTTGGGAAAGTGAACTGCTGCGTTGTGGACTGACACATGCTACCCCAGGCACGTGCGTCATAATTACATTCGTAACACTCCCAAAGACTCAAGACATGTCAAGTTCAATAATTTTGAGAAAGATCCCATGAGTCAATCTTCTCAGCACATGCCAAGAAGATTCGAAGATGACCAGGATTCAGAAAGCCGACAACATTCTTCAGTTAACACTTCATTCACTCAATTCCCCTAACAACTGTTCAGAGGACCTAACAATCCGAAGAACCTACTACGAGTTCTAATCATGAGTAAAGTATTGGGGATTTTATCATACCATAAATATGGAACACCTCACGTGCCAATCAGAAGAAAACATGTGGCCTTATTCACAATAGTAAGGAGTTCGGCTCAGAGATGAACTTGGTCATCCAAACAATTCCAGCAATACGCCTTCATTGTCAGTTCACCGTTAACAAATGCCGTTAGTTAACAACGTTTGTCTAAGCACGTACTACGTGATAGGAGGATGTCAACAACAATCATCCTACACATATGTCGAAGATATGCAGCTATTCTCATTCATGTATGCATAACAAAATCATGATTATTCCACCCACTTGTATGTAAAGTGTGCACTCTCCTTATCTATAAACTTATGCCACCTATCACTCCCTATTCGCTCTCTCTAACAGCCTATAAATAACATACACACTCTCACTTTGGGGGGATCAAGATATTTTCCATATCGTTATGCTATCCAAAGCTAGAGTGAACTTTATAGATTGTATTCAGTCTTCATCTATAGCTTTTGCCCATTAAATCTATATAATTAACACTAGCACCTGTAGACGTAGGCACCTCTTTGAAATCTGGCCTCATTCTCTACCATTTGCTCTAGATTAGTATTTCTGTAATTATATCTCTTTATCAATTATTATTTGTAGTTGGCGTATATCTGCTAAGTCTAAATCTATATACTAGTTTCAAATGTTAGCATTGACATTTTAAAACAGTTTCTAAGTTTCCATTTAAAACATTTTATTTATAAAAAAATAATTTAAAGGTTTTTATTTGCGATAACTTTTGTAAAAATAGTTTCTATATAAAAAAGTTTATTTAAAAATCGCACGTTTTTAATAAGTTACAAACTTTTAAAAAATATAGTTTAAAACACTAAATTGAAACTGTTTTTTGTTCTAAAAAAGTACGTTATATGACAATAAAAAATGTACTTTAGTTTTTTACAAAAAAACTTTTTAAAATTGTTTACTATAAATAAAATCGAAAAAAATTAGCAGCATTTTATTTAAACAAAAACAATTTTTTTCATAGAAAAAAGTTAAAACATTAAAAAAATTATTTTCTATAAAAAACTTTAGAAAATGTTTCTTTAACTTCTTTGTACAAAAATTGATTTTATTATAAAAAAGTTATCCACACACACACACACACACACACACACACACACACACACACACACACACACATATATATATATATATATATATATATATATATATATATATATATATATATATATATATATATATATTGAATGTACAATTGTACAATGTATAAATATAAGAATATATATTGATATATTCAAAGGTAAAATAGTATTGAAGTTGAAAAGGTGGGTCAAGTGACGACCAAACTAGTCAACTGACGATTTTTGTTAGTTTTGGACCCCAACCAACTAATATGAAAATTAGTGTTCCCCAAACTCCCAAAATGAGAACTACTAGACCTCAAACAATAAATGACCTAATAAAATATAGAGTGAATAACACTTTGGACCCGTTTGACATGTTGTAAGATTTTGGATGAATTATGATTATGTGAGTAATGATTTCAGGACACCTTTTATGAGAATTCTGAATCATTTTGCAATTTTTCCATTAACCAATGGATTCACATTCTCAACTCACTTAACAAAGACTTTTCCCAATTATTTGAGGTCGGCTACATGAATCCTATTTTTTTGATTTATTATGTTCAGTGCAATATCTTCACTCAAACCACGTGATATCATTTCCTTTTTTTTTTATAATATCCCACCTACCTCTACCCCTTGAATTGCCATCAATTTTAACTAAATCACTCTTCCTTACGGGAGCATCCACTGGTCTACGCTTGACGTGTCCAAACCATCCACTTCGATTTTCTCCCAATTTATCTTCTATAGGAGCTACTTTTACCGTTTCACGGATTTGTTCATTTCTAATTTTATCCTTTCGAGTTTTACCATTAATTCATCTTGACATTCGCATCTCCACCACACTTATTTTCTGCAAATCTTATTTCTTGATTGCTCAACACTTTGTCCCATATAACATGACGGGTCTAATGGCCATCCTATAAATTTTTTCTTTTAACTTTAAAGGTATACGCCTGTAACATTATACAACGGTAACACTTCTCTTCTTGACCTAGCCTACTTTAATCCTATGAGTAACATCATCACTAATATCTCCATCTTTTTGGATAATCGAGCCTAAATAATAAAAATGATTATTTTTAGGTATTTCTTGACCCTCAAATTTCACCACATCTCCATTTGTCATCATATTACTACTAAAATTGCACTCCATATATTCTGATTTAGTCCTATTTATCATAAATCCTCTTGATTCTAGAGTTTCTCCTCATAATTCCAACCTAGCATTAGTTCCCGTGTTAGTTTCATCCACTAAAATAATATCATCTCAAAATAGCATACACCACGATACCTTATCTTGTATTTGTTAAGTCAACTCATCCATAACAAGAGCAAATAGATAAGGACTTAATCTTGAACACTGGTGTAGTTCTACAGTAATTAATAATTCACTACTTTATTTGACTGATGTCCTTACTGTAGTCATGGACCCATATTCTTGATCACATCAATATATCTACGAGTCATTCTTTTTTTGTGTAAAACCCAACATATTATATCTCTGGGTATCCCATCATATGCCTTCTCCATGTAACACCCCTCTAATTAAAATCATGAGTGATCAATCTATTATTATAATTAAAAAAGTTATACAAATGGATCATTCTTAGCATCACTGTCAAAAATATATTAATTACTAATAACCTATTAAGCTCGGTGCCAATTACAAACACTTTTCTTCTATATCTTAAATTAACAATAATACAATTGAATATTCATCAACCACATTTACAATAGTAACAACATTCACTGAATAATAACTCGATAAATCATAATAAAATTCATTACCCAAACCCATACAATATCCCTAAAGAAATAATCATCATCAGCATCCTTGCCTTAATCCCATCACATAGGGTCGGCCACATGGATTCTTCTTTTCCATTCTAATCTATTATAAGCAATATTATCATTCAAATTTAAATTCTTAAGATCACCCTTAATAATTTCCTCCCACGATAGCTTAGGTCGTTCCCTTCCCCTTTTACCTTCTATTTTTAATAATCTTCCTCTTGTTATAGGCGCATCTACTAGTCTACACAACACAATATCGCTAAAGAAATACTGAGACAAAATGTGTGAAATACAAATAGAAATACTGAGTTATAGTTACTGACTAAATAAGGAGCAATATTCTTGGATGAAATAATTGAGAACTTATTCTTGAATGAATAGAAAATATAATCATCTAATGATGAGGTCCTGAAACTTCCATAGCAACTGCAGCACGTCATCTGGAATGAACTGCTAAATCTGGTGGCCCTGTGGCTGGACACCTAAATTTTTTTGAAAAAGATTTGCAATGGGTCAAGCCCAAAATATTTTTAAAATATTTTTCAAGTGTTTAAATGTAATAAATTTGAGCAATATAAATATCCATGTTAAATATGCGTTCTCTCACATGAGTCCTCACCTCTCATTCTATTGTGCACATCTAATGTCTCTTGATATTCTTCCTAGTTAAGCCACTCGCCTAACTAACCCACATACTCCACTAATAATCCCCATTAGTCATTTATTCCACTCGTATCTCCCATACGATATGTAAATAGATTACTTGCCTTTTTAGCAGATTTATAATCACCACAATATTTATTAAGTTTCACATACGTATTTCCAATTTAGATATTCACAATATATGTATTCTATTACACACAATGGAGTAAAATAATCACAAGTGTATATATATATATATATATAAAATGCTCTTATGCGGACGAGTTTGCATTTTAAGAATGTGGACTGGACAGGTGTCACCTAACGGTGCACCTAGAAATTATACCCTAAATTATCGGCACACTAAACATACAATGGAAAATAACTTATTCTCTCCATAATATCCAATTATATTCATCATAATAAATATTCAATTAATCCCATTATAAATATCCAGATTAATTCTAATTAAATTCTAATTACGAATTAATTTCAATTAAATTCTAATTAATCATATTTTAAATATTCATAAAAATACGGGGTGTTACACTCCAAATCTATAAAAAAATATATGAAGATCCTTCTTTTTCTCCCTATACCTCTCCATTATTCTCCTCAATAAATAAATTGCTTCCATTGTTGACCTCCTAGGCATAAACTCAAATTGATTCTCAGATAGTGCAGTTTTCAATATCAATCTATATTCAATCACTCTCCCCCAAAGTTTCATTGTATGACTCATTAAATTAATACCACGATAATTTGAACAACTTTTTATGTCCCTTTTATTTTTAAAAATAGGTACTAAAACATTATTTCTCCGTTCATCAGACATCCTATTAGTCATTATAATTCTATTAAATAATTTTATAATCCTAGATACTCCTTCCTCCCTTAAGTACTTCCAAACCTCAATATGGATATCATCTGGTTTTAAAGTCCTCGTCGTTTTAATCTTTTTAAGAGAAATTCTAACCTCAATTGTCCTAATTCTACAAAAAAAAAAAAATATTTTTTCGAGTCTCCCTAAGTTCCTCTATATATAATATACTCCCATTATCTCCATTTAATAACCTCTCAAAGTAGTTTTTCATCTTTCCATAATCTCATCATCTTTGACTAGGACTCTCAAATCATCAGTTTTAATACACTTAATGTTATTAAAATCTTTTGTTTTTTATCCCTAAGTTTATAAAGCTTATAAATACTTTTTTCCCTTCTCGTGTTCCTAATTTTGTATAAAGATCATCATACGCTTATAACTTAGCATCTCTTACAACTTCTTAACTTTCTTTTTAGCCCATTTACAGTTCTCAAAATTTTCTTCATTTATATTTATTTGTCATGTTTTAAAGCACTCCCTTTTTATTTTTACTATATTTTGCACTTCTTCATTCCACCACCAAGTTTATTTAGATTGTATCCCCTTGCGTTTTGATTCTCCAAGAATTTCTTTTGATATTATTCTAATGCATGTGGCCATCTTATTTTACGTTATGTTAGTCTCTTCTTCAGTATTCCATGATGCTTCATTTAATACTTTATCTTTAAATAGTTTTAATTTCTCTCCTTTTAATACTTTAGCCTTCTAAGTTCCACCACATTATTTTCATGATTACTCTTTATCGCATACCAAACCAAGCCTTTTTATAAAATACGTAAAATAATTAGCCCATGCTCATAATTGTTTTAGTGAGAAACCCAAATCATTTTTTCAGAATAAATTTACCTTTTATTACTATTTTTTGTGCACAAATTTTAAATTAAATATCTTATAATTTATAAGTTCGTTCAGGGTGAAATTCGATGATACAACGTATGATCTTTAACCTCATATCATGAAAATAAGTCTCAATAGTTAACACTGAGGTCAAGACATGAGGAAAATGACATCAACCTTTCAATACGAGACCCTAACAATCTATCAGACCCCATAACTCAAATAAAGAAACCCCATGGATTTTTTAGAGATTGTGTTAATCTTGCAGCTCGTTTAATGGATCTCAGCTCTGTTTGCATTAAAATGTAAGGACCATGAAAGTATCTCACTAATACATATTAGATTATAACAATGTCATCAAAGAGTTCACATCCCTCTAAAAAAGGTTCATACCTCATAAAAGTGATTATAGAGGTCCAACGAAGCCTTATCAGGGAAAAGTCTACTTCAGTCTCCCTTTTTAGACCATAGTAGGAGTCCTACCCTCATATATATGGTCAAAATAGTTTTAATACTCCATAACTTCAACCTACACGTAGCCGAACAAGGGTCACTAAACCAATTTGACGCGTTGATATAAAATACACTCATTGTTCTACCAACCCCCACTAACCCATGGTAACTTTTCCAAGAGCATTAAATGACATTTAATGCACTCGACAATCACAACTACTCTATTGAAACTCCTTTTACCAACACTCCACCTCCCTAATGTATCTTCTAAGATCACTCATGGTCGCCTATACCATAAACGTCATTTCTCACCATTTTCAAGAAGTTGGCTATGTTAGGTCAACTTGGGGAAGGTTATATGGGTGATTTCAAGTTATCTTAGTATATTATTGATTATATCATTAAAATTTAGCATTTATATATTAGGACCACTTCCATATAATATATTTTATTCTAAGCATCACAATTGGGTACCTTGGCATTGTTTTAGTCTTGTCAATCTAAAATGTAAAAAGTACTTTTAGAAGTTGTTTAGTTACTTTTTAAGAGCTATTTTCTTGTTATAAGGACATCAAGCACTTCTACCTAAGGATGGGGATACTTGTATTATTCACCATTATATTGAATATACGAAAGAGAAACACCTTAACATGGGATGTAGGTACCTTAGATAGGGGTGGTCATGGGTCGGGCCTTAGCGGGCTCGGGCTAGGCCTGCACCATATAATAAGGATTATAATGCTTGCCTAGGCCCTCCCATGCCCGTATCGAGCCTGAATATGTCTGCTTAAGCCCACATGTCAGTAAAAATATAAAATTATTATATTTTACAAAAAAAACATTATATAAAATATATTATACATGTATATCTAAAAAAAGTTATAAAGTTGATATTAAAACAAGTTGCTGAGGAAAAATTATGTATATATGAATGGAAAATCATTTGTATTTAAATAATTTAAAGATGATAAGTCACGTTTATTGTATATATAACCTCGTTAATTTGTACATTCTAACATTCCTGTACATGCTATTCCTGGTTCTTATGCTCATTGATTGATTAACCCCTATTTTCATCACACATATATATATATATATATATATATATATATATATATATATATATATATATATTGTGTGTGTGTGTGTGCCTTAATTGAGCTTTTTTAGGTCTCGGGAATGCAAGTTGTGAAGTTTGGTTGAGTCCCAAAAAAGTTTCATCGACATTTACAACTTCGGGGAAAATTTAGTAAATTTAGCATTCAGGTTTTAGTCCCGATCTCTTCACGAAAGTTGAAGACCTTCGATTCATCTTCGCGTGGTCTCTGACGGAACATGAATCCGAGATCGAACGAAGAAGTTATAGATAATTATGTGAAACTTAGTAAAAATGAAGCCATTCCAGCCCATCCCCATTTTGAGAGCAGGTCCGAATCGATTCGGACTCAGCCGAATTGATTCAGTCGAAGACAATGCACCAACTTCCCTTATCCAAATTGATTTGCTCCTTAATACTAGTTTGCCATTTTGGATAGATTTTTGGGGATATCTATCCCTTATTTTTCCTTCATTTGAAGATATAGATTACTTTTGTTAGGAGTTGGCTATAAACAAACACTCTCTTCTCTCTCCTAGGTAAAGTAAATTTATTGCTCGTCCTACTTGTAAAGCATTGAATTCTCACAAGTTAGTTGTTGTTATTGAAATCTTTGATCATTTAATCTATATCTACTTGTGTTCCTTAGATTTGAATTTCATTTATTAGAATAGCTTGTATTGTTTGGTGTTCACACTTGATGCCTTGCTTAAATATTTGGTTCCTTTGCATGTGTAGCCTAGTTTCTAGTATAAGTAGCTAAACTTAAGGTTGGGGATCATAATCCCACCTCGGATGCTTGAACTTCATATTTAGGGTTTGGTTTAGAATTGTTCTAATTGAACTTCATGTGTTGGTATTGGAGTAGCCTGGTCTCTTAACTTCCCTTATCATTCAAGGGGTAGTATTTGACGCTTTACTATAAACCCAACCCATTTAGCAATCGTTGAGATTAGTCTCTACATGGTTGATGTTCGGATCTAATTAGTTATGCTCGATTAGAATTAATTGGAACCAAGTCCTATAATAATTTTACCGAATCCAAGGTGGGAGAATGATCCTCAATCCCTTTAATATCTTAAACTTAAGCTTAACTTAGTTCGTTTAGGTATATCTTTATTGTTGATTCGTTCTTTATCAATTTTACGCATGTTAGTTTATCGGTTAATCAAAATCACCTCTTCAAACAATCAAATTATCTTTTACACTTTAACTTTTTGACATTTAGAGAATATTATTTATCCTAATCTTGTTCTCCTAGAAGCGTTCAATCCATAAGGAATACGATACCGATCTTACCCGGTTACTACTTATTGTGAAAGATTTGCACCTGAATCAACACTCTTTAGAGAGAAACTAAAAGACTTAATTATTAATCTATTATATATATGTTTATATTAAGAGCTATATATTTTTATATTCGGGTCTCTATTAACGCTGGGCCTAGTCGGGCTTAAAAGTGAGTGCCCAAATCTGTCCCAATATTTTTTCAAGCCTAAGTTAAGCTCCCTATAGGGTCCTAGTTGAGCCTACTTTGGTTGACCAAACCCTTTTGAGTTGGGCGGGCCACAGGCCTATTTCCACCCTAACCTCAATGGAGGTGTTAAACCATTCTTTTTTCATTATTATTTTAACCTAAAGCACTCCTCCTATCTCCAATAGGCATATTTGGTGAGGTTAAGGTCTTAAATGATTTCAACACCATTAGTTTATCATCGTTTGTGGTAACGCTTTCGTCTCTAAATTTATCACTACAAAAAGCTATAATCATCATTGTAAGAGCATATGTGTTCTCATGTGTCTTTGGCTCTTGTATTGTCTTATTCTATTAACAAAACCCACCTGGAATCTTAGTCCAAAAATTATGTGGAAAGCTTCACATTCATGAATTCAATATAGGAGTTCACCAAAGCTTTGTTAAGGAAGTTTTCCAAAGTAATACAAATTTCAGGATTTTTAGGGTGGAGATACAAGTGACTAGCGAACTTAGATTTTACCCCTTTGTTGAATATTTTCTTAGATTGAAACATGTTTAAATTTAACCTTATGGTTTTTAAGGTTGACAAATATATGATACACCATACTTTTCTTATACAAATATATTTTATAAAATGCATAATTTTGTATTTAGAATTTACTTGGTTTATAAGTTGGACAAGCAATATTATGAGTTTTTTGAAACTATACAAAACTAAGAAATTTATGGTCTAGAACGCGACCAAATTCACTGCAATGAAGTTGGTCCTTGTGTCAACAAAGGTGCATATCCGCTAGAAGCGACATATAACTTATCCCCAAAAAAATTCCCTAGTGACATGTGCGACCTTGTGTCGCGAAAGCATTTATTTAACGAAGGACATGTAAAAATTCTATAAAAAAATATTTTTGAGTTTTTTTTGGTCAACAAATTCTTCGGGTTTTGAGGACTTGTGATCACAAGTTTAAAAGGCTACACTAGTGCTCTTCTCTCCATAAATAAAGCGAAGGTTTTTGAGTTTTTCAAATTATTTTTATTTAGCAAAAAGAAATCAAATTTCTTAAGAAACAAAACCTTATTTGAGTAATATTCAAATATCCATGTTTTATTTAAAATTTATATTTGATCGAATTTTGATTACTTCTTATCAACAATTGAACAAATATTTTCCAAACTCTGTTCTTGAAAGACTTTAAATCTTTTGATATCTCAAAAATACTTGTGAGTTTATTTGTTATTATCTGAACACTTTTATATACTTCCCTCAACTTTTAGGAATCTCACATCCTAGGAAGTTAGTAATATATTTAAGTCTTCTCACTTATTCAATTTGAACACAAAATTTGTCTTCAAACTTTGAAAAAAAAATTGTGGATCGATTCAAACGTGACATTATCGATAAGGTTGACACCTACAACGTGGCGAGTGGTCGGAGAGAGATTCTCTCTTGCTATTCCTACTATAATATGGAAAAAGTGGATTGTTCAGGTCGTGAATTATTGTGTCTGGAAAAAGGTTCAAGTTTTGAATCATTTCTCCCTTTGTGTAATTTTTTATCTATATAGTTGAAGGTTTCGGTTTGGTCTAAGTTTTTTTCTCGTTGTGGGATTTTCCTCGTATAAATCCCCATCTCAAGTGTGTGGTTACTTTTTTTCATTATGATTCTTTTATATGCTTAATGAACATTTGCTAACAAAAGAATCATTTTGTAAATCACGTTTTATCACTTGGACGTTAGGATTAATTTTTATCTGAATTTGAATTAAAGAAAAATATTAACTCAACTTTGGTAATAATTTTAATTTGAGTAGTTTCTAATGGCCGTCATTTTATCTAAATTTTCTTTAGTCCTATACGCCACTATCGCACACATTTTAACAATCATGACTACTTGTGTCAAGATATCCAAGAGCATGAAAGCAATGGAATCCCCGACCAAAAGAGCCCTAGGACAAGCTTTCACTCACAGTGATAAGACTTCCTCCTCTTGCTCTGGCACCAGTCGCACATGCGCCCCCAACCCGCAAATATAGAGGGAAAAGGCTATAATATTCAAGAAGATTATAGATAAATTCATGCCTAAGGAATCCTATAATTTCCCCTTCATCCATTAAAGTCCCAAGATCACATACCAGTTGAGGAAATGTTATATCTCCCAAGTGATCAAATGTACAGAGGTTCCAACGATGTCAAACCCTGATATAATGAGATAAAGAAGATACATGGTTGGTTAGATAAACTCCTTAACTAATATCAAGCACAAACACTGAACACCAATGAGTTAGCATAACAAAAGACCCTTTACCCTTACTAATCAAGTGAATCACTATGCCCTCCATCCAAAGTGGAAGATTCCCACGGTTGAACCTTTTGATGAGACTAAAGATCCCATCGACCACGTAAAAACATATAGGACACTCATATTATAGTAATGCGCAAGGATTTTTCAATTACATTAAAGGGTATAATGAGACATTGGTTCGTTAAGTTCAAGCCCAAAACGTCAAAGGGTTGGCTAAACTTGAATGAAAATTTGTCGGCTACTTTGTTGAGGCTCTGAAGATGTGAATGTTGGAATTAATATGTAATTATTTATTAATTACAAAATTCGGCCAAATTTTGTAATTATAAATTAAATAAATTTTGCGGTTAATTAGTGTGGTCCAAATAAGGGGACGAATTTGATTAAATTAATGAATTAATCTTAGAAAATTATTATTCCAAAGGTCACATGACTTTTGGTATATTTGTGAAACCCTTTAGCTACTTTAGTGGATGATAGATGATGAGTTTAAAGAGAATTTTGGGTCCCCTTTCACCCTATATATAGTGAACCATTTCTCCATCAATTTGTGCACAATAACGCATAAAATATATCTGGGCTAGAAAGGGAAAAAACTATTTTTCTAAATTTTTCCATAAATTAGCATTCTGGCAATTTTCTGAGAGCCTTTTCTGGAGCTTAAAGAAGGAAGAGCTAGAAGTTTGGAGATTATTCCTGAGGCACATCAACTTTAACAAACGAATGAAATCTCAATGGAGAAGGGTAATTTTACATAAAGTTTATAGTTGAAATCAAGTGGTGATTGCATGAAATATTGAAGATAATATGAATTAATTATTGTTATATGTATAATTCTTATTCATGATTAAATATAATTTACATGTGGTATCAGAGCTATGTTGAAATATTATCACTCTATCCCTCTAAGGATTTAAAAGATCAAACTATATATGTTGATAAACTCAGTTGTTTTTATTTTTGTTTAATTCCACACTGTTTTGTATATCGTGATGAAAAGTATAACATGATAATTTTAACGTTTTATTAAGAACTCATATGTTTATCATGATGATTCATATTCCATGTTAATATTGAAAGAACTTTTTTTGTGTGTTTCTTAACAATTTTGTCAAGAATTTTTTGTCATTTTTTTTTTCAATCTGTTTAGAATTTTTATTGATTTTTACAAATCTGATTTAGAATAGTTTTGTTCGATTTGTTAAGATCAATTTTTATATATATGTGTTGATACCAAATTTAGTCTGCTGACATGGCTCAATTGGGTGAAGACACGTGGCAATTTACGTGGCAACAACAAACACTTCCGAGGAACTCAGACGCTCCGAGGAACCATGCTACAATGAGGAACACTGCTTCCCCGACCAACTCAGACACTCCGACTTACAAGAACTCTCCGAGGAACTTTTGAGTACCGAGGAACTTAGGCGGTCCGAGCAGCTTAGGCGATCCGAGCTGCAACTCGAACAAAGCATTAATAGCAGGATAACCAACAGTTTGACTGTTCATTAAATGCTTATCATTCAAATGTATACACTTAAGGGGGCATTTAATACATTACCCTTTCACATGTACACCATTTAATGTATTACCCTTTCACATTACAGCCTCAGGGCTATAAATACATTGTATTACCCTCATTGTAAGGGGACCAGAATTTCTTGAGAAAAATTGTAATCGAGAATTCCCAAACAGTCAGCAATAACAAAAAACAGTGGACGTAGGCCGTTCTTATAAGGTTGAACCACTTTAAAACTTCTTTGTCTCATTTATTTTATCTGTGATTAAATAATTAGATACAATCTAATTTTTTACATCAACAGATTGGCGCCGTCTGTGGGAAATGACTGGTAATATCGTTTTTCATCAAGAACAACTCATCACAAATAGCTGATATTCCAGAACCCAGCAATCGAAAAGCTGGAAGCCCTCCAAATCCATCTGCTCCGCCTAATATTCCAGATCTGGCTGGAATAATGACAAATCTGGCCCAGGGCCAGACAGTCATGCAAGAAACGATGCGATAACTTCTACAAACCCTCCATGGCGGTGCACCAACCCATTCAGGACTACGAAATATTCAAAGAAATACCCGTTTACATTCTTCACGTACTAGGCATACTGATTCATATCGTACTGAGGAATCTAAAGATTTTTCTTATCAACCTGGATGAACTTCGTCAGTGCGGGCCACAGATACTGAACAACGTATCACTTTCTCTCTCCAGAAAGGACTAGTGCGCTAGAGAAATTAAGCAGGGTATCACCTTTTGATCGATTAGGACCTAGAAGGAGTAGAAGTCCTCCTAAAGTTGCATCGAGGAGTTTTCGACGACCATCATATTTAAGGGAAGGATCTGCCCAGTCACGACCAGCTGCTCGTCAAGATAGATCCCAGGAAGCCACATCAACTGGATCATCTGCTCGAACCAACAGGCCCGAGGAAGGAAATGATGCATGGAAAGGCTCTATTCAGAGGCTGGAGGATAGATTAGGGGAAATGGCTAAAGCCAAGAACCCTCTACAACGAACTTTTGTTCGAGGAACACCTTTTGTACAGGCCATTGTAGATTTTCCAACACCATCAAAATTCAAAGCACCTGTTGTGACCCCCAAATATGATGGAAAGACAGACCCTGTCCTTCATATAGAACAATACCAAGTTGCAGCCGACATCTATGCTATTTCAGATGAGATGAGATGCAGAGCATTCTCGGGAACTCGTACCGGATCTGCTCAAATGTGGTATAATAATCTTCCTTGGGGTAAGTGATGATGCTAAGAATCTGCACCACCAGGTAAGGTGTTTCCAAGCTCAATATATGTATAACAATGGCAGCACAACTATATAAAGAGATAAGAGAGGGAGATGAGGATATGAGGAATCAACACCGGAATATAAGTGGTTCAGCCAATCTGGCCTACGTCCACTGTGAGTGTGTGAGTAATATCACTGAATGAAGGAACTAATGACCATGGATACAATTCTCTCAAACTCTCTCTCTCTCTCTACTGTTTATTTAGACAGAGTTTTGGCTAGGGTTGAATAGATGGGATCCTTTTGCAAGGTAGGGGATGACCCCTATATATAGTACCAAGGGGGTGTAGTGTACCCCCCATGCATGCAATGAGCATGAGTGTGATATCCTCACCAATGTGGGAGTGCCATCTGTCACTGTCACATGTAAGGAATGATGATGAAATATTCTCCCCATGTGTGGAGAATAATCTTGTTACAACTGATTTGTGCCCAGGTATCCTTATCCAAATGTCAACAGATGCTCGGCAGTCATATTGGTGAATGACCTCGGCCTGAGAGAGGCCGAGCTATAAAGGCTTGATGTTCGTTCAATCCGAGATGTGTCATAAGGAGTCTCGGCCTGATCTCAGTCGAGACATATGATGGGGTTGGCCCGAGCCGAGGTTGGACATATAGCATGCTGATGATTACTAATGCTTCTCGTCACCTCGACCCAAGCCGGGGTAGGACTGGTTCCATGTTGAAGGTGATCAAGGCTCCTTGTCACCTCGGCCTACTATTGGCCGAGGTTGCTATACCCAGGTACATGAGGATGCTGTTGATGCTTGCGATGCGCGTAGTGTCCATTGAAGTGTATATGGTAGTGTCGGCCTGGGCCGAGGTTGGTCTGGCCGAGGGATGATATCGTGGGCCCATGGCTTACATGGCGGCCATTATCTCGGCTGAGGTTGGTGTCTCTAGGCCGAGGTTACACTTGGGGCATATAAATCACCCCCCAGCCCTTAGTCCTATGCGAGAGCAAGTGGCTAGGGGATTGCTTCACCTCCGAGGCTTGTACGTCCCAAGGCTAATATCTGCATGACACCTGTCTCAATCTAGAGCGTGCAAACTTAGCTGGCGTGTGCTGTCAGTTGTCCTTTGGGTTTCCCAAGGCAATGATGGGCCTTGGGAAGTGTGCCCAAGTATTTAAGGGTTTAAACCCTTCCTTTCTCTTTCTTCTTCCTCATTTCTTTCCCGCGCATGCTGAGTTCTTGCAATTTTCTCTCTCTAAGCTCCTCCACTCAACGCCCTTCTGCAGAGGATTTTCCCTGGTTTTCTTGCGAGTTCTCTTCGTTTCATCCATCAATTCATCTTCAGGTACTTCTCCCTTTCCATTTCCTTTGTTTTTGGTATTTGGTTTGAATTTTCCGGCGAGATTTTGAGTTTTCCGGAGAGCTCCATTAACTCCGGAGAACTGTGTTTTCTTGAAACTCCTAAGTCTGATCTTTAGGCTTCTTCATTTTATAAGCCAAACGTGTTTGTAGCTTTAGGAGTTTTTCCCAAGTTTACGGTCGTCCCAAGTTTTGGGTCGTCCTCTGATGCTCAGACCCCTGTACCAGCTTCTTGAGGACTTCCCTTCTCTTAGCGAGAAGACCTTAGAAAATATTAGGCAAATAGAGAGAGCTCAGGAAGAAGCTCGTAGGTCCCAGGAGTTCCCTATTAGACCTATCTTTCCCCCACCTCTCAAGGTGGTATATCCTGATCCTCCTGAGAACTTTTATCAGACAGACGTCTCTGCCAACCCACTGCCGATGTCTGAGTCTTCCACCTCAGACCCCATGTCTGTGGACTCTTTCCAAGAAGCCATGGATTTTACACCTCGGACTGGTCAGGACCCTGACTAGGCCGAGGTCTCCAGCCGAGATTCGTCCCAGAATGGCTCAAGCACCTCAAATTATTCTTCAGAGGTCGAACTTGTTGAGCCAAATGTGGTTGTGCCACCCATTCTTGATGCCATCCCTCTATCGGTCGTTACAGGGGCTGACTTCGCTCAGAGATTCCCTGGTCACCCATCTACATTTGCTCCGGCCGACGTTGAGCCTGATGATGATGATGAGGATGCTGAAAGTGATGTTGACATCTATGAAGCAGCCGAGTTTGAGAGCACAGTTATTGAAGTGGATCTTTTGCACTTCAGATATTTATACTCCATCAGTCCCTCAATCATATTAAGGATACCTCTGAGGGAAGAGAGGGCCTATCATGGCCGAGATGGAGAAATCTGCTTATACGAGCAGATGTTTAAGTTTGGGTTTCGCCTACCCATTCATCCTATCATCAGATCCATTCTTTCCTTCATCAACTTGGCCCCCTCGCAGCTCTCTCCCAATGCTTGGAGAGTCATTATTAGGTCCATCATCTTGTGGAGGGAAGTCCACCACTTTGACCTCCCAGTTCAGGTCTTTGCTGGTTGCTATGTCCCTACCTCGGCCAAAAATCATTCGAGCTACTATCACTTCGTGGCTCGGAGGCCTGAGAAGAAGATGATCCAGGTGACTCAGACCTCGAATCACAATTGGAAGCCCCGATATTTTTTCGCCTCAGGGCCATGGGAGTTCGGCTCATCTGTTCCTTCTTCCACTCTTGGGCCGAGGATACCCCTCAGATGGGGTAAGGTCACCATGTCTGCAAGGTCCGATCCTGGTTTTAAGCCTTCAAAATATCCAAAAGGTGAAGGCCCTGCAAGATCAAGGGGTACACGGCTTGTTTGTTAAGTTCGAACATTTGCTGACCCCTCAGTTTCTCTCAGGGACGAGCTTGGGTGGGAGCCCCCTTGTTGATTTGGTAAGGATTTTTTCTTTTTATTTCAAGTCTAACCCCTGATCATTCATGTTTGATTTCTGACTCTTGTCTTTTCACTTTTGCAGAGAGACCACCAGGTATCCCAGACGAGCTGTGGGAGATGGCAGCTCCAAGTTTGGCAAGGCTTGCGAAGAAGGTTGGTCTGAACGCACCTCCTCCAGCTCCCACTACATCCAAATCCCAAGCTTCAAAGAAAAGGGCCCCTGAAGCCCATCCTTCTGAGGATCAGAGGCCGACTGTGAGGCAAAAGAAAGCCTCAGATGCTGCACTTCCAATTTCTTCAGCCGACATCCTGACGGCTCGTCTAGAGCAGCTAAAGTTGACCGACAGGCCATGGACGCACTTACCTCTGTAATGACTGAGGCAGATAAGAGTTTCTATAGAGCCATGGATACCTCCGTGATGGTTGAGTTCGGCCTTCACAGAGCCGTCCAGGTATGACTTGTTTCTTTTGTCAATAATTTTACAAGTGCAACATCTGAATTTCCTCCCACTTAACCTCTTCACTAAATGTGCTAGGAGTGACTGTCATGTACCAATTGTCTAACTGGGCCATGAGGAAATTGCCCCTCATTCAGAAGGGGCAGGAGGCTGAGAAGGTCGAGAGAGCCCTGAATGCCGAGGTTGACCGTCTGAAGTCAGAGTTACAGAATTCTGAGAATAAGGCCAAGAACTCTGAAAATAAGGCCCAGGGTTTGGAAAAAGATATCTTTGCGCTCGTCAAAAACCATGCTAAGGCTCTGAAGGACAAAGACGATGCTCTGCAGCAGAAGGTCAACGTGGCTGTGAAGGCTGCCCTTGCAGATGCCTCAGAGAAAATAATTTCTAACTACAAAGTCTCTGAGGAGTTCGTGGGTTTTGATTTTGAATACCTCGAAAGAGGTATCAAAGCCACTACCAAATGGGCCGAGGTCAGAGATAAGGAGGTCGGCACTATAAAGGCCTCCGAATTTGTGGGCCTCGGCTTCGCCGACCCTCAATTTGCCCAGGCACTGCAAGAGGTAGAAGACGAGGCCGCTGCCCCAGCCGATACTGCAACTCTGGGAGGGATTGAGCTCGGAGGGACAGATCCTGTTGATGAGGTGGCCGAGGTTACTAATGCTGAGCAGACCAATCCGGCCAAGACTGTCAATGTCCCCCCCCCCCCCCCCCCCCCAACCAGGAGTGATTTGTAACGAACATTTTGTAATTTGTAATTTGTAATAATGAACATCATGTGTAATCTCTTCTTTTTACTGAATGCCAATCCTCTTATTTTGATCTCTAAATGCCTCTGAATGCTATTAGTCTCTGAAGTCATTACTTAATATGCTGTGCTCATAACCAACTTCACCAAATTAATGATGTTAAGGGTCTGAGGTCATCTAACCCAGGTGTCTGAGCTCAGACCTCGTCACCACCGAGTGATGTTATGAGGGTCTGAGGTCATCACCTAAGAGGTTAGCCTCATAATAAATATCACCAAATTAATGATGTTAAGGGTCTGAGGTCATCTAACCCAGGTGTCTGAGCTCAGACCTCGTCACCACCGAGTGATGTTATGAGGGTCTGAGGTCATCACCTAAGAGGTTATCCCCATAATAATGTCACCAAATTAATGATGTTAAGGGCCTGAGGTCATCTAACCCAGGTGTCTGAGCTCAGACCTCGTCACCACCGAGTGATGTTATGAGGGTCTGAGGTCATCACCTAAGAGGTTAGCCCCATAATAATGTCACCAAATTAATGATGTTTAAGAGTCTGAGGTCCTCTGCTAAGGTGTCTGAGCTCAGACCTCGTCACCACTAAGTGATGTTATGAGGGTCTGAGGTCATTACCTAAGAGGTTTGCCCCATAACAAATTTCTGGTCTAAAGAGCGAAGCAAGAACTGATATGGAAACTGATCTTTATTAATAACTTCTTCTCAGTAAGATACTACATTTTCATAAAATTTTATACAACATCATACGTAATATCTCTTGAGATGGTCAGCATTCCATGGGTTAGCGAAGGGTTCTCCTTCTAGGTTTTCTAGCCTATAAGTGCCAGGCATAACGTCTTTCGTTACTTTGTAGGGGCCATGCCAGTTTGGGTGTAGCTTGTTTGCCTTTTGTAGAGTCTTCTTTAGCACTAGGTCTCCCACTGCAATGGGTCTTGACTTCACCCTATGGTTCTAGAATTTCGCTGCCCTCTGCTGGTAGGCTGACTTTCTGACCTCTGCGTCTTCCCTTCTTTCTTCGAAGAGATCCAGGTCTAGCCTTCTCTTTTCCCCATTGCTGTCAGGGTCGTAGGTCTGAATCCGATGAGTCGGCAGTCCTACCTCCGTTGGTATGACGGCCTCTGAGCCATGTGCCAGCATGAATGGGGTTTCTCCCATTGGTGTCCTTGCCGTAGTTCTGTAGGCCCATAACACTGCGCAGACCTCTTCTGTCCATCTACCCTTCGCATGTTCTAACCTCTTCTTGATTCCGTCCAAGATGGTTCTGTTTGTGACCTCGGTCTGGCCATTAGCCTAAGGACGACCAGGAGATGAGAAGAACTGTTTAATCCCCACCCTTAGGCAAAATTTTTCTAAGGAGGAGTTCTTGAACTGGGTCCCATTGTCTGAGATGAGAGTGTTCGGGAGGCCATATCTGCATATGATGTTCTTCCAAATGAACTGGAAGGTCTTCTGCTCTGTAGTTGTTATCATCGGTTCTGCCTCCACCCACTTTGAAAAGTAGTCAATGGCAACTATCAAGAATCTATAGTTATTGGCAGCTCTTGGCAAAGGTCCTACTCAGTCAATTCCCCATACCGCAAATGGCCATGGAGAAGAGATTGACGTCATAGGATGATGAGGTTGATGAGGGATGGTGGCGAACCTTTGACATTTGTCGCACCTCTTCACATAGTCTGCAGCGTCCTTAGACAAGGTAGGCCACCAGTATCCCTGAGTGATGATCCTCTTGGCTAAGGGCCTTCCCCCTATGTGGCTAGAGCAAGAACCCTCATGAACCTCCTGTAAGACCTGGGGTACCTCCATGGGATGTACACATCTGAGGAGAGGCAATAGAAACCCCTTTTTGTACAGGACATCTCCTACTATTGAGAACTTGGCAGCCCTGTATCTCAACTTTCTCCTTTCCATCTTGGACTCAGGTAGCTCTCTGTCTCTTAGGTATCTGATGAGCGGGTCAATCCATGAGTCTCCCAGGTTCACATTGTGACAAGGGATACATACCTCGTCCTCCTCGATGCTTGCTTTTCCTAAGACCTCGATTGGAATGGTCCTTCCCAAATCTGTCTTTATTGCCGAGGCTAGCCTTGCCAATGCATCAGCGTGGTTGTTGCTCAGCCGAGGCACTCTCTTCAGCTTTGCTTCTTCAAAATACTCTAGCAACCCTCTTACCTTCTTTAGGTATTTGGCCATCCTTTCGTTTTTGGCCTCGTATGCCCCCAACACTTGATTGACAACCAACCTCGAGTCGCTATGGAGTAGGAGTCGCTTTACTCGAAGAGTTGTTGCCAATAAGAGAACTGCTATCATGGCCTCATACTCAGACTCATTGTTGGAGGCCTGGAAGTTGAATCTCAAGGCGTACTCAATGTGGGCGCCATCTGGAGCCGAGAGTATTAGCCCCACGCCGCTTCCACTGTCACAGGAAGAGCCATCAACGAAGAGGCTCCATACGTCTGCATCTGATGAGAAGACCCCTTCTCTCATAACCCCCTTCTTGAAGAGGTATCGATCCTCTTCGTTCTTTTCCACTCTGCTCCGGGTTTTGCCTTGGATAACCTCTTCTCGGCCTCGGAATACGTTTGGTGCAGTCTCTTACGAATCTCGAAAGACACTACGGTTCGTCTCTTCGCCGTCATCTGAACCTTTCTCTGTCTCGGCCTCTTCCAAACCTCTATCGGCCTCTTCCCAAGTGAACTCTGCGACAAAGTCTGCGAGGGCCTGCCCCTTGATGGTTGTCCTAGGCTGGTAGGTAAGATCATGTTCTCCTAGCTCGATGGCCCAGGTCATCAATCTTCCGGACTTCTCAAGCTTGTGCAGAACCTTCCTTAGTGGGGAGTCAGTGAGGACTACCATGGAATGAGCTTGGAAGTAAGGCTTCATCTTCCTTGAGGCATGTATCAGGGCATAAGCTAACTTCTCCATCCGGGGATAATTTTGTTCAGACCCTTGAAGGGCCTTACTGTTGAAGTACACAAGCCTTTGGATTCCATCCTCTTCCCGTACGATGGCTGTGCTGATGGCTGACTCAAAGACTGCTAGATACACGAACAACCTCTCCCCCGTGATGGGCCGAGACAGCAACAAGGGAGACCCCAGGTAGGACTTGAGTTGGTCAAAGGCTTTTTCACACTCTTCGTCCCACTGGAAGGCCTTTCTCAGAACTTTAAAGAATGGAAGACACTTGTCCGTTGCCCTGGAAACAAACCTGTTAAGGGCATCCACTCTTCCTGTGAGTCTCTGGACATCCTTGATACTCCTAGGAGTCTTCATGTCGAGCAAGGCCTTGATCTTCTCAGGGTTTGCTTCAATCCCCCTCTGATTAACGATGAACCCCAGGAACTTCCCGGCTCCTACCCTGAAGACACACTTCGCTGGGTTGAGCTTCATTCTGTACGAGTCCATGACATCAAAGGTCTTCTCAAGGTCTGATACGTGAGTACACGCTTTTAGGTTCTTCGTTAGCATATCGTCCACATACACCTCCATGGTCTTACCTATCTGCTCCTCGAACATCTTATTGTTAAGACGTTGATACGTTTCCCCCGCATTTTTCAGACCAAAGGGCATCACCTTGTAACAGTACGTCATCTTGTCTGTAATGAAGGCTGTCTTCTCAGAGTCTTCGGCATCCATGAAGATTTGGTTATATCCTAAATAAGCATCCATAAAACTCATGAGCTCGTTCCCTGCCGTTGCATCCACCATCTGGTCTATCTTAGGTAAGGGATAGCTGTCTTTTGGGCAAGACCTGTTTAGGTCAGTGAAATCTACACACATTCGCCACTTACCATTGGCCTTAGGCACGATGACTGCATTGGAGAGCCACTCCGGATAGGTAATCTCTCGTATGAACTCGACCTCTTCCAACTTTTTCACCTCTTCCCGGATGACCTCATACTTCTCCCTGGAGTAGACTCTTCGCCTCTGCTTGATAGGCCTGGCATCTCTCTCCACGTTGAGCTTGTGGGTCATGATCTCAGGGTCGATACGAGGCATGTCTGCGCGACTCCATGCGAAGACACTCTGCCTCCTCCTGAGGAAGTTTATTAGCTCTTCCTTGATCCTTGGCTCTAGGGATTTTCCTACCTGGACGGTTTTTTCCGGCTCGTCCTCATTGAGGACGATGGATTCTACCTCTTCGGTGGCCTCGCCCTTCTTCAATTTTGTTTTATCTCTCGGGTTAAGAGTGTCAATGCTGTAAGTGGTGGTTGCTCTCTTATGGGCCTCTCTCTCTTCGGCCGAGTTGAAGTAACACTCCCGCGCCGTGGTCTGGTCCCCTTGCACTTCCCCTACTCCATAAGGAGTCGGGAATTTTAGCATCTGATGGACCGTCGACGGCACGGCCTCAAACTCTTTGAGGGCCACTCTTCCGATGATGAGGTTGTAAGCCGAGAAGAAATTTTTATCCATAATAAAAAAGTTGATCTTCTTGGTCAACCTCTTAGGCCACTCATCCCCCATCCGTACATCCATTTCATACATGCCCCCTTGCCCTGATAAGACCCAGGCTCTTGAAACAAGGCCAGAACATCACATCTGCTGAGCTTCCCCCATCTATGAGGATTCTCCCTACCTCGCACCCATGCACCCTTGTTATTATGACCAAAGGGTCATCATGGGGGGCTAAGATGCCCTTGAAGTCGAGTCTGGAGAACCCCACTATGAGGGTGTCCATGTCTACCTTCTTCCTCTTCTGCGCTGCGTCAGAAGACGTTAGATTCACAACCTCGGTCTTGGCCACTGACCTGGCCTCTGCTACATGGGCCTTCCTATCGGCTACCTCAGAGCCACCTCCTGCGAATCCCCCGCATATGGTGCTAACACCAAAGGAGATCATGCCGACCTTCTTCACCGGGGTGTTGTCATCTTTTGGCGGAAGATCCGGGTCGTCTTCATCATCGCCCTCTGAGTCATTGTCCCTTCTGGCCTGGACATCGCCACGGCATCTGTTATTCCTTCTCTTCTTAGGGTCCTCTCTTCTACCCTTTGGGGCCTTTCCATCCACATACTTCCTCAGCTTTCCAGACTTCAGCATCTTCTCAATCTCATCCTTTAGAGCGAAGCATCTATCTGTGACATGGCCGTGATCCCGATGGAACTCACACCATAGGTTTTTGTTCCTCTTATGTGGCGGGGCCTTCAGTTTCTCAGGCCACCTCAGAGACCGGTCAGTCTTAATCTCATTGAGTATATGCTCACAGCTCATAGTCAGAGGAGTGTAATGAGCAAACTTATCATCTCCGGACCTCTTCTTCCCCTCTTTCTTACCCTGGGACTTTCCTGTGCTACCGTGGTTCTCCTCCTCATACTTGGCTGCCATTGCCTCTTCAGCATTCATCACCTTCCCTGCGGTGGACAGCAACTCTGCCATAGACCTGGGGGGGTCTTTCGCCAGCTTCCACAATAGCTTCCCCTTCTGGAGGCCTCCTATCAGGGCGGTCATGGCTATGCTCTCTTCGTAATCTTCCACCTCCAACTTCTCCTTGTTGAATCTTGCTATGTAGTCTCTTAGGCTTTCACCCTTAGCCTGTTTGACATACAGCAGGTGGGTGGTCTTCTTTTGAGGTCTTACCCAGAAGCAGAAGTTGTGGATGAACCGCTCAGCCAAGCCCTTGAAGTTCTCAATCGAGTTCTTCGGGAGGGAAGTGAACCAACTATGAGCCGATCCTGTCAAGGTCCCTGAGAAGGACCTGCACTTCATCTCATCAGGTATCGAGTAAATGTCTACCGCCGACTGATACATCTATATATGGTGCACAGGGTTAGTGCTGCCATCGTACTTAGGAGTCACTGTAGGAGGCTTGAACTTGGCTGGGGTTGGGAACCCCACTATCCTAGCCACAAACGTGGATCCCTCTGAGTAACCCCTCTGTAATGGGTCCCTGCTCTTAATGAGGTCTCCTATCTTCTCCTCTAGGCGTTGGATAGAGTCATTCCAGGGTCTTCTTTCTTCAGCTTGGCCGAGGTTATCCTCTACCACCTCCCTGCGATGGACAGAGGGTTCCCCAGCCACAACACGCTGACTGTTGACCTCTTCCTCTTCCCTGGCTCTTCCTGCACAGGGTCGGCCTTGGTCTGGCCGACCTTGCCTACCCCCTCTCTGAGAGCCTGCTGCGCTCCTCGACCTTGATAGCCTCTGCCTTAGGTCGTTCATCGGGCCCAGCCTCTCGAAGGTCGACCCTCTGCTCAACCTGTCAAAGGCCGACCCTCTTTGTTGGGCCTCATCTCTTCTTCGGCCGACACATCCTTGACTCTGCCTAAGAGGTCGTACAGTGTTATCTGACACCTCACACGGCTCCCAGCAATCTTTCGGGGCCTCTTCAGCTTCTAGGTCATCATACCTGTCCTCTGGGCAAGGGTTTCCCTGCCTCCCCAGGTGCAAGCGCCTAGGGTCAGCAACGTCCCTCCTCCGCTGGGGTGCAGGTTGGTCCTTCATAGGCGCCTGAGGTGGTCCCCTGGCGTCAGGATGAGGCTGAACTGTCGTTGGAGTTATCATGTCCGGTGAGACTCCAGGTGGCCTCATCATCATGGTTTGGCTGAGCTGGGCAAATTGCTCCTTCATGGCTTGCTGTGTTGCAGTTAAAGATTTCAAGGCTGCTGCTACCTCCGCCATTTCGAACTGGGGAGGAGCCTGACTGGAGCTAGCCCCTCCACCTCCGGGCGGCGGAAGAGGCGGTGGTAATTCTGGTGCCATGCGTTAACAATAAAGATCTTGTGCAGCAAGTGAGCTTAATACCTTTAAGGACCTCTTTCAATGGTGAAACAGCTCCACGCAAGGGGTGGTTCCTGGTTCACCACCAGAGTCTCCGATGAGGTTAAGCAGAAAAAGAGGAAGAGATAGCTTCTCGTTCCCACAGACGGCGCCAAAATGATGATGCTAAGAATCATCACCACCAGGTAAGGTGTTTCCAAGCTCAATATATGAATAACAATGGCAGCACAACTATATAAAGAGATAAGAGAGGGAGATGAGGATATGAGGAATCAACACCGGAATATAAGTGGTTCAGCCAATCTGGCCTACGTCCACTGTGAGTGTGTGAGTAATATCACTGAATGAAGGCACTAATGGCCATGGATACAATTCTCTCAAGCTCTCTCTCTCTACTGTATATTTAGACAGAGTTTTGGCTAGGGTTGAATAGCTGGGATCCTTTTGCAAGGTAGGGGATGACCCCTATATATAGTACCAAGGGGGTGTAGTGTACCCCCCATGCATGCAATGAGCATGAGTGTGATATCCTCACCAATGTGGGAGTGCCATCTGTCACTGTCACATGTAAGGAATGATGATGAAATATTCTCCCCATATGTGGAGAATAATCTTGTTACAACTGATTTGTGCCCAGGTGTCCTTATCCAAATGTCAACAGATGCTCGGCAGTCATATTGGTGAATGACCTCGGCCTGGGAGAGGCCGAGCTGTAAAGGCTTGATGTCCGTTCAATCCGAGATGTGTCATAAGGAGTCTCGGCCTGATCTCAGCCAAGACATATGATGGGGTCGGCCCGAGCCGAGGTTGGACATATAGCATGCTGATGATTACTAATGCTTCTCGTCACCTCGGCCCAAGCCTGGGTAGGACTGGTTCCATGTTGAAGGTGATCAAGGCTCCTTGTCACCTCGGCCTACTATTGGCCGAGGTTGTTATACCCAGGTACATGAGGATGCTGTTGATGCCTGCGATGCGCGTAGTGTCCATTGAAGTGTATATGGTAGTGTCGGCCTGGGCCGAGGTTGGTCTGGCCGAGGGATGATATCGTGGGCCCATGGCCTACATGGGTTCGATCAATATCTCGGCCATCATCTCGGCCGAGGTTGGTGTCTCTAGACCGAGGTTACACTTGGGGCATATCAGCAAGATTTTAACTTTTCTTTAACTGACCGAGTTATTCATTGGGAATTTCTGTTTTGGGGCAAAGACTGTTAAATGGGTAGCACATTTTTTAAGTGTTAGATAAAAGGCTGGTGAGAGTACCAGAGATTATATAACTCGTTTTAACAATGAGAAGCTCGAAGTCATTGATTATGAGGAAAAGACAACGATTACTGCATTGATGTGTGGACTATTGCCTAACATGTTGTACTACACTTTGGCTAAAGATCCACCTAAAACCATGTCAGACCTGATGGGAAAAGCATCCAAGATTATGAATGCCGAGGAGGCTATGGCTGCGAAGAAGAATATGGATGCCAAAGAAACCAAGGTGGAAGGTGATAAAGCTAAGAAGAAAGAGCATAAGAACAATGGTAATGACAAACACTCAAAAATAAGGTCTACTTGGGAAGTATTGAGGAAATTTGATAATTATACTCCTTTGAAGAAAGACATCAACCATGTTCTAGAAGAAATCAAGAATAAGGAGGAATTAAATTGGCCGGAGAAAATGAAGGCAGACCCCGAAAGGAGAAATAAGGCAAAATATTGTGAGTTTCACAAAGATCATGGCCATATGACTAAAAATTGCATAGCTCTTCAGAATGAGATTGAAACACTCATCAGAAGAGGAAAACTGGAAAACTATGTTGATCGGAAGAATGATAGAAGAAACAATGACCGAGCAAAAGAGAGGTCCAGATCTCCTCGTCGGGCAGAGGAGAACAGGAAGAGAGACCATGAAGTTGATCCAGAAGACGACCCCGATCTTCCCAAGAGACCAAGGCATCCAGAACGTGAGGTATTTTCAATACACTTTGCATCATTTGATTGTAATGTTATTACAGGTGGAGATGCAGGATGAGGAGACCTTACTGCCGAGAGAAAAGCTTACCTCTGTGAGGCTCAAGCTTGCTCATACATTCAACGAATAAATCTAGCTGAGGAGGATCGCCCGATAAAAGTGAACAAAGAGAAATTGGTCATTGGTTTCTCAAAGAATGACCTCGCAGGTGTTCTATATCCTCATGATGACCCATTGGTGATCAAAATGAGGATGAATGAGGTAATGATTTCAAGAGTACTGGTCGACAATGGTAGCGGCAGACATCATGTTCTACTCGTGCTTTGACAGTTTAAATCTAAAGCTATCTCAACTGGAGCCTTATCATAGACCCCTCCTCGATTTTACTGGCGAGAAAGTGTTTCCACTTGGGACGATCAAGTTGGATATATTCATTGGTACGTGGCCTACTTGTCGAACAGAAAGAATACGCTTCTTCGTGATGGATAAGAATGTTCAATCATCATACAATATCATCATGGGAAGAGTAGGATTGAAGAAGTTCGAGGTTGTACCATCTACGGTACATCAGTGCCTAAAATTTCCAACAAATTTTGGAGTAGGAGTTGTGAAAGGTGATCGAAAAGTAGCTCGGGAATGATATTATTCATCCGCCGAGCAAGAGGAACTGGAGGAATCAAGAAAAAAGACTACTACTTATCAAGTGGATGAAGGGGTAGAAATTGAAACATTGGATCCTAGAGATGAGTCGCAACTCGTGAAGGGTCAAGTGGTGGAAGCTACTGAAAACATCATTCTAGACGACGAGCACCCTGAACGAACTACTCAAGTAGGTTCGTCGTTGGAAGACTTATTAAAAGAGGAATTGATAACTTTCCTTAGAAGCAGAAAGTAAACTTTTGCGTGGAGTCATGAGGATATGCCTGGGATAGACCCAAATTTCTTATGTCACGAACTCAATGTGAATAAGGAGATCAAGCCTGTGAAGCAGAGAAGAAGAGTATTCAACCCCGAGAAGAATCAAGCTATACAGGAGGAAGTCGAGAAGCTCCAGAAAGCCTGCTTTATTGAAGATGTTAAATATCCTGAATGGTTAGCAAATGTGGTGATGGTGAAGAATAAGAACAACAAATGGAGGATGTGTGTAGACTTCACCGACCTCAACAAAGCATGCCCAAAGGATCACTTTCCGCTGCCCCGAATTGATCAACTAGTGGATGCTACCTCGGGACACGAACTGCTGAGCTTCAGGGATGCTTATTCTGGTTACAATCAGATTAAAATGAAACCTGAAGACAGGGAGAGTACTTCTTTCATTACCCCTAGGGGAACTTATTGTTATAATGTTATGCCTTTTGGTTTGAAAAATGCAGGTGTGACATATCAGCAGCTGATGAACAAGGTCTTTGCTGAACAAATCAGTTGTAATATGGAAGTCTATGTTGACGATATGCTGACAAAGAGCAAGAAAGTTGCCGATCATCTAGTTGACTTAAGTCAGACTTTTGATAAACTGGATAAATATCAAATGAAGCTGAACCCGACGAAGTGCATATTTGGAGTACGAGAAGGCATGTTTCTCGGGTACATTGTCAATCAACGAGGCATTGAAGCAAATCTTGAAAAGATCAAAGCTCTTCTAGGGCTGCGATCCCCAGCGACGAAGAAAGTGGTGCAAAGTCTTATAGGGCGAGTAGCAGCACTCAACAGATTTGTATCGCGAGCAACTAATCGATGTCTCCCATTCTTCAAGACACTCCGAAATACTTTTGAGTGGAATGATGAATGTGAGAAGGCTTTTCAAGACTTGAAGAAATTCTTGGGAGCACCTCCACTATTATCCTGGTCAGTGATGGGAGAAAAATTATATTTGTATCTGGCAGTGTCCGAGAATACAGTCAATTCGGCATTGATAAGAGTGGAGAATAGAGTACAAAAACCAATCTACTACACAAGTAAGGCCTTCCGAGGAGCAGAAATAAGATATCCAAGGCTGGAAAAATTGGCACTAGCATTGATCGAGGCAAGTAAAAGAATGAAGCCATACTTTCAAGCTCATACCATAGTAGTATATACTGATATGCCATTGAGGAAAGCCCTTCACAAACTAGGAAAGCCATGAAGATTGATGTGCTGGGAAATAGAACTTGGTGAATATGATATAGTTTATGAACCCAGATCATCGCTGAAAGGGCAAGCTGTAGCAGATTTTATAGCAGAGTTCACTTATCCTGATACCCCCGAGGAGCAAAAGTTGCTCGCTGATCAATAAGTGGATGTTACAGGATCATCAAATTCGAGCCCAGACCAACTTAGGTTGGTAAAAGGGAAAGAAAAGATGATCGACGAAGAGCAAGAAATATCAGGGGAGGATGAAAGGAAGCAACAAATATTTCACCGAGGAACTCTGTCAGATCAGAAATTTGAAGACGAGTTACCTATATGGCGTCTGTATGTGGATGGTTCATCTTGCACTACAGGATGTGGCGCAGGGATAGTTTTGAGCAGGCCGGACGAGGTCGACATGGAATACGCCCTATGTTTCCAATTCAAAGCTTCCAATAATGAGGCTGAGTATGAGGCCATGATTGCAGGTCCTAATTTGGCAAAAATTATGGAGGCGCAACAGGTTATTGTCTTCAGTGATTCTCAATTGATCGTAAATCAAATGTTGGGAATATATGAAGCCAAAGGAGAATTAATGATTAAGTATCATGCAAAGGTGATGGAGTTGGTATCAGAATTTGCTGCTATTCAGCTGGTCAGAATACTAAGAATGGAGAATGTAAGAGCAGACGCCCTTGCTCGATTAGCATCAGCTACTCGTACCGAGTTACGAAGAACAATCCCAATTGAAGTTTTAGCTGGTCGGAGTATAGATGAAGATCTAAAGATGAAATTTATTACCCTCGATTTAGGATCATCATGGATGGATCCCATCAGGGCATATATTGAGAAAGGGGAATTACCAACTGACAAACTTACAGCCAAGAAATTGAAGTTTATGGTTGCTTGTTATGTACTGACCAACGGTATTCTATACAAACGAGGACTTATAGCAGGTTTACAGAGATGTGTGCATCCCACCGAGGTGAAAGATTTAATTAAAGAGATCCATAAAGGGTCCTGTGGAGCCCATGTAGCAGGTCAGACGCTTTTGCAAAGGGTAATGACGCAAGGATACTACTGGCCGACGATGAGGGCTGATTGTATAGCCTATGCCAAGAAATATGACAAGTGCCAGCGCTTTTCCTCCATCCGAAGAACTCCACAAGCGTTATTAACACCCATTACTTCCCCTTGGCCATTTGCCATATGGGGAATAGATTTGGTTGGGCCACTGTCGACGACTAGGGGAAGATTTAAATATCTCGTGGTCGCTGTGGATTATTTTACTAAGTGGGTAGAATCTGAGCCTCTCATTGATATGACGTACGACAGAGTGTACCAATTTATTTGGAAGAACGTCATTTGTCGATATGGTCTTCCTCATGCCTTCATCACAGACCATGGAACACAATTTGACAACGAGGAGTTCGCTGCCTATTGCCATCAGTCCAATATCTTGAAGATCCACTCGGCACCAGGACATCCCCAAAGAAACGGACAGACTGAAGTGACGAACAGAACACTGCTAAATGGCTTGAAGAAAAGACTAAGTGACGCAAAAGCAAACTGGATCAACGAGTTACAGTCAGTACTGTGGGCTTATCGTACTACTCCCCGAGCAGCAACTGGAGAATCACCATATATGCTGGCGTTTGGAAGTGAAGCTGTTATACCTGCCGAGTTGGGTCTCCCAATACACAGGGTACTGAATTTCAATTCCCCTGTTAGCGACTTAATGAGAAGATTGGATTTAGACATGCTCGAGGAAGTTAGAGAAGAATCAGCCATCAGGAATGATGCATACCAACAATGAACAGCTTTGTTCTACAATAAGAGAGTGAAGAAGTGCGACCTGAAAGAAGGAGACTATGTGCTAAATAAAGTGATTCAAAAGCACAACAAATTGGAGGCAAATTGGCATGGACCATACCGAGTTACAGAAGTTGTTCGACCAGGAACCTACCGAATAGCAACTTTAGAGGGGGAGGAGTTTAAGAATGCATGGAACGCAGAGCACCCGCGCAAGTATTATCAGTGATGTATGTTCTCATGTAATGCAGTTCCGTCAGTATGAATAAAATGAAGATATTCTGCCCAATGCTCTCCTTTTATTGAAAGTTTTTTGGGGAATACTAGTGTTACACACTACTCGACAAAACTCGGATCTCAAAAACGCCAACTAAGGTTGCTCGAGAAATAAATGTATTCCTCCGGGAAGTAAAACTATGTATTCCTTCGGGAAGTAAAACAATGTATTCCTCCGGGAAGTAAAAGTATGTATTCCTCCGGGAAGTAAAGCAATGTATTCCTCCGGGAAGTAAAACTATGTATTCCTCCGGGAAGTAAAACTATGTATTCCTAAAAATTCCAACTTATGTTGGTTAGGATGTAAATGTATTCCTCCGGGAAGTAAAACTATGTATTCCTCCGGGAGGTAAAACTATGCATTCCTACGGGAAGTAAAAGTATTCCTAAAAAAGCCAACTTATGTTGGTTAGGAGGTAAATATATTCTCAAAAATGCCAACTAAAGTTGGTCGAGAGGTAAAATTATTCCAGAAAGTGCCAAAGCTCCTCGTAGAGGAAAAATCCACTAACTATGGATTGTCGGGGATAAAAACCCACTAACTGTAGTTGGTCGAGAAGGAAAATTTACCGACCTTGGTTGGTCGGAAACATGTTATGAATACGAAAAAGTGATCAAGCAAAATTTTTTATACTCGTGACTTTTTAAAATTATTACTAAGTTGGTCGACAAATTAGTAAGTTGGTCGAGAAACAACTTAGTAACTTTTTAAAATGACTACCACAAATTCAAACTACTCGACAATAAGTTGGTCGATAAATAACATAATATTGTTATCTTTTTAACAGATACACATGCACAGATGTGAAGTGTTACAAAACAATAGCAGTCAAGATTTGCAAATAAAATTATTTCATTAAATGTAGAACAAAATACATCAGGAATGAAATATAAATTTATTACATCAATACTCCTATTCTATTGGCTTCTTCCCCTCTGCTTTTGAAGCAGGTTCCTTACCAGCAGGCCGATCATTTAAAGGAAGAGGAGAATTTATGAAGTTAAGATCCTTTAACATCCTGATATTCATCACGGATGGTCGATCCAGTAGATGCTCGAGACGAGATATCTCCACATTGGAATTCAAATTGTAATCGCCGAGGTACTTGGAAATTAAACACAGAGGGATGGCCCGAGCAGGGATCCAACTCATATCTATATTGAATGGTGGCATGGGTAGGTCGAGCAACCCAGGATTATGGTAATCCCACAGGTAATGACCCTGTTCGAGTTGCAACACACCTAGGGCATTCATCCATCCCTGTTTATAGCCCTCATTATTTGCATTCTGGATACGGTCGTCCCAATGGTAGAGAGCCTCGTTGTAGCCAGCCATCCAGAACTCCCTGGGATGCTTGTGAAATTGATAGGTCAGTCTTTCCAACTGCTCGTGGAGGTTTTTGATGAAGAGTTCTTTATTCTCCAAGATAGATTTCTGCGCAGAAAGCTGCTCTTCCAGGTCCCTGATTTTCTTAGACATCTCAGCCAATGCCTGGTTCTTCTCCATCAGCTGGAAGGCTTGGTTCTCTAAAGCAGATTGAGTCCTCTGTTCCTCGACAGGAATTCGAGCAGCTCTTTCTCGTCCTCGAGGAGCTCTTGCTCGTCCACGAGAAGATGTAGAAGGGCCATCTCTCTTCAAGATTTCCAACTCGTCCCTTAGGTTGGCGTTCTCTACCTCCAAGAACGAGAATCCCTCGTCATTCACTGGGATCAAAGCATTTGAGGTGGAGGCAGCAGATTTTAATTGAGATACTTTTCTTTGCAAGTTGTTATTTTCTTGCTCCAACAACTCGGCTATTGTGACACCCCGCCTAATTAAATACCGGACGATCACTCCTTTATTAAATTAAATCAAGGTAAACAGTTGGTTCATTCTCAGCATCACTGTCGATTAAAATATATTTTCCAATTTAACACCCTAAGTAATTAAGCTAAGTGTCAAAATCATTTTTCAGACATACTAACCAAATTTTTATTTAAAGAAAAACATTTATTTTATTAACAACATTCAAATAGTAAGAATCACACCATATTAAATTCTGTAACATAAACCAATTAATATAATACATTCGTCAGTCGAATGTCAACATATGAAATCTAAATTCATACATCCAAACTGAATAAATCCCATCGTAACAATCTGGAAATAACTGAAATACAAATGTCCCAATAACAAAGAAATAATGAAAAGGGCTACACATGCCCAACTAAATGAAAGTACTAAGAGTGGATCCGAATGGACGAAGTCGTCTAATCAAGAGACCTGTAACTCCCACCTAAGCTGCAGCGCGTTCCTTCCAAGAGATCCTAAGCAAGACGCCCCTGTGGCTGGGCACCTGTAATACATACATATATATATACAAGAGAGAGAGAGAGAGAGAGAGAGAGAGAGAGAGAGAGAGAGAGAGAAATGGGTCAGAGCCCGAAAGTGTGTTTGATTTAAAAATACGTTTAGCAAGTATTTAAATTGATACAGGCCAATGCAACAACATATTAGTGCGACACTCTCTTGAGAAATTCTCACCTCTCTTCTAATGTGCACTCCTATCGCACTAACCCTCCTAATGGTTTATCTCATTATATAACACGCTATCTTTCCCCAATGATTTAACTTATCTTAGGCATTTCGTAGGATTCAAAATTTATCGATACAATTGTTTGAAAAGAATATTTCAAGTAATTACCAAAGTTCTCATTTTAACTTTAATAGACAATAAAGTTTTCCAGAGTCATATTATACTTTCTCAAAACAAGTATTTACAATTTGAGTCATCAACCATATCCTACATATCAATTCACAGTAGGTAGTTCCAAGTTTCAGAATTCCATATATATATTAACTACTCGTATAATATATATATATATATATATATATATATATATATATATATATATATATATATATATATATATATATATATATAATAACAGCACCCCAAATAAACTATGGTGCGGGCATACTCTACTATCCAGAACCCCATATCACTCATATTAAGGGGAATACAATCGGAATCACTCTCGAATTGTATTAACATAAATACACAAACAATATTGAGGCGAAGCATAGATTCCAAGTCTCTAAGAGGATAGCACATGCCTGCGTCTCTTAGGACAGTCTGAACTATCACGTCGATAGCCTGTACCAAGGATATCTATCTTCTAGGGTACAAGTCAATATCCCCCATAAAGGTCCCATCGAGGGAAGACTTGTCCCAGCGTGGTAACCTCAGGGATAGCAAGTAGCGTGGGCATGATTTTCACATGTAAATAATATATGTACACACAATCATATAAATATACCACTTTTATCATATTAATGTAGGTTCTTCTCGTCACCCATAATTACAACATGTATCCTTAATTTCACATTATTAGTATTTACGTATAAGGTTTCATCTCTAACCTTAACTCGAAGGGTTTTCTCACTTAATACGTGACATTCATTGACTCTATCCTTCCAAGTAGGAAATTCAGTAGGTATACCTATATTTACTATCGTAGCTATTCGACGTAATCTCTCACTTGAAATACTTAGTTTCATCGTTCATTATATAATTATTCCAAAAACAAGATTCTCGTCTTATAATAAAGTTCCCAACACTTATTCATATGTCCTACTGGTCTTTCCTATCTCTCAAAACATTTCATTAAGAATACCCAAGAATTATTTCACGATAAATTTAACTTAACTAATTAAACAAGGGAAATAAGAGTCTGCCAGGAGGGGTCGATCGATCGAGGTCTGGGGCTCGATCGATCGAACCTTCGATCGATCGAAGCTCTAGGCTCGATCGATCGATCAAGCAGGTCTGGGAAAAATTCTGCAGAATGGAGTTACGGGTTTCATCACCAAAATTACACCAAATCCATATTTTCAAGTTCCAATCGTCCCAGAATTCTACTACTAACATTATAACAATATACCAGATGATTCTAACGTAAGGCATGTA
The DNA here is from genome assembly GCA_949130495.1 of Sambucus nigra. Lineage (NCBI taxonomy): Eukaryota > Viridiplantae > Streptophyta > Magnoliopsida > Dipsacales > Adoxaceae > Sambucus > Sambucus nigra. Next base: position 156,870,339 of record OX422210.1, on the reverse strand, counting down.
CATATTCATCATTTAAACAGGGATTTTCAACCTAAAATTATATCCAATTATCAAGAACCCTAGAATTTTCTTAAACAGTTTTCTAACAAATCTTTCTCCAGAATTTCTTTCTTATGATCATCAAAATTTCGTGGTTTATTTCCTCTACATGGCAAGGGTTTCCAGAATCAATATATAAATATACTACATGGATTCTCCTATCATAAATTGGGTTTTCTTCCATAGTTTTCATCACAAATCATTCCTAAACTAATATGAAGATTGCACCAACGAAAATAGCAAGTTAAACACTTGCCTAGGGTTTTTGGTATTCTGATTCACGACTGATTTTGGTATGGCTGCGTTCCTCGTATCGCGATCTACGCGGTGGTGGTGGCGGCGGTGCAAACCGGTGACTTTTTGGCCTTGAATTGCCTTGGAGCTCTCTCCTCTCTTCTCCAATGGCCGTCACTTGTTTTCTGAATATTCTAACCCTAAAAGACTAACCTAGTTGGCTGATATAGGTTGCTGAATTTCGTGGGTTTAATTACCCAAAAAGGTGAAATGACTAAATTGCCCTCCCGGGGTACCAATTAGGCCTAAAAACGCCCCGAGACCCAAACTAAACCCCCGGGTACACTTTTATGACTATCTCGACCCTTCCGGACGCGTTGGCGCACTCAAAACTACCATACGAACAACTTATAAAATATTCACTTTTTATTTAACAAAATTAGTCCTGACGTGACACGGGCACGTCCTGACTTAAATTTCCGAAATAGTCATTTAATTCACTCATGACAACATTATAAAAATAAATCTCATATATTACTATACTCATCCAGTAATATGCAACAAATAACAAATTTCCAATAACTACTAACTCTCGTCACGCTAGTAAATATTCAAAGCAACATTCCGGATTAAAATTAAATTAATTTATCTCAATTAAATTTAATAAATCCCATAATTTTAAAAGCTATAAAAATACGGGGTATTACAGCTATTTGCCTGTGCTCTTCGACCTCTGCTTTCAAAGTTCTTTCCCTCACATCATATGCAGCAAAACGCTTCTCGTATCCCTTGTCGGCAACGATTTGCTGATACTTCTTCTCGTACCCCTCGTGCAAGAGGGCAGTGGATTCCTTATATTGTTGTTGAAGGTCTTCAAGAGTGCCTTGGAGATCCTCAATCATATTATAGTAAGCTACATTATTGGCCATCGCACGATCAAGCAGACACTTCAAATATTGGTAAGCTTCAATTGCCTGTTCCGAAGCATCTTGGCCGAGGATGTTGACGATTTGTGCTGCGCTCAGATCTTTGTGACCAGCCTTAAAATATTCATTGCATTATCATAACAACTTTGTATCATGATCAGACAATAATTCCATCCTGGCCATAAACTAGCAGAGGAAGAAAAAGCAATAATCAATAAGAGTACCAACAGAGTATGAAGAGCAGAAACGACAGTAAGCATAAACAAAAGTTCAAATTTTATTATATCATAAAGATCAGAGTTACATGTTCAGGGTTACATTTGATAAAGAGAAATAAAATAGAAAGAAACCCGAACAACTCTACACCTTTTCCTTCTCTCCCAAAACTTTCTCGAGAGGCTGGGACGAGGAGGTAGGTTGCTCGGAGGGACCAGAAAGTTGATCGGGGAGAGCTGGCAGTTGCTCGGATGAAGTAAAGAGTTGCTGAGGGATGGCTGGGGGATGAGAAACTTGATCTCCCATCATCATGGAAGACTCTTCAGAGGCAGCTTCGTCCTCTTCTTCGTCTTCAGGAGTTGGAGGGGGACCAGGGATGTGTCGCTTGAAGAGTTCAGAAGTTTCATCAACCTTCATCTCCTGAAGAGCTGCGACCCACCCATCTCTAAAGTATTTTAGGCTGCCATATTTGACTTGCGACATCATGGCAGCCAAGCCTTTGTTCCACCCCTTATCCTAGCCAGCGCTGAAAGATTTCTTCACAGCCGATTTCCTCTTTAACTTCTCCGAGGAAAGCTTCTTGGACAGAAGATTTTCAGCAGCCTTCAGCTTATTTTCACCTTCTTCCTTCTGCCGACTTACTTCCTGAAGCTAACCCAACTTTTCCTCAGCAACCTTGAGTTTGTCTTCAAACTCCTCAGCATTCTTGAGCTTCCTTTCAAGCTCCTTATTCTTCTCCTCCAGACTATTTAATTTTTTCTCCAACTCCTTGGAGAATTCAACAACTTGAATTTTCTCCTGCTCGGCTGAGGTAAGTTTCTTCTCCCAAGCAGCCTTGTCAGCATCATGCTTCTGATGAGAATCTTCCAAAGATCGCGTCAGACCCATCAGAGCTTCCTCTACACCAGACGAGGAGCTGGAAGCTTTAATAGCTTCATCCTTCTTCAAAATTGTGTTAAAACAGCTCACTAACTGCGAAAAGAAAATGAAAGCAAGTCAGATACAGATATAACAAGGGAAAGATGAAAAGTTAAAAATAATAAGACTTAGAGAAGCAATATGGCGAGCAACCAATGAGGTAACCATGTCCTGAGAAAGGTTTTCTTCAATGCCTTGGATCTCGGGAATGATCCAAGTCTTCACCGAGCTCATGGAAGAGCTCAGGGGAACAAAAATGGGAACTCCACTAGTCGGGGGCTGAGAGATAGTGTCAGCCAAATTGAAAGAGGAGCTCTTCTTCAGCCTCCTCGGAAGAACATGAATAGTTTCGACCAAGGAAGAACTCTTGGTCGATGATATGATAATCACCTCGCCTGGAGCAGCAGCCTTGCTCGGGGCCACTGAAGGCTTCTCAACAACCTTCACAGGAGCAGTTGAAGGCGCTGCATCAATTTTCTTTGTCCCTTCTGGGACATCATGTTTACTTCTTTTTGCCTCTCCAGCACCAGAGGCAGGTTTCTCGAACAGGGTGGGAGGTCTTCTTTTCTTCGTCCTTTCACTTAAAGAAACGTGTGACTCAGGCGAAGAACTGGTAGAAGCTGGTACTGGCTCTGCTTCGCTTATCACCGGACGAGCAGTAAAAGAAGTTGTGCAACTTTTGTACTGAAGCAGATATGAAGCTGACCTAATATGCTCGTCAGCAACAGTCTGATGCAAACTCCAGATAAGTTTTAAGTGCCTTATATTAACGTCTGCCTCTTTTGGACACTTTCTTTTGTTGTCAATTGCAAATAAATAAATATTAAAATATCAGTGGCACATTTTATCAAACATAAAGGAAGCATAATCTCAAAATAAATAAAATGAAACAAAAATAACCTATCCCATTGCCATAGGGAGGGCATCTGGGACCCTGATTCATTTCATCTCCAGATAAAGGAGCATGTTGCCAATTTTTTATAACGACCCCGTGCTCAAAATAATCCCTATTGGCATCCGGGAGATTGAGCACTAAATCCCTATTTAAAAATCTAGTTTTTAAATAATAAGTATTATCACCAACAACCCATCTATAACAAAACATGATTTCTGGAATTCCTATGCGAGTTCCATGAATTTGATTTAGTCTATGAACCCCATTAACTATTCTCCATGTATTGGGGGATATTCTTACAGGAACCACGTCAAAGTATTGACAGAATTCCAGACATAGAGAGTTTGGAGGAAAAGAAAATCCACACTCAGCAACAAAGAGACTGGGGAACCAATGTCCCTCAGCCAAACGAAAATAATCTGAAGGTTCAGAAAGTTCCTCCAGAACAACCCATGAAGGAATAGAAAAATCAGAACGAAATTTATCAAGAGATTCAACAAGGTAAACCATGATGAATAAAGGAAATGAAGAAGAAGGAAGAAGATCTTACAGAAAAAGAAGGGATCTGTTGACAACGAACGATGGAAGAGATGAGTGCACAGGAGAGAAATAGACGATGGAAAACTCGAAGATACAAATTTGAAAAAGTAGAAGACGATGGGATTTTCTGCAGCATTTAAATACTTTGCCTTGGGAAATGGTAAAGTTAATGATTACAAAAAGAAACGATTACGCTACCGGCGGCTAGAAGGACAAAAAGTAAGCGGAGATCGAGGCGGTTATAAAAATTGAAAAAAGCCTGATTTTACAAATTTGGAAGGAAAAATAAATACAAAGGAAACATTCCTAAATTTCAGGATAACCATTTAAAACCGCCATACATCGAGAAAGAATGTTCCACACTCCTCAAATTTCAAACTATGAAACATTGGGGGCTTCTGTTGATACCAAATTTAGTCTACTGACATGACTCAATTGGGTGAAGACACGTGGCAATCTACGTGGCAATAACAAACACTTCCGAGGAACTCAGACGCTCCGAGGAACCATGCTACAAAGAGGAACACTGCTTCCCCGACCAACTCAGACGCTCCGACTTACAAGAACTCTCCGAGGAACTTTTGAGTACCGAGGAACTTAGGCGGTCCGAGCAACTTAGGCGGTCCGAGTTGCACCTCGAACAAAGCATTAATATCAGGATAACCAACAGTTTGACTGTTCATTAAATGCTTATCATTCAGATGTATACACTTAAGGGGGCATTTAATACATTACCCTTTCACATGTATACCATTTAATGTATTACCCTTTCACATTACAACCTCAGGGCTATAAATACATTGTATTACCCTAATTATAAGGGGATCGAAATTTCTTGAGAAAAATTGTAAAGGAGAATTCCCAAACAGTCAGCAATAACAAAAAACAGTGGACATAGGCCGTTCTTATAAGGCTGAACCACTTTAAAACTTCTTTGTCTCATTTATTTTATCTGTGATTAAATAATTAGATACAATCTAATTTTTTACATCAACAATATGATTGTTAACAAATCTGTTGAAAACAGTTTTATTTGTTTAACAAATCTATTGGAAAGTTTTGGTTTGTAATTCGCAAAATAGTTAAGAAACAGTTTCATTTGATGTACTAAGACCATATATATGTTGTTTTAATGGTCCTCTAATCCGTTTCTATCAATCCTACAAATTTCAAGCAATTCTGGAACAAAAAATTTCAAAAAGTGCTTGCGATGCATAGTGTTTGTTCCCGAACTTGTTCTGAATGCGATAAAACTTGGTAGTCTGATTGAAAACGGGCCAGAAACCAAATTTCACCACCTTCGGTCATGATGCAAACTGTTTTTCGGCGATCCGAGATTGTTTAGGCCCTCAAAACTCTAAATTTTCCATTTATGAAAATAATCTCGGGGGATATATCTCACTCCAGAAAATTTATTTTTAAATTTCGTAAAAAGTTTTGAGATTCTGGAGTATAGATTCATGATGCTAACTCATTTTTTTCCATTTTTGGCAAAATTTCACGTTTTTCATATTTTATAATTGTTGCATCTAGAACTGTATTATACACCTTGTTCAAATGATAATATTTTATTTGAATATTCGTGCAAAACACAGGTCAATATATTTCTTATGGTAGGATATTAGACTTGTGTCGATTTAATATTCATATTTTTATGAATCTCGTGCAAAACATAGGCCAATGATTCATAACATAGAATATTAAATTTAGTTCATTTTTTTAATACTTTAATATTCATATTTTTATGAGTCTCGTGCCAAACACATGCCAATTTCACATATAGTTGAATATTATTGATATTTTTTATTAACGCGTCTCGTGCCAAACACAGGCCAACGACTCATTATGTGAAATATCAAATTTATTGTCCATTCTAAAGTTTGTTATTCGATAATTTAATCAACTTTAAAATTATTGATTGAATATTGAATTGTCCAATAATGCGTTTGTTAAATCAAAGTTTCTATGTTACAATTCCATTAAAGATATTTTGCTTTTATGGTTTTGTGATTCAATATTAAAGGGCAAATTATAATACAATTTGTTATAATTCTTCCATAACATTTGTGACAATTTTATATATTCATTTCCTTGCAAATTTTAGTTTAGTGTGTTAAATTTTCTAATTAATTAGAGTGAGAACTTTTGTAGTGAATATTAATCTGTTTTCTCAAGCCTCAACCTTTTCGAAATTTGACGTAATTAATCAATCTGAATGGTGCGAGCAAATTAAGTTTAGCCTTGGTATTTTAGACCTTGATGTAGCACTTCTTACTGATGAACCCGCTGGTATTACTGAACAAAGCAGTGAGGATGATGTGCTCCTTTATAGTACATGGTCAAAATCAAATAGGCTTTGTCTCATGTTCATAAGAATGTGTATTACAATAAACGTGAAGACTTTCCTACCTGAAACCACCAACGCGAAACAATATCTGACAAATATTAAAGATAGGTTTCGCACTGCTGATAATCCCTGGATGGGAAGCTTATGACTAACTTGACCACTATGAGGTTCAATGTCACTCGGACCATGAGCGCACACATTAATGAGATGACCAACATTGCTGCAAAACTGTAGACTTTAGGCTGTATAGTGGATGATTCTTTCTTGGTCCAATTTTTCCTAAACTCCTTACCTTCTGATTATGGGTCTTTTCAGATTCATTACAATACCATTACAGATAAATGAATGTTAATGAACTGCAAAGCATGTTGGTTAAGGAGGAAGGACGTTTTAAGCAGCAAACTGGTAAAGTGTCTAAATTGCAAGTGGCGAATGTGGTGGTCAATAAAGGAGCTGGTAAGAAAAGGGAAGGAAAAGGCATGAAGAGAGGTCCTGGTCCTTCTAAAAATAAACCTGGTCCGTCACACCAAAAGAAGTAAAAAGCAACAGTCAAATGTCACTTCTGTCACAGGAAGGGGCATATTCAGAAAGACTGCATTAAACGTAAAGCTTGGTTTGAAAAGAAAGGTACAACTTGTGCTTTTATTTTTTTGAATCAAACTTAATTGATGCTCCTTCTAACACATGGTGGATTGATTCTGGTTCTACATGTCAAGTTTCAAATACTATGCAGGGCTTCCTTTCCATCCGAAAAATAAAACAAAATGAGGATTTTCTTTACATGGAAAACCGGGCAAAAACAAAAGTTGAAGCAATAGGAGTTTTTTGATTGAAATTACAATCTGACTTTTATTTAAATCTTGAAGATACTCTTTTTGTACCCACAGTTTCGAGAAATTTAATTTCTTTGTCTAAACTCTCAATAAGTGGCTTCTCTTTTAATTTTCAAGATATGGGTTTTACTTTATATAAGAATAATTTTATTTTTGGCTCGAGTTTTTTGTCGAATGGTTTGTTTCAAATTAATCTTGATCCTCATTTTTCAGAATCTTTATTGTCTCTACATACTAATGTTGGAACTAAACGTACCTTATTTAATGAGAACTCTACTTACTTGTGGCATAAAAGATTAGGACACATATCCGTAAAAAGAATTGAAAGGCTTATTAAAGATGGAATTATCTTTACTCTGGATTGGTCCAATTTTAGTAACTGTATGGACTGTATTAAGAGTAAACAAACCAAATACACAAAGAAAGGTGCCACACGAAGCACCCAACTTCTTGAAAGTATACATACAGATATTTGTGGTCCTTTTGATGTTCCTTCTATTGGAGGAGAAAAATAATTTATCACTTTTATAGATGATTTTTTTCGATATTGCACATTGTATTTATTAAATGATAAATCTCAATCAACTAATGCTGTTGAGGTTTATATTACAGAAGTCGAACGATAATTGGGCAAAAAGGTGAAAATCATTCGATCAGATAGATGTGGTGAGTTTATGAAACATATGATGAATTGGGACAACGTCCCGGTCCTTTTGCTAAACTCATTGAACATTTAGGTATTTGCGCACAATACACAACGACAGGTTCACCTTGGCAAAATGTTGTAGTTGAAAGACGCAATCGTACTCTTATTGAAATGGTTAGGAGCATGATAAGTAGAAATGATTTACCTATATTTTTGTGGATGCATGCTCTTATGATCGTTGAACATATCTTAAATAGGGTTCCTAGTAAGGTAGTTCCAAAGACTCCTTTTGAACTATGAAAAGGTTGGAAATCCTTTTTAAGTCATTCTTGTGTTTGGAGATGTATAACAGAAGCACACATTTATAATCCACATGAAAAGAAGTTGGACCCTAGAACATTAACTTGTTATTTTATTAGGTATTCAGCAAAATCCAAAGGGTATAAATTCTACTGTCTTAACTATACAACAAGAATTATTGAAATTAAAAATGCTAAATTCATTGAACATGGTGAAGTTAGTGGGAGTAATGATGTTAGGAATGTGATTATTTAAGAAATCAAGGAAAATCCTCCTATTCCTAGATTACAGGATATTCACAATTTTCTTAATGAGGTTCTTAATGATCCTATTGTTCATAATGATGTTGTTGCACCAATTATTTATCCGACCAACAACAAAGAACAAATGGATGAACCACATAGTGAGCAACCACATAATGAGCCAACTATTAAAACACCACAAGACACAGCTTTAAGTAAATCTTAGAGAAATCGTAGATCAGCTATTTTCGATGACTATGTTGTGTATCTTCAAGAAAATGAATTTAATATTGGGGATATTGATGATCCTGTCTCTTATGAAAAAGCTTTTTCTAGCATAGATTCTAATAAATGGATTGATGCGATGAATGATGAAATAAAATCTATGGATTTTAATCAAATCTGGGAGTTAGTCGATTTGACTAAAGGTTATAAAGGAGTTGGGTTTAAGTGGATATATAAGACCAAATGCGAATCTAATGGCAATATCGAATGACATAAATCTAGACTTGTTACCAAAGGTTTTACTCAAAAGGAAGGCATTGATTATAGTGAAACCTTTTGTTCTGTTTTAAAGAAGGATTCACTTAGATTCATATTAGCACTCATTGCTCATTATGACTTAGATCTACACCAAATGGATGTTAAAATAACTTTTATTAATGGGAGTTTAGAGGAAGAAGTATCTATGGAACAACCAAAGGGCTTCAATAAAAAAAGTACAGGAACGTAAAGTCTGTTTGTTAAAGAAATCCACATATGGACTTAAACAAGATTCTCGTCAATGGTTTTTTAAGTTTCATCATACCATTATATCTTTTGGATTTAAGGAAAACACTATTGATCGGTGTATATACCTAAACTAGTGGGAGTAAGTTTGTATTGTTGGTCCTATATGTTGATGATTTGCTTATTGCCAGTAGTGATATTAGTTTACTAAAGGACACTAAGAAGTACCTTTCGCAAAACTTTGAAATGAAAGGTTTGGGCGAGGCATCCTTCATGATCGGGATAAATATTTATCATGATCGATCACGTGGATAAATATAATTGTCTCATAAGGCTTACATTAACAAATTTTTACAAAGGTTTGGCATGCAAAATTGTAATTCCACTAATGTTCCAATTCTGAAAGGGGGAAAATTCAGCTTAAGTCAATGTCCCCAGACTAAATTGAAAGGGATCACATGAAAGGTGTGCCATATGCTTCTCTTGTAGGGAGTTTATTATATGCACAGGTTTTTACTCGACCGGATATTAGTTTTGCTATTGGGATGCTGGGCAGATATCAAAGTAATCAAGGTAACTTCCACTAGAAGGTTGCAAAGATGGTGTTAAGGTACTTGCAAGGAACCAAAGACTACATGATCACTTATAGGAGATCCGATCATATTGAGACTCAGATTTTGAAGGATGCCTTAATAGCATAAAAAACACTTCGGGTTATGTTTACCTTTTGGAAGGAGGGGCCATTTCATAGAAAAGTGCTAAACAGAGTGTCATCGTTTCTTCAACTATGTAGGCTGAGTTTGTGGCTTATTTTGAAGCTACAAATCATGGGTTATGGCTGCAAAATTTTATTTAGGACTTAGTATTATGGGTTCAGTATCTAAGCCGCTGAAGATTTATTGTGATAATATTGGAGCAATCTTCTTTTTAAAGAATGATAGATATTCTAAAGTAGTTAAACATATTGAGATGAAGTATCTACCAGTTAAAGAAGAAGTTCAGAAACAAACTGTGTCAATTGAACACATTAGTACTAGTGTTAAAATAGCTGATCATTTAACGAAAGGACTATCTCGGAAGATATTTTCATAACATACTAAAGAGATGGGTCTAGAATAGTTAATTGGGTAATTTATATTTGCTTAGTTGTTTGACACTACTTTTGATATAAATAAAGAGTTTATGAATTCCAAAATTCTGTCTTAATTGTATACATGCATGTGAATGACTGAATGTGACAGAAATAGTCTTTTATAAAGACAATATAAGACCATTATGGTAACTCACATATATATTAAGTATGACATTGGTGGCGTGGTACATGGAAGGAACCATGCTCTTGAATTAGTGTGGAACCGCCATGACTCACACTAATGAAGTATTTATTTAAGGTGCTTAATGATTTTCTAAAATACTAGCACAACTTATGTTAATCAATTTGTTATGTATCACCTTATTAGGACCAAGTGGGAGACTGTTGGAATTAATATCTAATTATTTATTAATTACAAAATTCGGCCAAATTTAATAATTATAAATTAAATAAATTTTGCTCCTAATTAGTGTGGTCCAAATAAGGGGACGAGTTTGATTAAATGAATGAATTAATCTTAGAAAATTATTATTCCAAAGATCACATGACTTTGGTATATTTGTGAGACCCTTTAGCTACTTTAGTGGATAGTAGATGATGAGTTAAAAGCGAATTTCGAGTCCCCTTTCACCCTATATATAGTGAACTATTTCTCCACCAATTGGTACACAATAACACACAAAATATATCTAGGCTAGAAAGGGAAAAACTGATTTTCCCAATTTTTTCATAAATCAGCATTCTGACAATTTTTCGAGAGCATTTTCTGGAGCTTAAGGAAGGAAGAGCTAGGAGTTTGAAGGTTGTTTTTTAGGCACATCAACTTTAACAAATGAGTCAAATCTCAATGGAGAAAGGTAATTTTACATAAATTTTATAGTTAAAATCAAGTGGTGATTGCATGAAATATTGAAGATCTAATAAGAATTAATTGTTGTTATATGTATAATTCTTATTCATGATTAAATATAATTTATACCGAATACCTGCCACCTCTCTCCTCAATATCAGACAAAAGGCATGAGAGACCTTCCATGAGTATGCAAGAAGGTTCAATCTTAAAGAATTTCAAGTCGATGACTTCAACGACATAATTGTGTGACGTCATTCATTGTATGGCTCTCATTGCTAAGGTATTTTAGATTGAGGCTGCCTCCGACTGTGGCTGATTTGCTGAAAAGAGATCAGAAATACATGAATACATAGTATGTCATCTCTATAAGAATATCTGACTTCCCTCTCTCAACATATCCTCAATAGGGAGAGAGCATCCAAAAGGGTTTGATCACAAGTCAACATAATTAAAAAGAAGGTGATGAAGGTCAGAATCAATGCAATCAAACACTTCACCCCCCTCACCGCATTTGTAGAAGAAGTCTTCTTAACCATCAAGCAATGAAATCTACTACCAGAACCCCAGGCCAACAAGACTATAAAGCAAAGAAAAGATGAGACTAAGTATTACTGCTACCAAAGGGACCTTAATCACAACACCAATGACTACTATTGTCTCAAGGAATCATATGGTGTAAGAAAAGACTCGTAAAGATCTAGGGTGGGGTACTTAACATAATTAGTTAAATAGGAATGTATAAAATTAAAATAAAGAAAAAAAATCAATATTTCCTGAATATATTTCGAACAATCATAGTCAACCAATTGTAGTTAGGATAACTAATAATATTAATTTGATATAAATGTGTAAATTGAAAATTTAGAAGTAGATATTAATAAATAGAAGTTGGCCATTCCAAGCTTTATGCAACTAATAAACCATCTCATGATCCATAATAAGAAATAACTTTCAAAGGTTATATAGTCTTTGCACTCAACACTTCATTCAATCATATTTATGATCTAAAATAAATAAATAGAATCTTTAAGTTAAAAACAATAGTCACTCATTAGAAAATTAACTTCATCTACAGCAAGCATGATTAGAATCGAGAAACTACTTTGAGCATTATAAATATATCTTTATTGAAAAAAGATAAAAAGAATAATAAGAAAAGGATGTAAAGAATTGTATCGTTAGGAACCATACAATTTTTGAAATAAAGAATCATAATATTATAATCAAAGTAAAACAATAGATATTAATATATAAAAGAATCTAAAATAAAAATTGAAAAATAAAAAAAAAAGTTAACTAAATGGTCAAAGTTAGTGTAATATTCTAGCCTTTATGGTTAGGAAGTATTCAGAAGAAAAAATAGGAAAATCTATATCATAATTAATTATAAAAAGATAAATGGTAGTACTAAATTTGATAGGTATTTTATTCCAATAAAGAGATTATTTTTAATAGAATATAAGATGCCTCTTAGTTGTAAAAAATAGACCATAAAAGTGGATACTGGAAAATAAAGAAGGAGAATGAAAGTATTTCTCGAACAATGTTTAGTGATCCTTAAGGGTGCGATGAGTGGTTAGTAATACCATTTGGTTTAAAAGATGATCCATGTATATTTTAAAAAATGGATAATATATTTAAAATTCTTAGTTATATATGTCTTGTGTATATATATATATATATATATATATATATATATATATATATGTTGAGTTGAATTTTTTCCTAGTATTTAAACATTTTAACGAACCTATAACAAAACAAATCAACTCAAAATAATTTTTTTTGCTATTTTAGAAAAATCGGTCTAATATATGTTAAAAAACTGATTAATTTTTTTTGGATCAATTAATGTTTAGTCCCCAACATAAATGCAGATATTTTTTAAAAGATAATTATTTTTAGTTTAAGCCATTTGGTCCCTTCATATATATTCTAAATTGTGTTTTTCTAAATATGACCTTCTCATTTTTCGAAAGATTGTTTGCGGACTTTTGGCTCCTATTTTATTGGAGTAAAAATAGTTTAGTTGGTTAAACTTTCCAAAATATAGAACCCGTCCAAAATATAGAACGTGTTCTTTCGAAAACTGTTGAAAATGCCATTTGAAACTTTTCAATCTAAATATTAGGTGAACATTTGAAACACTCTTGCGGTTGTGACAACCCGCTCACCAAAATAAGGGGTGGCCAGCCCAATACTCCAATATAACGGAATCATGGATGGAATCATTCTCAGCATCATAACAAAATATAGAGTATATAGGATAACCACCCAATATTTCAGAAAACGGGTTGCCAAAAATTTTGATTTGAAAGTAAATAAATGAAAGCAAACAACCCAATTCCTGAAAGATAAGGGAAACCCCAAGACATATATAAATAATACAACAAGAATGCAATAAAGAGACCGAATATGTAACCGGTCACTAAACTGATACACCAAATATACACAAGTACAATAAGATACTTATTACATTACATTAGACATTTACAAAAGCTTGGGCCTCTTGCCCGAATAAAAGACTTGATCTTAACTAGAACAAAAAGGAAACGTCTATACCAAATGTATCCCGTAATACCCGCAATGCATCACGGCTCGTCGAAAACATCGGAATAGGAATTCAAATCAGGCATCCTTGCGGCGGAGTACCTGAGCAGAGACAAGATGAATGTGCAACAAGAACTGTAACCAGGTCAGGGCCCGGTTCTATATGATTACCAGATGAATAAAGAGTATGACAGTTATGTATAATAAATCGTGAAGAAAGAGAAATAAGAAGCAACCTATACAATTTGAAACATAAGCTAAGCAGGAACAAAAATAGGAAGCATTAAACTAAAGACTTCACCAAAGGTGCCAATTATTTCATATATCTTTTCCTTAGCAGGAAGTATATTTATAAACACTATCTTTTGCTCTTTAAGGAAATTATATCTCAATTTTACCCTTTGTAAAAATCCTTTCCTTATCAGGAAAATAATCATTTTCAAATGCTCTTTGGGGCATTTATATGTGCTCTTCAAGGCACTCCATCAAGCTCTTATGGAATATCAAATACATCAAGTCCCACTTGATTATGAACTGTTATAATTATATACATATAACGAATTCTAAGACCGCCCGTCCGGGTTTCCCCACTGGGCGCGCCCCTAAATGACCATCATCTTCCAGGGCCTATCATTAGACAACCTGGGCACCTATCGAAAGCGTCGGGAAGCGGCCATGAGCCTGCGTGGTAGCCAAGACCACACCCGGAATCTCCCTACCCCCGCAGAAAAATATACAACCATAAGCGCTCCCATGGCCTAGGACTATATCCACCCTGCATTCATTAGCCAGGGGGCTTCACCTATCGTGCGGACTTCCCTTAAGATGGTATTTAGAGAGGTGTGTAACATCCATTTTTATTTATCATTTCAAAATCAAGTAAATCATTATTTACCAGTTTCATGATTAAGTAAATTATCATTTACTAATATCAATACCACTTCCATTTATATGTTTCATTTTATTTGAAACCATTACTGTTTACTTCTAGTAATAGGTAGAACTTATTATCCGGAGCCATACGATAGTTTGTATCAACACTACAACCTCAAAGGAGTAAATAAACTCTTCATTATCTCCAAGCATTCTAGGAGGTTATTTAGAACCCCAAAGTTATCATCTTTCGAAGGAATGAACTGACTTTCAATTTATTCTCCAAACTCACCTTTATGGCGTTATTATGAACTACCAAGGTTAACATAGTTCAATCGAACTTTTAAAATCTCCCAACACTCTTTTGGGGTGGTAATATAAGCCATCAAAGCTAGTATAGCTTAATTAAGCTCCTACGGTCTCCCGAACATAACACTACATCTCCTAGTTTTATAATAATAATTAACTAGAAGAAAGAATGCCTTATCATTAATAGGCCTAACCCCGAAAAATCCCCACATAACCCATTCCTAATGTAGGGTAGACCTCTAACTCATCTCACACTCTAGGACTCTAAATTTACTTCATTCAAGAAGGTTCCTAGCCCCTATATAAGAAAAAGAATTAAAATTGAGTTATAAAAATTAACTCAAAACAGCAGGAAAACAAATCGATTCGCCCTAGCGAATCGATTCGCCCAGAAAGCGAATCGGTTCGGACAACTAAACCAACCTTCTGTAATTGACCGAATCGATTCGGGTTATGCAGACCTGCCAATTTCCCTTAGCGAATCGATTCGCCCTAAGGGCCGAATCGATTCGGACCTGCAAATCTGCCAAAAATGGCTACGAAGGGTTATGAACCCTAAATCCTCCAAACTTCAAATCTCTTCCATCTAACACACAACCAACAACAAAAATCTACCCCAAACTAATCTACATGATTATTATCCATCAAAACCCACAATTTCTTCAACATAAATCAAGACTAGGGTTTAAATCCCACAAATTCTACATTTAAACCATAAATGTAAATACACAACTATCATACAATTTATGCATCTTAAATCACATATTAGCAAGTAGAAAACTTGCCTTAGGGTTGATATCTCAGATTTATTTGGAGAAGAAGCAATCCCAAATCCTCCATCTTCAATCTCTCTCTCATTTCTCCATTTCTCTTCTTCTTTCTTTCTCTCTTTGTCTCTCTATGCTCAAGACATAAAATGGGAAAAATAAGGGATTTTAGAAGACTAAAATCGTGGCTTAGGTTAAAACTCCCAACTTAAATGGTTAACACCACATTAAAATGACTCCCAAATACGCATATAAGCTAAAACCAGGTAAAAGTGCCCGAAACACGAAAATACAATATGGCACTTATTTTGACTGTCTCACACCTTCCGAGACTAACTACACCCTCTAAACTGGCATCCGGAAATTTTATAAATTATTTCGAGTTCCAAAAATCATTTTAACTAAAAGGCCATTTAAAATACATGACACTACAGACATGCAACCTGATGTTATTTACTTTCACACGCAGTAAATATGCATCAATCTAGCAAATATTAACTTTCAATTCATTAAATTAATATTTACTCCAGTCCCCACATTTTATATAATTACCTTATGCGGTAAAATTAGTATAAAATGAGCCTCCCAGAATCGAGGGTTGTTACATACTCCCCCCCTTAAGAGGGAATTTTGCCCCCAAAATTCGGGCATACCCAAATCTGATAAGGGTATACTACTCTAAACTAGGATTCTACCATCCTAAACAAACTCCTCGTTATCGCAACGTCCCAAATGGACTCGGACTAAGGTCGACCCTGTCGATCTCAGTCAATCATCATTTGTTCTCTAGTCTAGTAGCACCAGACGCTCTTCGCTATCCATCGATTCTAGCTTCCTACGGCGGAACACGATGCCCACATGACTCGGCACAATTAGCCAAATCTTCAGGATTATGTTACATCCCACCTCGGGGCATGCATACCGACTCTAAGTGGTTTAACTTCAATGATACACAAATATCCCTCGTATCGACGTATCTCATCAAGGCGTATGGCTTAAAAGCCAAATCCCTAAAGAAATGTTCCGAGACCACTCCAAGTCCAAGGAACATATTACCCATTGGTTCCACCCATCGAGTATACGAATTACTCAACCGACCACGCTAGGCCACTCACGGTACCATGCCTTAGGAAATGATCCATAAGGCCACTCCAAAACCTAATGGTTGCACTAAAATCTCCATCCATACCATTACTGCTCCCATCTGCTATGTATACTAAGACGCACGTTCGTAATGTGCCTTTCGGCATAAGTAAATTTCCTCCCTTTCATCCATCCACTTTAGGGTGGTAGGATATACGCCATTTCCATATGGTTCCCAGTACTTCGCGGAAACTTTTGCCAAACCTTCGACACGAACATCTAGTCTCGGCCCATCCTATTATAATAGGTACCTCCCACGGTTTTACCATTCCCCCATCGAGAATGGGGTGTACTCTCTTACATGTAGTCCGTCCATATTGAGCGGAAAAACAACGATTAGGTCGACGGTCAACAGTTTTCTCACTGGGGATCATGACCAGTTTGATGCCGGTAGTTCCCTGCAGACATCTATGAATACCCTTCTTCGTTCCACCACTACTCTCTTTACACGAGTAGGTGAAATTGCCAATCACAGATCGAAATGCTCTCGCTAGAGAGTCTTCTGAGTCATACTCACTCTACTTGGCCTTCCATGCCATAACCATTTCTCTGACGAGTTCTCTACTCGACACGTCCACTAGCCCAATCGCATTTCCTTAGCGAATGGGAAAATATCCAATCACTAGTTCTTCTGAACTCCGAGCACCAACTCAATTCCTCCCACAACATATTGTAACAACCTGTTGCCTACGAGAAGGACCAAATTTCTTGCCCAGGAAGTAGTGCCTTATCTATTTAAGGTGATCACTACCATGATGAATCTTAATTCAACACGGGATATTACTCTCCACAAGTTTAAACTTGTGAGACGCATAAACAATAAGTCTATGCCCTAGTATTATTACTCCCCAATCCTGGCAGAGCTTACTCATTAAACTCACTCTCGAGCTTACAATCATGACTCAGGAGTGAGGATCCACCCGTCCCTATTAACTCCCCGGAAATGAAGTTACCAACGTAACCTTTTCTCTAAGAAATGCCTCATCTCTTTCGGCCGAACCTACCAAACCTCTCGAGACCCCATAATCTCGTTCCTAAGGGATCTAATCTCTTATAGAGTTAACCCACAACTTATTCGTGGTCAACCCCCTAACGCTTTCCTAAACTAACACCACCTACCCTCAAGGTCTTACATCCTAAAAATCCTAAGGTCTATCTATATATATCCTACCTAAATCGTAAGCATATAATACTAAATATATCCCTAGTGCCCAAGACCTTACTCAACTTCCGACATTCGCTCGGGTTCATGCGTGGGACGTCTCGCCGAAGCGAAATCCAAACAAGGAACCCTCCCGTTACACTACTACCTCGCATTGTCGGTCATTAAGATATGACAGTCTAAGACACATGATCGGGATCGGTACAATTCTAATAATAAGATTCTAATTCTAGACTTACCTTAGCATTCTATATATGAAATAAGAGAAAGGAAATATGGCATCTCTCCACTCCCAACGTCGTTAAGGTTCACGCGTGGAGCGTCCCGCAAAAGAGGAATCCAAACAAGGAACCCCTCCTATGCATTACTACTTAACTTTGTTGGTCGTGGAGATAAGTCATAGCATCCACACACAATGCAAGTAAACAATAGAACACTCAAACCAAGTAACACATATGACACATATACATTAAAATATCATCACTTGCTTCATAACGAGTGAAGAAAAAAAAATATAGAACTTCCATACCAGGGAAGTCATACAATTACCCTTCTATAATAGCGTAAATACTACTACAAGCTCAAAATGCACACCCGAGTCTATCGTAGACACAATACTACTAAATCTTATCCTAAGGAATACACCACCCACCTATAAGGTAGAATTCCCTCCACAATTTGCCAAGCACTCCGGGTCAATACTAATGGTTCTCAGACTCCATATTCGAGCCTTACACATACCAACATTATCTCCACCAACTCCCCAACCAGGCACTTTACTCTTGCCCTTGCTCTCCACTCAACGAAGTTTAAAATGAGTGGTTCTACACTCCACATCATAGCCGTTGTTCCGACTCTGGCTGACAATAATTGCCCATGCAGTCCCTCTTACTTTCTCAGTAAAAGAGGACACGCTCTTGGCTTCCTCTTCCTCAGTTTAATGAAACTTCCCCAGGGGCGTCCACCGATGGGGTTTCACGATTCTTACTCCATCAGAAGTGTTAACAACACCTATTTTGGAGCCTATCACTTCATGGTGCATGGTCTCGACTCACTAACCGTACAACACCATATTCGCCATTGGTCTTTAACCGAACATTTTTATGAAAATTCGGGAATCAACCTTCTCCTCAGTCCAGTTATCCCAGAGAAACTCGCCATCGCAAGTATCCACCGGGCTTCTTTATGGGCCAAACTGCTGGCACCCACGAATATAGTGACCACATTTTCACCACCTCAACACTTCTTCTACGGGTGAAGGATTTTCCTCCGTTCTACTACAGGGCACTTCTCCACTTCAATATAACATCGCGTGAATACTCAAGTTTAGTACCACTTCCTACTTCTAGCGGTACTTGGGAAACTACATCAACTAAAATTTGCAGTCGTAATAGCAAGACAAGAAAGTGCTACAAAAAGGGAGTGACCTCTAAAGCGGTCCTCATCCCAGACCACAACTTACAGTTCTCCACAAACCTTCCCATAACGCCCTTCTTCTATCGACCTATTATTCTCACACGAGTACGCAAAAGATTTTATAGATTCTACCTCATGGTAGAAGAACGAAATCTTACAAGAGAAATCAATGATCTTAATCCTAAGGCTTTACATCAAATCAAGAGCAACGCTGAAAACTTAAGGCGTCCACACAGATTCCTAAGGACTCTAGAACCTGATGCTCTGATACCATCTGTGACAACCCGCTCACCAAAATAAGAGGTGGCCAGCCCAATACTCCAATATAACGGAATCATGGATGGAATCATTCTCAGCATCATAACAAAATATAGAGTATATAGGATAACCACCCAATATTTCAGAAAACGGGTTGCCAAAAATTTTGATTTGAAAGTAAATAAATGAAAGCAAACAACCCAATTCCTGAAAGATAAGGGAAACCCCAAGACATATATAAATAATACAACAAGAATGCAATAAAGAGACCGAATATGTAACCGGTCACTAAACTGATACACCAAATATACACAAGTACAATAAGATACTTATTACATTACATTAGACATTTACAAAAGCTTGGGCCTCTTGCCCGAATAAAAGACTTGATCTTAACTAGAACAAAATGGAAACGTCTATACCAAATGTATCCCGTAATACTCACAATGCATCATGGCTCGTCGAAAACATCGGAATAGGAATTCAAATCAGGCATCCTTGCGGCGGAGTACCTGAGCAGAGACAAGATGAATGTGCAACAAGAACTGTAACCAGGTCAGGGCCCGGTTCTATATGATTACCAGATGAATAAAGAGTATGACAGTTATGTATAATAAATCGTGAAGAAAGAGAAATAAGAAGCAACCTATACAATTTGAAACATAAGCTAAGCAGGAACAAAAATAGGAAGCATTAAACTAAAGACTTCACCAAAGGTGCCAATTATTTCATATATCTTTTCCTTAGCAGGAAGTATATTTATAAACACTATCTTTTGCTCTTTAAGGCAATTATATCTCAATTTTACCCTTTGTAAAAATCCTTTCCTTATCAGGAAAATAATCATTTTCAAATGCTCTTTGTGGCATTTATATGTGCTCTTCAAGGCACTCCATCAAGCTCTTATGGAATATCAAATACATCAAGTCCCACTTGATTATGAACTGTTATAATTATATACATATAACGAATTCTAAGACCGCCCGTCCGGGTTTCCCCACTGGGCGCGCCCCTAAATGACCATCATCTTCCAGGGCCTATCATTAGACAACCTGGGCACCTATCGAAAGCGTCGGGAAGCGGCCATGAGCCTGCGTGGTAGCCAAGACCACACCCGGAATCTCCCTACCCCCGCAGAAAAATATACAACCATAAGCGCTCCCATGGCCTAGGACTATATCCACCCTGCATTCATTAGCCAGGGGGCTTCACCTATCGTGCGGACTTCCCTTAAGATGGTATTTAGAGAGGTGTGTAACATCCATTTTTATTTATCATTTCAAAATCAAGTAAATCATTATTTACCAGTTTCATGATTAAGTAAATTATCATTTACTAATATCAATACCACTTCCATTTATATGTTTCATTTTATTCGAAACCATTACTGTTTACTTCTAGTAATAGGTAGAACTTATTATTCGGAGCCATACGATAGTTTGTATCAACACTACAACCTCAAAGGAGTAAATAAACTCTTCATTATCTCCAAGCATTCTAGGAGGTTATTTAGAACCCCAAAGTTATCATCTTTCGAAGGAATGAACTGACTTTCAATTTATTCTCCAAACTCACCTTTATGGCGTTATTATGAACTACCAAGGTTAACATAGTTCAATCGAACTTTTAAAATCTCCCAACACTCTTTTGGGGTGGTAATATAAGCCATCAAAGCTAGTATAGCTTAATTAAGCTCCTAAGGTCTCCCGAACATAACACTACATCTCCTAGTTTTATAATAATAATTAATTAGAAGAAAGAATGCCTTATCATTAATAGGCCTAGCCCCGAAAAATCCCCACATAACCCATTCCTAATGTAGGGTAGACCTCTAATTCATCTCACACTCTAGGACTCTAAATTTACTTCATTCAAGAAGGTTCCTAGTCCCTATATAAGAAAAAGAATTAAAATTGAGTTATAAAAATTAACTCAAAACAGCAGGAAAACGAATCGATTCGCCCTAGCGAATCGATTCGCCCAGAAAGCGAATCGGTTCGGACAACTAAACCAACCTTCTGCAATTGACCGAATCGATTCGGCCTTAAACCCGAATCGATTCGGGTTATGCAGACCTGCCAATTTCCCTTAGCGAATCGATTCGCCCTAAGGGCCGAATCGATTCGGACCTGCAAATCTGCCAAAAATGGCTACGAAGGGTTATGAACCCTAAATCCTCCAAACTTCAAATCTCTTCCATCTAACACACAACCAACAACAAAAATCTACCCCAAACTAATCTACATGATTATTATCCATCAAAACCCACAATTTCTTCAACATAAATCAAGACTAGGGTTTAAATCCCACAAATTCTACATTTAAACCATAAATGTAAATACACAACTATCATATAATTTATGCATCTTAAATCACATATTAGCAAGTAAAAAACTTGCCTTAGGGTTGATATCTCAGATTTATTTGGAGAAGAAGCAATCCCAAATCCTCCATCTTCAATCTCTCTCTCATTTCTCCATTTCTCTTCTTCTTTCTTTCTCTCTTTGTCTCTCTATGCTCAAGACATAAAATGGGAAAAATAAGGGATTTTAGAAGACTAAAATCGTGGCTTAGGTTAAAACTCTCAACTTAAATGGTTAACACCACATTAAAATGACTCCCAAATACGCATATAAGCTAAAACCAGGTAAAAGTGCCCGAAACACGAAAATACAATATGGCACTTATTTTGACTGTCTCGCACCTTCCGAGACTAACTACACCCTCTAAACTGGCATCCGGAAATTTTATAAATTATTTCGAGTTCCAAAAATCATTTTAACTAAAAGGCCATTTAAAATACATGACACTACAGACATGCAACCTGATGTTATTTACTTTCACACGCAGTAAATATGCATCAATCTAGCAAATATTAACTTTCAATTCATTAAATTAATATTTACTCCAGTCCCCACATTTTATATAATTACCTTATGCGGTAAAATTAGTATAAAATGAGCCTCCTAGAATCGAGGGTTGTTACAGCGGTTCATCGTCGTTGTTCATCACATTGCAATCATTGTTGTTGTTCTTCACATTAGAAGCACTACACCAAATACATCAATTTGGCACACCCTGATATTAAAAATCTAGTCCAGTTTTAAACTGTGCCAAATTCTGACACGGTTTAATGATAATCTGGCACACTTTAAAACAGAGAAAAAATTTGGTACTGTTTTTAAGTGTGCAAAAATTAAGTACACTTACTAAAATATAAAATGCCCTAAAAAAATTCACTTACTCACTTTTGGAGTTTACCGCCCACTCATTCCTCTTACTTTCGGGTCTCCCGCTCGTGTCTCTCTCTCTTGGAGTTCATCACTTTGGAGTTAGTCAGTTTGGAGTTGGTCACTTTGGAGTTCGTCACTTTTGGTCACTCTGGAGTTCATGACTTTGGAGTCTCCCACATTTTGGTCCTGCTCGGCTCTTACACAAGTAATACACGTTTTGGAGTCTCATTTTCTCATCTTTAGGGTTATATATATATATTTGCTTAAGTTTCTATTTGGCTGTCGATGTGCTTTTATGAGTCTATTAATTTTAGGGTTTTATATATACATTTTTAGGGCTTTCAATTGTTAGATTTAATACTACCTGTTAGTTGTTGTATGTGATCAGTATAGTATAATGTGTATATGCGTTACTGGCACCAGTGCTGAGTATCGGCTGTTAGGGTGTTTTAAAATTAGTGAATGATGAAATATTTTTAGAGTTGGTGATTGTTATAAGATGATTTATATTTATCTATATTAAATAATGATCATTAGAATTTATATGCTATATTATTATTTTATTTTAGAGTTGATGATTGGACATGGACTTCAACCCGAAGCTTTCGGTTTTTGGCCTTGCTAGGGAAGGCCCAATTGGGGATTGTACTCATGGGTCTACATCGGTATGTATATAACGCATGTGGTGAACCTGGTCTTCCTTAGTCAATGGCAAGTTGAAATTTATCATTTTATTTTTTCAAAGTATACAGACCAGTTGCAACAAGATTTGGTAAATTAGTAACACTTTTGGTAAATTCCACCGTTTTGGCTTTGCAGATATTGATTGGGGAACAACACTTGCTACATTAAGTGTTCCTCATGATGAAATTTCATGTGTCTTTAAGGCAACGTGTAATTTGTTAGGGAAAATAGCCTTGTATTTGATATTTTTGTCATCTGAGGATTTAATTGGGTATTTCATTCCATCTTTATACAAGTATGGAATTTTGAGTCATGAATGGCACGTTCTTACTTGGTAAATAGTTTTTTTTACTATTCTATGAGAGAATGAGAGAAAAAAAATGTCTATTTCCCATTTTGCAAGTTATACCACTTCTGATCCAAACAAGTATTATTAGGTCCCTTCAAACCTATTAATTTTCCAAGGTTTTCATTTTAAATTTAATATAAAATCAGGGCCCAAAAAATGAATGTAAAGGCAATCATACACAAGCAAAGACTAATATTATTTTATTTTCTTATGATAATTTCAGATACTTCAATGAAATTAGTTCGGATCTAGAGGCGAGATTAGGATAAGCTCCCAGACTAGAATTACGTGAGTAAGGGCGGATATAAAGTGCTTGTTTTGATGTAGCTTGAGGAATTATACCCGGTCTCACGGTATACATACTTTTTAACTCCTTCAAATACTCTATGAATTTGGTGTATATATGCAACAGTTTCTTTTATTTGAATACAAGAAGTGTTGCCAAAATTTAATCAGATGAAACAAGATATGTTTTTAGGAAGTCAACTAGCAAACAAGGGAAAAAAAAATTGTTCCTACGCTTTTCTTTATCTTTACTTTATAATGTCTATTAAGAAGCATTTCATTTTTGAAGTTGAACTTAATAAGTCGGTGAAATGTGAAGAAAAGTCTGCTTGCCGTATGCAGAGTAGCGTGTCCTTAATTCAATAGTGCTCACAATAAGCACTATACATTGGAGGGTCTGAATACGCAGTATACATTCAATAGTCCTCACAATAAGCAGTATACATTATTGATTAAAGGATTAGTAAGTTAAACTTAATAAGTCCTCACAATAAGAATGTCTTGTGTTCTACCCATAACAGTTAGCTATTTCATTCTGACTAATGGGACTAGGGATCAATAACTTCCCATATGTCCATTTTTTCCTTCTTTTGCCTCCTACCCTTAGAATCTATCATTTCAGGGTTTGTTATATGTAGAAGGGTGTCTACCTATAAAAAAAAGTAAAAATATTATTTTATTAAAAATACTGAGAAGAAACCAGGGTCCCGACAGAAACTCATATTGAGCAGGAACCCCCCGGGGTCCCGGTAGAAACTCATATTGAGCAGGAACCCCCGGGTCCCGGTAGAAACTCATACTGGGCGGGAACCCCCCAGGGTCCCGGCAGAAACTCATATTCATCAGGAACCCCCAGCGCCACTGCAAGTATCAGCGTCGCTGCAAGTGTCAACGACGCTGCAAGTATCGGCGCCGCGGCAAGTCTCTACGCCGCTGCAAGGGTCGGCACCGCTTCGAGTGTCAGCGCCGCCGCAAGTGTCGGCGTCACGGCAAGTCTCTACGCCGCTACACGGGTCAGTGCCACTTCAGGTGTCTGCGCCGCTTCAAGTGTCGGCGCCGCGGCAAGTCTCTACGCCGCTACACGGGTCGGTGCCACTTCAGGTGTCTGCGCCGCTTCAAGTGTCGGCGCCGTGGCAAGTCTCTACGCCGCTGCAAGTGTCCGCGTCGCGGCAAGTCTCTACGCCACCGCAAGCGTCGGCGCCACTTTGAGCGTCGGCGCCACTTCGAGCGTCGGCGCCACAACAAGGGTCGGCGCCACTTCGAGCGTCGGCGCCGCAACAAGGGTCGGCGCCGCCTCACCTGTCAGCGCGGATTCAAGCCTCAGCGCTACCTCAGGCGTCAGCGCCACTTTGAGCGTCGGCGCCACTTCGAGCGTCGGCGCCACAACAAGGGTCGGCGCCACTTCGAGCGTCGGCGCCCCGCAACAAGGGTCGGCGCCGCCTCACCTGTCAGCACGGATTCAAGCCTCAGCGCTATCTCAGGCGTCAGCGCCACTTTGAGCGTCGGTGCCACTTCGAGCGTCGGTGCCACAACAAGGGTCGGCGCCACTTCGAGCGCCGGTGCCGCAACAAGGGTCGGCGCAGCCTCACCTGTCAGCGCGGATTCAAGCCTCAGCGCTACCTCAGGCGTCAGCGCCACTTCGAGCGTCGGCACCGGGATAAGGGTCGGCGCCGCCTCACGCGTCAGCGCCACTTCGAGCGTCGGCGCCACTTCGAGCGTCGGCACCGCAACAAGGGTCGGCGCCACTTCGAGCGTCGGTGCCACAACAAGGGTCGGCGCCGCCTCACCTGTTAGCGCGGATTCAAGCCTCAGCGCTACCTCAGGCGTCGGCGTCACTTCGAGCGTCGGCGCTGGGACAAGGGTCGGCGCCGCCTCACATGTCAGCGTCGATTCAAGCATCAGCGCTACCTCGGACGTCAGCACCACTCCGAGCAACGGCGCCAGTACAAGGGTCGGCGCCGTTTCAAGCGTCAGCGCCACTGCAGGGTCACTGCAGAAATGTTATTCGAGAAGTGCTGCTACAGGAGTTTTCATCATGAAACAGCAGGCTCTAAATGAACAACAACACTAACGCTTTACTTTCTTGCACAGGTTGCCTAGTCGAGCAAGCAGGGCTCGAACAGGCGCGTCGGGACCTCCTGGGAGTTTTGGCTTGGCGGCTGAGGGACAAGGTATGTTGAGCAAGCTCAACCACTTAGCACTATAGGATTGAGAGAATACTAGTAGGAGACCCTAGGGTCACCCAGTCCTCACACACCTCACACTTAGTCACAAGTGAAGTGAGCAGCCAAAGGGCTGGCTGCTCACAAGAAAAGAACTGTTTATAAAATGATTTTAGAGGAGAGGGTCCTCTAAACCCATCTCAAGAAAAATGATTTTAGAAGGGGGTCCTCGAGACCCCCCTCAAGCTTGCAAATATTTTAGAGGAGGTGGTCCTCGAAACCCCCCCTCAAGTTTACAAAGTTTGTATCAAAGTTACCGTTTCAAAAGATATTTACCAAATCTGCTATTTTGTCTCCATTAGGGGACATATGTGCTTTTTGAGTTTTGGTCGGTGCCAGGTGGCGCCTGCAGAGGGGACAGGCAGCTGCCTGCAGGTAGGGACAAATGGTACACTTCAGACATTGTTCCCCACCAACTCTCTCAATTTTGGCGCCCAAAATCGCCAGCTCACCCCTTACGCCCATGTATAAATAGACCCCTGGGCAAGGTCAAAAGGAGACAAGAAAAATTGCACTGTTACTCTGCTAAAATATCACCAGACCTACCTAGTATTCTCTCCCTGCTCATTCTCTTAGTGCTAAGTGCCTTGTTCCTTCACTCCCCACTGACAGCCATCACTCTCAGGTGTTTCCCTTGAGAAAATTACTATTTTTGCTGTGAAAGTTCATCTTCTTGCAGGGAGTGAGTTGAAGCTTGAGTTCCATTGTTACCAGAAGGAGAAGTTTTCTTCAGAAGTTGCACAGGAGACCTTGAAGACTTGCAGACAGTGTCCATTGGAGTGGGTCACGCCTCACCCTTTCCAGTTATTCATAGACCCCAGTCTCACTACCCTCCTACATTATAAATATAAATTTGTTTATAATTGCAAACAATATTATTTTGAGGTACTAATATTTATAAATTTCTTAACTTTTTGTGATTGAAATTGGTGGGAAATTATTCTCTTCTATTTATGTTTACTTATCTTAGTGTAGTTTTGAAACTTAATTGTTTTTTGTTTATGCATCTTCTTTAGCTGCCAATTGAAACTCAACAGAAGGACATCGTAGAGGGGCTTCACAATGAGGTAAATTATGTAAGACACTATTTTTCTGACATTTTCTCAGTGAGTCTCATTTATGTTTATTGAAATAAAATCTTATATTATAAAGAATTTACAACATGTTTTCTTATTGCATCTACTCATGAGTAATTTTAGTTTCAATGGCCATTTTAGATCTTATTTGTCTCAAATGTCACCAAGAATTTAGTGGAAATCCATTGTGACTAAGGTACATTCATTAAACATTTTTTCTTACTTCTACTGAGAACGATTAATAGGCTTGTCTTTATTATATGAGACTCTACATACCCCATCCATAGATTAGCCATTGTTATTGGCCTTCATTACTTTCCTTGTCCAGGACTTCATCCGTAGTTGTAGGGCTTTCCTTTGCATGGTTCTAATACCTGCCTTGACACGGCTACATTTTCATCATAATGGTCGACTTCCATTTTCTTATCATTAAATCACATGGTGTATTCTAAAGTAGTCTCATCCTCCCTCTTACTAACATAGGAGTTTGGATACTCGCTTGGCAGATATTGTGCCAAATTAGAAGTTGCTTAGAAAATAATGATTTAATTATTTGAACGTTTTCAACTAGCCTATTAGGAGGCTTGTGTATCACACATTAGCAGAGCCAGACATAGTGGTGGAAAAAGCTTTATAACACATTTAGTTAAGGATTTGATTCGTTCTATAGTATTTCATTAGAACAATACAACTTAATATTATTCTGTGCAGTTTATTGAATTAGTCGTATCATTATACTTTGAGTTAAGAACCAAAAGATTAAATTCAATACCTTCCACACCCTCTCAAATGCACTGAGATTTAATGGCTCTACTGTATAGCTACCCGTCTCTGTGGTGGTGCGAATGGTTGATTCTTTTGCTCACTTGTAAGTGGTGTAATGTCTAGTGGACCTATGTGACGACTCAAATATCAACCCTTCATATCTTTTAGATTAAAAATTCATACAATATAAGTTTATTAGAAAATTCAACTTTTTTAGATTCAAAATTCGTACAATCATTGAATGAATATTACTTGCATAAGTTTTCATTAAAGGTTAATTATGTATCAACTATTAATAAACAAATAATTATAATAAACATCATAGTATCCTTTTCTCAGAAGTGTTTTAAGTGATTTGGCTCGAATTTGGTTATGCAGAAGAGTGAGAGGGCAGGTTGTCCACCATTTGATGATACCAGAATGGTTATAATTATGACAAGAAAAGAAAAGTGGCAAACCATCATAATCAATGTCAAGTTTCTTGAAATAAATGTTTAAAATATCTTTTGAGTCTATAGTTATGGTTTCAAGTCTGCCTATAGGCCAAGTCATTAGTTGGTATGGCGAGGCTATAGTGACACAGTACCCACACCTCAAACCTTTGAGGCTATAGCTACTTGAAGAGTAATGCCTAAGACTCTATGTCTAATTCTACACTTTCACTATATAAATTTGAGGATACAATGTGTATATTTGAGTCCAACACACATGTTCTATACTTATATAAACCGATATTGTGATGATAGTTGATGATACAATCTCTTTTGTTATGACGATATTCTTTTACTTTTCTTATAATGGGATATTTGGAGATGAAAAACTGTTGACTTTGATAACATTATAGATCTTTTTGTGATGACGTTGATTATATATTATTTCTATTATTTATTATCTTTTTAGTTTGTTTCTTGGGATTTCCCCCAAATTGAGGCTTATGCCTCGCTCTGCCTCAAGGATATAATCTCTCCTTGTTCGAGAGAAATGCCTCGAGGTCACTTTTAGCTTTTTTGAAGGATGCTTTAAATAAACAAGACGAACATCTGTAAGGTTATCTTCGAGACATTTTTCACAGATTTCTCTCTACACCATCAATGTCCCTTTTTTTGGGAAATTATTGGCAAGATGCCCGTTCTCTCTACAACAATAACACTTATTAGGAATTGAAAGTGAGGAGGTTGAGTCGTTGATGTTGGAGTTGTAGTCTTGGTTGATGAGGGTTCAACTATAGTGCATGTTCTACTGTTGGCAGAAGAATTATAATTTCCCTAACAGTAAGTCAACCCAGGAGATCCTACTCTTTAATCCTCGATGTAACGGATGATGCCTTGTTCTTTTATCAATCATGCCCTCGTACACTTAAGTGGTGCCATGTAATTTAATATAAACTAAGATCCCGCATCTACGTACTCATGTTCCTCATGTTCTCCTTTTTGTTTTTCTTTATTGCAGATTCAGGGATCATTATTTTTCCTTTTCTTTATATATGCCTTAACTTAAACTAGGGATTCAATCGAACTGAGCTAAGCCAAACTTCACCATGTTCCTATTCGGTTCTTATGTTATAAGCCTTGTTCGAACTCGGCTCGAGCTCGAGCTCGAGCTCGAATCGAGCTTCAGTTATTGTGTTCGTGTTCGGCTCGATAAATTATGGGATTGTTCGAACTCGGCTTGTATAAACTTTATATGAGTGTTTATATAAAAGTTATATAAACTTTATATAATAGTTTATATGACAGTTATATAAACTGTTATATAAGGTTTATATAACTTTTATATAACTGTTATATAACAGTTTATATAAAAGTTATATAAACTATTGTACAACTGTTAATATAACAGCTATCTAAACATTTATATAAAAACGGTTTATATTCGAGATGATACAATGTGCATTGTGATTGAAATACAACCTGCAGACAAAGCGAGCCTTGCTATAATTGTTTTTGTAATCGGTTATGGATGCATTTAATTGTGATTTCAGATAAAACTAATTGTCCTTGATTATTTGGTGTGCGTTCTAGTGTATTATGTTCTAAAATATAACCTTTTCAACATCTTTCTTTACGTACAGTGGTCAAAGTTCAAGTCTGGTAACACATATTTGATTATGTACAGTGAAGAAAAATCATGTTTTAACTGCCTGCATTACAACGTTCAAAATGTTCCATTGACTGTCTAAAGTCGTACCTTCAAGGAAGCTCAAACGGATAGCCAGGTAAGGCTGAATTTACATAACAATTCGATACCAATTTTTTTGCATATTCGTCCTTCTTGCATATTTTTTCTAGGGCTTCATAATGTGCGATCCAATCCTCTTTTTTAATCTAAGAATCTTGCAATCTTGACATTAAACAACTATAATTAGAAGATTGAATCATCTCTTTCAATTGGTTCCACAACTTTTCTTTGTAATGACTTTGTTATGCTTGTATCTACAAGAAACTTGTGCTAATTTCTCAGGAAATGAGTGAAATGGAACGAGATGATTGGAAATTGGGAATATAGGAATTGTATGTGTGGAAATTATTTATACGTATTTGAGTTCATTGGGAGAAACTGCAGTTAGAATAGAATTAGAACGACTGATTTTATCAATACAACTCTTGTAATGAAAAATAACGGCCTTAACCAATTGAGGAAATCGAATCGGTTTACTCTTTATTAGATATTCTAGCACCTAAGAGTCTTATCATTAATAAAGAACATCCCTAACCCCTTTTACCCACGAAGGTGAATTGTCAAACCACGTAATTCATCAATGTTGTTTCTGGCTAACTGAATATTTATTGATTAATTCCATATACAGCGTGAGAATATAAAATGTAGAAATTAGAAATGTGTAATGTATGGATTTCCCAGTAAACCGAAGAGTTTTGCACATGAAAATAAGTATAAAAAGCCTTGTAAAGAATTATTCATAAGGATGCTAAAATATTCGTTGGGAAATGAAAGGGTTTTATGATTTATTGTCATTTCTCTAGTTATTAATGGAAAAACTGGGTTTTAGAATAGATACAAGGTTAAATAACTTGACTTTTGCTTCTGATACTAACATATTTTCTTATCTGTTTTTTGTAGGATGATACTCGGACATTGAGTGGAATAAATACACTTTATGTAGATCACATTCCTAATGAACGAACATTTAATTGATGTATTTGAACATGCTTGTTGTATCTGATATGTATTTGATATAGATTTCCCAAATTACATCATGTATTGAGATGAATTTCATATGTATTAAGATGAATTTTCTATTAATGGAATTTGAGCCATTAATTTTTAATGGGCTTCACTACACCAAATCTGCCTAATTATCACGGTCATTGACCTTGACAAGTTGGACTTGTCAAGGTCAATGACTGTGACAATTCGGGGCGAGACAATTTTTTTTTATCACGGTCATTGACCGTGACAAGTTCATTAGAATTGTCACGGTCGTGTCACGGTCACTGACCGTGACAAGTTTAGTCACGGTTTATAACCATGACAAAGCCTTTGACCCTTTGTAAAAAAATTATCACGGTCATTGATCGTGACAATTCTGGGCAGAATTGAAAAGACATCTGCAGGGCAGTATGGCCACTGCCACTGTCCAACAGTATATTTGTAGCTGTTATATCAACGTTGTACCTATTCAAATATCACATATCCAAATAAACTAGAGATAACGCAAATATACATTCAATATAGAAACTATTTAAGAAGAAACAACATCAACATCAATTATCTCAAATCTACAAACTATTTAGCTGAAAAAGAGATTTTGTAGGGCGACGCTCGGGGACACCTCCTCATCCTTCCCTTCTCATCCAAAGAGCCACATAAGTATCGAGCATATGTGGCCTACCCTCAGGGCCACTCCATGTCCCCTGAAATAAAATAAAGTAAAATTAGTATCCGCCCTGCAAATATAGATAAATATAAATATAAATCGAAATCGAAATTGACATATAAATATAAGTACATTACCTGTAGTGTCACCCAAACAGCTAACTTGAGCTCATATGGCACCTCCTTCCAACTAATGTACCCCGGGAAATCGTGTCAAATATAATTCCCTTCATATCTGAACCCTAAGAAATGCCATAATCCTATGGAGTTATGCGCTGCAAATTCCTTTCAACCGTTGTGTAGCCAAAAATCAACAGTTGAAGTTGTCAATTCCACCTTCCAATGGTCTTCCATGTTTTGCTAAAGGTTCCAAGTGGTGGGGTATGGAAAGTGGAATTGACAACTTCAACTGGTGATGTTTGGCTACATAACGGTTGGGAGGAATTAGCAGAGTATAACTCCATAGGATTATGGCATTTCTTAGTGTTCGGATAGACGAAGAGATTTAGTCTCCTCTCCACAAATAGGACATCCAAAATAACTATGTACTAATCACCTATTGAAGGTAAGAAGCGTATATTCATGGATTAGTATAAACAAAACTTAGATGTAGTTGGAATATTTATGTATTAATCTCCTCTCCACACACGCACACTACACAAGAGTGAAAATTATAAAGTGCAAATCAATTAAAAGCATTAAAAATGGATGTTTCAGTACAAATTGAAATATTTATTACAAATTGAAAAATTATTTCAAATTTGGGTTATCATAAAAAATGGATTGATATTCGGTAGGAGCAGCCAAGTCATCCACACTACTATTTAGACGCCTTGGAGCGTGTTGGACAATTGACCACGGCTCGTTGTTGATATACTCCGAATAAAACACTTGCTTAACCTTTTGAAATGCACAAACAAACGGCTCATCGCTCACGTGGTCGTTGCTCCACTACAAGAAAAATGGTCATTTATGTCAGTTTTAGAAATTTTCAAAACTGACATATAAAGTCTTGACATAATTGTTCGTAAAACTGACATAAATAAAATCACATTTATCTCAATTTTTAAGAACACACATAAAAACTACAACATTCAACATGTTTTTAATCACATTTTCATAAAAAACTGACATAAATAAAATCACATTTATGTCAGTTTTAATAATTTTATGAGATTTTTTTCAAAACTGACATAAATGTTAATTTAAAAAATTAAAAAAAAATCATTAATCCATCAATAAACAACTATTATTTGAAGTCAAATCAACCATTGTAAATAGATAATAACCAAGGTCATAAATATCAGTAACTTGATATACATCAAGATATTTAGAATCAAATTGATGTGAAGTTACATCATATCCAAAAACTAGCTAACGTCTAGTTATTTACGTGATAATATCCTAAAAATAGTGATGATACATCACAATATCCAAAAACTAGCATTGAGAATTACATCATAAGAACCACAATCCAAAATAATACTCAAGCTAGGACGTTGTCGAACGTAATATTCGATCCAATTTGTTCTCGACGCTATCCAACCCAGAACGAGTAACCCTGCAATCAAATATAATCAACATAGTTTTCATCAAAACACAATCATATCAACACATTGTCATTACAACATAACAAGATACAATTACTCGGAAATACCTAAGATATATAATCCGTAATGAACTCCATTTGAACTTCATTTAGTTCATTCAACGTGTATGTCACTTTATCGGACAATCTTCTCATCTAAAAAATTGAAAATGGAATTGAATTTATTATTACGGTATATAATAGTTAATAACTAAACAATATTTTATATAATAGGACAAAAAGTGAACATTGGTAACATACCTTTGTTTCAAAAGGTATGGAAGGATCCTCCATGAAGTACTTCATGAACTTCAACACAAAATATCTACAATAAAGAGTACCATTTCCTTGCCTTGGGCACTAGTTAACACAAAACATTATTACTGAACAAATAATAAAAGAGTACAAGTCTAAAATATTTTTTATACAACACAAATAATTGTAAAAACTATAATAATTTTGGGCATAATTTCCTCTCTTTACCGGACTATCCACCCTATTCAAAAAATATAAAATACTTCAACAACAAAACTATCAAGTGCATCTCACCCATCTAGCTGAAAATCATTGTACTCAAAAACTAAATTTCAAAATTTCAAATTCACATGGCCATATGCTAACTACCTCATTCTCTATGATAGCAAAATTGAACATTTGTCTATTCCTTACAAAAAAAAAAAAACTCTTGGATATTGTATCATTAAAGACATGTGAGTTGTTGAGTCTAAAAATTAAGCTGATTACCGATTGAAGCATTGACAGTTATATATACATCATATATATATATATATATATATAATAGCAGTTATATTCATTTCTTTCATAACCATAAAATAAATACTGTTTTATACCATATGTTTGTTCAATTGCCTAACTGATTTACCTGCAGTACATTGTTATGACTAGCAGAGTTTTTATACGTGTTTGGGTTAATTTTTTATACCTATTTGATTCAAATGCCACTAAGTCAAATATACCTGCTTGGTTCGTATTTCTTCCTCACATATCTTCATCAGCCGTGTTTGAACCAGATTAGTAAGCAAATTTTTTTATGCCTATTACTAAGTTAAGGAAGTTGGTTTAATGTTTTCTGTCAGACTTAAATTACCGGGGTGAACAATCATTGGGTATATTTGGTTACTAATATTTATAAATATTCATAATCGAAACTAAATTCGTATAGGGGTTGATATGCAGCGCTGCAAACCTTGAACTTCTCCTCAACAAGAGACTTGGATTAGTCTTGATGATGATTAGGATGCCATTTCAATGCACATGCTCGATATGCATTTTTAACATCATCGAGAACTAAAGGACCACAAGCACTCAACCCGAGGGTCATTCGATGTGAAATCAAATCTGAGTCCTTACTGTCAGACTCATTTGAGGAGTCATATTCCTCTTCATTCTGATGCCTCTAATTCC
The DNA here is from genome assembly GCA_949130495.1 of Sambucus nigra. Lineage (NCBI taxonomy): Eukaryota > Viridiplantae > Streptophyta > Magnoliopsida > Dipsacales > Adoxaceae > Sambucus > Sambucus nigra. The sequence goes on along the minus strand of OX422210.1, from coordinate 156,835,589 downwards.
AAGGGGCCATAGATAAATTAGAATAACCTGATGAGCCTCTCTGTGGATCTTTATTTATAAAAGACCAGTAGAAGTGTCTGTTCGCACTAAAGGCGAAACGAAAAATGGTCTTTATTTTAATGTCGTCTTCATAAAACTGGAAATATCTTCTACCGCCGGCCTGGGGTTCTTTATTTCACAGAAAAATGGTCTTGATAAGGTAATATAAATTTCACTTTCACTTTCACTTTCAGCTTCAGATTTTTATTTTTTTCAATAAAATCGTTAAAGTATTTCAGCTTTAGTCTCCTTATTCAGTTTCGATTTCCTTATGCAGTTTCCTTATGAGGTTTCCTTAACCATATTCTTATGCAGTTTCTGATTGGTTTGATGGTTTTCGATGATGATTACAAACTACGAGATGTGAATGTTATCATTCTAGAAGAAGTTTATGAGACCAAAACACTGTATCGAACTACTTTATGTTACTTATTATTGTTGAGTTGTATTAATTTGTAGTTTTATTGCAGTGCTTATATTGTTATCCAGGGCTTATATTTCTTCTATTGCTATCCAGTGCTTATATTAATTATCAATAGCCTATCCAGTGCTTATATTGCAACATATTAGATTTACATTCCAATTTAGTGTAACTTTCTTTTTTAAAATTAATCAATTTCAGAGAGTGATGCCTTTGATTATTCCTTTGATTTTATAGAGTATTGAGAATGGGAAGAAAAAGACAAGGTTGGGCAATCGAAATATATATCTCGGGATGACAAACTCATGCATCAGGGTGTGGAATAAGAAACATGTTGAAATAATCACCAACGATCACGGAAATAGGACAACCTCATCTTATGGGGATTTCACCGACACAGAGTGCCTCATTGGCGATGGAACCGAGAGTTAGGCCAAGATGAACCCCACCAATATGGTATTTCATGCAAAGTGATTGGTTGGTAGGAAATTTAGTGATTCATATGTACATCGTGACATGCAGTTCTAACCATTCAGGGTCAGTGTGGGCCCCGATGACAGGCCCAAGATCGTGGTCAATTACAAAGGGGAGGATAAAGAATTCCCTGCTGAGGAGATATCAGCTATGGTTCTTATGAAGATGCGGGAGATCGCTGAGGCCCACGTGAATAAAAAGGTGAAGAATGATGTGAATAAAAAGGTGAATAAGAAGGTGTTTGATTTATCCATTCGCACACTCTGTTTTACGTTTTCCTACCTCCAACGGGCACTATTAAATAATTTTAATGTCCAACATGTTGATTTATTTACATTGGTTTCACATTGGACTCTACTTATTTTGGTATATAAATAGGGTATGTTAACGGTATTTATTTTGGTTGGGGTCTTAGTTTGTTGCGTGTGTTGAAATTATCAGTAAATCATCCTCTTAGTTTGGTTGGTGGTTTTATTGGTGGTTACATCTGTTAACGAATTAGTGTAAGTGATAGCTTTTTTGTATGTCTAATATGATTTGAATGTGGCTGTAATTCTTAGTCTGTTTTTTGATGAATTTGTTTGTACTGAAATGAAATGGCAGTCTAGATAAATTGAAACGATTTTATATCTTGGTGTGCATCATGTGTTTGTGTCATTGGTGTATGGAATATGAGCTTTTGTTTTGTGTTGTTTACATTGTGTCAACCCTATTTATATTTACGAAGCCTTTTTTTGCAGATTTGAACTAAATGTAAGATTTAGTTCCGTACACTAATGACATAAAAGCTCTGTTCATTGGTGTTTGCTCAAAATAAATTGTAAACTCTGTTCATTGGTGCTCAAAATAGATTTAGTTCCATACACCAATGACACGTATTGAACGTATTTGTTCTTACACATTGGTCAAAGGGATGGGACTTATAAGTTATGCCTCAACCCCTTGCTCATGGACATTTATATTTTCATCTATTCACAAACATATCGATTATACAACGTTTATGACAACAATATTTCACCAGAAAACAGAAGGAACACCTCTTTAAACTAATATGTTTTGAACAATGATATGTTATACAATGCTTGGAGAAATGTAAATATCTTATAAAGCATGCTATTAACTTATTTATAAGTATGTGGAAATCCCTACATTTCCATTTATCTCTTCCAAGTTGCTGTGTTTTGATTGTGGGGTTAATCAGTTCTTTTGTTTTTTGTTTTTTTTGAGTTGTAAGTTCAGGTCACTATTGAAATAAGATCTCAATTGGCAACTAAAGAAACATAGAGCAGGGAATTTTCTTTTCTACATCCGCATCGTTGACAGGTATATAGTAAAATTAATATTATATTCTATATAGTTAATTTATAGAGTGAAAGTGTCAAATCTTAAATCAGCAACCCCATCAAGAACCACCGGGTTCGTGTTTATATGGCAGGGCAACACGCTTTTGTTGTCGTTGCGATGACTTGGTAGAATTTGGGGCAAAGCATGGCTGCAATCTGCGTAAGAATGCATTCTCTATACTATTCTGAACTAAGTGAATAATGGTTATGTTCTGGGAGTTTATGTTTCTTTTTTTATTTTAATGTCAGTTGGTTATGTTTTAGGGACTTGGATTTTAATTTCTTGATTTCATTTGATGTTGTTATTTCCCGATTTGATCCAACTATTAGCATAAAAAATGTGAACCTGACATCGTTTTCCATCTTTCACCTGTATCATGTTTTTGTATTGTTAATCTCTTAATATGAGGTTGATCAGTATTCATTTTGATCTAATCTGAGAATCTGTCATCGAATATCTCTTTTTTGGTGATTCAAAATAACATATACATGTGATTGAATATACAGGTGCGCTAAACATATTCGCACACGGAACTACCTTATCTGATCCGATCGAGTGTTTTGATGGCGTCGACTTTGATCTCAAATCCAGCAACGAACTCAGGCAGAGCAGGGGACTCGATGAAGAAAAAGAAAAGAAGTCGTCAAAACAGTAGAGATCAAACATAAGATCCCAACCATTTGGGGTCATTTTTAGATTTTAGTAAATATATTCAGCAAATCTGTTTTAATGTTGTGTATACCTGCATTCCAGTATGTTATTCATATGTGTATACATGGGATCATTACTATGTGTTTTAACATTGTGTATACCTGCCTTCATTTATTCCTATGTGTTTATTCATCATTCAAATTCTCTTTCCATTGTTGTTTCTTTGTCTTCCTCTCCCAATTCCTCACGACCTGTGTCTTTCTCTCCCTCAAAATTTACTTAATGTTTAGCATGCCATTCATCATCATTAATTCAACTCCTTACCTCTCATACTCAACAGTCACAAGACAGTGGTCAAACTAAAGATTGAAAAAAGGCTACAAAGCATCGGATCAGCTAGAGAGGAGTAATAAAAGTCGTTATGAAGGATGCAGAAGCTAATTAGAATCTGAACTATCGAAGCTTCAAGTATGTGCTTCAACGATGGATGCGAGATGGAACAGGAAAAAATTGGATTTTCATGTTGAATAACATCAATAGTGGCATGGGTAAGAATATCATGTAGAATTTTGTAACGAAGATATGTTGTTATGTGGTGGCATAGGGGTTCCATTCAAGGATGATTTTCCCCACTTTATGTAAAAATTGATCTTGAGAAGCCTGTAGTTAGTAAAATAGTTGTTGATGGTATCAGTTTTTATTTTAGATGGGTGGGGCATTGGGACACTAAAACAGTCTACAATAGACTTTCCCCACACTTATTATCTATGGATATTTTCTTTCACCAAATTTCATCTCATGCATTGACTTGCACTTTATTTTGTGCATCTCCGTAATACCTTTTTCAGTTAAGCCATTACTTACGAACTGCTGGAAAAGAAAAGAAAGGCCATTGGGATCTCTCTTCATGAGCAACCCAAATATGTACCTTCTTTTGGAGAATGGTAAATCGTAGTTTAATCGGAGGACCCTTTTTACTATCAGAAATTGGTTAATAAATTTGGACAAAAAATTGCAAGTTTACAACTTGGGGATATCAGTAGCATTGGAGTTGAATCAATTGTTTAATCAGAGTCATCCCCAGGTTTTTATGGCTCTGTTTATCATTTTATACTTATTTCAACTTAATATTTTTACATGAACTTCAGTTGCATTAGTTTTGTCAAAATGCTAAAACTGGGAGGCTTTTGCCTAATCCGTTTATTAGTAGTTGTGTAGTACTATTAATTTTCAAGTATAATAGAGTATCATGACGATATCATGTTGTTTTAAATTAACTTTGTGTCACGAATAATGAAATATTAATTTGTTTAGACCTTCTTCAGCCTTGATGTTTAGCTACCGAGAGAAAAGGAGGGAGACAAAAGAAAAAGAGGCAAGTTGTTTAATGTAACTGTCTAGGTGAAATTTTTCTACATCATTAATTATTTCTTACTTATTATGTCTATATGGTTATATTTTTTTTGTAATATTAACTATAAGGATGTAAGTATTGAGTATAATACTGAAAGAATAACTAACAGCAGTAATACTCAAGAGAGCAATGGTATTTCTGACTATGACTTTTAAAGAGATGATAAAAGTAAGATTCGATTTGTGTATAAGATTCAATTTAAGATCCCTAATTTAAATATTTTTAAAATTTAGGTGATGATCTATTTATCTTTGTCTAGACAATGAATATTTCTAACCATTTCTTTGTATGGCCAATGCATATTTTTCTTTGTTTCTTTGGTTGGTTTTGTATTAATGGAGATGTAAATTTTTTTTTTGTGCAGATCATACTGGTGGTATTTGATGGGTGTTCTCTCACTAGCCTACACATATATTTCAGTTGCATATTTTGACCAATTCGCATAGCAGGCTCACAAGTTTATGTTGCCATACACATATATTTTTGTTACACATGTTTTTAGTGATTTGCATTTCTATACGCGAAAAGGTGTATTTATGTAATTTTTACGATTCGACTTAAATTGATGATGTTTATACGAGATCCATAATGGACTATTGGTATTGTTAGATTTTATTTATTTATTAAAGAGGGTGGATAGTCCTATGAACAAAAGCAATTATGCTAAAATGTTTTACACTGTTTACACTTATTTGTGTTATAAATAAAACTTTAGAAAAAAAATTCCGTGCCTTCAGGCACGGCCATTCCGCTAGTATATATATATAAATATTGAAAAGGATGCTACTTTGTAGCATTAATTGAATTGTAGCTTAATTGCTTATAGTTTCAGCTTTTGTTATCTTATGCACTTAGTTTACTGCTAGACTTGATTGTTGTCATGGACTTTGAGGTTTACTAGAGGCTTGCCTTGTAACATCTGCGATCTTAGATTCTTCTACGATGAATATTTTCTCAATTGTTGTTGTAAGCTTAATAATGTGTCATGCTTAAAGAGTTCTTTGATCTTTACTAGATACGGATATTAGCGATTGAATAAATAGAGGATGTTACGAATAAGTGGATAGGAAGATTTATAAATCTTGTTCAAACTGGAACAATAGGAATCTTTTCATCGACTTTGATGTTTGGGGACTAATTAGATGTTTTCATTGGTTATTTATCAATGAACCATTGGTCTATCAACCGTAAATTATGAATGAAATCCTCTTCATAATTTACTCCTATAAGAATGTGTTTCCCATTACGAACACCTATAGACTAAGAAGCCTTTAGGGAGAAAGAGAGACCGATTTTTTGGATCACTTTTAGAGGGGGTCTACCATGTGATAATTTCCCCAATGATGGGATATTTGAAAGTTAGTGCAAGGACTTCTATATCTTCAATAGAAAACTGTATATTAGCTATACATGTTATATAACAGCAACTATATGATAAATTTACCTTAATACAACTCCATGATGCGTTATGCCTTTTCCCATCGATGTTCAATATGTTAATCCCACTACATGTAAAGAGAATTCAAAGACGTGTATTAGGAGATCACAATAATAATGTACTCATAATGCATGTCAAACAAAATTAAAAATTATATTATACTCACGTAGTGATATACATCTTATCTTTGTCACTCGGTACCGTATTTAACGAATCCAACCAATAAATAGTTCTTGTGGACAAATCAATGACAATCAATACCCAATGGAACCTGTAAAACAAAATTTTTCATAATTATATAGTACAGAATATAATAAAGATTTGTTTATTCATGTGGAAAAAATTAATTTAACTACTTACATATCTTCGAGATTGTAAGGAATGAAACAAATTTGACTTTTTTTTGCATTCCCCAACCTTTTTCCAATAAGTCGAGTTAAACTAAATTTTTTTGTACCATTGAAAGACTCGAGATTGAAGAATTGAAAATCTTCTTGGGAGCACTGAAACTTATCATACAAGAACCTGTAAAAGTAAGTAACTAAATTAGTCACTACGCATTTTAAATAACACGATTAAATCAAGTTATACCTCATGTATGTAACAATGCACGTTACATCTAAAGGCTTCAATGCACAAAAGTCCAACAAATCGTTCTTAAAAACATAGCATTGACCCTTATTTTCTCCAAATATCTCTTTCTCCAGTGGAATCGTTATTTGATTTGTCTTCGTTATAAATAAATTATGGGTGATGGCGGTTATCAAATCGCAATCAATATTCTTGTTTACTATATCACATCTGCTTTCACCGAAGATATCCTTCTCTTTCTCATGGCCTTCTTTTTTTCCAACTTCCATTTCATTCTACATTGAATCATGTGAAATGTCAGAAAGCAATGTCATTCGTAGCACAAACATAAACTTATAGATAAACATAAGAACCAATTGTTTACCTCAAATCCCAACAACACTAACTCTTTGGGCCAAGCAACATATGACCCAATAGCCTCTTTCACAAAATACATTTCACCTGGAACAGGTATCGGGAGGATGGCACTAGAAGAAATAACTTTAGAAATGGAAACCCGAATATTTTTTTCTCCCAACGCTATATTATGAATTTTCTCATTCGGTCCATTCCTATCGAATACGATCCCCTCGGCAACGATGTTAGTTTTATTGCCAATAGCCAACCTACATTCTCTAACCTAAATTACGAAAAATAATCACATAAAAATTTAGCAATGTATTAAAATTGAGAAATTTATTGGCCCCAACCTAGTAAAACTACATAAAATTCAATACCCTACTAATCCAACCAAGTAAAACTACAAAGTTATCACCATCGAGAAATGTGATCCCATTACCTTTGAAGAAGACGCTTGTTCATACTTTTATCACTAGCTATCGAAGAAGGTTTCTTACTTTTCACAGTAGCTACTGATTGAGGTAGTAACTTTTCACTATGTGTTACACCACTATCTTTGAACTATGCCAAAGAAACACAAAAACAAATTGCAATTACAACAAAAATCACAAAACCTTAATGGTATGTGTTTGTATAATTATCTTTGTGTCATTATACCTTTGAAGAAAGTGATTGTGTTGCAGTTTTTCCACCGGAACTTGAACGCTTTATATTTTCACTTTCACGCATATATGAAGCAACTTTCTCAGCTCGGGGTGCGACTGTTGGGGCTGTGGCAAAACGGCTCATTTCTTAACTTCAAGTGGGCTTCCATATCTTTTAATCTTTTCTTCGCTTCTCTTAATTCAGATTCTAACTCAGTAATATTTCTCTTGGAACCACGCTTTGGAAGATTGAAGTACCTTGTGGGAACAACTCTGAATCCCAACCCTCGAACACGGCCCGAGTGTTCGGGAGTACCCAATGTCATAGTAAGAACATCATTACTTCCTTCGGTGATTAAACTACCATCTTTAACTTGTCTTTTCAATTCAGCCTACAATGAAGTAGATTCAATCATTCAGAATGTCATCTAAATATTATCAAAATTATAAATCATACACTAAAAAACACCAAATAAAGGAACTCGTGTCGTAATTTATAAAAACTAACCATTTTATCCGCCACCTCTTTTAATGAATCATCTCCATATTCACCATCTTTCTTTTCACGACCTTTCAACCATAAGAAAGCTCTGTCATCTTCATATTACGAACCCATCTTCTTTTTCTGGTATCAATTGTAAAACAAAAAATCATATTATTAAATAATAATTCAATGTTCAAGTTCAAACCATCACAAATCTAATGAAAATATTCAAACTAAAACATACCAAATCTTCAGCAAGACCGACGTAACCCTTCTTGCTCATACGATGATTGTATGTGACCTTGAATCGCTTTTCCCTCTGTGCCTCACTTACAATCTTATAAATCGAAGAAAAAAATTATAAAAGAATAACAAAAAGTACCACACAAATATTCTACTATTTTTTCAATTATACCTCAAATCCTTTGGTTAGCCTGCTGCAAACAAATTCATTCCACACATCTGGACTAATGAATTTCTCGTATTTTGGAGGAGGATGTTTGAGAAGCTCGCGTTGGTGTCTCAATGGTCTAATCCAAAGTCTCGTGAGGTTTGTTTTGAACGCTCTCCAACTGCAACCCATAGAGGATAACACCAAATTTGATCTGAAAAAGAAAGATGTTGAATACATGTCTTAAAATCAGTGTAAAGATGTCTTCAAATGAATGTCATATTTGGGAATATAACATAAAAAAGCAATCAAAATTCATCTATCATATACAAATCACATTCTACATAATTATAATATAAGAAAACATTCGCATTGATAGAACATCGAATGGGGTTTAAACAACAGATAAATCATATAGACCATAGCTCAACTTAATCAATTTCGAGTGAAAAAATTATCAAAGCACAAAAAGCCATCTACTATCAGTTATCTCATTATACAATTTGCTAATAAAAATCAAGCAAATTCGTCATCATGATATAATTAGCAGCTCTTATAAATAGAAATTCAAATTCTAGGTTTAAATATCCAATATGTATTAAATTTGGGATTTTTACTTTTAAAATATGAAAGTTCTAATTCCAAATGATATGCGTATCTTTCTACAATAATTTGTCTTGAGATTATTTGACAATATATTAGGTTTGGGGAATATGGTTTCCTCAGTGTTTGGAAGTCATTTTAAAATTTATTGACTTACTCTTCATTTTTTGTATATATCTTCTGAATGTTTTAAGTTATGGAGATTTCTCATGTCATTTGTTTTTTTGGTTTTATAATTTATTTGCATATTTCTCATAGGATTTTAAATTTTTGGTAAGGGCTTTGTGAATACTCCAGTGTTCAAGGTATATGGATTTTTAGATTTACATTTCTCCAATATCACGCGGATGCTCCAGTGTGCATTCTGCTTTGTTTGGACCTAGGGATATACCTACAGAGTCCGCTTTGTATAGTTTACTCCCTATGTTATAACCATTGACTTTAAAAGATCATGTGGGATTTTTAAATATCAGGGGGGATTTTTAACTATTGTAATTACTGGGATTTTGTCACATTTGTTTGAAATAGGGGGTGTAAAAGGGATGTTCTCCTCCCCCCCTAATTTATTTTATTTTTTATATTTGAATTATATATCATATTTAATTTCTTTTCTAATTTGGGTGAGAATACTTTTATAGGGATATGTTATTTATGCTTTTTGCCCTTTATTCTTAGTCTCACGGCATTACAGTTCTAAAGTTGCAGTGGAAAACTTAGACGACCTTTTTCAAGAGGATTTCCTAGTATGATACTGTTGATGCCTCACAAAATTTAGATTAACATTTCCTTTTGTTGCTCTTATACGGATGCTATTAGGATTTCCTAGGTAATGTCTCGGGTGTGGGTCGGGAGGAGCTTGGAAATTGGGTGGTGAAATAGGATCCAGGCATGGAGAATGGTTAGGCTGATTATGGGAAATTCGATGGAGATGATCATTTGGATTATGGGGCGGTTTGAGACGAGTTGCACAATTTCAAGAAATGCGAGCCTACATCTTTTGAGATGAGTTACTTTAACATATTTTGAGATGAGTTATTTTAAAACTGATATTTGTCTATTTATATCTGTGTAACCCCAATTTGAAATGGCAGGGCACAAGTGGTTGGGTGGCAACCAATCTGATCCTACTGGTAGCAGCACTCCATATTGTTGTTGAAACCCTTGGTATGATCTCTGTCTCTCTACATATGGTTCTATACCCACTGTTTAACATATCATGGCTCATTTACATTTTATAGTTTTTATTGTATTCAGTGAGGATATGATTCATCTATATATGGTTCTCTACCTTTTTTTAACAATTGAGGATGAACACAATATTGATTCAAACACTGAACAACTTCTCAAAACTAATGTGATTGGATATTAATGGTTTGTTGCATCACATTACATGCTTTAGATGGTGATAAATCCACCCTGCCAGGGATGCTTAAACAAAACCCCAAGCTACAAAGTTGTAGCAATTGTTTAAAAAGATTTAAACATCTTAACTATGACCTCTCAATTGGTTGAAATCCGAAACAAGATTGACTATGATAGACTCTCAATCAGCTCAAATCAATTTATAAGGATGTGAATATGCTCATTTGGAATTTAATCAGTTTTAGCAATGTGAATTATCACTGTGCTTGGGACTGAAAATAATTCAAGTTAACATAAATTTATGAATGTTTCATACAATTATATGTTTCTCAAAATTTAGCGTTATCACTTTTGTATACCATGCAGCGTTATCACTTTTGTATACTAATGTAGCGTTGTCACTTTTGTTCCCAACCGTACACTTTTGTATACCAACCACACCATGTAGCGTTATCACTTTTGTATACTAATTGATGAACTGATAACATTCTTACTTTTGTTTATAATGTGTACAAATTAGTATACTCAGCTACTTCTTTTGTATACTTTTGTTTATAATGTGTACAAATTACATACTTAGTTTCTTCATCCAAATATCATACTTAGTTTGATTATTTTAATGTACCATTTGTTACATTGACATCCAAATGCCAAGCTATTCCATTCCTGACTTTTTCGACTTTGAGATAGAATTGACATACTTCATTGACTGATTTACACGTGTATATGCATTATTGCTTCGTTGTGCTCCAAACTAAGAAAAAGAGTGAAAGGAACTACAACTATAGAAATTGCATGAATTCACTATTATATTGCATTATTGATTTCATTAATTACTTGCCTCCTTTTTAGACTCTCTGTGTTGAGAAGAATGCGAGTCAGCGTGAAATCCAGAAATCTTTTCACAAGTATGTTCTTCGTTGTGACAACCCGCTTAATAATGGGTGGCCAGCCCTATACTACATAAATCAGCTATCTCAGATGGTACAGTCTCAACATCAACATACAACACTATAATATAAGGCTAACTACCCATAATCATTAAAAGCGAATTGTCAAAAATTTTAAACTTTTTATTTAACAACAACAACAACAACAACAAAACCAATAATGCAACTCAACCAACAATATACATCTAACTATGAGGAGTGAAGAGTGCAAACTCCAATATATACAAGTGTGCAATACAAATAACAAATAAAATACCCGAATATGCTATCGGGTAACAGACAATACAATACTCTGAGAAATGAAATAAGAAAGTGTTAATCTACAACACTTGAATACTAACTCCATATACAACTAAATCCTAATCTAGATATACAAAGATAGGAATCGACTAAAACAAAGTGCCGCAACGGTCTGCAACTGCCACAGCTCCACGAATACCGGATGGATGGACATCAAAGGCGTCCTTGCGGGGGAACACCTGAAGTAGTATAATATATACATAGAGGAGGAAAATATAAACGGGTCAGAGCCCGAGTTTGAAAAACATTTAATAGCAAGTGTATTAAAATACATAATAATTATAAATGCATTATTACATGATTTAGTTGGAATCGAGCTCTCCATAAAAATCCATCTCACCTCTCAACTAAAGCGCGCACTAAGCGTATGCACGTGATCTCCAAATGGATGCCCGATTCTATTTAGGTACGAGGATTCTAACTTAAACGAAATGAAGTATTTAAGTGAAAACCATCTAACCTATCTCCCAATCTACATTTATTTCAATAATTTATAAGTTATATACATTAACTTTAATGTAATAGTTACAGTTATCTTTATAATATTCATTTGTTGAACATATAAAGTTACATGATCCAATCATGTTCACATCGTCACAATACATCAACAATCTCATTTACTAGAATTTTATATTCTAGTGATTCCCTTATAAGGCAGGAAACCATATGTATAATTATTATATATGAGTTATTAGCATCAAGAGTTAACGACTAAACTCCTCCCGATTCTCAACACGGCACTGCATTTTGTGCGTGAGACGTCTCGTCGAAGAGAAATCCAAATAAGGAACCCCCCCGTTACACTACTCCTAACCGTATCGATCCTCGGGGCTCATTATGCCCTCAATGCAAGATGCATGTAACCAAAATTATTATTTTCCAAATTTTAATTAATTAATATTCCCAATTCTCAACAGTACACGGCGTTTCATGCGTGGGACGTCTCGCCGAAGCGAAATCCAAACAAGGAACCCCCCCGTTACACTACTCCTGGCACTGTCGATCGTCAGGCCAGGCGATGTATATATATAGATAATTATGAGCATTAAGGACTAAACTTATCCCCAAGTTCCAACATTACACTGCGGTTCGTGCGTGGGACGCCTCGCCGGGGCGAAATCCAAACAACAAACCCCCTCAATACACTAATCCTGGAAATGTAGATCGTTGAGGTCCATTATGCCCTTGACACCCAAATACAAACACAAACAATAATAACCATCCAACCGAGCTATAACTCGAAGGACGCAGGCTCACATGCTATCATCTTCCAGCAGCCCATATACGTAGCAAACTGGGTCCACCTAGTGGGGTTCAACGACACCCACCTCGTGATCTACTCATGCACACAACGTCTGGGAAGCGGTCATAGTTCCTAACCGGCAAGTGAGAGCGACACATACCCACGACCTCTCACCCCTAAAATAAATAAATGTATATAAATATGTCATTTGCTGACCACAAAGGACGACTATGACCTGGGGAATATCCACACCATGCTTTATTTGCCAGGATGCTCACCCTCTACGCACGAAACTTCCCAATGATAGCAAGGAGGGGGTATGCTTAACATGTATATACACCATCATATAAGGTATACATATATCCCACATAATAAAGATACACCATTATATAAGGTATACCTACAACAACATATTCATTTTCATTATACGCTCTTAGGCGCAATTTGATTAATAACATTGTTGAGTATATCTCTCTCATGATACACTAATCGTAAATACTCACACCTTTTCCCCCACTTAGTATATGCTATACCAATTCTCGCTTGAACCTCTCATGTCGCTTCTATTTTGAATTGTCTCTAAATTCTTTTAAGTTAAGGATATTCTTTACCCTAATGGACCTCAATTTACATTTATAATTCTCCATCCATAATACGGTTCAATTCATTTTATGAACATTTGAAATTATCCCATTTGGGATTGGATCCTAAGATCCGGTATCTCTAAATTATTCACATTCTTTCATATGAATTGAATTTATTATCTCCATGTAGAGTTTCCAAATCAAGGTGGGCTTCCCCACTAAGAATAAACCAAAATATCTAATCGGTATTCCTCGAATTTAGTCAATATGACTCCAATCATTCCTTATAAGGAAACTCTCTAAAAGTCTCCAAAACATACTCCAATTAACTCCCATAGAAGTTCCCCAATCGATAACCTTAAACGAAACGGGATAAAATTCTTCCTAGAAAAATATCTCCAAAATCCCCTGTTTTCGAATCAATTCGGCCCCCAAAACGAATCGATTTGGCCCATCCGAATCGATTAGGTCCAAAGGACCTGGGAGTCTGCTACATGCTGAACCGATTCGCAAAGGGGAGAATCGATTCGTCCCTAAAGATTTGGGCAAACTGCAACAGACCGAATCGATTCGGTAGGGGCGAATCGATTCGGCAAGTGCAGCAAGCTACGAAATGGGTTGTTTTCTTCTTAACCCAAAATACCCAAAAAACATTTTAATCATCTTCCAACCATTTTCATCCAACCCAATCACATATATAACATTAATATTCATTCTAGAATACATATAAACTAATTTCTAACCTTAAATCCATTTTATACCCTACAAATCTAAGGTTTTTCCCAAAAGTTAGGTTTTAACAATTTAAACCTAAAACCCAAAATTCGATCCACAAATCATGCAATAATTAGTACACAACAATTATTTAGCAAGTTTAATCACTTCCCTCTGGTTCGTAGGGTCTGAATCCGCCTTGAGATCGCGTATTTGCCCGAAAATCCTCTTTTTCCCTCTTTTCTACTTCCTTTTCTTCTTCTTTCTTCTTCTCTCTTTCTTTCTTTCTTTCTTTCTTTCTTTCTTTCTTTTTCTCTTTCTATCTTTGGAGAATTAAATCTCCCGTAGGCTTACTAAGCCTAAATCCCAAAATACACATCTTTAAATGATAATACACACTTTAATTGACTCGGTGACTTTAATTCGAGTCAAACGGTCCTAATTTATTTCAGAACTTAAATAGACCCCAAGTACAGTCATTTTGACTTTCTCGACCCTTCCGGACACAATGGTACCCTCAGAATTGCCACTCGAGACTCTTTCTAACGACTCTAAATTTTGACCTCAATTGCCAATTTAATTATTTCTCCAATAAAATATTATTTATTTCTCCCAAAATAAATAAATCGTTGTCTCCAAGACCTCGGGTTGTTACATTCGTAAGACTTTCTGCCCCGTATTATCAGGATTTTTCTTCTTTAATGGGTACAAATTTAGTTTGGCTTCATTAATGATACTTGGTTTAGTGTCTAGGTACCTATATATGAGTTGGTAAGTTAAGAAACAAGAGTTGTGATTGTTTTTAAACCAAGTCTTGAAGGATTAGGAGGTGTGTAAATTGTATATATGAGTTGGTACCTATATATGAGCAGCAATTTGCATATGTGCAAATTTCATATATATGCAGCAATTTGCATATATGTGCAAATTGCATATATATGCAATTTGTATATATATCATATATATGCAGCAATTTGCATATATATATATATATATATATATGCAAGCAATCTGCACATATATATGCATATGCATATGTGAAAAGCTCCCCCCCCCCCCCGACAGTAGGCATGCACCCATATTTTGCAGTAGGTAGGCAAGTATATTATATGTGTATGTGCTTAATCTTGGTTATACAATAGTGTCGGTCCTTAAATGCAGCTGCATATCTATTTTCATGATGGAAGACTTTATAGTTTCACTTAAATTCCATGTGGATGACATTTTGTGAATGTTACTTGATTTGGTTATATTGGACTATGTAGATTAGTTCTTTGAATGAAACTAGGTTTTGGAGATCTATTGAGAGGTTTGGGTTGTATGCGAGAAAATAGAGTAAAAAACTCAAAAATTTAAATCTCGATGGATACTTCACAACTTCACAAGTCAATAATCGATTGTGTTAGCCAAAAATATAATTCAGTTTGCTCATAAAAGAATGAGTCATCGTGATGGATACTTGCGGTTAGATGTGACCCTAAAGGTTTATGAGCATGGCATATTTTGTATACTGTTGCAGATTTTGTATAAAGATTTTTTAGGTTTTTAATTTTTGTAGATTTTCTATAATGTTGGTAAGAATAGGTAAGTTTATGAATAGGGCTGATTTTGTATTCTGTTGTTTCATTTTTGTTAGTTAATAACTTTGGTAATGTTGACCCTACACTCCCATGTATGAATGCTGTCCTATCATTGATGTTGATACATCTACAAATCAAACCTGAAGGGTAACATCCAAGAACTTCAAGTTGATTTTATAGTTGAGGTTGATGTAAATTCCCTACAGATCAAACCGAACGATAGCATTGTTGAGATACGAGGGGATCACACAAATGTTCACGAGGCGGTTGAACTGATCGCAACTCAACTCAGGAAATGTTCACAAGGCGGTGTAATTGTGCAGTAGAAAAGTCATTATTTCCCTCAAATTCATTTTAGGGAAATAATCGGCGACATCAAAAATCGTCCTGTCACGATTTCTCTCCCATATTCCAGATTTGTCCCATTTTCATCAACGCTGTGGAGGTAATTTTTCTGTTTCGACTTTTAGATTTTTGTGTGGAGATCGTAGATTAGGACAGCTGCATATATATGCAAATTGCATATATATGCACTGCATATATATGCAGCAATATGCATATATATGCAGATTGCATATATATGCATATAGTCTTTCTCTTATTTGGTTCCAATCTTAATTTTGCAGCAGAGCCCTAACGAATGGATGAATGCGTGTCGAAGTTTTATATTTGGTGTCTGCTTACTGGTTTCGTGGCTTTCTCTGAGATTTTGGTGGTTTTGTGGCTTTTCAAACTCAGGTATTCTTATTTACATTTTTATTCTAACTCACTTATAAACGCACGCTGTTTATTGAAAGGGATTTCATTTTTTTTTGCGTTTTGGGCGGATGCTTTCATCTTTTTTTATCTCAGTTGTGAACTCCAGTTGTAATACTCTCAGGGAATGGAATGTGACACAGGGACATGGTTTATCTGAGCTGATAGTGTGAAAGGTAATATATATCCCCTTCATTTTTTTGTCATTGGCTTTCAAGGTTTCTTTCACGGTTTTCCAAAATGCTCTCAACATAAGCTCATATAGTGTTCGATTGCTAGAAGGTTAGGCTTATATTGACTTTTTTGTCTTCGATCTAAAACAAATTTGATCTCTTTTTGCCTAGATTGAGCACGTCTGATAGTGTTACCATAAAGGTGTTTTAATGGCCTAAATAACTCGGGCTGGGTACAATGGTTCCTGAAGCAAGTATGGCAGAGCCTAAGAGTACAATGGTTCCTGAAAATGTAGTGGTATACAATACAAAGGTAGTTTCTTATTAGTTTGGCAATAACCTAAGAGTGAACGATATGTTTGGTTTTAGAAATTTTCTTATATATTGTTGAATTCGAAGCTTATGTTCCGTGGGTTAGATTTTCATAAATTAAACTTCATTATAAGGTTTCAAAGCCCAATTTTCAAGCTCTCTTACAGTTTATGTTGATATTTTTTCAATTAATCTTCATTTGCCATATTATAGCGATGAGTTACAACATGATTGGGGATTATTTATCGGATGACTTCAATTATATGTCCTTAAGCCAGTTTGTGTGTATAATTTTAGTAAGTTCCACCCTTCCCCACTCACACACGCACACATGCGCACATATACATGTCAGATCTGAGTTCTTCTCTTACTTTCGAGAAACGCACACATGCGCCCCCTGCCCTGTCCCCTCCCCCTTCCCCACTCACACATGCACACACGCGCACATAAACACACACACACACACACGCACACATGCGCCCCTGCCCATCCCCTTCCCCACTCACACACGCACACACAAACACACACACAAACGCGCACACACGCGCACTGCATATATGCATACACGCGCACACGCACACACGCGTCCCCCTGCCCCGTCCCATCCCCCATTCCCCACTCACATGCACACACGCGCACACAAACACACACACAAACATGCACACGAGCCCCCTGCCCATCCCCTCCCCCCTTTCCCACTCACACGCGCACACACACTCGCACTACATATATGCACCGGAACCACGCATAGGCATATATACACTGTTCACATAGTTCCTTTTTCCTAATATTGTTATTTGTTTTATTTGTAGACCAAATATGATGGGATCAAACTCGAAATTGCATTTTTGTATAAAAGAGGTAATCCAATTTGATCCGGCTGAATCAATCTCGAATTTAGACAATTTGGATGTGATTGTATATTTACTTATGTAACTGTATCTTTTTTTGAGAAACTGATTAATTATGTTTATTGTTTGTCAAATCGTACAGAAAAAATAGAGAGGGAGAGAGTGATAATGGCCAGAGGTGGGAAGAAGGATGGGAAGACAACGGTAGTAGCACCTAATCCAGAAGCACCATGGCACAAACATTTTGAGGAAGTCCCACATATTCTCCTTTCCCTGCCTTATAGCTCCCATCTCCGAATTTGGGATTTTTTTTAATTTGTTGGATTTGTTACCCCGTAAATAGGGTGGATAGTCCAATAAACAAAGGAGAATATGTCCAATTTTTTTTAAAAATTGACACTTTGTTTTTTTGAGACACAGTTAATTTGATTGGTGAATATTGTATATTTCATTTTATATGTGAATTTGTTTGAAGAATTTAGACAATTTGGATGTTGGACTATTTGTTATTTGTTAAGCAGGGTGAATAGTTTTATAAATAAAGGAGATTATGCCCAATTTTTTAAAAATTTGACACTTTGTTTTTTTGAGACAATGTGAATTCGATGGATGAATATTGTATATTTTGTATTATATGTAAATTTATTTGATGAATCTAGACTATTTGAATGTTATTGGACTATTTGACATTGCTTTAAAATTACACTTCGAAATTTTTGCGTTTCGCTATTACGTATTTTGAAAAATTATCGTCGTTTCGCAATTACGTACTTTGAAAAATTTCGTCGTGCCTTCAGGCACGGGCATACGCTAGTATAATATATATATATATATATATATATATATATATACTTGTATTATCATCATGATCCCCACAAATATATATAACAGCTATATATATAATTTATATATATATATATATATATATACATGTATTACCTCCCACAAATCACTCTTCAATTTGATTGGCACTTTAAGCCAACTTGGATAAGTTATTGGCACAAAGCACTTCACCATCAAACCCCCATAATTTGATAATTCTTTTTTGCTAGTACTTATTGGTTGCCCAAGATCATTATATAAAACTCTTATCCGTTCTTCACTGCTATTTATTTTAGTCAATCGCTTTAGCTTCGTCGCACCTCTACCTTTACTACTATATTGTGAAGGTTTATCCACGGGTTCGAGATGAATGTCTTCCATTTCAATTTAAAGCAATCGAACTGTTGAAACACAAAAAGAGCAATAATATAGATGTCATCAATACAAGTCGTAAATACTCAAACAATACAATTATTGAAATGTACCACAAATTAAAATTCACCATTTTATCCTATGTTAATTAAAATGTACAAGAGCACAATTGTCAAAATATTAAGCAGAAAATAATAATCCATAGTCTAGAACAAATGTCACATAGCCCATATTCCATACATTCAGTTTCCAATAATCAACTGTTGTAGGTTCCACACAAAAAACTAAAAAGTTGGACAACGTCACCAAACAAGCTAACATTTTAAGCAACTATAACTAATAATAAATAATAATTCAAACATTAAGCATCATAACATCGTCTAACACAATTATGTTGGTGTATTATCTATCCATGTCCCCTCACAATCTTCACGCATATAAGTTTCGAAAGATTCCTCAACCACGTCAAAGGATTTAATAGTTGGCAAAACTATAGTGAAAATATCATCCCCGAGACATCCATCATTGAGATCATCTTCATCATATTTATCATAGTAATCCCTTTGAGGAGTTGACAATACAATTAAATATTTAGGATTCATTTGGTCCGGAACATAGAAAACTTATTTCGCTTGAGAGGCTAAGATGAAAGAATCGGATTTATGACCAACTCTATCAAGATCGACAGATGTAAAACCAAGCTCGTTTATGTTAATTCCGTTTTTGTTGTCAACCCAATCACACTTGAATAAAGGAATCTGAATTGAAAAATAGTCAAGTATCCATATCTCCCTTATGACACCGTAGAAAACCATATTGGTACGAACAGGATTGTTGTCCTTTGCACTAGCTATCTGCAACGTCTTAGCAACTAGGATCACTCCACTGTTTTGGGTTACTCGTGCATCATCGCGATCCTTTGTTAGGTAACGAACACCGTTAATGACATATCCGTGAACTTTAATGACGTCTCGACGAGGTCCACGAGCAATCCATTTTAAGTCATCTGAGATATTGTTATTTGGGAGTTCTTCTTCGAGAGCAACCTATTAATATAAGAATTTTAGTTACTTACAAAACAAAATTCAAATTAACATATTAAAGTAAGGGGATATTTCTTCTTTATTCCCGCTTTAGTTTTTAATATTAGACCTCACCAACTATTTAGTTTTACTTTACACTCTACCACTATTTTCCAGTAGTTGGTATTAGACTTCGAAATTATTTTTCACTAAGATTTAAATAAAAAAAAAGTGGCATTGTTTAAAAGAAAACTAAAAAATGGGTAAAATCTAATGAAAATTAAAGTGGTGGTTAAGTCAACATGTCCCTAAATCATACCCTTTTACATAACCAATGGATAAACGTGCGGTTGTGCTCCTCTTCAAGCCACTTCTTATTTTTCCCTTTTCGAGGATGGGTTTCTTTCAAGATTTGTTCATGCTCCCTAACATGGTATTAATGAGTAACGCAACATTACTTATTAATATATATAGAGATAAGTATGTGAGGAACTAACTTCATATTAATGGGAAGTTAGGAAAGTTATACTCTAAATAAGGTTGAACATCATTCGTGTTATGTAACGCATGAAGATGTGCCTGCTCCAAGGACATGCGATCAACTTCAACGACATCCGAACCTCCTATCAGTTTATCATCATCCTTCCTCGCCGAAATTCCAATTGAATATAATTTCGATAAGAACTCAGAACAAAACTCAATAGCTTCTTCTGCTATGTAACATTGAGCAATATAACCTTCTGGGCGATTACGATTTTTCACATAACCCTTTAATACTTTCATGTACCTAACACATTAAAAAGAAAACTAAATCGATACACTTATTGACTTATATTAATACATGATAGTAATGTAAATTGACTAACCTTTCAATTGGGTACATCTATCGAAAGAAAACAGGACCGCAAAGTTCGACCTCCCTTATAAGATGCACCATTAAATGCACCATAATGTCAAAGAAGGATGGTGGAAAGTATTTTTCTAGCAAACACAATGTGATCACAATTTCATTCTGAATTTCTTTTAGTTTTTGCAAGTCCACTACTTTGGCACAAAGGGCATTGAAGAAAAAACATACTCTTATGATCGCATATCTCACATATTTTGGCAACACCGATCGAATTGCAATTGGAAGAAGTTATTGCATTAGAATATGGCAATCATGAGACTTCAAGCCATACAATTTCAAATCTTCCATAGAGACATGGCTTCTAAAATTAGAAGAGTACCCATTCGGGACCTTAAGGTCATGCAAAGTTTGGCAGAACATTTTTCTTTCCTCTCTCTATAACGTATAACATGCTGGCGGTAGGTATGTCCTTTTTCATTAACCTGCGGTGCTAACTCACTTCTTAAGCCCATTTTTTCAAGGTCGAGGCGACACTTCACCCCGTCTTTTGTTTTTCCTGGAATATTAAGCAAGGTTCCAATGATACTATCACAGACATTCTTTTCAATGTGCATGACATCTAAGTTATGTCGAATAGGAAAATCCTTCCAATAAGGAAGTTAAAAAAATATCGATTTCTTCTTCCAAAAATTTTCAACCCTATTGTTACGAGGACCGCCTTTTTCAACCCCATTAGCTACCCTCCTCGGTCTCTTACGCTTTAATGATTTCTTCAAATTAACCGCCCTCACCTTTTTTTCCTTCTTTCCCCATGCAACCTTAAGTCTCCCAACTTTTATCAATATTTGTTCGCCGCTTAAAGGTTCAGGGGAGGCTTGGAACTCTTGCTCACCATTAAAAGCCTTCTTTTGGCTTCGAAATGGATTGTTTTGTGGAAGGTATCTCCTATGTCCCATATAAACGAACTTGCCACAGTGTTGTAATCTGATGGAATACGTTTTTTCACTACATATTGGACAAGCATTATAGCCTTGAACAACACTTCCATATAAATATCCATAGGCTGGAAAATCATTAATTATCCACAATAGTATTGCCCTCAAAGTAAAAGATTCTTGTCGAAAGGAGTCGTAGGCTTTAACTCCTTCATGCCACAAGGTATTCAGATCTTCTATTAACGGAGCCAAATAAACATCTATATTATTTCCCGGTTGTTTTGGACCCGATATCAACATAGTCAATATTGTAAACTTTGTTTTCATACACAATTCCGGTTCAAAGTTATATGTGTTCAACATGACCGGCCAACAACTGTACCTACTACTAAGGGAACTATGAGGATTAATTCCGTCCAATAATAGTGCTAATCGAAGATTTCTTGGTTATGTTGCAAAATCGGGCCACTTTTCATCAACTAATTTTAAAGTTGGTGAGTCTGCTGGGTGACGCAACAAACCATCAACAATTCTATCATCTGCATGCCATGTCAGAGACTTAGCGATCTCTTTAGATTGAAACCACCTTTTGAATCTTGGAATGGGTGAAAAGTACCATAACACTTTCACAGGAACACCTTGTTTCCCCTCTTCCTTTTTTTATTCTTTCAAATTCTTCTTCTGTTTGAACCTGGATGTTCCACAAGTGGGGCATTCAACAACGTCTTTATACTTTTTCTATAGAGTATACAGTCATTAGGGCATGCGTGTATCTTCTGAAAGTCCATTCTGAATACCGATAAGCCACGTTTTGCCTCATTATTGTATGAAGGCAATACATTATCATCCGGAAGCATGTCGGCAATTATTGACAACATATTTGAAAAGCATTTATCAGACATCCCACTCTTCGCTTTAAGATTGAATAGCTTGATGATAGAGGATAACTTTGTATACTTTTTACATCTTTCATACAATGGCTTCTCCGCATCTAAAAGCAACTTCTGAAATTTTTTTGCATTTCCTGTGAAGTCTTCTTTTATAGCCTCCACCATGTCAATCAACTCTTCAACATCCTCCATGGTATCCATATTAAGATCGTCACAGATAGGATCGCCTGTATTAACATCCGAGAGTGTTTCACGATGTTCCTCCTCTCTGTGCCATTTCCATACAATATAATTCGGATCGATACCCAAACTATACAAATGTTGTCTGATTTCTTTAACACCCATTTTTGATCTATTCTCACATTGATTACAAGGGCATCGTATGAAGTTCTCATCCAAGGAGGCGTTTTGAGCAACCCTAAGAAAATTATCAACACCTTTTATGTATTCTTTTGATAATCTGTCCTTGCTCATCCAAAACCTGTCCATTCTGGCCTAAGTATGTAAACCACCACGAGTGAGATATAAGCAATAAAAGATATGTAATTGTTAAAAATAATGCAATATTATACAACATAATACATTCACACCATTAGAAAATATCGTAGAAAGTATAATATCCCTCTAAAACTATCACAACAACTACCAAAGACACCAACACCTAATAGTAATAAGACTCCATCAACCATAACTAACCAACTTAAGAACACTAACACACCACCCAAACACTATACAACCAAAACCAATTTTAAACATTGAAGAACTTCAATTCACAAAATTATTATACATATTATACTATAATGTTATATATAATATGATGTTATATATAATATGTATAACAAAAATTGTTATACATATTATACATAACAGTAACAACCAATAACGATTATATACCTATAATATAATGAAGCAATTAATGAAAGCACATAGTATTAGCATGGGACATGCAATGCTAAAAATTAATAAAAGCACACAAGTGAGGCATTAGCGAGTATATGATATACATACTAAAACAAGACAATGAAACTTCAAAAGCAAACTAACATATCGTAACGCACCCTATGATACTGAAATCATTGAGACAAGCAAACACTAACATAAAGTTGGAGCTAAAGAAAATGCTTTGACCATCATATGGTACTAAAATCGTTGTAAACTTTTCGAATAAGTTTCATCTGCCCGAAATCAAATGTCTCTTTTAATCATGGAAACACATTAATGAATTAATTAATTTACAGCAATGCTTAATGAATGATCAATTACAATGCAATACGGGATGTAGTTGGATTGATATCACACTTTGTTAAACAATAAAGAGTAGGGGATATATACATCACACTTTTATATAATCTAACATAAATTGTATATCATTTATCTCATCTTTACTAAAAATGTTAAAAAATATGAAATCACCGGTCCAAATGTCTAATCACAAAAACACTGGATCAAAAAACACAATAGTCATTGAGTGTATAAAAATATTCAAGAATCCATATAATGATTTTATTAACAAACACTTATTTAATCATATTTTAAAAAACAAGAATTTCATAAAGAACACCACATGATTTGATAATATATTACCACAAACATGCAATAACCCCGTTTCAAATGAGAATCAAATGAGGGAAATTTAACCAAGTACTAACTAATAATCAAATGTTATTTAAACATTTAAAGGTAATCCAAAAAAAATCAACTCATAATTCCACCCTGATACACAAACACACACATGCACATTGAAATTAATTGCAATTTAAAACATCACACACTGAAACTAATTGCAATCTAGAACACTGAACATCAAGGCTGATACACACACACACAATGACGGATCTAGGATTTTAATTCAGGACGGCCGGAACTGTAAGACTGAATCTTTTTTTCACAACTCAGGCAAAACATCATTTAACATGTTAAAATTAACGAGTCCGACTCGAAAGAAACCCGAATATGACAGGTCTGATTCAAAAGAAACTCGAATATTGAAGGACACAAAGGCGATACTGCATAATTACATATTAGGAACTAAAAATCTTAACAAAAATTCAAGTACTAAGCACTAAATGAATTGACCCTACATTTCTAAACCTCTAAATACTATACATTAAGCATAATATTTTACATTACGTCAAAAACTAGATATTTTACGTTTAACTTAACTATTTTAAGTCAACAGGGACAATTAATGTTTAGTAGCTAGGAACTAAGTATATTTTACATTTAGTCCACCTTATTTTTTTATTTTGCAAAAACTCCCCTGTTTACTTTTTTGATAATTATTTCTTAAAGTTTAGGATAAGATAAAAAAAAGTTTGTAACTGTTTTATGCGCCGAGGGATCTTTTGGAACAAAATTAAAAAGTTTGGACGATATATTAATTATAAAATTGTCGAGGAACTTTTCTTCGAATGGCCCTACTATTTTTTGCAACAAGTCATTAACCAAAATTATTAAACATTGAACATATAAGCTGAAAAGCAAATAAAATTACTCTTGAAACTAATGACACTCAACTATTTCTTTAATGTGTATTTTTAAAAAAAAATGACAATATATAAACTGAATTTATAATAGACACAATTCTTTAAAGAGTATTACTGCTAATAGTTGTAACAAATCTAAACAAATAAAGGCTTGAACAATGCTTGGCTCAAACATAACTATTTACTAATGTAAAAAGAGTTGGTAAAGCAATGTACCCAAATTCTCTGTGCAAACTGGGTCGGGGTAGAAAACAGGAGAAGAGGGAAGGCGTCCCAGCTGTAAAGTCTGATAAAATACACAATAAAAGGCAGAGAAATCAATTAGGTTTTCAAACAAAAATATTACAAACACATATACAAAATCAAGAACAAATCGTATATACACAAATCACACACACAAATCAAGAAATCGCACACACGTATCAAGAACAAATCGCATATACACAAACCCTTGCAAATCTATATTAGGGCTTTTTGTACCTGATTGATTGAATCTCGCCGGAGCCGGAGGTGATGAGACGTGAGAACGTCGGAGGTTCTGTGAGATATGAGGAAGAGCGCGAGCGAGCCAGAGAGAGAGAGAGGAACGCGCAGTACGAGAGAGAGAGAGAGAGAGAGAGAGGGACGCGCAGTACGGAATTTTGAGGAATTTGAGGCTCCAAATTTTTGGAGCGGGGAATGAAAAAAAAAGCCCCATTTTTTTTTCATTTATCTCAGTTTTTACTCCAAAGGAAAAAATAACTAATATGTATTTGTCTCATATATATATAAATATGAGATAAATGATTTGTTTTTTATGTCAATTTTATTTAAATTGAAATAAAAATTTACTTTCAAAGTAAAATTGACATAAATGAATATTATTTATGTCAATTTACATTTGTCGGACATAACGTTCATTTTTAAATTGACATAAATGATGTTTTTTCTTATAGTGCTCTTCAACTTGGACAAGTCAACCATGATCAAATTGGTGGCAAGATTAACTTTACAAGCATTTTTATCCTCAACTCTTACCCAGTCACAGTAAAATACAACCTCTTTGAAGCTTATATAATCCAATTCAAATATATTTTGGATTACACCATAGTAAGTCATTTCAGCTTCAACGAGGTTTTTATCTTTTGCGCTCGCTCTAAAGATAGTAAGAGCCTTGTATGAAATTCCCGAGTTCTGTACATTTGTACTTTCCTCGTACACTTTAGCGCCGAAAATGTAACCGTTCAATCGATACTTTTTATACTCTTGTACCACGAACAAGGGTCCAGTAGCTAGACGAGCAAGCCTTGATATCGCATCACCCGTCTTTAGGAGATGAGAATATAGATAAATTAATTATATTAGTGGTAAAATTTGAGTGTAATGTAACGTTATATAACGACTGTTTTCATTATAATTACCTCTTGTGTCAACCACAACCTAAATTCGCTGTCTGATTGTACCATTATTTTTCGTCTTTTATTGTTCTCACATGATTCATATTTTCTGCATATTACAAAATTAATCATGTATAAAATAATCTAAAATAATGTTAAACATTATAATAATCGAAACTTACTTTTTCCATTCTTCGACATCTTCAGGTGTGTCAAATAGATAATGAGCTACTTGTTCATTTTGCAAACTCGTTAATTTCACTCTTTTTCCCATCACATGACCACCATCATCAACGAATTCATCAGTGTCATCAACGCTGGTCGAGTCAGGCATATATTCCCGAGTATATATTTATGACTCCACGGTGATGTATTCCTCTGTAATTGATCCTGCAATGTATCGCGTATTCTTGACGTAATCTTTAAAAACTTTCATCAATCTTTCAAACGGATACATCCACCGATATCTAACTGGACCACAAAGAAGTGCCTCATCACATAGGTGTACCAACAAGTGAACACTTATGTCAAAGAATGCTGGGGAAAAGTACTTCTCCAATACAAAAATCGCTTCGATCACAGCCAATTTTGCGGCCACTATGTGTTCTCAATTCACTACCTTCTCACACAAGAGGGAGAAGGTAATACTAATTTACATAATAGCCCTACGCAAATCCTTGTGCTTGGAGAAACAATGCTTAAACAATAGAGGAACCAATTGCATGATCACATGCCAATCGTGGGACTTACACTTATGTAAATCATAAGTAGGACAATTCACAATCCTTTGCAAGTTGGACGAAAAAGAAAATGGGCCCTTCAAATTATATATTGTGTCTAGAAGCACCTTCCTTTCCCCACTCATTAAAGTAAACGCACCAGGGGGAATTATTGTCCTTCCCCTACTGTCTTCTTTCAACCATAGTTGTGGCTTAAGTTTTAACGATTTAAGGTCTTTTCGTGCATTTTCTCAATCCTTCGAAGGACTCCCCCCAAGATAAGTACCCACAATATGTTCAGCAAAGTTCTTCTCTGCATGCATCACATCCAATACATGGCACACCGGGTTATTCTTCCAATAAGGCAAGTCAAATAAAATTGACCTCCGAGACCATGCCTTTCTTATCTTAGTTTCATTCCCAGTTGGGGTCTTCTTATGCTTGACGTTCTTAAATTTAGGATTCTTACCTGGCATATTAGGCCCACATTCAGAAGATTTACTTTCTATTTCTGAACCCGAAAGTTATCTCGGCAGTAGCCAATGTTCAACTCCGCCTAATAAAAAATTGGAACCTTTCTCAGATCTGAAACTATGAGCTGGGGGTAAAAACCTCCTGTGGTGATGGTATACATTTTTTAAGCTAGAGGATAGACGAAGAGATTAAGTATCCTCTCCACAAATAGGACACCCCAAATAACCATGTACTACACAACCGGATAATGTCCCATAAGCTGAAAAATCATGAATTTCCCACATCAACATAGCTTTCACCGTAAACTCTTCTTTTATAAAAGAGTCAAATGATTGCACAACCTCTTCCCACAACTCATTTAATTCTTCTACCAAAGGAACCAGGTATACTTCAATGTCATCACTTGGTGACTTTGGCCCAGGTATCAACAAAGCCATCATCGAAAATTTAGGTCTCATAAACTATGAAGGAGGGAGGTTGAGTGGGGCTAGGATCACTGGCCATACACTCTGATTGGTGCTTAGATTTCCAAATGGATTGAAACCATCTATTGATATAGCCAAACGAATATTGCATTGTTCTCGAGCAAAATCGGGATACTCAAAATTCATCCTCCGCTAGGCAGTAGAATCAATAGGATGACGCATGATATTGCCCCCTACTTCTGCCCTAGCATGCCAAGTCATTGCCTCTACAATCCATGGTACTGTGAAAAATCGCTTTAATCTAGGCCCAACGGAAAAATATTTCAATACTTTTTGAGGCACTTTTGAGCTTGTGCCTTCCTTACTAGTTAATTGGACATATCTAGGTTCATCGCATACCGGACAACGATTGAGATTTTCATACTCCTTTCGGTATAGTATGCAATCATACACACAAGCATGAATCGATTTATACTTCATTCTCAAACCTTTCAAACTGTTCTTCATAACATGATAGCTATTTGGAAGTGTATTCACCTTGGGTAATAAACCCTTCACCCATTTCAGAATTCTCGTCACGCTATTTCCAGACAAACCGTAATGCGTCTTCAAACTGTGCAAACCAACCCTGGCATGTAAAGTTGTTTGATCTTTCTCACAGCCCGAGTATAACGGTTGGGTCGCCTTAAATTTTAAACTTTGGTAGTCATCGTGAAGTTTTTTCGTGTTATCTTCACGAGCACTTGAATATTCTACATCATCAGTAACCTTATTCCTCTCTGCTTCATAAACTCCGTACGCATCATCAACTAAATCCTCTAACATATTATGATTTACGTCTTCCCCTTCTACATTTATTCTAATTGTTGAAGGTTGTTGTGAAGGTTGGTCGAGGACAAAAGGAACTTTCAATTCACCGTGAACACTTCAAAATCGATAACTATCTTGCATACCCGATCTTAACAAATGTAGTTCAACTATTTTTCACTCAAACACCTTACCATTCTTACACCTAGCACACGGACATGGAAACTCTTCATCATTATGACACCTCTTTGCATATTTCACAAATTCGTTAGCACCTCTGCGAAACACATCCCCCATTCTATTAGTCTCACCCATCCACTCTTTGTATTTCGGATATCCCATCACAGCTACCACAACTAAACACGTATTAAAGGTAAACAAAACTTATATTTATAGTATGTTTTATTTAATTATCCCATCATTTAATTATCCTATTAAAGGGTGAGTGGTCCTATCACATTCAAGACCGCATTTTTCTGTAATATAGTTAATAGCTCATGCACATTGTTACGATTTGGAAAAAATTCGACAGCATATCCCCGTAGTTCTCCAAGTACACGACGTAGATTGGCAGGTGTGAATGTTATTTCAATTGATCAATTGAAATAACAGTCACACTTGTCAATCTAGTATGTCCCCAGAGAACATTAAGATACGACTGCAGAACTTCCTCCAAAAGTAACAACTTTAAGCCACTAAGAATATTATACAGAAATTATGCAGTCTCAAACTGTCCAAACGGGACAATTCGAGAGATCTCATTACAGAGGTAATGACTCTCGAACGGGTCTAAGGGCTATTGAATGCGTACGCATAAGAACTAGAAGGCTAGCATCTTTGCGCACTATATTTAATTTCAAGTATGTTTTATTTAATTATCATACTATATATATATTGTTCGATATACAAAGTAATTTTCAAAAAAAGTTGAAAAATCCCACCCCCATATGGACAATAATCCAGTGGTCATGCCACTTTTAAAACTAACCAACCAAACATTTACTAAACAAAATAATCCAACAGCAATGTCAACAACAAATGTGTATTCCGTACTCCTTCTAATTCATCTACTCAATTAATTCATTTCATCAATTAAACTAACAATTAACGTATACAATTATTAATTTACTAATTTACACTGAGAGGCAATCCTACTTTCATATGAAATGGGCACTAATTATTAATTTACTAATTTACACTGAGAGGCAATCTAAAACTGTTTCATTTATTAATTATATTTTAGTGGATGTAATTATAGAATCTATGGATGTATTCAATTTAATCTTACTATGTGAATGTTTTTATCTACAATGAGTTAACCTTGAAACAATATATATTATCTCATAGAATCATCAAAACACGATATTAAGAGAATTACAATGGTACCTTGCCTTACCCCCCCTCCCCCTCCCCACACACACACAACAGCCCCCCCCCTGCCCCACCCCCCTCCTCACCCCCATCAACCACACATAGACACACACACACACAAAAACCCCCTTGCCCCACCCCCTACCCCCACCCTTCCCCCTACCCACCCCCACCCCCACCCACCACATACACACACACACACACAACAGCCCCCCACCCTGCCCCACCCCCCTCCACACACCCCACCCACCACACATGTACACACACACACAACAGCCCCCCTCCCCCACCCCCCACACATGCACACACACACGTACATATATACACACACACATATATATACACAAACATATATATAAATGGAAGAGAGAGAGAGAGATAGAGATAGATAGATAGATAGAGAGAGAGAGAGAGAGCAGCGTAGAGAGAGAGAGAATTGGGAAAAGGAGGGAACGACGTGGGGGGCAAAAGGGGGAAGGGTTTTTGCTGCATAAGTTGTCACGGTCGTGTCAAGGTCCTTGACCGTGATAATTATTTAAAGAATTGTCACGATCATTGACCGTGACAATTCTTTATCACGGTCGTGTCAAGGTCAATGACCATGACACAAAACACGTGTTTTTTGTCACGGTCAATGACCTTGACAAGGGTGCCCGGCTGAAAGATGACAATTTTGTCATTTTGGTGTAGTGCTTATTGTCTGGAAGTGTATTTATGTTATTGCGCACTATTTTTATTGTTGTTGTACTATCTTTACCGTGCGAACTTTGTATTATTATTGAAATTTTGTTTTGGTAAAACAAGTACGACAAGTTGTGGAAATGTTGCGGATTTTTTTTGGGTAAATTTTTTTATAATTTTTTTTCTTTGATCCAGAAAATTTGGCACAGTTCAAAACTATACCAAAAGTGTGCCAGAAATATCAAATTCTGGCACGGTTTAAAAGTATGCCAGAAGTGTACCTGCTTGGCCAAATCTGGCGCACTTTTAAACCGTGCCAAAAAAAATTGGCCATTTTGGAATACCTAATTCTAGCACAGTTCAAAATCGTGTCAGATTTGATCTGGCACAGTTTTAAACCATGCCAGATTGCTATTTTTTGTGTAGTGAAGGTATTTGTTTTTAGTTTATTGATTTGAATCAAATATCAGTTTATATATTTATATGTTTGTATGTTTAATTCATTAATTACGTTTTTTTTTATTTCATGGTGAATTTGTGTGATTAGGTTTGGGCATTTTTATATTGAGTTTTATCCATGGTTATGTTATCGATTCATCATTATATATTCTCTATTAATTTTGATTAAATTATGTTTTAGATGGTCTATTTTTATGTTTTATTGCAAATTAATCCATTAGGCCTCGTATTAAGACCATAGTTTTTATGTTTTAATTTATTGATTATGCGTCTTCTTTGATTTTGTAATGAAGTTGTAGTATATGTGAATTTAATTAATGTGTGTTATCTGTATATTGTTCACAATGAGAGTTAGGGTTCTTTTGAATCTTTCATGATTTTATTCATTGTTATATCATAAATAGGGAATGTAACATAGACCAATGGTATTCTGACACTTGTCATTAGAAGATTCTCATCTCATTGACTGAATGTGGTCGACACGTCATCTCCTTAGTCAGCTCAGTATTATTCTTGGTCGGATGGGTGGCCAACTAAGATGAAGTAATGTTATTACTCACCAAACACACATGTGAGACACATCTGGGAATATGTACAAATCCCATTATCCACATGTGGATTTGTCATTTCAGCTTATTGTGATTATCTCATCATTAGCTGTCTGCTGGAATTAGAAAAGTGTAATTGTGTGGTTTATGAAGGCATTCCACCTCTTCCACTTCGCTCTCTCTCTCTCTCTCTCTCTCTCACACACACACACACACACACACACACACAAATCAACATATAAATAGCATTCAATGACGCACAACAAAGGCATTCAAAAATATTCGACTTAATGTCCATAGACAAAACCCTAGAGAGATTCTTAAGAGAACATATTCATTCTTTTATGGTGAATACACACAATATTGCACCTGTGGATGTAGGCACCTCATTTGGCTGAACCATGTTAATCTCACGGTTCCTTATTTTTCTCTCATCTCTCTCAAACCTAATCCGTTAATCTCATTATTTGTTATAATTTATTATTGGTATTAATCAACTAAGACCCATAAAATCTATATACCATTTTTAGACGATAATATATTGGCATCATATATAGGAATTACAAGCCATTTATTATTTCTTACCACCTTCGATCCATAAACTCTTGAGCCATAACTATTCATGTAACATTTATTTTTCTTGAAAATGGGAGATGATCCAGAGGGCAGTCATGCAAATGAAACTATTCCACTTTCAATCCCTGTTGTAGGCCATAGAAGGAATTTTTTATGAGCTTGGCTAGAGATCAAAAGGCAATACAATAAACTGTTAAATAACTAATGCAGACACTCTAAGCTAGACAGGGCAGACCTGAAGGAGAATCCACCAACCTCGAAGGAATCAAATATATAGGTAGAAGAATGGAAATTCCACCTCTAGCTTTTTACCGAGGATAATAAAATTCATCTCACACCCGGGTGTTAAAATACCCAAGGATGCTAAGTGGGAGATCACGAGAAAAAAAATTAGGTCCAGATATTCTGGATCCCAAAACGATAGGACATACCGCCCGGGAGCTACTTCATCTCTCAGAACAACTGGTTTTGATGATGAGTAAACCTTCTTCGAAGAAAGGCCTAACATATTAAAAAGGTTGAGTAGAGGGTTTGCATTTGATCACTTAGGGCCACGGATGGTAAAAAAGTAATACCGCAGAGATCCCACTTGATATAGACAGTGTGGAGAAGACTTAAGGTCTATCACCAGAAGGACAAAGTGTTCAACTAGACCCAGGACTACGGAACGTAGGTCGGCCCATGCCGAACAGACTTCTCAGAAAGAGAGTTCGGTAGAAAGTCATGGTCGATCGAGAAAATCCATCGCAGCCATGGCCGAGCAGGATGATTAGTCCTGGAAGATGTAAATTCAACATATGGAAGATTTTTTTAGAGGAAATAACTAAATCAAAGGATACTTTGTACAAGGGCTTTGTGAAATAATCTCCATTCACCTCATCAATTGTGGTCTATTCTACACCTATAAAATTTAAACCGTCGGTGATAACCCAGAAGTATGATGGCAAAACTGATCCAGTGATGCACGTAGAATAGTACCAAGTTGCCATCGATATTTATTCTATCCCGAGTGTGATGCGATATCGGATATTCTCTAGTACAATCACATGATCCGTGCAAATCTGGTACAATGGTTTTTCGCGAGGGCAAATTTTAAGTTTCCAACAACTGTCCGTTCTCTTCGTCAGAAAATTCTACTTTGGAACCAAGACTGGCATGATGGTGAATCATCTGTTGAATGTTCAAAAAAATACTGACGAGACGACTCGAGAGCTCATAATTTATTTTAATATAGACAAGTCGTATGTGATCGATTATGATGACTAGACAGCTATGACAACCCTAATAAGTAGCCTGCAGTTAGGAAAGCTGGATTGGGCATTAGTTAAAGAGCCACCAAAGATGGTGACTGAGTTATTAACCAAAGCCGGGAATATTATGAATGCCAAAGAAACTATGGCTACCAAAGAGGTCAGTAGCTCCAAAACTAACACAACAAAATCTCGAAGAAGAAAGATAAGAAAGACAGAATGCCCGACAAACCAAAGAGATACGATAAATATACCATTTTGACCGTCAACGCCCATTATATCCTTGAGAAAACCCATGAAAGCAAAGATCTGAAGTGACTTGATAAATTGAAAGCCCTAGCTAATAGAAGGGACATGAGAAAATACTGTGAGTTCCATAGGGATCACTACCATAATGCTGATAATTGCATAGTCCTGAAGAACGAGATAGAAAATCTAATGATGAGGTGGAAATTGTCAAAGTTTATAGACAAAGGTAGCCGATCAGATCAAAGGAAAGAGTAGAATCCCAAGAGATAATCGGAGTCACCATGTAGAAGACTCGACGTGAAGAAAAGAGGCAGAGATGATGATTTTGGAGACAACCCCGATCTGCCCAAGAGACCTAAAGAGTTTGTAAATGAGGTAAAAATGTTCTCTTTTGGATGTAACTTCATTACAAAAGGAGATGCTGGAGGAGGTGATGAGCCCGCAGAGAAGAAGGCCTATCTTAACGAGCCAAATGCCTATGCTCCCATTAGACAAATAAATTTGACCGACAATGTGGATACCTGACCTATGAAGGTAAACAAAGATCAGATTGTGGTTGAATTCTCTAAAGATGACTTGTCCGGTGTGTTATAGCCACATGATGGTCCATTAGTTTTTCTATGATGGTGCATGAGGGTAAGGTGGTGAGAATTCTCGTCGATAGTGGCATCTCAGCTGACGTCGAGTTTTATGACAGCTTCAGAAGCCTAAGATTGAGGGACAATAAGCTTGAGGCCTACAACAAACCACTTATCATCTTCTCAGGAGAAAAGGTATATCCTTTGGGCACAATTGAATTAGAAGTTGCGATCAACACATGGGGTGTAGAATAAAAAAGATGCGCTTTTTCGTCCTAGGTAAAAAAGTTCGTTCGGCATACAACATCATATTTGGCAATGTAGAATAATTATAAAGTCATTATTGCGAATTTCATAACAACTTTGTGATAATTTGATATTATTTTGAGCCTAAATAATTTTAAAAAATAGTATAGAATAATTACAAAGTCGGTCTTATAATCTAAGTTGGTTTAGCCTATTTTGAAGAAATATAGGTCATATAAGTGGTTACATCATATAACATTTGCTTAGCACGAGTTTTCAAACTTTTCGGGGTCAAAATACCATTAAGTAAAATATAGTTGTAAATGTGTGAAATTTGATGTAAATTGACGGAGACAAATAGTTTGAGTATAGTAATAAAAAATAAAGAGGGGCAAATCGAAAATAAACAATAGTTAGAGGAGCATAATTATAATTAAACCAAACAAAAACTTACGGTTAAATATTTATAAGATTAATTATCAAAAAGTCACTCAGACATTTTAAAATATATATTTAGTCTAATTTTTTTTTTTATTTCAAAAAATCCTTTAATACTTATTTTATTAATATTATCTTATTTTAAAATATTAACATCATTTCCATCCCATCTCCTCCCTCCACCTTTCGCTGTTAGAACACTTGACAGCGCTCATTGAAATTTGTTTTTTAGATATTTTTATATAATGAGAAATCTTTTTAAGTAAAATACAAAAACTTAGGTTAAATGTATATTAAAAACGCAGGGATGACTTTTTATCATACGAGTCATCTACATAGTACATACCAAGCTTATCCCTTGTGATTGATAAATGATAATTACGTAGTACTTACCGACAGTGGAGTGAGAAAACACGACAGATTCTGCAAAAAACTCCAAATATGTTCCCATCATTCAATCCCAATAAACAACCACAATCATAACAAGAAAGAGCAAAAGATAAACTTGGACTACTTTAGTTCGACGGTCGACGAAATGGCCGGAGACTCGACCCCCTCCGCAGAGGTATTGTTATCAAAGCGAGTACAAGATATGGTCCTCCACGATGAAGAGCCTCCAGCACCTTATATATATATAATGAAGCTGAGATAACTGGTCATACTATTACTAATAGTAATACTGAATATGGTTCTGCTTCCACTCTATCTCCGATTCCCATAATTGATCTAACCCTTCTCTCATCTTCCACCCCGTTCACTACACAAAAGGAAGAGGAACTAGAGAAACTTAAATCGGTTCTTTCCTCCTGGGGTTGCTTTCAGGTATTATTTATATATAAGCACATAAATATAGGGGGCTTTTAGTCCCATGAGTACCAAAGTGATGAGAAAGAATACAAAGCTTTGAACTTTAGATCCTTTCATTACGTACAAAAATTTATCATAAATAATGATGTAATTGTGATTGTTAACAAATTAATTAACAGGCAGTAGGTCATGGGATTTCAGTTTCATTCCTAGACAAGCTACGTGAGGTGACAAAAGAATTCTTTGAACAGCCCATGGAAGAGAAAAAGAAGTCTGCGAAAAAGGTGTCGGAGTTTGAAGGGTATGGAGCTGATCCGGTTCCTGAAGAAGGTCAACGCCTTGACTGGTCTGATCGACTTTTTCTTGAGTTATACCCTCAACATAAAAGGAACCTCACACTCTGGCCAGAAAACCCCAAAATTTTCAGGTGCGCTCAATTGGTTATATGGTTATTTCATTTATCGTCATTATCAATAATAAAAAAAATTAGCAAAAAAAAATTATTTGAGCCAGGAATTCAACAAATGTACAAATAAGACTCCTTCCCAAATTAATTAACTTTTTGTATAGATTAAAGATTCAATCAATCAATGTTCGAAGACAATACTGGTTTCTGTTTTCCTATCATATAATTTGGTTAGACGATTATGTTTGAAAAGAGAGAGTGAACTAGATCATAAGGGAATAGACTAGTGGGCAACTAATTTAGAACGAAAAGATTAGTAATCTAAGATAGTGTCTATAAAACCTTAATTGACCCATTTATTTATGTTTTGTGATCATATTTGTTATTTTTCGTGTAGGGGTCTCGTCTCAGTTCTAATACACAGGATGTGACAGTAATAAGATAACTCTTCTAATGATGTTGATGATGAAATTTACGTTTGGTTTAACGTAATCATCATGCCATGTTTTACTTTCAAATTCAATGTATAGTTATAGATATGTCATTGTTACGAGTTGGTGGTGGTTGCCACAGAGAAACATTGAAAGAATACGGTGAGATGATGCAAATGGTAACGAAGCTCACTTCGAGAGCCATGGCGATGTCGCTGAAACTAGAAGAGGATTGTTTTTTAAAACAGTTTGGTGAAAATGCAATGTTGCAAGCAAGGTTCAACTACTACTCACGCTGTAAGAGGCCTGATCTCGTTCTTGGCTTAAAGCCACATTCAGATGGATCAGGTTACACCATTATCCTGCAAGATGAAGTAGGCCTTCAAATCCTCAAAGATGACCAATGGTTTACAGTTCCCAAAAATCCTCACGCTATACTGGTTATTATGGCCGATCAAATGGAGGTATATTGTATATTTATTTTATTATATGTATGTATGCAGTTTATTTATCACTAACTTTATTTTTCAGATAATGAGCAATGGGATATTCAAAAGCCCAGTGCACAGGGTATTGAGTAACTCGGAGAGAGAGAGGATCTCTGTGGCTGTGTTCTATACACCCGAAGAAGGAAAAGAGATTGGGCCGCAAGATGGGTTGGTGAATGAAGAAAAGGAAAGGGTATTCAAGAACGTCAAAAATTATGTCGATACCCACTTTGGATATTACCAGCGAGGAATGAGAGCAATTCATACGGCACGCGTTTAATCTCATGTTTCAACTTTGGATCAATTCTGTTACTGGGGTTTACAGATGAGTATATAGTTTTTATATATAAGCGGTATATTTATGACACAAGAGTTCCTAAATTGGTGTTACGGGACCTTATGTTTATATGACACTATTTATAATTTTTATATGGTACTGATATGATTTAATGACTTTAATGAACATTTTCTATATAGATTTTTGAGTTTTAATATTATTTTTTAAGTTTTGTTAGGATTCATCTTATATATTTTTTAAATTATATTAAATTTCATAATCACGCAAAATCGCAATCATCTCCCTCGTAACTGTCTTTAACCGTCATCTTTCTTTTCGCAGAGAATGATATGCATCACATAATTGTTACAAGAGTACCAACAACTAAAAAAATGATGATCTTATAATTATTCACAAGTTTTGTAAGTACATCCACTTAAAGATATCATTAAGTTAATCCACCAAAATGAAATAATGTATCCACTTTGTGGATGTTCAATTTTAGTGGATTAACTTATAAGTATTTTTGAGTGGATGTACTTACATAATGCGTGAATGGATCCAAGATTACCCCTAAAAAAATAAAAATATGCGAGTGGTTCCATTCATAACAGTGAAGACACGCGTTGTCTTGACGCTCGTGATGCAACAAGATCTGGCAAACTTAATGATGAACATTAAGTCTAGTGGTAGCGCACTAGTACAAAAGCGCCAGGCTCGACTGGGTTTGCTCCCCAGTTCAAGTCTCGACAGCTGCAAATAATCTGGGGGCCAGTGACTGCCACTGATCCGCGAGTGAGGATTAGTCGAAATGTGCGTAAGCTGGCTCGGACATCTCATGATACCTCTAAAATGAGGGAATAAACCAAAAAAAAAAAAATTGTTCTGTAAAATACAAACTCATCAATTGATAAGGCGTTGGCGGTATCACCTTGCACCACTACGAAGTAGGCTAAAACATTTAGCCATTATAAAATAAAGACTATATCAAGTCTACCTACTATGTGGGTGAAGCAATAACCATACCAAATATAGCAAGTAGTTACAACAAAAAATACAGGATTTGAAATGAAAGTTTTTGCCAAAAAAATCACTGTGGCACCTATCATAACAAGTCCATTAATATTGAATACTATTTTATAGGTCTTAGAGAGACAATCCAACTTACTTACATGAAAATGATTTATTGCCATGAAATCTCAACCGACACATTCTGCTCCAATGCCTTTTGCCCATATTATTACTCAATTACTTCATGTCAGGCCTAGCTTTCACAGTCCACAAGTTTCGGTATCCACTAATCCCCAGCTAGTGTGATTTGTCCACAACACAGACGACGTGTCCAACCCACACAAATTATCATGCTGAAATTTTCTTCTGACGGAAGACTTTCGAGAATTTGTAAGTCAAAAGCTTATGTCGAAATCATGAAAGACATGAACACGCTCTCACAAAAAAAAACTCTCTCAAAACCAATTATGATTTTGAAGAAGACACGAGAGTGCATATCTCAGCAATCGTGTTTCATAACTCCTTATACACATTAAATATTAGAGAATTAACAAAACACGTTTCCCGCAAAAAAAATCTTTCCTATTCAAATCAGGGAAGTCGTCGTTTGAACAAGGTCTTCGTACTAGGGGACCTCATGCGAAGCTCTATCTTACGACCTATTCCTGGAAGTACCTTGTGTGAAACTATCTTCTCAGGAATAGAAATCATGGGAAGTGAGTTATCATACGAGTTATTCTCGAAGCAAATATATTCTCTCATGTGAAGTAAGTTTCGAACGAGGGATCTCGAACGACAATCCTATTTTCCAGACCTCTCATAAAAATACAGTTTAAATTTTATATATATATAAAATAGGTTTTGTACTGTGCTTCCTTCCTTCAAAAATAAACTTAAGGGAATTTTAAAAAAAACATGAAATTATCACCAGATCTTTGATAGTTTGAAATTTTTTGGGTTAAGAGCTCTTTGTCATGGTGCTTTATCTTTGTTTTTAATTACAACTCCAAAGACTAACTCATAATTACAATCTTGACTTTTGTTCTAAAATAAAGTCAAAATAAAAAATAAACAAGAATGTAAAATCATGTCCTCATATATATATATATATATATATATATATATATATATATATATATATATATATATATAGAGGGGCTCTCTTATGCGGACCTCTTAACATACATACCTCCGTGCGCTCTTAAATTAACCCACGCACAAACAAAAACACAAACCTTCTCTCCTCTCTCCTGTGTCAGCCGACCACCAAAGTACACACTCTCTCTCCTCTCTCTTATGTCTACACTTTGAAACCCACACGCAATCTTCTACCAACTGCTGAAATGTCACACTCTCTCTCCTCTCTCTTATCTCAAAACAAATCATTATTACATACCATCCAAAGTTAATACACTCTCACCTCTCTCCTCTCTCCTCTCTCCTCTCTAGCAAGTGCTGAAATGTCAAATCTGCCATGCCTCTCTCCTTTGTTGACATGCTACTCACGAATTCCAACATACCTAAAGCCTCTACAAGCAGCTATTTTTTTCTCAAGACAAAACCAACCTTTAAAAGATACAAACCAAATACAAACCAAATCAAATATTTAGCATATCTGTTTTTACAACTGTTATTATTTTACAACGTTAATTTTATAACGTTAATTTTAGCATAACTATTTTTACAACGTTAATTTTGCAACTGTTATTATTTTTCATAAACGAAAATGTTAATATATATCATTTTCTTAAACGTTCATTTTACAACTGTTATTTTTTTAATTTTTGTTATATTTCATTTTTTTTAGCATAACTGTTATTTTTGTTATTATTTTTCATAAACGTTAATTTTACAACTGTTATTATTTTTCATAAACGAAAATGTTAATATTTATCATTTTCTTAAACGTTCATTTTACAACTGTTATTTTTTTAATTTTTGTTACATTTCATTTTTTTTAGCATAACTGTTATTTTTGTTAATATTTAGCATAACTGTTTTTTTAGCATAACTGTTATTTTTGTTATTATTTTTTATAAACGATAATTTTACAACTGTTATTATTTTTCATAAACGAAAATGTTAATATTTATCATTTTCTTAAACGTTAATTTATTGACTGTTATTTTTTTAATTTTTGTTATATTTCATTTTTTTAGCATAACTGTTATTTTTGTTATTATTTTTCATAAACGTTAATTTAACAACTGTTATTATTTTTCATAAACGAAAATGTTAATATTTATCATTTTCTTAAACGTTAATTTTACAACTGTTATTTTTTTAATTTTTGTTATATTTCATTTTTTTAGCATAACTATTATTTTTGTTAATATTTTTCATAAACGTAAATTTTACAACTTTTATTATTTTTCATAAACGAAAATGTTAATATTTAGCATAACTGTTAAGTTAAACGTTATTTTTGTAGCATAATTGTCAACACCAATCAAATGTGATACAAGAAGTTGTGATACATGCATATGTGATACAAAAAGTTGTCAACAACTGCTTGACAATGTGATACAAGAAGTCTAAGTATTTCACATCTTAGCAGTTAACTGATGCTTGGCAATTCACATCTTGTATGCCAATTCACATCTTGCCAATTCAAAAAATCTAAGTATTACAAAAAAAAATGCCAATTCAAATCATGGCATTTAATCTGTTGAATATTCATCCTCATCGTCTTCCAATCTCACGAATGTGTTTGCGTCTACATTAGCATGTGCACTGCATAAAAGAGGGAAACATAATTTAATAAATTCGATATAAAACAGTTATTCTTCAAACGAAGAATTTAAATAAAATAAAAGGATAATACATACCCATTTGCAACGGGACAATTCCTCTTATCGTGTGATTGACCAATTAAACCACAACCATTACAACGACGAGATTTATTTTGTTTTGCCTTTCGAAGTGCGTTCTCCTTTCCTCCTTTTAGTCTTTTCCCACAACCCTTTGCCCGTACATGATTTGGCTCTTTGTAACTTTCCTCCATCCGCGCATTTGGATCAACTCTCCCATCACTAACGCCACATCCAACAACACCAACAATTTGATTGATTTTATCATTTGCAACATCTAAAGCATCTGTATAAGCTCTCATTGTGTCTTCATTTGTAAGAGCTTTATCAACCAAATTCAATGCAAGTTGAATCAAACGAGCCCGATTTGAGAAATATGATTTCTCATCATTTATAATTACCCCACCCTCGACAACATCCCCAACTTTTGCCGTTTTTGTCCATCGCTTCAAAATATAAGGGCTTGGCAATTCTTCAAAGTCTTGAAACTTTTGCAAGTATGATAAAATATGTCTACATGGGATCCCGGCACTTTCAAACTTCTTGCAAGTACATGTAACAAAGTTGGACACCTTGTCAAATGTAATAGTTCGAAATTTGTACGACTCTATTTTTTTCCGAGTTACCTTGTACACACTTTTATTACACTCATCATCCACTAGATCAAATTTATAATTCGAAAAGTCACGCATCTCATCTTGAAATTTCTCAAACGCTTCACGAGTATATAAGTCAACCATTTGCAACAACACTTCATTTTCGAAAATTAATTTCGGTTTCTCCGTTAGATCTTTGTGGTCCAAATTTTTTTCTTCATGGCGTTGACGAAGAAGACCCCTACCAAAGTGAATTATAAAGTCTACTAATGAATTTTTTTTGGACACATATCCTTTGAAGAATGAATGAGCACTCTCCGCTCGTTGGCTACTCGACATGCCGGCAGAGAAAACGTGATTTACGTAACAAGGAATCCAAGTCGAACGGATGTCAAACATGTTGCGTAGCCATTTATTATCGATTAAGCCACTCCTCTCAATAAGATCAATCCACTTAATATCAAACTCTTCCTTCAACTCAGTATTCCAAATGCAATCCGAAAACTCACTATAGTAAGCATTATATGTCACGGAGTCTATCTTTTCAGAAAACTTTGTCAATATATGCCAACTACAATATCTATGAAACGTATTAGGAAGTGCTATTGATATTGCTTTTGTCATTGCCGGATCTTGATCAGTGATAATCATTTTTGGGGCTCCGCCCGGCATAGCGTCGAGAAAATGGTTGAATAGCCATATGAATGAATCCACCGTCTCATCACCCAAGAAAGCACAACCAAATACAATAGTCTGACCGTGATTATTAACACCCAACAATGGTGCAAATATCAAACCGTACCGATTAGTATTGTACGTTGTATCGAATATTACAACATCACCATAAAATTTGTATGAACGTCTTGAAGATGCATCGACCCAAAAACAATGTGTTATTTTATTATCTTCATCGGACTTAATTTCGAACGTGAATGAAGGATTTTTATTTTGCTCGTGCTTCAAATACTCAAAAAATACACTTCCGTCATGCCCCTTCATCTCTCTCCGCAAGTCCCTCTCGTAATTATACAAATCCTTTTGCGTACATCCAATGTTCTCAAAACATCCCGCCTGCAACCCAAGAAAATTAAATTGTTGATGGGTTGGGATGTTAATAACACTAAGTTGTTGGGCCAAACACTTTTGGGATTCTGAAAGTCTACGGTGAGATCGCAGAAGATGTGATTTTCCGGGTGTAGACAACGGGTGATTGTGGCCCTCAATAAATTGGCTAACTATGAATGACCCAGTTGTCCCCTTCACAACCGCGAGTCTAGAATGACAACCTTCTCTAACTACCCCTCGCTTTCTTTTAGCATTTGGGTTTGCAATCGGCGTACCCTTGCCTTCTTTAAAACATACATACTCTTTCCTAATAATCTCATCACTTCCACGTTTTTTTTTCTCGCTCCACTTTCGAACACTAAAGCCCGCCACTTTGGAATAGACATTATAAAACCCGTGCACTTCTTCTAGAGATTGAAACTCCTGCCCCACTTTGGGAGTGATATCTTCCGGAACTTGTGGATAATATTCTAAAGAAGATTTCTCCAAATTCGAATCAACATGAACATCTCCACTTTTATCCACAATAGCTAATTCTAAATTATGCCGACTCTCTAAATTGTCTCCACCTTCATCCAATATACTCCCCACATCATCATAATCATTCTCCATTTAACTGCAAAAAGTTAGCATTTTTAACAATGGAATTAATTTATTAATTGTAAAAAATTAATCACTAATTTCTTAACTATTGAGTTCGAAATTTACTCACTAATGTTAAGAGTTGAGTTCATTTTTTACTCACTATTTCTTAAGGGTTAAAATTATTCACTAATGATAACATTGCTAGGGTAACAACTATAAAAAAACAATAATGATAACAATTTTTTTTAACATACCTTCAAA
This sequence comes from Sambucus nigra, assembly GCA_949130495.1. Taxonomy (NCBI): domain Eukaryota; kingdom Viridiplantae; phylum Streptophyta; class Magnoliopsida; order Dipsacales; family Adoxaceae; genus Sambucus; species Sambucus nigra. The sequence goes on along the minus strand of OX422210.1, from coordinate 156,791,620 downwards.
ACAGCTAAAATATAATAGGTACATAAATTTCTTTTATATTATCATACCTAAAATAATAATTTCTTTTATAGTATCATACCTTAAAAAAATAACAGGTAGGTAAATTTTTTCTTAAATATTATCATTTAAAAATTATTTATTAACAGTTACAGGTATAAAACAAGATTTTTTTATCTTTGGAAAATGAATGTAAATTACAGGTAAGTAGATTTCAAAGTTAAAAAAAAATTATTTAATAACAGGTAAGCAAATGAAACTATTTATCGTTAAAAAAAAAAATTATTTAATAACAGGTAAGTAGATTTTTTTTATCGTTAAAAAAAACTATTTAATACAGGTATAAAACTATTTAATAACAGGTACGTAAATTACATGTAAATAGATTTCAAGGTTAAAAAAAACATACCTTCAAAACAAGATTCAAATATCTCCAAGTTATTCAACTTATCTGTTAAGGTTTATCTATTAAGGTTTGTAGGTTTGTGTAAAGCAATTGTTTGGTCTTAGGTTTGGTAGTGGTATGTAAACCACTCTCCAACTTATCCTGACAGTGGAGAGAAGAGAGAGGATAGAGAACCATCTTTTGGTGGTGATTAATGTTGTACCGTGTGTACTTTTGGCAGAGGAGAGAGGGAAAATAAATTGTGTTTACAATCTTGGTTGTGTAAAGTAAGGCATGTATGGAAGTATGTAATATATGAAGTCCGTAAGAGAGAGCCCCTCTATATATATATATATATATATATATATATATATATTTGTGTTCGTCTCGCATGCTCAACTTTTAATTTTTCCTCCCACTTGTCTAAAATAGGATCTCCCTTTGCGTTCTCAATAAGTGCATGCACAGTCGTCCAAGACGGAGTATTCGTCCTGTGCGATATCTTCTTTCTGTTGTGTTTTTACCCCGACTTATCCATCAAGGAGGTGTTCATCTCAAGCTCCTTGGCACGGACATTTTCCAACGATGTTACCGCACATTAAGGGTTTCCACGTAGACAAACACATTGCAATATTTATTTTAAGTGGTCGGTCAACCATTGGTTGGGAAACAATGGGGAGGGGACCTCCTCCAATAACACAACAATCATGAAAGGTCTATATGCCTCACTAATGGTTGCGGAGGATAGGTTGGGCTTGAACTCAATTGGGGCACCATCTGTTATTGATACGGTCATATCCTCTTATATGGATTGCGCCTCATTAGGAGGTCGTTGTCCCATTCTGAAATTGTCTTTTAAAAACACCTCAACATTATAATGAACAAAATGTCTTGCTTATTCTCACTTTGTGTGTCACGTGGGTGATAACAAGCATATCATGATCGGTGTAGCCTTTGCATTTGCCCTTAGTGATTCTCTGAACGACGGCATGGAATTTTCTCACAACCTTTTAAATAATGTACCATGTTGTTGTTAAAACGGAGAAAAATGCCTCACACGCATTTGATATCAATATTAATTTTTTGTACAATTTTTTCCATATTCCAAGATTCAATTCGAAGAAATTTTCCTATTTGTGGCTAAAATAACCCTTTGTGGGTTTGGTGGATTTGTAATTACAAAATCCATTGAAGTGTGATGGATTTAGATCGAGATAGTGAGATTTAGAGATAATTACAATGACATAATTTCTTGGTTGCAATTTGTTTAAACTTTGGAGTTATAGATATGTAGTTTATAAAAATATTATTGTTGATGGAAGAAAAGAGTCATTATCCCAACGACATTCTAATTATTGCATTATATCTCTACACTATACCATATATCGAGAATTATCATGGTCACTGTTGATGTAAAAAATTAGATCGCTCTAATTATTCAATCACAGATAAATAAATAAAACAAAGATTTTTAAAGTGGTTCAGCCTTATAAGAATGGCCTACGTCCACTGTTATGTTATTGCTGAGTATTTGGGAATTCTCGATTACAAGTTCTATCCAGAAATTCCGGTCCCCTTGAATGAGGGTGATACAAGGTATTTATAGCCCTTAGGCTGTACATGAAAGGGTTGATACATTAAATGATATACACATGAAAGGGTAATACATTTAATGCAGCGTGTGCGTCAAGATGATAAACATTCAATGAATAGTTGAACTGTTGATTATCTGACAATTAATGCTGTGGTCGAGATGCAGCTCGAACCGCCTTAGTTGCTCGTCGTCCAAGAGTTCCTCGGAGTGCTAGAGTTCCTCGGTGTATCCTTGTTGCTCGGAGGGAACATGAGTTGGTCGGGGAAATGAACTTTCTCGTTGCTATTGTGCCATGTAGATTGACATGTGTCTTCTTATTATTCGTCCATATCAGCATACTAATTTTGGTATTAACAGAAGCCCCCAATGCTTCATGCTTGATGGTTTACTTGAAAGGATGTAGTATTTTATTTTGCAGTGTTGCTCGGTGCTCGTGAAATTCTTGATCTACCTTCTTGATTTGTTTCACATAAAGTGCATTATCTCCTGGACGACATATGATGCCGATTGTAGCTTATCATAATCTTCAAGTATGTTGATTGGTTTGCTAGCCGACCTACTGCCTCCTGTGAGCTAGTGGTGGACTTCAAAATATTTTCATACAACTTCTTCTTCAATGTTAGTCGAGACAGTAGTAGTAGAGCTCTCAGTGCTGTAGATGCTGATTTTGACTTCTACCTCTGCTCGGGAACGAGCATGAGGTTCTCGGGGACGAGCAAAAGCTGCTCGGGTAACTGTCGAAGAACAGAGAACTCAATCTGCTTTGGAGAATCAAGCCTTCCAACTAATGGCAAAGAACCAGGCCTTGGCTGAGATGTCCGAGAAGATCATGAGTCTTGAAGAGCAACTTCCTGCTCGGGGACGAGCAAAAGCTTGTCGGGGACGAGCAAGAGCTTCTCGGGGCTGAAAGATGAACATTAGACCATCTGTGATGAACATCAGAATGCTGAAAGATCTTAATTTCATACATTCTCCTTTTGCTTTAAATGATCCACCTGCTGGCGAGGAACCTGTTTCAAAAGCAGAGGGGAAGAAACCAATAGAGTAGGAATCTCAATGTAATAGTTAGTACACAATTTAATATCAATGTAATAAATTTGCGTAATTCATTTTTGAATTCAGTGAAAGAATTTCATTTTTGTTCGCAAATTTGTATTTGCTATTGTCTTGTAAATATCAAACACTTTCTTATTTGTTCTTGCATAACAATATTGTATGGTTCATCGACCAAAAAAGTTACAAGTATCAATATTGCTCGATCACTTAATAATAAATTAATGAGTATAAAAATGTTAAAAAAATTTCCCAACCAACCAAGGTTGTTAAATTGTGCTTGTCGACCAACTACAGTTGGTGGATTTTTATCCCCGACCAGCCATACTTGGTTCAATTTGAAATATTTTCTCCTCGTCGACCAAATACAGTTAGTGGGTTTTTATCCCCGAACAACCATACTTGGTTCAGTTTGGAATATTTTGTTCTTTGAGGAACTTTTGTAATAATATTACCTCCCGACCAACATAAGTTGACATTTGAGAGCATATTTTGTTTTCAAACCAACCGAGATTGGCGTTATAAGAATGTTGTTCTTGCCCTTTTACCAATCAAAGTTGGTCATGGGTTTGAACTATTGCCTCCTAACCAAAGGAGTATATTTTGTTCTCGCCCTATTACCAACCGAAGTTGGTCGTGGGTCCAAACTGTTAGGTTCTTTCGAACTATCTTGTCCACAATCTCTTTTACCAATCGAAGTTGATCACGCAAGTGTACGCCTCCTAACCAAAGGAGTATAATTTGTTCTCGCTGTTTTACCAACCGAAGTTGATCACGCTCGAACTATCAGGTTCTTTCAAACTATCTTGTCCACAAGCTCTTTTACCAACCGAAGTTGATCACGCAAGTGTACGCCTCCTAACCAAAGGAGTATAATTTGTTCTCGCTATTTTACCAACCGAAGTTGATCACGCTCGAACTATCAGGTTCTTTCGAACTATCTTGTCCACAAGCTCTTTTACCAACCGAAGTTGATCATGCAAGTGTACGCCTCCTAACCAAAGGAGTATAATTTGTTCTCGCTATTTTACCAACCGAAATTGATCACGCTCGAACTATCAGGTTCTTTCGAACTATCTTGTCCACAAGCTCTTTTACCAACCGAAGTTGATCACGCAAGTGTACGCCTCCTAACCAAAGGAGTATAATTTGTTGATCCTGTAACATCCACAGGTTGATCAGCGAGCAACTTTTGTTTCTCGAGAGTATTAAGATCAGTAAACTCTGCTACAACTTGTCTTAATTAATGCCAATGCCAATTTTTCCAACTTTGGGTATCTGGTCTCTGCACCTCTTCCTTCGTCGTTGGAGATCGCAACCCTAAAAGGGCTTTGATCTTGTCTGGATTTGCTTCAACGTCTCGCTGGTTGATGACGTACCCGAGGAACATTCCTTCTCGTACTCCAAATGTTCACTTCGTCGGGTTGAGTTTCATTTGATAATTTATCCAGTTGATCAAAGGTCTGATCTAAGTCAACTAGATGATCAGCAGCTTTCTTGCTTTTTGTCAGCATATCGTCGACATAGACTTCCATACTGCAACTGATTTGTTCAGTAAAAACCTTGTTCATCAGCTGCTGGTATGTCGTTCCCTGTCTTCAGGTTTCATTTTGATCTGGTTGTAGCCAGAGTAAGTATCCATGAGCAGCTCGTGTCCCGAAGTAGCATCCACTGCCTTGTTGAGATCGGTGAAATCAACACACATTCTTCATTTATTATTTTTCTTCTGCCCGACGAGGAGATCTAGATCTCTCTCTTGCTCGATCTTCATTTCCTCTTGTATAGCTTGATTCTTCTCGGGGCTGGATACTCTTCTTCTTCGCTTTATCATCTTCCACTTTGGTTTCTTTGGTTTCCATATTCTTCTTCGCAGACATGGCCTCCTCGGCATTCATAATCTTGGACGCTTTTCTCATTAGGTCTGACATGGTTCGAGGAGGGTCTTTGGCCAAAGTTTAGTACAACTTGTTAGGCAACAACCCACTCATCAAGGCGGTGATTGCTGTCTTTTCTTCATAATCTATGACTTCCAGCTTCTCGTTATTGAAACGAGTTATGTAATCTCTAGTACTTTCACCAGATTTTTGTCTAACACTTAACAAATGCGCTACTCGTTTTACTGGCTTTGCTCCAAAACAGAAATTGCCAATGAACAACTCGGCCAACTGAAAGAAAGTTGAAATCTTACCCCGAGGAAGATTGTTGTACCATATCTGGGCAGATCCAGTAAGGGTTCCCGAGAATGCTCTGCATCTCATCTCGTCGGGGACAGCATAGATGTCGGCAACAGCTTGATATTGTTCTATGTGAAGAACAGGATCTGTCTTTCCATCATATTTTGGAGTCACCACAGGGGCTTTAAACTTTGACGGGGTAGGAAAATTAACAATATCCTGGACAAAAGGTGTTCCTCAAACAAAGGTTCATTGTAGAGGGTTCTTGGCCTTAACCATTTTTCCCAATCTATCCTCCAACCGCTGAATGGAACCTTTCCAAGCATCATTTCCTTCCTCGGTCCTATTGGTTCGAGCAACTGATCGCATTGAAGTGGCTTCCTGGGATTTATCTTGTCGAGCAGTTGGTCGATCATGGGATTCTTTATTAACACGCCTGGTACATGAAGAAGGCGCACGTGTATTTCTTTGGAGATTTCATGATCCGGAATGGGTTGGTGCACCGCCATGAAGGGTTTGGATGAGTTGTCGCATCGTATCTTGCATGGCGGTTTGGCCCTGAGCCAGATTTGCCATTATTCCAATCAGATCTGGAATAATTGGTGGTGCAGATGGATTTGGAGAGGTTCCAGCATTTCGATTGCTGGATTCCGGATTATCTGCCATTGATGATGAATGATTTTTGGTGAAAAACGATAACAACAGTCGTTTTCCACAGACGGCGCCAATCTATTGATGTAAAAAATTAGATCGCTCTAATTAGTCAATCACAGATAAATAAATAAAATAAAGATTTTTAAAGTGGTTCAGCCTTATAAGAATGGCCTACGTCCACTGTTATGTTATTGCTGAGTATTTGGGAATTCTTGATTACAAGTTCTATCCAGAAATTCTGGTCCCCTTGAATGAGGGTGATACAAGGTATTTATAGCCCTTAGGCTGTACATGAAAGGGTTGATACATTAAATGATATACATATGAAAGGGTAATACATTTAATGCAGCGTGTGCGTCAAGATGATAAACATTCAATGAATAGTTGAACTGTTGATTATCTGGGAATTAATGCTGTGGTCGAGATGCAGCTCGAACCGCCTTAGTTGCTCGTCGTCCAAGAGTTCCTCGGAGTGCTAGAGTTCCTCGGTGTATCCTTGTTGCTCGGAGGGAACATGAGTTGGTCGGGGAAATGAACTTCCTCGTTGCTATTGTGCCATGTAGATTGACATGTGTCTTCTTATTATTCGTCCATATCAGCATACTAATTTTGGTATTAACAGTCACAGTCCAAAACCGTGACCCTTCCAAAATACCATGATCAAAGACGTGACCAGGTTAAAGGGTGATCACAATTAGTAGATTGTAACGCCCTGGTCCGGATTAATGGGTTACTCATAGTCAACCCGATCCGACCCGGGCGTTAGGTGTGAAGTTCAATGAAACAACATGTATAACGTTGCTAGTTCAGTTTTATTTAATTAACATTTCACCTTTTTAGCATGAGATTTCCATTTAAATCAAGCTACGTGAGGGACCCGTGGGAAGCGTCCCCAGAATCCAAGCATACAGAGCTACTAACGTAAAATAAAAAGAATACTTACATGTACAATGCTCTCAAATACGAAACCGCACCCAACCTGTCGTAACAAAGATGAGGGAATGAGACAAATGCCCAGTGAGAAATTCAACAATGAAATATAGAATCAAACAATATAAAGGAGACTCAAACACGTTATATCTACGTGAAAATGCAACTACCTTATATATATATATATGTACTTTAATGTATGAAATTGTTTTTATTCCAAAAATGTTACTTACCTCGATTAATTCACCTTAATCCTATAAGAAAATTCTCATTTTACTTGACTTGACATTTATTTTTTGATTTAACATACCCGATTAAATACTTTACACAATACGCTTTGTTTAAGGAAAAACATTTATGTCACCAAAATTACCCCCTATTCATACTAATTCACGTTAGTATTTTCATTGAACGTCACCTTTCAACACACGCAAGCTCCATGTTAAAAAACACTTATTTTTCTTTGAATTTTTTTCATAAATACACTCTTGTGTTAATTATCGGTTAAACCTCTTTAGGTTGCTTAACTACCTATTTAATCCCTTCACTTTACCATTACTTTACCTTATGGACGTTAATCAATTTTAACATTTCTTGTCCACTTTATCCTTTACTGAAATATTTATCAATTCATTCAAGTTACGCTGACTTTTAACATATTAACACATAACCCATTTCATGACATGTTCCAGTTTCATTATCTTTTTCTTAAAATCTTCCAATATACGCGTACTTTAATGAGATTCACATCGCCAGCGACGCTACCATATGCTCTGGCCAACGATTTTAGGTCTTTCATACCAGGGCTTCGGGCCCTCCTTAATTATTCCTAGTGTCATCTGCGTCCTTATTAATGTGTTTTAATATTTTACAAATGTCCACATTATTTTACTTTTCCTGAAACCAAAACTCGGGATTTCATCCCAACTTGTGTTATACTTTATAATTATCATTTTTTGTCCTTTCTACTCTAACATTGATATTATCCCAAAATCATGTTCATTTAGGACCAATTTGTGTAACACATTTTTCAATATTTTTATTTTATAATAATATTTCACTTTACGTAAAATTACCATTTTACTCATTTGTTTCGAAACTTGTCGTTTCCTCTATTTTCACAAGTGTTATTCCCCGAAACATCATTATGTTATCCACATTAACTTTTTAAATGTTTTTCACTCATTAACACTTATTTAACACTTTGGAGTAACATACTTCTCAAGTTGAAAATCTTTTTATCCCATTACTTTCATTTCCAAGAAATCCTTGAACATTTAAAGACTAATAGAAAATAATATTTCCTTTATTAATGCATGTTATTTTGAAACCTTACACTTATGACAATTTCTACACCCTTTAACACACTTTATAGGCCGAAATTTCTACTTTCTTCATTTCATGTTTAAACCCAATAAAACCCTCATTAAACTTGTTTATATGTTCATCCTCAAAATAGTATAAGTTTGTATGTGTGAGAATGTGACTTTTAAGTCCAAAAATCCTATTAAATGGGCCAAACATATAATTTATTCTAGAAATTTCGTAAAGTTTGCACAAACATACTTTTTAAGGCCAAAGACATTTTTTGTTTTTTCAAAACTTGAATAAAATGTCCATTTATATAAAATCCCAATTTTTCACAAGAAAACATAGAAACATTTATTCATAAAATATTCCCAACAAAATGATCATTCTTCCAACATTTTTATTCCATAAAAATGTTTAAACATTAAGTTTTCTTGAAATATATAATTTTTCTCAATCATTGAAACATGTTTATAGACCCATTTTTCACAAATTATAAGAAATATTATTCTTGAACCATACATGCATCCTACTCTTAAACTCTATATGCAAGATCAAATACTAATAACATAGAGGCTTAAACTTAAGAGTAGAGTTTTTCTCACCTCAATAAAAGTTTCCAAAATAGTGAATGAAGAACATGGTGATGGCAACCCCCCATCTTCTGAGGTGGCCTCAAGGAGGTTGCTTAGGTCCATAAAGCTTGCCTTCATGAAATCTCCCTTAGAAACCCCCTTCAAGCTCCATTAATTTTCTATTCTTCTTCCTCAAAACTGTGACACCCCGCCTAATTAAATACCGGGTGATCAGTCCTTTATTAAATTATAACTAAGGTGAACGGTTGGTTCATTCTTAGCATCACTGTCGAAAATAACTTTTCATATTAAACACCCTAAATAATTAAGCTAAGATACAAAACCATTTTAAGACATCAATTCCATATTTAATTTAAAACCAACATTGAAAATCTTTCGTAATCCATAGTTTAAGAGTCACACAACAACTAGACTGGAAAAGATAATCCAAGCAATTTAAGCATTCAACTAATTAATTCCAATTTTAAACTTCAAAGGAAAAACATCCTGACAGTAACAATCCCAAAGTATAAATACTGGAAGTAAACGAATCACAATCTCTGATAAAGCCAATTGAATAATGGAAAAAGGGCAACACATGCCCAACTGGATAAAATAGAACTAGAAGTGGAATCAATAATGAGTCATCTAAGCAAGAGACCTGCAACTCCCACCTAAGCTGCAGCACGTTCCTTCCAAAGGATCCTATGCATGACGCCCTTGTGGCTGGGCACCTGTAATATATATATATATATATATATATATATATATATATATATATATATATATATATATATATATATATATATATACAAGAGAGAAGAGATAAAAGTAAACTGGTCAGAGCCCGATTGTAAAACAGTTTAAAAATTAGTTTAGCAAGTATTTAAAATGCTTACCGCCTAAGACAACAATCATATTAGGATGCGGCACTCTCTTGAGGAATTCTCACCTCTCTTCTAATGTGCACACCTACCGCACTATTTATCCCAACAGTTTAGCTTATCTTAAAATCCTCATAAGGTTTCATGCCGACAATTACTAGTGCTAAGATAGTTAATTTCTAAAAGCAAAGTTTTCACATAAATCTCATTTTATTATAAAATTTCTCAGTGTTGCCTCAAACTTTTCACACATTTAAATATCGGAATATTTATTCATTACTCAACTACTTTTAATCACAGTAGAAAGTTTCCCAATTTAAATTCAATATATATATATATATATATATATATATATATACTATCGGCACCCCACATAAATTTATGGTGCTGGCATACTCTGCTATCAAGTCCCCGTATCACCCGTACTAAGGGAAATACTAGTTCGGAATCACTCTCGAACTGTATTAACACAAAACACATACAAATTGAGGCGAAGCATAGTTCCAAGTCACTAAGAGGTTAGTACATACCCTCACGTCTCTTAGGACCATCTAACTATCTATCTGATAGCCTGTACTAAGGATTCCTATGTTCTAGGGTACAAGTCAATATCCCCCATAAAGGTCCCATCGAGACAAGACTGTCCCGATGCGGTAACCTCAGTGATAGCAAGTAACGCGGGCATGATTTTTACATGTATATAATATATGAACAAACACGGTCATATATGTATACTACTATTCCCATTTCTAATTTAGGTACACCCACGACCCATACTTATGTTATTTATTCTTATTGCACATTACTAGATTATCCCGTATAACGGTTCGTATCTTTTTTTCTTATTTATGGGATTATTCCAAACTTACTTCGTAACACTCGTGAAATCCTATCTCCCTAAGTGTAATTTCAGTAGGTACTCTTTTATTTTACGACGTAACTTCCTTACGAGTCTCACCCTTTAGACACACGTTCCCATTATTCCTTAAGTGTAAAACACCTCCGTTAAATGTTAATCTCGTCTTACATTAAAGGTTCCATTTTTATAAAGTCCTACTGGTCTTCTTTATATCCCAAAATGTTCTAACAATAATGTCTAAGGATTTCTATTCATTTAAGTTGGAACAACCTATTTAAAAAGGGGAATGTGAGTTTTCAAGGAGGGGTCGATCGATCGATGCATCGATCGATCGATGCTCTTGGGTCGATCGATTGATCACGTAGTTATGGCGAAACTGCAGAAATACCAGTTACAGGAATCCTATTCCAAAATCATCCAAATCATCATATTTGATTTCCAAACTTCCAACAAATGATACTACAAGTGTTATATTCCCACATAATTAATATTCTACGTAAGACATGCGAGTTTTCATCAAGTATAACGAATTAAAAGGGCCAAAATCCATAAAAATATCAAGAACCCTAATATTTTCTTTAACTTAGTTCTTCCCATTATTTCCCCATATTTTCTACTCCTAACTCACTGCAAATTCTTGGTTCAACCTCTACATATGAATTAGATTTCCAGATTACGTCTTTTACCTATACATCATGCAAATTCGAGTCTCCAAAATATGCTTTCTTCACAAAAACTAGTTCTAATCAACCCTAGACTAATATCATTGAAGCATTAACTAAAAATAGAGCAAGATAGATACTTGCCTGGAAATATTTGGTTCAGTTTTGTGGAAAAGATTGGTGTGGTTGTGATCCTCATTGCGCGATCTACAATTTGGCGGCGACAGCGGTGCAAACGGTGGAGTTCTTGGCCTAGAACTCCTTGGAAAGCTTCTCCCCTTCCTCTCAAATGGCCGTCTTTGGTTTTTGATTATTCTAACCCTATGAGACAACTCCTACCATCTGATATAACCTTAGAAATTTCGTGGGTTTCCATGCCCAAAAATACAAAATGTCTAAAACGCACTCCCGGGATGTTAATTAGGCCTAAAAATGCCCCGGGACCCAAACTAAACCCTCGGGTACATTATTTTGACTATCTCGACCCTTCCGGACATATTGACACACTCAAAATGACCATATGGGTGACTTATAATTTATTCACTTTTAATAATTCAAATTTAATCCCGACACGACACAGGCGCGTCCCAATAAATTTCCAAAATTATCAAATTAGATTCTCATGATAATTTTTACTAACTTCAATTACACATCTTACTTTACCCATAAGTAACTTACAAAAAAATTCCAATAATTACTAACTCTCATCACGCTTAAATGAATTTCCGGATTAATATTAAATTAATATCTTTAATTAAATTTAATAAATCCCCAAAATTTAAAAGTTATAAAAATACAGGGTATTACATACTTTCCCCCTAATAATGAAATTTCCTCCCGAAATTTAAAAAATAAAGTATACCTTGTAAGAATAACTCTGGGTATTTCTCACGCATGTCAGCCTCACGCTCCCAAGTGGATTCCTCCACATTATGATGCTCCCACTGGACCCGTGCAAGTGGTTCTACTTTTGACCTCAATCTCCTTTCTCTATGGTCTAGAATAGCCACTGGCCTCTCCTCGTAAGAACTATCAGGCTGTAAGTCAATCTCCTCAATCGCGATGTGGGTGTGGGCCATGTCATCCCAAAGGTATCGTCTCAACGACGAGATGTGGAATACATCATGAATGCGATGTAAATGCTCTGGCAGTCCCAATATGTATCCTACCGGCCCAATCCTCTCGATAATGGGAAATGGTCCCACATACCTCGGGGCCAGTTTCCCTTTCTTCCCAAACCTCATCACTCCTTTCATAGGAGATACACGTAGTAATACTTGGTCCCCCACATTAAATTCTCGAAAAAACCATTTTGCATCGGCGTAGTTTTTTTGCTTGTCCTGGGCTACCCGAATGAGACTCCTAATAAGCCCAATCCTAGCGGAGGTTTCCTGAATTACCTCTGATCCGAGCAACTTGTTGTCCCCCACCTCTAACTAACAAGTTGAAGAACGACAATTCCTGCCATATAATGCCTCAAATGAAGCCATGCCAATCGTGAACTGATAAGAGTTATTATAATCAAACTCTACCAGTGGAAGATGTGGCTCCCAATCTCCCCCAAAATCAAGGACACATATGCATAGCATATCTTCCAACATCTGATTGGTACGCTCTGTCTGTCTATCTGTCTGTGGGTGGTAAGCTGAACTCATCCTCAACTTTGTGCCCATGGCCTCCTGAAAGCTCTCCCAGAAATGCGACACAAAAATCTTATCTCTGTCTGACACAATATCCAGGGGCACCCCATGTAGTCTAACGATCTCGACAATGAACAACTGAGCATACTGTCCCGTGGTATAGTCTGTCCGTACTGGCAAAAAATGAGCCACCTTGGTCAAACGGTCCACAATCACCCAGATGGAGTCGTGACCCCGCTGTGATGTAGGCAGCCTAGTAATAAAATCCATGGAGATACTCTCCCACTTCCACGTGGGTATTTCCAACGGTTGAAGCAACCCCAACGGTTTCTGGTGGTCTACTTTTACCATCTGGCAAGTAGAACACTTGGACACGAACTCAGCAATGTCCTTCTTCATCCCACTCCACCGGTATTGTCACCTCATATCTCGGTACATCTTATCTCCCCCGGGATGCACCGCAAATCTGGACCCGTGAGACTGTGTTATCACTGCATGACGTAAGTCTGCTCCTTCTTGGACCACTAATCTCCCATTAAACCTCATACCTCCATCGAAACCAACAGAATAGGACTCAACACCCTCGGCTAAAAGCCGTACAATCTGCTCCTAGCAAAATGAGTCCGCTGCCTGTGCCTGTATTACCCTCGTAACAATCTCGGGTGTCACTACCATGACAGATATGAAGGAACGGGCTACCGCATCCTGGTGACCCAACTCTTTCCATTTTGCTCTCCAGACGTTCGCTACGTCGTCTACCGGTCTATGGCTCAACGCATCAGCAACTACATTGGCTTTTCCCGGATGGTACTGTATGTCGAACTGATAGTCTTTCACAAACTCTAACCATCTGCGCTGACGCATATTCAGCTCTCGCTAAGTGAATAGGTACTGCAGTGACTTATGGTCTGTGAACAAGTGGAACTTCTCCCCCAATAAATAATGTCTCCATATCCTCAATGTAAAGACGATCGCTGCTAACTCTAGGTCGTGAGTGGGGTAATTTCTCTCGTGTGGATTAAGCTTGCGGGAGGTAAAAGCTATAGCCTTCTCCTCCTGCTTAAGTACTCACCCGAGTCCCCGTAAGGAGGCGTCGGTGTAAACCAGATACTCCATGCCCGTCTTGGGTAAAGCAAGAACTGGTGCCGAAGTTAGCTTATCTTTCAGCTCATCAAAAGCCAATTGATAAGCACATTCCCAAACATATGGTACCCCCTTGCGAGTCAGGTTCGTCAATGGACCCACTATCTTGGAGAACCCTCGGATGAATCTCCTGTAGTACCCGGCTAACCCCAAGAAACTACGCACTTCTGTCGGTGTCGTGGACTGTCCCCACTCCCTTACTGCTGACACTTTACTTGGGTCAACCGCTATCCCCAGTTCAGAAATAACATGTCCCAAAAACTGCACCTCCCGTAACCAGAATCCACACTTCTCGTACTTAACATATAGCTGATGCTCCCGTAGAGTCTGAAGAACCTGCCTCAAGTGCTCAGCATGCTCTTCCTCGGTGTATAAATATATCAAGATGTCATCTATGAAGACGATGACAAACTGATCCAAGAACTCTCTGAACACTCGGTTCATCAGGTCCATGAATACGACAGGAGAATTTGTGAGTCCAAATGGCATCACTCTGAATTCATAGGAGCCATATATCGTCAAGAAAGCAATATTCAAAATATCCTGATCCTTAATCCATAGCTAATGGTGTCTTAACCTCAAATTTATCTTCGAAAAGAAAGTTTCTCCGCTCAGCTGGTCGAACAGATCATCGATTCGAGGCAACGGGTATTTGTTCCGTATCGTGACCTTATTCAGCTCCACGCATATCCTAAGTGAATCATCTCTCTTCTTCGCAAACAAAACTGGAGCGCCCCAAGGTGAGGTACTCCTACGAATAAATCCCTGACCTAATAGCTGCTCTATCTGATCTCGTAACTCCCTCATTTCTACTGGAGCCATACGGTACCGAGCTCGTGCTATCGATCGAGTATCCGGTAACAAGTCTATGACGAAATCTATCTCTCGACTGGGGGGCAGGCCTGGTATATCCTGAAATACATCAGAATACTCACGAATAACTGGGATCGAGTCTAAGGGAATCACGACCTCCTTAGAGGTATCCTCCTCTATGTAATAAAAATGAGCGGAAGAGCCTCCCTTTGGGCGAGGCATCACTACTAGAAACATCTCCTGCCCTGGAATGGAAAAGACAATACTCCCACCGAAACAATCTATCATGGCTCTGTATGCAGCGAGCCAATCCATGCCAATAATAACATCGTGCTCATGCATATCTAAGACTAACATGTCTGCTGGTAAGATTAAGCTACTAATCTCTACTCCCACACCTCGACATATAAAGAAAATTAATGATCCATTTCCAAGTGGTGAGTCTACGCATGTCACAGTGCTCTCTGTTATGGCTAATAATCCTAAGGCCTTCGCAAAAAGAGTGGCTATAAAATAGTGTGTCGACCCAGTATCAAATAAAACCCGGCCGATAGTACCATGGATAGGAAACGTACCCTCAATCATGGGTGGTGCCTGAGGAGCTGCTGCCTGGTGGACATTTTAGACACGTTTGTAGTGTAACTGCCCGTGCTACACTGGAGCAGCTAGGATGGCTGTTAGTGCTGGTACCTGAGCTGGTACTGGGAGGGCGGCTGGAAAAAGTCGCCTCCGTGGCTCATTACGGGCACCCTACTGCTGTGGGGCCCTATCTCCCTCTGGACAATCATGGCGCCTATGGCCATTTTTACCACACCCGAAGCATCGGCCCCTGAAATTTCCTCCCCTCTGTCCCTGCTGATTACGGCCATGCTGGCCATTACCTCCCCGCCATTGGCCCTGCTGAAAATGATGTTGGCACTGCTGCTGACCCTGCGGCTGACGATGTTGGCCCTGCTGATTAGACTGGCCCTGCTGGCCCTGCCTAAATCCCCCAAATCCCTACCTGGAGTCACTTGATCGAAACCGCTTGGCAGGGTCCCCCTGATGGAAACTCTGCTCATGCTGACGAGTCTGACCCTGGGATGTCGGTGCTCCACTAGTACCACTACCCCCTTTCCTGCCCTGCTGGTTGGACTCTCCTGCCTGCTTGCTTCCTTGCAGATGGAAGCGGTGATCCTCGCAGTACAACAAAGTAGCATTGAGTACATCCGTGTAGGTGATCAGTGACAGATTGCCTATGAGGTGTTGATGGATCCTCCAGGCCAACCCGTCCACAAACAACAGTATCTTCTTTCCCTCGATGGGTCCCCCATCTGGCACTATAGTGAGAAGTCTAGTGAACTCCTCCTCGTACTCAGCAACAGTCGTATTCTATTGTTTCAGATTCAGTAACTTCCACCTCATCTCAGTCTGTACAGTGGATGGAAAGTATTTGCGGTCAAGTCGCTCCCAAAATGACTGAATAGTGATGATGTCCCTCTCCTCCAAGGTGGTGGTGGATTCCCACCACTGCAAAGCGGCCCCCACTAGCTTGAAGGAGGCCAACAGTTGTTTCTGCACGTCAGTGCACTCTTACATGTGCAGATGTCTCTGGATATCCTACTTCCATTAGCTAGCTATAATGATATCCGAACTACCCGCAAACTCTGGGGGATGCACCTTCTGGAAGGCATCCCTAACTCTCTCCCATGCATAAGGAAGCTGTGTCGGTACTGGCGCCACTGCGTGAACCTGGGGTGGAGCCTGCTGCACTACTGCCAACGCGGCATTCACCACCTGAGCAACGATAACGGCTACAATGATATCCGAACTACCCGCAAACTCTGGGGGATGCGCCTTCTGGAAGGCATCCCTAACTTGCTCCTATGCACAAGGAAGTTGTGTCGGTACTGGCGCCACTGCGTGAACCTGGGGTGGAGCCTGCTGCACTACTGCCAACGCGGCATTCACCGCCTGAGCAATGATAGCGACTACCTCTGTTGAGTTCATCGTACCCTGAACCGGAGCTGCTGGTTGCTCGGTCTGGGCACGTCTGTCCTTGGGTGCGCGTCTCGGAGGCATCTGAAACGTAAAGAAATTTATTAGTCTACAGTTATTATCAAATCTCAAATAGCTGAAGACGTAAGCGTAAAAGCAAGAATACAACAATCCTAAAAATAGGGCTCTATAGCAAGAACGTTAAGCTGAAAGCGAAATAAGCCGTACAGATCCTAAAGGACACAAGAGCCTGATGCTCTGATACCACCTGTGACACCCCGCCTAATTAAATACCGGGTGATCAGTCCTTTATTAAATTATAACCAAGGTGAACGGTTGGTTCATTCTTAGCATCACTGTCACAAAATAACTTTTCATATTAAACACCCTAAATAATTAAGCTAAGTGACAAAACCATTTTAAGACATCAATTCCATATTTAATTTAAAACCAACATTGAAAACCTTTCATAATCCATAGTTTAAGAGTCACACAAAAACTAGACTGGAAAAGATAATCCAATCAATTTAAGCATTCAACTAATTAATTCCAACTTTAAAGCTTCAAAGGAAAAACATCCTAACAGTAACAATCCCAAAGTATAAATACTGGAAGTAAACGAATCACAATTTCTGATAAAGCCAACTGAATAGTAGAAAAAGGGCGACACATGCCTAACTGGATAAAATAGAACTAGAAGTGGAATCAATAATGAAATCGTCTAAGCAAGAGGCCTGCAACTCCCACCTAAGCTGCAACACGTTCCTTCCAAAGGATCCTATGCATGACGCCCTCGTGTCTGGGCACCTGTAATATATACATATATATATATATATATACATATATATATATATATATATATATATATATATATATATATATATATATATATATATATATACAAGAGAGAAGAGATAAAAGGAAACGGGTCAGAGCCCTATTGTAAAATAGTTTAAAAATTAGTTTAGTAAGTATTTAAAATGCTTACCGGTAAGGCAACAATCATATTAGTATGAGGCACTCTCTTGAGGAATTCTCACCTCTCTTCTAATGTGCACACCTACCACACTATTTATCCCAACAGTTTAGCTTTTCTTAAATCCTCATAAGGTTTCATGCCGACAATTACTAGTGCTAAGATAGTTAACTTCTAAAAGAAAAGTTTTCACATAAATCTCATTTTATTATAAAATTTCTCAGTGTTGCTTCAAACTTTTCACACACTCTTAAATATCGGAATATTATTCATTACTCAACTACTTTTAATCATAGTAGAAAGTTTCCCAATTTAAATTATATATATACACTATCGGCACCCCACATAAATTTATGGTGCTGTATACTCTGCTATCAAGTCCCCGTATCACTCATACTAAGAGAAATACTAGTTCGGAATCACTCTCGAACTGTATTGACACAAAACACATACAAATTGAGGCGAAGCATAATTCCAAGTCACTAAGAGGTTAGCACAACCCTCACGTCTCTTAGGACCGTCTGACTATCTATCCGATAGCCTGTACCAAGGATTCCTATGTTCTAGGGTACAAGTCAATATCCCCCATAAAGGTCCCATCGAGATAAGACTGTCCCGACGCGGTAACCTCAGTGATAGCAAGTAGCGCGGACATGATTTTTACACGTATATAATATATACACAAACACTGTCATATATGTATACTACCATTCCCATTTCTAATTTAGGTACACCCATGACCCATACTTATGATATTTATTCTTATTGCACATTACTAGATTATCCCGTATAACGGTTCGTCTCTTTTATTCTTATTTATGGGATTATTCCAAACTTACTTCGTAACACTCGTGAAATCCTATCTCCCTAAGTGTAATTTCAGCAGGTGCTCTTTTATTTTACGATACGAGTCTCACCCTTTAGACACACATTCGCATTATTTCTTAAGTGTAAAACACCTCCGTTAAATGTTAATCTCGTCTTACATTAAAGGTTCCATTTTTATAAAGTCCTACTGGTCTTCTTTATATCCCAAAATGTTCTAACAATAATGTCCAAGGATTTCTATTCATTTAAGTTGGAACAACCTATTTAAAAAGTGGAATGTGAGTTTTCCAGGAGGGGTCGATCGATTGATGGCAGGGGCTCGATCGATCGATGCATCGATTGATCGATGCTCTTGGGTCGATTGATCGATCAAGCAGTTATGGAGAAACTGCAGAAATACCAGTTACGGGAATCCTATTCCAAAATCATCCAAATCATCATATTTTATTTCCAAACTTCCAACAAATGATACAACAAGTGTTATATTCCCAAATAATTAATATTCTACGTAAGACATGCGAGTTATCATCAAGTATAACGAATTAAAAGGGCCAAAATCCATAAAAATATCAAAAACCCTAATATTTTCTTTAACTTAATTCTTCCCATTCTTTTCCTAGATTTTCTACTGCTAACTCACTGTAAATTCTTGGTTCAACCTCTACATATGAATTAGATTTCCAGATTACGTCTTTTACCTATACATCATGCAAATTCGAGTCTCCAAAATATGCTTTCTTCACAAAAACTAGTTCTAATCAACCCTAGACTAATATCATTGAAGCATTAGCTAAAATAGAGTAAGATAGATACTTGCCTGAAAATATTTGGCTCAGATTTGTGGAAAAGATTATTGTGGTTGTGATCCTCGTTGCACGATCTACAATTTGGCGGGGACGGCGGTGCAAACGGTGGAGTTCTTGGCCTAGAACTCCTTGGAAAGATTCTCCTTTTCCTCTCCAATGGCCGTCTTTTGTTTTTGGTTATTCTAACCCTAGGAGACAACTCCTACCATCTGATATAACCTTAGAAATTTCGTGGGTTTCCATGCCCAAAAATACAAAATGTCTAAAACGCACTCTCGGGATGTTAATTAGGCCTAAAAATGCCCCGGGACCCAAACTAAACCCCCGGGTACATTATTTTGACTATCTCGACCCTTCCGGACACATTGACACACTCAAAATGACCATATGGATGACTTATAATTTATTCACTTTTAATAATTCAAATTTAATCCCGACACGACACATGCGCGTCCCGATAAATTTCCAAAATTATCAAATTAGATTCTCGTGATAATTTTTACTAACTTCAATTACACATATTACTTTACCCATAAAGTGACTTACAAAAAAAATTCCAATAATTACTAACTCTCATCACGCTATTAAGTATTTAAATGATTTTTCGGATTAATATTAAATTAATATCTCTAATTAAATTTAATAAATCCCCAAAATTTAAAAGTCATAAAAATACGGGGTATTACAAACCCCCCCCAACAATCACTCCAAATTTCGTACCTCTACATAATAATGGGGAAATTGGTGTATAAGGTTATTTATGGTGAAATACTTGTAGAATATGGTGGTATAGGTGGAGATATGGTGGTGTCATGGTGGAAGAGGCTTTGGGAAGATGAAATATCCTTAAAATTAGGGGGAGAGAGTGAGAGAGAGAGAGAGAGAGAGAGAGAGAGAGAGAGAGAGGGAGAGAGAGGGAGAGAGGAAACCTGATGGGTTTTTGGTGGGGGAAACCCACCCTCACTCTCTCTTCTTGAAACCCAAAAGCAACCCAAATAAACCCTTATAAAAACATCCCCAATCATATAAATCCCGATTTTGACCATCTGACTGCCCCACAAGGCGACACATCATTGATCTACTGGTCCAAAATGTGATAGCACACAGGGGAAAATCGATTTAAAATATTTATAAACAGGTCGTTAAAACAAGAATGGGATCTCATTAAAATGAGATCTCAATTTAGTTTTATCTCCCATTGAACGACCTTCTAGCGAGGTTGGAATTTTATGTAGGTACATCTTGTTCGATCCTCGTTAGAACCCAACTTTGAACGACATTATAATTTTGTTTGAACCAACATTTATCTCGTATGAGCAAGAATGGTTCCTTGTTTGAACCAACCTTAATTTCGTTCGAACCACTTATTTTTCCAACATATTCAATTTTTTCTCATAGCTTCCTACAATTACCACTAAGGTCACAAGAATAATCAAATATAAAGATGAAAGCCCCTATACTAATAATCCAAATCCTAATAATTCCTCATGATTATAAATAATACAGGTAAAGGGTGAGATCCCAGGGGTGGGTATTACAGAGATGGTCACAATCTGGAGTCATGACTAGAGGGGTCACACTCCAAAACCATGACCCATTATTAACCTCTTTAAGCACCAAAGCTCCCTCCATAATGGTCACGATCCTAAATCCTGACCCACCCATGACTAATAACAATGAATTATGGTCACATTTCTGAAGCGTGGCCCCTAACTCTAGTTCAAAATGGCCACGTTAAGTTGGTGACGGTACCAAATCATGATGATTTCTTGAAATTTAATTGGTTACATCATGGGTCACAATATAGAGTCATGGCCAGGTTTTAGTTTCCATTGGTCACAGTATGGGTCACGATTTTGAACCGTGAGCATTTTAAATCTATAAATCAGAGAACATTGGTCTTAGATTTCACTCCGCACTAATTGCATTTATTTCTCTCTATTTGTTTTAACTCTCACCCTCTTTCCGTCTCTCCATCGGTGGCCATCAATAGGACTTTTCTCTCTCTCTCTCTCTCTCTCTCTCTCTCCATCGGCAACCACCACTAGGTACATATCTATCCCTCTATATATATACATTTCAGTGTATATGTGTGTGTGTTTCAGTATGTGTGTGCATTTCAGTGTATATTTCAATGAGTGTGGGGGTGTGTGTTTCAATGTGTGTGTGTGTGTGTGTGTTTATGGTTCAATGTGTGTGTGTGTGTGTGTGTTTCAAAGTGTGAGTTTTTCAGTGTGTGTGTGTATGTGCTTTTACTTATTCTCACATCTTTTAGATTGAAATATGGCCATACTTATTATTAGAAATTGTATATGGAATTCTTGATGTAGTACCCTCGATACCAAATACTTTATTGATGATACTCTAAGTAAGAAAATATAAAATTATTGTCATTAGGAGATTTTATGTTTGAATATCCCATGATATACTCTTGAATGGTTATATGAAAATTTTTGTTAAATTATGTTCTTGGAATTGATAAATGAACTAATAATGTAAGGCACTTTATTCCTCAAGAGAATTAATTAAGTAGACGATTTAGAAGGAGTACGGGATAAACTTGTGTAGGATTATTGAGTTAATGGTTGTTATGGCTTGTGTTAAATGATCATGGTTACATACGGATGATGGATACTTAAAATTATCACTCTATTAATGCTTCATAATAAACCTTTAACTAATTATCTGTCTTAATGACTACCCTATCTTAGCGACTACACACATAAAGACTCACATGCACACATATATACATTAAATGTTTAGAATATATTCATTTGGTTAATTTGTTGTGGTTCGGTCCACCCCTTCCTTAAATGGTTGATGATTGGGTGAATATAAATTGGTGGAAGGGCTAGCCCAATTAGTGGACCGATAATGATTTTAAGTTTAATTTAATTAAAATGAGCTTAAATTGGACTTGTCGCATATGATTGATCGGATGGAAAATCATTATTAGTTTAGGATTAATTAGAAACATTACCTTTATGACTCTTATTCACACTATTCTATATACTTTTTCAGAAAAAATGAGTTTCAAAAAGAGTAGTGCAATTTGACTGCACTACAACATTTTTCATTAGTGAGTTCCATATAGAGGGAACTCTTATTTACAAGTACAAGAATAGAAAAATTGAACAATTTAATTACCTTACAAATAGTGAAGTTGATCTCTCGTAAGAGTACTTGTTCGATTGTATTCTATTTTCCTTGCTAGAATGCTGCGGTGAGGCATTAGAGAATATATTTTTCCTTCATAATCCCGATAGGGCACTGACATTAGTGACACTGTTAGAAAAGGCAAAAAATATATTCATCCATTGTGGACACAACTTTGTAAAGAGAGCATTCACCTAGATTGTGATGTCTCGCGATATATGCATGTTCAAATTGAGCTTGCGAATAAGTTAAAGAAGAATGGATTCCGAATTCATGTCACAGACCTTTATACATCAATCATAGATACTCTTCCACCTAGTTGGTCGTGCGAAAAATTTCATAGATTTTTAAAAAGTAATACTGATTGGATAGAAATCAAACCCATCAAGCATGTTTTAAAAGCTGTTGAAAAGGTATACACACGCACACACACACACACAGATATATATATATATATATAGTTGTAAACATGACTTTCTTATATACATCAATAAATATTTTTTCAATTTTAGTAAATGTCGAACATGAATGATAAGATAATAGACTAAATGGTGGAACACTGCAAAATGAGCACTCTCCTACACCTCAGCCTCACTTATCATCTCCTTCGAGCTATCAATATTGTACTGTGCCGAATATTCAATCCACCACTCCATCTTCGAGTCATCAAACTCAAGAACCACCTATTAATCCAACACCCCACCTCTTGATTTTGAATAATACCAAGCAAACCCTAAAAAGACCATTGGGTTCTCCTTGGTAGGCAATCATCCTATAGGTAATAAACTTGATCTTCAGTTTTTTTTTAAAAAACCTTTGTTTGTCTCTCAAAAAGATGATTATAGGCGTCCGAGGGACACACAACTGGAAGAAGGTTGATTTTGCCATAAAGGATGAGGTGTATGAACAACTTGATAAGACTTTTTCATTCCCAGCTGGTTCGAAGGCAAAAGTTCTTTCCCGAGTAGCTGATCAATTAAAAACCTATCTGAAGAACCTTCAGAAGATTTTTTCCTGAAGGGGGAAACGAGTGATATTTTGGGGTTTAAAGACAATGTTCCCCAAAATATTCAAATGCCCACTAACCAATGGAACGACTTTTTGGAGAATTATTCCAATAGGGAATACTGAGAGGGAGAGAAATAAACTGAACATGTAAACAAAAGCTGATGTCCACAAACTTAGAGCAAAATCTTACGATAATTTAGAGGGTGGATGGGTGGAACGGACCAAGGAAACTCCGGAAGAAGGTGAAAAACCTAATCAGGTTAGTTATCATATATGTACACGTTATTATAATATATATAATTAAATTCATAGTCATAAATATATTATTATGTTACAGAAAAAGAAAGAAGGCATGTCAAGTAGTCAGTCTGAGTGTAACCCCTATGACATTGAAGCAGATGCCCTAACTATAAGCTATTTGGAGGGACAATAAGGGGTGGAAAAGAGATGTGGTATCACGTATGCCAAGTAGCAAAATAAACAACTATGCCCCTTTATTGGACGAGATCTCTTCAGTGAGGACTCACATATCGAGAGACGCAGAAGACCCTGTCAGGACTAAAAGAGACATGTCAAAGCTTCGGACGGAGGTGGGCAATGTTAGAAACAACATGACAATCACTACACAAAAAATATTAATTTGGCACACTTTAATATTAAAATTTTGGCATAGCTTAAAACTGTGCCAAATTTTGGTACAGTTTAATGACAATCTAGCACACTTTAAAACTGTACCAAAATTTGGCACCATTTAAAAGTGTACCAAAATTGAGCACACTTAACTAAAATATAAATACTCAAAAAAAATAATGCTCCTCTTCCAATTTTTTATCTCCCTCTCTCTCTCCTCTCTCAATTATCTCTCCCATTCACCCTTGTCTCTCCTCCTGCTCCTCTCTATCCCTCACACAAGACCTATTTTTGGTCTCATATCTCTCCCTCTCCCTTTCTCTCAAGATGAACCTTGAAGCTGCCCAACAATGGAGACAAGCCGAGATGTAGCAAAACCCAAAACCCAAAACCCCACCCAAACCTAAGCTAAAAAATGGCCAGCTGCGGACCTGTCCGGCCTCCGTCTTCACTTGTTTCGGCCAGCTGCTTGCACCGTCCCGCATCCTCGGACTTCCCCTATTCCGTCCTCCGACCCCTACTTATGAGATGAAGGTATTTTGTGTCCCCTGCTTGTTATTTTTTTGAAGATGTTGAAGTTGTTGTTCCATTTTGAAGTTGTTGAAGTTGTGTCCCCTACTTGTGATTTTTTTTGTCCGCTGCTTGCTTGTGATTTTTTTAAAGATGTTGAAGTTGTTCCATTTTTTTATCCCCTGCTTGTGATTCATTTATTTGTATTTGTTCTATTTTTTGTGTTACCCACTTGTGATTCATTTAGTTTTTTAAAGATGGGTTTCAATTAGATTTTTACATTTCTAAGAAATTATTGATTGCCAGTCTAAAAGCTGAAATTTTTTGGATCGGTTCCAAAAGATGAAAATCATTAAGGGAAATTTTAATTTGATCGTTTTATATTTTAATTACAATTTGTAATGACCAATTCATATTTTGGATGCTCTTTTTTGCAACCTAGTATTATGGTTTGGTTTGCTCCATTTTATTACTATTAATATGTGAATATTTATTTTTATTTAGATATTTGAATAGCCCTAAAACAATTCAGGGGCTACCGCCCTCGAATCCCTATCTTTTCTTTGATGTGCCCCACATAGTTGAAATTCTTAGATCCGCGGCTGATGCTATTGTGCCGTAATCACTCAAATTCCTCAATCCGACAACAACAACCATTCAAATCCCTCAATTCATCCTAGAATAACTTTCCATTACTATATATTGTGCCGGAAGAGATGGCTTCCACTACGAAGCCTTCACATCTAGACCTCAATCAACGTTTGCTCAGGCGCCCAATGAGTAACGCTTCTGAAATCTGTTATAAATCTATTAATGTTGTTGTCGGTGTTTGTTGAAATTGGTTAAGTTGCGAATGGGTTTATGCAGATGTTTTTTGAAACGGATGGTGTCTATAAATGAGTTTTTACGAATAGTTTTTTTTTTCTTAAAAGGGTTTTGGAATCAAAACTACAAATTACGACACTAATTTGATAATTGATTTTTGATGAAAAGTTAGGGTTTTCATTTGGGGAAGATGAAGTATAAGGGTATTTTTGTCTTAAAAGTTATCTAAATATGGACTAACAAAATTTTAACAAAGTTAGGTTGATTTTACAAAATTTGGACTCAACCGATCTGTTGTTTTGGAGGTATAATTTTAGGATCTTTATAAAATTGCTCTTACAAATAATACATTCAAATATCTTGGACTTGTGTTTGCTTCCTTGTAGACATATGTGTTGCATAATCTATTACTTAAACTGTGTAATCATTTAAAGATGTTATTGTTTTGAGAATTTTAACCCATAATAATACATGTCATAATCGGCTCTGTGAAGATGAATGTATTTGTATGGGCCTTTGAACAATATGAATGAGGGGAGATAAATTGCAATTGTATGTAATAGTGATACGAGCCCTAGAGTCTACTACCATCCTTTATGGTTTTTTTTGCACTGTTCACCTTGTGTAAATCTAGGATTGAGAAGGGCAGTTGAACCCAGGGATTTGGCATTGGTGTTATATGGTTCATTTTGAAAAGTATAAGTTGCATTTCATTATATTTTGATCATAAGGAAAATATCAAATGTTAATGCATTGAAAATATAAAATGTTAATGCATTGAAAGTCTAACGTCATTGTTCTAAATATAGCTTCTCGTGTCCATATGCATAGTACATCTCCATCATTCATTTGATTTTTTTTAATCTTGATTAGGTTCTTTTAGCTATTATTTCTAATGCATGCCTGTATAAACTATTACAGATAATGGGATAATTCTAATACATGAGTCTTATTTATGGTTGCTTCTGTGTATCTTTGTGGCATTTGGCCCAACTATATCTTATTTTAGAGCTAAAAAACTTGTAAGGACTGTGACCCACTTAGATGAATAATAAAGTTCGATTTGTTAGTTGTCCTAAATGCTTGAAGGTTCTTCCAAAGATAACAAAGCATCCTATTTATCAGTGTGGAGGATGTGGCACAATTCTCCGAGGTAATATATCTATTTCAGTTAATAATACCATTTTGATAACGATTAATGGATTTTATTATAATGACATTAACATATGCTACTTAATCACAATGAAATTTCCATCTGATTTAGTAATACGGAGCACCATCTCAGAAATAACTATTGTCACATGCAATTGAGGGAACAAAAAATGTTCTCACTTCGGCCAAGTAGCTTCGAATTAGGCACGTTGTGATGACATCATCAAAAGCAACGATTATCACAAGACATTACTGGACAACATGAGTGGAACCCTCCCGCTTATTCTTCTATTCCCCTCTTTCTCTTTGAAAGAAAGAAAAACCTACCACTCCCCACACTCTCATGCCACTCAAGCCGTTCGACAGCCTTCCCCATCGCCGATCAGCCTTGCCTTCACATCGGTAAAAACTCTCTCTTCCATTAGTTTGTAATGGAAAGAACTCGAACCATTTTCAGGCATTATTTAGTTCTTTAACTTTTTTTTTCCTTCTGGCTGGTCGGGTGGCTTGATTTCTAACCCCTACTTCAAAGTTCATATGTATAGAAATGTACATATATTGATGTTATCTATATTTACTAAATTTCATAATTAATAACTCCTTTGATCTACCCTCATTGAATTGATTGTGGATTGTGGATTGTGGGATGTTGAATTAATTGTGGAGTGTGCTACTAAGCCTCCCATGACATTCCCAACCTTATTATTTACTCTAACCTATTGAACCGCGTGCTTCTTATTTATGCCTTATGAGTTGTATTTTCACTTTCCTACTTGCACTTGTGTCCCCTAGTAAATGTATATCTTGGTTATGAATGTATTGTAGTTTCAATTCATATTATATTTAATCAATATTTTTCTATTTTCGTTATTATATTTGCTATATAATGTATGAATTCTTCGATTTATGTGTTGTAATTTGAATTCAATGTCTAAAAGTTCAATTTTGTTGTTTAAATTCAACGAGATTTAACTTCATGTCTTATGTGTTGTTTTATTGTAATCGTTTTGTAGGTTTACCCGAGATTTAACAGAACATCGCCCCATGAATATAAGACAAACGAGGAGTCGGGCATGGCATTGTCGCCGCTTCTTGTAGAGAAGACTGCAAAGATCAAAAAATCTTCCTATCAGTTGTAATTCATTATTTTTCCTTATAAGTACTCATCGGGGGTCATTTTATAATCATCTCATATTATCTTGTTTAGTTCTAATAGTAAGCGATATTTTGAGGACACATCTCTTTGCTCCCTTGGCCCGTACCTATCTTTCAAACAGTTATATAGCTGTTATACATACTGCCTATATATATATATATATATATATATAACAGCTATAAATGACTGTTATATCATTTTTGGGTATTGATGTTTCCTCTTTGCAGTCACTAAAGTTTTGAGATGTTGTATATTTTGTGTCGACAAATTACAGAATTAATAGCTTTTATCGTATGATAAAAATAATTAAATGGACCACTACATCATTCCCCATTCTAATTTCTTGAAACTACATCATTTACATTCATTGAATCTTAGTATAAAAATTGCCTCTACTGATAGAAGTGAGGATGCTTCAGCTTCTTTTTTTATTAGTTTGTTGTATCTAAGTTGATGGACCCTGTATACGACGTCCTCATTGAAAGTATTGTATCTACTATCGTGTTTTAATTAACCTTTAAATAATGTATTTACGTATCTCATCATGTTTTAATTGTATCTACTATCGTGTTTAATTGATCCAGAGCATTCTCTCATGCTGAGACTTACAAAAATATG
This sequence comes from Sambucus nigra, assembly GCA_949130495.1. NCBI lineage: Eukaryota > Viridiplantae > Streptophyta > Magnoliopsida > Dipsacales > Adoxaceae > Sambucus > Sambucus nigra. The sequence continues at coordinate 156,763,307 of OX422210.1, read as the reverse complement.
ACTGTAAATTGATCTTTGATGTGACTGTGTTGAATATCTCTATCGGTATATTTTCCCAGTTAGAATGATTAATTGAATTTTTTTTTCTAATATCCTAGACCCCAAATTATAACAGTTTTTTGGATTATAGTTGTGTAAACTATTATAGCTGTGTAAACTATTATAGATGTTATTATAGTTGTGAAAACTGTTATAGCTAGTAAACTACACTTGCAATTTGAAAGTTTTGAACAAAAATTTTACACATTGGACTAAAAATAGGTTATCTTGAACACTGTGTAAAGAGATACTATTAAACATGATCTTTACATGTGATCTTTACAAAGTTTCAAATTAAAGAGATACACATTGGACTAAAACAAAGTATAGATATGCACAATGGACTAAAACAAAGTGTTCAAAACTAAAACTATAACATGTAGTTTATACAGAGATACACACTAAAGAGAACACTGTGTAAACTAAAGTTTACATATTGGACATAAATTTTGACTATATGTTTTAGTTTAGTATTGGACTACATGTTTACATGTTTAGTATTACACATTGGACTACATGTTTTGAACACAGTGTAAACTGCATGTTTTACTTTAGTATCTCTTTACTTTAATTTACTTCTGAATATTTAACAAATTTATCTTTACTTCAGTTCAGTATCTTATCAGAGTAATAGTTACCTGTTACTTATCTTAGTGATTTTTTACCCTTAGATGTTTTAATAATTATGTCCAACATTGGACACCATGGAACCTCAAGGATCAAACTCCCATCAGGAGTGAAAAAGATTGTGCCCAGTGCATGTCATGCTATGATTGGGCAGGTTGCTAGAGGAGGAAGAATATAAAAGCCTATATTAAAGGCTGGGAACACACATCGCAGGTATCATGCCAAGCGTAACTGTTGGGATAATTTGAAAATATCTAGACTTTGGTTTAAAAACATGCCGTTAGTGGGTGAAAGCCTAAACTAGACCCCAAATGGCCCCGTAAGAGGCAAGAACACCTCGCAGGGGACCAATGTAACTCATAAGAATTTACCGTGTAGTCACGGGTCTCTCGGTTTGAGAATATGACGATAATTTGAAAATATCTAGATTAGTCTTAAAAATAAGTTGTTAAAGGGTGAAAACACAAACCAGCCCCCAAACGGTCCCGTAAGAGGCATGAACACCTTGTACGGGACCAATGTAACTTATAGGAACTGATCGTGTAGTCACAGGTCTCCCGGTTTGAGATTATGACGATAATTTAAAAATATTTAGTTTAGGTTTAAAAATAAGCCGTTAAAGGGTGAAAACCCAAACCAGCGCCCAAACGGCCCCGTAAGAGGCACGAACACCTCGCACGGGACCAATGTAACTTATAGGAAATGATCGTGTAGTCACGGGTCTCTCAGTTTAAGAATACGATGATAATTTGAAAATATCTAGATTAGGCTTAAAAATAAGCCGTTAAACAGTGAAAACCCAAACCAGCTCCCAAACGTCCCCGTAAGAGGCACGAACACCTCGTACGGGACCAATGTAACTTGTAAAAACTGACCGTGTAGTCACGGGTCTCCCGGTTTGAGAATATGGCGATGATTTGAAAATATCTGGATTAGACTTAAAAATAAGCCGTTAAAGGGAGAAAATCCAAACCAGCCCCCAAATGGTCCCGTAAGAGGCACGGACACCTCATACGGGACCAATGTAACTTATAGGAACTGACCGTGTAGTCACGGATATCTCGGTTTGATATTATGATGATAATTTAAAAATATTCAGTTTAGGCTTAAAAACATGCCGTTTGAGGGTGAAAACTCAAACCAGCCCCCCAACGGTCCTGTAAGATGCACTAACACCTCGCACGGGGTGAATGTAACTTGTAGGAACTAACCACATAGTACGAAAAATATGATTTGAAAATATCTAGACTTTGGCTTAAAAACATGTCGTTAGTGTATGAAAACCGAAACTAGACACCAAATGGCCTCGTAAGAGGCACGAACACCTCGCACGGGGCCATTGTAACTCGTAGAAATTGACCGCATATTCGCAGGTCTCTCGGTTTGAGAATATGATGATAATTTGAAAATATCTAGATTAGGCTTAAAAACAAGCGATTAAAGGGTGAAAACCCAAACCAATACCCAAATGGCCCCGTAAGAGGCTTGAACACCTCGCACGCGACCAATGTAACTCGTAGGAATTGATCACGTAGTCACGGGTCTTTTGGTTTGAGAATATGATAATAATTTGAAAATATCTAGATTACGCTTAAAAATAAGACGTTAAAGGGTGAAAACTTAAATCAGTCCTCAAACGACCCCGTAAGAGGCATTAACACCTCACATGGGACTAATGTAACTCGTAGGAGCTGACCACGTAGTCACAAGAATTTCGATTTGAGAATACAATAATAATTTAATTCGTATATGCAAATTTTCATCTTGAATAAGATTTTTTTTAATTACTCGGTTACTAATATCTTCTCCTTTTTGTATCTTATCGTTTTGCAAGATAACATTTTTTCGTTAGCTTTTATCCATGTGGAACACATGAAGTCAATGGTCTACAACAAGGGGATTATTTAGTTAATGTCGTTAATATTCAGGATTCTATTTTTTTGTATTATGACCGTGAGGGCTTTTGTAATTTTATTATTAGCTTTTATGGCCGTGCGGGATTTACATTACATTGGTATTATATTAGCAGGTTTTAGAATGTCTAGAAAATAGAGGAAACTCTGCCTAATTTTTTTGGTTTGGGAACAATTAATACTTGGAATATTTTGAAGTTTGTATGTACATTAGTTTATCAACAACTTTTGAGATTTGCAATATGTGAATTTTCTTGTTTTCAAATAATTAATTTTTTTTCTTTGATCCAAAAAATTTGGCACAGTTCAAAACCGTGCCAAAAGTGTATCAATTTTTGGCACGGGTTTGAACTGTGCCAAAAGATTACCAAAATGTACTCGATCTGTCACAGTTATAAAGTGTGCCAAAAACATCAAATTCTGGCACAGTCTTAAAGTGTTCCAGAAGTATTCCTGTTTGGTCAAATCTGGCACACTTTTAAACCGTGCCAGCAAAAAATAGCCATTTTAGAACACCTGATTCTGGCACAATTCAAAACCGTTCCAGATTTGATCTAGCACAGTTTTAAACCGTGCCAGATTGTTGTTTTTGGTGTAGTGAATTCTGACGAATGAAATACAGGGTTAGACCAATTCTTTACTCAATAATAGGGTTACCCCTCTTAGATGCCTCCTCAAACATTTCCCTATCCTATGCCTCAAGGTTTTTTATCCCAAATGCCTACTTCAGAAAAATTCCCTTACCAAACGCCTCCTCCTGGAACATTCCCCTCCCAAATGCCTCATCATCCAAAATGCCTCCTCCAATTTTTTTGGATCATCATCATCCCTGCACGGTGAGTATATCAAGTCGTATTATATAAGGGACTTGTCCAATAGCAGGGTCATTGGCGTGTGCACTCTCGTTTCAATGAATATAGGAACACATGTCCATAATAGCCCATTTGTAATGGGTGAGTCTCGTGTATTTTTGATACAATATACAATGGTTTGAGAGATAAGTATTTGCACTTTGACTATGGGAAAGGGCCTGTATTTAAAAACTATCAAAAATGTTATATTACCTAGCCAGTTCATTTGTTGGATAAGACTAAGCATTGAACAATGTTTTCTTTTTGAATAACTTTATAATATTTTAATTATATGGGACATCTGTTTGGTTTTATTCCATACTTATTTAATGATCGAGTCGAATGATTTTTCTTTAAATTTTCTAGGGTTTAATGAATTTTCTTTGAATTTACTTAGGTTGAATGAATTTGCTCGAATTTACTGAATGGTCAACCTAATTATATAGGTGACTTGAATTTTGAAGACTGCTTAAAGGATTTCTCGCAATACAAAGAGTGGATGGGAGAGAGTCACAGAGTATCCATGTAAAGGGTTAGAAATCTTAGTAGTGATAAGATTTCGTGTCCGTGCATTGTATAAACAAAATATATAAGTCTTTGAAAAACGTTGAATTTCATTAATGAATGTCAAGTATGAAGCACGACTATAAGATATGGACATTGCATGGGGAAAATAATGTACCATATATTTTGAAAGAATTACCGGTACATGATCGTGTGACAAAACTAAACTAGGTGGAAGTGGTGAATGATTCACTAGCACATCGTCTTTTGGCCGACCTAATTGATGATGCGTACGAAGTCCACCATAATCAAAATTGTTAACCCATAATATGGCGAAAGTGTATCCCTGCCTCTTAGGACGAGTGGTGTCACATCTCATGGCTGAGTTATCATTTGATCCCCATGTGTTATTGGCGGGGTTATCTCGATATGGGTCGGCCTCATCTTAATTGACCTCAGCCATATGGAAAGTCGAGACCGTAAAGAGCATCACCTATTCAGCTAGCACCATCTTCGTATTATGCCAGGGCCTATAATATGAATGACCTAGTTAATCCAACCTCGACCCGATCTATTCAGCCAAGCTCATACTTATGACTGAGGGCATGGGACCATCCTACCGAAATTAGAAACCTCGCATTCTCTTAGGCCGAGGTTGTAGCAGACGATACGCAGTGGCACGAGCATATGCAAGTACGTAAGAGGTATGCACACGTGGACAGTTTTGTTATAATAAGATCATTCCCTCACGTGAGGGAATATTGCATCATTATTGTTCTCATATGCCAAAGACAGGTGTCTACATCTTATTGGGAGTTTCCTCATGCACATGCTGAGTACATGCTTGGGGGGTACATTACACCACCCAAGCCCAATACATACACTTCATCTTCTCCATGAGAGGGGATCCTGAATTCAAAACCCTAACAAAACTCTGTCCAATTGTATACAGAAGAGAGAGAGAGAGAGAGCTTTGAGTGTTGTATCCATGGCGATTAGTGCCCTTGTTTAGTGGATTTCTCACACACTCATACAGTGGATGTAGACCTAACTAGTTGAATCATGTTAAATCATCGAGTTTATTTTTTTATCCTCATCTCCTTCTCTCATATATCCATATATCCATCTCCATTGTTGTGTTGTGATTAAGCTTAAGGTATTCATAATAGCATCTTAATTTGGTGGTGCTGATTACAGCATCATCAATTTGGTGCCGTCTGTGGGAACAAAGATAGCCATATCTTCCCTATTTTAGCTTATACTCACCAGAGTCTCTGGTGGTGAACTAGACCTCCCTCTTTGTGGATGTTGTTTCAGAATTGAAGGAGCTCTAATTGAGAATTTAATCTCTCCTTCTCTAGCTCATAGCTCAAACAGCCTACACTAATGGCAATGGATCCACCTCCTCCTCCTTAGAATAAACAGGCACCACCACATGGAGGTGGTGCAAGCTCCAGTCAGGCACCGCCCCAGTCGGAGATGGCTGAGGTGACGATTGCACTCCGCTCCCTCATAGCTAGCCAGCAGCAAATTCAAAACCAATTTGCTATGTTTAGCCAGAATTTCATCGCCAGGACTGAGGCGCTGGAGCAGAATTTGTAACTCCGACCGCCAGGGAAGGCAAACCAGGTCAGCAAGCCAGGGGACCACCCCCGGCTCCAGAAAAAGACCTTCCACCATGTTAGAGATAGAGAGATATTGCCGATCCTAGCTATTTACGCCTGGGGAGGAAAGGTTATGAACTCTATGATGACTTAGTCGGGGCTGACCTTGACGAGGAAAAGGGAGAGTTTGAATGTTGGGAACCTTATGAGATATCCAGAGGAACTGTGCATCCTATTCGGCAGAGCAGGGACCAGGGTCATCGGACCCAATTGGGACTATAAACTAAGGCAATCAGCCTTAGATAGGCTAAACAGAGGGTCGACCTTTGATACGTTCTGCCCTGAGGGAGATATGAGGAATCGTCTGTACAGATCAAGGAGTGTTTTCGATTCAAGAATAAATAAAAGGAGAGATGACTACAGACCTCCCTAAGACCAAGAGGAGCAAAGAGAGGTCATCATCCGACCTAGGTGTGCAGAAAGGGTACCCTCGGCCCGTTCAGCTAATAGAGAATGATCATCTCGGCTAGAAGATAGAGAAGGGGTCGGGGAAAATGCTATCCTTGTAAAAGCAGATGTTGCAACAAACAAGACTTGGAATGAGTCTATAAAGAAGTTGAAAAAAAATAGAGGATATCATAGAAAGTCGAGACCCCTTGCAGAAGGGATATGCTGAAAGATATCCATTTGTGGCAAAATACTGAAATATCCAACCCCGACCAAGTTCAAACCGTCGGTGGTAGATGTATTAGTCGGCCTCCAAAATCTATTCAATATCAAATGAGATGAGATGCTGAGAATTCTCAAACGCATTGATAGGGGCAGGCCATGTATAGTTAACCTCCCTTACTAAGAACTCTATAAGGAATTTTAAGCAGCTGGCCGATAGTTTTGCCCACAACTTTTACTTTGGGGTAAAACCTAAGAAGCAAATGACCCACATGTGTACATTAAATGGGGGAAAGATGAGACTCTGAGGGAATATATAACCCATTTTAAGAAGGAGAAGCTGGAAGTCGAAGATTTTGAAGAAAGTATCGCAATGACAGCTCTTATAGGAGGTCTTTAGAAAGGAAAACTACTATGAAAGTTGGTCGAGGAACCTCCAAAGTCCATGGCTAAACTCTTGGCTACGGTCGGGAGAGTCATGAACGCAGAGGCACTGGCCGCCAAAGAAGATGAAGAAAAGAGAGCCCACAGTGATGGAAATGGTCAGAATTCCAAGGGGAGTGATAGCAAGAAAAGGTCGACAGAACACAAGTTTCTGGACTATACGCCTCTAATAGTTAGCTGTGAGCACATTCTGAATGTAATAAAAAATGACTAGTCTCTTAGGTGGCCGGAAAAGTTGAAGACAACTCCTCACAAGAGAAATTGAAATATTTGGTGCGAATTTCACCAAGATCATGGGCACATCACCGATAGATGCTTCACCCTCAAAGATGAGATAGAAAAAATCCTGAAATCTGGTAAGTTAAGGAAATATGTTGATAAGAGCGATTGAGGCTGAGGCTGAGGCTGAGGCCAAGACGACAAAGGCCGAGATGATCGCGGAAAGAAGAGAAATGATAGGTGCAGAGAGGATGCTCCAACGAAGCGGGATGAACCTTCGAATGATGATAGTGATGATCCGAATCTCCCACCAAAGGATGATAACGTCCCCGTGAAAAGGCTCAATATGATCACATTTGGTGTGGGCATGATTTTTGGGGGCCTAGCAGGAGGAAGCTCTGAGGTGGACGAACGCAAGGCGCACATTAGTAATGCTAAGGCAATAAGCAAGGCCGAGGTTATAAACTCAACCTCTATTGATGTTAAGCCCGAGAAGAGGAAGAAAGTGGATATGAAAACCCTCATAGTCATCTTTTTAAGACTATATTTCAGGGGTATATTTGCTCCTTATGATGACCCACTCATTATTACCACCAGAGTACATGGGTGTGAGGTACTGAGAATCTTGGTTGATGGAGGAAGCTCTACAAATGTTATGTTATGGCCGTGCTTCAAAGGCTTAGGACTTAGCCGGGCCACTCTCATCCCTACCATCATCCTCTGATAAAATTCAGTTGAGAAAAGGTTCACCCTCCGGGGATGTATGAAATGGATATCAGAATGGGAGACGATTGGTCAAAGAGGCTAACTAAGAAGATTAACTTTTTTATGATGGATGAGAACATCTTCTCCGCTTACAACCTCATATTGGGACGAGTATCTCTTAAAGAGTTTGAGGCTATGCCTTTGACGATTCACTAAATGATAAAATTCTTGACTCCTTACGGAGTAGGGGAAGTTCAAGGTGACCAAACTTCGGCACGATAGTGCTACTTTAACTCAGCAGAGGAGAGAGAAGCACACAAGAAAGCAATAACCACACACAACATTGACAGCCTTGATCCGAGAGACGAGATAAAACTTAAGAAAGGGGAGGTTGTGGACGAGGTAGAATCTGTCGTCCTCAATCAGGACGAGCCAAAAAAAACCGTCCAGATCAACATAGCCCTAAAACAAGAGATCAATGATGAGTTGATCGGATTTTTGAGGGAGAGATAAAGCATCTTCGCATGGAGTCACGACGACATGCCTAGGATTGATCCCAAAATAATATCTCACAAGTCGAATGTCGTTAATGGAGCAAATTAGATAAAATAGGGAAGGAAAATCTACCCAAGGGAGAAGTACGAGGTCATCAGAGACCAGGTTAAAAAGCTGGAAAAGGCTGAGTTCATCAGAGAGGTGATATACCCTAAATGGCTTTCAAATATTGTACATGTTATAGTACCTAAAGCCAATGACAAATGGAGAATGTGCATGGACTTCACTGATTTGAACAAGTCTTATCCTAAAGACAGCTTCCCTCTCCCTCGCATTGATCAGATGGTAGATGCTACAGCAGGGCATGAATTGATGAGCTTTATGGATGCATACTCCGGTTATAACAAAATTTGTATAGACCCGACCGACGAAGAGAAGACAACCTTAATTATCGACAAGGGGACCTATTGTCATAAGGTTATGCCCTTCGACTTGAAGAACGCCTAAGCTACATATCAATGGTTGGTGAATAAGATGTTTGAAGACCAGATTGGAGAGTCAATGGAAGTTTATGTTGACGATATATTGACAAAGAGACTGAAGGCCAACACTCATGTGGCCGACCTTAAAAAACTTTCAACACTATGGACGAGTATAAGATGAAACTCAGTCCAGATAGTTGTGCCTTCGATGTCAGAGCTGGTAAGTTCTTAGGTTTTATTATCAATAAGAGGGGTATAGAAGCTAACCCAGAGAAGATAAAAGCCCTGTTAGAGATGAAGATACTGAGGAACATCAAGGAAGTTCAGAGGCTAACGGGATGAGTATCCACACTAAACATGTTTATCTCAAGAGCCGCTAATAAATATCTTCCATTTTTTAAATTATTAGAGAAGCTTTTAAGTGGGATGAGGAATGAGATAGAGCTTTTATGGATCTAAAGTCTTATCTCGACTCTCCATTGTTACTGCCTCGTCTTATCTAAAGAGAGAGGCTTTACCTATACTTGGTCGTGTCTGAGTCGGCTATCAGCGCGGAGATAGTGTGAGATGATGAGGGTGTACAAAGACCAGTGTATTTCAATAGCAAGGCCCTCCAGGGGGGCTGAAAAGAGGTATCCTAAGATGGAAAAGCTGGCATATGCCCTCATCCATGCTTCAAGAAAAATGAAGCCTTATTTTTAAGCTCATACAATGGTTTCTTGATGGACTATCCCCTTTGGCAAGTCATCCATAAATCTGAGAAATTAGGCTGGTTGAAGGCCTGGGCCATTGAGCTAGGAGAATACGTCATAGTCTATCAGTTGAGGGTGGCAATCAAGGGGCAGGCCCTAATAAAATTTATGGTAGAGTTCACCTGGGCCGAGGTCGATAGCGAAGAAGCATACAGTCTTGAAAGGTCGGTTAAAACTCATATCAAATCGAAAGAGGTCGAGACAAACATGGAAAGACCTCCAACAACCGAGACTGACGAGTTTTTGCTCAGGAATGGAGTTATTGAAGAAGGTCCATTTTCAGAGGGGCAGTGTGGAGCTTGTTTATTTATGGTTCATCCTGTGAAAATGGGAGTGGAGCCGCCCTGATCATGTCGCCCCCGAATGGAACAAATATAGAGTACACGTTGAGGTTTAGTTTTAAGGCTTTCAATAATGAGTAAGAGTATGAGTCCCTCATAGCAGGAATCTCCCTCGCCAGAGTCCTCAATGTCGACCAACTCTTAGTCCATAACGACTCTTATCTTGTAGTTAATCAGGTCCTAGGGATTTATGAAGCCAAAGATGATCGAATGGCAAGGTACCTAGAAAAGGTGAGGAAGATGATGAAGGACTTTAGTGAGATCAAAGTCAAAAGGATGCCTCGAATGGATAATACTTTGTCAAGGTTAGCCTCGGCCACACGAACAGAGACTAAGAGATCGGTGCTAATAGAAATCCTTTCTCGGTCGATAATAGAGGAGGATGACGTGAAGCTAAAATTTTGCTTCAATTTAAATATGGGATAATCTTGGATGGACCCCCTTATTCAGTATATCAAAGAGGGTAGTTTGTCGAAGTCTAAGGACGAATGAAGGAAGTTGAGATGCAAAGTCGCTAAGTTATCTATCCTAGGGGACGTGTTGTGTCCACCCAGCCGAGGTAGATTATATTTTGAAGGGTGTTAATAAAGGATCGTGCTCAAGCCATATTGGGGGTAGATCATTGGGAAAGATGATCATCACTCAAGGATATTGGTGGTTGACCCTGGCCAATAACTCGACCGAATACGTAGAGAAGTGCGATAAGTTCCAGAGGTTTGCCACCATCCTTCATCAACCCCATCAAACTCTGATGTCTATCACCTCACCATGGCCATTTACAATATAGGGGATTGATTTGGTTGGACCTCTGCCAAGGGCCATGCGAAACTACAAATATTTGATTCGGGCGATAGACTACTTTTTAAAGTGGGTGGAGGCCGAGGCTATGATCAAGATCACAGAAAATAAGACCTTTCAGTTCATTTGGAAGAACATCATTTGCAGATACGGCTTCCCTAATACACTCATATCAGACAATGGTACCCAGTTAAAAAACATCTTCTTAGAAAAACATTATAAAAGGGTCGGCATCAAGCAATTCTTCTCAACACTAAGCCGACCTCGGGCCAATGGCCAGACTGAAGTCACTAATAAAACTATTCTTGATAGAATCAAGAAAAGGTTGGAAGATGATAAGGGGAAATGGATTGAAGAGGTACATGTTATACCACGGGCTTACCGGACGACAGTGAAAATGCCGACAGGGGAGACCCCCTTCCTGTTAGCTTATGGATTAGAAGTTGTGGTACCAACATAGATTGGTCTCCCCACTCCCTGAGCTCAGACGTATGACCCTGAGGGAAATATGGTAGAGAAAAGACTTGAGCTATATTTGATCGAAGAAAGAAAAGAGGATGATGAGGTAAGAGTGGCATTTATCAGCAGAGGATAGCCAAGTTTTACAATAAAAGGATAAAATCGAGGTCGATGGCAGTGGGAGACCTAGTTATGAAGAAGACCTAGCAAAAACCAAACAAGCTTCATGCCAACTGGCATAGTCCTTACAGTATTACGGATGAGGTAGTCTCAGGCACCTATCGACTGGAGAACATAGAAGGGGAACCATTCTCCAACCCTTGGAATGCCAACCACTTAAAAAGGTACTACCAATTGATGATTATATAAAAGCTTTTCATTGTGAATCATTGTAAAAAGGGCTTATTATAAATGAGGAAAATAAAAATAGAGTGCTCCCTCATATCTTATATACTTTATCTCGAATAATTTGTTTCAAGTACCCCTAAAATCTATAAAACCTCATTCGTGGTGAGATAGAAACCACCCAACCTTGGTGAAATGATAACCTGGAAAGGGGCCCGACCCCATCCATGGACTTCCAATAACACCAAGAAGGGATAACTTAATTAATAAAACATCATTAACTTGGTGAAAGAACCTCTCTCGTCCGAGATGACAGTGCATGGACGAGACAATGCTCAACCATGCAGGCTCAAAACAGTGAGAAGGGGTATGGCATAACACCATAATTTGGTGAGTCCAATTGGAAAATCACTTGGGTGTGGTTCATTACTTAAACATCATTAATGTGGTGAATATGAGATGAAACATCATTAGTTTGGTGATCTCAGACCTTAAACATCATTAATTTGGTGATTATGAGATGAAACAACATTAGTTTGGTGATCTCAGACCTTAAACATCATTAATTTGGTGAATCTGAGATAAAACATCATTAGTTTGGTGATCTCAGACCTTAAACATCATTAATTTGGTAAACGCGGGATGAAACATCATTAGTTTGGTGATCTCAGACCTTAAACATCATTAATTTGGTGAACATGAGATGAAACATCATTAGTTTGGTGATCTCAGACCTTAAACATCATTAATTTGGTGGATATGAGATGAAACATCATTAGTTTGGTGATCTCAGACCGTAAACATCATTAATTTGGTGGATATGAGATGAAACATCATTAGTTTGGTGATCTCAGACCTTAAACATCATTAATTTGGTGGATATAAGACAAAACATCATTAGTTTGGTGATCTCAAACCGTAAACATCACAAAAATAATTATGTCTGTTGTGATGTGGTGACGTGTGAAGTGAAATTTAATGATATGTGTTGTGAAATGGTGATATGTGAGTGATTTTGATGTGATCCCAAACATCATTAGTTGTGGTATCGTACTTCAAAAGATAGCAAGCACAAGACAGAAAGTGATGGAAAGCAAAAATTCATCCATTAATAAGCAGAGGTTACAGACAACATAATTGACAAAATACAAAAGCCCTCAGGGCTGACTATAAAATAACCCTCAAGGATGAGCGTCACCCATCTAAACAGTAACTCCAACGTTGGTGATCTCAGCCCCATCGCCATGGTCAACCAGCTCCTCATTGTTCTCAGTAACCTCTAGAAGGCTAGTCTCGGTAGGTGCAACAGCAGCGTTCTCAACTTTGGCCAAAGAAGCTCCAAGATAAGGGTCACCAAAGCCAAGGCCTACAAAGTCATCCGGTGACAGTCTCCCGATCTCTGCATGTTTAATGGCTGGCCATAGGCCAGTAGCCTTGATGCCTCTCTCCAGATAGTCAAAGTCGAAGTCCACAAATTCTTCAGATAATTTGTAGTCGATAATGGTTTTGTCCTTAGCCTCGGCCAGGGCAGCTTTAACGGCAGCATCAATACTGGCCTTTATGCTCTCATCCTTAGCCTTCAACGCTTTATCATGGCCGATCTTCAGAGTTTTGACTAGATATTTTCCTTATACAGATCCCCCTTGACCTTGTCAAGGTCGTACTGCCAAGCCTTCTCTTCTTTCTCAACATCTTGCCCCTTTTAGATCAAAGGCAGCCTCTTCAGAGTCTAGTTGGCTAAGCGGTGAAGAGAAACCTCACCCTGCAACACAATAGGCAGACACATAAGTACGAGACATAAAAAATGAAGGGATAACACTTGTAAAAATTCTTAAAGATACCTAAACAGTTCGGTGAAGAGAAAATTCGGCCAGCAGATGGATACCAATGGATTGGAGGATATATTTATCGTCCTCGGTGATGAGAGAAGCGAGGGTATCTACCGCCTTCAGACTATGGATAATGACGCTGTTGTCTCTTATCTTCAGCTGTGACAGATGAGCAGCAAGAGCATCGTCCGTGGATATTGGAATGTCCTGGTCGGAGCACAGAGTTTTTGAACAACGAGTGGTGGGATCGACTGCTTGACCCTTCCTCTTCTTCCCAACACTATCAGCGCTATTGGAGCTGACAACCTTCTTTGCTTGTACAGTAGGAGTGGAAACCTTATTGCCATGTCTGTCAATGATATTGCTCAAATTGGGGGTGACATTTTCCAAAGTTTGTTCGAAGTGCCTTCTGGATGCTCTGCAAAAGAAAAGTCTCAGAAATCAATGTATTGGCTATACAGAGGTACGAGGCATCACTTTATAATAATAATAATAAAATAACAAAATAACTTACGAAGTTCAGTCAGGGGGCCACCCCCTCAGACCTGTCTGAGCAAGGTAGTATGGGGTCATTATATTCTGAAACTTCACAAGACGACCTTTATCACCTTGGCTATGAAGTTTGTTAATCTTCTCGTATGAATCTGGGCTCAATCTCAGGTCAGCTTTGGCTGATATGGGGACCGTGGTCCACCTCAAAAGAGTTCTAGGCACACACGTCCTGCGATCTTAGTTGGGTTCGAACTCCCAAGCACCCCAAATGAAGAAGTATCAGGGTTTTCAATTATGGTTGGAGGTCTGAGTTACCAGTCGGATTTTCTTTTCAAAATTCCTGGCTATAAAATGATAGTAGCCTAGATGAGTCTTGGAAGACGATGGTGTGTAATAACCAAGAAATATGTGAATTGGAAGGTCAGTTTGATGTACAACCTTTCAAAGGATGATTGACCCAATCATCACTCTCCACGCATTCGGAGATAATTGAGAAGGGGCAAGGTTTATATGAGCAAGGATGGCTCGGAGCATGAGGTGAATAGGTAGATGGAAACCTAACTTAAACATCTGCTCATAGACGCAGATCTCACCGTCCCTGCCGTGAAAGGCTTTCTCGTAGAGGTGTCTGAAGATTAAGAGATCAGCCTCAAAGACAGTACTTTCATATTCAGTGGCGATGGAAGTATCAACTTCGTTCTCCTCATTACTATCAACTAGGACCTCGACCTAAGGATTGCCTAGGTCACCACTAGGGAACCTCTCAGCAAACTCGGCCCCAGTCACGATCGATAGTGGAATGGCATTTATTAGAGGGGGAATGCAACATTAGGTTCTAATATCTCCATAGAATCAGAGTCATGTTATGACTCGTCTCCTTTAGAAGATGAGATACGAGAGGAAACCTTTTCAGCATCATGCCCTGCACTTTGCGAAGGGGAACAATCCATAGCCTCTTTATACGAGTCCACGCTCTCAGCTTATTGAGAGTTGGACATAGGGTCAGCAACAGATGAATCTAACATTAGTTCATAAGTCTCAACGACTTAGGGGTATACTACATCCAAGGGTGGTGGAAAGATAGGTCGAATTGGAAAAGACTCAGCCTTTCGGCTCTCGGCTTGGGCTTCCTCTTTTTGGCTAATCTTATCAAAGCACTTCTCTCTCAGATTAAGGAAGTCCTCTGCTAACTTGTACGAGGGTTGTAGGATCCGAAGGACGAGGCTACACTTGAGTGAAATAGGAAAGGGCAATAAAGGGCAAACAACTTAAAAGTTTGACTATGGTTGACTCAAAGATCAAACCCTGGAAATTTGAAGGATTTCCCCTAAGAACACTAAGAACAAACCTAACCTTACCCACCAGAGATGATGATAGGAGGATGCCTGAAAACTTAAATACTAATAGACTAACCCTAAAACCCCTCGCAATCACTCATTCACACTCCAAATCGCCAATAAAATCCCTTCTTCAGCCTAAAGACCTCCTAACAATGGCAGGACAACCACCAAAAAATCAGAACACCAACGAAAAAATTTAAACAACGATTGGAATTGATAGAAATGAAGAAAGTTAAGGTGAAGAGGATTACCTGAGCAAACTCAAGCCCTTGAGGCAGGGCGAATGGAATGAGGAGACTTGAGATTGGAAGGCTTGCAAGTTTTTAGCAGGTGGGTAGCTATGGAGTTTTTTTTGCAAAAAAATGGAGTAAGATGCGAAGGATGTTAGTGAAGAAAGAGAATTGAGAAATTTTTAGGTCTTTGAAATCTCCCCTAATGATTATGAACATTCCCCAAGAATACCATCATTGAGGGCACGAAACCCCAAGTGCGCAGCCACCAAACCCTACTTGGGGTAGACACCAATCCATCAGGTCAGTGATATGTGTCACCCACTAATGTATCAAGCCCTATGCAGCCAACACATTAGAGACGTCTCATCAGGCCCTCAGCAACTTGTACCCCTCAACCAGTGGTTCACACAGAAGGCTAAGGACTAGGGGTGATTGATATGGATAAAGTGTATCCCCGCCTTTTAGGATGAGTGGCATCACATATCGTGGCCGAGTTGTCATTGGAGCCCCACGTATCATTAGCGAGGTCATCCCGATATGGGCCGGCCTCAACTCAACTAGCCTCGGCCATATGGAAAGTCAAGACGACAAAGAGCATCCCTTATTCAGCTAGCACCTTCTTCATATTCTGCCAGGGCCAATAACAGGAATCACCCAGTTAATCCAACCTTGGACCGATCTATTCATTTGAGGTCATACTTATGACTGAGGGCATAGGACCATCCTACCGGAATTAGCAACCTCGTATACTCTTAAGCCGAGGTTACAGCAGACGATTCCTAGTGGTGTGAGCATATGTAAGTAAAAAGGGGTATGCACGCGTGGATAATTCTGTTATGACAAGGTCATTCCCTCACGCGAGGGAATATTACATCATTATTGTGCCCATGTTCCAAAGATAAGTGTCTACATCTTATTGAGAGTTTCCTCGTGCACATACTGATTATATACTTGGGGTGTACATTACACCACTCGAAACCTATATATACACTTCATCTTCTCTATGAGAGGGGATCCTGAATTCAAAATCCTAACAGAACTTTGTCCAATTGTATACAGAAGAGACAGAGAGAGATCTTTGAGTGTTATATCCATGGCCATTAGTGCCCTTGTTTAGTGGATTTCCCACACACTCACAAAGTGAATGTAGGCCTAACTAGCTGAACCACGTTAAATCATCGAGTCCATCTTCTTATCCTCATCTCCTTCTCTCATATATACATATATCCATCTCCATTGTTGTGATGTGATTGAGTTTAAGGTATTCGTAGTCTCATCTTGATCTGGAGGTGCTGATTACAGCATCATAAGCCCATGTATACGAATAGTATGCATTATGGCCAAGTATAACAAGTTGATGTCGAATTACTCGAAGATCGAAAATACATACGCCTGACAGCCGATGCGGTTTGACCCTTGTATAAAAAATATGAATAAGATCACTCGGTATTATAAGTAATGATAGGTTTACATAATTTGAAGAGTCAATTTAGTTTGTAATTCTTAAGTGGCCTAAAGACATTCTCCCGAAAGAGAACATGTTATAAAATAGTTATTAAATCATGAAAAAGATATTGAAGGGTTTGGGTTTGAAGTACAAATATATTCATGCATACAAGTATGGCTACATATTGTATCATAATGAAATTGAACTGAAGAATGGATTTACTGTATGGAAGGATCCAAGATATATCGTTTGTGAGAGTGGAAAAGATGATACAATAAAATTTCGTAAGTGCTCGTAAGTTCTAAAAGTATTAAAGTATTTCCCCCTAGTCACGGTTAAAAATATTTTTCACTGTGCCATGGATAGAAGCCATGACATGGAACACTCGAGATGAGGTAGGTGGGAATCCCATACGTCATTCGGTTGATTCACTCATCTGGCATCTTTCAAATGCACGACATCCTGAATTTGCAAAAGAATCACGCAATATCTATTTTGCATTTTGAGAATAAGTGATATCAATAATTTATGGGATTCACAAATTTTCAATTAAAACTTCTTTAATTTGATTTAATCTTCATTCCAAATTAAGTAAATCCTAATCATGCATCTATGTGAATAAATAAACATACAGTCACAAATTAAAGAACAATCAAATTTCAAGAAAAAAAACCTTTCAAGTAAAAACCTTTATCTCACTATATAATGTAAATCGTAACTTACAAATTACAAAGAGAAATCTACGATGGATTTCCCAAAGAATATCCACATAGATCGTAACCTAAAATCAACAAATATTCCTGCAAGAACCACAAGAACCGCAGTTCCTCCGTCAGCAGTGAATACCCTCGAGTATCCTTAATGATCGCAGTCATCAGCAAATAGCTCCCGCAAGAACTATCAATCCAGCAGTAGATAAATCTTCTCTACAAGAGAAACTTCAATAAAGATGTGCTTTGGGTTCCAAAACGATTCACAAACATATAAGAGATCTTTTGTGTGAATCAAAAACATGAATTTGCCCCTAAAAATTGAAGACTAAAATTCTGCAGATTTGACGTTTTCGTTTCGCAAAAGTCTTGATGAAAAAGTCTTTCAAAATAGTATTTAAAGCAAAGCAAAATACTTGAGGCGACGAAGGTCATTCGAACGACATTGCCCTATCATTTGAACGGCATTAGATGTTGCTTGAATGACTCTAAAAATGACCTTGAAAAAACAAAAATAGCGTAGGGGAGTTTGATGCAATAAAGAAATGACCTCTCTCGCGACCTGTCAAACGACATGATAATGGCATGTCATTTGAATGATATGGCATGTCATTTGAACGACAATGGCATGTCGTTTGAAAGACATTTCTTTGTCGTTTGAACGACAAAAGCGAAAAAAAATATATTTTTTAAAACGCTCGCCTAGAGGTCTTCCAAAAACTATTTTTCCTTAGAAAAATGCCTCATTTTAATAAAAAATAGTTTCGAAAATTATCCCAGTACTATCGTAACGTTTTTGAAAAATATTTTCACTAGAATCAATCTCGCAGATGTCCATTGTTGAAGAAACTTGATATTCGGATCTGTCGTCTTCAATAAATGATCGTGAGCTTCCTTCGATGGTTGTAAAGGTATACAATATACTCAATGTAAAATCAATCTATGAAATTTATGTCCTTACGAATCTCCCCCTATGTCTATGCCGGTACAAAATAAAAACATCTGAATTATCAATCAAAATGTTCTATACAAATCTAATACCCTCCCATGAACCCAAAAGTGGAAAGATACTAAAAAATGTAAGTCTTTAAAAAAATCTTCAACTTTAAGTCTCCTCAAATCAAATATATTTGCTTTCCTTGCGATTATTTTGTGTGCTTTCCAAATAATCATCAAAGTCCTACACACAATAAACAAAATAAATACCTTCGTGACGCATCGAGTTTGACATTAAATAATCATAAATCATATCAAGTAAATCAATTATCCCCCATAATTCATAATTTATATTCCCCCTTTCTATTTTTTTGTAATAGACAAGGAGAAGAATAAACAAAACAAAATACGGAGTGTCACGACAAGCATAGAAAATATATATCAAATACGCTCATGCAAGGATATACTCAAAAGGCTTTCACAAACTATTTTTGAATTTTCAAATTTATAAGCAAAAATAATTTACAAAACAACACACACCATAAATTTGCACTAAGATAACCAGATCGTGAAAACATAATGAATGGGTGTGAACATATTCGATAGGAAAATCAACTCAAGCATACATATAATATGTGCACAATGAATATGATACTCCTAATGAATGAACTCAGAATCGTCTTTAGGTGTAAAAATATTTAATTTAAATAGTACCGACTCAATCTAATCAACACATCAAATCCTAAAATGATTTCCACACCAATAATGTCTAAAACTATGTAATGATTTTTCAAGACTTTGTCAGGACGTGCAAACCTGTTATTTTATTTCCAACCAAACACCCTTATAAATAATAATTCTTTTTATTTTTTTATTGAGGTGATCGAACTAAATTATTTGGCCCCATTTTTGGCATATTATCTTTTTATTGCCTTAATTTTTTCCCGGGCTCTTTTCAAACGGTGGCTTTCACGACAAGATTATTATTCTCTCGCAACCCTTTCCCGTTTACGCTCATCATTTTTTAATTTTTAAACAAATTCCTCATGGGCAACGGTTCTTACTTGCACTACTTTCATTGTCAAATTTTGTCTCATTTGGTTCATTTTAAAGATAGAATTGGAATGAAAACATTTTGATCAACATGAGATAAACAAGTACAATAATCGAATAAATCCGTGCAAGTGTGCATTAAAGAAAATCATAAGTCAAACATGTAGGAAGTACTAACTAACTGCATCTCAATTACTCCAAACATTGTAAAGCACAAAATGAAATGATGAATCATCTCAAAACATTATCAAATAGTCACATGGATATGGAATGATGTTGTGACTTTGTCATCCTAAATGTCCATTCATAAACGGTGTAAGAAGAAATACAAAAATCTTTTTGTCTTTTTCCAAAAAATTTATCAAAAGAAAATATTTTTGGCTTTTTCAAATTTTTCTAAAAAAAAAATAGAAAATCGTTTTGAATTTTTCCAAAAATTTTCAAAAATAAAAATCTTTGTGATTTTTCGAAAAGCATATCAAAATGGAAAAAATAAATATAAAGGTGGTACACACTAGCAATAGGTATAAAATATCATCATGAAAATCATCTTATGCTAGTAAACAAGTCTAAACCTCAACCATTAGGTGCGAAAGTATTTTCCAAATATAATGACATCCTATGAAAAATATCCATCAAATCATGTGAAGTCTTGACTAAATACTGAACTTGCTCTAAAGTTCTCAAAATCTCTCATGGGATGTGCAGGATCATGTGAAGTATTATGTGTGGGTGTGCATGTGGGAACACATGTAGTAGCATGACGAGGTAAAACCCTATGAGACACACTATCCAATTTAAAGAAAAATTCCTTAAGGTGTCCTCTCTTCTTGCAATGGGAATAAACAAAAACGGGTCAAGGAACACCTCTCTCAAAACTACTTGGACGCACTTTCCATCGTGTAAACGGACACCTATGTGGGTTAGGTCGAGAGCCATATGGATCTATCACAAACTCGGGAACCGACTCGGGTGCAACATGGGATGTAGACGCACTATCATAACCTATTCCTAGTCTCTCAACATTATCCAAAGCAGGACCGAGGAACATCTTTCTAACCTTATTATATGTATCCTCTAAAGTGACCTTGACCCCCTGGGCACGTTCAAAATATCTCTCTAGTTAGGACACATGGACTTCAAGTTCACTCTTTTTTTCGCCTAAGACGATCAACTGTTTACTTAAAGAAACCTTCACCATCTCAAGTTGACTCGTCGACTCCTCATACTCCCTCAAAAGTCCTATCTGTCTCTCCAAATCTAACACCTTAAGAAATAACTCCTTATTCAACTTTTTCATCTTCAAGGTCTCGGCTTATAAATCTCTAAATGATTTTTGGAGATCACTTTCACCCTCAATTGTAATCTCACTCTCACTCTAAACACTCAAATCATCATTGGGGCTCGCATGTATACAAGTGTCATCATCATTGTGGGACAAACTAGATATGCTCACGTGACTAACCATAAAGGCAACACACATACTATATGATGATTCATCCCTAGAATCATTCACCTCGATGTCACTATCACAAAGAGTGGTCGGTATAGCAATTTTCTTGCCATTTCTCTTTAGCATAGTGGGACATTCAAACGGTTTATGCCCTTTGCCCTCACACTCAAAAAATATCACCTCTTCCTCTTTCTCACTGCTCACTTTTCCTCCTCTTTCTTTTTATTTTTCTCAAAAAAAATTTATTGGAAGAATTTTCTTTGAAAATTTTTAGAAACGTTTTAAAAATTTTAGCAAACAAGGCGACATCATCAAAATCAAACTCTCCCTATAACTCAGACTCACAAACTATCTCTTTCTTCTTCTTCTCTATCTTCTTAGACACTTCCTCACTCCTTTTATATTGGGCCCTATGTGCAATCCCTCTATCCTTAGTCTTAATAGTGTTAGGGGACATGTCAATCTCATAAGTTTGAAGATCTCCTACAAGTTCTTCTAACCTAAGGGTATCTAATATCCCTAATGAGTTCAAAACAGTGACCTTAGGAATAAAACATTTCGAAAGTGACCTCAAAATATTTTTAACAACTTTCATCTCGTCAATTTTCTCACCCAAATTAAAACTCGTGTTAATTATGTCCGACAACCTAGCAAAAAACTCGTCAAAACATTCGGACTCTGAAAAGGTGATAGTCTCAATCTGGGTGATCAAATTTTGTAACTTAGACGCCTTAACTGCGTTGTTACCCTCATATGTCATTTGGAGGATATCCCATGCCTCTTTAGACTTGGTTCACATCATAATTCGGTAGAAATCATCAGGGGTGACAGCTCCAAAAATAGCACTCAGGCCACGGGAGTTAAAGGTACTCCATTTATAATCACCCTCAGTCTAGTCAGACACAAGTTTAGGAGTGGTGACATTTTCAATGTTGACAGTGGGAGGATTCCACCCTCTTTCACAAAACTAACCAGACACCTTCATCAATATCCTTTAAATAACATCTCATACAGGCATTCCAATAGGCATAATTCGTGTCATCGAAGATGGGCATCTGATTATATAAGTTCCCCATCGGAAAATTGCAAAAAATTTCAAAATCAATTTAAAAAAAAATCGATATCACAAAAATTTTGCGAAAAAATAATCACTCGATAATTTAGATTAAAGCGCTCTGATACCAATTTGAGAATGCATGATATCAATTATTTATGGGATTCGAAAATTTCCAATTAAAACTTATTTAATTAGAGTCAATCTTCAATTCGAATTAATTAAACCTAAATCGTGCATCTATGTGAATAAATCAAACATGTAGTCACAAATTAAGGAACAATCAAATTTAAGAAGGAAAAAAACATGTCAAGTAAAAACCTTCATTTCACTATATAATGTAAATCGCAACTTACAAATTACATAGAGAAATTTGCAATGAATTTCTCGCAGAAAATTCACATAGACCACAACCTTAAATCAATAAAGATTCCCGTAAGAACCTCAAGAATCGCAACTCGTCCTACAACAATGAATACCCTCGAGTATCCCCAATGACCATAGTCATCAGCAAATATCTCTCGTAAGAACTATCAATCCATCAATAGATAAATCTTCTCTACAAGAGAAGCTTAAACAAAGATGTGCTTTGGGTTCCAAAATGATTCACAAACATATAAGGGATTTTGTGTGAATTAAAAACATGAATTTTCACCTAAAAATTGAAGACTAAAATTCTGTAGATTTTCAGTTTTCATTTTGTAAAAGTCTTGATGAAAAAGTCTTCCAAAATATGTATTTATAGAAAAGAAAAATACTTGAGACGGAGTAGGTCGTTCAAATGACATTGCCCTGTCGTTTGAACGGTATTAGATGTCGTTTGAATGACTCTAAAAATGACCTTGAAAAAACCAAAATAGTGTACGGTCATTTGATGCAACAAAGTAATGACGAACCTTGCAACCTGTCAAATGACATGAGACGTCGTTAAAAGGGGTCATTTGAACGACAATAGCATGTCATTTGAACGACATTGTTTTTTCGTTTGAACGACAGAAGCGAAAAATTATTATTTTAAAAAGCTCGCCTACAGGTCTTCCAAAAATTATTTTTCTTTAAAAAAATGCTTTATTTTGATAAAAAAAAAGTTTCGAAAAAAATCCCAATACTATCATTAAACATTTTCGAAACTTATACACATTCCTTTCCAAAATCAATCTTATAGATGTCCATCGTTCAAGAAACTTGATATTTGAATCCGTCGTCTTCAATAAATGATCGTGATCTTCTTTCGATGATTGTAACGGTATACGACATACTCAATGTAAAATTGGAATATGAAACACATTATCAACCGATGGGTTCAATACTTTCGATAATTTAAGTACTAATGAGAGTTATTGTCCCATTATCATGGCGCCTTTAACTCTCCCTCGAACATTGTGCATGAGAAAAGAGTACATATTATTGTTGTTGTTGACACCCCGGCCAAAAGCCCCCTGCGACGATATTGATATTTTCTTAGCCCCATTAATCAAAGAACTTAAAAGGTTATAGGATGAAGGTGTGAGGGCATTTGACACTGACAAGGGTGAAGAGTTCACTGTGACACCCCGTCTAATAAAATACTGGGCGATCACTCCTGTACCAAATTAAAACAGAAGTCTCATATGGTTCATTCTCAGCATCACTGTTGAAAACCAATATAATTACTAATAGCCTATTAGGATGGGGTCAAAATTTTAATTTACTAATATTTTTAATCAAACCATTCAAATAAAACATTCACACAATATATATAAATGAAACTGAAAAGTTATAAAATAATCGAACACTCGGTTTAACAATAATACAATCAAATCAAAGGCTGCACAAAAAGGCGGTAAAAGAATAAATAAGTACAATTGGGCTATCAGCCCGAATGTTTCTACAGTACCTCCAATCTAGATATCAAGGATGGAAGCGTCTACAAGAAACCTGCATGCATCCACAGCTGCTGCAGCAAGCGTCTGACTCGAAGGAATCATCATCCAGGTGTTCCTATGTCTGGACACCTATATATATATATATATATATATATATATATATATATATATATATATATATATGTAAAAGAGAGGAAAATAGATATACGAGTCAGAGCCCGAGTTGTGAAAATATTTTGCAAGTGCATAAATGCTTTATTTTTGAAAAATATATTTTATCTCATATTTAAATTGGTATCCCACTCCCATGATATACCCCTTACCCCTCTTCTAATGGTGCACCCCTATCGCATTTCTCAAAACATCCTAGTTAAGCTACCTTGCCTAACAAAACCGTCACTCCCAAACTCAGATAGTCCTAAGTAAACCGAGTACTAAGGGCTAAAATTCTACCCAGTCTCAACACTGTGCCATGTTCGTGCGTGGGGTGTCTTGAGAAGCGAAATCCAAATAAGGAACCCTCCGATACACTACTACTTGGCAGTGTAGATCGTTCAGATCCATTAGACCCTCGGTACACAACATATATATATATATATATATATACACATTCATATAATTATATACATTATCATACTCACTTATCATATACACCTCACCATATACATCCGGATAGAATCTCCCGGATTGAGAATTAATCTTTATTCATTTTATCTCTTTACTCTAGTAGAGATACATATATATTCTTGCTCTTATACACAAGTAGTGTACTATACACACAAGTACAATAACCATCACAACGAGCTATAACTCGAGGATGCAGTCTCATTGTGCCGATCCAACTCCATGTTTACTCACTGTACCACGGTACCAAGCCAGACTTACTTAATGGTCATGGTAAAATATACACAGCGGTGGAGGAGGTCATGTCCCTCCTCCAAGTGGAGTACACACATCACACTCGAACGCAGGATGACATAACCTGGGGATATACTCTCCCTGCTCCTCAAGCTCGGGGATTCACCCACATCGCGCAACCTCCCTGGATCGCACTGGAGAAAATATATATTCTGGTTGTTCCAACCCTATGCCAAAGGAAAGCCCCCGAAATCAGCCTCTAAGATACACATATACCAATCACATACAAATATATATGTATTCGTATCATATAAGATATATTATAAGAACATCGTATATATATACAATTATAACTCCTCAAATATAAATGGCCATAATTGCCAATCACACATAGCGATGTCCAATAATCCCAAACATTCTCATTAATAATAACATTCGAGTTTTCGCACACTCACGATACTAAACTCAAAAGTATTCCCTCACTTGATAAATAACCTGTACCTTATTCACACTTATGGATTTATATAATTTCTCCAACTATACCCATTCATTCCAGTAGTCTCGTGGGATTTACTCAACCATAATGTGACACCCCGCCTAATTAAATACCGGGCGATCACTCCTTTATTAAATTAAATCAAGGTAAACAGTTGGTTCATTCTCAGCATCACTGTCGATAAAAATACATTTTCAAATTTAACACCCTAAATAATTAAGCTAAGTGTCAAAACCATTTTCATACATACTTTCCAAATTTTATTTAAAGAAAACATTTGTTTTATTAACAAAATTTCTACAATTAAGAATCACACCACAATAAACCTGGAACACAAAGTCCAATTAATATAATACATTCGTCAATCGAATGTCCACATATGAAAACTAAAGTCACCAATACAAACTGAATAAAACCCATAGTAACAATACTGGAAATAACTGAAATACAAATGTCCCAACAATAATGAAATAATGGAAAGGGCGACACATGCCCAATAAATGAGAATGCTAAAAGTGGAGTCAATAAGGGAAGCCGTCTACGCAAGTAACCTGCAACTCCCACCTAAGCTGCAGCACGTTCCTTTCAAGGGATCCTAAGCAAGACGCCCCTGTGGCTGGGCACCTGAAATATATACATATATATACAAGAGAGAGAGAGAAAAAGAAACGGGACAGAGCTCGAAAGTGTGTTTGATTTAAAATACGTTTAGCAAGTATTTAAATTGATACAGGCCAATACAACAACATATTAGAGCGACACTCTCTTGAGAAATTCTCACCTCTCTTCTAATGTGCAAACCTATCGTGCTAACCTTCCCAACGGGTTATCTTAACATTTTATCATACTAACCTTCCCAATAAATTAGCGTATCTTAAACTTACTCATAAGATTTCAAAACCGAACAATATTTTTGTTTAAAAAGAATACTTCCAATTAGTAGCACAACTCTTGTTTTAGCTTTTATTCATTTATAAAGTTTCCTAGTGTCATATTATACTTTCACAAAACAAGTACTTACTATATGTGTCATCAACCATGTCCTACTTATCAAATCACAGTAGGCAGTTTCAAATTTCCAAATCTCATATATATATTAACTACTCGTATAATATATATAAATAACAGCACCCCAAATAAAACTATGGTGCGTGCATACTTCTACTATCCAAACCCCATACCACTCATATCAAGGGGAATACAAGTTCGGAATCACTCTCGAACTGTATTAACACATACACAAACAATATCGAGGCGAAGCATAGATTCCAAGTCTCTAAGAGGATGGCACATACTCGCGTCTCTTAGGACCGTCTGAACTATCGATTCGATAGCCTGTACCAAGGATATCTATCTTCTAGGGTACAAGTCAATATCCCCCATAAAGGTCCCATCGAGATAAGAATGTCCCAGCTCGGTAACCTCAAGGATAGCAAGTAGCGCGGTATGTTTTTCACATGCATATAATATATGTACACACAATCATATAAATATACAACTTTATCATATTAATATAGGTTCTTCTCGTCACCCATAATTATAACATTTATCCTACATTTCACATTAGTAGTATTACGTCTAAGGTTTAATCTTTAACCTTAACTCGAAGGGTTTTCTCACTTAATACGTGACATTCGTGGACTCTATCCTTCTAAGTAGAAAATTCAGTAGGTATACCTTTACTTATTATCGTAGCTATTCTCCGTAATCTCTCACTTGAAATACGTAGTTTTATCGTTCGTTATATAATTATCCCAGAAACAGGATTCTCGTCTTATAATAAAGTTCTCAACACTTATACATATGTCCTACTGGTCTTTCCTATCTCCCAAAACATTTCATTAAGAATTACCAAGAATTATTTCACGATAAATTTAATTTAACTAAGTAAACAAGGGAAATAAGAGTCTGCCAGGAGGGGTCGATCGACCGAGGTCTGGGGCTCGATCGATCGAACCTTCGATCGATCGAAGCTCTAGGCTCTATCGATCGATCAAGCAGGTCTGCGAAAATTCTGCAGAAATGCAGTTACGGGTTCTACCAAATTTCTTCATCCAAAACCATGTTTTTCCATTCCAATCGTCCCAAAAATCCTACTACTATCATTATAACAATATACCAGATGTTTACAACATAAAGCATGTGTATATCTATCATTAAACATGGATAATTAACCCAAAATTCATCTAATCATCAAGAACCCTAGAGTTTTTCTTAATCAAGGTTCTAATCTGTTTTTACCAGAATTTCCTTCTAATATATCATCAAAATTTCGTGGGTTATATTCCTCTACATGGCAAGGATTCCAGAATTTCATTATAAACAATACTACATGCATTTTCCGAACACAAATTGGGTTTTCTTCCATAATTTTCATCACAAATCATTCCTAAGCTAATATGAAGATTGCACCAACGAAAATAGCAAGTTAAACACTTGCCTGGGATTTTTGGTATTCTGATTAACGGTTGATTTTGGTATGATTGCGTTCCTCGTCTCGCGATCTACGCGGTGGTGGTGGCGGCGGTGCAAACCGGTGACTTTTTGGCCTTGAATTGCCTTGGAGCTGTCTCCTCTCTTCTCCAATGTCCGTCACTTGTGTTCTGAATATTCTAACCCTAAAAGACTAACCTAAATGGCTGATATAGGTTGCTGAATTTCGTGGGTTTAATTACCCAAAAAGGTGAAATGACTAAATTGCCCTCCCGGGGTACCAATTAGGCCTAAAAACGCCCCGAGACCCAAACTAAACCCACGGGTACACTTTTCTGACTATCTCGACCCTTCCGGATGTGTTGGCGCACTCAAAATGACCATACAAAAAACTTATAAAATATTCACTTTTTATTTAACAAAATTTAGTCCCGACGCGACACGGGCGCGTCCCGATTCAAATTTCCAAAATTGTCATTTAATTCACTCATGACATTCAATATAACCAATATAATATATTACTTTGCTCATTAGTAATATTCAACAAATTTTCCATAATTACTAACTCTCGTCACGTTAATAATTATAACATAATTAATTTTCGGATTTTTATTAAATAATACACTCACATTAAATTTAATAAATCCCCAAATTAATATAGCATAAAAATACGGGGTATTACACATAATCGACACGATTACGTTGTCTATGCGCACAATTATGTATGCCTAAATGCCCACTTAAATTATCCCAAGAAATATTCATCCCTAAACACCCTTAATTTAGATAAGTCGTGGATTCCTTTTCCACGAACCCAAGGACTACATTTTGCTCAAACATTAATTTAGAGGTCCCCACTCTATTTTTAGGAACCCCAACTCTCTAATTCCTCAATTTATTTATTTTCCTCGAAAACATAATTTTAGTGCTACACGCTTAAAACACCCTCTTAGCCCCTATAAATTCCCTTACTTAACTAAAAATAATTTCTCCCAATGATTATCTATTTACTCAAATAAATAAACTAGAAACAATTTGGTTTGGGATTTATCCCATTTAAACTTCACTAGACGAAATTGCCCAAAATCCTGTAGGATCGATCGATCGACCCTTGGTCGTCGATCGATCGATCAAACAGGGAAGCTGGCCCTGCTTCTTCTCCAACAATTCCATTTCGGTCATTAACAACCCACCAAGTTTTTTACCTCTTCTTCCACCAACAAATAACTACACCCAACCATATATACCCAAAGGAAATAGTTTCTAATCATATTGAAACCAAGAATCAATAACTAAATTTAATTAATTTCTAAGTTTCTCCAATTTGATATTTTTTGAGGTTTACCCGTTAAGCTTTCCAAAAAATCCGTTTTGATTATCGAAATCCCAATCCCAAAATCATATAGTTTGTTATTACAAATTATGATATGAGATTTATGCTAAAATAAATAAAGCAAGTAAACACTTGCCTGGAGGATAAAATTCGACGACCCCGAGTCGAATCCCGCAGAGTTTGGTCGGAATCTCCTTTTTCCTCCTCTTTCTCCCTTCCTTTCTTCTCTTCTTCCTTTATCTCATTTTTCTTTCATTTCTCCCACTCTCTCGTGTCTTTTATAGGGGAGAAAAGGGTTTATCCCTTATTAAACCCAAAAATGACTTGTTTACTCAATTACGAGTCCCTACTGGTCCAAAAATTTCTCGAAGTTCAAACACTACTCCCGGATACTCTATTCGGACTATTTTGGCCATTCCGAGACCAACCGCGTACTCAAAATCTCGATTCGATGTACTTGACCGCAATTCACTAATTTAAACGAACGCAAATAAATGCAGGTTTTCCTGTCAAAATATTATCCTTTGTCACTTTACCCAGTTGCGACATATTATTAAAATACTCCAACTCATTTACTTAATCCCAATAGTAAATATAACACCTATCGAAAATCATCTAATCCTTGAAAACCTCAAAATTACTATTCACGATAATTTCTTAAATTCCCAAATTTTACTGAATTTTTAAATTTAATTCCCCATAAAAGTGTGGGGTATTACATACTCCCCCCCCCCCCCCCCCCCCAACAACGGAATTTCGCCCTCGAAATTCAGATACAACCGATACTACCAACCTAGGATCACTTATCACACCTTAATCATACACTCGTTCGGTACCTACCTATCTCAAGGCTCTTACTCTAATGCACTGGTTTACTAAATCCCTATGTGCCACACTACTCCCTCATTGTAAGGTGACTCTAATAACGTCATATCGTACTCATCGTTTCTAGTACCATATTAAGAAAATGAGCCTATAACCGTCGCTCTGACATCTAAATCTCACCAGAGAATCATGATTCTAAGCATCCGCTTATCTTCATCAGAATATCTAATTTTCCTCAAAAAGGAAATTACTCTAACGCTTGACTACTCCCGTCAGTATCCTCGCTTATCTTGGGCATGCTACCTCTTATTGCCCTATATAGTTGGATTATCGCGTACCTCATACGACATTCCATCCAACACACTCCAAATCCATCATGATGGCCTCATGGCATAATCTTCAACTTTATATACTATGCCCCTTCTACTTCAAGCGGTATAAAAAACCAACTTACCAGTATGCCCACACACCTTATAACCCGTGCTTCTCTGCACAACTATTGTAAACATCCGACACGTACACCTTCTCCAAACAAAGGGCCTTATTTCCTCGGTGTAATACTCACACATGGGTTTTCCTAACCCGCAAAATTTAACTCTCCCTATACATGGAAATCCAATCCTTTTCAAGGTTAACCAACCAATCTTCTTGTGGTTAACTCCCCACAATCTTCCTATATCGGCGCCACTAACTTTACTGGCCTTACTTCCCAATAATTCTAAGATCAAAGCGCTTTCTACATACGTAAAATAGTACTATTCTAACTATATCCCTAGTGCCCCAGACCTTCTCAACTTTTAATATTTTCTCGGTTTCATGCATGGGACATCTCGCAAAGTGAAATCTAGACAAGGAACCCTCCCATTACACTTCTTCCTCGCATCATCGGTCATCGAGATATAACGGCCTAAAGCACACCAGCGGGACATCCTAAATTCTACCTCGCTAACCTACTAACGCTTTTCTACCACTTTATTCTTCCACCTTGGCAGAATGGAAAGTCTTACTAATCGAGGCGCCTACTCTCTTGTAATATATTCTGAACATCATACCCAAAACACGATACCTCCAAGTTTGCCTTTTCATTTAAGGCCTGGCTACAAGACTTAAATCAATTTCTTTTACCTTGCCTCACCCACATACTTGCGGTGAGAGAACCCTTTCACCGCTTTTCCATAGAACTTCCATCTCTATAAGCATACCATCATCATATGGCTCTCCGTCTATAGTGTTTCCTCAACACTATATAAATTATCATCAAAACCAACATCCTTATATCCCATAACATCTCTCCACTCCCAACGTCGTTAAGGTTCATGCGCGGAGCGTCTTGCAAGCGAAATCCAAACAAGGAACCCCTCCAATACACTACTACTTAACTTTGTCGGTCGTGGATGTACGTTAGCTTTCATGTGTAACAGGGATAACCCTGTCATTCAACCAAATGTGGTGTGAACTTCTATTCCTTCCTAGGAGCCACACCACCAAGCACTCGTACTAGCACTAAGTCCTTAGCGCAAACAACAATGATCTTAAACTCACAGCCCAATAAACCCTGCATACCTTAAACCATATCTATAAGGTCTCCATACACTCATATCATGATAATGAAACATCTACTCACCGAAGTTCCATCTATACATATAATAAAGGCGAACTCAACCTGTATCCAGGTGAGATATCGTAAAAACATCCTGTTCCACCCTGGAACCGCGGACAAGATAGTGTTGCAATCATTATCCTGTTATCTCTCCGATCAACGAAGATCATATAATACTCAGAATAAAACTATACTCGTATAACACATATAAAACGAGTAGTACAAACCAAATGCAAATTCAAAATAGATCCCCACTACCACATAAAAACATATAGACATACACTATATAATGTTACTGATACCGCCACAAATCTCGAATTACACGCACGAATCTAGGGTTAACGAAATACCGCGACTCTATCTAGCCACGTAAGGTATGCCTCCTTCAATCGAGGTGAAACTCATAATAACATTCTTGCCAATTACTCTGGCTACTCCAATTGGTTCCCAGGATTAGTACACTTTCCCTAACTGAACCCAAATTACATAACTCAATGCCCCATCTAGGCACCCCACTCTTGTCCTTTAACTCCTACCGATAAAGGACTAACCGTGGTTTAACACTCCACATCACAACATTTCTCGATCTCTGGCCACCCTGACCATGATAAAGTTATCAGTATCATCGAACTCTATAGCCTCGATCCTGACAATCACCTTCATAGTCCCTTTAACTTCTTCATTAAAAGGAAACTCCACTACCGGCTTCAACAGCCTTACTTTAATGAACTCCCCGGGTGGATGTCCACCGATGGTGTTCCATAAACTCAAATACTCCATAAGTGTTAGCAACACTTACCAGTGAGCCTATCATTCCTCTGAAGAACTCTTTCTTTATTGTGCCTACCTTACTTCGGTACTAGGTTCACTTCTCCATATCACTCTTTATTTACTGTTGGCCTCTGGCTGATCCTCATGTGAATAATTCAAAACTGTATTCTTTTCCTCCCTAATCAACCAAGGGAATTTGCGATTAAAACCATCCGTGAGATTCCTCTATGAGCAACACATCCTACTCCCCCGAACATGGTGACCACCATTCCCACCATGTCAATATTGCTTGTACGAGTGAAAAAATTTCCTTTAATTTTCACATATGGGTATTTCCACACCCTGCTTTAAGCCAAATCTTCTAAGCCTTTAACTTTCGCTGAATTACGTTACACTTACTCCGTATAACTTAAACTTCAACGTATGGTCCTTACCAAATACCTTTTGAACCTTCTTCCTAACTTACTTCACTGGGTAATTCAAGTTCAGCACCACTCTTTACTACAGCGGTACTTGGATACCCATAACTACTATTCTTTAGTAGTCATTGCAACCATCCTTGAAAATGCCACAAAGGGGGTGACCTCAACTACGGTCCTCATCCCCAACTTCAACTTACATCTCTAACTAAGCCACACCTCCTGCTACCCTCATAACGGCCTTCCCTGATCGCCTTCCATCGATCAGCACACGAATCTTGAACGAGCACGCAAAAGATTACTACAATCTTATAATATGACAGGAGGACGAAATCTCACAAGAGGAATCAACAATTCTAATCCTAAGGCTTTATAACAAATTGAGAGCAAAGATGAAAGCGTAGTACATCCGCATATATTCCTAAGGACACTAGAACTTGATGCTCTGATACCATCTGTGACACCTTGCCTAATAAAATACCAGGCGATCACTCCTGTACTAAATTAAAACAGGAGTCTCATATGGTTCATTCTTAGTATCACTATCGAAAACCAATATAATTACTAATAACCTATTAGGCTGTGTCAAAATTTTAATTTAATAATCTTTTTAATCAAACCATTCAAACAAAACATTCACACAGTGTATATAAATGAAACTGAAAAGAAATAAAATAACCGAACACTCGGTTTAACAATAATACAATCAAATCAAAGGCCACACAAAAAGGCAGTAAAAGAATAAATAAATACAATTGGTCTATCAGCCCGAATGTTTCTACAGTTGCTCCTATCTAGATATCAAGGATGGAAGCGTCTACAAGAAACCTGCATGCATACACAGCTGCTGCATCTATCTATATATCTATCTATCTCTCTCTCTCTCTCTCTCTCTCTCTCTCTCTCTATATATATATATATATATATATATATATATATATATATATTTTTTTTTTTTTTATAGCAAAAGAGAGGAAAATAGATAAACGGGTCAGGGCTCGAGTTGTGAAAATATTTTGCAAGTGCATAAATGCTTTATTTATGAAAAAATTATTATACATCATATTTAAATTGGTATCGCACTCTCATGAGATAACCCTCACCCCTTTTCTAATGGTGCACCCCTATCGCATTTCTCAAAACATCCTAGTCAAGCTACCATGCCTAAATAAACCGTCACCCCCAAACTCAGAAGGTCCTAAGTAAACCGAGTACTAAGGGCTAAACTTCTCCGGAGTCTCAACATTGTGCTATGTTCGTGCTTGGGGTGTCTCGCGAAGCGAAATCCAAACAAGGAACCCCCCGAATACACTACTACTTGGCAGTGTCAATCGTCGAGATCCATTAGACCCTCGGTACACAACATATAGATATATATACACACTCATATAGTTATATACATTATCATACTCACTTCTCATACACACCTCACTATATACATCCGGATAGAATCTCCCGGACTGAGAATTAATCTTTATTCATTTATCCCTTTACTCTAGCATAGATACATATATATTCTTGCTCTCATACATAAGTAGTGTACTATACACACAAGTAGTGTAGTATACACACAAGTACAATAACCATCCCAAAGAGCTATAAGTCGAGGATGCAGTCTCATAGTGCCGATCCAAGTCCGGGTTTACTCACTGTATCACGGTACCAAGCCAGACCTACTCAATGGTCATGGCAAAATATACACAACGGTGGAGGCGGTCATGTTCCCCTTGCAAGTGGAGTACACACATCACACTCGTACGCGGGACGAGATGACCTGGGGATATACTCTCCCTGCTCCTCAATCCAGGTGATTCACCCACATCGCGCAACCTCCCTGGATTGCTCTAGAGATCATATATAATTTGGCTGTTCCAACCCTACGCCAAAGGAAAGCCCGTGGAAATTAGCCTCTAAGATACACATATACCAATCACACAAAAATATATATGTATTCGTATCATATAATATATACTATAATCACATCATACATATATACAATTATAACTCCTCAAATATAAATGGCTATAATTGCCAATCACACATATCGATGGACAATAATCCCAAAGATTCTCATTAATAATAACATTGAGTATTCGCACACTCACGATACTAAACTCAAAAGTATTCCCTCACTTGATAAATAACCTGTACCTTATTCACACTTAAGGATTTATATAATTTCTCCAACTATATCAATTCATCCCAATATTCTCGTAGGATTTACTCAACCATAATCGACACGATTACGTTGTCTACGCGCATAGTTATGTATGCCTAAATACCCATTGAAATTATCCCAAGAAATATTTATCCCCAAACACCCTTAATTTAGATAAGTCGTGGATTCCTTTTCCACGAACCCAAGGACTACATTTTGCTCAAATAATAATTTAGAGGTCCCCACTCTATTTTTGGGAACCCCATCTCTCTAATTCCTCAATTTATTTATTTTCCTTCGAAAATATAATTTTAGTCCCACACGCTTAAAACACCCTCTTAGCCCCCATAAATCCCCTTACTTAACTAAAAATAATTTCTCTCAATGGGTATCTATTTACTCAAATAAATAAACTAGAAACAATTTGGTTTGGAATTTATCCCATTTAAACTTCACTAGCCGAAATTGCCAAAAATCCTGTAGGATCGATCGATCGACCCTTGGTCGTCGATCGATCGATCAAACAGGGCAGCCGACCCTGCTTCTTCTCCAATAATTCCATTTCAGCCATTAACAACCCACCAAGATTTTTACCTCTTCTTCCACCAACAAATAACTAAACCAACCATATATACCCAAAGGAAATAGGTTCTAATCATCTTAGAACCAAGCAGCAACATCTAAATTTAATTAATTTCTAAGTTTCTCCAATTTGATATTTTTCTGGGTTTACCCATTAAACTTTCCAAAAAACTCGTTTTGATTCTCGAAATCCCAATCCCAAAATCATATAGTTTGTTATTACCAATTATGATATGAGATTTATGATAAAATAAATATAGCAAGTAAACACTTACCTAGAGGATAAAATCCGACGTCCCCGAGTCGAATCCCGCGGAGTTTGGCCGGAATCTCCCTTTTCCTCCTTTTTCTCCCTTCCTTTCTTCTCTTCTTCCTTTCTCTCCTTTTTCTTTCCTTTCTCCCACTCTCTCATGTCTTATATAGGGGAGAAAAGGGCTTATCCCTTATTAAACCCAAAAATGACTCGTTTACTCAATTACGAGTCCCTACTGGTCCAAAAATTTCTCGAAGTCCAAACATTACTCCTGGATACTCTATTCTGATTATTTTGGCCATTTCGAGACCAACCACGCACTCGAAATCTCCATTCGAGGTACTTGATCGCAATTCACTAATTTAAACCAACGCAAATAAATGCGGTTTTTCCCATTAAAATATTATCCTTTGTTGCTTTACCCAGTTGCGACATATTATTAAAATACTCCAACTAATTTACTTAATCCCAAAAGTAAATATAACACACATGGAAAATCATCTAATCCTTGAAAACCTCAAAATTACTATTCATGATACTTTCTTAAATTCCCAAATTGTACTGAATTTTTATATTTAATTCCCCATAAAAGTGCGAAGTATTACATTCATATTTAAAGCAATGGTTATATGGGCGATCCACTACATTTCTACCTATGGGACCTTATCCATTTACAGTGTTCATGATTATAATGATGTCCCATATGTGGGGAGGAAGCTGAATTCACTTGGCTATATTATAGTGGAAAGATGAGTTATGTCGGTCATCGTAGATTTTTATCGAGCAGTCCCACTTTTAGGAACGACAAGTCTAACTTTTTACCTATCCGTTAAGAGGGTGGAACCTTCTTAGCTTTCCAATTTTCAAATCGAGGAGAAGGAGAAGCCTGCGACTTCGGGTAATAAATTTGTAGGAAAACACTCTCAGTTTGCAGGCCAAAAGCGTAAATTTAGGTAGGATCTGTAAGATCCTAGTAAAATGAAGGCTTGATCCAAATGGTCAATCTTATTTGACTTGTTGTATTGGAAATAGCACAGTGTAAGGCATGTAATTGATGCGATGAACATGGAAAGAATTTTTTGAAACATCTGGTAAGAACATGTATCGGTCGATCTCATTCGAAAGATGGAGAGTGGATGCTTCGAGATCTAAAAGAGATGAAATTAAAAAAAATGTGATTAAAAACTATACCTATAACTGGAAGAAATTTGATTCCCGCGGGTGCTTTCACTTTGACTACTAGTGAGAAAAAGATCCTCCTAGACACGTTGCTCAACTTAAAGACACTGAATGATTATTCTAGAAATTTGTGCAGGGTTGTAAGTTACCAAATAAATGACTTGAACGAGTGCAAGTCTCACGATTGGCATGTCATCATCCAATTAATCCCTATGTTATTTAGTCATTATTTTTCTGAGCACAAAGATCTCTGCAGGAAAATTATGCAGATTAGTTTGTGATTCACCTTACTATGGGCAAAAGTGGTAAACAAGATGCGCGTTAAGGCTGCGAACGCCACTTTAGCCGAGGAGTGTGCCTTAGACAAATATTTTCCTCCTCTATTCTTTGACATCAGTGTCCAACTGCTTGTGCATTTATGCAAGGAGGATTTATTGTGTGGACTCTTCAGGTATCACCAAATGTATCCTTTGATGGGATTAATGAAAACCATCAATGGCTACATTAAAAATACACGATATATTGGAGGGTAACAACAAAATCATTATTATACGCCAGGGAGCATATGCCAGAACAAGGGCTTAGTAGGTTTAATCCTCATGAATAATGAGTGATCAAGGAACCTGACGAGTTTGATGAATTTCTTTTCGATAACCCTAAAGAGGTGAGACTCACCAATATACAATACGAGCATGCAACTCGTTATGTCTTCGAATACCAAGATAAAGTTAAAGATTAGAGAGAGTAAGTAACAATATATATTACTTACTTTTATTTGATAACTTGTATTCTTTATATTATCATCTAAACTCTACAATTTCATGAACACATTTAGAAAGTACGAGCACGAAATGGCCAGAAATTAGAAGATAAGTCATCAACAGAGGTAATTCCAACCTCTTTTCTTGCGATTATTTATGTATGTGTTGTAAAATATCGCCTAATACAAATCCATTAGAAATGCATATTTTAAAGAAAGGTGATGTTTATTAAAGGCTTGCAAGCCTAGCCAGAGGTCCTATTTTTCAGGCGAAAGGGTTTAAAAAATTATGCGTCAATGGTTTTAATTTCATCTCATAATCGTGCAAAGAAAAACTATTGATGCTATAAGGAAAAAATTTCGAATTAAGTCAATTTGTAAATATTGGATTTATTCCATGTTTGGATAAAACTTGTTTGAGTCATAGATTAGGACTTGAGTTGTGTGTCCTTCAAGCCTATCATGTGTGGTTGAAGACTATAGGGAAAATCTAAATCTATACCGAGGATACATTGGATTATGTTTTAACACCCCGCAATTCCAAACCCTTTAATTAAATCGTTCTGGCAAAAAGTGGGAAAAATATTTTATTTTAGTTTGGATTATTTTTGGCATTTAAAATTTTGGTTTTATTATTTGTAAATTGGGATTTTAATCGAATTTCAAATCGGGAGAAAAATCAGGTTTTTTATACAATTAAACATTTTGGTCCACCTGAGCACTTGCTCAGGGGTGAATCGATTTGCCCTTAGGGGTCGAATCGAAACGCATTGGACAGTACCGTTGGGTTGGGTGAGTTTTTAGTGTTTGAGTGAGATTAAAACACCCCCACTTCATAATATAAATATAATTTTGAGTTAGGCTTTTCTAAACACTTTTATATCAGACCTAAGAGAAGTTGTCTCCCTTGTTTACACCTACTTTCATCTACAAAACCCTAACTCATTTATAAGCAAGATTCAACCCAAGTTTTGAAGGTTTAAACCGGGTTTTCTCAAGGTCGTCCAAGAATGTGTGTTTATTGTTTTCTCAAGAGGAACAAAGTCATCCAATCAGATTCTTTAAATGAATTTTTATAGGCATGAATATTTCTATTGTTCCCCTTTAGTATTATACATTTTAAATGTTGCCTAAACACTAATAATCGTTGTTTTCTTAAAATAAATTATAGATGCTAATTAGGAAAAGTGAAACTAAAGTTGGGACTGTTTTTATTTAAATCTCTAAAACGAATTAAGACTCAAAACTCTCGCATGCTTAGATTAGAGTTTGGGATTCCATTAGAATATATGGACGTTCACAAGCTATAATAAATCGTATGAACTTTATAAGTTAAATTCGACTCATAAAATCACGTTATTTATGTGTTGCTTGTAAAATATAAATTTATTATTTTATACCCCCGAAATATACATGTGTATGGAAATTTGATAAGTTGTTGAAAATCAGAATTGTTTAATTAATATTAAAATTAAACGGACATATACTGGTAAAATTGAAATCTTGAAATTTATTTAGAAGAATTGCATTATAAACTGGAAATTATGCCTTAGATAAACATTAGTTGTGTGAACATTCGATACCGCGGGGATGACGAAATTTTTGGGGTAGCCATCCTTTCACCTTACTTTTAGTTTGATTGCTAGGTATGAAACTAGTAGGTAGGCCTTTGTTATTGTTACCACTTTCTAGGTATGGGACCAACGAGTGTAAATTTTTACGGATGGCTATTTTCGGGATGGGGCTAAGTAGTACACTTTTTCGTAGTTCCATTAGTCTAAGTATGAGACTAGGTAAAAATATTGATAGGTATTCTTCCTAAATGATAGGTTAGAATATACTTGTGTTTTGCAGACCTCTAGGTATGGGACTAGGGGTGATTTGGGAATTTATGCTCGATTAATGGATGGGGATAATAGAGAATAATGATAACTTGATAATAAATTGAGAATTAATTCCTTAGATAATAAACGGGTATTAAAATGGATTTTTGTCGCGAGTATGCACAGGGCTAAAAATAAGGGGCGAAATGGCTATAGCGACATAGGTGTGTGTTGGCGTCACGAGTATGTGTAGGGCTAATAAAATTGGGCGAACTGGTTATAGTGAAGTGTCATACTTGGAACCTCACGAGTATTTGTAGTGCTAACTAAATTGGGTGAACTAGCTATAGTGAGGGGAATGTGCATGGTGCAGAACTTAAGTGGGACAGGACTATGTGCAGGACTCATAATAGGGTGAACCGACTATACCGATGTCACATAAATAAAAAGGATTGACTAAATTAAATTTTGGAATCTTAATTTATGTTAAAACATCATAATTGGACTAGAATATCATGGTGGCTTAGTTATATGGGTAGATGGTGGTAGTTTATTTTAACTCACCTGATAATATAAATCTCGTTTAATTTAAAATACTCTATTGTGATATTTATCATGTATAATGCTTCTGTCTGGGTTTACGGACCCCAATTGGGAGGAGTATCTAGCATTCATGCGGTGAGCTCTAACACATTGCGTTGACTAATATTTCAGGTATAGTTGTTGGAGTAGCTGCATAGGATGGATTGAAGATTTTTGGAGTGCAACTGGATATTTATTTTGCATTGCTTTATTAGTAGTTTAATTTATTACCATTTCATCATTTTATTATGAGACTTTCATTTATGGATTTGGTGGGCCAATCAGTTCCACGGTTGTTTGTGGTTTCAGTCAGATATTTATAGTTGGATTATTTCATTTGAGTTTTAATAATTTAAGTTGGATTTATTTTGAAGATAGCATGGTGATGGATTTGAATTTTCATGAGTGTTTATATGGGCTGGATAAATTTGAATATTATCTTATGGAAAAAGGTTTTAATATCTCATATTTCTGCCACATGCTGAGAATGATAACTTATTTAGTGACATCCGACGTCGTTTGGCAGCGGCATCTGACCATCGCTTGCCAGAATGCGCGTGATGTTACATGTGTGTCAAGTTTTTATCTTTAACATCCAAGGGATTTATATGTAGGTATGAATACATATATGAGTTTGATCCCAAAGATATTGTAAGGACATTTTTCTCATGTCCAATATGTTACATTTGTGTATGTCATATGCCGCTACATTTGGCACATCACTTCACAATCTCATATGATGGCTTATATCCGAATTCTAAGAATCAAGCATTCAACATATTCATCAAGTGCCCCACAACTGCCTCAACGACTTCACGTTCCACGATTTTATGGATTTTATGCAATTGGTACGCTAGAGAAGTCAAAATAATGAAAGAAAGGCAAGATAGGAAAGTTCAAGGGTATTTTGGTTATTTTATAGCCATAGTCCAAAGATCTATTCAACTGGAAAGTTGAATAGATCGATTCCACGAAGATACTGGAAAAAATGGCACCTTAATCCGAGTTACGGTGAAGAAGTTATGCACATTTGAAAAAGAAAAAAAATCCCTGCATAGAACATAGGGGCGATCCGAACCTTTTAATTTTAAAGGATCCGGACCGCCTAAGCAAATAAGAATCTGTTCAAAATAAGGAGAAGATCTGGACCGCCTTGGGAACTCGGTCCGGACCGCTTCGAATACTCTCGAAAGATCGCAACTGATTTTTTTATGCCTATAAATACCTATTTCGGTGGTGTATTTGTTTAAGACTTGGAGAGACGTTTTTTAGAGTCCTATTATCTCAAGTCTTCATATTTTTTAGTCCCAAAACTCATGTTTTGATTCACACATCATTCCCATACTTTTGTGAATCCTTTTGGAACCCAAGAACACTTTGGTTTTGTTCAATCTTTGTGGGGAAAGCTCTACAACTAAAAGTTGTGTGCTATTATGGAGGGAGTCCTTGTGAAGATTTTAGACTGCGTGTCTGGACTGCGTGTCCTGGTGGTATAGCTACATGCGAACCATTGCTGATTTATTTCTAGCTGTTGCTTTGGAGGTTTGACGAAGACATCGTTCGTTACTCTTGTGGGAGAAAGCAAGGTTGTATATAAGTCAATGGTCTTGTAAACTTGTCAAAGTTCTAGAAATAAAAAACTTTACCCTTCGGGTAATTTTCCTGAATTTTGTGTCGCATGCTTTTATTATGATGGTTTGACACACGCACACATGTAGTTGCATGATTAGGGGATGATTTATTTTTGGTTTAAAAATAGACTCTAATTAAATAAGGTTTACTGGGAAACTTGCGAATTTATTTAAATCGATATCACACCGCTTTCTCAGATACGATTGGGTGTTGTTTTAAAAACTTGTTTAAGGCCTTTTCATAAAATGTTTTTTAAAGAAGAATATTTTTATTTTTCTTCATTTGAATGAGTTTAGTTATCCGTTCGAGCGAGATTGGAATGTCGTTAGAATGACCATCAAACGAGGTACTTCTATTGGAAATAGATATATTCATTTAAAGCTCGCTCGAAGTTGGTTCGAATGAGATTACGTGTTGGTTCGAATGAGATTTAAGTTGGTTCGAACGAGATAAGGTTTTTATTCGAACGAACCCAGTGCTGTCGTCGAACGAGTTGCCTCATAAAACGTCTCCTTAAAATTTGTGTTTTCTATTAATACTCAGGTCTAGCATCAATTTTCTCAAAGGTCTTTTGGTAAAATGATTTTTTTAAGTTTATCTTATACCCCCAAACCCTTGTTTACACCCAAGTTTGGGATCCAAGAAACCTACTGTGACAACCCGCTTATTAAAATAAGAGGAGGGCTGCCCAATACTCCAATAATTACTGAAATCATAGATGGTCCATTCTTAGCATCACTATCGTACAAATAAGTATACAAGATAACCACCAATTATTTTAGAAAACGGATTGTCAAAATTTATTTTGTAAGTTAATGAAAGCATTTAAACAATTCCAATTTAAAAGAAGGTGGGTAAGAATAAAGACAGATATTAGATCAAGAGTCATAAACATCAAAATAACTGAATAAGCTGTCGATTAACAGACCTTTACAAGAAGGTTACACCGAGTATTAAAGTACAATATCACATTATATCATCCAACTACAAAACTTAGGCAACACGACCGAATGTGTAACCGATCATAACTAGAATACAAAAAGATGGAAGCGTCTATATCAAGTATCTCATAACATCCGCAAAGTGTTACAGCTCCAGGCCACTAGGGTAGAATGTCAATACGGGCATCCTTGTGGCGGAGCACCTGGACGAATATAAGATTTATGCAAAACAAGGAGATATAAACGGGTCAGGGCCCGGTTTGATATGATCACCAAGTGAATAAAGTGCATGACAGTTATG
The DNA here is from genome assembly GCA_949130495.1 of Sambucus nigra. Classification (NCBI taxonomy): domain Eukaryota; kingdom Viridiplantae; phylum Streptophyta; class Magnoliopsida; order Dipsacales; family Adoxaceae; genus Sambucus; species Sambucus nigra. The sequence continues at coordinate 156,720,702 of OX422210.1, read as the reverse complement.
AACATTTAATCATCATGAATAAGCTTATCTCGCTCTCCACAATTAATGATAAGAATTCTCACCTCTCAACCTAAAAGCACAACCTAGAGAAATATCAATGATAATGATCAATATTCAATATACATTTATGCATGAGAATATAGCTACATCTTACTTAATGAAATCTCATTTCAGTTTTACCCTTTTTAAACTTCTCAGTTACTTTTCTCTTTAGGAAACTTATTCAAAGCCATTTTATTTCATAAAATGCTTTACCATCAATCTCAATTTCACTTTAATAAGAATAGTTATAATCACATCATATAACGATTCTAAGACCATCCTTCCGGGTTCCCCCACTGGATGCGCCCCTAAATAGCTATCATCTTCTAGGGCCTATCACCAAGACAACCTAGGCATCCTACATCGCGTGACATCAGGAAGCAATTATATACCTTCGACAGTGAGTCATAACCACACCCGGTATTACCTCACTTCGAACAATAATCACACAATATATAAAAACCGGTCCTATGGTCGAGGACTATATTCACCCTGCATTCACTAGCCAGAGGACTTCACCCCATGCGCGTAACTTCCCCTATGATAGCATTTAGAGAGGTGTGTATATACAAATTATTATTCACAAGTTATTCCCATTTTCAATTATGCATTACGTTTTTATCCGGAGCCATAAGCGTTTAATGTCATAATTATAAACCTCAACGTTTAATAAATCCCCAAATTAGTCTCCTAGTAATAATGACGTTACTATGAGCCACCAAGTATAGTATACCTCAATCACGTCTCTAAAATTCCACAATTATATAATCCTACTCTTCCCTAGTCTCAAACTAGCTTACTCAAGAAAGAATTACCCTAATGTCTATTAAATAATCCCCAAGATAAGCCCAAGTATCCCCTTTCTAATCTAATCTGGTCACATACCTAATATAAGTCCCTAGTACACTTTATTACTTCCTAAGAGAAATATCTTAGTTCCTAAACCTATAAGAAAAGGGTTACAAACTATGTTAGAAAATTATCCTAAAACAGTAGGAATTCCGAATCGATTCGCCCTGGCCGAATCGATTCGGTCTTGAAAGCGAATCGATTCAGATAGGCCGAATCGATTTGGTCAAGAGGACCCAACATTATACTTGTTACCGAATCGATTCGGATAGTCCAAATCAATTCGCCCAACACAGACCTGTAGCCTACCCCTTTAGCGAATCGATTCACTAGGGGTGAATCGATTCGCCTGGGCCAGAATGCCCAGTTTCGTCTATGGATGTTAATACCCCAAATTTTTCTCAAACTCATTTCTCTTCCATTTTGCCCACACCATCCATCAATAATTCAACCAAAATAATCCTACATAAATACTAAGTACTATAATCAACACAATATCTATCTAAAATAATATTTAAGGGTTCAAACACTAAAAATTCATTAAAACCCATAATTGTTCCCAATACACAACTATCACTACAATTTATTCACCTTAAATCATATATTAGGAAGTAAGAAACTTTCCTTAAGGTTGTATTCTCGGATTCTCTTCCGGTAGATGCAAGATCAATCCCAATTTCTTCAATTCTCCTTATTTCTCTTCTTTTTCCTCAAACTCTCTTACTCTCTCTTTCTCTCTAGGTTTAGGAAGCATACACTTGAGAAATAAGAGGGTTGCAAGACTTAATCGTGAACTTAGCATTAATTCCCATCTTTAAATGTTAATACACCATTAAAATGACTCGCAACTACATAATTAAGTTATAACCTGTCAAAAGTGCCCGGAACCCAAAAATACAATATGACACTTTTCTTGACTATCTTGACTATTTTAGGACTAACCGTGCCCTCTAAATTGGCATCCAGAATAATATAAATCATTTTAAGTTCCAACTTCATTTTAAACCATAAATGTCGTTTAAAGCACAACGACACTACAAATGATAACATGATGCTATTTACATTCACTTAACAGTAAATATGCAAAATCAAGTAAATATTATCTTTTAAATCACTTAAAATAATATTTACTCCATTATCCAATATTTTATATAATTACCTCACATGGTAAATTAATGTAAAATAAATTACTCAAAAGTAAGGGTTATTACACCAACATCTATATGTATGTTTGATATCTCTTTTTGTGTTGCACCATACCGGTTTTCTCTTCTTACTATGAGTGTTTCGAGCGGTGGTGACAGTGTTTGTGTTGAGTGATGGCCTGTCACTAGATAAGTAAAATCGATGGAATATTGAGATGTGGGAACGCGTCTATACTGTGTGGCTATTGGAAGGTGTCTAACAATGGATGCGAAGAAGGTTACAAGGAACAAGGAAGTGCATCAAGGCTTGAAGGCATCGAGTTTATGAGTATGTCTAAGTTGTTCTTATAAACTGCCTATATCATAGTGGACTTGTGTGGAAAGGTTATCCAAGATTTTTCGAATTATGGGTTTTCTCCGTACATCTCCTTGTTATGGTATCGTTTATTTTATTCTTGCTTATTCTCACCTAGATGCGTACTTAAGTTAAGACTAAATTGGTAAACTTTTTTCACACAACACTCATGGTTTTAAAAGGTACAAAGTTTATTTAAAATTGTGAAAAATAAAAAATCGGTATTTATCTCTACAAACCATAAGGGCACATAGCTTTTTTCAAATTGGTATCAGAGCAGGTTACACTATTTGTTGTGTTAGATTCCTGTTTTATATTTAGTTAGGGTTTAGATGGATTTTAATCGAGAGGGTAGTTCCATAAGCCGGCCTACAATTTTTTATGTGTCAAACTATCCCTATTGGAAGGACCCGATGAATTTTTTCTTGAAATCGATAGATGACAATGTATGGAACACGGTTGAGTTTCGATGGAATCCTCCCATTGAAGTTGGTGCTACTAAAGTGTTTGCCTCCTGGACAAGGTCTGAAAAGAATGCCTCGACTTTTAATTCTAGGGGTATGAATGCTATTTTTTATGTTGTGACCGCATAAGAGTTTAAACGCGTTATGACTTGTGAGAGAGTTGAGACTATTTGTAATATTTTACGATCCACGCAAGAGGGAACAAACACAATTAGTGTTTTCAAGTTATAAAATCTGACAACTTAGTTTGATACTATTAAGATGTTAGAGAATTAGTCTTTTGATGAGTTCTATGCCAAATTTTCAAATATTGACAAATCCTTGTTTAACTTAGGCAAGCTGATCCTCGAGTATAGAGTTGTGCAAAAAATCTTAAGGTCAATACCTGAAAGATTTAATGTCAAAGACACAGTCCTAGATTCCCTAGGTTGTGTTGACACTATAAGAGTCCAAAAATTTATAGGTGATATTTAAACTTATGAGATGAACATGTATCCTCCAAGGAATGAGAAAAATGGCATTGTTGTAAGATCCTGAAAAGAGGACGTGTCGAATTCTGATATTGACGATGAGCTTGATACTGAAGAGATGGCTAGATTTGCTACGAAGTTCAAGAAGTTTATTAAAGTTGGAGATGAGAAGAACTTTGAGAAGAGTATAGAGAAGAAACCTAAGAACTTTAGTGATCATAATATGAAGAATAGGGATGGTCCAAATAAGGTGGATGATCGGGACAAGTGTTTTGAATGCCAAGGTTTTGGGATCTATTCTCGTGAGTGTCCTACTAGAATGCGGAATGAGGGTAAGAAACCGAAGGTATAAAATACCAACTTTAGTGATAGTGAGTCAGAAGAGGAATTTAATTCCCCCAATGATCGCAACTATGCCACATTCATAGCCAGTCATATGGGCTTAAATTAAGTGTCTTCCCCCATTGAAGATGATCATGGGCATTACGGTTCTAAGGTTCAGTCCTTAAGTTCCGAAGAAAGTGGGTAGATAAGGTATGAAGAAAAAGATAAAGAAGAGGAAAGTGAGATTCAAGTGGCCTTTCGGTAATTGTACGCCGAGTCATTAAAATTAAAAAGGGCCAACTTGTGTTTAGATGATAAGGTGAAGGAACTTGTTGTGGATATGATAATTCTAAGTTGATTGAGGATCATAGGGAAAGTGATATAACTCTTAGAGAGAAGCTAGAATATGTTAGGGAGGGAGAGATAGTCTTCATGTTTTGATGGAGGCGTTGAAGAATGAGCTTCTCAAGTTTAAAGAGTCTAGGAATTTTCATGAGTCCAGGATCATGTAATTAGAGGAGAAATTGAGAGACTCGAGTAATGTCAAATTTGATTTAGAGTCTATGTTGGAGAGATTAATATTAGGCACCGTTCGGATTAAAGATGACAAGTGTGGGATTGTCTTTGATGATATGAATACTTTCGCTAGTAAAGCCAAGACCATGCATTTATCCAAACAAAGATAGGGACGTCATAAATGGTCAACCTAAGGATAACATTCCTTGTGTCTTCACTTGCACACATTGTGGCAAGAAAGTCCACCTTAGGCGTTTATGTTATGATATTAGAAAAGGTCTTAGGAATAATAAGTCTTGTCACCAAAGTTCCCCAAGACTAAGTTCTTCACATTACACCTATATGGGTTAGGATATCCGATTTGGAAGCACCAAATATTAAGCTTGTTGACTCTCATTTGCTTTCACATGGTTCAACCCATTATATATCTTATAAGTTATTGTGATTGCATGTTTGTCATACACTAGTATTATGATTTATGCTATACCTTATTGCTAGTATTATGACGTGTTTATATTATGTATTTTGATTTTCCTTTATTGGTCTTAATGAGAAAAATACAAAAATATTTTATTTGTCTTTTGAGTTTTTTAAATTGATATCATTTTGAAAATCGTTTAAAACATAAAAAGGATTTTTGGTTTTTGTGTATTTAGTTTTACACGCATTGTTTGGCATATCCGTGTGTTTGAATTGGATTCCTTCCATGTATCCATGTGACTAGAACATTTGATTTTGATTTTGAGTGCTTAGATTTTTCTTAATCATGTTTACATGAAGTAAATTGAAATTAATTTGCATGATGGTTTCACTTTGAATATGCCTCCATGCACACTTTTCATAAAACTTTTAGATTTTAACTTCATGTCACATGAGCTAATTGAGGTATTCTCCCAATAATCTTGTCATATACATAAAAAAATTAACTAAGGGAAAGTTGCGCATATAAAAACCATTGCCAATGAGTTTATTTGATATTTCTTTTAAAATATTAGTGTACACGAAAAATGGCTATGAATGGATAAATCTCCTTTGTGTGAACGGCCACCGTCTGCAAGAGCCTAAAAAGATTGATAGGCAATAAAAACAGAAAAATTGCCAAGGCCAATTTTTTTTGCATTAATGCTTTAAAAATTAGATATCTTTAAAAGAAAAAGAAAGAGAAAAATCACATATATATATATAAGGGTGTTTATTTTAAGATCAATGGGTTTACACAATGAGTCCTAGTTAACCATAATTGTTGATGATGCTGGAAATAGCACCACCAGGTAAGGTGTTTATGAGCTCTAATCAGTGTATAACAATGGCAGCACAAGTGTATCAAATATAAGAGAATGAGGTGAGGAGAAGAGGATAAACACGGCCATATAAGTGGTTCAGCCAATCAGGCCTACGTCCACTGTGAAGGTATGTGGTTAGTATCACTGTATGAGGGCTCTAATGGCCATGGATACAAACTCTCAAGCTTTTTTTCTCTACTGTATATTTGGACAGAGTTTTAGCTAGGGTAGTTAATTTTGGATCCTTATCCAAGTAGGAGAAGGCAAGTATATATAGTATGTGGGGGGGGGGTGTAATGCACCCCCTATGCATGCAATGAGCATGTGTGTATTGATCTAGCCAATCTGATGAAGACATCTGTCACTGTCATATGTAGAGAATGATGATGAAATATTCCCCCACGTGGGGGGATTTATTTGTTACAACTGATTGTGTACACGTGTTCCCAGCCATACATATGCTAGTAAAGGCTCGGCTATCTTCGATTGGTACCAACCTCATCCTGGAAGAGTACGAGGTTAGTGAAGTCTGACTATTGCCCAATCCGGGATCAATCATGATGACCTCGGCTCATGTAAATCCGAGGTAAGGTAATTGATGTCATAATGTCGTCCTAGGCCGAGGTTATGCAGGAGTAGGATTGGAACATCGTATGATTCTCAGCCGAGGTTGGTTATAATGATGGCGTAGTCCTTGCAACCTCGACTTGCACCCAGCCGAGGTTACCACCCTAGATGACCTGATGAATAACTGCCCCCATGGATCACGAAGACCTCAATTGTTGTCTGACTGTGAGGCAACTAGTAACGTCGTCCATGGCAGACCTTGCTTGGGACGAGACCGTTGGTTGCCAATCTAAGGCCCTTCTAACCTCGGCCATCTCTCTCTGGCTGAGGTTGATGTCTCTGAGCTATTGGGTACATATAGGGCATATCAATCACCCCTAGCCCTTAGTTTCTTATGTGGATAGGTGACTAAGGGGTATGCATGATCGAGGTTGGATTTCTGTTAGTGCCAATACTTTCTTGACAAGTGTCAACTGATGAAGTAGATGGCGTGCCTGGCAAGCTCAATGATGTTGGTCTTTTGGGCTCCCAAGGCAATGATGGGCCTTGGGATGCGTGCAAATAGATTTTGAGGGTTTTACCCCTTTTATCTCTCTTTCTTCTTCATTTCCTCATTCTCCCGCCTTAAATTTCTCTTCTTTCTCTCTCTCTCTACAAGAGCTTGGTTAAGGGTGCATTTGGTGGATTTTTCTTGCCAACCTTTCTCTTCTTCTCCTCGAATTCCATCAGGTATCGTCTATTACCTCTTCTTCTCCATTTTTCCAGCCTTTAGTTCCTATTTTTTCATTTTCCAGCGGGTTCTTTAAGTTTTCCGGCCACTGTTTTGAATTTTTCGGTGACTATTTGAGTTTTCCAGTGGCCTTTGTTCTTGACTGTTCTTGTTTCAAATCCCAGTTTGATCCTTAGGCAGTTCTAGTCAAGTTGTTTGTTTTTATCTTGAGTCTGCAAGTGTAAGGTCGTCCCTATATGCTCAGACCTCTTTATCATCTTTTAGAAGAATTCCCCTCTCTTAGAGAGAGGACATTAGAAAAGATTAGGAAAACAGAGCGAGCCCAAGAGGAAGCTCGTAGGGCTGAGGCCTTCCCCCTCAGACCTATCTTTCCACCCCCACTAAAGGTCATATACCCTGAGCCAGCCGAACCAGTTAAGTCAGCAGAGGTCCCAATGGAACCTACTCACATGTCGTCAACCTCAGACCTTATGTCTGTGGACTCTTTTCAAGAGGTCATGGATTTTTCCATTAGGCAGGATCAGGTCCCTGACCAAGCCGAGGTTTCGAGACGCGTCTCGTCTTATAACGAGTCTAGCACATCCTGAACTTCTTCAAACGTTGAAGTTGTTGAGCCAAACATAGATTTTCCTCCTCCCATTAATGATGTCCCCCTGTCGGCTGCTACAGGGCCTGAGTTTGCTCAGAGGTTCCCAGATGGTAATCCCTCGTCCGCTCCGGTCTACAATGATCGAGACGAGGATGATAATAGCGAGAGCGATGTTGACACCTCGGAGGCAGCCGAGATAGAGAGCACTATCAACGAACTCGACCTTCTTGCCTTCAGACATCAGTATTCCATAGGTCCCTTCATAAAACTTAGGAGACCTCTGAGGGAAGAGAGGGCTTTCAGTGGTCGAGATGGCGAGATCTGCCTGTATGATCAGATGTTTAAGTTAGGATTTCGTCTTCACATCCACCCAATTATTAGGACCATATTGTCCTATATTAACTTATCCCCTTCCTATTTATCCCCCAACGCCTGGAGGGTGATAATTGCAGCAATAGTTTTATGGAGGGAAGTCCACCATTTAGACCATCCTGTCCAGGTCTTCTCTGGGTGCTACGTCCCTTCCTCTGTTAGGAATCATCCGAGCTATTACCACTTTTTATATCCAAAGTCGAATAAGAAGATGTTACAGGTTACCCAAACTTCAAATCATAATTTGAAACCGTGATACTTCTTTGCCTCAGGGTCATGGGAATTTGGCCCCTGTGTCCCCTCTTCAAATTTAGAGACGAGGATACCCCTGAGATGGGGAAAGGTGCCAATGGCTGCCAGGGCAGACCCTGGGTTAAGTCAAAATAATCTTCAAAAAGTAAAAGACCTTCAAGATCAGGGGGAACATGGTCTGTTGGTCAAGTTCGAACATCTGATGACCCCATACTATCTCTTTGAGACTGGCCTTGAGGGGAGTCCTCTGATTGAGCTCCATAAGTGCTTATTTTCCCATAAGTTGTACCTCCAATTATGTAATGCCTCTGATCTTCTAACTCAGACCTTTACTTTTGCAGAACGCCCCGAAGGCATTTCAGACGATATCTGGGAGATATCAGCCCCAAGTCTCACAAAGTTGGTAAAGAAAGCAGGCCTGAATGCACCTCCTCCCCCACCGAAGTAGAGTGTCGGAACGTTTAAGGTCGAGACTACAATGAAGAGGAAAACTACAACTTCTACCCCTGAGGATCAGAGGCAAAGTAAAGCCCAAAAGGACATCCCTATATCCTCTTATGATGCACTGGCTGCTCGTCTAGAGCAGCTGAAAATCAGTGACAGCCTGATAGGCCATAGTGTGCAGGCGTTGGATGCCATTGGCTCTGCTATGACCAATGCTAACAAACGCTTCTGTCGCTCAATGGATACTCCCCTTCTGGCTGAGTTTTGTCTTCACAGGTCTATCCAGGTAAGATTTGATTTTCAATTTGATTTCGAAGTGTAACCTCTGCTTTGAACTTGAACTTATACATATGATTCTTGATTTGTAGGGCATCGTTGCTATGCACTAGTTTGCCAACTGGAATCTGAAGAAGTTTCCCCTCATCGAGAAAGGCAAAGAGGTCGAAAAAGTGCAAGACTCTCTGAATGCAGAAGTGAATCGTCTGAAGTCTGCCTTTGAGGGGTCTGACAAGAAGGTTAAGCAGTTGGAGAAAGATATCTCCAAGCTTAAGAAGGAACATACCTCTGCCCTCAAGGCCAAGGATGACGTTCTTCAGCAGAAAGTTGATGCTGCAGTGAAAGCTGCCGTTGAGGATGCTTTAGAGGGGATCTTGGCTGATTATAAAGTTTTTGACGAATTTATCAGCTTTGTCTTTGAATACCTTGAAAGAGGTGATAAGGAAACTGGTAAATGGGCGGCCGCTAAAGAGAAGGAGTCAGGGAGCTTGGCAGCCTCTGACTTCATTGGTCTGGTCTTTGCTAACCCTCAGTTTTCTCAGGCCTTACAAGAGGTTGAGGAGGAAGATAATTCTCCTGCAGAGACTACGCCATTAGAGGTTACAGAGGCTGAGGGTACCAACCTCCGAGATGGTGAGGTCGAGGTGACCAACATCGGCCAAGGAAATGAGGCTGAGGATACCAAAACTATAGTTGCATATGCCTAGGCCGTCTTTTGTGAAGCTTTTACTTTTGTTGTTTCCTCTCACAATTTATTTGTAACTCTGATAACTTCTCTGAAACAATCTTAATTTTTCCTAGGCCGTCAATGTTATGTTACCCTCTTCAGAGGATTTTGCTTGCTTTGTTGATTCTATCTTCTAATGATATCTAAGGTCATCCAAGTATGATGTCTCACCTCGGACCTTGTCACCAAATTATGATGTTATAAAGTATGAAGTCATCAACTAAGACGTTGTCCTCATAAATAATTTTTCACCAAATTAATGATGTCTAAGGTCTGAGGTCGTCCAAGTATGATGTCTCACCTCAGACCTTGTCATCAAATTATGATGTTATAAGGTCTGAGGTCATCAGCTATGATGGTATCCTCATAAATAATTTTTCACCAAATTAATGATGTTTAAGGTCCGAGGTCATCCAAGCATGATGTCTCACCTCAGACCTTGTCACCAAACTATAATGTTATAAGGTCTGAGGTCATCAGCTTAGATGTTATCCTCATAAATAATTTTTTACCAAATTAAAGATGTCTATGGTCTGAAGTCGTCCAAGTATAATGTCTTACCTCAGACCTTGTCACCAAATTATGATGTTATAATGTCTGAGGTCATCAACTAAGATGTTATCCTCATAAACAATTTTTCACTAAATTAATGATGTCTAAGGTCTGAGGTCATCCAAGCATGATGTCTCACCTCAGATCTTGTCACCAATTTATGATGTTATAAGGTTCGAGGTCATCAGCTAAGATGTTATCCTCATAAATAATTTTTCACCAAATTAATGATGTTTAAGGTCTGAGGTCATCCAGGCATGATGTCTCACCTCAGACATTGTCACTAAATTATGATGTCATAAGGTCTGAGGTCATCAGCTAAGATGTTATCCTCATAAACAATTTTTCACTAAATTAATGATGTTTAAGGTTTGAGGTCATCCAAGCATGATGTCTCACCTCAGACCTTGTCACCAAACTATGATGTTCAGCTAAGATGTTATCCTCATAAACAATTTTTCACCATATTAATGATGTCTAAGGTCTGAGGTCATCCAAGCATGATGTCTCACCTCAGACCTTGTCACCAAATTATGATGTTATAAGGTCTGAGGTCATCAGCTAAGATGTTATCCTCATAAATAATTTTTCACCAAATTAATAATGTTTAAGGTCTGAGGTCATCCAAGCATGATGTCTCACCTCAGACATTGTCACTAAATTATGATGTCATAAGATCTGAGGTCATCAGCTAAGATGTTATCCTCATAAATAATGTTTCACCAAATTAATGATGTATAAGGTCTGAGGTCATCCAAGCATGATGTCTCACCTCAGACCTTGTCACCAAACTATGATGTTATAAGGTCTGAGGTCATCAGTTAAGATGTTATCCTCATAAATAATTTTTCACCAAATTAATGATGTTTAAGGTCTGAGGTCATCCAAGCATGATCTCTCACCTCAGACCTTGTCACCAAACTATGATGTTATAAGGTCTGAGGTCATCAACCAAGATGTTATCCTCATAAACAATTTTTCACCAAATTAATGATGTTTAAGGTCTGAGGTCATCCAAGCATGATGTCTCACCTCAGACCTTGTCACCAAATTATGTCGTTATAAGGTCTGAGGTCATCAGCTAAGATGTTATCCCCATAAATTCTACCACTAGAGCATAATGAACCAAGAATTGACACGGGAACTGATCTTCTTATTAATAATATTTTCGTAAGATGATACTTTTACGTAGCAACTCTTGCAACATCATATGTAATACTTTTTTAGATGATCAGCATTCCAAGGATTAGAAAAAGGTTCCCCTTTAAGGTTTTCTAGCTTGTAGGTCCCGGGCACAACCTCCTCCACCACTTTGTAAGGACCATGCCAATTCGGGTGAATATTTTTTGCCTTCTGTAACGTCTTCTTCAGCACTAGGTCTCCCACAGCTATGGGTCTTGATTTTACCCTTTGATTGTAGAATTTTATTGTTCTCTGCTGGTAAGTTGCTTGCCTGATTTCTGCGTCTTCCCTTATCTCTTCGATCAAATCGAGGCCAAGTCTTCTCTCCTCCCCATTCTTCTCAGGGTCATACGTCTGAATCCTATGAGTAGGAAGTCCTACCTCTGTCGGTATGATGGCCTCTGAACCATGGGCTAACATAAATGGGGTTTCCCCTGTTGGTGTACTAGTCGTTGTTCTGTAGGCCCATAGCACAACATAAACCTCTTCAGTCCATCTCCCCTTAGCTTCTTCTAACCTCTTCTTGATCCCTTCAAGGATCGTTCTGTTTATGACTTCGGTCTGACCGTTTGCCTGAGGTCGGACAGGAAAAGAGAAAAATTGCTTTATCCCAACTCTTTTATAATATTTTTCCAAGGAAGAATTCTTGAATTGGGTTCCATTGTCCGAGATGAGGGTGTCTGGGAGGCCATGCCTGCATATGATGTTCTTCCAAATAAATTGGAAGGTCTTCTGCTCTGTAATCGTGATCATCGTCTCGGCCTCTACCCATTTGGAGAAGTAATCAATGGCGACTATCAGAAATCGGTAGTTATTTGCAGCCCTTGGCACCCCACTAAGTCAATTCCCCATACTGTGAATGGCCAAGGGGAACTGATTGACGTCATAAGCTGATGAGGTTGATGGGGGATAGTGGAGAATCTCTGACATTTATCGCACCTCTTCACGTAGGCTGCAGTATCCTTGGCCAAGGTCAGCCACTAGTATCCTTGCGTAATAATCCTCTTAGCCAAAGGTCTTCCTCCTATCTGACTGGAGCAAGAACCCTCGTGTACCTCCTGTAGGACGCGAGTAACCTCTGTGGGATTAACACATCTGAGGAGAGGTAATAGTAATCCCTTCTTATATAGGACGTCTCCTACTATTGAGAACTTTGCAGCTCTGTATCTCAGTTTCCTTCTCTCTAGCTTTGATTCTGACAGTTCTCCCTCTTTGATATATCTGATAAGGGGGTCCATCCATGAGTCCCCTAGGTTCAAATTGAGGCAAAGGTTACTGACCTCTTCTTCTTCAATGGTCGCCTTGGGTAAGATCTCAACTGGGACTATCCTTTTGATGTCTGTCCTTGTTGTCGAAGCTAACCTTGCTAATGCATCTGCATGGTTATTATTTTGCTGAGGTATTCTCTTCATCTTTACCTCTTCGAAACCTTCCAGTATCGTTCTCACCCTCTTTAGGTATTTGGCCATCCTTTCATCCTTGGCCTCATAGACCCCCAACACTTGATTAACAACTAACCTTGAGTCACTATAAAGTAAGAGTCGTCTTACCCCAAGGGCCTTTGCCAAGGAGAGGCCTTCCATCATGGACTCATATTCTGACTCATTCTTTGATTCCTCGAAGTTAAACCTCAAGGCATATTCAATATTGGTACCATCTGGACTGAAAGTACTAGCCCTGCACCGCTTCCACTATCACAAGAAGACCCATCAATAAAAAGGTTTCAGGTATCTTTATTTGATGAGAAGCTCCCTTCTGACATGACTCCGTACTTAAAGAGGTACTGGTCTTCCTCATTCTCAGCTATTCCATCTCTGTCTCCCTTAGATACAACCTCTTCTAGGTATCAAAAGACGTTGTTGTTTGACCCTTATGTAGTCTATAGGTTATTCTCAACCTCGGCCTCTTCCCATGTGAACTCAGTAACAAAATCTGCAAGTACCTGCCCTTTAATGGCCACCCTAGGTTGATAAGTAAGGTCATATTCTCCCAACTCAATGGCCTATGTCATCAATCTACCCGACTTCTCAGGTTTATGAAGGACCTGTCTTAGTGGGGAGTCGATGAGGATGACCATAGAATGGGCTTGAAAGTAAGGCTTCATCTTCCTAGAAGTATGTATCAGGGCATAAGCTAACTTTTCCATCTGAGGATAATTTTGTTCAGACCCTTGAAGGGCCTTACTGTTGAAGTACACAGGCCTTTGGACCCCAATGTCTTTTCGTACTATGGCTGCACTTATAGCTGACTCAGAGATTTCCAGATAAACATACAACTTCTCTCCAACTATGGGTCGAGATAAGAGTAAGGGAGATCCGAGGTAGGACTTGAGTTGGTTAAAAGCCTCATCACACTCTTTATCCCATTCGAAGGCCTTTCTAAGCACCTTAAAGAACGGAAGACACTTGTCCATCACTCTAGAAACAAATTTGTTGAGTGTAGCTACTCTTCCAGTGAGTCTCTGAACGTCCTTAATACTTCTTGGCATCTTCATATCAAGCAAAGCCGTGATTTTCTCAGGGTTCGCCTGTATTCCTCTCCAATTGATAATGAATCCAAGGAATTTCCCAGCTCCTACCTCGAAGACACACTTCGCGGGATTGAGTTTCATTATGTACAAGTCCATGGTATCGAAGGTCTTTTCTAGGTCTTCCACGTGAGTGCAGGCCTTTAAGCTCTTTGTCAATATATCGTCTACATATACCTCCATAATCTTGCCTATTTGGTTTTCAAACATCTTATTCATAAGATGTTGATACGTTGCCCCCGTATTTTTCAAGCCAAAGGGCATAACCTTGTACCAATATGTCCCTTTGTCAGTGATGAAGGTTGTCTTCTCTGAGTCTTCGATATCCATGAAGATCTGGTTGTAACCCGAATACGCATCCATGAAGCTCATGAGCTCATGTCCTACAGTGGCATCTATCATCTGGTCGATCCGAGGTAAGGGATAGCTGTCTTTTGGGCAAGACTTGTTCAGGTCGGTAAAATCTACGCACACCCTCCATTTTCCCTTGGCTTTGGGCATAATGACTGCATTTGATAACTACTCCGGATATATGACTTCCCTGATGAATTCAGCCTCTTCCAATTTTTTGACTTCTTCCTGGATGACGTCGTACTTCTCCCTAGATTAGATTCTTCATCTTTGTTTGATTGGCCTAACATCCTTAGTCACATTCATCTTGTGGCACATAACCTCAGAGCTGATGCCAGGCATGTCTGCGTGACTCCAAGCGAAGATACTCTGCCTCTTCCTTAAGAAGTTTATCAGCTCTTCCTTGATTTTTGCCTTTAAGGCTTTACCGACCTGGAGGGTTTTTCCGGTTCGTCCTCATTGAGGACGATGGATTCTACCTCTTCTGTGAGCTCTCCTTTCTTTAACTTTGTTTTATCTCTAGGGTCAAGTGTATCAATGTTATACGTGGTATTTGCTCTCTTATGGGCCTCTCTCTCTTCAACTGAGTTGAAGTAGCATTCTCGTGCTATGGTCTGGTCATCTTGAACTTCCCCTACCCCATAGGGGGTCAGGAATTTTAGCATCTGGTGCACCGTAGATGGCACAGCTTCAAACTCCTTAAGGGATACTCTTCCTATGATGAGGTTATAGGCCGAGAAAACGTTTTCATCCATAACAAAAAAATTGATATTTTGGGTTAACCTCTTAGGCCACTCATCGCCCATTCGCACATCCATCTCATACATACCCAATGGATGGACCTTTTCACTGCTGAATCCCATTAACGGATGATGATAGTGTACCAGCCTAGCTCTGCTAAGGCCTAGGCTTTTGAAGCAGGGCCAGAACATCACATCTGCTAAACTTCCTCCATCTACAAGAATTCTATGTACCTCGCATCCATGTACTCTTGTTGTAATTACCAAAGGGTCATCATGTGGAGCTAGGATGACTTTGAAGTCGAGTCGGAGAAACCAACTATGAGAGTGTCCATGTCCACCTTCTTTCTCTTCCGCGTTGTCTCGAAAGACGTCAAATTTACTGCTTCAAGTTTGGCCACTGACTTGGCCTCTGCAACATGAGATTTTCGATCAGCCACTTCAGAACCACCCCCTGTAAGTCCTCCGCATATGGTGTTAACACCAAAGGAGATCATACCAACCCTCTTCACTGGGGTGTTGTCATCTTTTGGTGGAGGGTCCGGATCGTCTTTATCATCGCCATCCGAGTCATCATTTCCTCTTGTTGTGGTATCATCACGACATCTGTCATTCCTCTTCTTTTTTGGGTCATCTCTTCCCCTCTTAGGAGCCTTGCCATCAACATACTTCCTCAATTTATCGGATTTCAGCATCTTCTCAATCTCATCCTTTAAGGCGAAGCACTTGTCTGTAACATGGCCATGGCCTTGGTGGAACTCGCACCATAAGTTCTTGTTCCTCTTATGCGGAGGAGCCTTCAGTTTCTCTGGCCATCTCAGTGACCGGTCATTCTTGATCTCATTGAGGATGTGTTCACAACTCATATTCATAGGGGTATAGTGTGCGAACTTATCATCAGCTGACCTCTTCTTTTCGTTCTTCTTTCTTTGGAACTTCCCGCTACTACCGTTGTTCTCATCCTCATACTTTACGGCGTTCATGACCTTCCCCGTAGTTGCCAATAGCTCTGCCATGGACTTGGGAGGGTCTTTCACAAATTTCCATAATAACTTCCCTTTCTGCAGACCTCCTATGAGGGCGGTCATGGCGATATTCTCTTCGTAGTCTTCAACCTCAAGTTTCTCTTTGTTGAATCTAGCAATGTAGTCTCTTAGTCTCTCGCTCTTGCCTTGTTTGACATACAACAAATATATGGTCTTCTTTTGAGGTCTTACCCCAAAACAGAAATTTTGAATGAATCGTTCAGCCAAGCCCTTGAAGTTCTCAATTGAATTTTTCAGGAGAGAAGTAAACCAGATATGTGCCTCTCCCGTTAAAGTCCCTGAGAAGGCCCGAAACTTCATCTCATTCGGTATTGAATAAATGTCCACCGCTGACTGGTACATCTCAATATGATGTACATGGTTGGTGCTACCGTCATACTTGGGAGACACCGTGGGTGGTTTGAACTTAGCAGGGGTTGGAAAACTTACTATCCTGGCCACGAATGGGGAGCCTTCTTAGAAACCTCTTCGCAATGGGTCTCGACTTTTGATGATATCTCCTATCTTTTCTTCAAGACGTTGGATAGAGTCATTCCATGGTCTTGAAACTTCGGCTTGGCCGAGGTTGTCCTTAGCCACCTCCAAGGGGTGGACTGAAGGTTCCCTAGATGCAACACAATTTTGGTTGTTGACCTCTTCCTGGTCTCTACCTCGTCCTATATAGGGTCAAACTTGATGAGGTTGACGTTGATCCTCTTCCCTTTATGAGACGGCTGCACTTCTCGACCTTGTCAACCTCTATCTCAGGTCATTTACTGGGCCTAGCCTTTCAAAGGCCGACCCTCTGCTCAATCGATCAAAAGCTGATCCTCTTTGTTGGGCTTCTTCACCTCTTCTGCCTCCACAACCTCGGCTCTGCTGGATAGCATGCACTGTGTTATTTGAAACCTCATACGGCTCCCAATAATCTTCTGGTACATATTCCGCCTCCAAATTGTCAAACCTATCCTTAGGGCAAGGGTGTCCTTGCCTCCCCAGGCGTAAACGCCTAGGGTCAGCAACGTCCCTCCTCCGCTGGGGTGTAGGTTGGTCTTTTCGTGGTGCCTGGGGTGGTCCCCTGGCTTCAAGATGGGGCTGGACCGCCGCCGGAGTAATCATCTCCGGTGAGACCCCCGGTGGTCTCATAATGTTTTGACTGAGTTGTTCAAATTTCTCCTTCATTTCTTGTTGCATTGCAGGCAAAGACCTCAAGGCTGCTGCCACCTCCGCTATTTCAAACTGAGGCAGTGTCAGGCTGGAGCTAGGTCCTCCCGCTCCAGGCGGCGTAGGAGGTGGTGGTAATTTCGGTGCCATATGTTAACACTAAAGAGCTTAAGTAGCAGATGAGCTTAATACCTTAAAGGACCTCTTTCAATGGTGAAACAGCTCCAGGAAAGGGGTGAGGCCTGGTTCACCACCAGAGTCTCCGGTGAGGTTAAGCAGGAAAGGAGGAAGAGACAGCTTCTCGTTCCCACAGGCGGTGCCAAAATGATGATGCTGGAAATAGCACCACCAGGTAAGGTGTTTGTGAGGTCTAATCAGTGTATAACAATGGCAACAAAAGTGTATCAAATATAAGAGAATGAGGTGAGGAGAAGAGGATAAACACGACCATATAAGTGGTTTAGCCAATCTGGCCTACGTCCACTGTGAAGGTGTGTGGTTAGTATAACTGTATGAGGGGTCTAATGGCCATGGATACAAACTCTCAAGCTTTCTCTCTCTACTGTATATTTGGATAGAGTTTCAACTAGGGTAGTTAATTTTGGATCCTTATCCAAGTAGGAGAAGGCAAGTATATATAGTATGTGGGGGGTGTAATGCACCCCCTATGCATGCAATGAGCATGTGTGTATTGATCTAGCCAATCTGATGAAGACATCCATCACCGTCACATGTAAAGAATGATGATGAAATATTCCCCCATGTGAGGGGATTGATTTGTTACAACTGATTTTCTACACGTGTTCCCAGCCATACATATGCGAGTAAAGGCTCGGCTATCTTTTATTGGTACCAACCTCAGCCTGGAAGAGTACGAGGTTGGTGAAGTCTGACTATTACCCAATTCGGGATCAGTCATGATGGCCTCGGCTCATGTAAAGCCGAGGTAAGGCAAGTGATGTCATAATGTCGGCCTGGGCTGAGGTTATGTAGGAGAGGGTTTGGAACATCGGATTATTCTCAGCCGAGGTTCGTTATGATGACGGCGTAGTCCTTGCAACCTCGGCTTGCACCCAGCCGAGGTTGCCAGCCCTGGATGACCTGATGAATAACTGCCCCCATGGATCATGAAGACCTCAACTGTTGTTTGACTTGAGGTAACTAGTAACGTCGTCCATGGACGACCTTGCTTGGGACGAGACCGCTGGTTGCCAATCTAAGGCCCTTCTAACCTCGACCATCTCTCTATGGCCGAGGTTGATGTCTCTGAGCTGTTGGGTACATATAGGGCATATCAATTGTTTTGATGCTCTTGATTCGAGAATCATCAACATTTTTAGGCTAGTGTGTATTGTGTTTGTTTGTCCTTTTGAGTTCTTTACTTGTCATGTGAGGCTAAATCGAATGTTGATAAATTATTGCGGTCAAATAAATTTTCTGGACATGTTTGAGTGATTGTGTCATTTTCTCTTATTTCTAGTTCATGCCCCTTCACTTCGTACCCCCATGTCTAGACACGTTGATACTATGAGAGTGTGTAAAGTTTATGTGTTTGTATCTTTTGTGGTCATTTATACCTATTTATAGTTGTACTTCATTTGTATACGAGTGGTTATATATATGGTATGCGTTGTGTTTTGAGTATTTGCATTTTCATTTAATTTGTGTGCGTCATATGCTTAATCTTTGATTTATATTGTCATATGTTATGATCATTTTGGTATCTTATACTTAAATTATTGCATCTTAGTTGATATCATTTGTTCATAGTTTGTATTATATGTACTTGTCTTGCCGACCTATTTGTTGTTGCATGACTTGCTTCACACCATAGCATGATATATTTATTTTTTCCTTTATGATTACCATGCTTCACTTAGGGGGAGATTTGGTTTTATTTGGAGAAACGTTTTATTATTGTGCACGTTATTCTTTGTTCTATTCCTAAACAAAAGGGGGAGAAATGCTATCTAACTTTTTTAGTGTGGGAGTTCTTTGACTTAGGAAGAGACATCCTTTCTTAGGTAGAGATGGTTAAACAAAGGTGGATGGTGTATCATATGCAGTTTATATATTATTATATTCTCTTTGCATTTGACAGTGTGTTTAAGTGTTCAGGTTAGCAGTGATGCAATAAAGGTTTACACAAGAGCAGAGCTACTCAAGATTGTGTCAGTCAAGTGTCTGTAACTTTTTTCTTTTGGGGTTCGGGATTATGTCTTAGTGAGCTTGACGGACCAATGGGTTTTTTATCTGATTATTATTCCAAAATAGCTAAGGGGGAGATTTGTAAGGACAAATTTCCAAATCGAGTCAACTTGTAAGTCTTAGCTTTATTCTGTGTTTAGAAGAAACTTGTTTCAATCATAGGTTAGGACTTGAATTTTGTGTCCTTAAAGCCTATGATGTCTGATTGAAGATTATGCGAAAAAGTTCAAGCAACATAGAGGATATATTGGATTGTGAGCCGACTTTTTGTCTTCAACATCCGAGGGATTTCAATGAAGACATGAATACATATATGAGTTTGATCCCGGGATACAATTGGGTGTTGTTTCACAAAACTTGTTTAAGGCCTTTTTGTAAAATGTTATTTTAAAGAAAAATATTTTTTGTTTTGGTTCGTTCGAACGAGTTTAGATGTTAATTCGAACGATATTGGAATATCATTAGAACGAATTTCAAACGAACATCAAATGAGGTACTTCTATTGGACATAGGTCTATTCATTCGAACCTCGTTCAAAGTTGGTTCGAATGAGATTCCATGTTTGTTTGAACGAGATTTAAGTTGGTTCGAACGAGATAAGATTCTTGTTCAAACAAACCCTATGTTTTCGTTCGAATGAGTTGCCTTAAAAAACGTACTTCTTTAAAATTCGTGTTTTTTATAAGTACTCATGTCTGACATTAATTTTCTTAGAGGTATTTTGCGAAAATCATTTTCCAAAGTTTATTTTGTGCCTCCTAAACCCTTATTTACACCCGAGTTTGAGATCCAAGAATCTTACATCTACATGTCTGTTTGAGATCTCTTCCTGTGTTGCACCATATCTATTTGCTCTTTATATTGTGAACATTTCGAGCATTAAAGATCTTGTTTGTGTGTTAAGCTAGTCACGAGACAAGTAAGATTAGTGGGATAATGAGAGGTAGGAACGCGCCTACATTTTGTGGATGATAAAACATGTCCAACAATGGTTGCGAAGAAGGTTACAAGGAATAAGGAAGCGCATTAAGACTTGAAGGCATCGAGTCTTTGAGTAAGTCTAAGTTGTGTTTTAAACTGCCTATATCGTAGTGGACTTGTGTGGCTGAGCCATTCGAAGTTTTTACCGTCATGGGTTTCCTCGTTCATCATCGTATTGTGGTATTGCTTACTTTATTCTTTCTTATTTTCACTTAGAATACTAAAATTGGTAAAACTATTTAACACAACACTCGTGGTTTTGCAAAATTTATTTAGAATTGTGTAAAATAAAAATTGGTACTTCTCTCTATAAACCCTTCGAGCACATAGCTTTTTCAGATGCAAAATAGCGAATATCAATTTTTTCCCTGACTTCTTGTGTAGCTAGCAAAAGAGATTAAAAGGATATGGTGTTGTTCTATTATGGGATTGTCCAATAACTTCTGGAACTAGATTACTTAGGCTTCAAAGAAATCATCTTCTATTGCGATTGGTTGAAGGTGGCGGACACTACGAATGGTTGTAAATTTGATCATCATTTAAAACTTGTAATGTTAGATTTATCTAAGATAGAGAGCCTTTTATTTGTGCCTTTTAAAATGTCAAGAAGGTATTCAGCTCTAAGTGCATAAACAACGTCAATTTGTCTATTGTTATGCATACGTCGAAGGGTTTTACTACTCAAGCATATAGATCAAGGGCCCCTGCAGAGTTCCAGTCTACTCTTGAAAATAATCCTAATTCGACCGTTCTTTTAGTTGACGTAGACAAAAATTGAGTTTTGAAACATTATATTATTGTCATTTAGTTAACTCTTGCATGACAACCCTATTTGTATCATATGTATCGTAATAACCCTCATATTTATTTATATTTATGTATCTTCTACTCATGTATTTAGTTCTCTTAGACTTTCTTCCCCATCGCTCACATTTTGCAAAATACTATTCTGTATATCTTCTTAAGTTTTAAATGAGATATTTCTAATAAACTCTCAATATGAGTTAACCACACAAATGGTCGCAAATTCTATTGATATTCAATATTTTTGTGGTTGCCTCGATTGGTGTCTTGTGTTATGTGATGTTCACCGAGACACAAGGCATCAAAGTCTCTTATTACTAACACTAATTCCATTTTCCTATATTCGTCATTCATTAATCCTACTTTGTTTCATATTATTCTTCACCTATACCAAAATTCCAAATTTAGAGTGTTCTTATAATTTTTTACACTTTCAACAAATTTAACATATATTTTCATAAATTAAAAGAGACACCATAGATTCATATTATAGGTTAGATCCCAACTTTGTTCATTTTATGAACTACGTGAACTTTTATGCTAATTTTTACTACATAGGCATTTGAAATTTATTTTGAGATTCAAGTCCTTTGTTACTTACCATTTGGAATATTTTGAAGTCTTGTTTGCAGGCTTTGTTGGAGAGGGAACATTTTGAAGTCTTGTTTTGTGGAAGGAAACAATCACGGCATTAGATTTCGATTAGCATATTACAATGTTATTATCTTATTTACGCAATCATACGTTCTATTATTATTTGTGTTGAACAATTTGATGGCTTTAGTTAGTTAATTTGTGTTGCAATATTATTTTTTAATTTATTGATGGCATAGTGGATAAATACTTATTTCTGTAAACGTACATAGGTATGAAAAATGTGTAGATTTTTTAGGGATGCAAAAAATTAAAATTAAATATATTTTTTAATCTGGTCAAAGTTTTGGACCGTGACCATAACTGTGACAAAAAAAATTTACAAAATATTTGCTCAGGGCTAAGAGCCCTAACTAAAATTTAATTTTTAAATTTTACCACTGTGGTGTTCACGGTCCAAAACCGTGAAAACTACTATGACCATTTAAATTTATAAAATATATAGTCACGGTTCAAAACTGTGATTATATATTTTATAAATTTAAGTGGTCACAGTAGGGGTCACGATTTTGGATCGTGACTCATTATAGCATCCCTTTGAAGGTTCACACTAGAGGTCACGCTCTAAATCCATGACAATTGAGTCACAGTCCAAAATCATGACCCATCAATCAACATTGATGTCACCCACTGGCCCATAACCCCAAAATGGGCTCTCAATTTTGGATCGCGACTCATGATTTTTTCACCTTGAATATGGTCATGTTCCAAAACTATGACCCATAGGCCTTAGTCACTAGCCAAAATCATGAACATCTGACTATCTTAGTGTAGTGCTACCGTAGAAGTCATAATGCTACAAACTAAAGCTACACATAATCGAATAAAGTATGATGCATTTTGTGCATTTTTGTCCTACATCGCGATGCATTTTTCATTGAAAGTCTTATGATGGTCTAACTATTTATTATTATATACACACACACACAAAGATATATATATATATACACACACACACGCGCGCGCACACGCGTGTGTGTGCGTGTGTATGAAATGGTGCACATCATATGGATAAAATGTTGAGTTATGGAGTGGATTTATGTTATTTTTTAACAACTTCAATTGTTCAGTCATTTTGATCATAGAAAGTTAATTAAATTGACACTTTTTAGACGGTTCAAAATGAAACACGCTTGTATAACTATGGTATGTGTTATGAGAACTCTACCTCCCTAGTTTGTGGTATGAATACCCTTAGGGAAGAAGTTTGACCGAAATACAAATTCCTAAAACCTCTCTCTCTATGTCTCTTTCTCTTTTGAAAGTTAATTTTATGTATAAAAATGGGGTGTGGTATTGTTTCACGTGTTATCATTAAAATGTGAGTCGATTTACATAGAGCTCCTTCTCTGGGGCAGCTTGGTCGATGGCTATAGGAGATTTTTCAAGTGCGTTAAGCTAGATCATCAACCCTCCCTTTTACAGTATCAAGATGCACATATTTTTAGTGGGCATGAATTGAAAACATATGTCATTTTTATTTTGTAGATTCAAATCAAATCAACCAAAATGGTTAATTAAATTAAATAAATGGATTCGAATGATTAATTTAGTTACACTGATTAAAATATAATAGAAACGAACCATATATATGACCAATTTAATTAAGAAACTAGTTATAATTTAAAAACCATTATCAAAGTATGGTAAAGATATCCCATCCGAAGTTAAGAAGCGTTGTTATTATTGTTCTGAATTGGTGGGCTAAATTAGAGAGGGAAGCAATGTGATGAGGCAAGGCAATGGATGTACGACATAGAATTATAGGCTAAATTTTAGCTGGTACTTTTAGTTCTATAGGTATTCCTTAATGGAATTCGATTCTCTTTAGCCCCTTTCTAATATCAGTTATGATTTTAAGATTTTTATCTTCACTTTATTGACCCCTTTTTAGACTTAGACTCAGATGTCTTGTTTAAGATTAGATACACGATATGCAACTTATATGAACCATTGTCCTTGAATAGACCATGATCATTTCTATATTAATCATCCCAAAAATTGGGAGTTTTTAAATATTATAATTTAAGAATTACCCTGATTAAGATTCATGGATTATTGAGAAATATTAAAAAAAATAACCAAAATTAATAAGAAGCTTAGGGAATAATTGAAAAGGGTGGAACCATCAATAGTATGATTTAAGTTATGATAATGATAAGAATGTGTCCATCTCATGAAATTATCGGGAAATTATTAAACATTTATAGACTTGGAGTTTATGCGCATTTAGATATAGATTAAGGTATCAAGTGGGCATATTTTAAACTCATCCCTATCATCTATAAGACTCATTTGAGTTTCGTTGGAGGATTAATATACAGATAATTGATTATGGATTGTAAATATAAAAGTAAAAGAAATTTCATTTTTGTGATTCTGATGATAATAATATATTGAATTTATGTATTTTAACATTTTCAATAGAGTTGTTATATAGAAAATAATTTAATGATACATATTTAAATTAGAGGAGTTTGGAAGAACTCTAAGTTCCAAGGAAATCTAGTTTTAGAGTAAAAGAAGACTTCGAAGCAAAAGAATATGAATGCATAAAGATTTTAACAACAAAAATGGAATTAAAGACAAGGGAAAAGTACACAAGGTCCAGTGGAAAAAAAATTATGGAGTCCATGAGGATTGATGTATAGTGAAATTTGAGACTATGCAGCTTTTGACGATATCTACCAAAAATTAAATTATTTCCGTTTGAAAATAATTATTTTCCTTTATTCAATCTTATCTTAACGTCTAAGTGAAAATGTGTAGTTTTAAAAAAAGAGATGAATGACTTAGAAACTTTAACCTCTACTAGACTCAATAACGTGCAACCTTCACAACCAACTTTTACACCTTGTAGTATATAGATCAAGCATGGATCGCATCCTACCACTTGCCACATTGCAAAGTGTCAACCTTATTAATAATATTGCGTCCCAACCTATCGACAAATATTCTTTTAAAGTTGAAGATCATTGTTGCTCCAATTAAACCGAAACCAAGATAAGTCAAGGACTAATACATATAATAGCGAGGTTATCCTATTGGTTCATGGTGTAGAAAATGTTTGGGCTCACTTAAAATTCACACAAAATGTGTGTCACTCGAAAGAGGAAAACATTCGAAAATAAATGAATTTTTAGTTTGAAGAACAAATTAAATATTAAAAGTTTTATCTCAAAAAAAATCAAAGAGTTTGTACACATAAGGAAGGTTTTATCCCTCTAGAGAAATTTGATTTCTTTAGCTTGATTAAAAAATTTGAAAACTTTAGCTATGTTTTACAAAGTGAATAAGTACTAAATAGCCTATCAATCTTGTGTCCACATGCACTCAAAGACCTAAGCAATTCTTATCCATACAAAATAAGGTTTCTTGCCAATATACCCAAAATATATGGCTCAAAAACAAAATCTCTCCAAAAACATCTCACAAAGATTTTCCAACTGGTCATTTTGCAACACCTTCCTTGAATCGAAGCATTGATCTAATAAAACATAGCTTTAGCGACCAAGGTCGAGCTTGTGTAAAAAAAATGGCTCTAGAAAATCATGTGGATGCTATCAGTAAAAAAGTCATTTCGTTTATGCAAGGGCAAGCTTCGCTGCAGTGAATTAGTTCGCACCGAGACCATATTTTTTTCCAGTTTTGCATAAATGTTGCAAAACTCAAATTATTTGTCCCAACCTATGCAACAAATTTCCTAAACACCCAAGGATGCATTTTCTAAAATATGTTTTGTGAAACACCAATTATTTCAAGTAAAGGATTTTATATGATAACAACACAATTGATATGTGATCATACTTCACTATCTTCTATCTAATGTACCAGAGATAAAAACAAGCACTCAATGCAAGATGAGATCAAACATAAAAATTACATCACCCGTGAAACCGAGACATCAATTCAACAAGCACTACAAATAAAGATACAAGATGTAAGGACATAATTTTATAAATATCCGTTCACAATTGAGCATGTTGTATACCGCTACAAACATCGAAGAATATTCAAGAACATTCATGCATCAAGGTGATTCCGAATATCAAGTTCTTTAACAAAAAAGCCTCCACGAGACAGATTTTGGTAAGGTTGTGTTTTAGTCCCTTAACGGTCCACTTAAGGTGTTGGGATATTTTTTCTACAAACTTTTCTAAGTGTTGGAACGGAGTTGTTGGTCAAAATATTTTTTTCTAAGTGTTGAGCGGACTGGAATAAAAAATTAATTTACGCTCCAGTCTTTCAAGGGAGATTTCCACGTCGTTCGAGCGACAGAGGCATCTTGTGCGAAGTCATTCGAGCGATGGCTGACATCGTTCAAGCGACATCCCTATTTCGTTCGAGCGACGCTCCGCTTTAGTTTTTCTATAAATTATTTTTTCCAACTTCGTTTTTTATCAGAACACCTGCAAAATTTTCCATTCACGAAACTGCTTTGGCTGAATACTTTGTCTTCTCACTTTTAGGGCTTTAATCCTTTGTTCTCAATTCACAAATCATCCCAATAGTTTGTGTGGATTATTTTGGAAGCCAAGAACACATCTTTGTTGAAGTTTCTCTTGTAGAGAAAATCTCTACTACTGATCTAGGTGCTCTTGAGGGGAGTATTGGGCTGAAGACGACTGCGTATTAATAGGGAGAGCTCGTGGGCGTTCCTGAGCTGAATTGGAACTACGATTCTGGCTGACTCTAGGTTGCGTTCTATGTGGGTTTTTTGCGGTAAATTCATTGCATATTTCATTGTAATTGTAAGTATTATATTGAAATAAAGATTTTACCCGAAAGGGTATTTTCCTGAAATCTGCGAATTGGTTATTTGTTTTTATTGGTTTGACACACACCACACAAGTAGTTGCATAATTAGGGGTTGATTTAATTTTGTTTAAAAAATTGACTCCAATTAAATAAGTTTGTAGTTGAAATTTGCGAATTTATTTAAATTAGTATCACACGGCATTCTTAAATTGGTATGGGATCAGGTTACACTAAGTTATTGTGTATTCCTAATTTTTTGCAAAATTTGTGTGATATTAATTTTTTTTTGAAAAATCTGATTTTTAAAATTGTCGCAATATTTCCGAATGAAAACTTATATAATCGGTTGCCAATTTTAGACGGGTCTAATTATGCTTACTGGAAAGCCCGCATGAAATCACATTTAAAAACAATCGATAAGAGCGTTTGGTTAATTTGTGAAAGAGGCTGGACTCCTCCCACTGTCATTGTGAATAATGTCACGAATTTAAGAGAAGGTGAGATCGTGGAGTAAGAGAAGTGTTTTGAGTGTGAGGGGAGAGTCCATAGAGCATTTGAGTGTCTCACTAGGCTAAAAATAAAGGGAAAAAAGATTGTCATGCCAGCCACTCTTAGCGATAGTGAGCAAGAGGTGAAAGATTCTGGGGACGAGTCGTCACATGGGAAGTCTGTCGCCTTTTTGGCTAGTCACGTGAGCACACCCAGTATTTCCCACGACGATGAGGATATTTGTGCACGTGAGACCCCCGAGGATGAGTTGAGTGTTTCTAGCGAGTCTGAGAGTGAGTGCACTAGTAAGGGTGATAGAGAGCTCCAGATCATATTTAGAGATTTATACGCGGAACCCTTAAAGACTAAAAAATTGAATAAGGAATTGAGTATTTATGTGAGAGATTTGGAAAGAGAGTTAGAGGTTTTGAGGGAGTTTGAGGAAAATGCAAGTCAACTCGAGAAGGTGAAGGTTTCTTTGAGTGAATAGTTGATAGCTTTAGGTCGCGAAAAGAGTGATTTGACCAACATGGTGTCTAGTCAGTCGACACGTGTATCCTAACTCGAGAGTGATCTCGAACGTGCTTGGTAGGTCAGTCCTTTTATAGAATGCATCTAAGAAGGTTGGAAAGATGGTTCTCAATCCCGTTTTGGGTAGAAGTGAGAGTTTAGGAATAAGTCATGATGGTGCTTATACTTCACACGTTGCATCCGATTCGGTTCCTGAATTTGTGATAGATCTATACGGCTCTCAACCCAACCCACCTAGGCGTCCCGTACCTGATAGGAGAGCGCATAGAAGACGTTTTGAAAGAGCTGTTCGCAGGCCTATTTATGTTTGCACACACTGTAAGAAGAATGGACACCTTAGAGAGTTTTCTTTTAAATTGGGTCATGTGTCACACTTTGCTAATACACGTGTTCACACACAGGCACCTACACCTGACACTCCGAATGATTACACGAGTTTGCACATATTAGGGAGCAGGTAAATTTTTAGTCAAGACTTCACATGATTTGATGGAGGTTTTTTATAGGATGTCACCACCTTTGAAAAACTCCACCGCACCTAATGGTTGAGGTTTAAACTTGTTTGCTAGCATAGGATGATTTTCATTATGATACTATTTGCCTATTGCTAGAATGTATTTTTTATTAGATTTTTGTTTTTGAAATTTTTTTGAAAAATACAAAAAGATTTTATTTTGATAAAATTTTTGGAAAAGGTCAAAAAGAGTTTTGTATTTTGTTTTACATCGTTTATGAATCGACATTTAGGATGACCAAGTCATAATAATTAATATCCACGTGATGATTTGATAGTGTTTTGATATGCATTGCCATTTCATTTCTGTGCATTATAATGTTTGGAGTCATTGAGATGTAATTTAGTTGTTACTACCTACATGTTTGACTCATGAGTTCCTTTAATGTACACTTGCACGGATTTGTTTGATTATTGTACTATTTATCACATATTGGTTGGAGTGTTGTCATCTCAAATATGTCTTTAAAACGAACCATATGCGATAAAAATTTATAATGAAAGTAGTGCATGTAAAAACCGTTTGACGTGGGGAATTTAATTGCAACAAAATATGATGAGTGAATCACGGGAAAGGGCTGCGAGAGTACAAACTTAACTCGTCGTGCCTCCGTTTAAAAGAGCTCGAAAAAATTTAAAGGCAATAAAAAGATAAATATGCCAAAAAGGGGACACCTCAAAAGAAAAATAAATGATTATTAGCTATGAGAGAGTTTGGATGGAAAGAAATGAAAAAAGGGTTTGCACATCCTAACAGTGTCTTGAAAAATTATTCATAGTTTTAGACATTATTGGTGTGGGAATCATTCCTAACTTTGATGTGTTGATGGATTGAGTCGATGTCACTTAAATTCAACATTTTCGACACCTAAGGACGATTTTGAGATTTATTCGATAGGAGCACACATATTCATCGTGCACATATATTATGTTTGATTGCTTTGATTTGCCTATCGAATATGTTCACACCCATTCATTTTGTTTTCATGATTTGGTTGTCTTAGTGTCAATTCTTGATGTGTGATTTTTTGTAAAATTATTTTTGCATTTTTTAAAAAAAAAATTGAAAAATCAAAAATAGTTTATGGAATCTTTTGGGTTACTCCTTTGCATGATCATAGTTTGATTCATATTTTCTATGCATATTTTTGTGACAACTCCATGTTTATTTTGTTTATTCGTTTCCTTGTCTATTTCGGACAAAAGGGGGAGAACGAATTATGGGGAGTTTTTTGCATTATGGGGGATATTTGATTATTATTATTTTATTCTTATATCATTTCAAACTCGATGGGTCATGAAGGTATTTGCTTTGTCTCATGTGTGTAGGTGCAAAATTGAAGATCATTATTTGCACACCCTGATGAGAGAAGCTTAAGGATTTAAAGATTTGAAGTTGAAGATCTTGAAGAAAAAGTTTGAGACTTACATATGTACTACCTTTTCAGTTTTGGTTTCATGGGAGGGTATTAGATTTGTATAGGCATTTTTTATTTGATAATTCAGATGTTTTTATTTTGTACCAGCATAGACATAGGGAGACATTTGTAAGGACATAATTTTATAAATGATTTTTCATAATTGAATATGTAGTATACCGTTACAAACGTCGAAGAATATTTAAGATCATTCATGCATCAAGACGATTCCAAATATCAAGTTCTTCAACAGAAAAGTTTTCACGAGACAAATTTTGGTAAGGTTGTGCTTTACTCCCTTAACGGTCCACTTAAGGTGTTGGGATATTTTTTCTATAAACTTTTCTAAGTGTTGGAGCGAAGTTGTTGGTCAAAATATTTTTTTTAAGTGTTGAGGCGGACTGGAATAAAAAATTAATTTACGCTCCCATCGTTCGAGCGAGATTGCCATGTCGTTCAAGCGACAGAGGAATCTCGCGCGAAATCATTCGAGCGATAGCTGACATCGTTTAAGCGACAACCCTATTTCGTTTGAACGACGCACCACCTTAGTTTTTCGATAAATTGGTTTTTCAAACTTTGTTTTTTATCAGAAGACCTGCAAAAAATTTCATACACGGAACTTCTTTGGCAGAATACTTTGTCTTCTCACTTTTAGGGTTTTAATCCTTTGTTTTCAATTCACAAATCATCTCAATAGTTTGTGTGAATTATTTTGGAACCCAAGAACACATCTTTGTTAAAGTTTCTCTTATATAGAAGATCTCTATTGCTAATATAGGTTCTCTTTAGGGCAGTACTGGGCTGAAGACGACTGTGTGTTAATAGAGAGTGCTCGTGGGCGTTCCTGGGATGAATTGGAACTACAGTTCCAGCTGACTCTAGGTTGAGGTCTATGTGAGTTTTCTGCGGTAGACTCATTACGGATTTCATTGTAATTGTAAGTATTATAGTGAAATAAAGGTTTTACCCGAAAGGGGTTTTTTCCTAAAATCTGCGAGCTGGTTATTGGTGTTTATTGGTTTGACACACACCACACACGTAGTTGCATATTTAGGGGCTTATTTAATTTAGTTTAAAAAATTGACTCCAATTAAAAAGTTTGTAGTTAGAATTTGTGAATTTATTTAAATTAGTTAAACACGACATTCTCACAAGCCATGAATAAAATAAATATAATAAATGCAATCTATCACCAATTTGTGCACACACCACAGATGAAATCATGCGAGCAAAAGGCATAGATATTCAAGCAAGCCCAAGACATGCATTGAAGAAAATTTATTCTAAAGACCAAGCCTTTCACATTATGTTCTAAATCAATGAAGAAGCATTGTCAACATGTTCCCAAACTATGAAAGAGCATTGTTCAACCTCAAAGACAAGATATGCATAAAAGTGTTCATCCACAACATAAGTTCATAAACAAAAGAAAAATAAATGTGAAGTGATATTGATCATGAGAACATTCCCATACGTGCAAGAAGTAAATAAGCAAAACATTCAAAGTTCCAAATAAGCAAGTCAACCAAGCAACAAAGTGCATGATCAACCCAATGCATGCTTAAGTTTGATCAACAAAAGAAAGAAGTAATAATTTCATGTTTCAAAGGTTTAGAAGTGATTGTAAAGAACGAAACAATCTCGCAAAAGCAAGTACAAAACCCAAACCACTTCCATAAACCTTCCCTTGACCAAAAACTACAATGGACCCCTTTTAGGGTCGAATCTAAGATAGATGAGTTTTAAAGTCAACTACATAGAGTCGAATCCATCCATGGTGTTTTATGGCATTATCATAGAGTTGACTCCAACAATGGTATTTCAAGCCATTTGATTCTTACCACTTTCAAATGAACCCAAAATCGAAAGTTGAGTTTTTAAAATATAACCTTCATATAAAATCAACTTTATATGTGTAGAAATATTACCAAGGGTAGTTTAGATAAACATTTTCAACAACACAATTTTGAATTTCAATGAACCCTAGTTTTCTCAAATTACCAAATTACCCGTTAATGGCTAGTTTTTAAAAAAGCATTTAAAAAGGAACCATTTGCTTCTTTTCTAAAACACATAAGTTATTAAAACAATAACTAATTAGTGAAAGTTCCATCATCAAGCTTATGTCATTTCATTCTTTGAGTTTCTAGAGATAGAAATCAAGAAAATCCATTTGAGATTTCTAGCCAGAAAATTTCCATTCAAGCCAAAGCTTCAAGAAACCAAACTTAAACCTCAAAATCAAAACCTAATTGTGATGAAGAATTAAACCAATACCCATTTGAGTTTCTAGAAAGACAAAAAAAGTAAAAACTCCATTGAAGAAAAAATTTCAAGAAACCCCATTTGATCAAAACAACTGATCCAAACCTCATTTAGCTAAGTTCTCATTCCCTTACCTAATTTAGCTAAAAGTTCTTAAAGATTTACCATCAAACACCGTACGTGTGATTTTTTGAAAGTTTACTTTCTAAAGGGAGAAATTAAAAACCCATTTCACTATTGTTGCCAATTTATGCAATCTTTGTTTTTCACTTTGGGTATGATATTCTAAATTGATATTGCGGTTAAACTTCGTTCTATCTTCACGATCGATAGCATCGGGGGGTAAATCCTAACGGGAGTGATAAATTTTATGGGGTGCGATAAATCCTAGTCAAGTGTGGTAACAGGTGTGATAAATGCTCTAGAGTGCTATAGATACTTTTGTGGTTCTTAGTTCTACATTTGTGAACCATAGATAGTGAAGTTTCTTGAGTATTGTCTCGACTATGGATGTAGGCAAGGCTGAAACATGTTAAAATCTCAGTTTGAAAATATCACTCTTAACTCTCTCTATAATATTGTTATTAATCGTCCGACATTATTACTTATTGTTTGATTAATTTCTTCATTACTAGTTGAATCCTCCTATTGAAATTAATCTTTAAGAGAGGAGTTTGAAAAGTTTTTAAAAGTCTATTTCAGTTACAATACCTAATTAACCACCCCACCCCACCCCCCACCCCACCCCACCCCCCACCCCACACACACACACAATTGGATATATCTTTGGGATAACAGTTGGTATCGAAGCCCAAATCATAGATACTTATTTTGAAAAGTAAATTTTTCTTATATCTATTTATATGAAAGTGATTCGCTTCGACCATTATGTAGTTTCGACTTTTTCTGGTGAGTATAAGGATCAAATACAAATGGATAGCATTTGACAACATTTTTTAGGAAGATATGATATCCCCATTTTTTTAATAAATGATTTTAAAACATGGAAAATTAAAACTCCTTGGATTATTCAATCCATTGATTATTCTGTATGGAACGTAATTAGTTATAAAAAGTCACCACTATCAGACTGATTGAGTCAGAAAAAGATAATCGAAATAAATAATGAAGTTATGATAATTTTATGCTCTTCTTTAGATAATATTGCTTCAAGTAAATTAGCATATTTTAAGGAATCTCGTGAAATATTGGATAATCTTATGGAAGAATACTTGAATGAAACTTCCCCTCGAAATACAGAATATGTTTTGGAAATACCATCAAACATTTGAAACACCAAATCACCAAAACCTCAATAAAAGGTTCAAAAAATTCCCATAAATGATGAGGTACTCAAAGAATTCCCAAAAGATCTTATGTTAATGATACGCAAGTAAGGTAAAAAGGATCGTGTAATGGAGAAAGATGGAATGTATGGAGAAGAAACACGCTTGACGAAAGAGAAAAGAAGGAAAATGAATCATCAAAGGACATTATAAGGATATAAAAGAATCTTCAAATGGGATAATATATCCTTAAATTTTAATTGATTATTTGTTCTCTTTTATAGCTAAAACTAAAACACATGATGCAACTATTACACCACAAGCTCAATTTAACAATCACAATAACAAATGTAAAATGTAAAACATGTTTGATCAAATTATTCATTAAAAGCTTCATCACATCTACACATATAAACCACGTTTTTTGAAAATACGACAATGTGAAAAATATACAATAACGCAAATGTTGAAATATAAAAATAGTTAGATTACACATATTTTGAAAAGATTGTTGAAAAAAGTGATATTTGTGGTGAGAATATAATTTCAGAGAACGCTGAAAATGATTGAAGAAAATATTTGATTATAGACTGGATGTTGGAAACTGATAAAGATTATTGTCTTTGAAAAAAAATTGAGATAGAGAGAACGTTCAAAAAGAAAGAAAAACAATTATTGAAAACTGGGTAAAGATTTAAAGAATTGATGTTAAAAATGATGGATATTCCTTAAAAATGAATAATTGTTGGAAGTGCCTTTAGGTGAAAGGTAAAGTATTAAAAAGAAAAAAATAATGTTTTGAAGAATGAGTGGAAATAAAATATTGTATGAAAATGAAACTAGCAATTGAAATGAAAAACGAACTCTCACACTTACACTCATGTACACAATAAACACCCCCACTTTAGAATTCCCGTAAATTTATATAACATTGGTAAACTCCTAATACATCCACAAGTTATGATGATTCTCATTGGAATGACATGATATCACAAAAACTCTCAAGATAACTTATGCACTTGATCTCATCCAACTAAATAAGATTATGACAAGTTCCCACTCTATTCCAACACACATAAGAAACATAATAAATATATTGGTATATAAAATTAATCCCGCATGATCTCCACAAAATGAACTTTACATGATCAACAATTTACCTACACTTATTTTATGAAACAAAGCAGCATAAAATTAAGAATTTTGAAATTTTCTAAAAGTCACACAACACAAAACCTTGTTAATAATGTTTTTGAAAAAAATTGTGTTGTTAGAGAATGGAACCCTTGAGAATAGTGAAACTCAATTGACTTTTACTTCACATTAGGTCAACTACATATGATGATTAGCTCAATATATCCCACGCTCTCCACCAAATCACCTACACACCTAATACTTGAGTTCTTGAGTTGTAATTTGACATTTTCACACTTGTCTATGAATTAAGAAAGCATCTACTTATCCATCTTACAAATGATGTCATCCTTACCTAGAATTTAAATGTGATGCATGCCTCATAATTATTGGAATACTTTTTAGGAACAAGATTGAACACTTCATGATACATAAGAATTTGAAAAGTAATTAACCAAATCCTTAATAGATTTAGAGTGGAAAGAAACAAAAAAAAAAGGTATTTGAAAGTTTTTGGGTGGTAATTTTATATTCAAAATGGTCGAGAAAATTTTCTTAAAATAGATTATAAATCCGATGAAGGAATATTTTTGGAGTACTCACAAAAAGTCAAGACTATAGAATATTCTACACAAGATCGTGTGTTATAAAAAATCCATTCATATCACATTATATGAAACCAACCTTATTCCATTCCATTAAAAATAAGGATTACAACCAAGTGAGAAAACAAACAGAAACCCGCTCCATAGTATCAAGCAAGAACCCACACGAGGAATAAACTCTTGTTAGAAGAACTAAACCCACCAATATCTACTAAAAAGTTAGAAATCTCTTAATGATCATCCCAAAACATCATAGGCAAAAAATAGATTTTCAAATACTTGTTCACCAAAATTCCGATCTTATGTGAAAATACAAATGCAATTTGTACAACCAAAAATTCGAAGCAACATTATCGAACTAAACATGTCAACGTCAAAATTTTATTATGGGATTATCTACAAAGATGGAATGTCAAACTTAAGTTTGCTTATATCACAAAGAACCTCATCGATATCTTTACTATATCTCCTTCTAGAGAAAGAATTTACACCATCCAATGTGATCTTAACATCACAACTCCAAATAACATTGTTTCGAAATACATGCAACACTACTACATTACGTGCTTATGATTTATCTCTTCCCATAGATGTCATACAAACCATATTTTTAGAAATTTCACTTCTGCACATGCCAGCTATACTCAAGTTGTTTCCAAAAAACAACTTTCAAAACTTCGACTTTTTTATAATGACAAAACTGGGAAAAAAGATAGTTTTGAGAAAAAGAATAAAGCCACAATCAAGGTAGAGTTCCGTAACAAAGACGGTGCTACATATGGTTACATGTAATAAGAGACCAGTTTTCTTGAACCATCAAAAGGGGGAGATTGTGAAACACAAAGTATTTCAGGTAAAATATTTTGTATGATAACAACACAATTTATATGTGATCAGATTTCACTTTCTTCTCTCTAATGTAATTGAGATAAAAATAAGCACAAAATATATGATGATATACAATACAAGTATAATATCTTCAATTCATAACACATTAAGTCAACCAACATTGCAAATAAAGATACAAGCCAAGAATAAAAGCAATAGAATAAATGCAATCAAACACCAAGCCATGTAAATAACAACGATAAAATCATGCAAACAAATGTCTCTCACATCAAGACACACATATTCAAGCAAGATCAAGACATGAATTGAAGAAGAATTATTCTAAATACCAAGCCTTGCACAACATGTTCCAAATAACTAAATAATCATTGCAACATGTTCCCAATCTATGAAAGAGCATTGTTCATCCTCAAAGTGAACGTATGCATCAAAGTATTCATCCACAATACGAATTCATGAACAAAAGAAAAGGAAGTCTGAAATGATCAAGATCGTGAGAACATTCCCATCAATTCAAGGAAAAGAAAAGAAGCATAACATTAAAATTTCCCAATAAACAAGTCAACCAATTGACAAAGAGCATAATCCAACCAATGCATGATAAAGTATCATATCAAAGTTACATTTTATTATGATAAGCATGAAAATTCATTCCAAGTTTCAAAGGTTTAGAGGTGGTTGTAAAGGATTAAACAATCTCACAAAAGAAAGCACAAACCCCAAACCATCCCTTGACGAAAAACTACAATAAACCCCTTTTACAGTCAACTCTAAGATAGATGGATTTTAAAGTCGAATCCAACAATGGTATTTAAGGCCATTTGATTCTTACCACTTTACAAATGAATTCAAAATCAAAAGATGGGTTTTCAAAATATTCCCTCCATATAAAATCAACTATATGTGTGAAAAATTCTATAAGTGTAGTTTGGAAAAAGATGTTTAATAACTCTATTTTGAATTTCAAAAAACCTTAGTTTCATCAAAGTACCAAACTACATTTTAATGGTTCAGTTTTTAAAAATGTATATAAAAGGAAACTTCTTCTTACCTTTCAAAACACATAGTTATTACAATAATAACTCGTTAGTGAAATTTTCGTCATCAAGCTTGTGTCATTACATTCCTTGAGTTTATAAAGAGAAAAATCAAGAAAACCCATTTGAGATTTTTAACCACAAAAACTCTATTAAAGTCAAAGTTTTAATAAACCTAACTTGAACCAAAAATTTCCAATTCAATCCATCTTTAGCAAAATTTCAAACCCAAAACCTACTTATGCTAAAGAATCAAACCAATACCCATTTGAGTTTTCAAAATGAGAAACTAACCAAAAACTCCATTTAAGAAAAAGCTTCATGAAAACCCACTTGAGCAAAAGTTCTGATACAAACCTCATTTATTCAAGTTCTCAATCCCTTACCAACTTGAGCTAAAAGATCCAAAAGGTTTACCCTAAAATATTACACTTGTAATTATTGGAAAGTTTAATTTTTAGAGAGAGAAAGTAAAATCCCATGTCATCATTATTTCTTATTTAGAAAATCTTTATTTTTCACTTTGGTTATGATATTCCCAATTGGTACTACGGCTGAACATCATTGCATCTTCATGATCGATAGTATCTAGGGTGTGGTAAATCCATGAAAAATCCTGATAAGGTGTGGTAAATTCTAATGATTTTTATAAATCCTATGGGGTGCGATAAATCCTTGCATGATTGTTGCTTCTACCTTAGCGAACCGGAGATAGTGAAGTTTTTTGAGTACCATCTTCATCATGGATGTAGGCAAGGACGAACCACATTAAAATCTTTGTTTGTAAATATCGCTCTTAACGCGCTCTTTAATATTTTTATTAATTGTCTAACCTCATTACTTATTGATTGATTAATTGATTTATTATTATTTGAATCATCGTGTTGCAATTAATCTTTAAGAGAGAAGTTTGGAAAATTTTTGAAAATCCATTTAATTTACAATACCCAATTCACCCACCCACCCTCCTCTTGGATATATTTCTGGGATAACATGTTTATATAAGAACAATATGTTTCATATTGTGTTGGCAATCTCACAAACCACAAGATTAAATCAAAAGACTTTTCAATTAAAGGAAACATCTGAATGTGGGGTAAAATCTATGTCCTATATGTCCATTTTACCTTCTTTGGGAAACTTTATTGATAAAGCTTTCGTGAAATCTGGCTTAGAAAATATGAAGATTTTCAAAACTCTCTTGAACTAAGATTCAAAGTGAGATTTGACAACAAAATAAGAAAACCTAAAAAGTTGAGGGCACATGAGCATACGTATACTCTTACAGATTATGTGGAAAAAAACTTTGGTGGATTTTAGATTTTTGCTAAGTCTTGTAAAAAATTAGCGAATAGTAAGGCGAGTGGATAATTGTGAAGATAGTGGTGGATTACAATAGTTACTCTAAAGAGGTTGAATGTCAAAGATCCACGAAGTCTTGAATGAGTCGAGTCCATAATTTTAACTTCGGTGATTTTTTGTAATTCCTACTTTCATAATGTAAATTTATAGAGTAAGTCACACATCATGGGTTGTCCAGCATAGCTTTTCATATAAATTTGGTGTCGCTGTGTGAGATGTTTTATTTTACATATTCTATCATACATTAATTTTAATAATTAATAAGAAAAGGGTAAAATTGTATTCACACGTAATAAATAATTTGGACCTAATAATTGATCTCATTAATTAAAATTGAAATTGACAATTGATATTTAAAATTTGGATCTAACTTCAGTGAAATCGAACTCGTGTACATTTTATAGGGTGAGATCCATAACAACATACTGTTACATGTTATCAGTTGGAGATTAGGACTTCATTTTCCATCAGGGGATAGCCATGGGAGGGAACATCAAAGGCTCAAGGTGAACCCATACACTTTCATTGGTGCTCATTACCTCCACTTTAGACCTATCCAGATGGTACCTAGGATACCATTGGTGGCACCAAGTTTTTGGATTTTGGCATTCCTAACGTAGATCATTAATATGATTCATGATATATATTATTGGGAGCATATCCTATAGCATCATAAGCATAGTTAATAGATGATTTATTTATTTTGACACTTGAGCCAACTATGATGTATACTAGAGATGAGTGGGTGTAGTACCATCAATGACACACTGTGATTAGTGAGGGGATATGGTTAAATAACTTAACCCCATCTACCACCACCTAAAGATAATATTAACCCTTACACCACTTGTATCCTACTCTTAAGGCTCAAGTCCCAAATGGGTAGACAGTATGACTTATCGGGGATGATAACAAGGAGGTCATATTCACCATCATATCCTTCTTCCAGAAACCATGCCAGACTTACATGACCTTGTTATCAATGACTTGCGAGCAAGATGCATTGAAACTGATCAACATGTGCAGGAATTCATACACAAATTGTATAATTATTAGGATCTCATTATTTTCACCTGATCCAACATAGATATATTAACAGAGTGGCTTGAAAGAACGGTCAGGGCACATTGTGAACGATTATAGAGTCTTAGATATTAATTGATTTGCGCATATTTTAGGTTGGGTTATGAGCGTAAGAGGCACATCAACCCTTATAGTAATCAAGTCAATGTCCTATAGATAAGGATGAAGATATAAGTGTGTATGTAGGAATACCAAATTCTAATTTTAATCGACTTAATTAACCAAGTGAGAAATTTTCCCAATTTTAATTTCAGCATGGATTAAACAATAATTGTGTAAATATTACTCTAATTTAATCTTGACTAAACATTCATCTATGTGAGTATGTAAGAGTCAAATAAACGAAGTAAAGAAGCAAACACACAATGCTAGGATGTACAAGGAAAACTCATGACAAAAAAAATCTCGAACAGCCTAGCCTACAAAAATCCACTATAATATAAGGTTTATACAAGGATAATAGTTTACTTTCTCACTAACTCAACTCCCTTAAATTATAATGCAATCTTCTCTCCTTAAACCTTCTTCATAGCAACCGCAAGAATCCACCAACAACTCACAACATATTCCTTTCACGTCTCGATATCCACTGATATCTGACTAGTCTCCATAACACTGCAACAGATATCCACCATATCAAATGATACTCAAATAAATGAAGAGAAAAAATATTTGGGGATCAAAACATGATATCTCTTAATATAATATTGAAACTTTGATCTCTAAACCAGGTGTAAGGACATATTTTATCAGTCCTAGTTTACATTAGTATATGTCGTATACCGCTAATTCGAGTTCAATCATGCATCAAGACAGATCCGATTATCAACATTCTTCAACAAAAAAGTCTCTACGAGATTAATTTTGGTAAGGTTGTGTTTGGTAACTTTACGGTTCATTTAAAGTATTGGGATACTTTTTCTAAGTGTTGGAAAAAATTTCTAAATTATTTTAAATCAGTTTAGGCTATTTTTTCATCAAAGGAAATTTTTTTAAGTGTTGAGGCGAAGAAATTTGTCACTCCGATCATTCGAGTGACCTGATCATGTTGTTCAAAAGACATATGGATCTCGCGCAATGTCATTTTAGTGATATTTGTCCTCGTGCGAGCGATATTGGAACTTTATTTGAGTGATCTTTCGACTCATGTTTTTTATATAAAGCGTGTTAAATTAGTCCTTTTTTGTTAAGAAGACCTGATATTTTATAGTATACAAAGCTGCAATCTGCAGAATACTTTTGTCATCTTCTTTTAGGGTTCAAACCTTTATTTTTCAATTCACAAAAATCCCAATAGTTGAATTGTTTTGGAAACCAAGATACATCTTTGGTAAAGTTTATCTTGTAGAGAGGGTAAATCTACGGCTGAAGACTGCGTGTCATTTGGGAGTACTCGTGGGTGTTCCTTGCTAATTTCGAGTTGCGTATTCGTGTGGGCTGCAGCGGTTATTTCATTGTTGACTCTAGGTTGCGTGTCTATGTGAGTATATGCATGATATTCATTATAGATTTCATTGTGTTTGTAAGTTGCGATTTATTTTACATAATGAAATAAAAAGGTTTTCCCTTTTGGAATTTTTCCTAAAATCTTTGTGTCAACAAATTTATTTGTGATGGTTCGATTTTACCCACATAGTTGTATATTTTAGGGCTGAATTAAATTGGTGTAAAAATTGACTCTAATTAAATAAGTTTATAATTGGAATTTGCGAATTAGATTTAATCAATATCACATAGCATTCACAAATTGGTATCGGAGCGGGTTTTTCTATTTATCGAGTGATCCTATTTTTCATAAAGTTTTGTGATATTAATTTTTTTTAAATATGTTTTGAAAAATTGCAATGTTTCCGAATGTAAACTTATATAATCGGATGCCCCTCTTTGATGGCACAAATTATAGTTTTGATTATTTAAATAGTTTGAATTTGACGTTTGCCAAAATAATTAAAGTTTTGAAAAAAGAAATTTGTCGTTCTAAATCCACTATGGATCTTTTGCAAACGGTTCAAAATCAAAGAGATTTTTATTATGAGAAATTTATTGTCTTGGACCATGACTTTGGAAATTTAGAATTGTCCAAAAAGGAGAGTGATAAGAGAGTCTTATTTTTAGAAAAATAATTAGAGGAATTTAAAAATTTTAGGGTTTGTGTTTGTGCCAAAGAGGATAGTGTTTTGATTGTTGCATATAACGCACATGAGAAGACTCTTAGGAAAAAATTTGTGTTTATTGAGGGAGAGAGAGATAAACTTATAGTAATGATTGAACATATGAAGAAGGAGTCCCTAAAATTGGAAGATTCTAATTCTTTGCTTGAGTCAAAAATTTTGAAGTTGAAAAATAATTTAAAAGACTCGCGTAGTTTGAGTGGTGATGGTAATGGTAATGGATCGTTTAGTTCTCATGCTTCGAGTGTCAAAGCCAAGACCGTTTTTTATTTTAGAGGGTCAACCAAATCCATGGACGTTAGAAAAGGTCAACCCATAGGTAACTTTCCTCGAGTTTTCACATGTTCACATTGTGGTAGGTAAGGTCACCTTAGGCATTTTTGTTTTGATCTTGGGAGAGGTCCTAGGATGTTTAAGAATAGTGTCCCGTCGGTCACCATAACTCCTTGAGTTAGGTACACACTGATTTGGATTAGGGAATTACTTTTGGAGACGCTAAATGTTAGATTGGTTGAGTCTCACATGCTTGCACATGATGCATCACATGCTATTTCATATTGATGATTGCTTTCATGATTTGTTTGCCATACGGTAGTTGTGCTTCTTTGTATATTCTTTCTAGTGTTATGACGTGTACTTTTTGTATTAGCTTTTTTTTTTGGAAAAATACAAAAAGATTTTTATTTTTTCTTAGAAAAAAATTAAAAAACCAAAAAGATTTTATTTTGATAAAATTTTTGAAGAAAGACAAAAATAGTTTTGTATTTTGTTTACACCG
Organism: Sambucus nigra; assembly: GCA_949130495.1. NCBI lineage: Eukaryota > Viridiplantae > Streptophyta > Magnoliopsida > Dipsacales > Adoxaceae > Sambucus > Sambucus nigra. Next base: position 156,678,826 of record OX422210.1, on the reverse strand, counting down.
TTTATGAATGGACATTTAGGATGACCAAGTCACAAAATCATGCCATATCCATGTGATTGTTTTATAGTGTTTTGATATGTGTCATCATTTTATTTTTGTGATTTATAATGTTTGGAATCATTAAGATGTAATTTGAGATTACTACCTACATGTTTGACTCTTAGTCTCCTCCAATGCACACTTGCATAGATTTGTTTGATTATTGTACTTGTCAAATAACATGTTGGTCGAAGTGTTTCCATCTCAATCCTATCTTTAAAACGAACCAAGTGCGATAAAACTTGACAATGAAAGTAGTGCATGTAAGAATCATTTACCATGAGGAATTAAATTATAAAAAATAATGAGTATTCACGGGAAAAGGCTACGAGAGTACAACATTAACTCGTCGTATAAGTCACCGTTTAAAAGCGCCCAATAAAAAATTAAGGTAATAAAAATAATCATATGCCAAAAATGGGGCCAATAGGATTTCACTAAAGAGAGAAACAAATAGATAACCTCAAGAAAATATAAAGGATTTATTATTTATGAGGGTGTTCGGATGGATATGTTAAAAATGGGTTTTCACGTCCTAACAAAGTTTTGAAAATAATTACATAGTTTTAGACATTAATGGTGTGGAAATCATTTTAGACTTTGATGTGTCGATTACATTGAGTCGATGTCATATAAATTCATATTTTTGACACCTAACGACGATTCTGAGTTCATTCGTTAGCAGTATCCATATTCATCGTGCACATATGTTATGTTTAACTGCATTGAATTTCCCATCGAATTTGTTCACACTCATTCATTCAATTTCCACGATTTGGTTATCTTAATATAAATTCATGGTGCGTGATTTTTGTAAAATTATTTTCTGCATTTTTGTTTGAAAAAAATAAAAAATCAAAAATAGTTTGTGGAATGCTTTTGAGTATATCTTGGATGATATTAGTTGTTTGCTTTGCTTATCGTGACACTCCGGGTCTATTTTTGTTTATTCTTTTCGTTGTATATTTAGGATAAATAAAAAGGGGGAGAACAAATTATGATTTTATGGGAGAGTCTTAATTATGGGGGAGAATTGAAATTTGAGCTTTGTTTGACTTATGTTTATCCCATCTCAAACTCAATACGTCACAAAGGGTATTTGTTTCTTGTCCTCATATGTGTAGGTACGAACTTTGATGATTATTCTGCTCACCCTGATGATGACAAAGAAAAGTTGAATATTTTTGAAGAAAAGTTTAAAGATGCCAGTCTTAACATTTTTACTACCTTTTCAATTTTGGGATTCATGGGAGGGTATTAGATTTGTATAGGCTTTTTTATTTGATAATTTGGATATGTTTATTTTGTACCGGCATAGACATAGGGGGATATTTGTAAGGACATATTTTATTAGTCATCGGTTACATTAGTATATGTTGTATACCGCTACAACCGTCGAAGAATTATTCGAGTTCAATCATGCATCGAGACGGATCCAATTATTTATATTCTTCAACAGAAAAGCCTCTACGAGGTTAATTTTGGTAAAGTTGTGTTTTGGTTACTTTACGGTTCATTTAAAGTATTGGTATATTTTTTCTAAGTGTTGAAAAAAATTTCTAAACTATTTTCAATCAGTTGAGGCACTGTTTTTTCGTCAAAAGGAAATTTTTTAAGTGTTGAGGCGAAGAAATTTGTTTCTTCGATCGTTCGAGCAACCTGATCATGTCTTTCAAACGACATATGGATCTCGCGTGATGTCATTCGAGCAAAAATTGTCCTCGTTCAAGTGACATTGGGACTTCGCTTGAGCGATTTGACAACTCAAGGTTTTTATATAAAGCGTGTTAAATGAGTCATTTTTCGTTAAGAAGACTTGACATTTTACAGTACACGAAAACTATAATCTGCAGAATACCTTTATCCTCTTCTTTTAGGGTTCAATCCTTTGTTTTTCAATTCAAAAAAATCCCAATAGTTTAGTGAATTATTTTGGAAACCAAGATACATCTTTGGTAAAGTTTCTCTTGTAAAGATGGTAAATCTACGGCTGAAGACTGTGTGTTATTTGGGAGTACCCGTGTGTGTTTCTTGCTGATTCCGAGCTACGTATTCGTGTGGGCTGTTGCGGTTGTTCCATTGCTGACTCTAGGTTGCGTGTATATGTGAGTATCTGTGTGATATTCATTACCGATTTTATTGTGTATGTAAGTTGCGATTTATTTTACACAGTGAAATAAAAAGGTTTTCCCTTTTGGTTTTTTCCTGAAATCTGTGTGTCAGCAAATTTATTTGTGATGGTTTGATTTTACCCATGTAGTTGTATGTTTTAGGACTAAATTAAATTGGTTTAAAAATTGACATTAATTAAATAAGTTTACAATTGGAATTTGTAAATTCGGTTTAAGCAATATCATATAGCATTCACACCAGTATGCAAATAGGTGTACATAAGCCTACACTTTTTGCCTTGTAGAAAGACATATCAAAACTTGTGGAAACTGACTCGCTGTCACACCTCGCCTAATTCTGGAGTCGACCGCCACCAAAACTAAGCCGGGCGTGAGTAAATAAAATACCATTCTTAGCATGAGACAGATATGAAACATAAATAAACCAGTCCATAAGATAAATAATTGATCAATCTCAAATGATCATAAATAACTAAGCGATAAAAAATCCATCACATGCTAACTCCAAAAATCCAATCTCCAATAATGATTAAATAAAATTTGAAATAATCCCAAAATAAATCCTCTAAACAACTTTGGAACCGAATGGCCCAATAAAACTCAAATGAAGTCTCATAATTAAATACGACTGGAAAACAAAGTCTAACTAAACTATGCCATAAAATGAATAACTCCAGTTGCACCTCCAAATGATAACTCTAATAAACTTATGCAGCTTCTCCAATTCTAATCCTGAAAAAGATTAGTCAATGCATGGGTCAGAGCCAAAGCCCCGAGCAAGAATACACACTACTCCCCTCAAATAGGATCCTTGAATCCAGACAGTAGCATTATACGCAATAAATATCACAATAGAATATTTTAAATTAAACGGGATAATTAAACGCGATAAATATAAATCACTAACTACCCGCAGAAATCCCCATTTATAAAGGCACACCAATATGATTTTAAATTCCCAAGTCCCGCGGAGTTAATCTTTTATTAATTAACCCAAATTATCAAATTTCTCAATTATTTATGTTCTTACTTCAATAATTATTAGGTATGGCGGTCCTCCCGCCTTGGGTGATAATTCACCAAAATTCATTATAGCGGTCCTCCCGCCTCGGGTGATTTCTCCACCAAAATACCATCCCCTTGTCAAAACGTCGGCTGACCCATTTAAACTGTCGGCCCTCGCTAATTGACAAGGTTCCACAAACGACACGACATAAAACTCCGGCTGGCCCGTTTAAACTGTCGGTCCTCGCTGATTATGTCGCCAATATATTTTAATACCCGTCTTATTATCTTAGGTATTAGTTTTCAATTTCTCAATTCACAATTTATAAACACCCCACCCTTTAATTGATGTGAGATCCTCAAAATACCCCTTAGTCCCATACCTAAGGGTCCCCAAGTTATCAATACGTCATAACCTATGTACAGGAGGATTTTCTAACATAAATCATAACCTAGTCTCATACCTAGACTAGCGTAACGATGATAAAGTAATAAAAGTCATCCCACCCCCAACTCAATAAAACCGTGATAATTTTCCCTCACTAGTCCCATTCCTAGAAGCCATTCTAAAATATAGGGAGAGCAATAATACCCAACAACCCGTCGTCACAATGATATTTAATAATACCAACAAGAATAATTAGTCAACGTATAAAACTGCGCATGATAGTCCAATTCAATTAAATCTTTAATTTAATTATCACAACGTTAACAATACCCAAATAATCTCATTTAATTATTTTAAATTAAATATACCAAGTTTTCATCATATATTCACCAAAACCAATTTTATTATCTCTACATGTATTACATGAGTTATACGCACCCAAAAATCATTTATTTTAAAAATAGGATTTTTCTACATGCAACCTACACCAATAAAACCCAAAATCCACTCATCAATCCTACGTACCCAAGGGTTATGAATATTATTCAGATTAAAAGATTTAATAAAAACAGCCCCATAATTAGTGTCCACTTTTCCTAATTAAGTCACTACTTTATTTTAAGAAAATATGTAATTAAGTGTTTGCGCGACACTTAAAATGCATAATACTAAAGGAAAAGAATAGAGTATTCATGCCTATAAAGATCGTGTTGAAAATCTGATTAGAAATCTGAATTCCTCTAGAAAAATTAGCAAAATAGTGTTCTTGAATGATCTTGATTAAACCCCAATTAAGCCTTCAAAAACTTGTGCCAAAACTTGTGACAAAAACTTGATTTTGTTGAAGGTTGATGATTATGAGTGAGAGGAAAAATATTTGGAAGTGTTCTCTGGTGAAAAACTGAAGAAAAAGGAATTATGAGAGGTTCCCCTACGGATTAACAATGTTATATATTGATTAGGAGTCCTAATCCTACACAAACTCTAAAAACAGCTTACAACGCACGTTTTCTGGGAGGGTCGATCGATCTACCCCTAAGGGTCGATCGATCGATCAGCCCGAAAAACTGACAGTTCGCCCAAAAATTATAAGGGACAAAAATTGTAAAATCAATATAAAATTCATTTTTAACTCCGATTTTAATTCCGCTTGAAATTCTAATCTTCTAAAATCATAACCAACATATTTAGCCAATAAAAATTATTAAATTCAAAATTTTATTTTTCTCAAAAATTCCAATTAATTAATAAAAATAGTTAATAAAAATACGGGGTGTAACACCAGTAGAGCAATCAGATCGGTTGAGTCAGGGGAAGTGTAACACCAGTGGACTTGCCATATTAGCCCGCGGGGCTAATTCACTTGATTATCACAACATGAATTTAATTTTTTCAAGTAGGTCAAGATTATCAGTTTGCGGTCTTTAAGAAGCCTCAGCCTCACTATCAGAGTTAGTAAAATAATCGTTTGCCAAAATAATAAACCATAATTTAAAGAGGAACACTTTTAAAAATAAATTCTTCTAAGATACTATAATACATGCATTAAATAATTTCTTTGGTCCATACAAGTCTTTTTACAATATATATGTATATATATATATATATATATATATATATATATATATATATATATATCTTCTTTATCTAAAATATATTTTAGCTCTCAAAATCATCTATTATCCGTGGCCTCTAGACTTTTCCACGACCATTCGCCCTGAGGAAAACGAGAAATATAAAGGAAAGAGATCGGATAGCCTAATAGGGGTTAAATTAATTATCTCCATCCCAGCTCTCTGTGTTAATATTCACATAAACATATATGTACTGACAAAGCTATGAAAATTAATTTAAGATCGTTTAAAATAAGAATAAATAGGAATGAAAGTAAATGTTTTATTTTCAACCCCTCAGAATACTCTGATGTCCCAAAGCTCAATCTCTCCCGGTCCACCAAACGTGTCGTCGGTCAGTTAACGAGCCCTTCGTTCGACGAATTCCTAATGACATTATGCCAAGGCACATACCAAAGACTCCCCCAACTACATATTTTGACTACCTAAGTAGCGAAAATAATATTGGGACACGAGAAAACTCAAATTTGGTCACTTTGGTAACTTTAGTCAACTGATGGATACATCGGTTGGCCAATGTACCCATCGATTGATTGACGCAAAGTGACATTTTGGCAATTCAAAGGTAAGCACCAAACACTATCTGAACTATTTTAAAAATTATACAATCATGATAAAGAACATTGGCACGCGATAAAACTCGAACTTGGTCACTTCGGCATTACCTATTGATCGACGCGCACGTCGATCAGCCGACGCGACTGTCGGTCGATCGTCAACCCACAACATTGGGGAAATGTGAATTCAAACACCCAAGAATTCCCCAACTAAGTATTATGATTGGCAAAGCATGAAAAATAATATTAACATGCGATAAAACTCCAAATTGGTCAATTTGGCACCGTCGATCAATTTATGCGATCATCAGTCGACCGATGGCCATGACATCGGGCCAATGAAATTGTGTGTACCTAAGACTTCCCCAATTATGTATTACGATTACCTAAGCATGACAAAGAACATTGTCACATAAGAAACCTCAAACTTCATCACTTTAGTACCGTTGGTCAACTGATGCGCCTGTGGATTGACCGACACACCACGAACGGGGAAATGTTAATGCAGGAGCCCAAAACTTCCATAACTACGTATTACGATTTCCAAAGCATGGAAAACAAAATTAGCATGAGAGAAAACATGGAGTTGGTAACTTTGGCAATGTCGATCGACTCACTCGTACGTCGGTCAACCGACGCACCATTCGTTCGATTGATGCCCACCACAATGGGTGAATGTAAAGACACGCTCCTAAGATGTATTTGTTCGTTCGATTGATGCCCACCATTCGTTCGATTGATGCCCACCACTCTGGAATCATTGGTCGATAGACGTGTCTGATAAGCACCCAAAAGTGTTTAAATAAAACCCCAAATAAACAATTTTTAATTGCTAATTCTTGGTAAAATCAGACTTATGATAGTATTTGTTTGTTTTGTAGCTCAATAAGCATTTTTGGAGTTTAAAGTGATAATTCAGGACAAACGCGCGACAAAAGTGACTTAATCCCGTAACCTGAACCTTATCCCGTACCAAAATCGAACCTAAATTATCCACACTGAACCCTGTGTGTGCGTTGAGTTTGTAATTTTATTTTTTTTAGATTTTTATTTTGTGTCGTTTTATTTTTTACGATTTATTTTAGATTTTTTTATAATTTTCTAGGATTTATTTTCTATTTTTATATTTCTTTTTATTTAGCATAATTTTATATTTTATTTTTATTAGTTTTTAGTTTTATTTTATTAGGAATAGTTTTTTTTAGGAATTTATTTATTTTTTTAGTTTTATTTGGTTTTACATTTTTTTAGACTTTAGTTTTTATTTTTATTAGAGTTTTTATTTTATAGATTGGGAATTTAATTTTAACAGATTTCATTTTATTTAATAGATTTTATATTTTTTTAGGATATTAGTTAGTTTATTTTTCATTTTTAGTTAGGTGTACAAATTAAACACACACGTACCCTAAACTCCTACACCTAAAACAAATCCATCATACACACACACTTACCTACACCTTACTCACACCTAAATAACTCCCCATCCTCACCCAAATACCATGTACCTCACCACACACAATCAAACCCATCACCATCTTCTTCCCCCAACAAACATGTTCTCTCTCCTAAACCTCCATTAACAATTCAACATCTCACCTCACACCATCTAAACCAACCCATTTATCTCTCCTCATCCTCCATCAATAACCTCCACCATTAAGACGCCACACCTCCCTCTACGCATTTCAACCACCTATACCCACAACCCATAAAACCCACTATCCCCACTCTGGCCGATGGCACAACCCAACTCGGATACTTAAACCGAGATCGAACCCATCTGCTACCTTCTACCCGAGTTAACCCATCTCGAGTAGTGACCTAATTAACCTCCAAACCCACCGGATCTAACCAAACCCACCGGCGACGAACCACACCCGGACCCCTTCCGACCCGAGTCCCCTCAACCTCCAACCCGAGACCACTTGGCCATACCTCCACAACCCAAAAAAGCCAAACCCGCGACCCAAACCCCATAAAACCGCAACCCAAAATTCGAAACCTCAAACCCCCGACCCATGTCGAACCAATTTCCTTTTTCAAAAGCCTAAAACCCAAGCCAATACGATTTTTATCACCTGCCAATTTTCAAAACAAAAACCAACAAATAAAATCCACATGTTTTATCCCATTTTCAAAAATACCCTCACATGCCCCCACTTCTCACATGTGCATTCCCTCACCCAAATCAGATTGTTACCTCACTCAACACATACGCACACATATGTGCATTGTCTAAAAATATCCCTAGCTTCTTCCACCTATAAATGCAAGACTTGGTGCCATTGAAAAGGATCTCAAATTTAGTTTTTAAAAATCTTGTGTGATAAATTTCTCTACACTCTTCTATAGAGAGTATTGTCATTTTTAGGAAATATCTCAATATAGAGGTGTGTAGTAAAATTTATCTCTAGGATGAATTCCACCCATCTATAATGAATGTTTGCATTTTTAACAATTATTTCAAAATAGATTGATGTAGTTGAATTCATCCCTTATGGGAGGTAAATTCTAATCCATTCCTTTATGTTGATATTTCACATTTTTTGCAATTATCTCAATATAAAGTAATGATCTAGAATTTATTTCTTTGGATGAGTTCTAATGTACAATTTTATAATGTTAGGATTTGCATTTTTATCAAATCTCCTTTATTATTTAATTGTCCATTATGAATTCATCCATTATCCTTTTTATTTTGTAGTTTTTATTTTAGATTTAATAAATACATTAGTGAGGGATTGTGATTAAGAGAATTTTTATGTATAATTGAAGAGTTTCTCCAATTCAATTACAAATGGGTTTGATCTATTCCTCTCTTATTACTTTTATTTTAATCATCACGTGCTTTCATTTGTTTATCTTATATTTTTGGATGATGATTACTGAGGGCTAATATCCCATTCATGGGATGAATTTCGATGCCCTCATGAGTCCAATTTAGCTCGTTTACTTGTTAGCACAATTTTGTTATCTCACTTTTCTTAAATTAGCTTTTACATCTTAGTTAGTACTTTAAAAATTAGTATATAGTTAGTTAATTAATAATCCCTCAAAAAATCCATAAAAAATTTAAAAAGCAAAAATAGAAAAATATAATAAAATGCAAATGAATTTACACTTTTGTCTTCTCATATTTTGTGTTTCATCCTTAGAGTTGGATTGATACTCCCTTACTTACCCTATGCATATTTTGAGTTTATTTGTAGGTTCAAGAGAATTTTGATGGAAAAAGAAGTTGCAACAACGACAAAAATACACATTAGAGACGCAATTTTTTTTGTCTATCAGTGTCGTTAGTCAGTCAATGTATCGTCTGTCAGCCAAGGAGCCCTTCATTCGGTTAATGCCCAATGACATTATGCTGATGTCAGGGCAGACACCCAAGACTGTCTTGATAATGTATTATTACTTCCTAAGCATGGAAAATAACATTAGCACATGAGAAAACTTGAACTTGGTCACTTTGGCACCATCGGTCGATGGACGCGTACAACAATCAGCCAAACCTATGCATCAGTCAATTGGCACACAATGATCGGCGTCATTGGTCAATCGACGAGTGTGTCAGTCTGAAAATGTGTCGTAGGGCAACCAACGAGCAAGCTGGGAGAGATGAAAAGCGGGTTATATGGATTCACCGTATAGTAGGCCACACACAGAAAATTCCTTTTAGCTAAATTTTATCTTAATTAAATTTTATATGATCATCCAAGATGATGTGAATCGAAATACACAAACCAAATATCCAAAACAATATAGAATGGGAAGAAGATAGAGGAATCCCTAAACCCTAATTACTAAAACCATGACTCTACATCATAAACCCTAAATTGTAAATTGAAAACCATAAACCCTATAGCCTAAAACCTAAAAATTAACCTTAAAACTAAAACCCTAAGATTAAACTATAAAACTTAAACCTTAATAACAAAGTCTTTAACCCTATTTCCTAATTCCTAAACTCGAAAACCCAAACCCCCAAGGCTCAATATCCTTTGGCTCTCCTTGTAGTCCATGACCTTTATATAAATTAAGCCTTAGACCTCTCAATATTCATGACCTTTGGGTTTTTATTGACCTAGTCATACCATAAGTCGTGACCTCATCTCCTTCATAATTCCAAGATGATCGATTTGCGATCTGTTGTTAACTCCATAACCTTGGTTCATCTCTGCCATGGTACAAGTCCCATAACTAGTATAGGCTCAATCTATGTAGGAATATCCATTTTAAGCTCAATCACAAAGGAGGACATTTCCAGACATGATGCCTTCACTTGGAATAACAATATTATGGCCTCAACACCAAAATCCAACAAAATCATGCTCAAGGTAGGCATAATATTATACTCCCTATGTTCGTGGCCTCAATGAATGAGTTAGAACTCCTGATCCTTAAACATCAAGGGTAATTTGGTAAAATGAAGGTTTTAAACCTAAAATAACTTATAACCTAGATTTCCAAAGATCTAAGTAGAAAGTCCTAATAAAACCTCATAAGAACAACATGAATATCCTCAAAAGTCCATTCTACCTCAAGGCTCCCAACCCAAAAAAAATCCACATAAGAAACCTTAATAATTAAGATATGGATAAATAGTGAAAGTCCTTAGCCATAAAGCCCTAAAAACTCATAAAATCACGATGAACATCAAAAGTACATGGTCTCTAATCAAAGAAAACCTAACATAAATAGTAAAACTCCATGGCCTTAAAACCCAAAAAACACAAGGTCTCATTCCATTCAATGAAAATGAGAAAAAAATGGTTTACACAAGGAAAAGAGGAAGAGGACAGATCCCTTACCTAAAGGACCTAGTACGATGAACAGTAAAAGTTCACCGCCTTCAACTGTCTCTTTCTCGTTAGTGAATAATACATCTCCTCAGACTTTTTTTGGCAGCATTTCCTTCGCTTTTCAAAATCTCACTTTCTCTCTCTAAAGTGTGAATTAGGGTTTCTAGCGGCTTTAAAAAGTGAGAAAAGGTTACTATTTAAAGGAAATGCTATGTAAGCTAGGATTTCCACCTATGTCACTACTTTTCCATAAATACCCCTTTCAAAAAGGCTTCTAGAATCTTTAAAACATAGTTTACAAGAAATTACCTAATTGGTTGACGTCATCACCCATGTGTTCAGCCCTCCCAATATCCCGAGGTAACGCTCCGTGACCATTTATTCTGGCATTGTCTCCACATATCTTCTTCATCATTCGTGATCGTCAAGGATGCCCACAGACCAGGGACTAAAGTTGTGGCTCCTACTAAGGCCGCGACCTCCTAAGGTTATAAGGTCATTATAGGAAGTACCCAAAAACTATTTATTTATAACACTTTGGTATACTCTAATTCTTAATGTATTTATGTATCTTCTCCGTGTTACGTTATTCGATTTTTTATTATTGAGACTAAGTAGGGATGCGAGGTTTTTTATGTTATCTCGAAAATATACCCAAGAGGGGGTGAATTAAGTAATATGGGTTTAAAGGACAATTTTAAACTTTTTTAATTTTTTTTAAAGATTAGTTGCAATGTGATAAATTAATTTAATAGTAAGCAATTAATCAACAATAAATATAAGTAGTTAAGAGAGAAAGATCAATGAAACTTTACAAATCGATATTTTCATGTGGTTCAGCCATAAACTACGTCTATGCTCAAGGTGGTAAACGAGAACTTCATTATCTCCGTTCCACTTATGGTAGAACCAAAACCTTACAAGGAACACCACCTTGTAAACCGAAACCAATGATATGACACAGCCATCCTTGCCCAAGCAATACCCATGCAATAGCCCAAGGAATTTAAATGCCTTGACTACCCTCAATGATAGAACTATCGGATGAGAATACAACAAAGTTAACCATAAGTCACAATAGTAAGAGCCGTAACCAAAATGTAAAGCAAATTTACTTTACAAAAACAATGATGTAATGTCTTTACTTTCTTGCTAGAAAAGTAAGCAACCAAGAATCACAATTATAAGGCTCAAATGGGTTTTTTAGGTAAATCTTTAGTACAAATGGGTATTGGGTTTTTATAAATTTGCTAAAGAGGGATTGACGTTGGAGATTTTGGTTCGAATGGGTTTTCTTGGATCTTTAGCTTTAATGATGTTTTGGGGTTTAACACTCTCAAATGGGTTTTCCTTATTTCTCGATCTCTAGAAACTCAAGGATGAAACTTAACTAAAAAGGATTGTTTTTATAAGATTGTGTGATTTGGAATGGAAGTGAGGGGATTTATTTATAGTGATAGGAGGCAACCAAATGTTGGTAGAAGTTTCAGTAATCAGGTTGGAAGAGTTAGGGTATTAGGATAAAAGGTTGGAGTGTTTTACTAAAATGAAATCTATAAATCCTTAAATTTTTAGTAAACCAAAAGTTAGGTCTAGTCATTCAAAACTCCTTTCAGTTGAGTTTAGCTGGTTGTCTCAAAGGTTTAGTTGGTTGTCAAAAAATTTAGTTTTCTAAACCAATTAGTCGACTAAAAGAAAGGTTTAGTCGACTAAACATCCTCGGTTTTAGGCAAAAGGGTATTGGGTTTAGGGTCATGTTTAAAGGAATATTTAGGGAGCTTTAGGGTGGATTTAGGTAAGGGGTTTGAGTATATATACGAGGATAAATTTGTTATTTTACTTTTGTACAATAGTTCCAAATGTACAATAAGAAACTGGGCATAGATATCCTTTTCTTTTAAATATTCTTCTAGATTATTTGAGTCATGAAGTGCTTCTTTGTGTGATGTTGAGAGAATTATTCTTTAAGCTTAATCTTTCTTGGTTTTAATATGATCATGAATTTTCTTGGTTGTTTGTATTGTTGACCTTTATGATTAATCTCTAAACTTTTCTTGTTTGAATGTTTGTATGATTGGTTGATGATGAACTTCACTTGAATCTTGAGGGATGAACTTTGATAGGGTTTGATGGTGCTTAGAATTATTATTTTATTTCTTGTGATATTCACTATGTTGTAAAAAATGTGCAGAGTGGTTTGGTTATATGGTCAAATAGAGAATTCATAGAATAGGTTACAAACAAGCCACATTCAATTTTATCTATTTTTATATTGATTAATTAGGCTAAACTAAACATGCAAGATATTGAATCTAAATCAAAAATAACAAATAAGAACACAGGATATGAGGAAAAAAATCATTTGCAAAAAATCCTTTTTTTTATAACAATTATAGATAAAGTATCGCAAACCAACAAAAAAAACAGACAGACTTACATTCTTCAACTCCACTAAGTATCACGACCATATCTCCTTCCTTATTAATAATAGAAAGCAGTACAAATCCAGCAATGCCCCACAGTAAGCTCCATTTGCCTCGGTGTTGACTGATCAGTCTCAGGAAACTCCTTTCCTATTTCTAACAGTGAATAATGAACTTCATAGGTATTTGAACATGAGATGTGTTCTTTCGGGTTTGATAAATTGATCACAAAACATCCAAGGCGATTGAATTTTAAAAACCAAAGTATTTGATCACAAAATATGTGGAAAAAGGCTTGCAAAGAAGAGTAAGTTTGTATCTCTTAAATAGGGGGGAAAATCTCCAAGAGATAGACTTGAAAAGATATCTTTGAAAAACAAAAGTCTTTGATCACAAAATATGTGGAAAAGGCTTGCAAAGAAATGCAATTTCGTATCTCTTAAATAGGAAGAAAACTTTCTAAAAGAGAGACTTGAAAAGATTGCATTTGAAACCAAGAAAAAATAATTTTTCGTAAGCTCATTTAAACAGACTGGACCTCCTTCAAACGATATATACAAACTTGTTCAAACAGCATATAACGAGATATTGAACTACATTCCAAGGAGATGAGGAAAATGGTTTGTTTGAAGATTTGTTCGAATAGATGATATCCAACAATATTAATAACCTCCTTCGAATGACCCTTCATATCTCGTTCCAATGATATGCCTTAAAAATGAATTTTTGATTAAAGACTTTTGAAAAAATATTTTTATTGTTTTAAACACTTGTAAAATACCCCTAAACATAATGTTTACTGAAAAGAAACTTCATTTACCTTCTTTGTATGTTGTAGTTATGAAATCAACTCTTGATCTTTTATCGTCGTGTTCGGTCACTACCTTGTCTTCGATTGAAGCTCTTGAGAATGTATATGATGATGTGGAGGTGTAACGAAATATTCCAAACTAAAAATATAATGAGAAATTATAAATTTTTCTCTTATAAATCCCCCCATATGGCTATTTCGGTAAAAAAACACAAAATTGAAAAAAATATCCCTGAGACTAGTTCAACTAATGTCCCTTCCAAACCCAAAAAGAAAAAGACACTTGGAACTTTATCTCTACTAAAAATCTTCATTGTGTATACCACGATATCATCAATACGAAAAATAAATCTACATACATGAAACAGAGGAAAAACTGTGATGCATAGAGCATGAAGTTTAAAAAAATAAAACTCTCCCTTAATATGTTCTCCCCCTTTTATCCATAATAGATGAAGTGTTAGAAGATAAACCTAAAAAGTTAGCACCACCAGAAAACAGATATAAAATATCATCACAATGTATAAACTATTAAGAATGTACGATAAATCTATAACAAACCAACAAGTTGCTTTTGAAATTTTTGAAATCTTTTATTATAAAAATATACATAGAAATACAAACAAGAACGCTATGGAGTAGCATAAAAATATTTGAATCGTGGGTATGGGTTGAATGTGTGTGAACTTAATGCACGAGAAATTCAACATAGGCATACATAGTAACGGTGCACGAAGTCAAAGAGATAATCCTAAAGAAAGAACTCGATTCAACCTTTTGTGAAAAAAAATTGAACAAAGTGAAATTAACTCAACTCATACAAAATGTCATGAATTTTAATGCTTCTCAAATCAATAAGTCCAAACTATTTAATATTTTTGAAGGAATTTTATTGTGCAAACTCATTGAGCTTCAAATTTTAACACCCTCAAAATCTCAAATTTTAAGCATAAACTCTCAAGAAATTTGAAGGAATCATATTCTTCAATTTTAATGAAGCATCAATGAAACAAAATTGTCCTTGGCATACTTATGTTTTTACATGCTGAGTATATCTTTTAATCTCTTGATAATGGTGGCCTTCAATGCAAAGAATACTTCTTCTTTCGTAGCCCATTTCCATTGCTTAAACAATATCGATCAATTTTCTGGTAAAAATATTTTGGGCGATGGTTTTTACATGCACAATTAGTTCCTAGTACATTTGGTTTTTTATTAATCACGATTAAGATGAGAGAATCCCATTCAAGATATGACATGAAAGTGAGAGTTTAAAATTTTGTGCTCGTGTACAATAAACGCGATATAATGAGTCTAGCATGAAGGTAGTAATCAACAATAAACAATGCAATGCTAAACATGCATTATTAAGCACTAAAAAATTTAGCCAAGTATCATGACACAATGATTAAATCACATGAATGGATGGAATGAAATTGTGATTTGAATATCTTAAATGCGCTTCCATATATGGTGCAAAATAAAATACAAAATCTTTTTGTAATTTTTAAAAATTTAATAAAAAATTCTTTTTAGATTTTTAAGAAATTTTTCTAAAAGAAAAGAAAATCTATTTGGATTTTTCAATTTATAAACATAAGAATACAATCTAGTTGTAGGGACAAATGATAACACTATGAAAATCACCCTAAACTAGAAACAAATCATGAACTCAATCATTTATTTTGGAGGTGTTCCCAAAAGGCGTAGACATTATTTGAAATTTCTCCATTAAACAATTATAATTATTGACTAGAAACTCAACTTGCTCTCGAAGACTAATAAGTATGTTATGGAGGTGTGTGGAAGCATGTGTGTGAGAGACTTTTCCTAGCTTGTACTAGAACTACTAAGGTGTCCTATGAATTTGCAATGGGTACAAAGATAGATCTTTTTTGGGTTTACCTTTGTTAAAACTCCTACGACGTGGTGCCCTTGGTGGGTTAGGTGGAGGCCCATATGGATCTATCACAAACTTCCAATCGGTCTAAGTGTAGTACAGAAAGTTATTGCACCATCGTAACCATGACTTTATTCTCTTTAAAGCCTAAGGAGGGACCTAATTAAGAACATCTTTGAAACTTTCTTGGATGTATCCTCTAAATTGACTTTGAAATCCCTGGCACATTCGATATCTTTCTAAACATGGGCTTCAAGTTTCTCACGAGTCTCTAATAATGCTTGAAGATCTCTTGTAAGACTAGACACTTTGTTGGTCAAGTCGTTCTTTCTCCTACCTATAGAAACAATTTATTCACTCAAAGAGATTATTATTCTCTCGAGTTGACTAACCGAGGCATCACTCCCTCTCAAAACTTTTAACTCCTTCTCTAAAGACAACCCCTTAAGAGTCAAAATTTTATTTTTAGTTTTAGTTTTAAGGACTCGGTGTAAAGTTCCAAGTATGCATGTTGAAGACCACGTTCTTCCTCACTCAAATCCTCATCATCACCCACAGACTCTCCAGAATTACTCAACTCATTATCAAGGCTATCACATTTAGAAACTCCCTCATCGGCATGAGACGTACTTATAGTTCTAACATTACTAGCCTTGAATGCACAAAAGTTACGTTCATGCAGTGATTCATCCCCAAAACCACTGACTAAATATCACTGTTGATGTAAAAAATTAGATTATCTCTAATTATTTAATCTCACAGATAAAAAATAAATAAGACAAAGGATTTTAAAGTGGTTCAGCCTCGAAAGAATGGCCTACGTCCACTATTTTGTTATTGCTGACTGTTTGCAGAATTCTCGATAATAGGTTTACCAAGAAATTCTGAGTCCCTCGCTAATGAGGAGGTTACAATGTATTTATAGCCTTGAGGCTGTACATGCGAGAGAATATTACATAGCTTTCCAATAGGCGTGTACATCTGTATGATAATAATCATCATTTAATGGGCATTTAATCCTCTTAATTATCCGGTTATAAATGCTTTGTACAAGGTGCAGCTCGGACTGCCTAAGTTGCTCGGACAGCCAAGTAGCTCGCTATACATGAGTTGGTCGGGGAGGTTGAGTTCCTCGGAGTCAAGGTGTTGTCAAAAATGTTCGCGGGTGCCATGTAGATTGGCACGTGTCTCCACATAATTGGTCTACGTCAGCAGATTAAATTTAGTATCAACAGAAGCCCCCAATGTTTCGTGGTTTGATGTTGAAGAAAAGTATGGAACATTTATGCTGCCTAAACTTTATGGATTTTAGACAATCGTTCGTTGTACATAACTCCTTTTTTGAGTACATAGTATCAGGCTTTTTAAAGTATTTCGAATTTCAATAATCGCTTCGTGTTTCGTGCCTTTTTCTTCTTTTTAACCGCCGGATACGCAATCGTCCATCTTGGTAATCATTGCTTTTCTCCATTCTCAAGGTATAGTATTTAAACGCTTCAGAAAACTCGATCGTCTTTTACTTTTTCAAATCTGCATCTTTAGAACTTCTTCACTTCTTCTCTGTCTTGTGCGTTCATTTCTTCCATTGTTCGTTGTCACCTGATTCATCTTTTTCCTGTAAGATCTTCTTCCTTCTCTTTTATTTCTTTTGTTCATCATGGTTTACCTTGTTGAGTCGCTTGATAAATTTCGTTTTGATTTTTCTATTCCTTCCTGGGTCATATTGGAAGAGCTTTCTGAACCTTCTGACTATTTTCGTTTGGCTGAGGGACATTGGTTCCCCAGTCTCTTTGTAGCTGAATGTGGCTTTTCTTTTCCTCCAAATCCCTTATGTTTGAAGTTTTGTAAATTTTTTGATGTTGTTCCTGCGAAAATAGCACCAAACACTTGGAGAATAGTTAATGGAGTTCATAGGTTAAACCAAATTCATGGAACTCGTTTAGGAATTCCAGAAATTATGTTTTGCTATTGATGGGTTGTTAGTGATAGCATATTTTATTTAAAAACTAGGTTTTTAAATAGGGCTTTAGTTGTCAATCTCCCAGATGCCAACAGGGATTACTTCGAGCATGGAGTTGTTATGAAAAATTGGCAACATGCTCCATTAAATGGAAATGATGTGTATCAGGGTCCTAGATGCCCTTCATATGGCAATGGGATAGGTTGTTTTTGTTTTATTTTATTTTTGAAATTTTATTTGATAAAATGCGTCATTGACATTTTTATTTTTGTTTATTTGCAGTTGATAGCAAAAGAAAATTACCCAAAGAGACTGATTTCAATTTGAAGCACTTGAAACTTATCTGGAGTTTGCACCAAATTGTTGCTGATGAACATATCAGATCAGTCTTGTACTTGCTTTAGTACAAGAGCTACACTTCATCTTTTACTGCTCGTCCAGTGGTGGGTGACATCGACCCATTACCAGCCTCTGAAGGTTCCTCTCCTGAATCAAATCTTCCCCTCAGTATCAGAATGAAGAGACGAAAAGCTCCCTCATACTTTGACAAATCAGACTCTTCCAATGTGGAGGCAAAGAGAAATAAGCAGGATATCCCAGAGTAGGGGACAAGAAAAGTTGATGCACCCCCTCCTGCTACTGCTAAGAAAGTTGCTGAGAATCCCCCTGTGGCTTCGAGCAAGGTTGTAGCTGTTTCTCCTCCAAGCGAGGTCATCGTTATATCACCGACCAAGACAACATCCTTGGTTGAGAATGTTCCTGCTCCCACGAGGAGGTTAAAGAAAAGTTCCTCGGATAAACTGGCTGAACCTATCTCTCAGCCTTTAACTGCTGGAAGTGGTGTTCCCACTTTTGTTGCTCCGAGCTCTGCTATGGGCTCTGTGAAGTCTTGGATTATCCCAGAAATCCAAGGTCTTGAAGACACTCTTTCTCGGGATAAGGTTACCACCTTGGCAGCTCAACATATTGCCTCAGTAAGTATTACTAATCTAAACTTTCATTTTTCAATGTTCTATTCTTGTACTGACTCAAAGTTATTTTTCTTATCAGCTGGTAACATGTTTCAATACTATTTTGAAAAAGGATGAAGCTCTTAAAGCTTTGAGCTCCTCAGGAGGTATGGAGGAGGCTTTTGTAGGTCTGACTCAATCCTTAAAGGATTCTCATCAGAAATATGAAGAAGATAAGGTTGCTTGGAAGAAGCAACTGAAGTCCGTCGAGCAAGAGAGAGAAAAAGTTGTGGAGGCCTCTCAGGAGTTGGAGAGGAAAATGAAAGAGTTTAAGAAGAAAAATGAAGAGCTTGAAGAAAAGCTCAAGAATTCTGGAGAGCTTGATACCAAGCTTAAAACTACTGAAGAGGAACTTGGTAGACTTCGTGAAGCTGATCCTCAGAAGGTAGAGGTAGAAGGAAAATTGAAGGCAGCCGAGGAACTTCTTACTGAGAGGATTTCCTCGGAGAAAGCAAAGAGAAAACTTGCTGTTAAAAAGTCCTTTAGCGCTGGCTGGGACAAAGGTTGGAACGAAGTCCTAGCTGCCACGTCCTCTCAGATGGATTTTGCTACCCTCAAATTCTTCAGGGACGGATGGATTGCTGCTCTGCAGGAGTTAAATGTCTCAGAGAGTTCTGAACTTTTTTAGCGCCATGTTCATGGTCCTCCTCCCTCTCCTGGAGAAGAAGAAGAAGAGGACGAAGCTGCCTCTGAAGAGTCTTCAATGATGATTGGAGACCAAGTTCCTCCCGTTTCGGTTGTTCAGACTTTTTATGAGCAACTTCAGCCCACCAGTATTTCAACCGAGCAACTGCCGCTATCCTTCGAGCAACCAACCTCCTCATCTCAGCTTTCCGAGGAATTCGCAAAACACAAGGAGAAGGTGTAAAGTTGCTCGGGCTTTAATTTTATTATTTCTTTTGAATGTAACCCTGAACCTTGTACTTGTCTTTTGATGAATAAAAATTCGAGTTTTTGTTGTACATGTTGGCTTTCTTCGTTTTGCTCTACCTTTATCATTTATTAATCCTGTTTATGGCTTCTCTTTGCTAGTTTTTGGCCAGGATGGAACTCTTGTCAGCTCACGATACTGAGTTGATGAAAAAATGTAATGAATATTTCAAAGCTGGCCATATAGATTTGGATGAGTCATAAATTTTTTATATCCTGGGCTCAGATGCCTCTGAACGAGCAGTGGAAGCTTACCAATATCTTAAATGCTTACTCGACCGAGTTGTTGCCAATAATGTGGATTATTACGAGATGATTGAAGATCTCCAGGGTACCATCGAGGAACTTCAGCAACAATACACGGAATATTCTTCCCTTTTTCATCAGGGGTATGAGAAAAGGTATCAGCAACTAAATGCTGACAAAGGATATGATAAGTTAGTCGTTGCTTATGATTTTAAGGAGAGGACTTTGAAGACCGAGGTTGAAGAGCATAGGCAGATCGCGAAACTGCTGGAGCAGGAAAACAATAACTTGAGAGGAGAGATATCCCAACTGAAATCTGCAGCATCTACCTCGGGAGCCTTGGTCCTTGTCAATGACGAAGGTTTCTCGTTTATGGAGGTTGAAAATGCCAATTTGAGAGACGAATTGGAAACTTTAAAGAGAATTGGACCCTCTACATCTGCTCACGGACGAGCAAGAGCTGCCCGGGTTACTATTGAAGAGGCGAGAACTCAAGCATCTTTGGAAAATCAAGAAGTTCAGTTGGTTGCGAAGAATAAGGCTCTAGCAGAGATGTCCAAGAAGATTTTGGACCTTAACGAGCAACTTTCCACACAAGGATCCGCCTTGGAGAATAAAGAAATTTTTGTGAAGAATCTCCACGAGCAGCTAGAAAGGTTGACTTACCAATTCCACAAACAGCCTAGAGAGTTTTGGATGGCTGGCTATAATGAAGCCCTCTACCATCTTGATGATCGAATCCAGTAAGCGAATAATGAGGGTTATAAACAAGGATGGTTGAATGCACCGGGTGTATTAAAATTGGAGCAGGGCCATTATCTATGGGATTATCATAACCCTGGATTGCTCGAGTTGCCCGTGCCACCTTTTAAACTTGACATGAGCTGGATTCCTGCTCGGGCAATCCCTCAGTGCCTAATCTCCAAATATCTCGGCGACTACAGTCTTCATTCCAACGTTGATATTTCTCGCCCTGAGCATCTGCTTGATCGGCCATCAGTGATGAATGTTCGAATGCTTCGAGATCTGAATTTCATAAATTCCCCTTATGCCTTAGACGATCCTCCTGCTAGAGTAGAACCTGTTTCAAAGGCAGAAGGGAAGAAACCAATAGAATAGGATTTTATGTAATAATTTCTACTTTTCACAGCATATGTAATCCTTATGGTTTTGAATGAAAAATTTTGGTAATACATTTCTCACGTCATTTGTAATTTTACTTAGTATGAATGAAAATTTGTCTTTTGTCATTTCATTTTCTTCTAAATAATTTATAGAATGTTTTTGCTTGTTGGTCGGCAAATATATATATTCTTGTGACATACTGATCTCATTGTAGTGATTTATCAATCTTTAATTCTAAATAATAGAACAACTTACACTTCATGGTATTGCTTAATTTAAACAATCGGAGTTGATTGAAATTAGCTTACCGACCAACTAGAGGTTTGAGATTTTTGTTTCCGACCAACCGGAGTTAGTGAACTTTTATTCCCCAACCAACCGTAGTTGATGGACCGACCAACCGTAGTTGGAGGGATTTATTTTACCGACCAACCGTAGTTGATGGACCGACCAACCGTAGTTGGAGGGATTTATTTTACCGACCAACCGTAGTTGATGGACCGACCAACCGTAGTTGGAGGGATTTATTCTACCGACCAACCGTAGTTGGAGGGATTTGTTTTATCGACTAACCGTAGTTGATGGACCGACCAACCGTAGTTGGTGGGATTTTATTTATCGACCAACCGTAGTTGGTAGACTGACCAACCGTAGTTGGTAGGGTTTTATTTATCGACCAATCGTAGTTGGTGGACCGACCAACCGTAGTTGGTGGGATTTTATTTATCGACCAACCATAGTTGGTAGACCGACCAACCGTAGTTGGTAGGATTTTATTTTCAACTTGATGCATAGTGTGTAGCACTAATACTCCGAAAAAATTTCAACAAAAGGAGAGAATTAGGTAAAACATCCAAAGCTTTATTCATATCGAAGAAAACTGCATTACATAAGGATTGAACTACTAATAATATTTGCGCAGATGCTCTGCGTTCCATGCATTCTTAAACTCCTCTCCTTCTAAGGTTTCAATCCTATAAGTTCCTGGGCGAATAACTTCTGTTACTCTGTAAGGTCCATGCCAGTTAGCTTCCAATTTATTATGCTTTTGAATTACTTTCTTTAGCACGTAGTCTCCTTCCTTCAAATCACACTTTTTTATCCTCTTGTTATAGAACAGAGTTGTTCGTTGTTGGTATGCAGCATTCCTGATTCCTGCTTCTTCTCTAACTTCCTCGAGCATATCTAAGTTTAATCTTCTCATCAAGTAACTGATAGGAGAATTGAAATTCAGCACTCTGTGTGTGGGGAGGCCCAGCTCGGCAGGTATACAGCTTCACTTCCAAATGCCAACATGTATGGAGATTCTCCTGTTGCTGCTCGTGGTGTAGTGCGATAAGTCCACAGTACAAAATATAGCTCGTTGATCCAATTTGCCTTCGCATCATCCAGTCTTTTCTTCAAACCATTCAGCAGCGTTCTGTTCGTCACCTCAGTCATCCATTGCTTTGGGGATGGCCTGGTGCCGAGTGGATTTTCAATATGTTTGACTGATGACAATATGCAGTGAACTCCTCGTTATCAAATTGAGTTCAATGGTCTGTGATGAACGCATGAGGAAGACCATATCTACAAATAATGTTCTTCCATATAAATTGATACATCTTGTCGTAGGTCATATCAATGAGGGGCTCGGCTTCCACCCACTTAGTAAAATAATCCATCGCGACTACGAGATATTTAAATCTTCCCCTAGTCGTTGGAAGTGGCCCGACCAAATCAATTCCCCACATGGCAAATGGACAAGGGGAAGTAATCGGTGTTAACAATGCTTGGGGAGTTCTTCGGATAGAGGAGAAGCGTTGACATTTATCACATTTTTAGGCATAGGCTATACAATCAGCCATCATTGTTGGCCAATAGTATCCTTACGTCATTACTCTTTGCAAAAGCGTCCGACCTGCTACATGAGCTCCACAGGACCCTTCATGGACCTCTTCAATCAAGTCTTTCACCTCGGAAGGGTGCACAGATCTTTGCAGACCTTCTATAATTCCTCGTCTATATATAATACCATTAGTCAATACATAACGAGCAGCTTTAAACTTCAGTTTCTTGGCTGCGAGTTTATCGATTGGTAATTTACCTTCCTCAATATATGCCCTAATGGGATCCATCCAAGATGGTCCTAAATCAAGGGTAATAAAGTTCATCATCAGATCTTCATTTATGCTTTGACTAGCTAAGACTTCTATTGGGGTTGTTCGTCGTAGCTCGGTGCGTGTAGCTGAAGCTAACCGAGCTAAGGCATCTTCTCTTGCTTTCTCCAATCTTGGTATTCTAATTATATGTATTGCGATCAATTGCGAGTCACTGAATACGATAACCTGCTCCGCCCCCATGGTTTTTTCCAGACCAAGTCCTCCAATCATAGCTTCATATTCAGCCTTATTATTAGAAGCCTTGAATTGGAAGTGCAAAGCATACTCCACATCGACCTCATCCGGGTTGTTCAAAATAATCCATGCCCCACAGCCTATAATGCAAGATGAACCATCCACATATAGATTCCATATAGGTACCTCATCCTTAAATTTTTTATCGGATAAAGTTCCTCGGTGGAATATTTGTTGCTTCCTTTTATCCTCCTCTATTACTTCTTGCTGCTCGTCGACCATCTCCCCCTGATCATCAACTGACTTAAGTTGATCGGGGTTTAAATTCGATGATCCTGTAACATCCACAGGTTGGTCGATACTCAGCTTTTGCTCCTCGGAGGTGTCTGGATAAGTGAATTCTGCGATAAAATCTGCTACTGCTTGCCCTTTAAGTGACGACCTAGGCTCATAAATTATATCATATTCACCAAGTTCTACTGCCCAGTACATCAATCTCCCTGATTTTTCTGGTTTATGAAGAGCTTGCCTCAGTGGCATATCGGTATACACTACTATGGTATGATCTTGGAAGTACGGCCTCATTCTTCTAGTTGCTTCGATCAATGCTAGTGCCAACTTTTCTAGTCTTGGATATCTGATCTCTGCTCCTTGGAAGGCCTTGCTAGTGTAATAAATTAGTTTTTGCACTCCATCCTCCATTCTTATCAATGCCGAGCTAACTGCATTTTTTGAAAATGCCAGATACAAGTATAATTTTTCTCCCATCACTGGCCTGGACAACAGTGGGGATGCTCCCAAGTATTTCTTTAACTCTTGAAAGGCCTTCTCGCATTCATCATTCCATTCAAATATTTTTCGGAGTGTTTTGAAGAATGGGAGGCATCTATCAATTGCTCGTGATACAAATCTATTAAGTGCTCCAACTCGCCCTGTGAGACTTTGCACTTCCTTCTTCGTCGTTGGAGATTGTAGCCCCAATAGAGCCTTGATCTTTTCTGGATTTGCTTTAATACCTCGTTGGTTGATAATATACCCGAGGAACATGCCTTCTCGTACTCCGAATATGCACTTGGTAGGGTTCAACTTCATTTGATATTTATCTAATTGATCAAAGGTTTGACCTAGATCAATTAGATGGTCAGCAGCTTTCTTGCTCTTCGTCAGCATATCATCAACATAGACCTCCATATTGTGACTGATTTACTCTGCAAACACCTTGTTCATCAGCCGCTGATATGTTGCACCTGCATTTTTCAAACCAAAAGGCATAACGTTATAACAGTAAGTTCCCCTAGAGGTAATAAAATAGGTACTCTCCCTGTCTTCATGTTTTATTTTAATCTGGTTATAACCAGAATAAGCATCCATGAATCTCAACAGCTCGTGTCCCGAGGTAGCGTCCACTAATTGATCAATTTGGGGCAAAGGAAAATGATCCTTTGGGTATGCCTTGTTGAGGTCGGTGAAGTCTACACACATCCTCCACTTTTTGTTCTTCTTCTTCACCATCACCACATTAGCTAACCAGTCTGGATATTTGACATCTTCAATAAAGCAAGCTTTTTGGAGCTTCTCGACCTCCTCTTGTATAGCTTGGTTCTTCTCGAGGCTGAACACTTTTCTTCGCTGCTTCACAGGTTTGATTTCCTTGTTCACATTAAGTTCATGACACAAGAAATTTAGGTCTATTCCTGGCATATCTTCGTGGCTCCATGCGAAAGTTTGTTTTCTACTTTTTAGGAAGACTATCAATTCCTGTTTTAGTGGGGTGTCCAACGATGAACTGATTTGAGTTGTTCGTTCTGGGTGTTCGTCGTGCAGAATGACGTTTTCAGTAGCTTCCACCACCTGACCTTTTACGAGCTGCGACTCATCTCTATGATCTAACATTTTAATTTTTGCACCTTCATCCACTTGATAGGTAGTAGTCTTTTTCCTAGATTCTTCCAGTTATTCTTGCTCGACAGATGAATAGTAGCATTCCCAATCTACTTTTTGGTCACCCTTCACAATTCCTACTCCAAAGTTGGTTGGAAATTTTAGGCATTGATGTACAGTAGATGGTACTGCTTCGAACTTCTTCAATCCTACCCTTCCCATGATGATATTGTAAGCTGATTGAACATTCTTATCCATCACAAAAAAGCGCACTCTTTTTGTTCGACAAACAGGCCATGTACCGATGAACATATCCAACTTGATCGTCCCAAGTGGAAAAACTCTCTCGCCAATAAAACCCAGGAGGGGCCGATGATATGGATCTAATTGGGATAGCTTTAGGTTCAAACTATCAAAACATGGGTAGAACATAATATCTGTCGAGCTGCCATTATCCACCAAGAGTCACGAAATCACTACTTCCTTCATTCTCATTTTGATCACCAATGGGTCATCATGAGGGTATAGCACACCTGCGAGGTCATTCTTAGAGAAACCGATGACCAGTTTATCTTTGTTTACCTTCCTCGGGCGATCATCCTCAGCTATATTTATCCTTTGAATATATGAACAAGCTTGAGCCTCATTGAGGTAAGCTTTCCTTTCAGCAGTAAGGTCTCCACCTCCTGCATCTCCACCAGTAATAACATTGCAATCAAATGATCCAAAACGGATAGAAAATACCTCACGTTCAGGCTATTTTGGTCTTTTGGGGAGATTGGGGTCGTCTTGATCTTCATCCAGGTCTTCTTCATGATTTCTCTTCTTATCTTCTTTTGTTCGTCGAGGAGATCTAGACCTCTACTTTACTCGGTCGTTGCTTTTTCCACCATTTCGGCGATCCACATATTTATTTAATTTTCCTCGCCTGATGAGCTCTTTAATTTCATTCTGGAGAGCTATACAGTTTTTGGTCATATGACCATGATCCTTATGGAACTCGCAATATTTGGATTTATCCCTTTTGTCAGGATCTGTCTTCATTTTTTCGGGCCAGTTTAACTCCTCGCTGTTCTTGATCTCTTCCAAAACGTGGTTTATATCTACCTTCAAAGGAGTATAGTTTCCAAATTTCTTCAACTGTTCCAATGCTTGCTTTGCTTTTGACTGCTTGTTACCACCATTATTCTTCTGATCCTTCTTCTCAATCTTCTCGGCCTCAACTTTGGTCTCCTTAGTGTCCATGCTCTTCTTTGCAGCCATAGCTTCCTCGGCATTCATGATTTTGGCTACTTTTGCCATTAATTCTGACATGATCCTAGGTGGATCTTTGGCCAAAGTATAGTACAATTTATTTGGCAACAATCCACTCATCAGAGCAGTGATTGTTGTCTTTTCCTCGTAATCAATAACTTCGAGCTTCTCGTTATTGAAATGAGTAATATAATCCCTGGTGCTCTCACCTACTTTTTATCTAACACTTAGCAAGTGTGCTACTCGCTTAACTAGTTTTGCTCCAAAACAGAAGTTTCCAATAAAGAGCTCCGCCAGTTGAAAGAAAGTTGCAATCTTCCCCCGAGGAAGATTATTGTACCATATTTGAGCAGATCCAGTGAGAGTTCCTGAAAATGCCCTATATCGCATCTCGTCTAGAACATCATAGATATTAGCAGTTGCCTGATATTGTTTAATATATAGAACAGGATCAGATTTTCCATCATATTTTGGTGTTACCACTGGGTCTTTGAACTTTGATGGTGTGGGAAAATCCACAATTGCTTGGATAAAAGGTGTCTCTTGGACAAAAGTTCTTTGTAGAGGATTTTTGGCCTTAGCCATTTCCCCTAGTCTATCCTCCAACCTCTGAATAAAGCCTTTACATACGTCATTTGCCTCCTCGGGCCTGTTGGTCCGAGCAACTAATCGTGTTGAATTTGCCTCTTGGGATCTTTCACGATGAGCAATTGGTCGGGATTGGGCAGAACCTTTCTTTAAATCAGAGAATCATTGAGAGTTCCTCGACACCATCCTAAGGGGACTTTTATTCCTCCTAGGACCCAAACGATCAAAGGGAGAGACTCTACTCAATCTTTCAAGAGCACTGGTCCTTTCTAGAGATAGAGTGACGTTTTGTTCAGTATCTATGGCTCGTACTGATGAAGTTCGGCCAGGTTGATAAAAATCATTAGATCTATTAGTGCGATATGAATCGACATGTCTAGATCGAGATTCATGTGGGAGTAATGTTCGTCTAGTTCGCAAGGAAGGTAATTGGGTATTTCTCTGAATGCTTCGTTGTCCTGACTGGGCAGGTGCTCCACCCTGGATAGTTTGCTTGAGTTGTCGCATGGTTTCTTGCATGGCGGTCTAGCCCTGAGCTAAATTAGCCATTATTCCAGTCAGATCTTGGACACTTGGAGGAGTGGATGGATTTGGGGGGTTTCCAGCGTTTCGATTACTGGATTCAGGATTATCAGCCATTGGAGATGAATTGTTTTGGTGAAAAATGATAGTTTCAGTCGTTTCCCATAGACGGCGCGAATCTGTTGATGTAAAAAATTATATTATCTCTAATTATTTAATCTCACAGATAAAAAATAAATAAGACAAAGGATTTTAAAGTGGTTCAGCCTCGAAAGAATGGCCTACGTCCACTATTTTGTTATTGCTGACTGTTTGCAGAATTCTCGATAATGGGTTTACTAAGAAACTCTGAGTCCCCTGCTAATGAGGAGGTTACAATGTATTTATAGCCTTGCGGTTGTACATGCGAGAGAATATTACATAGCTGTCCAATAGGCGTGTACATCTGTATGATAATAATCAGCATTTAATGCGTATCCAATCCTATTAATTATCTTGTTATAAATGCTCTGTACGAGGTGCAACTCGAACCGCCTAAGCTGCTCGGACCGCTAAGTAGCTCGGTATACATGAGTTGGTCGGGGAGGTTGAGTTCCTCGGAGTCAAGGTGTTGTCAAAAATGTTCGCGGGTGCCATGTAGATTGACACGTGTCTCCACATAATTGGTCCACGTCAGCAGATTAAATTTAGTATCAACAATCACTATTGCTTAAAGTGTCATTATAGGTGACTTTGCCTTTGCCCTGTTTTTTATGCCTAGTGTGAGACTCATGGGCTTTCTAACCTTTCCCCTCACACTCATAACACCTCTTCGATTCAAATTTCTTGGGATTTTCACCTTTATCTTTCCTTTTATCACTACCATCAAATTTCTTGGGATTTTCACCTTTATCTTTCCCTTGTTTTTCTCAAAAATTTTATTTCCTAATTTGGATGAATTTTTATTTTTGAATATGAATTTTTATTTTTTTATTTTTTAGCAAACATGATAAGATCACTATGATCAATTTCAGAATTAGAGTCAGAAAACTTCTCTTTTTTTATTTATCTTTAAATGTATTCCCTTTTCTTTTTTCTTTTGGGTTTTGTGGAACATGTCTAATTTGTAAATTTGGAGATCACTTACGAGCTTGTCTAACCTAATTGTGTCAAGAATTCCCAAAGAGTTAAGGACGGTAACATTCGCATTAAAACGAGAAGGGAGAGACCTCAAAATTTTTAAACAACTCTCAATTTCGAAATTTTCTCACTCAAATTAAAACAAGAATTCATAATATCAGATATACGAGCATAAAACTCATCAAAAGTATCAGATTCAAGCATGCGTATAGTTTTGAATTTTGTTGTGAGGTTTTGAAGTTTACAAGCTTAAACAGCACTAGTACCCTCGTGTGTGAGAATGAGGATATCCCAAGCTTCTTTAGACGAGGTACGCGTAATGCGATGAAATTTGTCATGTATGATAGAACCAATAATAGCATTTATACCTCGAGAGTTAAAATTACTCGATGTAAAGTCGTCTTAAGTCCAATTTGCGACTGGCTTGAGACTAACGGCATTCATTAGTCAGAGTAGGACGAGTCCACCCCCTTCCAACATCAAGCCAAATGCGTTCGTCGATCGATTTTAGAGACGAACTAATTCAAGCTTTCTAATAAACATATTTCGTTCCATCAAATAACGATGGCCTATAGTACGAATTGTCCATATAATCATCAGGATTCATCTAATAACTTGTAAAAATAAGCTTTGATATCAAGTTAAAAAGACGTGCAAAGTGGTCCGATTATATGGTCAAATGTAGAAATCATAGATTAGGTCACAAATAAGCCAAATTCAATTTAATCTAATTCTATCTTGATCAATTAGGTGAAAAAATCATGCAAGATATTGAATCCAAATCGAACACAACAAATAAGCGCACTAGATATAAGGAAAAAACCCTTTGGGGAAAAACCCTTTTTTTAGCAGTGTGTCAACTAAGGTATTACAAAATGACACGTATGGACTTACAGACTTAGACTCTGCCAAGAATCGAAGTCATGTCTAATTCCTTGTGGATAATATAAAGTGGTGCAGATCCAACAATGATACGTGATAGGTTAGCGTAACATGCTCTGATACCAATTTGAAAGAGATATACGCGTGCGTTCAAATTAAGAAATTATATAATTAAACACAATTTAACCCAATTAAATCCTAAACATGCATCTAGGTGTGATTGAATAAGATGTAAAGCATGCAAGAACATTCAAATACACACAAATGAGGAAAAATCCCCCAAAGGGGCAAAACCATTTATTTCACTGTAATTTTATAAAGTACAATTTACACGGATTACAAAGAAATACAGGGGTGACACAGAATTACCCGCAGGCGTCGGATATGTAGTCGACGGATGGAAGTTTCCTTTTCCAGGAGTGCAGCAATGAAGAAGAAGGTCAGTCTTCTCCACAAGGATATGAACAGCAAAAGGGTTTGTGTTCTAGGGTTTCAAAATGATTCACCAATGATTTGGAATTTTGAGTGAATCAAAAACATGAGTATGATAACTCACAAAGATGAAGACTTTTGAGTTTATGAACTCTGAAAATTTTGTGAACAAGTCTTGCTAAACTAACTCCCCGTAGTGGGATTAAATAAGAAGTCCTGGCCCTAAAAAATCTCTGCACGATCTGGCTGAGTTTATCCCAGGCGGACCGGTCTGGGTGTGAGGCGGATCGGTCCGAGGAGGCGGATCGGTTCGTTTTAATTTTGGCTTTATCGGTTCGCTATCGGTCCGGGGTGTACTGGCTTTTCAGTAAGCGGATCGGTCCGATACAGGGGCGGATCAGTTCTTTTTCTCTGGGCGGACCGGTCCGGCCTGCCAGACTTTTGGTTCCTCCTCTTCTTTGATATTCGGATCCATTGACGTAGATAAGTTCTTGAATATCTTCAATGGTGTAACGGCGTATGACATAACCCATGATATATGATGGACAAAATGTCCTTACATAATCTAACATTTAGATTTCATATTCACGATTTTTCACATTTATGTGATTGTTTTTCAATCATATAGATATAAACAATTCTAATAAATACATTTATATCCTACATGTTTTGTTATTATTGTAAGATTGTGCTTGTGGTGTAGTGGTTTTTAGAATTTCTATTTGTCATGTGTTTTTGTTTTAGTTTCAAGGGTTAACAATTAATTGTTTGCGTATTAAGAATAATTTTTGTCTAATTTAAAGATTTCTTTATATCCTTATATTTTGTCATCATTTGGCTTCTTTCTCTTTCATCATACGTGTCTCTTATCCATACATTCCATCTTTTTCCATTATTATATATTTCTTGCCTCCTAGAAAATCTTCAAAGTATGGTATTTTAGGCATTCTTTGAGTACCTACAAAATATAAAGAACAAACATTCTTTTTTGGTACCCTTTGAATTTCGGGTCCTTATTTGTTAGCGAAGGAGTATGATGATCTCCTTTGTCAATGCACATGAATCTTTAATTTCCTTATGTGATAAACTTCAAATGTATGATTATTTTTACCCCAATATCTGACATGATCACTTGATAAACGAAATTCAAAATCAACATATGTATGATCATTCTTTTTTCAAATAATAAAAAAATGATTTTCTAACTTTGGTTGTGCATGACATTTTTCAACAATATGATTTTTCTTTTTAGAAGAAGCGGAATCGACATCATCCTTTATGTTTTGGGTTTTTATGATATTCCTTTTGGGTTCTTCTACTTTCATTTTTCATATCAATTCTTTCATTTCTTTCATAAAATTTGTGTTTGATTTTGAGTTTTCCATTTCTTTTATATATCTTAGATCTTCCTTGGCGGACTCATATATGTGTTTCTTGATAAGGAGGTTTAAACATTCACTACTTATTTTGTATTTCTTAAAGGTTTATCTTACACTTTTAACTTCTTATTTTTGTTTTAGATCTTCAAATTGTGTGACCTTATCATTTGATCTTAAATTCTCATTTTTCTTCTTTTAGTCTTATATTTTCAGTAATCAGTTTCTCATTTTCTTTGCTTGATTCCTCATTTGAAATGTAAAGATCTCTTATTTTCTTTTCTAAAATGATGTGGGCATTAATCAATTTTTCATATCTACTCATGATCTTAATCACAAAAATCCCTTGTTTTCATCAAGGCAAGCATAATATCCTTTTTAGTGGAACCTTTTACATTTAAAGATTTAGGATAGTAAGGCTTTACCTTTGTGAGTTCTTAATTCTTATTATGAGCATGATGGAATTTCCATTTTATCTTCGAATGATGAACTTAAATATTCCTCTACTAATTTTCTTTTTTTTTCTCTATTTGTATGTTTTATTCGTTTGATGGACTTAATATCACTTCTTTTGGTGTAATTTCATTTAGGAACTCTTTTGAAAAATTATCCCAAATATCATTGGCTTTTGTGCAATGTGCTACTTTTCCTACAACAACATTATCTAAAGAATACCGTAGAATTATCATAGATTCATTATTTAATTCAAATCACTTTTGCGGGGTTATTTAGTAAAGGATATTTGTTGTCGGTAACAATTTTCCAAAGATAGTAATTAATGGATTGGATAATCCAAGAGGTTCTGGTTTTCCATGTTTTAAAATCTTCTCTTTCAAAAACGAAATATCGTATCTACCCAAAAATTATTGTGAAAGGCATACCATTTGTTTTCAATATTTATACTCAAAATATACTTTACAAATAAGTATCTCTGAGCTAGGATATGATACCAAATGTTGGCCTAGAAATATACCCAAGAGGGAGGGGTGAATTGGGTATATGGGTTTACTGGAAAATTTATAACTTTCTTAACTTTGTTGTAAAGATGAATTGCAATGTGATAAATAAATTTAATACTAAGCAATAAATTAAAAATAAATATAAATAATTGAGAGAGAGAGAGAGAGAGAGAGAGAGAGATTAATGAAACTTTACAAATCGAGATTTCAACATGGTTCGGCAATTACCTACGCCCACACTCAAGCACTTCACTATCTCCGGTTCACTAATGGTGGAACCAAAACCTTACAAGGAACACCACCTTAAAAATCACAACCAACAAGATGATACTTTCATCCTTGCCCAAGTGGTACCCACATAATATCCCAAGGACTTTAAACACCTTAACTACCAACAGCAACGACTCTATTGGGAAGGGATATACAATAAAGTTAACTGTAAGTCACAAAAATAAGATCTGTAACCGCAATGTAAGGCAAAGTTGATTTACAAAAACAATGATGTAATGTGTTTACTTTCTTTCTAGAAATGTAAGCAAACAAGAATCACACGTATAATGCTCAAATGAGTTTTTTGGATAAACCTTTATCACAAGTGGGTATTGGGATTATAACTTTGCTAAATAGGAAATGTGGTTGGAGCTTTTGGTTTAAATGTATTTTATTGGAGCTTTGGCTTTAATGGAGTTTTTGGGTTTAAAACTCTCAAATGGATTTTCTTGATTTCTCTCTCTAGAAACTCAAGAATGGAATGACACAAGCTACAAGATGAAACTTTACTCAAGAAGATTATTATTGTAAGCTTTTGTGATTTGGAATGGAAGTTTGGGGCTTTTATATTTCTAGGAGGAAACCAGATATTAGTAGAAGGTTTGGTAATCAAGTTGGAAGAGTTGGGGTATTAGGATAAAAAATTGGAGGGTTTTACCAAAATAAATTCTAGAAAATCCTGACACTTTTAGTCGACTAAAAATCAAGTTTAGTTGACTAGCACTCTTTTTAGTTGGGCTTAATTGGTTGTCTCAAAGGTTTTGTTAGTTGTCAAAAAGTTTAGTTGGATAAACTACTTTTACTCGACTAAAAGAAAGGTTTAGTTGACTAAACCTCCCAGGTTTTAGGAAAAAGGGTTTTGGATTTGGGGTCATGCTTTAGGGACGATTTAGGGAGTTTTAGCATGGGTCTAGGTGAGTGGTTTTGAGCATATGCAAGGATAAACATGTTACTTTACTTTTGTACAATAGTTCTTAATATACAACGAGAAAGTAGGCAATGATGTCCTTGTCTTTTGAACATTCTTCTAGGTTGTTTGAGTCTTGAAGTGTTGCCTTGTATGATATTGAGTGCATTCTTCTTTGATATTTATCTTTCTTGGTTTTGAGATGATCATGAACATGCTTAGTTGTTTGTATGGTTGAGCTTTTAACTTATCCCGGTTAAATGTTTATATGATTGGTTGATAACAAACTTAATTTAAGCTTAAGGGATGAACTTTATTAGGGTTTTATGATGCCCTGAATCTTCATTATATTGTTCATGATCTTCATTGTGTTTCTTGGTCATATTTGTATAGTTTCATGGATGGTATGTTCCTTTTAACATATATCATAATGTATTGAGTGCTTGTTTTAATGTCAAGTACATTAAAGAGAAGATAGTTAAGTATGATTTTATATTAATTGTGTTGTCATCATACAAAATCCATTTTGGTCGATATATATTTGGGTTCACATTGCGAAAGAAAGCTCTTTCTTCAAAACTGAAAAAACCATCAACTACAAAATCCAAAACCAAAATATCCAACCGCTAATAAAATCTCAATACAAAATCTAAACTGAAATAATCTGAATAAGTCCTGATGGCAATAGGCCCAAAATAAAATACTGAGAGAAGATTCCTAATCTAATAATGAAATATAAGAAGTGTCTACTCTAACTCATGCATGCATCCACATATGTCGCAACTTCTTATCCCTGGAATAGATAATTAAGTCTGGCATCCCTGTGGCTAAACACCTAAAAGGTTTTGAAAATATTTGCATCAAGGGTTAGAACACAAAATATTTTGAAAATATTTAGCAAGTGATTAAGTTTGAAGTAATTAAAATGCATGAATGCTCTTCATATTTAAGTTAAACGATGATTTTTAGCTTCAAAACATTCTACGAACTCAACCTCCATTGTGGATGAAGCTATAACAATTTACTTAGCCCTTTTCCACTAAATATCCCATCCTACGAGAAGGAACACATAATCGGAAGTGATTTTCCTACTATTAACATATCCTTTGTAATTTGTCTTTATGAAACCAATTGAGAACACACTATATGGTTGACTTACTTGAGTCTGTGCCATATAGAAGTTCCAACTAGTTTGGATATCGAGACAAAATAGGATTAGATTTTTCCAAGTTGCTCTATCTAAAAAAGGCATCAAGCTTCATCAAAAGCATCCCAGTCCAAGTTCTCCAATGTGACACAAAGAGGTAAGTACAACTCTCGAACCACAATTAGGACACATACACTGCATATATATGTTTATTATGTGTGCATATTTTTTATGGTGTGGTGGTGTTGCTTCAAATATTTTTTTGGAAAAAGAAATTCATTTGAATATTTTTTTAATCATTTAAAATGATTTTTCATTTGATTGAAATATGATTTTAAAAATATATTTGAGGTAACATAAGAATATTTTTTATGATAACAATTAGATTGGTTCAATTTTTAACTGGTTAAAAAAATTTCTAGTTAAAAATTTTAATTTTTCCAAGACTTTAAAAAACTCATGTGTGTTATTTTTTAATAAGGCTTTTTGTGTTTCTTTAGTGTCTTGATGGTTAGACTCATTTGTGACCCTAGATTGAGTGGTTATCTATGAACCATATTTTTAGTGCCTCAATCCTAGTGAACACCTTTTAGCCAATCAAATTAGTTTTCAACCTTCTTTCTACACCCTTAGATCTTGGAGAGTTGATCTAGACCCTTTATTTTTAACACCGGAACCGAGGCTGTCACAGCGCATCACCGAGTAAAAGGGAGACTGAAAAAAAAGGAGACGGGTTAATCCACTCGACGCCAGAGCTGAACAGAATAAATCTTCGCCGAAAAACTCGCCAGACTTTGAACCTTTTCAGATTCGTGTACTCCTCTTACCCTATACCTCTTAGGGACCATTTTAGTACACTAATTTTTTAGGACTGTTGTGTGTTTGTTCTTGGACATTGTTGTTATATTTTTTTTAATCCAAGATTGTGATAGAAAATACATGTTGAATAATTATACTTGTTGTATATTTTCAGATTTGGAAATAAAGATTGTCTCATATTGGGATTTCACATTTGAGTGAAATAAGTTTGAATATAAATAATTTGTTGGGACAATATTTTTGAAGAAAAAAATTGTTGTGCGTCAAATCTGAAAATTAGTAAAGTTTATTACTCAAGTTGGATTTGAAATCAAATTGCATATCATATAGAAGTTGATTGTAATTTGTAGGAATTGCTTGTAATTGATTGAGAGGCGTGAGAAGCATTATTGCATATAGTTTAATTCACAAACACTATCACTCTCACACGAACACTTAGGAATTGTGGTTCTTGGTGAGGTATTTTGTTTGTTGGGGCTGCTGAAATCCGGGATTCAAGGATAAAATAAAAGCTGCGTGGAGAAGAACAAATCAAGATAGAATGCCTTTAAGAGTGGAGTAACTCGGGTAGGTACGTTTTCTGATCTTGTATTTTTGGTTCTTAGTTGCATGCTTTAGTGTTGTAACTTGGTTGTGATTTTAGTGGACTCTTTTCATTTTGCTCCGTAGAGGGCGCCGTGGATGTTTCCCTAATTTTAGGGTTTTACCACGTTAAAAAATCGCATGTTAATTTGCTTTAGTGTTCTTAATTACTTTGGCAAACAATATCATACTCGAGATTTAATTGTAGGTTTGGAATTTTAAAAACTAAGGTAATCAATCTAACAAGTCTAAAGATCATATTCAGAAAAATTGTTTTAACACATCTAGTGTTTATTTTGAAAAGAGTTTCGTTCAACGAGTTTATTTCAGAGTTTACTAAACTTATAACTTTTTGTTATTTATCTTGTAAACAAGTTTTTCAAGTGGTATCAAAGCGGGTTTATCAAAAGATATTTTGATCCTGAAACTCCAGAAATTGTTTTCGAAATCCATTTCTGAATATGGATGAAAGATTTGAGAAGTTTGGTAACCTTTCCCGACCACCACTCTTTGATGGAAACAACTTTTCCTATTGGAAAGTACGAATGGTTGCTTTCATTCAAGGAACTCTTGGTGATGATGTTTGGGATATGATTGAAAATGGTTATGAACTTCCAACTAAGTCTTTTTCTGATATTGATCCCACAAGGGTTAAGAAACCTCTTAGCGAATTTACCATTGTAGAGAAAAAGAAATCTCTCGATAATAATAAGGGCAAGAATGCTATCTTTATGTCCATTAATGAGCATGAATTTAAAAGAATATCTATTTGCTCTACTTCTAAGGAGGCCTGGGACACTCTAGTCACCGCACATGAGGGTGATGAACGAGTTAAGGTCGAAAAACACAAATGCTTGTCCAACAGTACAATACATTGATTATGGATGATAATGAATCCTTTGACGATTTCTACATTAGGTTAACCGACATTTTTACAAAATTACATACAAATGGTGTAACTTATACTAGAAAAGAAATCGTTCAAAAGATTCTTAAGGCATTACCTGCTAAGTTTGACAATAAGAGATATGCCATAGAAGAAATGAATGACCCAAACCTGACTCCTGAATTGCTAAGTAGCAAATTAAGAACTGTTGAGATGGAGTTAGAGTTCAAAAAATAATTGACTACCCGTAACAAGAGACTCACTGGATCTAATGTTGTGTTTTCATTATAATTGACTTCACCTAAGGTCAGTCCCTTAGACTTTGACCTTGACTTGAATGATGACTGTGACTTGGATCACCTTGACAATCAAATAGATCTTATGAGCAAGCATTTCAAAAAGATTATCAAATTCAGAAATGCTTTAGCCTATAAACAAGGCAAACAAAATTATTAAGGTAATCAAAATCATAGACCTCATGAAAGACATGACAACAAAAGGACCTATGACAATAGTAGACCTAACATAGACATAAAAGATGTTAAATGTTATGGATATGGCAAAATGGGACATATTGCTAATAAATGCCCAAATAAGCCTACCAACAATACTAGGGCTAATTCGTGTAAGACATGAGATGACTCTAGTGATTCTGATGAAGATGAAATTGAGTCAACCCATAATCATGAGTCCTATATGGCATTCTATGCTAGGATCATATACCGTGATAATGGTGAATGTGTGTCTACTCATGATTCTATTGTTCCTATTATTGCATCTGTTATTGAAAATGTTGTGACTGTTGATGATGAAAATGACATTGCTAGTGATAGCTTAAGGGGGTGTAAAACTGAAAGCATTGTCGTTAAACCGGAAGTGTGTGTGAGTTCCACATATGAAATGAGTGAAATAGCAGACACTTCACACGATACATTTAGTGATTCCGATGATGATCTTCTAGATCTCCATAAGTTATACAATAAAACGGTTAAGAAAAGTGCCCGTCTTGATAAAATTGTTAAGCTACTGAATGAGCGTATTGACTTACTTAACCAGACTATTAGGAAGAACGCTGAAGAATTTACAGCATAATGTGTTGCCCATGAGACTGAAATTGAAGAACTTTTCGCAAAAATAGAAGATCTTTCTGAGAAAAATAATATTTTGGAACAAAAATACAAGTCTACCTTGGTAGAACTTGAAGAATCTAAGCAAAAAGTTCAAATGTGTTTAAAAATGCTTAAACTTTGAAACTCAAGCTAAGTCCTGCGAAGAAATTATTGTAGGAAGCGAGTTTGATTCTGACGATAAATTTGGTTTTGGATTTGGAGAAAAAGTTTATACTAGCAAAAATGTTTCTCCTAAAAATGTTGTTTTTGTAAAACAAGGCCAGAATTCTCAAAACACTCGAAAATAAATTTTTTTTAAAGATGTCTCTGAGGTAAAACAAAGTGATGATTCTCAAAAGCCCAAATCTAATGGTCAAGCTAAGTACGTTTGTCCACCTGTTAGAAATCATTATCAAAAATCCAAAGCCAATGACACTTGGACGACCATTCCTATTAGAGATAAACCAATCTTCAAAGACTTTAGTAATAAAGTCGAGTCCTCCACACATCAATACTGTTCATACTGTGATGTCTACGGTCACTCCATTGCCGAATGTTTCCAAAAGAGAGTGTATACACCTACTTATTCAAACTTTAACTATTCTAGAAAGAGTAGGAATACTTATGTTCTCCCATGACAGGCCACTCATAACTCTAACTATAAAACGAAGGGAGGACGTAAAACTAAGAAGAAATCATTTAGAAAGACTCAACAAAACTTTTCTAAATCAAAGGCTAATCAAACTCTTAAAACTAGGCCTATTTGGATTAGAAAAGATGACTTGGTACCCAAGCTCAAGTGCAACATTGTCATATCTGATATTAAGGCACCAAGCACTTCGTCTGGATGGTATCTTGACTCTGGATGTTCTAAACGTATGACGGGAGATGAAACTAAATTAACAAACTTCCATGGAGGTAGTGTTTTGTTTGGTGATGGAGTTTCATTTAAGATCATAGGTAAGGGAACATTGTGTGAGGAAGGTCTCCCCAAGATAAATGATGTCCTCCTAGTTAAAGGTCTCAAGGCTAATTTGCTTAGTATATCTCAATTTTGTGGTTCCAATCATACCGTTTCCTTTTCTAAAATTGATTGTAAATTTTTTGATGAAAAGGGAAATTGTATTTTAAGAGGAAACAGAAATAAGGATAACTACTACACAGTCCTTCCTAAGTCTGAATCTTGTAATAGATTGGGACATATAAATTTTGATAATCCTCGTAAGAAAAGTTCCCAAGGAATTATTAGAGGATTTCTTAGAATCATAAATTCTTTTAAACCCGTCTGGGGTTTTCGTCAGGAAGGGAAAATAAGTAACCCCTTTCATAAGAAAGTTAAAAATGTTTTAACTTCAAAACCTTTGAAATTAATCCACAAAGACCTTATGGGTCCCTTTCGAAACACACAATATACTCGAGTTGCATTCATGAAAAATAAATCCCATACCTTCGATGAGTTCTTAAAAATAACTTTAAAAATAAAGAACGAGAAGGATACCCAAGTATGTCGCATCAAAAGTGACAAAGGTGGATAATTCAAAGATTAGGGTGTTGCAAAATATTGTATAGGCAATGGCTATAAATATGAATTTAGTGTGCCTAAGACACCTCAGCATAACGACACTACTGAAAGGAAAGATAGAACCTTACAAGAAATGGCTAAGGTTAAGCTACATGTGAAATTTCTATCAAAGTATTTTTTTTGCCAAAGTTGTTCAAACGAGTTGTATTATCATTGATCAGGTATATATTAGGAAGAATTTCAATTCTGTTGATGATATTCGATATGCATATCTTGGTAATGTTATTGGTATGATGGTTCTTACTTATTTCAACACTTCATTCATATCCTCGGTAGTTGCATGCTAATAATTGGTTTCTGAGGATTTAGGGCATGGTCGTTTCTCAAATGACAAAAGACGCCTCCTAATATCTGTTTAATGTAGAATACCCTTGTATCTGCCCTTGCATATGTTATTGTTTGTGTTGTCACATTATATCATATTCTCCTGATTTATATCTTTTTACCCCGTTGTATATTTGAGAAAAATTTGGGGAGAAGAACTTGAGTACCTGTGCTGCGATGTATATCTTATCTTGTACTAACTCAACTAATATGACATTGGGTGTTTATCTTTTTCAGGCATTTTTATACCCGATCGTATAGCTTGTCCTATTTATTAAGGTATTGGTCTGTATTGTAGTTGAGTAATGTATTTTCTTATCTTATTTTCGGTTCTAGGATGGGAATGGGTAGATAGAGACTTTTATGGTGTGGTGGTGTTGCTTCAAATATTTTTTTGGAAAAAGAAATTCATTTGAATATTTTTTTAATCATTTAAAATGATTTTTTATTTTATTGAAATATGATTTTAAAAATATATTTGAGGTAACATAAGATTATTTTTTATGATAACAATTTGATTGGTTCAATTTTTAATTGGTTAAAAAAATTTCTAGTTGAAAATTTTAATTTTTCCAAGACTTTAAAAAACTCATGTGTGTTATTTTTTAATAAGGCTTTTTGTGTTTCTTTAGTGTCTTGGTGGTTAGACTCATTTGTGACCCTAGATTGAGTGGTTATCTATGAACCATATTTTTAGTGCCTCAATCCTAGTGAACACCTTTTAGCCAATCAAATTAGTTTTCAACCTTCTTTCTACACCCTTAAATCTTGAAAAGTTGATCTAGACCCTTTATTTTTAACAAACCCTTTTAGTGTCATGTATAATATCTTTTAGGGTTTATTACTCTTAGGTTTTTTTTACAAGAGAGAAGTGACGGTTGAACATTTTTAAAAAGAGAGATCTCATCTCAGATTTCATTTCTTCTCCATCCATCTTGAGAGAAACCAAGAACCGAGAGAGCGAAGAGAGAGCTGCCGAAAATGACACAGAGAGAGAGAGATCTACCGTCGTCGGAAACGGAGAAATCCGATTGAGAGAGAAAAATCCGAGATCGCCGGTGCCATCGAAAATCCTCCTGTTGCCGGAGTCGGAGCGAGAGAAAAGAGACAGGAGAAAGACCTGCGTCGCCAGAATCCCATCAGAATCGAGACAACCAAATGCGCACAACAGCGCTAGACCATGCCGGTATTCTCACCGGAACCGAGGCTGTCACAGCGCATCACCGAGTAAAAGGGAGACTGAAAAAAAAGGAGACGGGTTAGTCAACTCGACTCCGGAGCTGAACAGAATAAATCTTCGCTGGAAAACTCGCCAGACTTTGAACCTTTTCAGATTCGTGTACTCCTCTTACCCTTACCTCTTAGGGACTATTTTAGTACACTAATTTTTTAGGACTGTTGTGTGTTTGTTCTTGGATATTGTTGTTATATTTTTTTTAATCCAAGATTGTGATTGAAAATACATGTTGAATAATTATACTTGTTGTATATTTTCAGATTTGGAAATAAAGATTGTCTCATATTGGGATTTCACATTTGAGTGAAATAAGTTTGAATATAAATAATTTGTTGGAACAATATTTTTGAAGAAAAAAATTGTTGTGCGTCAAATCTGAAAATTAGTAAAGTTTATTACTCAAGTTGGATTTGAAATCAAATTGCATATCATATAGAAGTTGATTGTAATTTGTAGGAATTGCTTGTAATTGATTGAGAGGCGTGAGAAGCATTATTGCATCTAGTTTAATTCACAAACACTATCACTCTCACACGAACACTTAGGAATTGTGGTTCTTGGTGAGGTATTTTGTTTGTTGGGGCTGCTGAAATCCGGGATTC
Organism: Sambucus nigra; assembly: GCA_949130495.1. Lineage (NCBI taxonomy): Eukaryota > Viridiplantae > Streptophyta > Magnoliopsida > Dipsacales > Adoxaceae > Sambucus > Sambucus nigra. The sequence continues at coordinate 156,637,050 of OX422210.1, read as the reverse complement.
AAAGATAAAATAAAAGCTGCGTGGAGAAGAACAAATCAAGATAGAATGCCTTTAAGAGTGGAGTAACTCGGGTTGGTACGCTTTTTGATCTTGTATTTTTGGTTCTTAGTTGCATGCTTTAGTGTTGTAACTTGGTTGTTATTTTAGTAGACTTTTTCATTTTGCTCCGTAGAGGGAGCCATGGATGTTTCCCTAATTTTAGGGTTTTACCACGTTAAAAAATCGCGTGTTAATTTGCTTTAGTGTTCTTAATTACTTTGGCAAACAATATCATACTCGAGATTTAATTGTAGGTTTGGAATTTTAAAAACTAAGGTAATCAATCTAACAAGTCTAAAGATTATATTCAGAAAAATTGTTTTAACACATCTAGTGTTTATTTTGAAAAGAGTTTCGTTGAACGAGTTTATTTCGGAGTTTACTAAACTTATAACTTTTTGTTATTAATCTTGTAAACAAGTTTTTCACCAATCACTTCAAGATGATCAGTTTTACTAAACGTGATCATATCATCTTTAGTTACTTCAGTATCTTAACACTTTCTTTGCATCTTTCCAATGATCTAGGCATGGGTTACTTTGATACTTTCCCAACCTCCCTATAGTAAAACTAATATGTAGCCTTATGAAAACATATGTGTACATTAAACTTCCCACGAATGAGGCATAAGGAATATTTTCATACAATCTGTTTCCAATTCATTTTGAGAACATTGTTATAAAATGATTCTATCTTCCTTACAAATTGGAATGACATTAGGACCACAATTATGCATGTTAAATCTTTCAAAATCTTTGTTAATGTAGGCTTTCTGAGACAATCCTGTAACACCCCGTAATTTTGAGGATTTAATATTTAATTATTTTTTGGAGTTATAAAAATATTTAAATTGGAGAAACTTGAATTCATGAGTTGGAGAATTTATTTGAGTGAGCCGAATTATTTATAATTGGCGACTTTTAAGTTTAATGGTTCAAAATCTCGTATGTCACATTTTGAGGTTGAAATTTAGAAATTTCGAAAAGTATTTCGGATGAAAATTCTGAGTGCGCGGTTGCGTTCGGATGGGTCGAGATAGTCAGAAAAGAGTACACGAGGGTGGTAATTGGGTCTCGGGACAGTTTTGGGCATAGTCGGGCCCATACGGGGTGAGTTGGAGCTTTTTAATTAGACTCACATGGACAAAAAGGGATTGGATGCTTTTAACCTAATTGAGAGATTAGGGAATGGCAGGACACTCAACTCTAAGCCTAGGGCTTGAGAGGGAAATTAGGGGAAAGCAAATCAAGAGCAATTGAGAACTTTTGGAGCCAAATTAAAGGGTTAATTTGGGGTGTTCTTCATCAACCAATCTCTACACCAACGAAATCAGACCCTACGAACAATTCCAGGCAATTGGTTAACTGTTGTGATTTCTAAATTGATGATAATCAATTCATATCATAGTGATGTGTAAACCAAAATTCGTTTTGGGGATAAATGGGTACAAAAATGGGGTTTTTGTTTATGGAACTATTGAATGAGATTCAAAGTAACAATTGTTGTATTGTATATCTCTGAGTATGGATATCTGATTTGAATAAGAATCCGGAATATAAACTGGTGGGATTTGGATTCGGAATTTGGTTGGTAGAACAAAGTTGATGAATTTTAATGGAAAACCCATTTCGGGAAATTATGGAAGTAAGTGGAGAAATTGTGTGTCTTAAAATCCATATGATATGTAGGATGTAGGTTAAACATATTTATATGGTGGGGTGTTTTGATTCGAGGTTTGATTTAAGGTTTAAGAACCTTAGTTTTTCGTCAATGGCCAAACAGGGGTTGGAGAAGACGAGGTCTGGATCGATCGATCGATCGACCCAGGGGGTTCGATCGATCGAGGGTACAGGAATCTTGGCAGTTCGGCCAAATTTTGATTATAAAGAGATAATTTTTTAAGATTAAATTCCATACTTTTATTTAGTGATAAATTCATATGTGGCATATATTTCCTCAACAATTATAGGGTGTTATAATTGGGATTAGGAGGGTATGAACGGTATGTCATGGGATGGACGAATTTGGGGAAATAATTTGTAAAGATTTTTGTTAATATCGGATCGAGGAATAATATTCGGGTATTGTAGTTGGGTGACGCTACATTATTAAAGGAATTGAAGTGGAATACTTAATTATGGACCAAGTGGGCGAGTCCGGGTATGTTAGTAATTATAGGTAAATATAATTGGGGAATTTATGGAGATAAATGTGTGACATATTGTGGGTGAATATGTGGGAATGAAATTATGAGATGTAAAATGGGCCAACTGAGCGAGTCCGAGTATGTTGGTTAAGTGACACCAAAGTATTAAATTAATTATTGATAGAGAGTAATTAATTTGGAGTCGGAATATAGACTCGGGAAATATTAAGGTATGTGCCAAGTGAGCGAGTCCGGGGATAATGGTTGGGTGACACTAAGTTATTAAATTAATAAGTGTGACAATTAATTTAATTAGAGTTGGATTGTAGACTCGGGTAGGATTAAATTAATAAGTGTGATAATTAATTTAATTAGAGTCGGATTGTAGACTCGGGTAGTATTAAATTAATAAGTGTGATATTTAATTTAATTAGAATCGGATTGTAGACTCGGGTAGGATTAAATTAATAAGTGTGACAATTAATTTAATTAGAATCGGATTGTAGACTCGGGGAGGTATTGAATTAATAAGTGTGTTAACTAATTTTATTAGAATCGGACCACAGACTCGGATTGGTGTAAATTAATTAATGTGCGAATTAATTAACTAGGAGTCGGACCACAGACTCGGATCGGTATTAAATTAATGGGTGTGTTAATTAATTTAATTAGAGTCGGACGATAGACTCGAGGAGGTATTAAATTAAAACGTGTGTTAATTAATTTAAATTAGAGTCGGACGTTAGACTCGGGGAGGTATTAAACTAATATGTGTGTTAGTTAATTTAATTAGAGTCGGGTTATAGACTCGTGAAGGTATTAAATTAATAAGTGTGTTAATTAATTTAATTGGAGTCGAACCATAAACTCGAGGAAAGTATTATATTAATTGAGGTGTGAATTAATTATATTAGAGTCGGACCATAGACTCGGGATGATGATAAATTATTAAGTGAGAAGATTAATTATGTTGAGTCGGGCATAGACTCAGGAAATTACAGACAGTGTACGGGATTTTGAGAACACGATAAAGCCAGGGTTTATATTATATATATACGATGTTGTGATAGTATATATATGTTTATATATTGTGTGTGATATTAAATATCCTTGACTAGATATTTATTCAGTTTATATACTCTAGTGCTATCAAGGGAGGTTGCGCGATGTGGGTGAATCCCCTAGCTTGAGGAGTAGGGCGAGTATATCCCCAGGTCATAGCGTCCGGTATATATGGGTGAGGGATTTATCTCACTTTCAGGGAAGGAATATGACCGCCTCCACTACGTTTATATTTTGGGCCAAGTTTGTGAGCGATTCCAACTTGGGGAACTAAGTTTTGTGAGCACACCTAGTGAGATAGAATTTTAGAGGGAATCATCCGGCGAGAGTATACTCGAAGGGATGGATATACGCATATTATATGTGTGGATGTTGTGGTAAAGGTACATATATAATGGTAGTAAATATTATATGCGGGTAATAATACAATGTGTGATGTATTTACTTTATGTAACTTGTGACACGATTATATGCTGCTATTTAAGAGGAATTTATTTAGTTAATTGTGAGATAACTTATAATTCAAAAATCATTATACTCGGGTTAGAGTAGTATGGCAAGGGAAGGTTATACCAGGACTAGTTGGACAGAGTAGTACAACTAGGTGGGGTTAAGGTAATCGGTAGGTGTGCACAATAGTGGAGGGGTGAGAATGTCCACAAGGGAGTGCGACACTAACTTAAATATGAAGAGCATTCATGCATTTTAAATTACTGCAGTTAATTCACTTGCTAAATATTTTCAAAATGTTTTGGGTTCTAACCCTTGCTATAAAACTATTTTCAAAACCTTTTAGGTGTCCAGCCACAGGGACGTCAGGATTGATATTCTATTCCAGGGACACGGAGCTACGGCATATGTGGATGCTAGCAGGAGTTTGGATTAGACGCATCATTCATTCATTCCTAAAGTAAGAATCTTGTATCAGTTCTAGTTTTATTTAGGGCATGTCGCCCAGACTTTCAGTTCAATATTCAGATTTGTTTAATTCTTGTATTGGATTATTTTTCTTTCGTGGCCGGTGGTTTATTCGGCAGGTTGTGTAATTAATTATTCAGTTGAGTTTTATCCAGTTGTGTGAATGGTTTATATTTATTTCCGCATTTACTGTTTTGTGTAATTAAAAAGTTAAATTTGGCACCATCTTGTGGAATACTAGGTGGTTAGTAAGTTTTAAAAAGTTTCCGACAGTGATGCTAAGGATGATCCAACTGGGATTCCTGTTTTAATTTGGTATATTACTGATCACCCAGTATTTTATTAGGCGGGGTGTCACAGATGATATCAGAGCATCAGGTTCTAGTGTCCTTAGGTTCTGTGTAGCTTTTCACGTTTCTGCTTAGCAGTCTTTAATATAGAGCCCTATCATAGGATTGTTGTATTCTCGTATGTATGCGCATTTACGTTCTTCTGCCAAATTTATATTTGAGAAGTGAACTCATACGATTCGATTTTCATTCCAGATGCCGCCCAAGAGAGGGAGCAGCTAGGTCAGCAGGGGGAGATGAGACTAGGGAGGCTCATCAAGAGCAAGAGTTACCGCAACAACGGCTAGAGATGATTTTGGTCAGAACAGGTAACCGAACTAGTGGCGCAGGCGGTTGAAACGATGGTAGTCGCAAATGACAAGGTAATTCCCACAGGATCAACCACAAGTGTTAATGGCGCCGGATGTTCAGACTCACGCGGAGTCGTCGGGGTGGAAGCAAGAAAGAGAGGTTAATTTTAGTGGGATCCCACCAGAGTTGTGAGGGGGTTCAGATGTAGTGCTAGCGTGTCAAGGAACAGAGATATCCAGCGTCACCTACGCATGGGAGATTGTTTTGAGGTGCGGAAGAAAATGCTAACCACTTTTAGTTTAGTGGGAGCAACGCTACAATGGTGGGAGTCGATCACCACGATTGAGGAAAGGGATACGCTAGCTATTGCAAGGTTTTGGGTACGGTTCGGCTGCAAGTATTTTCCTCCAGCGGTTGAGACCGAAATGAGGAGAAAATTTAGTGAGGTGACTCAGGGAGACCGTTCAGTGGCCGATTACAAGGAAGAGTTCACTCGTTGACAAATTTTGTACCGGATGAGGTAAGCGAGGAAAGGAGAAAGAAAGCAAGGTTTATGGATGAGTTAGTCTGGAGAATCAGATAACATTTAATTGGTAAATGCGCATTAGTAGATTATACTGATGTCGTTAACGCAGCACTCCGGCACTGTCGGGAATATCGCTTCCACGCGAAAGGAAGCGGGAGGGGAGTAGGAACTAGCCAGTCGGATAAGGCAGGAGGGAACAATACCAGTGGGGTATCCCATCTGCAGACTGGGGGAGATCAGGGGCAGGATTTTCGGTAGGGAAATCATGCGAAACGATTTAGAACTGGAGGCTATCGACAGGATGGCCAGGAATTCCAACAAGGTCGGCATGGAAGGGACCAGTGGCAGGGTGAATGTATTAGAAGGTGTTTCGTTTGTGGGTAAAGCGAGACACATGAAGATAATTTGTCTTAATTGAGGCAGGGGTCAACTACAGGACGAGGTCCTGGATGTACAGCCACTAAAGCAAGTCATGGGTGCATTCGGGCAGGGAGAAGCTGCTCAGGAACCCAAGAATCAGCCGCTGCACCTGGAGTATAGAGGTAATTATTTTTACCCTAGGGGCATGGGGTATATTTTGGAGTGACAATGAGGATGTCACAACATAAGACTTATTTTTCACTTGAATTCGCAGGTGAGTCGAATTTAGTGAGTGCGTTGGTGGTAGCAGCCACAATATGTGTATAAACTTTCCATGGGATAGCGGAGTTTATTTGGTGTTCTTCACGGGAGTGGAGGTGTACATTGAGTGAAGGTTTGAATTATGCAAGGAGTTACTACTTTCGAGAGTTATGGGAGTAGGATTGATAATAATTTCCGAAATATCGGTTGGATAGCGATGGGATTTAAACTGGTGTGAATAGTGGGGGGTAAGTTTTGGTGTTCGTGACATCAGGGTATGGTTGGTACTAGGTATCACCGGAGAGGTCGTATAGCCTATATATATGTGGATATATATGATGTATTGCGTGGTGCGATAGCACATAGTGAGGTCTTATGTTCGCACATTTTATCCCGGTAAGTAGGGGTATTTACTGAAGTGAATCAGGATGATTAGATTTATTTTCGAGCAAAGAGAGATAGCTCGGAGTTTATTTTGCACAAGGACTAGTGATAGTAAGGGCGCGACATTTTATGTTGTCCTTGGTAACATGAAAGTAAGCTTATATACTTTTCTGTTGAGAGACAAGTATTTTGTGGGAAGATGGTTGGACGTTAGTACATGGGTTGGGTACCCGGGCTGTATATATATATATATATATGTGTGTGTGTGATATGACTACGGGTTACGACTAGCATAGTCGGGTAACTTTGTGCGGTAAAGCACGGGGATAGGGTGTATGGGCACCCGGGTTAATAAGGAAAATTTTGTGATATTAAGCACGGGTATAGGGTGTATGGGTGCCCTGAAAATTTTTAAATGCATACTGGTGTAACGTATGGTTAGAAGCGGATGGGATAGATATAGAGGGTTTGGAGGCACATGACTAGAGAGTAATATGCGAAGCTTAGAACATTGCGCTCATCTTAATTTCGAGGACGAAATTCCTTTGTAAGGGGAGGAGTATGTAACACCCCGTAATTTTGAGGATTTAATATTTAATTATTTTTGGGAGTTATAAAAATATTTAAATTGGAGAAACTTAAATTCATGAGTTGGAGAATTTATTTGAGTGAGCCGAATTATTTATAATCGGCAACTTTTAAGTTTAATGGTTCAAAATCTCGTGTGTCACACTTTGAGGTCGAAATTTGGAAATTTCGAAAAGTATTTAAGATGGAAATTCTGAGTGCGCGGTTGCGTCCGGATGGATCGAGATAGTCAGAAAAGAGTACCCGGGATGGTAATTAGGTCTCACGACATTTTTAGGCATAGCCGCGCCCACAAGGGGTGAGTTGGGCCTTTTTAATTAGACCCACATGGCCAAAAACGGGATTGGATATTTTTAACCTAATTGAGAGATTAGGGAACGGAAGGAAACTCAACTCTAAGCCTCGGGCTTGAGAGGAAAATTGGGGGAAAGCAAATCAATAGCAATTGGGAGCTTTTGGAGCCAAATTAAAGGGTTAATTTGGGGTGTTCTTCATCAACCAATCTCTACACCAACGGAATCGGACCCTACGAATAATTCGAGGCAAGTGGTTAACTGTTGTGATTTCTAAATTGATGATAATCAATTCATATCATAGTGGTGTGTAAACCAAAATTCATTTTGGGTAATAAATGGGTACAAAAATTGGCTATTGAATGAGATTCAAAGTAACAATTGTTGTGTTGTATATCTCTGAGTATGGATATCTGATTTGAATAAGAATCCGGAATATAAACTGGTGGGATTTGGATTTGGAATTTGGTAGGTAGAACAAAGTTGATGAATTTTTAATGGAAAAGCCATTTCGAGAAATTATGGAAGTAAGTGTAGAAATTGTGTGTCTTAAAATCCATATGATGTGTAGGATGTAGGTTAAACATATTTATATGGTGGGGTGTTTTGATTAGAGGTTTGATTTAAGGTTTAAGAACCTTAGTTTTTCGTCAATGGCCAAACAGGGGCTAGAGAAGACGAGGTCTGGATCGATCGATCGATCGACCCAGGGGGTTCGATCGATCGAGGGTACAGGAATCTTGGCAGTTCGGCCAAATTTTGATTATAAAGAGATAATTATTTAAGATTAAATTCCATACTTTTATTTAGTGATAAATTCATATGTGGCATATATTTCCTTAACAATTATAGGGTGTTATAATTGGGATTAGGAGGGTGTGAACGGTATGTCTTGGGATGGACGAATTTGGGGAAATAATTCGTAAAGATTTGTGTTAATATCGGACCGAGGAATAATATTCGGATATTGTTGTTGGGTGATGCTACATTATTAAAGGAATTGAAGTGGAATACTTAATTATGGACCAAGTGGGCGAGTCCGGGTATGTTAGTAATTATAGGTAAATATAATTGGGGAATTTATGGAGATAAATGTGTGACATATTGTGGGCGAATATGTGGGAATGAAATTATGAGATGTAAAATGGGCCAACTGAGCGAGTCCGGGTATGTTGGTTAAGTGACACCAAAGTATTAAATTAATTATTGATAAAGAGTAATTAATTTGGAGTCGGAATATAGACTCAGGAAATATTAAGGTATGGGCGAAATGAGCGAGTTCGGGGATAATGGTTGGGTGACACCAAGTTATTAAATTAATAAGTGTGATAATTAATTTAATTAGAGTCGGATTGTAGACTCAGGTAGGATTAAATTAATAAGTGTGATAATTAATTTAATTAGAGTCGGATTGTAGACTCGGATAGGATTAAATTAATAAGTGTGATAATTAATTTAATTAGAATCGAATTGTAGACTCGGGTAGGATTAAATTAATAAGTGTGACAATTAATTTAATTAGAGTCGGATTGTAGACTCGGGGAGGTATTGAATTAATAAATGTTAACTAATTTTATTAGAGTCGGACCACAGACTCGGATTGGTGTAAATTAATTAATGTGTGAATTAATTAACTGGGAGTCGGACCAGAGACTCGGATCGGTATTAAATTAATGGGTGTGTTAATTAATTTAATTAGAGTCGGACGATAAACTCGAGGTGGTATTAAATTAAAATGTGTGTTAATTAATTTAAATTAGGGTCAGACGTTAGACTCGGGGAGGTATTAAACTAATATGTGTGTTAGTTAATTTAATTAGAGTCGGGTGATAGACTCGGGAAGGTATTAAATTAATAAGTATGTTAATTAATTTAATTGGAGTCGGACCATAGACTCGGGGAAAGTATTATATTAATTGAGGTGTGAATTAATTATATTAGAGTCGGACCATAGACTCGGGATGATGATAAATTATTAAGTGAAGATTAATTATGTTGAGTCGAGCCACAGACTCAGGAAATTACAAGCAGTGTACGGAATTTTGAGTACACGGTAAAGTCGGGGTTTATATTATATATATACGATGTAGTGATAGTATATATATATGTTTATATATTATGTGTGATATTAAATATCCGTGACTAGATATTTATTCAGTTTATATACTTTAGTGCTATAAACTGAGGTAGCGCGATGTGGGTGAATCCCCTAGCTTAAGGAGTAGGGCGAGTATATCCCCGGGTCATAGCGTCCGGTATATATGGGTGAGGGATTTATCTCACTTTCAGGGAAGGAATATGACCGCCTCCACTACATTTATATTTTGGGCCAAATTGGTGAGCGATTCCAGCTTGGGGAACTAGGTTTTGTGAGCACACCTAGTGAGATAGCATTTTAGAGGAAATCATCCAGCGAGGGTATACTCGAAGGGATGGATATACGCATGTTATATGTGTGAATGTAGTGGTAAAGGTACGTATTTAATGGTAGTAAATATTATATGCGGGTAATAATATAGTGTGTGATGTATTTACTTTATGTAACTTGTGACACGATTATATGCTGCTACTTAAGAGGAGTTTATTTACTTAATTGTGAGATAACTTATAATTCAAGAATCATTATACTCGGGTTAGAATAGAATGGCAAGGGAAGGTTATACCAGGACTAGTTGGATTGAGGAGTACAACTAGGTGGGGTTAAGGTAATCGGTAGGTGTGCACAATAGTGGAGGGGTGAGAATGTCCACAAGGGAGTGCGATACTAACTTAAATATGAAGCGCATTCATGCATTTTAAATTACTGCAGTTAATTCACTTGCTATATATTTTCAAAATGTTTTGGGTTCTAACCCTTACTATAAAATTATTTTCAAAATCTTTTAGGTGTCCAGCCACAGGGACGCCAGGATTGATATTCTATTCCAGGGACACGGAGCTGCGGCATATGTGGATGCTAGCAGGAGTTTGGATTAGACGCATCATTCATTCATTCCTGGAGTAGGAATCTTGTATCAGTTCCAATTTTATTTAGGGCATGTCGCCCAGACTTTCAGTTCAGTATTCAGATATCTTTAATTCTTGTATTGGATTATTTTTCTTTGGTGGCCGGTTGTTTATTCGGCAGGTTGTGTAATTAATTATTCAGTTGAGTTTTATCCAATTGTGTGAATGGTTTATATTTAATTCCGCATGTACTGTTTTGTGTAATTAAAAAGTTAAAATTGGCACCAGCTTGTGGAATACTAGGTGGTTAGAAAGTTTTAAAAAGTTTTCGACAATGATGCTAAGGATGATCCAACTGGGATTCTTGTTTTAATTTGGTATAAGACAAATCACCCGGTATTTTATTAGGCGGGGTGTCACAGATGGTATCAGAGCATCAGGTTCTAGTGTCCTTAAGATCTGTGCGTCTTTTCACGTTTCGGGTTAGCAATATTTGATATAGAGACCTATCATAGGATTGTTGTATTCTCATACGTTTGCGCATTTACGTTCTTCTGCCAAATTTATATTTGAGAAGTGAACTCATACGATTCAATTCTCATTCCGGATGCTGCCCAGGAGAGGGAGCAGCTAGGGCAGCAGGGGGAGATGAGACTAGGGAGGCTCATCAGGAGCAAGAGTTACCGCAGCAACGACCAGAGATAATTTTGGCAGCATAGGTAATCGAACTAGTGGCGCAGGCGGTTGAAACGACGGTAGTCACAAATTAAAAGGTAATTCCCACAGGATCATCCACAAGTGTTAGTGGCGCCGGATGTTCAGACTCACGCGGAGTCATCGGGGTGGAAGCAAGAAAGAGAGGTTATTTTTAGTGGAAGCCCACCAGAGTTGCGAGGGGGTTCAGATGTCGTGCTAGCGTATCAAGGAAGAGAGATTTCCCGTGTCACCTACGCATGGGAGATTGCGATGAGGTGCGTAAGCAAATGCTAACCACTTTTAGTTTAGTGGGAGCAACGCTACAGTGGTGGGAGTCGATCACTATGATTGAGGAAAGGGATACGCTAGCGATTGTAAGGTTTTGGTTACGGTTCGACCGCAAGTATTTTCCTCCAGCGGCTGAGACCGAAAAGAGGAGAAAAATTAGTGAGGTGACTCAGGGAGACCGTTCAGTGCCCGATTATAAGGAAGAGTTCACTCGTTGGCAAATTTTGTACCGGATGAGGTAAGCGATGAAAGAAGAAAGAAAGCGAGGTTTATGGATAGGTTAGTCAGGAGAATCAGACAACATTTAATTGGTAAATGCGCATTAGTAGCTTATACTGATGTCGTTAACGCAGCACTCCGGCACTGTCGGGAATATCGCTTCCACGCGAAAGGAAGCGGGAGGGGAGTGGGAACTAGCCAGTCGGATAAGGCAGGAGGGAACAATACCAGTGGGGTATCCTAGCAGAAGACTGGGGGAGATCAGGGGCAGGATTTCCGGCAGGGAAATCATGCTAAACGTTTTGGAACTCGAGGCTATCGGTAGGATGGCCAGGAATTCCAACAATGTCGGCATGGAAGGGACCAGTGGCAGGGTGAATGTATTAGAAGGTGTTTTGTTTGTGGGGAAAGCGAGACACATGAAGAGAATTTGTCTTAATCGAGGCAGGGTTCAACTACAGGACGAGATCCTGGATGTACAGCCACTAAAGCAAGTCATGGGTGCATTCGGGCAGGGAGAAGCTGCTCAGGAACCCGAGAATCAACCGTTGCAGCTGGAGTATAGAGGTAATTATTTTTACCCTAGAGGCATGGGGTATATTTTTTAGTGACAAGGAGGATGTCACAACATAAGACTTATTTTTCACTAGAGTTCGCAGGTGAGTCGAATTTAGTGAGTGCATTCGCAGTAGCAGCCACAATATGTGGATAAACTTTCCATGGGATAGCGGAGTTTATTTGGTGTTCTTCACGGGAGAGTCAAGGTGTACACTGAGGGAAGGTTTGAATTATGCGAGGAGTTACTACTTTCGAGAGTTATGGGAGTAGGGTTGATAATAATTTCCGAAATATCGGTTGGATAGTGATGGGATTTGAACTGGTGTGAATAGTGGAGGGTAAGTTTTGGTGTTTGCGACACTAGGGTATGGTTGGTACTAGGTATCACCGGAGAGGGCGTATAGCCTATATATATGTGGATATATATGATGTATTGCGTGGTACGATAGCACATAGTGAGGTCTTGTGTTCGCACATTTTATCCCGGTAAGTAGGGGTGTTTACTGAAGTGAATCTGGATGGTTAGATTTATTTTCGAGCAAAGAGAGATAGCTCGGGGTTTATTTTTCGCAAGGACTAGTGATAGTAAGGGCTCGGCATTTTATGTTGTCCTTGGTAACATGAAAGTAAGCGTATATACTTTTGTGTTGAGAGACAAGTATTTTGTGGGAAGATGGTTGGACATTAGTACATGGGTTGGGTACCCGGGCAGTATATATATATATATATATATATATATATATATATATATATATATATATATATATATATATATATATATGTCTATATGTGATATGACTACGGGTTCGAAGTGATATTATGGGTTACGACTAGCATAGTCGGGTAACTTTGTGCGGTAAAGCACGGTGATAGGGTTTATGGGCACCCGGGTTAATAAGGAAAATTTTGTGCGATTAAGCACGGGTATAGGGTGTATGGGTGACCTGAAAAATTTTAAATGCATACTTGTGTAACGTATGGTTAGAAGCGGATGGGATAGATATAGCGGGTTTGGAGGCACATGACTAGAGAGTAATATGCGAAGCTTAGAACATTGCGCTCATCTTAATTTCGAGGATGAAATTCCTTTGTAAGGGGGGGAGTATGTAACACCCCGTAATTTTGAGGATTTAATATTTAATTATTTTTGGGAGTTATAAAAATATTTAAATTGGAGAAACTTAAATTCATGAGTTGGAGAATTTATTTGAGTGAGCCGAATTATTTATAATTGGCGACTTTTAAGTTTAATGGTTCAAAATCTCGTGTGTCACATTTTGAGGTCGAAATTTTGAAATTTTGAAAAGTATTTCAGATGGAAATTCTGAGTGCGCGGTTGCGTCCGGATGGGTCGACATTGTCAGAAAAGAGTACCTGGAGTGGTAATTGGGTCTCGGGACATTTTTGGGCATAGTCGGGCCCACAAGGGGTGAGTTAGGCCTTTTTAATTAGACCCACATGGCCAAAAACGGGATTGAATGTTTTGAACCTAATTGAGAGATTATGGAATGGCAGGAAACTCAACTCTAAGCCTAGGGCTTGAGAGGAATATTGGGGGAAAGAAAATCAAGAGCAATTGGGAGTTTTTGGAGCCAAATTAAAGGGTTAATTTGGGGTGTTCTTCATTAACCAATCTCTACACCAATGGAATCGGACCCTACCAATAATTCCAGGCAAGTGGTTAACTGTTGTGATTTCTAAATTGATGATAATCAATTCATATCATAGTGATGTGTAAACCAAAATTCGATTTGGGTAATAAATGGGTACAAAAATGGGGTTTTTGTTTATGGAACTATTGAATGAGATTCAAAGTAACAATTGTTGTGTTGTATATCTCTGAGTATGGATATCTAATTTGAATAACAATCCAGAATATAAACTGGTGGGATTTGGATTTTGAATTTGGTTGGTAGAACAAAGTTGATGAATTTTAATGGAAACCCCATTTCGGGAAATTATGGAAGTAAGTGGAGAAATTGTGTGTCTTAAAATCCATATGATGTGTAGGATGTAGGTTAAACATATTTATATGGTGGGGTGTTTTGATTAGAGGTTTGATTTAAGGTTTAAGAACCTTAGTTTTTCGTCAATGGCCAAACAGGGGCTGGAGAAGACGAGGTTTGGATCGATCGATCGAGGGTACAGGAATCTTAGCAGTTCGGCCAAATTTTGATTATAAAGAGATAATTATTTAAGATTAAATTCCATACCTTTATTTAGTGATAAATTCATATGTGGCATATATTTCCTTAACAATTATAGGGTGTTATAATTGGGATTAGGAGGGTGTGAAGGTATGTGATGGGATGGACGAATTTGGGGAAATAATTCGTAAAGATTTGTGTTAATATCGGACCGAGGAATAATATTCGGATATTGTTGTTGGGTGATGCTACATTATTAAAGGAATTGAAGTGGAATACTTAATTATGGACCAAGTGGGCGAGTCCGGGTATGTTTGTAATTATAGGTAAATATAATTGGGGAATTTATGGAGATAAATGTGTGACATATTGTGGGCGAATATGTGGGAATGAAATTATGAGATGTAAAATGGTCCAACTTGAAGCACCTTATACCTTTGACTTACTTAAGTCTACATTGTATAAGTGCTCACCTAGTTTGGAAATAGTGACAAAATTTGGTGTCTATCCTAGAATCCAAAAAGCCTCAGAACCTATCTCTCTTATCCCCTTCAATGATCTATGAAGATACAAAATGAATCACACTACACACAATTAGAAGTGCATACATGTGTTCATATTGCTTAAAATTGAGTGTGTGTTTAATTCCCCTTGAATTGGTGCTTTAATAATTTTTTGGGAATTTTATGTAAGTTTTTAACCTTTTTAAACTTTTTTAAACATTTTTTTTAATAATTGTTTTTATTAATAAAATGGGATAATTAAGTTTTTGGGGTTAATTTACTATTTTAGAAACTTCATATTTCACCTGTATTGTTTGGTTGAGTACGATCTCAAAGCGCTAGAGACTTCAGGGTGATGTTTTGTAATTATTTTGATGCGCGTGTGAGAGCCTATTAACAGCCAACACTTGTCATCCTCCGGGCTTATGTATTTGTGTTTCTTATGTGAGAGGGCTGGATGCATTATTGTTGATCGTTGGATCATTTCTTATCAAGGGCCTGCATGCG